>JAJVDD010000006.1:2701250-4051875 GCA_021432725.1 Brachionus angularis
CATATCCTCCAGGTTGTCCGCCTGGGAAACCACCTCCATATTGAGCTAAAACATTTGAAACTAATATAGCAGAAATAATTGCGATTAAAAATTTCATTTTTTTGAGATTTGATTAGCTTATTTAAAAATTTGAATCTAAAAAATAATGAATTAATTTCTTTAACTTACATTTATTTTTATAGTAGAATTAGATTTTATTTTAAGCTAATTCTTACAAAAAAGTATTCGATGTAAAATTTTAAAAAGCTTTTTTTTTAACATCGTTTATATTTTTTCTAATACAGCTCTTATTTTAAAATTAATAAAAAAGATTTATAAAAAGCAACAAAAATTATACAAATCAAGGATTCATGTTATTTTGAACATGTGTAATTGGTTTTTTTTTTTTTTTAACTTAAATGTTCACTTTTCTAAAGCTTAACTATTTTCTGATGCATTAACAATATTAAAGATGTAAAATGAAAATTGAATTAAAAATTTGTTTTCTTTTTAACTATTTTATTAAAACAAAACAAATAAATAAAACAAGTAATAGAGAAATTTGATAAATTATTTAAATTAAGCGAAAGCTTTTTATAACAAAATTTTTAAATCAGATATTATGGTTAAATTTTGATTTTTAATTTTAATTTCTTCATAAACTGGTGTTGTCATAAAAAATTTAATTAACTTAATCCAACAATTTCTGTCCAAAATGGATAAACCTTTATCTGCAACTTCTTCTTCTAAGTGTATAGTCAATATATCCGAATTGTTTAGTTTGTAATTTAACCATGTTGAATTGTTTATTTTTGGATATAAATTAAATTTAGCTATTGGTAACTGGTCTTTTTTAGACCAAACTCTCAAATCACCGATTGAATAACTATTCAAGTTTAGATTTATATTAAATTTAGCTTCACATTCTATTGAGGTTTTATTTCCATTTATATCCATACCAACACAAATTAGACTCTCTGATGAATAAACACATTCAGGCTTTAGAAAACTTTTTACTATTTAAAAAAAATTGCTAAATAACAGGTTTTTGAATTTATTTTGAAAAGTTATATAATACGAATATTTGATGTATCTCTAGCACCTCTGACATTGATAACAGGTGTACCATATTGATTTGAAAATGGACGAATCCTGGCACGGTGTTGTCTAAAGGAAGGATTTAACATTTCCATAAAAAAATTGACATATCCACTTCTAGAATCGGCTAACGGTTGAGAATTAGCAATAAAAATTAACAAGGAAAAAACGCAAATTGTACAAGCTTTCATTTTTTATAAATTTTTAAAAAAGTTTAAAAATCTTATTTTATATAAATGAGTATAAAATATTCCTGGTCTTTTTTTTATTATATAATTTTAAAAGTTTTATTGTTATATACGACTGTCTAGTATTCAAAGAAAAAAAATTTATTCAATTGCAAATTTCCATTAAAAATTTATATCAAGATAAGTTTAAACTAATCATGTCCTAATCATGCTTTATATTCTTGTACAAGTAAACTTTATAAATGTTTGCTTTATCTACTTTATTTAATTTAAATAAAATGCTTTAATTCTAAAAATTAAAACACTAAAAATAAATCAAGAGTAAAAAATAATTTTAAAAAAATTTAAATTTTATTTTATTAATTATTACTGTTCAAATTGTACAGGTTTTATTTGATTCTTCTGATGAAATTGAATGATTCAATATCATTTTATTCAAGCTTTTTCAATATTTGGCTTAGTAATTAAATATTAGATGTTTGGAAACTAATAAATTCAAGAGAATCAGCAATTATTAACTATAGTTGCTTAAGAGCAATTATTTACATCAACACAAATCTAGTTGATATTAAGATATTACAAAGCAGAATATTAAAGCAAATGAATTTTTTTCATTCAAGATAAAATACAATACTATTCATGATATTTTAAAATTAGATACAATCAAAAATAGTTGATTAAATTTATTATAAAAGCATATTAAAACTATACTTGATCTAGTTTTATATATTACTTTTATATGGAATCTTATTTAATTTTTTCTTATTCTTAATACAAATATTGAATTGTTTCCATATATTTAAGAATAGACTAATGATGATTGCTAAAAATAAATTGTTATTTGATAATTAAAATTAAAGCACACTTCACTTTAAAATTTAAAAATATATTCAAAAGTTTTATAATCCTTTTTTTGATTAACAGATATTGAAGAAATTAAAGAAGTTGAAGATTTTATTTTTCTTTATTAAAATGGAAAATTGGACCAAGTTTTGTTTGGTTTAAAAAGTCAAGAGAACAACAAATATTCTCGAACGAATACAACACTCGAATTAAATTGATTAATATATTCTATTTGCTTAGACAACTAATTTTAAAAACATTTTTAAATTTTTAAAATTTTTAATTAAAAATTTGAATAATTTAAAGATTTGTGTCAATTTAGATTAAAATAATAAAAAAAAAATAAAATATTTTATCTTTTTTTTTAAAAAATAAAAAATAATTCAAGTCTTAGTTTAGCCTCGCATTCAAACAAATTTTACATTTCAATTTGCTCTACACATATATTCAGCATCAAAAATAAAAAAAAAAACAAAATATTTTATTTTACATAGAGAAATTTTTATTAATTTTGAAACTTTTAAAACTCAATATTTCAATAATAGTTTATACAAATACATCTGTATAGTATTGATTTATAAACAACTATCTAATTAATTAAGTAATTTTTTAAATTTTATATGGAAGACTATGAACGATGTTGGAAGGTCTAGCCTCATGGATATTAAAAACCTACATCGGTAAATATATAAATGTAAATCAAGATAAACTATCAATCGGCTTGCTAAGTGGTGTAGTTGAACTTGAGAATGTACCTTTAAAACCCGAAGCATTTAATCAGTTCGATTTTCCTTTTGAATTAAAATATGGTCTAATTGATAAAATAAAATTAAACATATCATTGAACACGCTTCGGTACAGTCCATGGTCGTTTTTGGCCGAAAATTTAATGATTATAATTGGTCCTAAGAAATTAGAAAAGCAAAATCAAAGTGAAAACGAGTCCGATTTGAGCTCAAGTATTCAATTAGAAGAAAAAGAACAAAAAGAAAAATTAGAAAAATTGGTAAACTTGGAAAACAAGTGGTTCAAAGAAGTAGAGTTGTTAGGAATCGATGACGATATAAATAAAAGCGAACGTCAGTCTTTATTTTTTAAACTCCTAGCTCCCATGGCTTACTCGGTTCTGAACAATATACAATTCAGTCTAAATGGGTTACATATTAGATATGAAGATGAGCAGAACAAGTTCAGTCTTGGCACTGTAATAGAACAAATAACCATCAAAAACGATTCGGAATATTCAAATAATTTAGAAAATTTATCCAGCAAGTTGTTTGAATTGAAAAATTTTTCTTTTTATTTTGACAAAAACCTTTATTTCAACCAAAGTCCTCAAATAGAGATAAATTTATTTCAATTTTTATCCCAAAACTCTTCCAAATTCGACTACATTATCAGCCCTACATGTTTTAAGACTTTTTTAATCAGGGATCTTTCGACTCGTCCGATTCGCAAGCGAAAAAAGCCACGTATTAGGATAAAAACTATATTAAACGACTTTAATCTAACCGTGTCACAAAACCAACTAAACTATTTAAATTATTTAAATATAAATTTAAATATATATAAAAATTTTTTAAAAATTAAATCTATTAAAAAACCTGCTAAATTTGAAGCTAAATCGTACTGGTTATATTTAACTAAATGTGTTTTAGTACAAATTAAAAAGCCGAATTTTAAAGATTTAATCAAATGGGCATATGATGTTAATTTGTATAATAAAGCATTAACTTCTCAATATTGTATGCACCAGTTAGACACAAATTTGTTGGAACACAAAAATAGGATCGAAAAAGAATGGGACTTTAAAAGATTGTTAACTCTGAGACGTACAATATTCGAATGCTTTGTTAAATCACCATCATTTAAGCTTGGTCCTCAACTAAATTCGACTAAACAAACTTCTTTTAATTATTTAAATGTATACGGTTATATATCTTGGAGATTGACAAATTATTTCAATCGATCAGTTTCTAAACCTGATTTAGATCATTCAGTACACAACGAAATAGACGACGAAGTGATTGGCATCATTAACGATACAATTGAGAACGACTCTTTATTTAAACGAGACTCTTTACTAGCTGTATTGGAGTTTAAACTAGAAAAATCCGAAATTTGTTTATCAAATCAATTTAGTCAAGAAATTTGCAAGTTTAAGCTCGAACAAAGTCAGTTCATTATCGAGGCCTTACCAAGGTACGAGTCTTATTCAGTAGAATTAACACTAGGCTCTTTTTATTTAATCGATTGTTTCAATAAGAACACCTGCTTTCCAAACTTGGTTTACTCGAAACAAAACGAGTCTTTGTTTAATTTATTTTATGAGCATAAACCTTTAAACAAGGTTTTAAATTTTAGATCTAATTTGACTATAAAAAGTTCTGGTTTTGATGTTATATATAATAAAGACTTGTATAAAGAATTGTTGAAATTTTTAAACTATTTTACACATTTAAATCAAGAATCGAATGAAATTTTGTTCAATTCAAGTTTAATAAATATGTCCAAAAAGAGTCAGTTGAAATTAGAGCCAGTGCAAAAAATAAATTTCAATTTTGAAATCATTGCGCCAAAATTTATTATACCAGAAAATTGCTCTGATTCTGATTCAAATTGTTTGGTACTCGATTTTGGAAAATTTTTGTTTAAGAATAAAATTGATTTGAAGAATATTTTAGTAAACGCTAGAGACAAGAGTTTAGATGAGGAAAGTGATGAAGACAATGACGAAGAGTTTGCCACACCGATAGCAACCCCTCCAGACGAATTCGAGTTCCAGGAGCCAGTTATGTTTAAAGATTATTCAAACTTTTATTCAAATTATGATTTAAACTTAAACAATTTACAAGTTTTATCTGGAAATTTTAGCTCTGTTTGGAGCATTCAAAAGCCTAATTCTAATTTATATTTATTAGAAAAATTCGACATTTTAATTAAAATTGGTTTATACAAATTCAAGCTAGAGAATATAACAGATGATTCAGTAGACTGGTCTCCAATTAAAATTCAAATAGATGTTAATCTATTGAAATTGAACATTGATGATTTGAAATTGATAAATTTGTACAAAACTTATCAAAATTTAAATGATCTATTTGTGAAAAAGCAATCAAAACTGGCCAAAAAAAGTCCAAATAAAACATCTTTTTTTATTTTATCAAAACAATTTCTTAAAATTGATTTAAACTTAAATGAAGTCGATGTTACAATGAGCACTAGTTCTCGACTAGACTTAAAAAATCATAAACCAGATCCTCGGAGTATATGCGAGCTAAAAATCTATATGATAACTTCCACGATTAATTTGAATAGTAAATTCGATGTGAATTTTAATTTAAGTATATATAATATGTTGTTGATCGATGCGCGTCAAATATACGGCTCAGATTATCAACTGTTGGCTGCTTCACATGATAATATTCTACTAGATACCACGACGGGTATTATTATAAATCGATTGACAGGTTTAAAAGAAGACTTGTCTAAAAACACTAAGCCTTTGATAAATATAGATTTGAATCTAATACAAGAAAATGAATTGACTATTGATTTTTCTTTTAGCACTTTGGATATTGTATTGAACCCAGAGACTATTTCAGAAATAATAATTTTAATCTATTCGGTTTATTTAAACATTTCGGTTAATAAAAGCGAAACAAATGAGCTTAAACTAGAATTAAATGAAGAAAATACTAGATATGATGTTAAATCAATGATTAATTTCAAGTTTAAACGTTTATCGGTGTTATTGTTTCGTATAGAAGATGACGATCTAGGTCTTGCCCGTAAGATAGCTTTGTTTGCTTTAGATGGTGTCTGCATAAATGCATGTTTAGTACCAGAGATTAAGTATTATGATGTTGTGAGTCAAATAAACGGATTTAATATAACTGATTTATCCCAAAACGAACAAAAACCCACACTTGTTTTTGGCATTGGAGTGCAGACAGGCTCAGGTATATTTTTTGGCTCGGAATCGCGTTTATTCGATTTGAATTTTAAAAAGTTAAATTACGAAAAAGAGTTAAGTATTAAAATAGCTTCTTTATGTTACTTACATTCGCCAAAGCTAATAGATGATATACAATCGTGTTTGAAAGATTTCAAAAGATTTCATGTTAAAATTATGGAAGAAGTTGCTGAAAAAGCAGCTAATTTAGCATTTAATATGCTAAGAAAAGGAAAAATCTATCTAGAAAATAAACTAGCCGAAATGTATGATAATAAACCAAGTTCTAGCTCTGAGTCGAAATCAAAGTTGAAGATAAAAATATCTCTCGAGTCACCAGTCATATCTATTCCTGTTCTAAATTCAAAAAATTCTTTTTTTGTTGCTCATTTGGGACAAATTAAAATTAAAAATTTAGAAGATTTTGATACTACTAAATTTAGCTTATTACTCAAAGACATGCACATGTTTTCAATTAATGAGCCAGAGCCAAATGATTTTAGGGTTTTCTACGACCCATCGAATAAACAGATTTTAATTGACAAGACAGATATTCTTCTAAATCTTACTTATTTGCCTAATATTGATACAGGATCGAATAAAAAAATAAACGGAGGTTACTTGAATATAATGTCAAAATTGACCAACACATGTCAAATTAATTTGTCTAAATCAATGCTGGAATTGCTGACTAAAATATCAGATTCAATTATTTATAGAGAAGAAGATCAAGATGATAAAATTGATCCACGTGGATTAAACTATTTAAAAACAAAGCCGATAAGTTTTAGAAAAAACAGTTTCCGAAACAGTATGGCAAAATCAGAAGAGAATCAGATTATGTTTGAAAATTTCAGTGGTTTATTTGATGAGAGTTCGAGTGACAGTGATAATGGAAGTTCATCAGAACCAGACGAGTATGTAGATGATGAAAAAAAGTTAGACCGCATTTTGATTGATATATGGTTCAAAATAGAAAAATTGGAAATAAAGTTTTTAGCCGATGTGGAAGAAGTGAGTCAAGAAATAGCCGAGTTGAGCTTTCACGAATATGAACTGAATATTAACAAGTCTGAAGAGTTTTTAACAAGTGTAAAAATGTCATTAAAAAGTTTGTACCTTGTGGACAAATTAGTTAAAAATACTTCCAAAGATAATTATCTTTTATGGAGTGATTCGGATTTAGTCCGCAATCATAAGTGTTTATACAAGTCTAAATCAAACTCAAACACTAGTTCACATATTCATGAAAACATCTCTTTTTCGGCGCCGAGTCTAGGCAAAAACCTAAGCTTGTTTAAATATTATAGGACGAAAAAATCCCGACCCAAAAAGCCTGATTTCATTAATAATATTTTTGAGTTGAAAAAATTTTACAATTGTCTTTCAACTTCGTTGCCATCAAATCTCTCAAGTAAAACTAAACCTACAGATAAAGAATCGAAAGACAAAAATAATCATGAGCATGAGAAAGACGATTGTAATCAAATATGTCCAGCAACACCACCATCATCGCCAACAGCAAATAAAAAATTTATTCTAAAATCAGAATCAATGGCAAACATGACTCCGCCGAACCAAATTATACCAGAACAAGGTTCAGAGTGTCAACTATGCGACTCAGATCCATTGGTAAAAATATCTCTATTATTAATAGACGATAGAAATCCATTTTTTAGTACTAAATATAAATGTATAAATCGTTTAATAAATATAAAATTCTCTAGATTAAAATTAACTGTTAATCCCGAAAGTTGGATTTTAGTATTAGATTTATTAGGTCTTGGAAGTAAAGCATATCCGATAGTTAATTCTAAATCGGATTACGAGGGATTGAATTCAGAAAAAAAGGCTTCAAATGGTATCAAATTTAAAGTAGAACAATTCACAATTCAATTAAACGAAGCCGAAAGCAGACAAAAATTAGTAAAATTCAAGATAAATAAAGTAAAAGCATTTATAGAATCTAGAGCAGATTATATAAAGTCAAATGGAAAGCTGGGAAGTTGCATTATTTATGATGTATCACCTCATAAGGGTCTGTATACTGACAGATTCTTGACATCAGGAGATCAAGCTCTGGAATTTGAATTTTTTAAACATATAGGACCTTTGGATTTATTAGAAGAATTACACGATTTCGATATGAGTCTAAAGTTGAACATGAGCTCTGTTAAATATGTGCATACTCAGCGGTTTATAATAACAATTACGAGTTATTTTCAACAATTTAATCAACTCCAAGACGCTTTAGGAAAAATGAGAGCAATTTCATCAGGACAAAAGAATATTTCATACAAAGCACAAAGAAGTTCTAGAATTAAACTTGATATTCAAACAGAAGCACCAATTATAGTTATACCATTGAATAATAAGTCCAATTCAGCCTTAGTATTTAATCTCGGCAATATCGAAATAAAGAATAGATTTTTAATGTCTACTGATCTGAACAATTCGATCAGTTCTGACGGATCTAACAATAACAGCTTTTGTATGGCAGATTCAGAAGAAAGAGATTGTATGCTAGATTTAATAGATATTAAATTCACTGATGTACATTTGTATTCTGCTTTGAGATATGCAAATTCGGCCTTGGATGATTTAGAAGAAGAAGAGGAAGATTATTGGGATGAAAATTTTGGTTTAAATCAATCTAGCTCGGGTTTGGATAATGTTAAATTTTTTTCATTTTATTTCAAACAATTTTCTAATTCATTACTCAAACAATCTGATAATATTTACTTTCATTTGGAGAGAAATCTAGAGAACGAGCTAAGTCATAAGTCACCTGATTGGTATGTCTTTGCTAAATTGAGTTCTGTGTTGATTAAACTTGATTTGGAACAATATAAATTAATTAGAGGTGTTCTAGACCAAAATATTGGAGAACAAGTTAAACAAAATATGAATCAAGTATCAAGTCTTATAATACCTAATCCTGGATTAGAAACAGTACTTACGGGACGTGTTTGGAAACAAATAAGTCTCAATTTTGATCTTGAAAATGTTCATATTGAGCTACAAGACGAAATAAAATCTAATTCAATAAGTTTTGCAAGTTTAATCAAAAGTAATTTGATTTATGAAAGTTTTTCGGATGGTTCTAAACTTATAGATCTGGTTTCGAATGAAATTTTGATAAATGACACTCGTACTAAAAAGTTTAATGTTTTAACAAAAAAAAAAGGTTCTTTTGAAGACTTGAATTCAAGTAAATCTGAATCCAAAAGATTACAATTAGAAGTGCATTATAGAAGCAATAAAAATTGCAATAGATATTCGGTTTTGTTTAATAATTGTCGAGTAATAGGTTTAATCGATTGGTTAATGGAAATAAAGGCTTATTTAATGAGCTACGCGAATCCGAATGAATTTATACAGAAAGAATTTAACCCTAGCAATCAACCCATGGAAGTGAAACTAAATTTAACTAATACAGACTTTGTTTTAGTCGAAAACATTGAAAATGAGAATTCTCAAGCAATTATATTAAGATTAACAGCATTTTTTGAGTACAACGAGCGCAAACTTGATAAACAACCAATCGAGTGTTGTCTACAGTCGTTGGAGCTTTTCTCTTGTCAAATGAATGCTATTGAACAAACAGCTTTGTCCATCATAGATCCAGTAATGTTTAATATTTATTTAAAAGCAAAAAACTCAAACGAGTTGAAATATTTACTTGAAATATCTTCAGAGAAGCTTCGTCTTCGGTTTTCTTATTTAGATTTTAAACTTTTCATCAAAGTTATAAAATCGGTACAAAAACAGATTGAAAAAGAGAAAAAAATAGAAAAAAAACTTGATTTAAATCTGAAAAACGTAGCTAACAAACCTCAGACCCAATTAAACATGACAGATTTGAATTTATGGATGTCAAATTTTTCGATTTGTATAATTGATGATTGTAACGATATAGATATACCTTTATTAGATATACAATTCAACCGCTTGGCTTTACAACACCAATTTAAACTAGAATACAAACCATCAGTTTTAAGCGAAGGCTCAGTAGAATTTGTGCTCAATGTTGACTATTACAATAGACTTTTATCTGGCTGGGAACCACTTCTAGAACCTTGGCTGGCTCGCTTGAACTGGAAATTTAAACTAACCACTAATGTTTTCACTTTAACTTCCATGGACGTTCTTAATCTAAACTTGACAAATCCATTTCTACAAATGATAACTAACACTTTAACCAACTGGAAAACTGATTTCAACGACAACTTGACTAGAACCAAAATGCACAAAATTTTTCAACCTTATAAACTAGTAAATCTAACTGGCGAAAAAATCGAATTTTTAAAATATTCCGACTTGGACTCAGAATGGCTCAGAGTCGAGGACAAAAATGAAATTGAATTTAACTTTTTTAAAACAAATTCCAATTATCCATATTCACAAAGAACTCACAATAATCAAATAAGAAAAATAGTTCAAAACAGAATTAAGATTAGACTCGATAATTGGGCCGAAGTACGTGCGCTTACTATAGACAAAGTCGGCACTTACTTCAGGGATATTTACCGACTCAAAGTCGATCCTGGACCTGAGACTAGTCGACTTATATTCGACATCTCTTTGAAACAAAACGCTACTAAATTAATCGAAATCAAATCGCCTGTTACTATAAAGAATTTGCTCAACACAAGCCTAGAATGCTTTGTAGAATCAGCCATACCACATTTAAATTCAAAATTTGGGCCTTTGTTGATGCGGATAGAAACAAATGAGGAAATTTCTGTGCCTATTAAATATTTACCGTGTTTGTTAAAATTCCGATTGTTGAGTTTTAATTCTGAGTTTAGCGCATCAAGTCTAAACTTGGAAAATATAAACCAGCCTGGTCAAATTGAATACACTCAATTAACTTGCTTATTGAAAAATACAAATAAAATTTTATACTTTTTTGCCAGAATTAAGAAACTAAATTTTCCAGATAAAATTTTAGATAAAAAAAATATGTTTGGTCATTCGATACTGATCGAACCTGCTTTTTCATTATACAATTTGTTACCAGTTGAATTCAGATACAAATTTTTAAATACAGTTGATCAAATACAGGGTAAGATTGATTCAAATAAACTTGAGAATTTTACTAATATTAATGTGTCGAACCCGATCGAGTTCACAATTGATTTAGATAATTTTATGCTTATAAAACCAATTGATATAAATCCAAGTAAACAATTATCAAACTCTAACATTGATCCTGCAATTCTTCTGAATAGAAAGCTAATTACTTTGAAACGAGTGAATTTCGTTGATGAACAGAATCGACCCTTGTTTTTGATTGCTCGGATTATGTTTAAAATTGGAAGCTCCGTTCTAACTAAATTTAGTCCATGTCCAATAGTTCTTCATATATCTGCTGTTTACTGCTTTTTTAATCTAACTGGATTGCCTCTTATATTCCGCCAATATAACTGTGATGAGTCTGCTGGACAACTCGAAGAGCACGAATCAGTTTGTAATAACCAACCATTATTGTTCAGCTTTAATGATGTAGACTCGCCATATGCTTGCTCGATGCGAATAGGTCGAAATTGTATTGACTTTCGGGAATTTATATTAAACGATAAAAAATCTATAATGCCAAAATGGTGCAAACCATTCGGTCTAGACTCAGGTTCAAGTTTTCGAGCTTTGCAAGTTGTAAACAATCATGTTAGCTTAGTAAATAATAACCAAGACTCATACCTCAACCCTGACTGGGTTTATTATATTGGTATAGAGATCAAACCTGGTAAGGGCTTATTTAAAGACACGACTTTTGTTTATTTTAGCACAAGATACTATCTGGTTAACAAATCTACTAATGATTTGTTAATTTCTCAGTACTATTTTGTCAAAGAGTTGAGGGAGAAAGGTGTAGGTTTAAATTGGAATATTAAAAAAAGTTTATCAACAAACGAAGTACAAAACTCGATTTTACTATTGAAAGATTCAATGTCTCAATTTCACTGGCCAAGAGCAGATTTTGATCAATTATTATCCGTCCGATTGCATGATGATCTTGACTACAATTGGTCTGGAGGCTTCAAAATCGACCAAGTAGAATCGAATTATATTAATTTTAGACATTTAATAAACACAAACGAATACAAATTTATAAAATGTGAAATTTTTTTGGATGGTGGAACATTTTACATTGTTTTTAGTGATAAAATAGATTTTCCGTTTCCGATAAGAATTGAGAATATGTCCGAAGTGCCGGTGTATTTTTACCAACCAAATACACTTGAAGAAAAATTCAATATTTTCATTAAACCAAAACAAACCATTAACTATACATGGGATGAACAAATACTCGAAAAAAAACTAACAATAGGTGTAAAAGGAGGAACTAGTACTCAATTCGATTTAAATCAAGTAGAAGAGTCTAAAAATTTGTTCTATGAAAATTTTTTTTATATTGTATTTTCAAATCGCGGTGATGAAACTAATACAAATTTGTTAAATTCTCAAGAATTAGTTTTAACATTTTTGAAAAATAGAATTTTTCTTGATTATAAAGAACCAGGAAACAGATCACAGTTATGGAGTTTGACTACAGATGGATATTTGGTTCATGAAGGTAGTTCACCACCACGTGATATTGGTCACAATACACAGCCAGATTTGTCTACAAGCTATGTATTAGACATAGAAGAGCTTGCTCCAAGACCGAATCATTTACTAGCTTTGACTCTACGCAGGCCTGATTTGAGACGAAAAAATACACAAAGATGGTCTTTCGATCAAAATGGCCATTTATGTTGTAATGTAAGAAATATGTGTTTACAAGTTAAGGAATTAAGAAAAGGATTTGATGTATATTTAGGTCCAATTTTAAGTAATCAGGTGGTTATTAAACAACAGCTAAGACCAGGCAGTGGCTATTTGTCTGTGAACATGAACACTGATGGTCCGACTCGGGTAATCAAAATAGCAAATATTAGAAACAAATCTTATATGTCTATTAATTGGGAAAAAGCAGATACTGAAGAAGATATGAAAAAGAAAAAATCTATAGAAGTTTATGTAAATTTGACCGGTGGAGTTGGAGTTTCGATTGTACATTGGAAAGAACAAGAATACGAGGAATTGATCTATTGTTATTTGAATTCGATTGAGCTCACTTATGATCAAGATTCGAATGATCAAAAATTTTTACTTGGCATTCAATCAATTCAAATTTGTAATCAATTGTTGAACGCATCAAGACAAAATTTAATTTATACACAAACAAACTTGTACAAAAATTCAGACAATATTTTTAAAAAACACGAATTGGCGCTTAAGATTGACTTTAAGAGAAAGTTTAGATCAACTGAACAACCGATTTATATCGAGCATTTAATAATTGATCTGTTAGACGTGAATTTGCAAATTGAAGAGCGACTTTTGTGGAAATTAATAGAATTTTTAGGCTTAGCAAAATTTGACTCAATTGAGAACGAAGGAAAGCTTAAACTTCAGGGTTTAGAGCTTATTCAGAATGATTCGATCGGAATAAATTACTACAAAAATCAATTGACCAATTTAATAAATGATTCTCAAGCAACTAAATACAATTTTAATAAATTTCAAATAAATGACATAAACATGATATTAAGTGTTTACAAGACTCCAAAGCTTAGCTCTGACTTATTAAAAATAAAATCTTCACTTGGCATACCTTTAATACAATTCGAAAACGCTTTTATAGAATGTAAAGCTTTTATTTTAATAAACGAACATGACACGATCAGCTGTATATTAAAGCTTATAACTAATCATTATACTCAAGAGTTGAGGTCTCATGCCATCCGAATACTTGGCTCAGTTGACTTTTTAGGCAATCCATTGGGTCTTATGGTCGACTTTAAGGAAAGTTTTTCAAATATACTCTCGAATGGTCACGTGACTGATTTTGTTTTCTCTATAACACATGGTGTGGCCAACTCGGTTTCTAAATTTTCTGGCTCTTTATCAGACGAGCTAAACGGGTTCACCATGGACGAACGACATCAAGAAACTAGAGAGCAAATTCGCAGTTTGTATAATAATGGAAGTTTTGATCATTTTGTAGGTGGTGCAATTGGCTTTGCAGTTGGTATATTCGGAGGTGCTATATCACTTGCTACACAAACTTATCGAGGCTTCAATGAAGCCGGCGTTAGCGGTGCTTTGTCCGGTTTAGGTCGAGGAGCTGTAGGCACAGTATCAAAACCAATTGTTGGCATGTTAGACTTTGCTACCGGAATAGCTTCAGCTATTAAAGAAACTTCAAAAACGATCAACAAAATGGAGATACCAAGAGTTCGAGAAAGTCGGTGTTGTTCAGCATCAGGTGCTTTGCTCAGTCAATATTCAAGATCTGATGCAAATGGACAAAAAATTTTATATCAAGTAAATAATTTTAATTTAGGAGAAAAATTCATAGCCATGGAACAAATGAAAAACAATAATTTTAAGTACAATCCATCACAAGAACAGTCGATTGTAGGCTTTTTATTTAATTTAAGTTTTTATTCAAATTAAAATTTATTTTAAAATTTAATTAAATTAAGGCTATGGTTACAAATCAAAGAGTTTTGTTTATCAAAAGTATCGATTTTGATTTTAGAATCGATTATGAATATACTTATGAGCAATTGAAATCGGTGAGTGCAGTTGAGGATAAAGATTGCGCTTATTTGGAGCTATTTATAGAAAACGAATTAAACTCGTATCCATTTGTGTTCGAGAATAAATCAGGTGCTAAATCCTTAGAAAACAAAATTCGATACGCAAAAGCGGATTTTGATGAAACTTTTTATATTTTACATAATTATAAAGAAGATGAAAATTAAAATTGTAAAAATTTGTTTTATTTTTCCATATAAAATAAAGCTGAGAAAAAATTTTTAGTTTATTTTTTTATATTTTTTTAAAATTAAAAATTTTTAAATAAAATATTTATTGAATCAATCTTTTTAAATGTCTTTTTACTTTTTATTTTAGTTTTAAACGGTTAATTAAATAAAATTACATTTTTAAAAAACATTTTTAAATAAAATTATGATGACTTATTTGAATTAATTTAATAAAATTGCAATTTATAATTCTTTTAATACAGTAAAATAAAATAAAATTAAAAGTTATTTAAAAAAATTAAAAATTTATTTTGAATTTTTTTACATAATTAATGGAGATGAAAATTAAAATTGAACATTTTTTAAAAATATTTTCTGATTTTAAACTAATTTAATTGTTGTTGAAAGTTGTTGGAAAAAAAAAATTCGTATAAAGAAAAATTTATAACAAGTTTTAGAAGTCCGCAAGCTTTAGTTTTCATTCCAGCTGAAGAGATATTTAATGGTTTTGAATATATCAAGTCTAGCTAATCTAGTTTTATGCCAATTCTAAATTTCTTTCGAAATTATTATATATGCGTTATGAGTCTAGATTCAAAATAGAATATTGGAATTTATTTGATCGTATTAAATGAAATTTGCCACGTACGAACAATAATATAGAGCAATAATAACATGGCAATCAAAATTGAAGTTTAAAGCTATGCAAAATATGATAGTCTGAAAGGTAGTGAAATTGCTTGTCATTGTTTATAATTCATTTTTGATTTTATACTTTTAGACTTTAACTGCGAAGTAACCAATTGGAAATATTGCTTTTGATATTTTCAAATTAGATTATTTTTTTTAATATTAAAAAAAAATCAGTTTTTGTCTTTTTATTTAAAGCTTTTAAATGCTTTAGACATGGTACTAACAATAAATGAACCCAAAACCTTAAATATTTTACTTCTTTGAATTAGGTATATGTTTTTATTTGAATCGAAAAGTTAAGAAAACTTGCTCAGCAGTTTTGATTTTTAATATGTTATTCATCGTTGAAAAATTCTAAAAATGAACCATTCAGTTTTTCTTAGATTTTGACTAGCAGAAATTATTTTATCAAAAAACTGATTTAATAATCGAATTCCTAGATTAGTTGTAAGCTTTATTTATGAGAACAAAATATAATTTTGATAATTTCTGTTTAATTAAAATACATTTAAATTCGTCTAATCCGGATTCTTGGGGACCGAAAAATTTCAACCGGATTAAGCAAACTTTGAATAAAATTAAAAAAACAAAGTCTTTTATTAGTATAGCATCTTTTAATTTAAGCATGGAATATAGAAACTCCCTTAACGATAAATCGTATAAAGCTATAAATATTCTTGTAGGCCTTTACGAACTGATCACGAATATATAATTTTTATGTTGCAGAGACGTTGGATTCAATAGTTATGCTAATCTTATAGGCATCAAGAAGTCTAATCATATTAAGGTTTTTAGCCATTAATACATGCCTAATAAATAAAAATTTAAAAAAAAACGGGTTCAATCAAAAATAATATATAATTTTATTTTTTTAAATTTTGTTAATTTTTTATGGGTTTAATGAATTATAATTGTTAGCCTAAAAAAATACGGATTAAAGGAATAGGTCATTCCTGTCATTCCATTCAGATACTTATGCGAATTCGGATTATTCTAAACTAACTGTAAATCGAAAACAAGAAAAGATTGATTTGATCTTTTTAAGATTAAAAGATTTGCAATAACAAGTATGCAATAGCCTAACAATTATATATTTTCTGAATCACCGTAAATGGCTATATTAGGATAAAAAAAAATAGAATTTGAAGTATGATTAATATTCGAACAAAATTGCCTCATATCCTTTAAAAAAATATAATACACTTTAACTGAGGGAATCTAACAGATCAACAAGAGCAAGGATTTTACTTAAATGACTTGTCATGTTTATCATTTTAGATAAATAATTGAATTTTAAAAAATTTTTTCATCTTCTTCTTCTATTCTATTCTATAAAATATAAATGCGGTGGGTTCAACTTTGTTTGTATGCAGAATTTTTATTTCGGCTCAGTTTAAATTATCTTCATTGTCAATTAATTAAAACTTTTTAAAAATATTTATAAAATTCCTATTTTCCTTATCTTAATACTATCAAAACATGAAATTATCTACAAAATAAGATATTTGCCATTTTTATAGCATAAAACTCAAAGAGATATAACAAAATTTAGATTTTTTAATTAATAGTTCATTTTTAATAATTTTTTTAAAATAAAAATTATTAATTTTAAAGCCACTAACTACGCCATTGCCGGTCCCAAGCCCGGGTAAAGTAGGAGGGGTGGTGGTATTATGCAAAGTGTGGTACATTACGGGTGGTGAGGTCTACGGGCCTTATCTCAAATCCTGTCGTACGTCTGTGCCGCTGGCTTTGACCATCACGGAGTATAGTAGGTTGGGAACGATCGCGGGAACTTGTTTTGTAACGCTGGCACTTTGCACATACTCTTAATAAGGCAAGGTAAAGTCAAATTAGGCGCTTGGTTTGGGGTTCCAAGCTATATGCCAAATAATGATCGAGTTTGCAGCTTCGGCTCAGATGAGTGGTTGTTATTTGTGCTGAACGTCCCCCGTCCTTATTAAGAGTATGTAGCCGTAATATCATCATAACTACGCCACTGCCGGTCCCAAGCCCGGGTAAGAGTAGGAGGGTGATGATTACCACTTACAACATAAACATTATTCAATAGATCCTACACTTTAAATTATCTTCATTGTCAATTAATTAAAACTATTTAAAAATATTTTTAAAATTTATGTAATGAAGTATGGTATAAAAATAAGATGGCGGATATTATATCAATTAATGATCAAGAAAAATTAGGAATGATTACTCAGGTTAAAGAATAAATACAGAAAGTTCTTAATATTTTGAATTAAAATCCAAGGAGTAATTAGAACAGCAACTTTAAATTTTTCGCTCAAGATTTATAGCAATATTTATTTAATTTAATTATTTAATTTTACCCTAATTTATTTGATTCCTAAGGTCATTATTTGGCTAGTTTTCTCATATTTACTTAAATATAAATAAATAACTTTTAACTAATAACTTGGTGGTCTAAAATTATTAAGATTATTATTTAAAATGATCAAAATGCTAATAAAATTTTATTTAAAAATTTTTTGGAGGAATAATTTGAAAGCTTTATTAAATTTTTCAAAGTTTTTTAAATCTATAATTCAATCAAAAAAATTTCAAAATTTTACCAAAGATAAACGATTTTAGTAAAATTAAAAATATTGATGTAAATTTTTGAATCTCCGAAAAAGATTTGAATTCTTATAAGCAAGAATAAATTTTTAAATATTATATTTTAGCTTTCGAATATTTATTTTTAAATTAAATTAAATTTTAAATGGTTTATCAATATTTTAAGGTGACTTTTTAAATGCCCTAGCATTTGATTTCAAGAGCTAGTTCAACAAATATTTTATTTGAAAATTTTTTGAATTACTGATGAAGGCTTAGTAAACTTAGGTTCAAATGCATCACTAATCTATACAATATTTAATTTTTTATACCATAATTTTATGTTGAATATTAATTTAAAAAAAAATAAATTAAAATAAGATTGGTAATATTCCGATACAGCTAACTATGCTCAAACAAGAATATATTCCTAATTATTTGTTTCTGATTATCTGTAGATAAATTTAAAATAAAACCCTTTTAGCTTTTTTCATTTACGGAAAAAATGCTTTAATTTTAGAATTTTTTTTTTATTTTATTGACTATTTCGAACTTTGACAAAATCGGACTGAATCTTTAAATTAATACAGTAACCTTGTCTACACAATTAAAATAAGGACGAAAATTAAAATGAAGTAATTTGTTTTATTTTTCGTTTTCGTAAAATAAAGTTGAAAAAAATTTTTAGTTTATTTAATTTTCTATATATTTTTTTTTAAATTGAAAATTTTCAAATAAAATATTTATTGAATAAGAAAACCCTTTTTGAATGCTTTTTTACTTCTTTTTATAAAAACAAAAGTTTTTAAACAATAGTTGAATTTTGAATTATTTGTTTAAAATAATACACATGATGACTAATTTAAGTAGTATTAATTTGAATACTAAGTTAAATTGCAACGAGATTTATTTTTAAATAATTTTATGTTGAATAAAAGAAAAACTAAGAATTTAAAATGATGAAATTAGTTTTTAGCTTAATTTTGTTGAATTGTTTGTTACTTGTCGAATTGCAGCCTTTGATCGGTTCAAAAACGAGTTCAATAGGATTTTTATTTGAAATGTTAAACCCAAATTTTAGACAGCATAGAGCAAGAGTTAGGCCATTTGCTTTCCAGTATGGTTCACCTGTTAACAATATTAGAATGGCTAGAAGTATTGACAAGCAAAATCGAGACTCTGATGAAGCTGAATCAAAACCACATTATTTAATTATAACAGAATATTTTAAACCATCAAACAAAATGATCAATCAACAAAATTAAATATTTTTACTTTACTTAAATATTCTTATAAATTAAAGTATATATTAAAAATTTTAGTTGAGTTTTTTTTATTGCATTTAATTTTTGTATTGTTATTTTTTAATTAAAAATTTAAACAGTCAAATTTATTTTTATTTAGCTTTTTAAAACCATAAAGCTTGAGGTTCTAATTTTTCTGAAAAATAGTATTAATATGATTCTTAGAATTCAACCAAAAGATTAAAACCATATTTTTAAATTTTAAATCTATTCCAATAGTAAAAATATAATAAAATATTAAGCCTAATTTTAAGACCAAAAAAGTCTTTTTTTATTATTTTTAAAATATATACGAAGAGAGTTAAAGTTAGGATTATTTATTACTTAAAAAGTTAATTTTCTATATTTTTTAGACATTGTCTACGTGCTTGAACACATGACTTTAATAAGAGAATCTTAAATAAATTTATTAAATTTAAATTAATTCGAAAAATCTGTCAATTAATTAAATAGATTAAAAACAATTTATTGATTGTTTATATCTTGCCAATACTCAGACTTAAATTGTTTATATGGATAGATAGTGGTATTAACAAAGTGGATTTGAGCATCACTTATTGTTTCAATATATATATGCATATATATATGAAAAATAAAACCCGAGCCTAAAGAATCAGAAAAATGTTTTCTATCTTTATGTAACCATGATATTTACCATAAATGCGCCACTTTTGGTCCAAAGTTCGAGTAAAAAGAAATTGATGCATTTCATATCATCATTATGATCTTTATTTGAGTTTAATTTTTATACTTTTTTCAATATTTATTTAAAAAATAAGTTATTTTAAATTGTTTTTTTATCAGATCTTTGGCTATATTTTATTATAAAAATTTAGATTTTATTGAAAAACCAAATATAAAAATTTTAGTTCTTAGGTTATTTTGAAATATTTTATTCAAATTTATTTAAATTTTAAAAAGAAAAAAATACAATAATAATAATAAGAATAGTTATAATATAAATGACATTTAAAAATAATAAAATATAAATTTTTCTTTAAAATTTAATTTAAATTTTTTTTTGATTTTTTTAAATTTCTAAATCCTTTTAAAAGGTAAATAATCTAAAAAATAAGAAGAGAAATGGAATTTTTTTTTTAAATTTAAAAAATAATATAAATTCGAATCAAAAATTAGAAAAAAATAAAAGGTTTTACAAATTTTTCATTTTATTTAATTTTAGCACAAAAAAGGTTTTTATCTAAATCATTTGTACCTCTACTCTTTATATATATTTTTTAAAATAAATTACGAATAAACATTTAAAAAATTTTTAAAAAAAAACTAGATTAAAAATGTTTATTTTAATATGGATTGTAAGTGTTGAATGGGGTTTGAGGCGGATAGCCATAGCTGGGTTGACCGAACGGGGTGCTGACTGGTGGTGGCATAAAAGCAGGTCCAGCTGTGATCATTAATTGTTGTTGTGGTTCGAACACTATCGGTTTTTGTTCTTGACTGCGGTCTTCATCACTGCGAACTTTTTCAGCTTCTTCCAATTTTTCAATTCTGTTAGAAAACTCTCTCATTGTTTGGATCATGAATGGCATAGCAAAGTCCATTATGTTGTGTCTCCAAGCTAGTTCTAGTATAACATCACTTCTTAATAGATCATAGCATTGGAACAAACAAGCTCCAAAACATTCGTATAGTTTTTCATCCAAGAACCAAGAGATTAAATCCTCGGCGAGCTCTACTTGTTTCGACTCACCAGCATAACTCATTGCGTCTTTGTATAATCGATCTGCTTTGCAAAGTTCAATAGCTTGCTTCCATCTGTTATTTCCTTTATATAAATAAGCTGAAATGCGTCTAAATTCTATTAGTTCATGTTTTTCTAATCTTTGTGCTAAACTAATATTGTCAAAGTTGTCATAAGCATCTATACTTATTCTCAAACCTTGGAAATCTTCTTCTTCAATTAACAAATTGTTCAAAGCTTCGTTTATTGATTTGTTGTTGTTGTTCTGAACTGATCTGAGATAGGGCTTAACAAGTGGTAAATGATTTACTTTGATAAAATAATTAACAGCCCGAGTATGATCCAATCTTGGTGATAAGACTGTTAATAAGTCGTTTAAAAGCATTGGTTTAAAGTCTAAATAAAATTGAATAGCTTTGTAATATAATTCAATATTAGCAACTTTGGTTATCACATCTTTGAAATGGTTTTCTCTCCAGGCCTCGGTCGGGTGAGCAATCATGGACAAAATTGCGTTATCATATTCTTCGTACTTGTCGTACAAGAATACTAATTCTGACCACAAATGAGCTTGTTCAGCAGCACGTAAAACTTTAGGTATATTAACACGTGACCAAAAGAGTTCTAAATGTTCTCTCATTTTTTGTGGTTTATATTTAGAATATAGAATAGCCAATTCGGTGAACATGCCCATATGAGCTCTTTCGAGTCCTAGAGCTGCTTCGAGTAAAGCTATTAGTTCTTCAAAATAGCCTCGATTTTGATAGTAGTTTATTAAATCTTCCAATTCATCTGCATGTACAACTATGTTCAAACCACACATTTGTGCCAAACGGAACTCGTTGTGGTCTACACAAGCAAAGCATACTTCTTTCCATGTCTTTGTACTATTAGCTTTTCGGGCGCTTTCAACTGCACCTTGGAAATCATCCATAAAGCACAAAGTTATTGCTAGCTTACCATAATTAGAAACATTGTTGTACAAAATTTTAGCTGCTTCATACATTTTATCTTCAAAGCAGCGATCACCAACTACTAGAATTTGTGCGTGATTCGGACCTGATATGAACTCTTCCAACTCAGCTAAACGATTTGTTTTAGCATAAGCATAAATAAGCTCTGTTTCGATGAATGTTTCTCTTGCTTTTTTTCTTGCCATAACTAAATACTTGACCAAATCTTCCCAATTACCATTAGCACCAGCTACGCCAACTACTTCCATATAAAGACTTGGATCATCAGCTTTAATAAACGAATCTATACTTTCTTTAACTAAGCCCGAACGAAGTTGTGCAGTGGCCAATAAACTCCATACACCAGACTCATTACATCTTTCTGCAAATTCATAAGCTCTGTCTAAATTTTTAATATTATCTATCAAAACTTGTATAGCTGAAGTGTTTACTTCGAACTTTTTGTAAATAGCAAAAGCTTCTTCATATAGCTCACTACTTATTGCTATATTAGCAATATCAGGAGCATCATAATTGTCCAATCTGTTTATATATTCCATTACTCTAGACCTATCTGCTTTGATTGCTGTTAAAATTAACAAATTTTGTAAATTTCTATGATCAGAAAATACTGAATTATCTAGTACTATTTTCTCTAAAACTTCAATCAATTCACTTCTTAAATCAGCAGTCATGAATGATTTAACAGTTACTGATATATCTTCTGGGTCTTGGGTTTCATTAAGAGCAGTTTGAACTACTTGATCAATTAATTGTCTACGATATTGATTCTCTTCTTTAAGTACAATAGCCCATAGTTCTGGATCGCGTCTACGAACTAAATATCGTGCTTGACTCTTGAATAAACTATTCTCATTGCAAACTTTAATTAATTCTTGATCACATTGTCCACGTTCATAAGCTAAACAAGCTAAATGTGGATCACGTTTTTCACAATATTTACCTACTACACGACTATCATAAAATTGATTCTCTTTTAAGAATTTCTCTGGGTTGTTGTTTGAATCGATGTAGATTTTAGCCAAAGCATTATGAATAGCTGGATCGTTGGATCCCTCGTGTATACGAGTCTCGAGCCATGGCAATAACAATTTCATTCTATTTCTTTTTTCTACTTCTTCGACAAGCTCGTCTACAGAAAATTGACCTCTAACAGACATAATCATTTGTTTTATTTGATCTTCAGAGCAATCAACATCAAGTAGACCACCAATTACTACTGGTAATCTAGACGGATTCACTTTTTGAACATATATTTCAATATATTTTACCAATTGATTTCGATACAAATACAAAACTAAGTCATGAACAAAGTTGAATCGATCACAGACTATAATTAATGGCAGTTGATCAGATAATTTTGCTTCTTTGAGGAAATTTTTAACTCTTTCCGGATCGTAACAATTCGACTCACGGCAAATACGTTCAACTTCTTTTATTTGGCCAGTTTTACAAGCTGCTTGAATGTATTTAAAATGAACATCTGATTCTTGACTAAAGTTAACTATAGAACCTAAAAAGTAGAATAGACCTTCATAGCTTTTGAATGATTCGAAAATATCAATCAAAGCTTGTGTAGTTAATTGTTCATGATATTTTATTGCGATTTGAACACATACTTGTAAATTTTGTCGGATATTAGCTTGTAGCATAGCCTTGAGACATTCTAAAGAGTCTTGTACACTCAATGAGCTAAAGTAATTTACCAACCAGTCAGGATTAAGAAGATGAGTATGAACTACGGCTCGTTTAATATCATACAAATCTGTGTAATGCTCTAGAGCACGTTGTAATAAGCCTGCTTTCTCACATAATTGTGCAATATGTGCTTTATCATAATGAGAGAACATTTGGTTGCCAAGTATAGCGTCAGCTACTTGTGGCGCTGACATTAAATTCATTTCTAATAATCTTGTTTGCAAGTATCCTTCAGATTCTCTGTTATTTTTTAATGCATCAAGCAAAAACGATGTACATTGTTGAATCAAATTGTATTCCATAAATACATCTACAATTTGATTTAAATCAGCCAAAGGTTCTTGCTCGTTGACAAGCAATTGAGCAAATTGAAGACCACTGTCCGGATTCATTCTCATAATTAAACGCAATAAATAAATATAATCTGGTGTAAAGTTTACTTTTTTAGCATATAAAACAATCTTTTGAAATTGACCTGTTTCAACGAAACATTGTATTACTTTCATTGGCACCACAGCTCTTAAATAAACCGAAAGTGCAAGAGTAGAATCAATCGTTTTAATTAAATCTCCTAATTCTTCACTAGCTTCGAGTTTTTCTTCTTTGAGCCATTTTTCTAACAATTGTTTTTTTCCTTGTTGTATGACTGGTTTGCAGAGTTCAATTGATTCGTATTTGTTCAATTTTCCTTGATCTAATAAAATGCCAAAGTATTGTAGAAGAGGTGAGGTTTGACCAGGTTGAGTTGGTACTTGAGTAAAACGTTGAATTGCTTGTGGTGTTCTGAGTATACCGCGTGGAGCTGACGCAGCTACTTTAGCAGCTTCAGAGTAATTGCCTTGTTGGAATAATGTGTTAAATCGATTTATAAACAATTGATCAGCTCCTGGTAGATTCGATCTTGAAGCCATTTTGTATGCCAATTCTTGGTTATTCAAAGTGCTCGATACATATGGCACAATGTTTTCTTCATCTATTGTGACCGATAGAACTTGTCCTTTTCGATTAACACCAATAATGCCCGATGTTGGATCATGTGGTGCTGTTACAAATATAGTATCAGCACTAATACGATTCATAAACAAACACGAACCAGTGTCAACATCATATATATGAATATAGCCGTATTTTGTGATTAAATAAAACACATCGTATTTACTGCTTGGTTGCATTGCAACTGGAAAATCGTTTTGTGCTTCGGCAGGGAAAAAAACATCTACAGCTTTTTTTGAATATGCTTGATTGCCGGCCGGTACTTGTCCAACTTCTATAACATGCAATTTTCCACCTTGTGGACCTCTAACAGCAAAACTAAATAATGTGCTCAATTCTTTGTTACCTTCGAGTTTAAATTGAGTAAAGCAAGCAGCATGTCCTTCAATTGGTTGAGAAACTTTGCGTTCGACTGAATACAATTGCATACGACCGGCAACACGATTCTCCTGAGCTAAAATACCGATCAATAGTAACCATTGCATTGATGGATCTGTTCTATAATTGATGATCTGACAGCCTTGTAGAGTGGCATGTCGGTCGAACATTTTTACAGGCTGAGAGTCGCCTTCCATTGACCAATGATACACAGCTGTTTCGGTAACTATACCGATTGTGTTAACCGATATCCATTTCCAAAATAAACACTCTTCGGTCATATTATATGCTTTCATTTTTGATTTCATTTCAATATTGAATATTTGCAATGTTCGGCTTGCTTTAAGTGCTATTACTTTTGATGTTGGATGCATTATTGCTGAGTCAGCCGTAATCGGACGACGGATCGGATTTGTTGCGTCATTCAGGTCTATAATCACTACTTGAGCTGTCTCACCGACCTTTTCTCGAATGCATATGAATTTGTCTGATTCCATTGTAAGGGTGCTGAAGCCAATGTTTGCCACATTAACACCCACATTTTGTAATTGTAAATGTTCTTGAAATTTAATTGGTAAAGCGCCTGTCGGAGTCGCTGTCATCGTTTAAATAATTAATAACTTATTAAAAATTAAATTTGTAGATTTATTTCTAAATATTTTTTATATATTTTAAAAATTTATTATTTTATTTTCTAAATAAGAACCAAGTAAGTAACTATATAAAATTATCTATTTTTTATTTTAAAAAAAATAAAAAAAAGAAAAAAAGAAAAATAAAAAGAGAAAAGTAAATAGAACGCGAAAACACTTGATTTAATATTAAGCCTAAAAAATATGATATAATTTCAAATTGTTATCTGTTTAATTGAGAATTAAGTTTCAAGTTTATCTATTTTTTATTTTTTAAATTTTAAATTTTAAATTAAGTGTTTATCTGTTCTATAACAAAAAGGCCTTTTTCTGGTCATAATTAAACTTATCTATCTATTTTATTATATTTTTCAATTCTCGAATTATTTGAAAGATATTTTAATAATAATAAAAACGATGACGATTTTGGGCTTTTTAGATTTTTTTTTATAATATTAAATATAATCAAAATTATGATTTTTATTATTTGAAATCTTTAATTATGATTATCGTCATTTTGAAATTTATTGATGTTTTTTCTTTCTTTTCTTTTTTTCATATTAATTATTATATTATGAACAACACAAAAACTAACTAACTCATATTTAGTCACTCACTCTTTAATATATAATATTTACACGTGGATGATAAATAAATGCAAATTGAAATTCTTGTTTGAAATATTATAATTAGAAATCTAAAATTTATTAATATATATATATTCATATATATATTCATAAATATATGCAAGTTTCAAACAACAAGTGATACTATATAAAATAAAATCTAGAAATTCAATTTAAGCTTATTCATCTGAAATTAGATTTTTTCAAAACTAACAATAATTTTGTGTTTTTTTATTTTTTCATTAAAACTACAAATGTAGATTTGAATTATTTTTTTTTTTACGTTTTTCATACAAAGTTTAAAGGTGAGTTTTGTCAATAGCCTAGATTTTTTGTTTCTTGATTTATTTATTTATTTATTCTATTTTTATGATTATTTGTGCAGAGTAGAGATGAGTTTAATGTTTTTGTAAAAATTTTAAGTCTTTTCCGAAATGGTCCAAATCGAGAACAAACTTACGATTTAATTTTTACATTTAAAAAAAAAAATCTTTTTTACAAATAAATTTTATATTCAATTAATATTTATTTAAATGACTTAAACAATTAATCATATCCTTTTGAAAAAATTTGAAATTTTCTCAATTAATATTTAGGTATTTAAATTACCTTTAAAGATATATCAATACCAAATTATACATAAGTATATATTAGTATATATTAGTTAATAATCAAATCGAGCAGAAAATATTCTAAGATAACAAAATGCTTGTTAATAAGACATCTTTTAAATTACTTGGAAATTAAAAATATCTAGTTTTTAATGACTGGAATAAAAATAAATTTTTAAAATTTTTTATAACTTTCAAGGAACAAATTTTAGTACTTCAACTAACTTAATCGAATCACAGCTTGAAATTATGATTTGAAGCAAATCAAATCTTGGTTATATTTCTTAGTTTTATTTATGTGAATCATTTATTTCAAATTAATTTCAAAACAAAATTCAAAAACTTTAATTTTTTTTTTTAATTTAATTCATTTATTTAAACAATACATAGGTGCTTTTATATAAACTTTTTTAAAAACTATTAACAAACATATTTTAGATTTAAAGCTTTTTAAAAACCTGAATATCTTATGTAATTATACTAATATTTTATTATTTAATAAAATAAATTTTATTTATATTAAAAAACTTTTTAATAACCAAAAACAAAATATTTTATTTAATTCATATCTACTATTCTATCCAAAATGAACAAGTCTTGTTTAATCTTTCATTTTAACCTAATTATCTAGTTATTTTATTATTCAATAAATACATTTCTAAAACAAATGGCTTAAGTAAAAAAAAAAAAAAGAAATTAGTAGTTTGTAGCTCAGAAAATAAAATTATATACTTTTATACAGTATTTATGAATAATTTATATATAACACTTATCATGCATTTTAAAAATTTAAACAATTCAACTCTTGAAAATAAATATTACATTTAAAACTATTAAATGTAATATTTATTTTTTTAAACAAAATAAATAAAAATTTTCAAGTAATTACAATTTAATGTTGTTCTGTTCAGACCTTGTAAAACTAATTAAAGTTAATATACATTAGTTTGTTAATTATTATATTTAAGCCTTAAACAATTCAGCTAAGCTTAGATTTTTTTATTAATCTATCTAAATTTTGATTTATTTCTATTACAAAATTTCAATATAAAGCCAAAGTTTTATTATAATTTTATTTTCTAAAATTAAGCTTAAATTAAAAAAATAAATGATTAACAATAAAGTTTAACAGTGAGCTTGTAATTTATAAAATAAAATAAATATAAAGCCCAGTTAATAAATTTTCATTAGGTCAGTTTGTATTTAATAAAACAAAATAAATATTTAAACTAATTAGACAAAAATTATTTATTAAAAATGACATGGTTTGATACGATCAATTTCAATATCATAAAAATCAGTGCTGCGTTTACCATTGGCAAAGTAAAATGTACCATATCCGAATCTTTCATCATTTAACCAATAACCTTCGAATATGTTTCCATTTTTGTAGTAAATTGATCCATAACCATTCTTTTTATCTTCTTTCCAATCTCCTTCGTGAATATTACCATCACAATCTATCAATGTACCTCTTCCGTGTTTTTTCAATAATTTAAAATTTTCAAATAAATTCTCTTTTTGACCAAAATATTTCATTGAACCTTCATAAAGCTCTCCACTTTTGTACATGTATTTACATTTGAAAGTATTTTTAAGTATTTCTTTTGCACCGTACATTTCATCATTGGACCATGAAGCGTCAAATGTACTACCGTTTTTACTTGTTAATACACCTAGACCATCTTTTTTGTCATTTTTCCATTCACCGATATATTTATCACCATTTGAATAAGTCATGTAACCATATCCTTCTTTGATCAAAAACTGAGACCTTATAAAACCAGATTTTGCCAAGTTAAAATCGAATATTTCATTAACTTTCATTGAACCCTCATACACATCATTGTTTTTGTACACAAATTTACATTTAAATAATTTAGCTAAATTTAGATTTAACAATAACTTGTTACTTTCTTTTTCGCCTTCGTATAATTCAATTGATTCTTTACAAGTCAAACTTTTCATTTTATTTTCTCAATATAGTCATTTGAAATTGTAGTAAAAAATTCTAAAACTTGTTTATTTTTTATTTATTTAATTAAAAAAAAAAATTTTCAAAATTTAAATTTCTAAAGATTCGTTTAAATTACGATTTCAATTTTAGAAGAGAAAAAAAAAAAAAAACATGTAAATATTAGTATGTATAAGAAACAATATATTATTAATTAATTTTTAATTTACATTTAAATATGTAGCAATGATTTTTTTTTTAATAGAAAAATTTTAGAAATTTTTTTAAACAAATTATGTAATAGTTATTTTTTATTTTTCAAAGAAAATATTTTAACATTTTTCTTATTTTTTTTTCTTTCTTTTCTGAAAACTTTGAATAGTTTTTGTTTACGTATCCAGCCAAGTCCAAATTGTATTAAAAAATAAAAATTCAATAGTCTTAAGCTTAGTTAAATTTTAAAAAAGTTTGTTTAGTTTGAACTTTATTTAACAAATAAAATATTGTTTAAATTAAAAATTAAATTAAAAAATTTATTTTGGTAATTCATAAAACTTGCTTTGAGAAGTACCATTTGTATAATAATGAGTTCCGTGGCCGAACAATTCGCCATTTATCCAATACCCTTGGAAAATATCTCCATTCTTGTAATAGATGGTTCCAGAGCCGTCTTTTTTGTCGTCTTTCCACTCTCCTTCGTGAACATTACCTTCTTTATCAATCAATTTGCCTTTTCCATTTTTTCTTAATTGTTTAAAATTACTTAAAAAAGCTTCTTTTGGACCAAAGAACTTCATTTGGCCTTCGTAATAATCTCCGCTTTTGTATTTGTATTGACATTTTATTTGGTTCTTCGATATTTCTTCCAAACCTTCCATTTCATCATTGGACCATACAGCGTCGAATATGCTTCCAGTCTTGGTTATTAAGACTCCTTTTCCGTGTCTTTTATCATCTACCCATTCACCCTCGTATTTATCTCCATTTGAATAGGCCATAGTTCCTTTTCCATGTCTTTTATGCGACTTTTCACCATTTTCAGCTTCAACTAGTTTCATTTCACCATTGTAAACATCTCCATTTTGATAAGTTAATAAAGAATTTGTTTTTTTATTTATATTGCTGTATCCCTCGTAATTTTTTGTGCTCATTTTCAAGCTAACAAAAATGAAAATTTATATATTAAAATTTTTTATCTAGAAAATAAAATATTTTTTTTTTTTCAATTTGATTTTAAAATTTAAAAACATTTTGTTTATATTCATCAATTTTTTTTTTAATTTTAATTTCTATTTAAGCGAAAAGCATTTCAAATAAAAAATTTACAAAAAAAAAAAATTTTTTTTTCTATTAAAAAGCATTTCAATTTTTTCTTGAATAAAATAATTAATTTACCTATTTTATTAATTTATTTTATAAAACTTGGTTAAAATCTAAAAATTAAATTTACTCATTTGTAAGCACCATCCAAATTTTTAAATGATAATTAAAATTATCAACTAAAGGTTCTACAAAATTAGGTTAAATATATCACAGTTAAAATTAAATTTTTTATTATTTATTATTTTTTTTCATTTATAAAATTTTAAAATTTAAATTAATAAAATAATTTGAATAATTTTATTTTTAATTTTTTTCAAGCCTCATTAAATGAATATTCGTATGAACAAATAAAAAATAAGTTAAATAATAAAAGTTTGCTAAAAGAAATAAATCAATCCTGATTTTAATAATTATATAAAAATATTATAAAAAAGAAAATCATTAAACTAAAGTGTCCAGTTTTTTACCATCATTCCAATTTTCAATAATATTATCACCATTTATTAAGTAAGCTATGCCCATACCATGTTTTTTATTATTTTGCCAAGTACCGTTAAAAACATTGCCATTATTTTCAACTAAAATTCCTTTTCCATGTCTCAAAAATTGAAAATTCTCAAACAAATTTTGATTTTGACCAAGAAACTTCATTTTACCATAATAAATATCCCCATTCTTATAGATATATTTGCAGTTAAATTCTTTTTTTTGAATTTCTATAGTGCCAAGCATTTCATCATTAGACCATGAAGCATCAAATGTACTACCGTTTTTACTTGTTAATACACCTAGACCATCTTTTTTATCATTTTTCCATTCACCCATATATTTATCACCATTTGTATAAACCATTAATCCTTTACCATGTTTTATTAAATTTTTAATTTCATTATTTTTAACTAGTTTCATATCGCCTTGATAAAAATTTCCATTTTTATAATTGAATTTACATTTAATATGGTCATTTTTATTAATTAAACTTTCATCAATGCCTAAATTTGTTTCATTTAATTCTAAAATTGTATTTTGCATTTTTTTTTATTTTAAATTTATTTTTGTTGTAATTAAAAAAAAAATGAAAAATTTTGATTGAAAAAATTTATTATTTATAAACTAGAATCTTTATTTACAAAAAAACAAAAATAAAAAAAAAAAAATTTCATTTATTCTCATTATTATTGTTGTTTGAATTTTGGTTGTAATAAACACTAGATGAAATTGTTTGTGATAAATTAGTAGACATGACTGGATCCCAGCTATTTTGTACTTGAGTTTGTGGTGTGTGTTGAGAGTAGCCAGGATAAGGCTGGCCCTGCATTAATAGAAGTTGTTGTGGACCTACTGGTAAAGCTGGAGCCCATTGAGTTTGGACTACTCCATAGCCAGAGTACATCATTTGTTGTCTATAATCAACTGGATAGCGTTGACCAGGTCGGGCGTATTGGCTCATGTAAGCCGGATTTACCGGTCTTCTTAAATTAGCTGCTGCAGCCACACCGAAGCGCGGAAATCGGTTCTGAGAATAAAATTGTGAACTTATTCCCGGACTATATGGAAAATTGGGTCTATAGACTGGCCTCAATAGTAAAACTGGATTTATTCCCAACGTTCTTCCTTTAATTAAGAAAAAAAGTTTTTTTTGTTTCTAAAAAATTGTTATATTTTGAAAATGTTTTTTTTTTTACTTTTTTCTTCATTTTTTTTAGCTCTTCGTTCCAAAAGTAAATTTAATCTTTCCGTTTGTGCTTGGGAATTGTAAAATTCAACTAACTTAAAAGCTTCGTTTTCTTCTAATTCTACATATTCAATTGAGTTAAACTCGTTATCGTCTGGAAGAGTTAAACTTACTTAATTAATAAAATTAAGTTTTTTTTTTAAGTTTTTAAATTAGATTTAAATAAAGAAATTTTAAAAACTAACTTTTCATATCATTTATTAAATTTATTGATATCTCTTTGCCATCTTCTTTTTGAACTAAATGTAATCTTTCTATATAAACCTCGTCACTTGGTATTAAAACAATAGCTTTTTTGTTAAACTCTTCGAATAGCTTGAGTTTTCTTCTTCTAGTTGATTTGTAGACATTACATTGATCAATTATTATATTTCTATAGGACTGAGATGCTATTTCGCATAAGACATTCATACACTTTAAAACTTTGTCCAACAATTCGGCTTGAATTTTGGATCCTGATGCTGAATTGACACTATTCAGAGACACAAATTCTCCTGATTGATTGGTATTTGGTTTTTTTTTAAGGCCTAAGACTTTCATTCTTTCCAATATACTCGACACACCGATGACATAGAAATTTTTGTTTACATTTTTTTTTACATATTCCGAGACCCATTTAGACTTACCAGAGCCAGGTAAACCAATCATGAACATTACTGAGCATTCTTTTTTTGATTTTGATTTGGTTTCATTGGAGAAACGTTTATCTAGTGGTAATTTTTGAATCAATTCGAAGCCAGATTTTATCGGAGCAAATGGTTCGTCTCCGATTAGACTTACTCTTTGTCCAAAGTTCATTTCAAACACAACATTTTTACTAAGAACATGAGGAAAAAGAACCAAATTAGATTCATTTAATTCTTTTGTTGAATAATTTGATATTTCTTTTTTGCTAATTTTAAAAGCCGGACCCAAATCGAGTCCATTCTTGCTGAATGAAATAATTAAATTATCTTTATCTGAATCAAAATCTAAATAACAACCGATTGAATCTCCTTTTTCGAATGATTCACCATAATCTTCGAATTGTTTGTTTGTACACTTTTTACCATTACTGCAATAACCGAACGAGAATTTGCTCTCGCCAAGTTGCAAAGAAGACCGATTCAAAGACCAACCGATCCGGATCAAGTAAGGCTCTGGATCGTCTTTTGGAAGATCTGTACACTCACAATAGTCCTCGAGCTATTTAAAAATAAAAATTAATTTTCAAGTTTTTTTCATATTTGCTTTTAAATACTTGCATGAACTTCAAATGCAACTTTGCCTTCATTTACACCGAACGTAGACCTGCAACCAGCCCACATAGAACAAAAACCTTCACTTGACAAAGGATACGCCAATAAGCATTCTTTATCAACAACTAAATTCAAATCACAACTATAAGGATCAATCACAACATCCTCTGGACTATATTCGAATGTTTCATTCTGATTTTCTTGATTATTTTCCATTTTTTCAACTAAAAATTTTCTTTAACTTGCTTTTAAATCCGATTTTTTTTGCACAAATTTCAAAATGGATTTAAATTTGTCTTTAGAAAGATTTGCAATATTCAATTAGAGATTTATATTTGCATTAACTGAATTTTAAAATTGTTTACATGCTTTTTATTTTTTTTATTTTTTCAAACTTAACTCTTTTAAATTAAAAAAAAAAAACAATCTTCCCCACGCGCTTAGAAAATAATTTGTATTTTTTCAGAATTTAGAAATAAAATTTTTTAAAATAAAAAAATGTTGTCTGTTGTTAAATCTTTGCCAAGACAATTAGCCACAATTGGTAATTGTTTCTCAGTATCTTTAAAAACTACAGGTAATATTACATCATTTAAGAAATTATTGGAAAAAAAATTTAATAATTTAATTTTAACTAGGAAATAGAACTTTTTTTCCAGCATCATATTTTGGTATTGAGTCATTTAAAAACTATGCCCGTAATATGGAAAAAGAACATGGAAAAAATGCTTGTAAATAAAATTATTTGAATTGAAAAATAAATAAAAATCTTTTTTAAAAAAATTTTATTTAAAAAAAAAAAGCTTCTTTAAAAGTGACTATTGAAGAAGCTTTGGCAAAACCAGAAGCTAAAATATTCACAGAAGATTTAAAACTTATGTTGTATTTATCTAAATCCGATGCTGATGTAGATATGTTATTAAACGCTATTAAAAAGTATCAAAAGCAAGAATCATTGGCAATTTTTAGCTTTAATTTTGAGACTCCATTGATGCGTCTATTATACTCATTGAATAAAACTGATAAAGCATTAGAATTGTTTCTTAAAGAACAAGACAGCATTTTGCATAAATATTTTACAGCTGGAACAATTTTGTTAAACAAATTGTTGGAAGAAAAGCGATATAATGACGCTATTCAAGTTGTAAATAAAGTGCTAAATAAATTCAGACTTGACAAGCAAGCAGATCCAAATACTAAACTAAGATCAATGGATTTATCTAATTTAGCATGTGAAGCTCTTCTAGAAAAAAATAATGCCGAAGCTATAGAACAAGCAAAAGAATTATTAAAAACTTTTAGCGAATTGAATCTAGAATTACACGACAATGCTTATATAAAGCTAATTTTACTCGCTCAAAAACAAAATCAAAACGATTTTGCCCATGAATTAACATCAAGAATTAAAAACAAAAAAGATAATATAATAAATAATTTAAAATTTTTATCTTTAGTTAAATTAAATAGATTAGACGAAGCTTTGCAATTAGCCGAAGATACAAATAAAATTAATTTGAACCGTGGCAAAGAGAATAGACTTTTTTTTAAAGAAGCATTCGCTGTTTTGGAACAATTGTCTCAGCAATCGGGTGAGAAACAAAAACGATTCCAAGATTTGGTACAATCAATAAAAGATGGTAGAAAATTAATTGATTTAAGTTTGAACGATTATGCTTTGAGATTAAATGAAAGAAGACGACTAACTCAAAAACAACAAGAACAACAACAACAAAGATACAATTTAAACGAAAGAAATCAACAACAAAGAAATTATGGTGATGATGAAAGACAGTCAAAATTTAGAAATCCTAATAGACCACCAAGACTACAAAACGAACAAAGAAATAGATATAATCAATCAAGACAACAACGTGAAGGTAATCAAAGAGAAGATTAAGAAAATATTTTAGATTAAACATTTAATATATTATCCATATTTTTTTTGTTATATTGTTAAATTTTGAATAAAAATTTTAAAAATATAATTTTCTAGTAGATTTTGAAGTTTTTGCTTTAATAATTAAACAATCAAATTTTTACATTAAACTAAAGAACAATTGAGATATATTTAAAATATATTAGAGAAAAAAATATTTTATTGATCGAATAATAACTTAAATATAAACTAACTGGAAACAAATTTTGTATACATATTTTGTATATATAATTAAAAGATAAAAAAAATTTATTTTAAACATTTATTTTCAAAATTCAAAATACAAAATTAATTAAATACAAAAATACATGGATAAATATAAATTCATATAAAAAAAAATAAAAAAAAATTTTAAGTTATTTGGAAATTCTTGCATGAGATCTGATTGATCCGGTTCGAATTGAAGACGGATGTTGATAAACTTGGTACACTTGTTGAATATGTTGTGGATTAATTAAAGGATAATTAATTTGTGGTCTAATAATTGAATTTGTATAAATTGGCGATGGCAATACTGGTACATGCGAATATCTTCTTGTCTTGAAGTAATCATTTCTATTTGAATCCTGATTCAAATTATAAACCGAATTTGAATAGCGATTGAGTTGTCTGTGTTGAATCGATTGTTTATTATCTTGTTCTAGTTTGTTTTGTTCAAGTTTGAGCATATAAAAACAACTTAGAGAAATAATTACCAAAAATGAAAAACCACAAATACACGAAATAACAATAACTGGTGTTTTTTTCAAATTGTTTAAAATATAATTTGAATTGTTGAATATTAAACTCTTTTGTTCGTAATATTCAATTACATTTAACTGAATTCTATTTGATATTAAAATATCATCTACTAAACACACATAATCACCATTTATCAAATTATTAGCTTTGTTTATTAACAATGACCCATCGTTTAATTTGAAAAATGTTTTCTTTAAAGTAAAATCAGTGTTTAATCGGAAATTGTTTGAATCTTGTTCTATCAAATTTAATTCAATAAAAGTTTGTTCACCAATTTGGATTTCATTTTCTATTTTATTTGCATCTTTTAGATTGTTTAAATTTACGTACCATTTTGTGTTTTGTGCAATCGATTTAATTGGACATTTAAGAATAATTGAGTCATTTAATTTAACTGTTTTATTAACTTTTTCCAATTGAATAACTTGTAAATTGAATGTTTTATTTATTGATCCAAATTGATTTGAAACTTGACATCTATAAGAGCCCGAATCAGACATCAATAAATCTCTTAGTTTGAGAACCATTAAATTTTTGCTCAAACCAACTTGCTCTTTAGATAAAAGCATATCATTTTTGAACCATTGTATTTGTGGTTTCGGAATTCCAGTTGCCAAACAATCGAAATCAATTCTTGTTGATTCCAATTTGAATAATACATTTTCTTCACTTTGTTGTTCATTTAAAAATTCCGGTTTTTCAGATTTTTTTGATGTAATTTTTGATTCATTGAATTTTGAATAGAAATGTTGCAATTCAATCGAACCACTTTTTAGTGTTTTATTTGTGCTTGACAATTGACAATAATAAAAACCAGAATCGTTTTTAACAAGATGATTTATAATTAATTTATTTTGTTGAGTTTCAAAATGTTTAAAGTCTCCATCATCCGAAATAACAAAATAATTAAATTTTTTATTATTTTTAAACCATGTTATTTGAAATGGTTGATTGTTTGATTTAAAATAATCAATTGGACATTCGATTTGAATTGATTGTCCTTTTTTAAATTGAATTGTACTGTTTTGATTCAAATTTATACTAAATGTTGTTGGCTTCAACTCACGTTTGTTTGAAATTGATTTTGATTCAAATAAATTTACAATTTGAATTAAAACAAAAATTATTTTAATTAATTTAAACATTTTTTTATTTTATTTTATTTTTATTATTATTTTTATTTAATAATTTGTTTTATAAAAACCAATGTTTTGGTTTACTTAAATATGATGGAATTTTAGCTTCTGTAAATGTCAAATAAACGCTAGTTTTAATCATTTAATGTTAATTAATCAATTTTATTCTATTTATTTTTTCTTGAATAGAGAAATCGGATATTTATTGATCAAATAAGAATAAAAAATTATTTAATATTTTATGTTTAATTACCGGTAATTTTTTTTTTCAAGATATTTGACTAAAATAAAACACTAACCAATAGAATAGAAAATATTTATTTTTTATGGAATTTAAGAAATGAAGAAGAAGAAGAAGAATTTAAGAATTAAATAAAATAATAATAAATCCTCCAATGCCTGGTTTCTATTTCCGGTATTAATTTTTAATTTTAATTTTTATTTAGAATTCTAATTAACAGCTTAATTTTGTTTTATATTTTGCCGATTTATTAAAATAAAATTTCATTTTTTATTGATTTATCTAATTGTTTGCCTTTATTGTTATTAGTATTATCATTATTGTTTGTTTTCTAATTCAATTTTTTTTTTTAATTTCAAATAAAAAATTTAAATAAAAATTTTTAAAACTATTAAATAAAAATCAAAAGCTTATTAATTTTATTTTTTATTTAATTTGATACATTTTCAATAAAAACACAAATAATCATCATTCAAAAAGATTTACCAACAAAATTAATTCCATTTTTACAAATAAATTAGTAGTCATTGGAAATTTCTAGTTTTTATTAATTTTAAAATGTTTTTTTATTAGAATAAATTTTTTTTTCAAGCTTCTTCTTTCACAAGTTTTTTAACATATATTGGTAGTGGTAGTCTCTCGTTGTCTTGGTGGTGAGATCAACTTCAATTACCGAACACTTTAAAGTCTATTTTCTCTTTGGATTTATGAATGTGAAGTGGCTTCTATAGCATTTTTTTTATTTTATTCCACATATAGAACTATTTCTAGTTGGTATTGACTGTCTGATAATTTCAATGCTTTTATTACGAAGTCAGTCAATAGTTTAAAAGAAAATATAGACAATGAGCTATTTGGACTTTACCAAGACGAACACTGCAACAGCTTACAGGCGGTATATAATACAGTACAATAGAAGATTTTTCATAATGTGGCTACAACTTTTGCTTTTTATTTTATTTCAATTAAAATTAAATGAGATTAAACATTAATAATTACTACTTGAATAGCGATCATTAACTAGGCAAGTAAAAAAACATTTTTTAAAATAATTTTTGATTTCTAAAAGAAAAGCGCTTTGATTAAAATAATTCAAATTTTCTTATCAAAGAATCTTGCTATAATTTTTTACTTCTAAACAAAATCACTTGTTTCCTTGTACTAGAAACTTATTATTTAAGTTAAATATCTCAATAGTTGAATATCAAATACTACTGCTTTACTTCCCTTTTTTGCTAATTGATTATTTTAAAATTGCTTTAACAAAAAATTGTCTTGAGTTTAAAAAATTTTCTTAAGGACTAATATTTTAGCTTTTAAAAATATTCTAATGCTAAAACATTTTCATTAATTAAAAACATTTTGAAAAAACTAATTAATAATCTTACTCAAATCTCTTTGAAATCTATTTCAAATACGGTAAAAATATAACTTGTCTAATAATTAAAATAGCTTCTTACCAAATTAGTTCAAATTCATTTTTAGTTTTATTTACCAAACAAAGCAAATTGTTAACTTAATATTGAAATACAAAAAAATTGAAAATAATTTGTCATTTTTTTTTAAAAATTCTTTGAAATATTTGTCTCAGATATTTTTCTTCCTTTTTTTTTTTTATATATTTTGTTCAATAAAACCGAAAAATTATGACAATTTATTCATCAAAATGAAGGATTTTTTTTCACTGTTTTTTTTTTTTTTTATTTTTATTTTGCTATTACTAATTTTAATAGCCTTAGAAATAGAAATTTTTTTTTTTATATTTTTTTTTTAGAAATGAATAATATGATTGAGCCTAGTCAAAGCCAAAGTCAGGAATTTTTAAATATAGAACAATATCAGCAGCAAATAAATCAAAAAAATTCAAATTTATTAATTAAAGACATTATTTACAACAATTGCAACAACAAATCACCATTTAATTTAAGCTCTGAACAAGAGCTAATAAATCAGGTAAACTTATCCAAATCACCATCGTCTTCAGTCTCTTCGTCATCTCCTTGTTCAAACATAAAAAACACTGATCATATTCAAATCGATTTGTCCAACAATTGCCAATCAAGTTCGCTTCAAACACAAAGCAAAAATAAAAAAACACAAAAAAAGAAAACCACTCAAATCACATCTGAAATAGACGAGGAACGAACCTCGCAACTAGTATCCGAAATACTTAAAAATATTAAAGAAAAAACCAAAGAATTGGAATCATTAAATCAAAATCTGAAATCAACAACAACTACATTGCCAAATGATTCGATCAAAAGCCTAAATACAAAATTAAATTTCAATCTAGTACAAACCGAGACAGATTTTTCCAAATCCTATTCGAATGATAGCTCTTGTTATAATGAGAATTCAAATGACCATTTTTATGACAGCGAAAGCTCCTCGTCCAAATCGAATAATCAAAAAAAAGCCAAAAAAACATCTAGACTTAATCTAGCACAAAACACAAAGCAAAAAACTCATACTGATGTACCTCAAAATTGGACTCGTTTGATAGACCAAACAAACAAGCTTGTTAGCTACATATCACCCACAGGCACTGTTCTTAAATCAATACAAGACGTTCGTAGTTATTTGTTGAGCAATGAGACTTGTAAATGTGGTCTTGAGTGTCCGCTTAATATTTATGAAATTTTTAATTTTAATCCTTCAATTGAAAATGCCAATAAACGACAACAACTAAAGAGCTTGTGTTCTTGCAAGCATGTCAATTTAGGCCAAAAGAAGAAAAACAATTTTGTCAAAATTCTGGATGAGGTTAATTTAAATCAAAACTTAAAAAGAGCCTCGGATCAAAAAGTTCTCAAAGTAGTCAAAAAAGTGCGTGATAATAACAATTCAAGTGTTTATTTTAACCAAGAGTCTCAGCTTCAATCTAGAGATCAGTCTAGCATTTTAATATCAAATATTATTGATTTAGGTAGCAAGGAATTCAATCAAGATTTGTTATTTCATGCTGAGAATTTTACTTTTAACAATTTTGATTTAAATAAGCAACACAATCAGCAATTAAATGTAATTTTTTAATTTATTTAAGCAGCATTACATAAACATTTAAATAAATTAAAATTTTTCCTAATTTAATTGCAAAGAATTCAATTACGAATCAAGCGAATGATTCGACAGCAGCAGCTAATTTAAGCTTTAATAATCAAGAATTTAATGGTATTTTTTTGTATAATAAAAAATCAATGTTAATTGTTCATTTTTAGTTATTTGTTATTATTGTTAATTAAAAATTAAATGTTCTAGTCATTGTCGTTATATATATACTTATTGTTGTTTAAAATTTGTGTCTTTTTCTTCTTTTTTTTTCTTGTTCTATTAATTAATTTTTATTTCAGATATTTGTCAGTTGGTTAATAACAATAACAATTCAAATACAATTTGATTAACTAGTCGAATTTTTAATTCAAAATTTTAAATTTGCCAAATCTAATTTAGTCAAATCAAAATAAAAATATAAAATTATTTGTTTAATTAAATTAATCTAGTCAATTTAGAACAAATTTTTTTAAAAATTATTTATTTCCATTTTTTATTAAATTTTTTGTTTGTTTGTTAATTTTAATAAAAATTTTAAAAATTTCCTTTTTAAAAAATTTTTATTTTATTTGTTTAAGTATTATGAGTTTGTGGTTGCCTAGGCTGCGCCTAAACTTGGTCTTTTCTTAATCGAATGATTTTTTTTTATGTAATGCTATATATCAGATATATTAGTAAGAACACATTTCTCAAATTGTACATTTTTTGGTTTATTAAGCTTCAAAACCAAATAAGAAATCTTTATTTTTAATAAGTTATTAGAGTTAAAGTATGGAAAGTCTTTTATCATCCAGCTTAATCTTTAAACTTGACTCTGTTTTCCTATTTCGATGCAATTATCATTAGGGTAAAAAACATTTTGAAATGATAAGGCATCAAACCATTGTTAAAAATATATAACCAAATTATCCTTAAGTTAAACAAGCATAACTTTATTAAAATATAAAAAACCTTTTTTACAGCTAAATAATCAACATTTTTATTTGAATATAAATTTATTTTAAAATAAAATATTTTATTTTTTAAATAAGAGTCTAGCAGAGACTCGTGGAATTTTGTTTTATAATCTTTAAAGCTTAAACTCTCATGGTAAGAATTTTATCTTTTTTAGCTTGAAAAAATTCTGTTTTAGTGGTACCATCTGAGTAATAAAAAGTACCATGTCCATATAGTTCATCATCTAGCCAATATCCTTGAAATTTGTCTCCATTAGTGAAATAAACTGTACCTAAGCCATTCTTTTTATCATCTTTCCAATCACCTTCATACAAACACAAATCATATTCATAGTCTTCATCTATCGAGCTTGTATCATCATCTGAAGCTTCTTCACTTATATCAGAACATGTTTCTTCTTTCTGGTCCAGCTTCATAGTACCTATATAAACTTCACCGTTTTTATAATGAAATTTGCAATTTAATTGATTATTTTCTTTGATTGCATCTTCGAGTAGTTGTTGGTCATCTAATAAATGTTCTTCGTGAAGGTCTATATATTTTTGCTCTTTATTCAAATCTAACTCCATTTTTGGTATTTTTTAATTAAAATACTACTATTTAGAAATAAAATTCAAATAATTTTAAAATTTGAAAGAAAACAATTTTAATTTAATGCTATTTTTCTTCTTCTTTTTTTTAATTAAATTTGATTGAAAAAAATTAACCTGTAATTTTTATTTTAAATTAATTTGAAATATTCATTTTTGTAAAAATTCAAAATTTAATTATTTTTAAAGATTAATAATACTTATTAACATTTATAATAGATAGAATAAATTACAATTAATTAAAAACTATTTTTTCTACAATAGTTAAAATATCTAAATGAGCAAACTATTATAGTCGATGTGTACTATAAATTTTTACCAATTAAGCTTTTATTTGAATTTGCTCATACTTCCTCAACAATAAAGATAATTTCAAATAAAAGAAACTTTGTTTCAAGAATATTAATACAACTGGATCATTCATCAAATATTTTTGAATAAGCTCAAAACAATAACCAATTTTGTGAAATTATTTTTTCCTACTTACAGTTTCTAATTCAAATTTAAAAAATAAAATTTAAAAATCATGTGATTAAAATTTAAAATAATTTTTAAATTAAATAAAAAAAAAATCATTTCAATTCTATTCATAAATACATTTTTTCTGATAAAAAAAAAAAATGAACATAATTGAAAAAAACGATGGGGTTGTTATTAAGTTACCAGATAAAAATAACAAATTAAGAAAAAGTCAATCACTGATCTTAAAATCAAATCAAACTAAAATAAATAAACCTCGATTATCAGAACCAGCAGATTTTTTATCAAAAAATGTAAATGATTTAGGTTCATTTGATAATAGATATGAAGAGACAAATCAAGAACCTAATTGTGTTAATATTTGTGGATCAAGCCCTGAACCTGAAATAATAGACTTGACTGAGCAAGATACAAATTCCGAATTTGACGATGAAGTAATTGAACTATTTGAGATAAAGAACATGTCAAACCCGTTCGCTCGAGATACTTATTATGATAATGATACAGTTGTAGATGCGCAAGAAGTACTAAAAAGATGGAACATTAAAAAACTCTCTGATCCAAATAAAAATCTTAGTGTTTCTAATTATAGAAGTAAATTTATTAAAAATTCTTCAAATAATCAAGTTGAAAGAAGATTCAAACCTAATATCTATGAGTTGGATGAGAAATCTCCAACAGACATTTCAAATACAATTGATTCAACAAATTGTTTGAACAAGTCAATATATCCTAATTTAAATCAAGATTTAGTTCAAGCCAAAGATGCTCGTGATTTGAAAGATAAATTGGATAGCTTAGACCAAAAAGAGAAATCATTAGTCGACAATTATAATTTAAAATACCAAGAGAGTTTAAATAAACTAAACAAAGTCTTGTCAGATCAAAAAGAATTCATTGAAGCAAATTTCAAGTCAAAATCGGCCAAAATAAATAAGAAAAACTTGATCAAAAAGTTGTACAAAGAAGCTCTAAATAATTTGGACAAAAGTTATCAAGATTTGGTCAACGAAGCCAAAGCTTCGAATCAAGCGCAAAAAAACGCTTTAATGGACCTATTCGAGTCTGGTAATTACCAAAATGGCAAAATTGCTGAATACACAGTTCTCGAGGTATATCAGCCAAGTGCCAAGCGACGCAGGTACGATGACAATGGCTACCGGATCATGTTATTACCTGAATCATGCGTCAAGAATATACTTATCGAAGACGAAATTTATAACTTTTTTTATGGCAAACCAAAAACTTTCTAAAACTTATTTATAAAATTCATTTTTGTATCGTTATTTTTTTGTATTAAAAAAAGGCATTTTTTTTTTTGAAATTTATTGAGTTGTTTAAATAAAGTTAAATGTTAAATTAAAAAACAAAAAAAAAATTATTTCTCTTATTTCAAGACAAATTTTTTTCTTAAAATAAAATTACTAATAAATTTGCTTACTAAATTTGAATATTTGAAAAAAAAATGTGTTTTCTTTTCAAATATTGTTGAAACTTAGTATAACAAAAATAATAATGAATCGTTCTAAATATTTGAATTCAATTTTGGTAAAAAACATACCATGGAATTTAGAAAAGAGTGAATTTTTAACTTAAAATGCTAAACAAGAAAAAAAATTTAATTAAATCAAAAAGGAGATTTGAAAGAATACTTTTCTAAGTTTGGTGAAGTGGTTCAAATCATACTACCATATGTAAATTAAACTCTAGATTTAAAAAAATTTTAAAAATAATTTTTAAACAAAAATATTTCAAGAGTCTTAAAACGGGAATGAATCATGGAGAAGCGGTAGTTTACTTTTCGAATAAAATTTCGCTTGAAAAAAGCCTTGAATCAAATAGTCACTTGATTGAAAATCATCAAGTCTTTTTTTTTTATTTAAAAATTTTAATTTTGATTTTTAAATTTCAATTTTTTTAGGTCCATGTTTCTTCTAAACAAGAAATTTAAATTTTAAATATTTTTTTTTTAATTAAATAAAATTTTATTTAGATTTTAAAAAAATTTTTTTTTCAAAATATTTTTTCAAAAATGGATGAAATAGTTAAAGATGAACGTTTTAAACATATAGTTAACGATTCTCGCTTTAGGATTATGCCTAAAAATGAGCGAAAGTTTAAAGTTGATAAAAGATTTAAGAACATGTTTCAGGATAAAAAATTTAAGCTAAAATACACAGTTGATAAACGTGGTCGTCCGATTAATTCAACAACAAATGATAATTTGAAAAAATTTTATCAAATTTCTTCATCTGAAAGCGAAGATGAAACCAAAGATGAACAAGAAAACGATAAAAAAAAGTCAATAGAAAAACAAAAAGTTGAAAAGCCTGAAACTGAGTCCGAAGAAAAAGAAGAAGAAGAAGAAGAAGAATCTGAATCAGAACAAGAAGCAGAGGAAAAGTCTGAAACAAAATCAAGCTCGGAATCAGAGTCAGAATCGGAAGAAGAAGATGAAGAATCTGAGGTTGAAGAAAGTGTAGAGCCTATTCCATGGAACGAATTAGACAAAGATACAATTAGAGAAGATAAAACCACGCATCGATTAGCTTTATGTAACATGGACTGGGATAGAATAAAAGCAATTGATTTGTATGTATTATTAAACTCATTCAAACCATCACAAGGTTTTATTAACTCAGTAAAAATTTATATATCTGATTACGGAAAAAAGAGACTTGATTACGAGAGACTACATGGACCGCAAGAGTTGACTGAAAAAAGTTCTGGTTATGATTCGTCTAATGACTTGACTGACTCTGATTCAGATGAAGACAAAAATGATGATGATGATGAAGAAGGTAAAAATTTCAATCGCCGTAAACTCAGAATATATCAATTCAATCGTTTAAGATATTATTACGCAATTGTTGAATGTGATACGGCTGAGACAGCAGATAAAATATATACAGAATGTGATGGTATGGAATATGAATCGTCCTCGACTAGAATCGATTTACGATTTGTACCAGACGATACTGAATTCGATGATTCATTAATAAAAGATTCGTGCACTGAGGCACCAGATCCAATCACATATAAACCAAATTTATTTGTGACTACAGCTTTAAATCAAACTAAAGTTGAATGTACTTGGGATGAGACACCAAAAGATCGTTTGGCAATTACTATGAAAAAATATACTGAAGATGATTTGAAAAATTCCGATTTTAAAAATATTTTAGCAACAAGTTCAGAAGAAGAAGAAGACGAAGCTGAAGAAGAAAGCAAAGATACACAAGATTCAAGTCAAGAAGAATCTAAAAATGAAAATGATAAAGACGATGAAGAGACAAGAATAAAAAAATATAGAGAATTACTACTTGGTGCTGAGAGTAAATCGAAAAAGCAAAGAGATTGTGATTTAGAATTTAGTTGGGAAGGAGGAATGGAAGAAGAAGGCTTCAACGAGTTGTTGTTCAATTCAAAGCCAAAAGACAAGAATAAAAAATTTTCCAAAAAAAATTCAAAACCAGAATTGACTGAGGAAGAAAAGAAAGAGCAAGCTAGATTAGCTTTATTAACAATGGACAACGAAGATCAAAAGGAACATTTTAATCTCGATGATTTGTTGTTAGATAAAAAAGGAAAGAAAAAAGTTAAAAAGTCTAAAAATTATGATGTTGATGATAACGAACAAAAAAGAGAAGATAATTTTGAGATGAATCTAGAAGATCCGCGTTTCCAGGCTATTTTCAGCGATCATAGATTTAACATAGACCCTTCAAATCAATTGTTCAAAAAAACCAAAGCTATGGAAAATGTTTTAAATGAAAAAATAAAAAGAATTCAATCGAACGATTCAAAACAGAATCATGAAGAGGTTTCTGACGATTTGAAAAAAGGTGACTCGGGTGTTTCTTTGTTAGTAAAATCTATAAAGAGTAAAACAGAATGTTTAAAAAGAAAAAAAGAAGATAATAAATTTCAAATAAATAAAAAATTAAATATTAAATAAAATATTTTTATTATAATAGTTTGAATTTTATTTTTATTTTATACAGTTGAATGAAACACTTTTGATCTCATTTTTAATATTAAGTACATTATGGACTTTGATAAGGTTTGAATGGAGTGTCCATTTAATTTATAGATAGTTGGATAAAAGCTAAAAGCTTAGACAGATGTTTATCAAAGACAAATATTATTAATTTTAAACTCAATTGAATAAACAATATATTAATCAGTCAGAATGTTTTTTATTAAAAATTTTAGAATTTTATTTTTTCATAAGATTAAATTAAACGGAGCTGTCTGAATAAGTTCCCATGTAAGCAGCCCATGTTTGGGTTTTTTTGAATTTAATGTTTTTTAACAATTCATTTTTACTTTCTTGTTCTATTTTTTTTGTTATTAAATCTTTATAAATATTTCTATTTAATTTTTCATCTTTTAAAATTGCATTTTGTAAGCTTGTTTTGAATATTTTTAAATCTGTTATTATTTTTATATAATTATGACTTTTCGGATGTCTAATGTTGCCTCCTTTTGTTATAATGGTAACTAAATCTAGATCATTTTTACTAGTAAAATGTCCAATAGCTCCAGTGTTTCGTTCCATAGGTTCCTTTTCAACACATACAGATTCAACTGGTTCTTCATCTCTTAGATCTTCTTGAGTAAATTTATAAACAACTTTAGACGAAGTTGATTTGAATACAGTTAATGGTGAATCTTGTGTGGACCTATCTACTAAGAATCCATAAGTGGACAAGTTCTCATCTAGCTCATCATTTTCACAATTTGGTTCTATCCAGTTCGAATGTTCAGTCTGATTTGTTTCAGTCAGTTTTTGACATTTTAAAAACTCTTCTTGTCTTTTCCCTTTTTGGTTCGGGCTTTGGTCTATAGGCTGTTGAGGTTCAATTCCATGATAGACTTGTTGAAGTTTGTTTTTAATTGACTCGATTCCTTGAGCTCTAAAAAAGAACAAGTCTTGATACTGTGCCTCTGTTTGAACCGTTAATGGCGATATCATTTGCATGCGTTGTGTATTCATTTGCCACAAAATAGAGCCATCCAAACCACTTAAAATTAAAACAGAAGAGTTTAAGTAATAGTCAAAAGTGCCTAAGTTTTGTACAAGCATAAAATCTAGTATATCATCATTGTCAAAATAGCCTGGAGCAGGTGAAGTATATGTTTCGTGGCATTCGAATTTTTTTGACCATATAGTCTCAAAAGTTTCGCCATTTAACATTAAAACAGCTCCATCGAAAGACAAAATTAACAAATCTTTAGTTTCATCTTGATTCACATCAGCTAATACAGGTGGAACCATAACTCCTTTTGAGCTTGTCTTATACAATTCGTACAAACCTTTTATTTTTGAATCTTGTTTGAAATTATTTAAATATTCCATAGATTTGTATTTTCCTGTGAAATTATAACTTTTGTTTAAAACGAAATTGTAAAAATCTGGTAAACTTATAATATAAAGATAGCCCGGAATTGTTTCACCACCACTTCCGATTAATAAAAATGAAGAATTATCTTTTTGGGTTAATAAAACTGGAGACATATAAGTCTCTTTGTTTTCGGGTAGTATTAGTTCTCGGCCTATTCGAAGACCAGTTCTGCCTGAATAAAGCATAATTCGACCAGATTCTCTTTCATGTACATCTGAAGGAATAGTTGGGTTACCTCCTGTCGATATGACTATCTCTTTAACACCGTCATTATCCAAATCATAAGGAAGAACTACAGCATTATAAATATTCCAGTAATCACTTACATTTACATTAAAAGAAGAATCCCAATATATGGAGCCATTATGTGGATCAAAACCAATAAAAGTATGTTTTCGACCTGTACCTATACAATCAAGTCTTCCATCCTAATTTAAAAATGATATTTTTTAAAATTTTTCTAAGCTTATTGTGTTTTTAATAAACATTTTACCAAATCAATATCAATCAAACAATTTATTTCAAAAATTTCAGATTTGGTTGTAAAATTCCATAATACTGAACCATCTAGACCTCTGACAGCCATTAAAGTACCTTCATTTTGATCAGAATTTACTCCGATTCGGTTTATTTCATCAACTCCTGAAGCAAAAGATAGAAAAATTTTAGAAAATATAATTTGTTTTAGTAATTACCAACTAGACCGAATATTAAATCATCCAAACCGTCCTGATCAATATCATATATTCTTATACATGATTCAGTGCCATAAGAATTTAAACTAAATGACCAGTCATTTTGATTTTTTAACTTAAGCTTAATAAAATTTGAAAAATCTGAGATTGATTCTAAAACAGGCTTTTTAAGACCAAAAACAAATATTATGATAATAATAAATGCGATTAGAATGAGTAAATAAAATAATTTTATTAATTTAGAATGAAATATTTTTTTTCTCCTATTTAATACCAAGTTTGGTAAATTTATTTTCAGACTATTAATGTCATATGCATCTGAATTGTGTTCATCTTCATTTTCATCTTGTTCATGTTTTGAACTAGATATGAGTCTTTCTTTTAGATCAAAATTTTCATCAATTGATTGGCTCAATAGCTCGTATTTTTTAATTTTAATAGGCCTTAAAATAATAAATAATCTGAAATTTTTAAATAAAGCATAAAATTTTAAAAAAAATTTTACATATTTTTTTAAATAGTTTATTTTTGGACTATTAGTTAAAACAAATTAAATTTAATTTAAAAACATATTTTTTTATTCGCTATAAAATTTTGATAAAATTAAATAAGATAAAGTAAAAGCTATCACAAAATAATTAAAGTATTAAAAAAAAAATTTAAAACTGGTAATATTACCGGTAAAATAAAATTAAGCTTTAAATATATTTAAAAAAAGTTTATTTTTAAAATATTGTATAATAAATTAAATTTTACAAATTTTATTAAGCCTTAGAGCTAAATATTCTATTTTTGAAAAACATTCGACATACATTCCTCTTGGGGTGATAATATAAACCTAAAATTGGTATAATAAGAGTAGAGATATTCAAATAAATTCGATTGATTGGCCTAACATAGTAAAATGTGATCATAAAATTCGGAATAAAACCTCTTAATTGTATGATTAGTGTTGCAATTGAGCCAAAAATAATCGAAATAGACATCAAAATAAACTGATTAGCGAATGTTTTTTGTTTTTTACTATTCAGAGAATCAACTGCTGTAGCTGCGTTAAAAGTTAATTTATTATTATTTTCTAAATATGGCACATTCAAATAATATGTTTTTTGCAATAAATTTTTTGCTTGTTGAACATTAACTTTATTCGATGTTTTAATTCCAACTTTTCTTAGTTTTGAAATTATTTTCAAATAAATCACAATTGTTAAAGATGCTGGCAAAAAAATTTTCATTATTGTACTGTATACAAAATTCATTATAAAATTTAAAGTATTGTCAGTTTCTCCATCTAAACAATAGATTTTAGAAGCTCCCGTTTTGAAAGCATATTTAGATATCAATGGAATTACCAAAGATAAAAACCAGACCAGAATTAATGGTAATATTAAACAAGTAAGAGATGAATTTAATCTTTTGAATAAACTTAATTTGAAAACAGCCGTGTATCTATAAAAAGCGATTAAAAGAATTGAATATATTCTTAAGTAAGCTGTAAAAGCCCAACATATTTCGCTGAGTGAGCACAAGAATAGATTGAAAGCTTGGTTTGAAGTATTCGGTTGTTCGCCAAAAGTATATAAAAACATTATAAAACAATATAAAGAATTTGTTACAATCACATGGTTCACATAAAGTTTGGTTCGTGTTTTAAGACTTGATGAACAAATTAAGACTATGACATAAATTAAGTGAATTAATAAATTTAAAATTCTAATTGCATAATCCACATACAGCATGGCCAGATATAAATGATCTGTTGAGCTTTGATTTCCAGTTATGTTACTATTCATTTTTGTTTATTTATTTTGAAATTAAATTCAATTTTAAATTTAAATAAAAATCTTAAGCAAGTCTTTAAATAAGAAATTCAAAAGCTTAAAAACATGATGCTTGTTTAATTTCAAATTGATAATTTCATGAGATTATTTTAAATCTGATTTTTTGCGTGGTGAAAAATTAAGCTAAAATGTTTGTTAAATTTTTTTATTTGACAAATTAATTAATAATTTTTATCTTTTTTAAAAAAAAAATATATAAAGTAGAAAAATCTTAAAAATAATTTATATTTTTTTGTCATTAATTAAGATTTTATTAGTAATTGAAAATAATATTTATTTTTTAATTATAAATAATTATATTATATAACTCCCACGTTTTGTGACCAATATTGTTATGCTCATTTTCGCTCTTTTCAATATTAAGATGTGATCAATTTTCAAAAGTTATTTTGTATCTCTCTTATGTTGTTAACACTTGTACGTAACTATCCAGTTTTAACCAAATCTTTTTCAGATACACTAACAACACAATCACAAGCTAAAACTTAATGGTCTTTTGGAAAATTATGATCCAATATCTTTTTTGCTCATTATGCTTCGTAGTTTTTAAAATCTGGAACGTAGGAAGCATTATAAGCGCGAGACTTATAGCTTTTAGTCTAATACAGTCAACTTTCTTTAAAAGAAACCAATTGGGAAATAAAATATTTGGTTGATAATAAAAGTCCTAAATATTTTTTCTATTTTAATAAAAATTACATCTAAATTTATAATTTTTACCACTTTCTATAAATCTATAAATATAGTCTTTTTTTAAGGTAAGCTGGCTGTATTTGACCACTTTGGGAAAAAATTTTTTAAATTTAAAAATATAAATTTAATTAAAATTATTTGTTGGAATACAGATTAGTTTTAAAAATTAATTTTAAAAAATTATTACGCTTGGGGTGATAAAATAGGCTCAAAAAAGGTATTATAATAATTGATAGATTCAAATAGATTCGATTAAATGGTCTAATGTAGTAAAAAATGGTTAGAAAATTAGGAATAAGACTACGTAGGGTTATTATTGATATTGCAATTGAGCTAAGTACTACCGAAATACACATGAGAATAAACTGATTGGCGAATCTTTTTTGTTTTTTGGTGTTTAAAATTTCTTCTCTTATATCGTCTGATTCAGCAGAAATTTTAAACAAAGGCTTATTAGCTTTAAAACCAAGATTTTTGAGCTTTTTAATAATCTTAATATAAAAAAATATTATAAAACAAGATGGTAACAAAACTAAAAATATCTCATTGAATAAAAAATATAATAAAGCATTTATAAAAACTTTTGAGTCTCCATCTAAGCATAAAATTTGAGCTGGCTCAGTCTGAAAAACATACTTAGCTGTGATTGGAAAAGCTAATGATAAAATCCAAACAATTAAAATTGGTATTGATAAAAAAATAATCGAAGAATTTAATTTTTTAAACAATCCTAAATGAAAAACGGCAATATAGCGGTAAATAGAAATTAGCATGATCGAATACATTCTAATATATGAATAAAATATCCAATATATTTCACTTATTGAACATAGAATTTTGTCTAAATTATGATTACCAGTGTTTGGCGTGTTTGAAAAAATATAACAAAACATGATTATAGGATAAAGCGAGTTTACTACTGTAGCATGATTGACATAGAGTTTAGTTCTGGTTTGGAGACTAGTTGAACATATTAGAACCAATATGTACACCAAATGTATACATAATGACAAATACCTCACCAAATAGTCAATTTGAATTATTGTTTCAAATAGAATATCAATATTGCTTAAATAATTTGTTAAATTCATTTTTTAGATAATTTTTTATTTTATCAAAATCTAAAATATTTTATTTTAAAATTTTTTTTTCTGTTTTTTATTTCCTTTAAAAGCATTTATAGAAAAAATTAAAAGAATCATTTATTATTTAAATTGAAAACAAAATTTTTATTTTTAGAATTTAGAAATCTATTTAACGAAATTCTAGCAAAAAAATCTGTTTTTTAAAACAATTAAACACATTTTTCGCTTCGGGTGATAAAATAAGCCTAAAATTGGAATAAATGGAGATGAAAAATTCAAATAAATACGAATTATTGGCCTAATATAGTAAAAAGTGACCACAAAATTAGGAATAAAACTTCTAAGTTGTATTATTAGAATGGCAAATAAGCTTAAAACAACTGTAAAACACATCAAAACAAACTGATTGGCAAATTTCTTTTGTTTTTTGTTGCTGTGTTGATTTTCTAATTCGTTTGTGTTTAATACTGATGCTTGAAAATTTGCTAAATCTGATACATTTAAAGATAATGTATTGTCTATTGTTTGTTTTGTTTGATTAAATTGATAACCATTCGAATTATTCGACAATTTTGTACGCATTTTGTTTAATTTAGTTACTATTTTAATATAAATTAAAACAGTTGCAAATGTTGGTAATATTGCACCCATAAGTGAATTGTATACATAATAGAATACTGAATGTATAAGCATACTCGATTCTCCATCTAAACAATAGATTTTAGAAGCTCCCGTTTTGAAAGCATATTTAGATATCAAAGGAATTACCAAAGATAAAAACCAGACCAGAATTAATGGTAATATCAAACGAATAAGAGATGAATTTAATTTTTTAAATAAACTCAATTTGAAAACAGCAATGTACCTATAAATAGCTATTACAAAAATTGAATATATCCTCAAGTAAGCTGTAAAAGGCCAACCGATTTCACTTATAAAACACAAAATTGTATCCAAATTCTGATTCGAAGTTTTTGGCACTTCTCCGAATATATAAAAAAACATTATAAAGCAATGAAAAGAGTTTGTTATAGTCGCATGGTTCACATAAAGTTTGGTTCGTGTTTTAAGACTTGACGAACAAATTAAAACTATAATGTAAATTAAGTGTATCGATAAATTTAACCACCTAGACAAATAATCTATATTAATTATAATTTCAAATAAATAATCAATAGAGGTTTGATTTGACGTCTTTGCACTAAAATTATTCATTTTTTTTTATTCAAATGTTTCTTAATTTTTTTTGCTGAAAATTTAAAATTTTATTTTCGCATTTTATACTTAATTTTTTTTTTTTGAAAACATGCGTAAAAATTTTCAATTTCCTAATTTTAAATTTAGAGTAAAGGAAATTGTTTTTAAATATATATATATATATTTTAATTTTAACTAAAATTTAAGCTTAATACAAATTTTAACTTCAATTATCCAATAAAATACAAAGAAAAAGCTTTAAAATCATTATTTTTAGTTTAGTTTTGGTTAAGAATAATTTTGATTCCAAACAAAAAAACCGCGAAATTTCATAAGCCTAATATTTTTCCAATTTATCCAATTTTTTTTTCGAGCTTTACTAAGCCAAAATTTATAAGGATTAGAAGCTTTCAAAGAGTATATCTTGATAAAAAAAAACTTTTTAGAATTTCTAACTAGATTCGTATTATACCAAACAAATTGTACTCGTAATTACCTTTTTTTTCTAAAGACCATTACAACATAAAAAAGCCGATAAAGATTAGATAAAAAGTTTTTAAATGAACTTTACATAATTTTGAATAAAGATGTTTTCTGTATATTCCAAGAATTTTTACCAACTTTATCTACTAAGTTTGATTATTTTTTGTTTTTACGCAGATAAGATTTAATAAGACCCTAAAATAACTTGGAAAAATAAGTTACTTATTCATTAAAATTAATAGCTTTAAAACTAATTACACATTGAATAACTTCAACAGGTTTTGTATAATAATCAATGTAGCGTAATTTAAATTATTGAATCTAAATGTTTATGAGCTAATTAGTTCTAATAAATCTAACATTGAAAATTAAATTAATAACTAATTCAAATAAATCTGTTACAAAATTTATCATATCAAATCGGATCATCAAGTTCCGTAATCAAAATTTTATTTTATTTTTTTTAAATTTAAAATTTCCAATTGTTATATTATATTAAATTTGGTTAAATAATTTTTCAATCATTTTATTTTCTAAATTTTTAAATAAAATTAAAAAAAAAAAATATATATATATATATATAATGTATAACTGTAAATCAAATATTATTACGAAATAAAAACCTATTTTTTATAAACATGACAAGATAAGCACGCTTGGGGTGATAAAACAAGCCTAGAATAGGAATCATTGTAAGTGACAGATTTAAGTAAATTCGATTAAAAGGCCTAACATAATAAAAACTGACTGCAAAGTTAGGTATAAAGCTTCTGAGTTGCACTATCGAGATACCTATTGAGCTCATTACTATAGTTATACACATCAATATAAACTGATTGGCAAATCTCTTCTGTTTTCTTTCGTTATGACTATCTTCGTATTCTTCTAAGCAAACTTTTTGTTTATTGTTTTGATCTGATTGATTCAAAGAATTTTTATTTTCATTTGATAAATTATTTCTTATGAATATTTTCTTGTTCATATGTTTGAGCTTGAATATAATTTTTACATAAATACCAATAGTTAAAAATGTAGGTAATAAAATAGCAAATATTTCATTGAATATAAAATATAACAAAGAGTTGATAAATACACTCGTTTCTCCATCTAAACAGTAAATTTTTGAAGCTTTTGTCTTAAAAATATACTTGGCAATAAATGGAAAAGCCAAAGACAGACACCAAACGCCAATCAAAGGTGTCAATAAATACAAGTATGAATTGTTTAACTTTTTGAATAAATTTAGTTTGAAAACAGCCAAATATCGATAAATAGCAATCAACAAAATTGAATATGTTCTCAAATAAGAAGTAAAAATCCAATAAATTTCTGTTATTGAACACAAAATCTGATTCAGTTCCTGATTCGGAGTGTTTGGAGTCTCACCAAAGATGTAAAAAATCATAATTATGCCGAAAAATGAGTTTGTAACTGTTGAATGATTTACATAAAGTTTGGTTCGAATTTTTAAGCTTGACGAAAAAATCAATACTATTATAAATATTAAATGAAATAGTACATTTATCCATCTGATAATAAAGTCAGTGTTTATAATTGTCAAAAAAAAGTAATCTATTTTTGTTGAAGAATTACTTGAATTCATTTTATAAATTTTTTTTCTTAATATAAAATTTCTAAATCATTTATATATTTATTTTATTCAATTTTTTAGCCACATGTTCTAAAATATTTCCAATCTCCTGTTGTAAATTTAAAAGGAAAAATTATAACAAAAAAAAGAAAAAACATTATTTAAACATTTTTATTAAAATTTAATCAAAAGAAAAAAAAATCAATTTTTTTTAAATATTTTGTTTAGGAAATCTTCGCGTTTAGGATGGTAATATAAAGACAGAAAAGGTATGATCATAATTGACACATTAAGATATATTCTTAATAAGGGTCTTGGATAATAAAAAATGCCAAAAAAATTTGGTATTATACCACGCAAACTAAAAATAGATAAAACAAAAGCACTAAATATGACTGAAATACACATAAGAACAAATTGATTGGCAAATCTTTTTTGCTTTTTTGAATTCAAAGTCTCTTCTATTATATCAGGCTCAAGTGCTTTAGAACTTGATTCGCTCTTAACTTTTTTTATTATAGTCTGACTTTTGATTCCATTTACTCTATTACCAATTGATTTTAATCTTATAATTATTTTAACATATATTGTTAGTATTAAACAAGATGGTAATATGATTATTAGAGTATAATTGAATATAAAATATAAAACAGTATTTAAAAACACTGGTGTATCTCCATCTAAACAAAAAACTCTTGACGCAGTTGTTTGTAAAATATATTTGAAAATAATTGGGAATAGAAATGAAAGCAACCAGATAAGAAACAACGGTGTTAGTAGATATAAATATGATTCATTGATTTTTCTGAACAAATCGATTCTAAACACAGCCATATATCTATAAATTGAGATCAAGAAGATTGAATACATTCTTATGTAGCTAGAGAAGATCCACATTATTTCACTTATTGAACAAAAGACGGCGTTGAGGATCGGATCCGGTGTTTGAGGTGTATTGCCAAATATATACCCAGTCATTACACAAGTATAAAAACAGTTTGTTATGGTTGCATGGTTCACATAAAGCTTAGTTCTTTTGTGCAAGCTCTTGGAAAAGATTAATATGATTAGATAAAAAAAATGAACCGCTAAAGTGGTGTAGCGTATCACATGGTCTATCAGCAATAGGTTCTCAAACAAATGGTCATATTGAGATAAAATTCTAGTTAAATTTGTTCTATTTGAGGAATTCATTTTTTTTTTTTTATTTTCGAATAAAAATTGTTTATTTTTTATTTCAGAAGATTTATATTTGAATTTTTTTTATAATTAAATAATCGACTAATTAATTAATAAAATTAGAATTTACGTAAGAATTAAATTAAGAGAATAAAATTTTTTTTACAATAGTAAAAATTAAGACATTTCCTAATCAATATTTTAGTTCTTGTTTAAAAAAAAACAAAATTTTTTACTTATTTCCAAAATAAAATTTATTTATTAAAAAAATCAGAATTATTTAAAGCTGCATGTGGTTCGTTTTTGTAAAGCATAAAGTAACCTTGTATTTGAGCTGAACTTATGTTTTTGTTGAAGCTGGAAACTTTATCGGAAAATTCTAGAGCTAGTTTTGAATCACAATTGGGATAAAAATTCATGAACATTTTAAACATTTGATTTTTAGTTGCATAACCAATGTATTGTTTAATGTCGACTCTACCAGGTCTTATTAGAGCCGGATCTAGTCGTTCTATGTAATTTGTAGTCATTATAACTATCCTGCCATCTGTTGAAGCTACTCCGTCCAAAGCATTTAATAAGCCTGATAGTGTCAAAGGACTAAAACCCTGAAATGCTGTCGGATTATTTTTTACTACTTCTCTGCTACCAAAAGCGGCGTCTATATCTTCTAAAAGGATTATACTATTTAAAGGTGCTCTTGCAAATAAAACATTAAGCCTATCATCTGTTAAACCTCTGTCACTTAAATTCAAAATAGCTATATCATGCTCAATTGTAGCTGTTTATTTATTTAAAAATATATTTGAAAATTTTCCTTTTTTTTTTTAATTTTAATTGAATAATTAAAAACCTGCTAGAGCTGTTATAAAAGATGTTTTACCACAACCAGGTGGTCCGTATAATAAATAACCCCGTCTGTATGGTATACCTCTTTCAAAATACCATTTAGAACTTTTTAAAAATTCTAAAACATCGTTTTTTATATTATCTGATATGCCTTGATCTAAAACAACCGATTCAAAAGGTCTTTTATCTTTAGGCCATCCAAACAATCCCCAGTCACCGCCGAGGCCTGCATGATAAATCAAAGTTTTTCCTGATTGCTCATTCAAAGCGCTTTTTCTTGCTTCTAAGAGCATATTCGTAAACAAACGAGTATCTGTGCCGAGAGCAGTTAGTTTTAAAGTTTCAACTGGTGAACCAGTGTTTCGGTCGACCATCTGCTCTCGGGTTCTTTCAGCTCTTATCCAATTGCTTTTGTATTTGAAAAAGTGTACTCCGATACTTGGCGCAAACGAGAACGAAGTACTTACTCTTTGATTCTTATCGTTTTTTTGAAAAAATGTTTCTACACTTATATGCTGAGCTTTTTGTTTTAAATGTGAGTTTATCCATTTTAAAATCCAATCATAACTTTTATCTCTACTAACCACTTCAAGAGATACAGTTAAATTCTTTTGAGCTAAAGTGTATCCGAAAGCTGTGCTTTTTTTTAAAATAGTCAATAGTGCGCCTATTCCGACTAGACCAAAGCCTGCCGAGAAATATGGGTTTTCTTTTAATGAGTCTAAAAAAGATGTATTTTTTTCTAAAAGTTCAACACCTGATGGATTCGAACTAGAACCCATTTCCTATCATATTAGATTAAAAATTTGAGGTTTTTCAAAGCTTTTAAAGTATATAACCACTTTTAGGATCTTGATGATGATTTAATAAAATACAAAAATTTGGGTTAAAAGGTTTTTATTTATTTATAATTAAAGAATGTTTCAATATTATTTTATAAAGCTAAAAAAAAAATTTAAACTTTTATCTAAAAAAAGTTTGTTTTTTTTTTTTTTTAATTTGAATTGAATTAAATTCGAATTCAAGTTACAAGTTTTTTTTATGAAAAGTTTAAAATATCGCATTTTGAAACATTTTCACAAATCAAAAAGCCGTTTAAACATTATTTATATTTATCAATTTAAACTTATTGAGCCACTTGTTTCTTTTTGATTTTGTAATCTGATATGGCTGCTTTGATGGCATCCTCGGCCAACACTTTAAATAAAAAACAAAGTTTAATAAATAAGCTAAGTTCTTTTTTTATTATTATCAAAATCTTACTTGAACAATGTAATTTAACTGGTGGTAAGCACAACTCTTTGGCAATATCAGTGTTTTTTATCTTCAAAGCTTCATCAGTCTTTTTAAAAAAAATATTTCTTAATTTTTCTTTTAATATTAAAAAAAAACTCATCTAAATTAATTACAGATTTTCCTTTAATCCATTCTGTAGCTAGAGAACTTGAAGCAATTGCTGAACCACATCCGAATGTTTTAAATTTAGCATCAACAATTTTTCCATTCTCATCAACTTTAATCTAAAAATGATTTTTATTTTTCAAATTTTTCAAAAAATAAATAACTAATTTCTAAATTACTTGTAATTTCATAACATCACCGCAAGCTGGTGCTCCTACTAAGCCAGTTCCAATATTTTCGTCTTTTTTATTAAACGAGCCAACATTTCTTGGATTCTCGTAATGATCAATTACTTTCTCATGATAATAGTTAACTGGTATTTTAACTGCCGAGTCAATTAAACTTTGAAATAATCTTGAACCTTTTAACAAATTTTTTGAATTTATCAAAGACATTTTAGGCTTTTAGTTGAATTTATTATAGTTTTAAAAATAATTTTCTAAACTTTTATTTATATATAAATTTAATAATAAATATTATCTAATTCAATCTAGAATTTTTAGAAATAAGAGCATGTAATTTAGATATTTTATGTAACATACCAAGCTTTTGTAAATGTATAAATTAATTTCTATATTTTATATATTCTTTTTAAAATTCAATAAAAAGTTGTTGTTATTTTTAAACTTAAAGCATTAAAAAGTTAATTTATGAATTGAATTTTGAATGCAAATAAAAATTTGCATTCTGTTTTTGAAATTTTTCTTTTTTCTAATTTGTAACTATGGTTACTCGAATTGAATCTAAATGCCTATCTTGATTTAAATCAAAAAGAAAAAAAAAATAATAAGAAAATAATAAAAATTAACAGAAAGTTATTTATATTTTAAATTTAAATTTTATTTTTAAAATGGTTACTGGCTTAAACCGGGATGGGAAAATGTCTTTAAACACAACCATGTATGATAATTTGGCATTTAAGAAGAAGAACGCAAGAGTTGACTGGAGGAAAATAGCTGGTGTTGATTTGGAGCGTGTTGCTAGAGAACTAGATGTTTACACTTTACAAGATAACATTGAACACATAACTTTTTGCAATATTGAATCCGAAATAGACACTCGAATGATGGATCCCAATTATATAAAATTGTTCAAGATAAGCCAATATACAATTGAATATTTAGTGGTAAAAATAAAATAAAATTTTCTTTAAATGTTTTTTTTTCTTGAAATATTTTTGATTTAAAATTTTTCAAAGCATTCTCAAAATTATTTGACTGATTTGATATCGAGTATAGAAACACAGCTATCAAATACAATAAGCCAAAACGAAGAGTTGAAAAAAACTAATGAAAAATTAAACAAAGATTTTGTTGAAGTCAAAAAAGAGAATAAAAAGAGAAAAAAAATGATAGAGACACAACAAACTTTGATGACAGTGTCATCGACTAATTATCATCAATGTGCATACTGTTCTAAAGTGTTTTTGAATGTGAGCTATTTACAAGCTCATATGGACCGACGACATTCAGAAATGAATCAAAATTTAAATTTTAAATTAAACAATGAAATTGAGAAGGAATTAGAACGAATTAAAGAGAGATTAAGAATAACTGAAAGCGAATTAATGATGGAGCGAAATGCTCGATTGAGTTTAAACTTACCAAAACAAGATTCTAGCCAATCTGACGCTTTGTTAAAGCAAATCGAAAACTTGAAGAGCAATGAGATAAAACAGCAAAAAGAAGAATTCAGAAAAATCAAAGAAACTCTAAAAAAAGAAATATCTGATCTTACAGATAAAAATTCGAAATTCGAAATTGAGATCAAACATTTACAAGAGAAACTAAGCAAACAATCTCATATTGGTTGGATTAAGGATGATATTGACTTGGAAAAAGATAATGCGCTTAAGCTAAAACAAGAGCTAGAACAAGCCAAACAGTTAATATCAAATTATGAAAAAGAGATAAAAAACATAGAAGAGTTAAAGTCTAAATTCAAACAAAAGGAGTATAATCTTAAACAAAAGCATTCTAAAGAAATAAAACAGGTTAACTTTGAAATTTAATTTTTTTAATTTTTATTTAATAAAAAAAAATAAATACCGTAAATAAAAAAAATTTTACAGAAAGATGATGAAATTAGCAGATTAAATACAAAATTGGCAGAGCTTCAAAACTCGATTGGAAAAAGTGACAACGAATTGACTATAAGGATTCAACAATTGCAAGAAGAACTCGAATTAGAGCAAAGTCTAAGGCTAAAACTAGAGTCGGAACTAAAAAATCGACCACCAACAATTACTCCACGAGCCCCACCATCACAACTACCACAGCCAAGACAACCATCTCCGCCAAAAATAAGCGCAGAACCGGTACATTCAAAGACACATCAACAGCATCATCAACATCATCATGATATCTACCTAACAGATTATTGTCCTTTAACCCAAAAAGAATTAGATACTAATCCAAAGCATTTGGAGAAATACAAAAAATTTGCTTTAGAATTATTTGAAAAAGAAATGGATGAATTTGGAATTGATTTAAAAGAAAAAGGGCTCTCAAACGCTGATTATAAACAGAAAATGATTGCTGTTAAAAACTTCAGAAGCGAAAGAGCTGATGACATGGTTAAATTTAATGAAATGAGAAAAGTATTTGCTGATTTAAGCTCTAAATTTGCTACACAAAAATTAAACTCTTCTTTACGATCATCTTCTGTTAATCGAGTGCACTTTAAGAATGAAGTTGAAGAAGATATGAGCAATAATCGTCATCATCACCACCACCATCATCATCATCATCATAATCATAATAATGAAAATAATCAATATAATGATCAAAGTGAAGAGACAGATGATGATGTTTCTTTATCTAATGCTTTAGAATCAAATGATGATGATACAGAGCCGACAAAATCGATATTGAATGATTCAAGTGTAAAATCAAGAAATCGAGATTCAGCTTCACCTCAAAAAGGCTCTAAAATAAGCGGTAATTTGAACCCAGATGAAATAAGTGATTTGGAAAGTATAAGCCAACTATTAACAGACAGAAGTATTAATCGAAAAAAAAATTCCAAGTCAAACAGTAATTCAAATGTGAATGAACTTAAAAGAAAATTAGAGAAACAATTTGAAAATTCAACTAAAAAAGGTTACAAGCCGGCACCAAATGCAGTTCCGATTGGCTTCCAGATGAGTAAAAGTAAGGCTAATCAAGATCAAGATGAAAACAGCTTTGAATCAATTTCAGATTTGGATAACGAAACAAAAATCCCAAGACCTAGAAATGGTGTAAGATCTTCTTATCCAGATTCGAACAGTTCAAGTGTTTGGGTCTCGGATTCGAATGATTTAAATCAAAATTTAAACAATAATCAAAACTTACACGATAGACCAGCAACTGCAAATTCTTCTAAGACTTTAAATTTTGATTCTGATGAAATTGAAAATATTGAAAATAATTATTAAGTTTTTTTTTCTTTTGATTTTTTTGTAACAGTTTTTCATATTATTTTGTATCAATAATTATTTTGTTAAAGCTTTAAAATTGATAGAATAGAAGCCTTTTTTTCTATTTAAATAAAAGTTTATTTTAAACAAGCACCACTTTGAATTAAAATCTGTAATGATATATATTTATATTTAGTTTAATTTTGAAAATTATTTCTAACTCAAGTGTTATTATATTTTAAAAAATTAAATCAAGGTTTAGAATCTAAATTAAAAATCTAAATATTTAGAATTAGATTTTGTGTTAATATCAATTTGAAATGGTTTTTTTAAAGTTTTTAATTTATAAATTATAGAATATATCTAATTTTATGGTTAAATAATATACATCACTCTTATGGTCTTACCAGCATTTGGAACATGTACTTATGTAGCTATAGTATATTAGATAAGTGAAAAAGCACATAAAAAATGTATAAAATCCTAACAAAATTTTTGAAACTACATCATTATTCTTTTAAATAATAAATCTGTGAAAAGCACACATAAATATTTTTGAATGATTTTCTTCAGCTTTTTTAACTTTTTTGTAAATATTGCTTCTTCTATTAGCTTATTAATAAAGCAACATATTCTTTTTCATAATAAAGATTATTTATTAAAAATTTCATGATACATTTTTGACCATTAAATTTACAATAAAGGTATCTAGATTTCATCAAATGATCATTAAGCTGTTTTCCAAAATTTCTTAGTCATATATGTGTTTTTTTCCTTTTTACATTTTAGAATTTTAGATTTAGTTCAAATTTTCTTTAATAATTATTTTGATTTTATTTCAAAAAAGGTAAATTTCTTATCAAAAATTAAGGCTTAATTTATCATGAGCGATAATAAAGTACTTTCAAAAATAATAAAAATAGCAACAAATTTAATAAAAAAGACAATTGGTTAATTCTTAATTTTATATCAAAAAAAATTTCCAGTTTATCAAATTTATCAAATAATTTAATAAAAGCAAATTCAGCATTAAAATAAATTTAAATTGTGAAAATTGAGATAAATTTTTAAAATAATTAAAAGCAATTTAAACAAACATGAATTATATAATATTAATCTAATATCTTGTGTTTGTGTTGCCTACATGACATTAAGATACAATATTAATTTAATTTTAATTCTTATTGTTTAAATGACATTCAAAATGTGTCAAATTTGCGTTTAAATATTTCTTTTTATTTTAAATATTTATTTTCTTTGACTAATTTTTTAATTTAGATTTTAAAATTTTAAAATAATCAAATAAAAAATGTTAAATCTTAAATTACATAATATTGCAATAAAATAATATTTTAATAATCATATTTTAATTTCTCTTGAATAAAAATTTATATAAAATTTAATTTTTTTATTTTATAAAATTGATTTTTATGATTATTAAAGCAACAACAAGCAACAACAAGCAACATACCAACAATTACAACAACAACTATTAAAAATAATCTTATTAAAAAAATATTTTACTAATAAACTCAATAATCTCAAACAAATCGAATTCTTTCAAGATTTGTCTAAAAAAATAAAAATGTATCAACAAAATATCTTGTAAAAATGCGTGGTTATAGTAGAGAATAATAAAATAATTAAAACTGTGCCCAATACTATTTAATACTAGAGGCCTATTAACATTAGAGAACCTAAATTTTTTTAATTTTTTTTTTCTTTTTTTTTTTACAAGCTTTCAAAACTAGATAAAATAAAACAAAATAGATAAATAAAAAAATAAAATTTTTTTTTTTTATTTTTAAATATTTTAAAAAGCAAAATAAATTTCTCTTGCAAAATATTTCAAACATAATGAATGAAAAAAACTTGCGCTAATTCAACAAATTCAACAAAAAAAAAATTCAAAGCTCTTTTCTATATTTCATAATTATTATAATCTTTATATTATTTTATAATTATATAGAACACATATTAAATTGTTCATTTTCCCATTTAGTATGATTTTAATATTATTATTATTTAATATAATAATAATTAAATTATTATTATTATTATTATTTTTTTTTTATTTTGTTTCAAATTAGTTTTCACTTATTTTATCATACTGCAGTGTTTTGTTTCTATTTTTTTCTCAAATTTTTAATATATATATTTCAAATTACGCTTTTTAACATAAAACTTTGATAATAATAATAATAATAATAATAATAATATTAAAAGCAAGTTTAACAAGAACAGTAATAATAATAATAATAATAATAATATAAAAATTATTCACATTTATGTTCTAAACTTTAAAAAAGCTTTAAAAAATAAAAAACTTTTTGATTCTTATTCCCATATTTTAGAATTGAATTGATTTTTTTTTTGTTCAATTAAATTCAATAAATTTATTGAAATAAAATGGAAATATCGCCGTTTTATTGTTTATCTAATAAACCTTTTAGTACAAACAGTAACACAAATAGTTTACCTCTTGAAGCTGATTTACTCAAATGCGGCTCTTGTCTAACAGAATTTCTACTATCCGATATTCTAGTATTCATTCAACATAAAACAAAAAATTGTAAAATAAATAAATACGAAAATAGTTCAAATAACAGCAACAAAGAAAATTTACTTAAATGTAGCAATTGCGAAGAAGAATTTAATACAGCTGACAGTTTGCTTAAACATGCGCAATTCGAACATAAAATAGATATATTTATTGAAAATGGATCTATTAAACAAAAAGAGAATATAAATGAGTCTAAAACGGGTTCAAAGTCTTTAAATCAAAATTCGATTAATTCTAAAGATCAAATATTCATTGATGTTATACCATCTGATTCAAATTCTATATTTCTAGATCCAAATCAGACTTACAACATAACACTTTCTTCCTCATCATCATCATCATCTTCGTCCTCATCTTCGTCCTCATCTTCTTCTTCTTCTTTAGCAGATTCAGCTCAAACAGAATCTTTAAAAAACCAAAAGTCAGAAATAATTAAAGATCATGAAAATACAAATTCATCATCTTGTTCAAATGAATCTTTTAGCCCAAAACTTGAGCTAGAACAAAATAAAAAATTAGACTTAAACAACAACAACAGCAGCAACAACAGCAACAACAATAACAATAATTATAATAATGATAACAATAACAATATTAATAATGATATTAATAAAAACGAAACAGATTTGAATAAACGAAAACAAAAAACAAAAACTCAAGCCTCATTTTTTTGTGATGTATGTAAAGCAGCATTCAATCAAAAAATTCATTTAACCAAACATTCGGCCAAACATACAGGCATAAAACCATTCAAGTGTACTGAATGTAGTTATTCGACCGTAGAACGATCACATTTAAAAGTACATGTTCGAGTGCACACCGGAGAAAAGCCTTTTAAATGCACGTTTTGTGAATATGCCACAGCTCAAAGCTCTACGCTCAAAATACACAAAAAACGACATCATGACAAATTAAACGCAACTTGTAATAATATTCTAAGTACCAATGAATCATTAACAATCAACAAAGAATTAGAAAGCAATTCGCTTAAACCGCAATCTTCACAAATAGCAATTAATGTTGACACTACTAGTCAAGAACTTAAACCAACTCTAAGTCAGCACTTTGATATTAGTTTTAAAAATTTGCCACCTACAAAAAGGTTTAAAAACTTAAACGAATTAGAAAATAGTCTAAAGAGTCATGTGAATAAAAATATAAATGTGGAGGATGAAGAAAAAAATAAACAAGAAAATAAGTTACTTGGCTTAGCTAATATTGCTTTAGAAAGAGAAGAAACTTCTTAAAAAATATATATCTTATTTTTTTTTTAAATTTATCTTTTTTTTATTTAAATAAAATCCGGTGCGATATTTATTATTATTAAATTATCTATTTTTATCTTTTAAATAAATAATTAACTAAGGATTAAAAATCTTTAGGTTTTATAAAATGACATAATTTTTTTTTTAAATTTTCTAAACAAAAATTTTCAAGTGAAATGAACAAAAGGTTTATCTATGATGTAAATGTGTATGATATTGAGAAACGATATAAGCCTTCTAAGCATTATGTTTATTCTATGTGGGTAACTTGGTCCGACAATACCAAGAAGCTCATTTTCCGCCGTTATTCTCAATTTTTTGATTTACAAGTACTTTAAGTCTTCTTCACTTGAATTCTAAAATTGTTTTTAAATTATTTTCTTATCTACTTAAGTGTAAACTACTTGATACATTTAAACAAGAATCGGGCTCTAGCAATCCAAGCGACAGAATACTTCCTTTCTTACCGGGAAAAATAATCTTCGGTCGGAGTCATATAAAATCTGTTGCTTTGGATCGAATGAATCCAATTAATCACTATTGTAAGCGATTAATAACTCTTAAAAAAGAAATCTCTTGTTGTGATTTAGTTTTGAGTTTTTTTCAACAAAACAACCATGACATTTTACAATCGACAAAGCACGATTTGGACAAAAAACTTGAATACGAAAACCGTGAAGCAAACGATATTTCAAATCCGATTAAAAGTGACAAATACATTTGTATACACAATTACAAAGCTTTAACTAAAACTGAACTCAGTATGAGAAAAAATCAAATTGTAAATGTTATAGATAAAAATTTAAATGGTTGGTGGTTTATAGATACTCAAGACGGACAAGGTTATGTACCTCAGTGTGTCTTGAAACCTTTGAATAATACCGAAAGTGATCAATTATCGATAAGAACTAATTTGTTAGAATATTTCATTGTAATAAAAGACTATATGGCTAATAAATTCGATGAAGTTAGTTTAAAAAAAGGCGATTATGTTCAAGTTATAGAAAAAAATTTGACCGGTTGGTGGTGCGTTAAACTTGGCAACAATGAGACTGGAATCGTACCTGCTGTATGTTTGGAGCCTTTCAATGGCTCTAACCCGACACAACCATTAAAATACTCAGTAAGTGCATGGGATTTATATTCTGCTACAAACAAAAACAATCTACCACCTCGTAATGACTCATTTAGCTCATTAACAAGCGTTCTAGAAGACTCTTCTTCAATGGTTATATCAAACTTGATCGAGAATGACATTTATTATGTAATTGAAGATTACATGGATACAGTTGGTGATGGAATAAGTTTAAAAAAGGCTCAGAAAGTGCGTGTATTGGACAAAGAAAATTCAAGTGGTTGGTGGTACGTTCGAGTTGAAGAAACCAACGTAGAAGGCTGGGCACCGAGTGCATTTCTTTCCGAGCAAAAAGTAAAACCTCCAAGACCACCAAAGCCTAAAATAATAAATAATCAAGCAAACGCTGACAATCACAATTACAATAGCCAGCAAGACAATTTTAAAACTTTAAATTTTTTTGAATTAAGAAAAAAATTTGAAAATTTGTAATTTTTATTTAAATAAATTTTTATTTTTGAACAAAAAAAAAAAATTAATTCTATTCAATCTTCTGAATTTAAACAGCCTTTGAATGATTTATATCTTTGATCTATTTCACCGTCTTCTAATGGATCAAATTCGTATATTTTTTCATAGCATTTTTTAGAAACACATTTTAAAATACAATTTTGTTTTGAAGATAAATCTAAACTAGAACATTCTGGCTTCGATTCGCATTTTGTGGTCAATTGTTTAAATCTATTTTCAAACAAACTACTTTTTGAATAGGAATATTTTGGATAATCAAATTGTTTTTCAAATTGAATCGACATATTTATTAAATTAAATAAAAACAAAAATATAAAAAAACTTAAAAATTTCATTTCAATTTTATTTGTTGTTTTTCAAGTTCAATTAAATTTTCTAGAAATATATTGAAATCATCAAGTCTGGTTAATTTTAATTAAACAATATAGAAATTACTTTTGCAGTTTGATAAGGAAGTTTTTATATCGCTTTTGAAAAAGACCAACGAGTTTGGCAACTGCTCGTAGACACGTTTATATGACTTTAAAGATTCTAGTTCAATTTTGAGAATATTTTGCTCCTGAATCTTAAAAAAGTATATAATTTAGAATCAATTTTTGAAATATAGTTTTCTAACAACATCTACTTTTTTTTCTAATTCAATTTTTTCCGAATCAGACATTCTAACACAACACACAAACTAACAATACAATTAAAATTAGGCTACAATTTTAAAATATTCTTTGTTGGGATTTTAAACCCAATTTTTGTTTAAGAAAATTTTATATTTTCAAATAAAATTTTATTTTATTCTATTTACATGATAATATATTTTTTTTTTTAAAAAAAAAAAAAATTTTTTTACAAAATTTTACTAAATTTTAAAAAAATTGCATTATTCGTGATTATATTTATTTTGCTTTTTTAAAACCTGCTGCTGAACCTTTTTTACCCTTCTTTTTCTCGTTTTCTTTTGTTTCTTCGGCTTTTCGTTTGTTCGGCGTAGTGGTAACAGTTACTTTAAAAAATGAGTCCAAACGAACCTGTGTACCAGTAGTACGAGCTTTAAAAATTTTCTTTACACCATTTCTCATTCGTTCTTCACTAAAACCCTTCTCTTTACACATATACTGAATTATTCCTTCTTCATCTGGTTCACTCCATTTTAAATCTAATTTTTCTGGATCAGTTACATCCGGATTCAAGAAAAGCTCACGTGCTTCTTTATACATCCAATTCTCTGGCACTGGATATTTATTTTTGTCTATTTTGTCAATAACTTTTTCGATTGATTTACATTCGCGTATAAAATCTATAGCTTTCTTTGGACCTATACCTTTAATTGTTTCACAATAATCACATCCTAGTAAAATACACAAATCTATAAATTGCTCCTGGTTAAGTTGAAGACCATCTAGAATTCTGCTTAAATGAAATTCTTTTATTGGCATTTTTCTAGCTTCACTGAATGTCAAATGTCTTAATAAAACATCGCCACCGAATGTTAACGCGTCCATATCCTCAGTTCCGACTGCATACACTTTACCTGATTTTACTAGAGCGCAACATTGTGCCTCAGCTTCACACGGTGCTTCTACATACGGAACACCCATTAGAGTCAACAATTTTCTACATTCGTCACCATGCTCTTTAGTTACTTTGACCAAACGACGCGAGAACTTTTCTACATTCTCTGCGTCACCAGCATCAGTTGCTTTTTCTAAGTTTTCTTGAGCTTCTTGTCTTCTCTCTTGTCTCTTGGCCAATTCACCTCCTTTTAACTGTGGTGGTTTACCATCGAATACATAAACTGGTTTAATTCCATTCTCCAACAAACGAATAGTTCTATAAAACATACCCATCAAATGACTAGTTGTTTCGCCTTCCTCGTTTGCCAAATTGTTTCCTTCTTGACGCACAGCTATCAAAAACTGATAAATACACATAGATGCGTCAATCGCTATCTTTCGTCCAAAGTAATTTTTTATTTCACTTTCTTTAATCGCATTTGGCGCATAATCAGCTATAAGTTTTGCCAAACTATGAATACCCATCTTAATTGACTAATTAATCTTAAAAGCTTTAATAAAATTCATAATATAGCAAGCTTATTTAAAAAAAAATAAAACCAGCAAAACCAAATTGTAAAGTCTGATTTTCTAAATTAATTTTTTAAATTTGAAAAAAAAAAATTTTCATTTTTATTAAAATTTTATTCCAAAACAAACCAAGAGTTATTTTAGCGATTTTAATAAACATTTATAAATTAAAAAAAAAAAAATAAAATAAAATATAATAAGAAATAATGAATTAGGATAATTTAATTGATTCTATCAATCAGTTTTAAACTGGAATTTCTAAAACTCTACTCAAATTTGATTGACTGTTTGAAATTAAAATAAAAAAAAAAAAGTATAGTTTTTTTATTTGTTCATTTTAGGAGAGTTTGTTTGATCTGGCTTACCCTGGTATCTGACTTTTCCATACGAAAATGGTACGTAACGATGTTTAATCATGTGTCTTATTTGTCGTTTCATGGTAACCACAAATAAAGTAATAAAGTACATGACCAAAATAGGCCAAAATACTGGTATATCAAATACGCTGAAAAAAGTACAAATGACACTTATAAGAAGTGATTTGTAAGTAGTATACCAAAATTTGAATTCTGGTAAACGACGCATAAATGGTCGAAACTCTTCGTCGGACTTTGTTGGTAAATGTGGTTCATCTTCATCCTCGTCCATATCAAGATCGTCGACTACAACAGGAGTTAAAAATAATATAAATTGATTCAACAGGAATATTCCTAACACATAAGCAACTATGTAAAAGCCTTGTAAACTAACAACTCTGTACATAAAAAACATCATTAATAAGAAATTAACAATCCACCTGAGTAAGCCATAAGGCGTTAATTTATCCAGTATTCGTTGAACATGAAAAGAATACTGACGATAGAGTTTTACCACAAAATTATCGCTATTTGTCGACGGTCCATTTGAATCCATTTTTAAAAACAAGTGTTTTTTTGTTTTATTAATTTAAAAAAATATTATAAAATATATATTTAAATAAATAAATCTAAAAATGAATGAAATATATATTTAAAATATATATAATAAAATATGAATAAAAAATTTATTTATATATTTATATATATAAATTTTTAGTTTTGTTTTTTATTACTATATAGAGCAACATCATCATTTTTATTTTTTGAAATAAAATTACTAAAAATCTAGCTAGTTGCAATGAAACATATTCGTGCAAATATTTTGACAAAAAATATTTAAAAATTGATTTGAATTATTGTTAGGTTTGAAATGATGACCATTTCATATCAAAACAACATCAAACATAAATCAATCAAAGCTTAAATTTAACCAATTCTTATAAGGACACTTAAAGCTTAAATAATTAAAATTATATTTTGGTTTTGGGACTTAATTATATTTAAATTAATCTATTTACTTAGAATATAAAAGAAAATTATTTTATACTAATTTTTATTCTCAAAGATAAAACTAGATCTTGACATGTTGGATAGAAACTAAATGGAAAAAAAAAATTGAAATCATTTTAACCTATATAAACAAATTAAACATAAATAAGCTAATATTTAAAATCAATTAAATATTATTACTAATAAAATAAACACTTTGAACCAACATGCTAATAAGAGAATATGTGTTTTTAATAAAATCTTTATTAATAATTACATATGTCCTTGAATTAGTGACTATAGTCTTTATTTAAGAACACATTGATTATGTAAATGCTTTAATTACATTTTGAACATTTTGCAAAAATAACAAAAATAATCTTATTTAATTATTATTATTATTATTATTATACTTAAGATGGAAAAGAAAGTTGGTTTTAATTTTTTTGAATATATATATTAGTTACGTGTAACAAACTTATGTCGAAATTATAAAATTATTCTTGAAAAATCATCAATAACTTTATAATTACTAAATAATTTGCTTCAAAACTATTTTAGCTTTACTTTTGCCATTAACTGAATTTTACAAGAAGAAGACTGAATATTGAGTTTTAGATTGTTAATGACACGTCATTATTTAAGTAATCATTTTCAAAATCAATTATTGAGTTATAATTTAATGTTCAATATCTTTTCATAATTTTTAAATTGAATTTAATAAATTTAAAAAAAAAATTGTGAATTATTTTTGATTACGCCAAAATTCTTCTTTTTTTTTTAAATAAAAATAATATTTGTTTCATTCTTTAGAGATTTTCATAAAACCAACAATAAAACCTTTTATAATAGAATTATAAAATCAAAGAATTTCTTATATTTAGGTAAAATATTCATTATACTATATATTATGATAAAATATATTTAAATTTGATTAAAAACTTAAAAATTTTTTACATTTTAAAATCAATTCAAATTCTTTACTTTTCTAAAAAGTCTTGTGGCATATAAAATATTAAAAAAATAATTTATTTCTTTAATTCAATTATATTTTATTTGATTTTAACAAAATTTACACAAAAAAAAAAAATTTTAATAAAACATTTAAAAAAAAAAGAATTTATTTTATTTTTTATAAAACAGTTAAATTATTAGTTACATTTGAGTCATTCGATTCAACTATATTATCAACTTCCATATTTTCATCTTCTTGAATTTCATCTGAATTCAAATCACGCTTAATCGAAACAGCATCGTTCAATAAATAATATCTTAAAGATAACAAATTCTGTAATACATCGCTACTAGAACAATTCTCAATCCAAGCAGTCGGTGGTTGTTGCACTTTGTTCTCTTTTATTTTGTATGGTCTCACATCGATCATATTAAACCAATCAGATTGGTTCACTAGAGCTATATTAGCCGATGGATTGTTTACTGCCGACGAAGCATAAAACTGTTGGTGTTTTTTTATATTTGCAATATATCTAATATAAGCTTCTCTATGTAAAACTTGTTTTAGTGTTTCACTTTTTTGTTCTACAATTGGAGATTGTAAGTTTTGTGTTTGTTGATTTTGTGCTTGTTGAATAATAACTTGTTGTTGTTGTTGTTGTTGTGCTGGTTGTTGTGTTTGATATACAATTACTGGAGTTTGTTTTTGTGACTGCTGTACTTGTTGTTGTTGCTGTTGTTGCTGAGTTATAATTATTTGCTGAGTTTGTGCTGGAACAGATATTATTTGTGCTTGTTGCTGAACATTTTGTTGTTGTTGGTGTTGTTGCTGCTGCTGCTGCTGCTGCTGTTGCTGAAGTTGTTGTTGTTGTTGTTGTTGTTGTTGTTGTACTAATTTAGCATTAGCTTCTTCAATTGCTTTCTCTTTAGCAGTCTCAATAGCAGCTTTTTCTTCATAACCAGCACGTTCTTTATCGCTCAAAGCCTTCCATCTAATACCAACTTCTTTACTCATATCAGTAAAACTCAACGATGATTGTGTATCTCTTAAACTCTTTCTAAACTCTTTGGAAAACAAATTAAAACCAGATTTTTTATTCTTTTTAACACGAATCTTTTTTGTCGATTGACTATTTGAGTTTTCATTTACTAAAAATGAATTTTTAGTCACATTTAACTGATTCGTTGCTTCTAAATTATCAGCAAACGATTGACAAGAGTTTTCGTCATCATCGAATTGTTCATCTTCAAAATTATTCGGATCATTAAACTTTTTCAAATAATCTAAACTTTCATCTTCATAGTTTATATTCAATTCAACCAATAATGGTGACAAATGTTTTCTTAATTGTAATTCTTTGCGCATAAAATACACCTCGTCTTCTCTACATTTTAACGACAGTTCAAACTTGCTTAAACCTTTGGTAAACTTTCTAAATGTTTTATTTTGTAAATTGTATTTACTCTCACAAACAAATACATTTTGTTCTTCAATTTCTGTTAGTCTAGCAGTGCAATACTTTTTAGGACTTAGGACAACACATTTGGAGAGCACAATTTGATCTAAATTAACTGTTAGCTCACGTGATATTTCTCTAAATACTTCGTTACGATAAAAAAGTCTAGTAGGCTCGTGTGGTATATCGGTTGGTCGTAGAAACACTGGACCTCTTAGAAAATACGCCTGATTACCGTCCGTATTATTTACTACAGACCATAGACGATCAATGCGGACTATTAAAGGATGTTTTTGATTTTGATCAAGTACTTGATTTGGACTTAATTGCTGATGTTTTATGTACACATAATCTCCTAGTTTATAAACAACTTCGTTCTGCTTATAATTCAATTGTTCATAATATTTTGCTTTTTTCATTAGTTCAGGATCTTCTACTTCTACAGAAGCTGTTTCACCATCTTCAGCATCTTTACTCAATAGAGCAACTGGTGCTGAATCGTACTGAATAGTCTCTCTATAAGAATGCTTAAATATTGGCTCTTTATCATCCAACTCGTCTAGTTTATCATCTACTCGTTTTTGTAAATCATTTACAAACTTCTCGTCCAAATAATTCCGTTCCAATTGAAGTGGAACAGATCTCTTGGTAAATTGAAAATTGTAATTTACTTGGCTATTTGTCTGAGCCGAGTGTCCGCTTATAAATTGTAATGGTGACCACTTTTTATTAGTCAATTTACGAAAGTAATTCGATGCACTCGAATAAATCGATTCACAAACATATATATCATTATTTGACTCTAATTTTATCACTTGATTCGACTCGTTCGAATTTAATGAAAAATTACTCGCTTCACTTATCAAATAATCTTTTAAACAAATCACTAAACAACTTTTCAATTCGTTTAATTCGTTCAAATCAATAATTAAATAAAAATCACTTTTAAATATTTCTTTATTAAAAAATCTTCTTGTTTTAAGAAAGCTTAAATTCGATTCGAAAAAATCCGAATCAGAAAAAGTCAAATACAATTGAGCAATCATTTTAGACTTTGTTTTATTCAAAGCCAAACAACAAACAACTAAATTTTCTGGCTGATTTTCACTTTGATTTATTTTGAGTTTGTTTTTTACTAAATTTGAATTTATATAATAAAAATTTCCAATCAAAGGCAAATGAGTATGAGTGGCAAGAGTCTCATCACAGTTCAATTCAGTCTCTAAAGGTCTAAAACGTTCCTCGACCGACAATGCCTCGGATTCGTCGAAATGATGCGGTGATGTACCAGTTAAAGATTGTATATAAGAATCCAAAGAAGTTAGTTTATAACTCAAAGCACCGCTAAGCAATAACTCTCCATTGCGACATAATTCATCTCTTTTTTGTATAAAATACCTCTGTAACTCATAAGAGTCCTTAAACAACTGCGAATACTTGTTTAATTTAAACTTTAAATTAGAAATTCGAATTTGATTAAACAAATCAAACATTTCATCTTGAAAACAATCAAGTCGTTTATAGAAATTTTTTTTTATTCTTTTTTTAATTAAATTTAGTGTCTTTATAGGCTCAACAGTGGTGTTTGACTCTTGGTCAAATGCATTGTACAAATCTAGAAAAGACTCGGCCAAAACTCGTCCTTCTAAATCCTGATATTGTAATACACTTTCAAATAAATTCTCAATTAAATCTCTTATTTGTTTTTGTACAAAATCAGCTGGTAAGCATTCTTGTTCTTCTGTATTAGTCAAACCTTCACTTTCTACAATTTGATCACGTCTTGTGAACAAAGCTCGTTGCAGATTTAATGCATCTTTATACAAAGTAGAACTTGGCTCATTATAAATACAAGCATTTTCAAACATTAAAGCAAAATCTGAACACATATCATCCAAGCTAGAATAAGAGTTTTGTACATGATTTATTTTATTCCAAATTTTGCTCATATCAATTGGTTTCTTGATGACATTGTAATAATCTGGATACTCGGTCCTAGAAGGTAAATGTCTAAATGGAGGTGCCAATTCTCTAGCATCAATTTCAAAATCATTTATATAATTATACAAATAAATCATTTTTTCTTTTATATCTGAAAATTTAGGTATATTAGTTTGCTTTTTGATCTCTGGTTCTTTAAAAGCTTGTTGTTGTTGTTGTTGTTTGATTGATTTACGTGTTGGAGTATTTAGAACTTGAGCAGGACTTGATAGATGTGTTGTTTGAATTAATAAATCTGGTATATTTATAGTCAACTCAGAGCTTTTTTGTTTTAAAGCATCTAATAGTCGTTTAGCATTTAAATATATCAAAGACTCTTCTAAATTATACTGCATAGCATTTTTAAACATTAACTCAAAATCATTTACCAAATCTCGATAAGATTTATACAATCTTTGATTTAATCGCTTTTTAATAATATTCATAGCAATAGGTTGTTTTATTTCTTCATAATAGTCCGGATAGAGTCGTTTCGAGGGTAGTTTTAAGAATGGATCAATTAGAGTTTGATTAGAATGCTTGTAATCTTTAACATAATCAAATAAAGACCACATGGTTGATATTAATTGAGCATTGTGTTTGGTGCGGCGTGATGGTGTCTTGGTTGTTGATGATTCAGGCTCTAGATCATCTGTTGAATTGTTTATTGATTTTTTAGATTTATTTTCTATTTCATCTTCTTCTCCTTCAGATTCGTCTTCTTCTGATTGTTCTTCTACTTCTTCTTCCTCTTCTTCTCCTTCTTCTTCTTCTTCTTGTTCATGCTCGGATTGTTCTTGTTCATTTTGTTCAGTTTCTTCTTGTTTTTCATCTTTTTCTAAACCTTGTTCTTCATCGTTATTTCCTTCACCATTTGCTACTTCTTGTAATAATTTTATCTTCTTATCTCTACTCTTATTAGACTGTAACAACTTTTTATTATCCATTAAAGAACTCAATTCTTGTTGTAAATCTTTGGTCAATTTGCGCAAGCGACAAGCATCTTTATAAATAACAGACTTAGGATCATTATATCTCTTAGCATTGTCTAACATTAAATTCAAATCTGATTCCATTTGTTTTAAATTTTTGTATTTATTATTTAAAATATTTTTTGCAATTTGTTTTAAATCAATAGGTTTTTTAATTATATCATAATAATCAGGATATTCCTTAATTATTAAAATAGTATAAATATAATTTGATATTTAATAAGTTTTTTTTATCATAAATTAAATAAAAGTTTTACTTTTTTAGATGGAAGTACATAGAATATGTTGGCTAAGTAACGTTGAGATTCGTCTTGGTATGAACAAATAGAATCGAAAAAGTCTTCGTAATATTGACTTTGATCGATTGATGATGGTAAATTTTTTGCTGTTGAAAGGCGAGTACGAGTTTGACGCTCGTTTATGGCTATTTTTGGAGACGTATCGGTCTCAGCTAATGCCGGTTTTGCAATTGAATTTCTTTGTCTTTTAGACGATTTACTTTTATCATTTTCACTATCTGCTTCATCAATTGATTTATCATCTTCTTTTCGTTTAGCCGGCATTTTCTATACTACAAGTTTATATCTGCTTAAGCTAAATATATATTTATTTCTATTTTCTTAATAAATTTTGCTTTTTTATTTTAAACATTCAAATTTTGATGCATACTTTATGTATAATTTATACATATTCGTACATATATGCATACATATTTATTATTGTTAACAGAAAGTGTATTGAGAAATATATGGGAAATGTATATTTGTCTTTTGCTTATATTTGCACATATAGATTGAGATAAAATAATTAAAATATTTTAAAAAGCCAAGTGTTAATATTCTTATAGTTTTTTAAACTAAAGCTTAGATACTGGTACTATTATTTTAAAAAAATTTATTAATCAAAATGTGTATCTATTTTAAATGAATTAAAATCAATTAAATTCAGAATATTTGTATTGATGTATATTATCAATAATTTTGGTATTTGGTATTGATAGAATATTTTTATGCTAGTGTATTTACTATTTCCAAGAATATAAGCAGATAATCAAAGTAATGCTTTTAATAGAATAATATACAAATATTATAGAAATTAAGAATTCATTTTTATAATTTTTTTTTCAATTAATTATTTATTTTATTTAAAAAGTAAACTAGTTTTTTATACTAAAAAATATTTTCAATAATTAATTAGAACTCGGTTAATTAAAAACAAAATTTTCAAGTGATTACTCTTTCAATAATTAAATAACTAGTCAAGCATGACAAGTTAAAGATATTTAATAACAATTATCTAGCTTTAAGTAAAGTTTACTGGTTCGACAAGTTCTCTATATGCTATATAAAGTTTATTTCAATTTGATTAGATTAATTTGAATAACTTTTTTTTCTAAATTAGGTAAAAATCATTTATAACAACTTTTATATACATCCGCAATAACTAAGCTCCGAAATTTTGTAGATAATTAAAAAAGATTATAATCTATTATCCAACCCGAATACATACAGTTTTAAATGACAGGTATTATAGAAGTTGCAAAGTTGTTAGATGATTTAAGATTTTATAAAATGAAGCTAAAGATTTTAACCAAAAGTATTAAAATAATTTCTACAAATAGTTTTTATTAAATAGGAGTTTCTGCTTGTCTTGGTGATGGGATTCACTTCGACGGCGCTTTAGCGCATAGTCTTATTATGCTTTCTCAGAGATTTTGCTATTGACCATTCCGAAAACTTGACAGTCGATTATCTCTTTGAATTTATTTAGTGAATTTGCTTCTATAGCATCTTTAGTTAGATTATTCCACATGTTTACAGTCCTATTTGTTAAGAAGTTGCAAGGGGGATTCGAATTTTTAATTATTTCTCTTTTTAGTCTCATGTTATGAATTGCGTTTGTTGTTTTTAAAAAATTAAAATATTTTAAAATTGTGTAATAACTAAGCATTTAATAATATTTAATTTCAAAATTACGAAAAAACCTTGTTAAAATGTTTATAATCAATTGAATAATTAAAAATTATAATAAATTAATAATTATTAAATAGCTTATTAAAAATAGAAAATAAAAATGCTTTTTTAAAAATTTTATTCATTTTTTTTTTGTTTTAAAGTTTTAAAGTTAAAAAATTTTTATTTTTAATTAATATAAATGATTTTAATATAACAAACAAAAAAAAAAGAAATAAGTAAATCAGGAATTTTTTAAATTTTTTAATAAGCCTCATTTATTTTTAAAATATTTTTTTTTTTTGTTTTTAATAATAAAATAAAGTAATAATAATAATAATAACAAAATGAATATAAGAAATAAAAAAAAAAAGAAACAAAACAACAAAAACAACAATAACAAAACATATTATTTAAACTTGTGTTGCAAATGAAGAGGCGAAATATTTTACATTTATTATTAACAATCCGGAAATAAAGAAAGCGAACAATATAAAAACGGAAGCAACGTGTTAGTGTTTGTCGTGATGCAACAAAGTTCTCTTTTCTTTAGTTATTTTCTATGTATTATAATTAAAATGGAACTCGACTTGGAAAATAGAGAGAAAATAAATTTTGTTTTATTTAAATTTAATTTTTACTAATGTTTTTTATTCATAAATAAAAAAAAAATATATATATATGTATAATAAAGTATAGTACCTGAGAATTAGATAACGAGAGACACAGACAAAAATAGATTTTTTTTTTCTTATAATAATTTAAAAGACTAAACAAATTTTTTTAAAATTTAAAAACAAAAATTATTATTTTTAGATTTTTTGATTTATTTCGTTGCTTTTTATATTTCGTATATTTCAGTATACAATTGTCTACATATGTTTATATAGTTCTCTTTTTCGTTATTGTTCATAAGTTTTATAAGCTTAGGAGTTACACGATCAAAACGTATTGGAGTATTGTTTACCAATACACGAGGCAGTAGAAGATCTTCGTTTGAATCTAAAGACCTATTTGTATAAAGATCATCATTGTTTTCTTGATAATCTTTATAGCCATAGTCTTCGTCATATTCGTCACTGTTTTCACTACCATCACTATGATTCCGTTTCATATTAATACTACTATTCTTATTAGTATTAGTATTCCTATTTAGAATCAAATCATTGCCAACAATATCTATTTTTTTTTTTTTTTTTATATTAATTTATATATTTATTTCTATTTTTTAAAATATAATAAATAAATAAAAAATTAAACCAACCGCCATTGTTTAATTTTCTTTTTTTATTCAATAAATTCAAATCATTTTTGTGCTCATTAAGAGCATTTATTTGATCATTACTAGTTCGCTTTTTAGTTATAGTAATACTACTTGATGTTAATCCTTGATTTGTACTATTGTTATTATTATTATTATTATTATTATTATTATTATTATTATTATTATTATTGGACACATTTGTTTCATCTAAATTTACTGTACTAGTTTTTTTCTCGTGTTTGAGCAACTTTTGCCAAATAATAGATTCTAAATTAGCACCACCGGGTTGGTTTGAATTCTGCATCGAATTGTTTGATTGATTTGAATTAGTGCTTGCTTGTGTTTGCAATTTTTGACTAGAAAAACTATTCGTATTTGAAATTAAACTAGAATTAGTCAAATTAGTAGTATCACTTAATGTGTTTAATTTATTGTTGTGTATAGTGTTTTGTAAATGCTCGTCAGCAGCTTGTTTAACACTATTCAATAATTCCGAGTCTCTGTTGTTAGCACTAGATAAATCATCTTCAGCTATGCGATTTAATAATAAAATAGAAGGCAATTCTTTTTGTTGTTTTTGTCCATTGGACGATTGTGAATTATTCGAAGAATCAAAGTTAATGGTAATTCGAGTTTGACCAAATAGATCAACATTTCTGGTTTTATCACCAGACCATTTGTCGTACTTGATCATAGCCGAACGGCCAGTAGCTTGGCCATTATTCGACTTGGACTGATTACCATTATTTGCGCCATTTAACGACTGATTTTGTGCTAGATTCATTCGTTCTAGTATATAAGTCATATCGACCGGCTCTGGCCGAAGTATATGATCAGCTAAGCGAACATGTTCAACTTTAGACAATAGTTCGAATAGTATGGACATTTGGGTATTAAATTTATTCAAGAGATTGCGGGCAGATTGTTTTGGCAAAGAGCTCGTGTCTTCGTCTATTTCCGAACCGCAATACAAGCATGTCATAGTCAAGAATATATCTTTAGTGTCCAAATCAGAATAAGTCTTGCAACAACTTGTGCACTTAAATTGTGCTCTTGTTGTAAACTGATTTTCTTCTGATTCAATTTGTATTCGAATCTTGTCCAATTTGTATTTTATTACATTTACCAGCATTTTATAATTTACATAAAAATAACTATATTTGGTCTGTTTACCATCTGCACTAGTCTCCATTATTGACTTTTCGTTCAAGAATTTCTCTTTTTTTAAATTAATTAAATATTGATGCACTATTTTCAAGTCGATGCGCAACAACTCGGCTAAATCGTCTTCTTTTAAACACGGATAGATCATGAGCATTTCCATGCACAAGAACAAATCAAAACCGTAAAATGTTCGCATCACTATTCGAATAAGGCTTTTCAAATCACTAGGTACTTGATTAACTATTTGTAAATTAGTCAAGTCATTGTTAGTGGTGGGAGTTTGATTCATTTTCATCAAATTTTTTATTTAATTTTTAATATTCAATAAAAATAATCAATTTTTTTTTTTTTTTTAACACAAAAAAAAACCAATTTGAAAAAAAAAATTTTTTCTTTTTTTATTGTTCTCTATTATTCGTTTTTGATAATCGATTGATATTTTTAATTTTATTTTAAAACAAAAAAAAAAATAATTAAAATTTATTTTTTTCTATAAATTAAACAGGTTTTAGAAATTTTTTCTAGTTTTTTTTTTTTTTCTTTACTAATTTATTTTAATTTAACACAGGAGATATTCTTAAATTGTATTTTTTATTTTTGTTATAACTACAACTTAGTCTTATTTATTTAATTAATAAAATTTATAAATAATAATAAAAAAAAAAAAAATTTTATTTTTTTTATAATTTTTTATTTAATTTAAATTTTATATTTTTTTAAATTAATATCAAATCAATATTTAAAATTGAGATTTAATTAGAGAAATAGTGATAGGGGGATATTAGGTGTCATTACCCCCAGGGTATATGTCATATTTAGCCATATATATATATATATATATATAAATACATAAGATATAAAATAAGATATATTCAAAAGTTTAAATAGAAACAAAGAGAACACAAGAGAAAAACATAGAGAGGGAGAAAGAAAGAGAGAGAGAGAGAGAGAGTGCGCCAATAGATTGTGAATATAGAAATATCACATATATATATATAGAAAATGAAAAAAAAATAAAATATTTTAGAAATTTTAGAAAAATAAGAAGAAAGAAAAAATCATAAAAAAAAATAACTAAAAACTAAAACTAAAAAATTTCTTCTATTTATACCAAATTTTTGGTTATGTGTAGCTTGTAATTATAATAATAATAATATTAATATAAATAAGAATACAACAACAATCAAATCATGATGATGATTATGATTATGATGATGATGATGATGAAAATTATGTTGATTAGTTAAAAAATATAGTAGAAGCGTGTTGGAGTATAAAAAGTATATATTATATTTGTTATATATAAATTATGTTTATTTATCAGTCTTGTATGCTTTGAATTGATTTTTTTTTTATTTTTAATAAAAAAAGACGACTTTAAATTTGTCTTTTGTGTTTTTTATTTATTTGGGTTTTATCCAACTAGTGTAATTTAAAATTCGTTTTAATAAAAAGTAAAATTTATATTTTTAATATATATATCAAGATTTAATAAAATAAGAGTACATTTAATTTTTTTTTCTTATTTTAATTAAATTTTCATCTGAATAATTTGATTAGGAGACTTCAATTTTGGGCCTAACTAATTAAATTTTTATTTTTAATTTCAAATTCATTTATAGTAAATTATATTCATATGATTAATTGTTAATAATTCTTATCCCCACACATTTAATAGATATCTCATAATACATTATATACAAATATTGATGATGATGATATTGATAAGAAATAAGGAAAATTTTTAATATAATTATAGCATGTATTTATACATATGTATAAATAATAAATGTGTTTAACTGTGATAATAGTGTATAACTAACTTTTAATATTAGTTTTAATATGATAAAATAAAATGTTTTTATTTTTTTTTTGCAACAATAACAAAAAATATCTTTTCAAGAATCATATTGACTGTACAATATTGAATGCTATGAATCAAAAATATTCAAGTTTGCTTTCTAATTTTAGTTGAAACAAACAAGAAAAAATAATCAAAATGATTAAGTGGATTCAATAATTCAAGATTATTATTAAATTCAAATAAAATAGAAGCTTTGAATTATACTATTTTAATTGAGCTTAGCATAATTTTTTTTTTTTTTTAATTTTCATCCATTTGAATAGCTTTAGTATATGTCAAGCTAAATAACTATTTTTTCAAATTCAAATAATATTTAATTTATTTATCATAACAAATACCTGTAGAATAACTATTTTATATAATAACTATTTTATAGAGAAACTATTAAATACTTACCAAGTCTTTTTTCCCAATTTTTAACATAACTCTTTAAAAACTTGAATATTTTTGCAAGAAAAAAGCCTGAAATTAATCATTACTAATATAAAATACCTTAAATGCATTACTTTTAACTAAAAACAAATTTTAATAATATTAAAACTTTCAATTTGTTTGTTTTCTAAGAGAAGTAAGCAAGAGAATACGCTATTGATTTTTTTTTCTAAATATTTTAAAAAGATTTACAAATAGAATTAAGTAATTTATTATTATATTACTTTGAACTGAACCAAAATAAGTGAACATAAATAAAAGAAAAAATTAATTATTCTTTTCAAGGCAATTTATTTAAATAAGTTTTTTATTTTCTATAATAATTTGACTAAAATTGTTGGTCTCAAAATCTAAATTAGTTTTAAAATAATTTCTCTTCGATTAAGCCAGTTTAATAGAAACAATTTTAAATTGAATTTCAAATACTGTAACTTTGTTTATTTGTTAATGTAAATGTATTTATTTTGTTTATTTAATGTTGTTAGGTGTTTGACATAATTAAATTTTTCTAATAATTATTTAAACTCAAAAAGAAAATGTATATTATAGAATTTTTATTTTATTTTATGAGAATAAGCAATAAACAATAAATAAGTTTTAAATGTATGTACAGTAATAATTAAAACTTTATAAAATTATTTTTATTTTAAAATATTTAATAAACAATAAAAATTTTTAAATTTAGGCTAAATATTCTAATATACACAAACAAAAATAAAATGAAAATTATTTGAAACATTTTAGACATTTATTTATATTGTGTTTAATTGTATTTATATGTTGAAATATTGATTGATATTTAGTTTAGTTTAGATCAGTTTAGCTTTGTATATTTATCGGTTTATTTTTTAAAATAACAACTAAATTGTAATAAAACTCTTTTTATTAATTAGTTAATTAATTAATTATTTATTTTTATTTTAATTAAAATAAAATTTGAACTAAAAAAGTATAAAAGATCTAAAATAGGATTTTGTTTGTATGAGCTTTGCCGATTTTTAATTTATTTTTTGAATTTTGTTTTTAATTTTAATAAAATATACAATTTCAATTTATGAATATGTTCACATTAATTAATTTTAATTTAAAATCTAACAATTCAAATAGATTTTAAAAGAAGAAGCAGATTTATACATAAAAACAAAATAAAATTTCAACTTTTAATATTTAATTCGATTTTGTTTGTTTTTAATTGTTCCATTTTACATTACTTTAAATTACTTGCGATCCTCAATGTAATTAGATTAACAAGTGCTTTACTTTAACTTAACACTTGACTGACTTTTTTTTGTAATGATTTTATTCAAGTCTGTTAATTTAAGAGGCTTTTTATATATTGCTAAGAAAAAGTGAACCAAAATGAGGATAAACAGTAGTGTCTAAGCTATGATCTCAACATTAAAATTTGTTGTTATATTATAATGATTTAAAATTCAATTAATTGTGACATTTGAATTACTTTATTGCTCTATGTTTTATTATTAATTATTTGTCTCTTTTAAAAAATATTGATCCACATTTTTTGATATTCTCAAATGCTTTGATTATTTGATTTTGAATTATAATTGAACTATAATTGATCTTTTATATCTTTATTAGAATACATTAATTTATTAAAATATTAAATTTATTAAATGTTTTTAAAAAATCTCTTTTTATTTTTATTGTGTTTAAATAATCTATTTGATTTATTTATTGTTTCTATTGCTGCTATATTCATAGATTGTAGATTGAAATGTTTATTCAATTAATTTGATATTTCTCAATTTTAAATTAAATTTTACTTATTATTATTAATATTATTATTATTATTATTATTATTCACGTGATTTGAAATTATTTTATTTAAGATGATAAATTTTAGGTTTTTTTTTGTGTTTTTCTAAATTAAGAAAAAATTTCAAAAAATTAAAAATATTTTTTTTTGCTTTAAACTTTTCTCTATTTTGAAATGGCTTCGCGAGGAAAAACCGAAACAGAAATCCTAGAAAAAAACCTTTTTAACCAGTTAGATCGACTAATAGACCAATTAAAAGACTTAGAAGAAGCCAAGTATATTTTAAAACTAAGTTCAAATCAATTCGATTAATCTTAATTAAACTGCTTACTAACATATGTTACTAGAGGCGATATGTCCCAAGAAGAATACAACGAAACTAAACAAGAAACTTTAGAACAACTCAAAGAACTTAATATTTCAGCTTCTAAATTCAAAGAAGGAAATCTAACCCTGGTAAATCAAGTTAACTCAATACAACTAGCCATACAAGCAGCTATTTCAAATGCTTTTCAGACTCCTGAAGTTATTCAAATGTTTGCCAAAAAGCAACAACCACAGCTCAAACAAAAACTTGCCGAACTTGAACAAAATCTTAAATTAGGCAAAGCAAAAGACATTCCACTTGCAGTTAGACAAAAACTAGAAATTTTATACGCACTACAAAAACTTGGCGAAAAACTTAGCGAAGAACATATTAAATTTTTAGAAACGAATTCAAACAATTCAATGAAAGAATTCGAATTAGCATCAAGTAATATCGGAAAAGGAGTTTTAAATGTAGCCGGAAATTTAATTCAAGAAGCTAAAAATTAAACTTTAATACAATAAATTATTTATTTAAAATAAACTTAATTAACAATTTAAATAAAAATCAATTCAATTGCAACAACAAGAAAAAAAAAAAAAACAAGTTACTCAATCTTTTAGACTAAACCTTATAAATAGAAGAAAATAATAACAAATATTTAAAAAACTTTAAAAAAAAAAAACAAACCAGTTGCTATATCAATGACCCATTCTTGATTTTATATTTGGTAATACTTCTAAAGTTTCGCTCTCTCTCTTTCTTTTTCTCTCTCTCTCTCTCTCACTTGAAAATATATAAATCTAATTTCCTTTTTAATTATTTAAAAATTTTTCTAGTTTTAAATTCTTTTTTTACTTTTTTATTTTATTTTTTTTGCTATTTAAATCTACTAATCGATATGAGCTTAAAAAAATAAATTCTATTTATTTTGTATTAAAAAGTACTCGGGCCGTTACTATAGCGATTACAAAAATTTTGAAATTTTTTTTTTAAATTTTTATCATTATTAATACTATTAATTTTTTCGCTTAGTTTTGTTAAATTTTTGTTCAAAAAAAAATTTTCTTCTTTTTTTATGATTTATTTTTGTATTAATAATAAAATAAATAATGTCTTGTGAAGAAGAAGCAAATCGTAGAGATGTTGTAGACGATTTAATCGAAAACACATCATCTTCGATTTGTATTAAACCTCAAGATAAACACTTGATTCATTTCAATTCTCAGTCATTATCTGCTTTGTACATAAGCAACAACAACAACAACCACAACAGCATCAAAAAAGAAAGTTGTTTTTATAAATCTATTGAAAACATAAACATAAATGAGGCTAGTAGTATACCTATGGTACAAAGTGAAGATGAAGACGAAGGCGATCATCATGATGATGACGATGACGATGATGATGATGACGATACTGAATTGAATAATGAACAGTGCAAAACAGAGCTTACTGTTGTCAGACAAGTAGAAAATTTGAATGAAAATTCTAAAAATTCATTTCAAGAATCGCAAACCTCTTTGGCGACACCGACTGATTCGCAGAGTGAAAACGAGCTCGAAAATGAAAATGAGAATAATTCAAATAATTCTAATTTTTATCAAAACAATTCAAAAAACTTTTTATTATTATCTCAACCGAATCAAGAAGAGTATCATAGCAACCCGAATCTAAATTTAAATTTGAATAATTTAAATAATAAAAATTTAAATTTGAATGGACTTGAAAATTGTAAAAAGAATTTTAATTCTAATTCTAATTCTAATTCTGATGTAAGTCTGGTCTTTTATTTCTAGTCTATTTAATCTTCTAATTAAGATTATTATTTTAACCTATTTTAGCATGATTCTATAAAAGAAGAATTAAAAATGCTTAAATACGAGTTAAAAGAAAAAGATTTAGATATAGTACAATTGCAAAAAGAAATAAATGAGCTTCAGCTAGAGAATAAATTGCTTAAATCTAAAATTCCATTTTTTAGCAATCAATTTCTTCTAGACGAGAATCAGGACATGCTTGACTTAAATAATCCTTATATAAAAGAAATGCTCATGTTTAAAAAAGAAAAAGAATGTGCTTTAGAAGAATTGATCAAAGCACAGGACACAATAAGTCGTTTGAGTCTAGAGAAGAGCATGAATCCGACGAGTTTAGATTTGATGAAAAAAAAGCTCAAAACATATGAAAAACAGATTAAAGAGCTCGAACAAGAGAACGACAAGTATTCGAATGAATTAAGCAAAATAGAAAAAACTATGAATTGTATTAAACTCGAAAATAATGATTTAAAAACTAAGCTTAACGAGAACAAAATTTTGCAAGAAAGAGAACAAGACTTGTTGATTGAAGTTGCCAATTTAAAAAATGAGATCAAGTTGGTTTTTTAAAACTTATTTAAACCTTAAAAGATTTTATATTTTTTTTTAAATTTTTATAATATAAAGAAAATTTAAATTTTCAAATAATCAATTAATAGAAGAAAATAAAAGACTATTCGAAGAACTTAACACTAGGCCTATTGAACAACAAATTCAATTAGCACCTGCTACAGAAACTAGTTCAGCTTGTACTCAGACTAATTTTCATGAAACAGAGTCTAGCTATAATCATAGAAAACAGTATCACAAAGAACAGCAAGAAAATTTGGATCAAACTTATTTTATAAATGAGACAAATTCAAATTATCAAAATCTTTCTCGAGCAGATGATTATCTGATAAACAATTTTAGACCTTTCAACAATCAACATTCTATCTCGTCATATTCAAATCATCAAACATATTCAACTGGACCTCTTAATAGTGCTCAAAAACAGCAACCTACATTGTCGACTCATTCAACACGAGTGTACAATTCAAACTATATGAACCAATACCATCAGACTAGATCGACTAATGTTTCTTCAACTACTAATCAACCTACTTTTTCCATACGTTCCAATCATTACGATACAGATTATGACCGAAGCAGACAAAATTGTTATTCAAGAAGTGTTAGCATAGTTAACGAGAATTCAATGAATAATCGATCTTCTCATCAAAACTATACTTCTTATTATGATGAAAATAATTATTCTAGGCCCGATTCAAGAGGTATATATAAAGCTTTTGTTTTATTTATTTTTAAATAAACCACTTTTTTTTTTGTTTTTTTAATCACCTAACTTATAAATGTTGCTTTATTTGTTTTAAATGCTTTTTTTTTTATTTTATTTTTAAAACTAATAAATCAGAATCGAATTGTTCAATTTTGAATCATAAATTGTCCAAATCAAATAGACATAGAAAATATTCATCTAATGAAACTATACATTTCGATGACTATTCGGACGAAACAAATTCAAAATCGAGAAAAAGTTTAAAAATAAATGTCATGAGAGACATTAAATCAGCACAAAAGTTAAAATCAGCTTTAAGAGCATCTAACAACTGCACCGATTCTTATTCGACTCAAAAACAATTTGATTCTGATAATAGAAGTCAAGCTTCAAGAGAACTAAGACGCAGATTTACAATTACATCATCTACTTTACCTAAAAATTTAAACAGATATTCTTATTTAAATAACAATTTAAATCACCAATATAATATTAATAATAATAATAATAATTATAATAATAACAACGATTCTGATACTAATTCAACACCTTCAAATAGTCAAATTAATTTTTATAATAACAATAATAACTACCAAGGTATATAATTTGTTTTAAAATCACTGTGTTCGTTTGTTTTTGTTTTGCTTTAAAAAAAAATATAATAAAGTTTAATTTAAATTTAATTTAAAATTTGTTTTATTTAAAAAAAAATAAAAATAGAAAATGATTATGAAAACGATTTTAATTCACGCGCTTATAGAAGCAAGAGTGTAGATCGAGTTGGTTTATTAGAATCTAAAAAATACCGTGAGAATTCAATCGAGTAAATTTTAAAAGTTTATTTTACAAAGAGACTTAATATTAAGCTTAAGTATTTGAACAAAAAGAAAAGTAGATACGATTGTAAATCATGTAAAAGAATCAATATGCAGAAAGAGACCTTTTGTACCATTAAAACCCGATGATATTCGGTTAGGTGATTTCATAAAATTCTCAAGACCAGGTGGTAAAATTAGTAAAGGCATGGTGAAATACATCGGTCCTTTGCCAGATCGCAATGATGTCTATTTCGGACTAGAACTCGACTCTGAAGGTCTATTGAATTTTTAAAAAATATTTTTTTAAATCTTCAGTTAAAAATTATTTATTTTTTCCAGAAGGAAAACACGATGGTGTTTATTTAGATAAAAGATATTTTCAAACGTAAATTTAAGCATAAAATAAATTAAAATAAATTTAATTTTAAATTTAAATTTATTTTTAATTATTAGAAAACCGAATAAAGGTGTTTTTGTAAGTTTTAGCAAAGTCGTCATGGCTTGGGGTTGATATTTTTTTACAATGTTTTAAACTAAAACCTAACTTTAACATAAATTTTTAAAATTTTAATAAATTTTTTTAAGAAAAATTTAAAAATAACATTTTTGTTTTTCAATTAATTAATAAAAAAAAAAAAAGATCAAATTAATTTGGTCTATTTGAAATTTTCTAATGAATTTGTATTTAATGAAAACTTGAAGTTTTTCTCTTGTGCAGATTGTTTCGTTTTTAAATTTTGATTTAATTCAAACAATTTTTTTTGGTAATTAGTTTTTGCTACGTATTCACCAAGGTTTATTTTATTGTTCAATTGTAAGCTTAAATAGTCCTGGTTCGGTGTTTTGTTTAGGCCATTGTCTAACAAGTCTCTTAGCGGTGCCTTATTAACTATTTTCCTAGGCCTGATTTGAACATAAATAAACTTTTTATTCACTTCGAGATTATTCATTAAATCTACAGGCTTTTTAATTTTGTTCTTTTCTATACTTTTTTCCATTTTTTTTTAATAAACAAAAAAACACAAAATCTTTAAAAAATTTTTATTTTTTTTTATAAATAAAAATTTTTTTTTCTAAGTTTTCATTTTATTATTTATTTATTTATTTTAAAAGGAAATTTCAAACTACTATTTTTAATTTTTCATACACCTTCAAAAAATCAATATTAAGCTCAGCTTATTTATTTGATATTTTTTTTTCAAAGACAAATTTGGTTTGGGATTTTAAATTAAAAAATAAAAAATTAAAAAAATAAAATTTTTTTCACTTAATTTAATTTATAAGTTATTATTAAAAAAAATTATGAATTTATTTATTTCAAGTCTTTTATGTTAGATTAAATTAAACATAAATAAAAACATATAAAAAAAACAAAAAACATAAATGAATTGGGACCAGTACCAGTCGACGCCAAAGCTGCTACCGCCGACTGTATTCGAAAAAATAAGTGAATCTACATCTAGTTCAAATACTACTGTCTCAAACGAGAACGATAATACTCAATTAACTCTATTTACAAATGAGCTAGAAAAATTAAAGCAAGAACTGAAAAAATTGCATCTTGAAAACGAATCATTGAGGCACAAAAACAAAGATTTTGTAGAACAAGCTCAACTATACACAGAAGTTAGTGAACATAGAAAAATTAGTATTTCTGCTCTTGAAGATATAATACACAAACAGACACGAGAAATCCAAACTCTTAAAAATGAACTAATCTCAGAAAAAGAAGCTAATTCCATCAAACTAAAAGATATAGATGTTAAATATAATCAAAAAATAAGCGATTTAGCTGGCAAATTAAACGAAGCTGATCTAAAATTGATTCAAATTGGTCAAGAGAACGAAAAAAAGATTATTCTAATTAAACAAGAGCACGAAAAAGTAGAAAATGAGCAAAGTTCTAAAATAAAAAATCTATTAAGCGAAAAATTAACACTTGTAGAATCTTATAATAAAGAAATAGAACTTTTAAATCAAAATTTAAATAGTCTAAATTCAGACAAGTGTAAATTAATTGAAGAAAATGAATCAAAATTGAAAAATTTGACTGAAGAAAATAGAAAATATTTAAGCGAGTTGCAAAATTTGAGAAATTATGTTCAAAACTCGATGCCAACAATTGATACAGTTAAACAAATGAGTGTCGAGCATGACAAATATGAACTAGAGATTTCAAAATTAAAATCCAAAACAGAATTGTTAAAAACAGAGAATCAAGCTTTACATACCAGGTTGAAGTCTATAAATGAAATTTTGTCGATTCAAGAAGCACAGTTGGAGTCTTCTTCATGTTCGACAAGTCTAAACGAAAAGAAAAGAGTTGGTCTCTTAAACAAATGGAGAAATAAAGTCTACGAGCTTTTGGTACAGCTCAAATCGCTAGAAATAAGTTTCAAACAAGAGAAAAATTTCGAATCAAAAATAGTTCAAGACTTTGAGCATAAACTAGAAGCCGAATTAGCTCGGTCCAAGATACTAGAAAACATGCTTGAAGATAAAAGAGCCGAAATAAGCGTTCTAGAAACAGATAAAACACTTCTAAACGATCAATTGAGCGTATTAAAAGAAACAAATAAAAATTTAGAAATAAGATGCAAACAAGACTTGGAATCGAGTTTAGAATTGAAAAATTTTATACACACATTAATAGATAATTATCAAAAGATCGAAGACAGTTTTAAACAGGCTTCGAAAAAGTTGACTCATTTGGATCAACGGGTTGAATTTGCCAAAAATCGACTTACAGTTATTAAAGCTTTGTACAGTTCTAAGAGTAAAGAAATCAAAAGATCCAACATGTTGGAAATGAGCGCCTATTTGAGCACAATTCATGGTTCTTTAAAACCTGATGAATATTTGGTATCGAATCTAATTAATCATCCGGTTTTGTCAAGTCTTGAAACTGATGCCGAAAATTTAGATTTGATTAGAAAAGAGCTTAACAAAGTTCAAGATGAACGTGACTTGTTGGCAAATAAACTACAATCTGATATGGATTTGATGAATGATAAACTCAAACAAATGAAACATGAATATGAATTGATTATTGAAGCATTAAACACTGAGCTTAAAGAGCTTCGGCTTAACAACGAAGAAAAACAAACACAAATAGATCATGTACAAAAACAATTATTCGAAAAAGACAACTTGTATAAAGAGCTAAACACCAAATACGACGATTTGAACAAACAATTCAACGAACTCAAACAAGAGCTTAATTTAGACCATGAAAAGAGTCTTAGAGATAAAGAGAACCAGTTTATGGACAAGATGGCGAAAATGAACGAGAAATTAAACGAAGCAAGACGTGAACAAGCCAAAGCTGTAGTTCTAATGCGTCAAATGGAGCGCAGTACAAACAGAGAAAAAGATCGCATGGAAAACTTGCTAAAATCATGTGACAACTATTACAAAGAGCATGTGAAAAAGCTTCAGTGTAAACTTGTTTCTTTGGAAAAAGAGAAAAACATTTTAATGAATTCATTGAGACAACAAGGCAACTTGTTTGTATCAGCAGAACAGCAAAATGTGAATTTATCTAGTCAACAAAAATCTCCGCTTCAAAATGTAGATAACTGGTTAGAAAAAAATTCATTTTTATTAAAAAATAACAATGAAAATAAACCTGATTTGACTTCGTTTTGGTTGGAATCATCAAATCAGAAACAAGATGAATTAATTCAAGACGAAGACGAAAATCAAGATGAAAACCAAGACGAGAACCAAGATGAGAATCAAGAAGAATTAGATAATAGTGATTTGAATAAAAATAGTGAAATATTACAACAAATTAGGAAAATAATGGGAAATTTAGAGTTAAGTGATGTTGAAGATGATGAAGATGAAGAGCAAGATCAAGATGAATCAGCTTTTAATAATAAACAAAATAGTAATTTAAATGTTTTTAAAATTTAAAATCATTATATAAACAAATTTATTCTATTTAAGATGAATTGACTAAGAGAGATGAGAATGAAGATTATGAAGTGTATCAATACGATATTGAACATGCAATTGACGATATTTTCAATTCAAAAAACTAATTTTATAAAAATCAATTTTTATCTTTTTTTTTTATATAAATATAATTTTAAATAAAAAATTTTATAAATTTAATAATTCATGCATCTAAAATATTTTTAAACAAAATTTAAAATAAAAAATTTTACAAAAATGTTTTGTTTTAACTTGTTGCCAAATTGTTTTGTACCACTTTTAATAGAATAATAAAAAAAACAACAAAAATTTTAATTTCTTTTTTTAAATTTTTAAAATTAATTTTCAAGAGATCTATTAATTTTATTACTGAATTTAATGCATAGTATAAACTTATCAGTCAATAGAGAATTAATCTTTAAATAATTCAAATTGGATCCAAATTAGGACTAACACTTTTTTATTGATACATCAAAATATAAGCTTTTTTAATGATTTAATTCAATATTCCCAAAATTATTTAAAACCTTTTTGCCAATAGTAAATAGGAAATGTTCGTGGAAGATTTACTTAGCTATGGCTTACTGAATAACCATGATGGTCTCAACTATCATGACAAGCAAATTTTTTAACTACTACTACTTCTCCTACTACTATTCTTATTTTAATTTGTAATGACTTAATATAAATAAATCAATTTTGATTTTAAGCTTATAAAATTAAAAAAAAATGTAATATGTCATAAATATAATAGGAAATAATAACAAATAGTCTAATTTCTTTTAATAATATATTTCAAATATAAAACATACTGTATTAATACGTAAAAGACACTTCCGAAATTTGAAAAAATTAATTTTACAACAATACAATAGTTGATTATTTATTAGATAATTTATTTAAATTATATTTTTATTATTAATAATATTTTTATTAAAACTTGACTTGACTTGTTTTTTATTTTCTAATTTTGGCTTTTAATTAATTCAACTATATAAATAAAATTTGAAATATATTTTTCAAATTTATTTTCAAAATGAATTCATCATCATCAAATTCATCAAGTTTAATTAGAAATTTTGATTATTTATTTGAGGTCTTAATTAGACTTGATCATATAACAAGATACTTTAGTGTTTTTATACACTTTTTATATTTAATTGTTATCATAGTGAGCAAACAGTCTAGAAAAAAGACCATGATTTATATAAATCATGCTACATTGACAAATTCAATTTATTGTTTGATTACTTTTATGTTCATGTTTGGAGATAATCCGGCATTTGCGGATCAATCTTTTAACAAGTTTGTATGCTCAGTGCTTGAAATTGGTTGGGTTTTTTCAAGCTATATTAGAATGTATTCAATCATGTTAATATCTATATACCGTTATTTTGCCGTATTTAATCTCAAAATGTACAAAAAAATTAACCACAACTATTTCTATCTTTTGAGTCCAATTTTTTTAATATGGTCAATATCTATCACTTTACCAATTATGTTTAAATACATTTTTCAAACAAGAACAAGTCAAGTTCTATGTTTAGATGGTTTTTCTACTATTTTTTTGAATACTTTATTATATTTTTTGGTAAATTATATATTCATGATAATACTACCAGCAACTTTGATTATTTACATTTATGTCATGATTATAAAAAAACTAAAAACAGTTACAATAAATTTGCATCAAACAGATTCAAGTCCAAGTCTAACACTCGAATCAATCACAAGACCAAACAAAGCATCAAGTAAAGTATCACAAGAGAACCTTATAGCCAAAAAACAGAAAAGATTTGCCAATCAATTTATCCTAATGTGTTTATCAGTGATTGCCAGTTCTTTGGTTTTATCTATTTTCACTCTACGTAATATAATACCGAATTTTTTCATTGTATTCTTTTATTGGAGACCAGTGTTTAGAATTTACATTTTATTATCAATTTCAATTGTACCAATCATATCAATATGCTATCATCCGTTTCAATGTCCAATTTTAAACAAATTAAAGTCAAAATTAAAATAAAACGCATGATTTGTTTTAAAATATTTTTTATTAAAATTAAAATTTATTATTATTTTACTTGAATTAAACATATTTTATATTAATATTAATAAAAGTAATAATTAAATCTCATGTTTATTAGCTAATTATTTTAATAAATAGTTTTTAATAAATTAATATATATATATATTTTTTTTTTTTTTGTTTTTTATTAATCAATTAACAACTTAAATTGATAAGCAACTATTTTTTTATTAAAATAGAAAAAAAAATTGATTTTTAAAATCACGCAATATATATTAATAATCAATTTATTTTAAGGCCTCATACACAAGTAAAAATTCGGTCAAAAATAGCTTATACCTAAACATACTAATAGAAACTACTAATAGAAAACCACATGAATCAAATATTTTAACCACTTGAGCAAAAATGATAATTATTATGTTTTAAAATTAAATAGCTTTTTTGTTTTTATTGAGTAAAAATAAAATATAAAATAAAATAAAAAATAAATATACGAACAAAATAGCAGGACAGGACAAGTACTAAATTCCAAAATATTTTAAGTTTATTAATTAATTATTATAAATTGGAGCATTAATAAAATAAAAAAATTAAAAAAAAAGAAAAGCTAAACAAAATAATAAAAGTGTTTTTTTTTTTTTATTTTATTAAATTTTAATTGTCACCTATTCAATTTCCCTGTGGCTATCTTTAGAATTACAACCAAACTAAAATAACAACAACAACAACAAGAACACAAGTAAAACTATGTTTAATTAATTGAAATAATCAAAAATATATTTGCTTTAAATTATTTATGGCTTCATCAATAAAAATAATTGTCCTTGTTTTTATTAATTGTTACAACTACTAATATTACTACTATTACTACTACTACTAAAATACAATACAAGAAACAAAAAAGTTTGCTTTCTCTTTTTCTATTTCTTTTTTTTTTTGATCATTATTTCTTGTCATTGAAGCATAAAATATTTTAATGATTAATTATCTTATAGCAAAGTGTTTTATTTTGTATATTTCTCTAAACAATAGATCCCTGAGATTCCTAACATTTTTATTTCATTTCATTTCAACAACAACAACAACAACAACAACAAAATAAAATAAAATAAAAAGTTTTAAAGCATTTGTTTCATTTTGTACAATTGTCACTATTCAAAGCGATTCAAAACAAATTTCCTTTCCTTTTCTCTTTTCTTCTCTTCTTTTCATTATTTTATTTTATTTTATATTTTGTGTTTTTTGCTACAAATCAAAAATCAGAGAACAAGATCATATTAATTTATTTCTAGTTAAAATTTTGAATTTAAACTCAATTAAAATTCTTTTTGATTGGTAAACATATCATAGAATTTAAAATTAATAATTAAGAAAAAAAAAATAAATTTCAAAATAAATATTTGCAAAATATCTATGATTTTTCATTTATTTTATTTTATTTCATTTAGTTTATAACTTAATTAACAATTCAAGAAATATTAATAAAATAACTAAAAAAAAATTTTCTTCTAATTTTATTTGTAATATTTTTGTTGAGAGAGAAAGAGAAAGAGAAATAGATATTTATATTTGTCAAATAGTTAGTGATGATGAGTTTTAAAGGTGAGTAAATAATAAATCAAGAATTGATCATCATCATCATCATTATTATTATTAAAAGTATTATTATTATTATTATTTCTATATTATAACAAAAAGAAAGAATTATCATTTTATTTAAAATATGCAAATTTTTTTATTTAAATTAAAAATTTCAATATTTGAATTTTTGCTTTATTAATATTAAAAAAAATAAAATTATATTAAGAAGCAAACTTATTAATAAAAACATGTGTTATTTGCTTTTAAGATTTAGAAATAGCAAAAAAAAAAAAAAAAACTTTTTTTTTTATTTAAAAAAAAAGTAATTTTTTTTTTGTTAAAAGTATAAAAATTGTCAAATTGATGATGATTGATTGATTGATCTCATTTTATGGTTATGTAATATGCATAACTTGTAAAATAATATTCTTCTTTACTTACTTGTTTGGTGTATACAGTATTTGTAATAGTTAAAAAGGTAATTTGAGTTCTTTTTGTTTTAGTTAGTTTGTGTTGTGTTCAACGTTGGTTTACAATTTTCTTCTTTATTTTATTATTATTATTATTATTATTTAATTTAAAAGAATAAATATTTAAGAAATATTTAGGCCTTATTTACACGAAAATATTTTCAGTCTGGAGTCTTTCGTTTGATCTTTCTAATTTAATTTTTTTTTTATTTTATTTTCAAAAAATATTTATGCATTTTTACTCACTTTTTACTTTATTTTTTTTTTTTAAATAATTTAAATTTATTTTATATAACTTGACATTTAGAAAAAATTAAGAAGAATAGTAAAATATAATAACAAAGGATTTAGAAAATAAAAAAAAATTCAAAATATAAGAATCAAAAAATAAGATATAAAAAAAAATGACTATTTAGCCAAAAATCAATTTTTGGGATTATATAATTTGCTTTCAAAATAGAAAAATTAATTAAATTTTAAACCTCCTTTGGTAAATAAGAGAAAACAACAACATCAACAACAACAACAACAAAAATCATAATAATAATAATAACAAGAATAAGAATAATAATAATAATAATAATGATTAGAATTCAAGTTTTTATTTCTCATAAATTTTCAAGAGATTTTTGACTCGAAATTAGATTTATTTAATATAAACAAACAAGACAAGTGCTGATTATTTAAGAATGGATTTAAACAAAAAAAGAGAAATAAATAATACAAACAAGGAAAAGATTTTTATTGAGATTTTTAATTTTATTTTATTTTTTTCGAGTTTAAGTGAAATATTTAAATATGTTTTAGTTTAAATCTTAAAGATTTTGATTCAAATTGAAATAAAAATTTAGATTTTTTTAATTATTCTCTTTTTGTTGGTTTTCTTTTGTTTCAATTCTCTCTCTTTTTTTTTTTTATTTATTTAATCTTTTTTCGTCGATTCGTGTCTAATCTTAAAAAACCTTTTGGTTAAAAATTTAAAAAATAAAATAAAATAGCAACCATGTTTATAACATGAGATTAAAAAATTTTAGCTAAATCTTTTAATTAGAACAAATTATTAAGTTAAGAATTCGAAATATTTTTAACCCATTTAAAAAAAAATAAAAAATAAATTATTTGAAGCGACTAACTGAAATTCAAATTGACAATTTTTAATTATCTTGTCTATTCGAATTTCTTATTCTTATTCTCTTTCTTTCTCTCTCTTTCTCTTTCTCTCTTCTAAAGAATTCTTCTTACTCTCTTTCTTTTTGTCTCTTTTCCTAAATCGCTCGCTTGAATTATTTCTATCATGTCAAATTATTTATTTTTTTTTTTAGTTTTAGTTTTAAATCACCGAAGTATTTAGGTCTTTTAGAAAAAAAGAATCTAAAATACAAAAATCGTTTTTAATTAGTCCGAGTTTTGATTTGACTAGAAAACTTTTAGTTTTAATTTAATTGGTGAAAATAGTAGTAGTTTAGAAAACCAATGATATTTTATTTTACTTAGACTTTATTTCAACCAATAGAAAAATTATTTTTAGGTTTATATATTTTTTTTTTTTTTTTTTTTTTTTTTTTCTAATAGAAAAATAACTTAATAACTAACTACCTAACCCAGGTAAATTTAATCATCAACTTTTATTTTTTTTTTCTAGTTTTCAATTTTTTATTTTTCACTTTTTAAAAAAAAAAAAAATTTTTTTTTATTTTTATTTTATTTTTAATTTAGATAACAACTCTAATATATATACATATATATAATAAATATATAAATTAAAATTTTACCTTTTTGTTGTTGAGTTAATTAATTTGAATTTAAATTTTAAATATTATAAAATGGTTGGTAGCTCAAGTAGTTTAAGTACACATCAACATCACCAACATCATCATCATAATCATCATAATAATCATAATAATAATAATAATAGTAGTAGTCATGATAGTAAATCGTATGGACCTTCTAGTCGTATATTAACCGATGTACCTTGTAAAGTATGCCATGATAATTCAAGTGGTAAACACTATGGTATATTTGCTTGTGATGGGTAAATTGAAATTTTTTAAAAACAAAAATAAAGAAATTTCAAAAATTCAAAATTTATTTAAAATTAAAAGATGTGCCGGATTTTTTAAAAGATCAATAAGAAGAAATAGGCAATATGTATGCAAAAATAAGGGCCAAGGTGGCTGTCAAGTAGATAAAACACATCGTAATCAATGTAGAGCTTGTAGACTAAAGAAATGCGTTGAAGCAGGAATGAATCGAGATGGTAAAAAATAAATTATAAAAATAATAAAATTAATTTAAGTTATTAAACAAACAATTATTATATGAGTCTTAGTTTAGTTTTTTCAAAAAATTTTCTCAGTTTCAAAATAAGAAAAATAAGAAGAAGAAGAAGAAGAAGAAAAATAGCTTCAAGGGTTTTTCGTATAGAGTTAAGGATATTCTTTAATTATCTTGGTTAATCTTTTAAGTTAAGTGAGCAAAAAATAATTTAATCCCAGTTAATTAAAAAAAAAAAAAAGAAAAAAATACTTAAGGTTGTAAACTGTCATAAAAAGTAAAAGAGATATTTAGTTTGTTTTTTTTTTCTTGTTGGGTATTATATATTATATAATAATGTGAATAATACTTTATTGGTAATTCAAGACATATTTTTAGATATTAATCACGATTTGCTTATCAAATTAATTTCTAAACAATTAGAATTAAAACAAAAATGAATAAATTTCTAATTTAAACTAAATAAATCACATTCCATTTTATCTAAAAGATAAATAATTATTTTTCACATACAAATAGAAAACTATTTTATTTTTTGTTGAATTCAATTAAAATATACTTACTATTATTTATTAATTGATTATTAATATTATTATTATTATTATTATTATTATCATCGTAAAGCCGGATATTTAATAAAAGATTAATTAATTGTTTTATTTATTTTAATTATCATTTTATTTTGTATCTTATTTTAAAAAAATAAAATTTAATTTGTTTTTTAAAAGCTGTTCAACATGAACGAGGACCACGTAACTCGACTATACGTCGCCAAATGGCTATTTTAATGAAAGAATCCAATGATATACTTTCTAGTGTGTATAGAGCATCGCCAGCTCTATTTCAACGCTTTATACCACAAGCTGCAGCACAAGTTGCTTCTTCTTTGGGCAACCATTTTGCTCAAGTACCAGCTGGTCTTTTACCTCAACCAAGTCAAATATCGCCTTTGATTCAACCTGCTCATAATGTACAAAACAATTTGTCCAATTCAAGCACACCACCATGTTCTCTATCGCCTACTCAATCGAACGATTTAAACCTTGAACAAAATTGTACACCACCACAATCATCAGCTAGTTCTACATCATTTGAATTTTTTCCTACTAGTACAACAAACAATTCTACGCCTCTTATGTCACCTCTTTTGTTACAAAATCAACATTCGACCAAGTTTGGCTATGAGGTTAAAAATTTCCTATCTAGTCCTGAATCTGTATGCGAAACTGCTGCTAGACTATTATTTATGTGTGTTAGATGGGCTAAAAGTATACCATCTTTTGTCAATTTAGACATGTCAGATCAAGTAATTATTTTTTTTTTTCAAATATTTTAATTTCATTTCATTTTTTACACTCGAGAGACTTTTTGACAATAAGAGAGTTATATAACTCTATCAAGAGTCTATTAAGTGTATAAAAATAAAAATAAAAAAAAAAAATCATTCCTTAACATCAAGTGGTTATTTTAAATATTTAATTTTTTTTTTCTTATTTTTTAAGCTATTATTATTGGAAGAAAGTTGGAGAGAAATATTTATATTATCAGCAGCTCAATATCAAATGTCACTTGATTTAGCTCCATTATTAACTTATGCTGGTCTAACACCGGACCAATGTGACTCGGATAAACTATTCAAAATAATGACTGAAATGAGAAATTTGCAAGATATTATAACTAAATTTAAACAAGCTCAAGTAGATCCGACTGAGTATGCTTGTTTAAAAGCTATTTGTTTATTCAAAACTACTTTAGCAAATCAAGAATTTAATTCAAATTCGTCTTCGTCTTCTTCTTCTTCTTCATCTAGTTCTTCTAGTTCTTCTAGTTCTTCTAGTTCTTCTTCTTATTCTTCTTCTTTAGATTTTTCATCTTCATCGGAACGATCTTCATCTACACCTACACCGGCCTCATCACCTACTAAAAGCATTCTCAAAGATTTACAAAACATTATCGCATTTCAAGATCAAACTCAATTAACTCTTAGCAAATACGAAGCTAATATGTATCCAACGCAACCATTCCGATTCGGAAAATTACTTTTACTATTACCAACTCTTAAATCAGTCTCAGCACAAACTATAGAAGAATTGTTTTTTAAAAAAACAATTGGCTCAATTTCAATTGAAAGAGTCATTTTGGACATGTATAAATCAAATAATTAAAACAAATCATTTTATATTTTATAAATTTTTTTTTTCAAATTATTTTTTTTCTTCTATTTTCCGATGAATTATTTTACTTTGAAAGATCTTTGAAAGCTTTTTTTTTTATTTATTTTTGTTTAAACAAAAAAAGAAAATTTCAATTATTATTATTATTAAAGAGATTATTATTAAATAATAAATTTTTGTTTAGTTTATTTCAAATTTTTTATTAAATATATATAAAAAAAATAAAATAATTTCATTTTTAAGTTTTTTGTTTATTTTTCTTTTTTTGATTGTAATTAAATTTTTAAATAAAATAAAATAAAATAAAAATTCTTTATAAAATTTAACTAAATTTGTTTTTATTTTAAATTAAATGAAACCTATTAAATTACAAATATAATTTTAAATCGAATTTGTGTTTTACTTGTTTTACTTGTTGTTTTTGTTGTTGTTGAACAAAACATATCAAATTTATTGTTTTTAGTTTTAAATAAATCAATTTTAAATTTAATCATGTAAAATCGGTATTTAAATCCGATATTAAACATGTTTATTCTAGGCCTAGACCTGATTAAATTAATTTAATTTGTATATATATATATTTTTCTATTTATTTTTTTTTATAGGTGATAAAAAAATAAAAACAAAATTAGTTTTTGATTGAAATTTATTGACCTTAAATAAAATTCCAATTGATAATCATTAAATAAACAAAATAGTTTCATGTGTTTTTTTTTTTAATATATTTTTTTAATATAATATAAATATACTACTTAATCTTGTCAATTGACCAGTAATGATCAAAACAAAAATGTGAACCTTATCACAATTATACAACTGAGATTCAAACTATTAAACTTGACAAGTATAATTACGTTTTGTTTTTTTAATTCTTTTTTCTTTTTCTTTTTAAGAATTTCGGAATATTTTTATTTAATAATTTTACATTTTAAACAAAATAATATTAAATACTTATTCCTTATACATTATAATCCATTCTTATTGGTTTAATATTCAATTACAATAAAAAAATAAAAAAAAAAAATTGATACTTTTTCTAATCAATTCATACATACCGATTAAAAAACAATAAATTTAATCTTTTAATTAGATTTCTAGTTTTAAATTAAAAAAACAAATAATATATCAATATACTCTTCTACTTTTACCTGTGTATTATTTATTTATTTGCTCTATTAAATTTTAATATTTATATAAACTTGTTTAAATCGGTGAGTCCTTTTCTTTTTTCTTTTTTTTTTATTGTTTTTCTTACTAATGGGAATAATAATGTTCAAAAGACTTGTTTTTTTTTTCTTTTTGTTATTTTTATTTTTTGCTAATACTTATCAATCAAATTAACACTAATTTTTTTTTATTTTTATTCTAACCAACCCGAGTACTCTTATTTATTTTTTTTTTATTTTCACTTGATTACAATAACAAATTAAAAAAGAGCTCTTTAAGAAATTTTAAAAAAAGAAAATTTTTAATTAAAATTAAATTTTTTATTCGATCGATTTATAAAATTTTAAGTAAAAAAAGAATTGAATTTAATATTTTTTTTGTTTGATTTTAAAAAAATTACAATTTCTAAAAATTTAAATAAAATTCGCCAAATTTAAAAAATTATTTAATATTTTTTATGAAATTATTTGCTAAAATAAAATTGAATTTAGTCATCTAAAAGTAAAGCTAATGTAACATCATTTCTATCAGTGTGTTTCATCATTGTTTCAAATTGAGTCCAGCATTTTTCATCTTTGATCCAGAAACCTGGTCCTTGGAATTTATCTGAATTGAAAAAAGACAAAACAAGTTCATCTCTTGTCTTTGGTTTAATCATTGTGAATAAACCGCTTGAAGCTCTTGAAAAGATTTTAACAACCTCAACGCCTTTTTCTTCGACTGGAACCATTTCTAAATCAGCTAATCTAACTTCTAATCTTTCTAAGCCAGTTAATCTTTCAGTAACATTGCATGCAAAGTTGTGTACAGCGCCAGCACATGTTAACATTGTGTTTTCATTTGTATAAGCACATAAAGTAACATTTTGAGTTGATGATTCAATTTCAGCTTGTGTTAAGTCACGTTTACCACGGAAAAACAGGCCTCTTCTTAAACCCAAACCGAAGCCCAATGGTCCAAATAAGCCCAAACCACCAAGACCCAATAGACCGAATGGTGCCATACCTAAACTCAAGCCCCACATTAAACCCAAAGGCAATGATAATACATTTGAAATCATAAATGAACCAATCAATGTTACTAATACAACTTTCATTTTTTTATTTTTTGATAATTTGTTAATATTACAATTAGCTTATTACTTTTTTTTTTTTATTATTTTTTCTAAATTTTTAATTAAACTTTTTGTTTGCTTTTATAGTTGAAATTTAATATTTTTATTTTGCTCTTGTGAATTGAATTAAATGATAAAGCAAAATTCTATTTTATTTTGGCCAATCAAATGAAAAATTTTTTTCTTTATTAATTAATAAAACATTAGTCTCTTTTTGTATTTTTAATATTTACAAGGCTTTGTTTTTTTTTTCTTATTTCAAAAAAATAAACAACCACTGTTAACAATTGACTTGTGTCGCATTCACTTGCTTTTTAATTAAATTTCAAATTACATAATAAAAAAAAATTTTTTCTTATCAGTCTAATAATAATTTATACATCGAGAAAATTCTACTAAAGAATAAAATCTCTTTTGTAATTTTTAATTTTATAAAGAAAATATAATATAAGAAATAATAGAAATTAAGTTTTTAATTTTATATTTTTTGATTTTGTTGAAATAAAATTGTTTAAAACTGTGTCTAGATTTTAATAATAAAATTCATTAAGCCTAATTAATTAAAAAAAAAACAACTAAAGACTCTGTTTGTATATTTCTTAAGCCTCGATAGTTTAAAATATATTAAAAAATCAAAAAAAAATTTCAAGATTAAATTAAAAAGAAATTTTATTTAATTAAAAAATTGACTCGATTTAAAATTGTTAAAAAAAGAAAATTAAAAATTTTTAAAAAATTTGGCGAAATCTAAAAATTAATTGATTGAATTTAGTTAACAATTAATGCTAAGCTAATATCATCTTTGTTAGAGTCTTTTAGCATTTGTTGTAAATGAGTCCAGCATTTTTCATCTTTGATCCAGAAACCTGGTCCTTGGAATTTATCTGAGTTGAAAAAAGACAAAACAATTTCATCTCTTGTCTTTGGTTTGATCATAGTGAATAAACCACTTGAAGCTCTGGATAAAATTCTAACAACCTCAACGCTTTTTTCTTCAACTGGAACCATTTCAAAGTCAGCTAATCTAATTTCTAATTTTTCTAAGCCAGTTAATCTTTCAGTAACATTACATTGGAAGTTGTGAACAGCGCCAGCACAAGCGAATTCTTTGTCCATACTTGAATAAGCGCATAAAGTAGTGTTTGTTACTAATTGTTCAACTGTTTCGGTATCTCTTCCTCCTCTTAATCTAGCTAGTCTTGGGCCATTTGGACCTTGTTCAAATCTTCTTAAACCAAATCCATTGAAGCCAGCTGGTCTAAATAATCCAGCTAGACCAAAAAATTGTGAATAAACAGATTCAAATGCAAAAACACTGACTAAAAATAGACCAAAATATTTCATTCTTGTTGTTGTTTGTTTGTGTTGTTGTTAACTAGCTTAAGATTTTTTTTTTTTGATATTAAAAATTAGAATTATTTTTACTTACATTGAAATTTAACTTTCTCTTTTTATACTCGATTCTTTCTTTAAAAATAAACCAATTAAAAAAAGCGTCTTTATTTTCATTCATTTATTTCTTACAATTGTAAAAAATATAGAATAAAAAAAAAGATTTGAATTTCTTCTTTTGTTGAAAAAAATTTTTTTTTTATTATTTTTAAATTTAGAAAAAAATTGAATTAAAACAAAATTTTAAAAAATCAACAACAACAAAAAAAAAATAATTAAATTTTCAAATAATTATTCAAATAAGTTTCGACACCCATATTTTGTTTGGTACATCGATTTGTACTTGTAAATCTGAATTGTCAATTGTGTGTGCCAAAAAACTGGTCATTCCCAAGTCATCTCGATCTGTACAATCAAACATTTCTTCTTGATTTGTATTCTCCAATTTGAAATTGACCAAATCGTCTTTAAAAGTGTTAGTATCATTTAGAACCGACTGGGTTATGTTGTTCAACCATTTGTACTGATATCGCTGAGATATATGATACGCTTTGCCAATATGTTTGGAAAAAGCAGTTACATTTTTCTTTTTTAATTCCTTTTATATTTTATTTTAAAAATATTTATTCTATTAAAAAAAATTTTTTTTCATGTTAATTAATTTACTGAATATTTAGTTGGAGCTATTATTTTATGCTGAGAACTCATTTTGCTAATTACATCAGTCAACAATTGATCGCTGTACTTGTCAAACAAATTAAAAGATTCAAATACTCTTGGATTTTTGTCGTTTATCAATATTGAGCTCTTGATTTGTTTCAATTAAATTTTTTTTTTAAATAAAATTAAAAATATGATAAATTTTTTATTTACATGAATAGCACTGTGTAAAGTGTTTGAGGTGATTTCGTAGTCGCTTCTGGGCTGAGTATAAAAACAAGATTGTGTCTTGAATAGCAAATCTTGAGCTGAATTTAAAATTTTATATTTTTTATTAAACTCTTGCAAACTATCGGGTAAATCTAGTTCTAATTCTTGTTCAGTCCTAGAACTAGACACAAAATCATCTGTTCTTTTTTTATTAAAATACTTTTCTTTTACATCATTTATAAATTTAACATACAAATCTATCAATTCCTTGTCAACTAAATTACGTCTTATTTTGCATCTTTCACTCGAATACTTTTTCTCCAAATCTTTGTCTTGTTTTATCAATTCTAATTTATTCGACACAAACAAAACATTCATTTTTGATTTCATCAAAATTTTAATTCTTCTTCCGAATGAACTGACTCGTTTGTCTAAGCAACTTTTGGGCACCAAAATATTCATTATGTCATTTATAAGTTTAAATGGTACACTTTTTTCTTTTGGCAAAAAAAACAAACTAGTTACTTTGATCAAAAGAATTAGCTCGTCTTCAGCTCTACTCCAATTCGCTCTTCTATCTGTATAATTTAAGCTTTGTGTTGTGCCTGCATTCATTTGATTCAATTTACTCGAATTATTCAATTTTATATTCATTTTAGCTTTGTCTATTAAATGTTTGGCAGTTTTTATTAAATTTATGTTTGTATAATTGGGATTTTTGAGTTTTTTTAATTTTCTAAATTTAAATTCTTTTTCATCTAGTTTTCGTTTTTGAGCTTTTTTTTGTGTTTCATTTGAATTTAGACTTGTCGATGAGGCTATTCCTCGGAAAACACCGAATGGAAAGAATAGAGCTAGTTCGGAATAAGGTGCAAACGATTGATCATCTTGTTTAGTAATTGCTGGCTCACCACTACTACTACTACTACTACTACTATTGCCTTCAAGTCGTGATTTTGATCTCGTCTTTTTTATCGAAGATTCATTCGGATTCAAATTCGATTGATTTATCATCCAATTTTTGAACGAATTTAAAAACAATTGTGAATCGTACATACCTGGTCCCATATTATCACCATACTTGTTTATTGCCCATAAATCTTCTATTTCTTCTATTTTATACTTTTGAACTATTTTATTCAATAGTTCTTGTCTTAGACGCTTCGATTCATGCAAATATTTACCTACACTGAATTTATAAGTGTTCATTGATATATGCAAAAGTTTTCTCCAATACTCGACCAAATCGTTCGGGCAATTGAACTCATACAAACACTTTTCATAATTTTCAAACTCGGTGTTATTGTATTCTTTTAGTTGAGACCAATCTTGACACTTGTTTGAACTTGTATCATAAAATAAAGCTTTTCTATGAACATAGATCATTTGAGATTGAATATCTCTGTTTAAAGATTGATTATTTTTAAACGGTGATTCGACAAAAGAGACTAGACCGAGGCAAGCAAGTAGTTGAAGTATAGCCAAAATTCTTTGCAAATATCTACGCTCGAATATCAACGGTGCAATTATGCTTGGCGGTAAATCTTTGACTAATAAATGTCTCTTTTGTGGATGCTTCAAGATTGCAACTAGGCCTGGTACTTGATGATTTATGACTATAATAGAGCTAAATACAGATAATGGCATATGTGAAAATATTTCTCCAATAAATACACAATTTTTTTCATTTTCGTTTCGATTCAAAGGTGGAATAAACGAATTCCATGGTAGACTATTATCACTTGTTACTACTGGTTGATATAGTTTATCTTGTTTTGGTAATTCACATGATTCGAGTATTTTCGTATCAGTCTCATTTAAATGTTCACTCTTGATTTCAGCTATATCATTGGGTTCTATTGATTGTTGTAAGCCATTATAAAAGAATAGAATATAATGCAAGAAACGATGTAGAATAATTGCTTTTTGAAATTTCGGTACTAGTGCATATGTTTTAGAAAAACTAGTAGAAAAATTTAATTTTTCAACTACTGAATTTATAAACGATCTAGTCAAAGTAAAACTTGTTTTATTATTTTGACTAGAATCTAAATTCAAATCGCTTGTATTCAAATTTGAATCTAAATTACTAGATTCATTTAGAACTAATGATGTATTTGATGATTCATTTTTTATCTTTAAATCAACCGAATCAAAAGTTCTTTTAAAAGTATTACAATAGTTTATATATATTTCATCAGTTTCTTTTAAATCTATTGATTTGGCACACATGTATGATGAATTTTTCAATTTAACATCAAATATTTTAAGTTTATTCTCTTTTTCCATTTGAAGAAGCATTCTTTTTGTTGTTTTTGAATCTATAGAACCTTTAAGACCTAGCGATAGTTCATAATTTCTTATTTCACGAGACAATTCATACTTGGTACATATTTTATTCTTATCTATATAATCTTGAATGAGTTTTTTTCTCAATAAAGTACGATTGGATAGCAATGCTTGGATATTCTTGTTGGCTAAAACAGTTACTTCTTCTTGTTGTTGTGTTTGAACTGGTTCTTGACTTAATGGTGGTGCTTCGGCTGAATTGGAATTTAAAAATTTCCTCATAAATATAGTCTGATATTTTGCTTTACCACGATTGGTTTCTTTTATCATGGTTACTATTTCAGGATGTGTTTGTAAATTAGAACCCATTCGTCTTGATTTGTAAAAATCAAAGCCAAACAAATTACCCAATTGTTTTAGAGATATTCCATTTTTTCCGCATTGTTCTATTTGATTGAATATTTGAGTATATAGACTAAGCGTGGTCGATTGTGCCGAACCAATTTTGTCCAAATTATCTTCCAATAAACTAGTCTCGTCATCTTCACCATCTTCTTCCTCACCGTCTTCTTCGTAATCTATCTTATTATCTTTAATAGATTTAATATAACTATCAGTTAATTTTATCATTCTAATTTGACGCGTAGCTGTATAAAATTTAGACGAAGATTTGTTTTTTTTAAATTTTGCTTCAACATCCATAAAATATCTTTTTAAAATGTTCTGCTTTTCTCCGGTTTGAATCAGTGTTTTGAATTGCTTATTTGACTGATTAAGAACTCGTTTTAGATTCACCGAAGAATCAAAATAGCCAAAATGATCTTTTTGTTTTTTTTTGTCTTTAAGTGAGAGCAAAGAGCGCTCATGCTTGCGCACCAAATAGTCACATAGATTTTCCAATATAGATTTTTTCTTAAATGAAAATTTACTCAAGTGTATAATAGATTTTTTTTTCTCGGATGTGAGAACTTGTTTCTTAATAAGCTGATGTGATTCGAGAATAGCCAAAATGTAATGAAGCTGTTTAGGTGCAAGATTGAATAGCTGAGAAAGACCATTATCACCAATAGACGAAATGCCGTCATATCTTGACTTACCAATCGACTCCAAAACACAATATTCAAGATCATTTAAACATTCAAGTTCCAGCTCTTTATAAAAAGGACACAAACATTTATTTCTTTGCTGTTGAGTTGAACACAAAATTAAACTCAAATCTTCCAAATTAATTTCTTGCTTATTCTTAACTAAAACTCTTTGTGCATAATTCAAACAAAAACCTCTTTGATTCGATTCAGAATCATTCACAATTCCAGTTAATTGTGTTTTAATGTTTTTTGCATTTGATAAAGACTTATTAAAACTCTTGTTCGAATTATTCGAAGCTTTATTTATTGCCAATTGGTTTGTACACTTGTAAACATTTATATCTGACTGATTGAGAATTAATTTTAGTAAATAGTTTTTGAGTTGTTTACCTTCTTGATCTTGTTTGAGACACGTTGAAAAGATTTCGTTTATTCTCGTCAATTTATTATCTTGACTTAATTCGCTTCGATCTGTTTGAAAATCGATCAATTTTTTACTACATTTATAAAACAAATCAAACAAATTGGACAATTTACAGCCTTCTAAACCCTCGAGTGATATTTCATTTAAACAAAACTCAATCAAAAAATCAACTAAATCAAAATAAATCATTTTTATTAAAAAATTTAAAAATAAAAAACCAAATCATTTAGTTAAGTTTAAATCAACAATGAAAAAAAAAATTTGAAATAATTTTATTTGAAATTTTCAAAATTTGTGTTCTTTTCTTGTTGAAATGTTTCAAGTGAAACAAAATTTGAAAAAAAAAACAAAATGCAGAGTTTTTTTAGTTTATTAAAAGAATAAAACTCGATTTAATTATTTATAATATGTTTATTAGTTAGTTAGGCCTAACTCTACTATAGTTAAATTTTTAGCAAGCTAAGCCCATTTAAAGTTGTGTATAAGCTACAAAAAAGTTAGTTTTTCATAAAACAAAAGGCTTTAATTTGAAATTAAAATTAAACATTCTAAATTAAGCTTATTTATTATTATAATCTAAGCCCAAATTACATAATCGTTTAAGATCTTTCAAAACCGGGTCGGTGTGCTCTAATCTAAGCACATTTAAAGTTTTCTTTTCTTTCTCTTATAAAAAATTATTTAGCTAAATACAAAATTACACATTTAATTTATATTTATATTTCAAAGCTTATAACTTGATTTAATTTTATTTGTTAATTTGTTAAATGTTATTTAGATTATTATTGTTATTATTAGTTTTAAAAATATATATATACAATGAATCATCAACTGGACACAAACTCGAGCTGCTCAACTTCTTCATCATTTGAATCTAATTCGTCTTCGAATTATTTAAATTTAGAAGAAATAATTCAAATAACAAGTCTTAATAAAGACTTGATAGGCCATAGCTCGACTCTCAATAAGATCTCGATAAGTATGAACCAGAATTTGGCCAAATCACAAAACAAATCAATCGATTACAGCTTCAAACTTAATCTTATAAACAAAATTCTAATTGATTCAAACAATTTTAATAATGAAATTATTTTGAATAGTTTACAATTGATTAATTTTGTAAATTATTATTTTAGTGATTACAATTCGGATTGTAATCAGCTTGATAATCAGTTAAATGAGGATAAAATTTTGCATGACGATTTGTCTAGTAATAGTTTTATTTCAATTTGCTTTCCATGTATTGCATGCTCTTCTAAATTCACATTTGAGCAAACTTTTCATTTGCATTTGGATCGACGCTCGATTCTTATTCGAATCTATTGCTTAGAATGCAAACAGTACAAAACTTTTTTCAACAAATGCAAACTATTCTATCACATTTATTCGCACAAATCGTTCTTATTCGATCCGTTGTATAAACATGTTCAAATAGATCAAATTCCCATGGACAAATGCTTTAATTTGAGCTCTTCGAATAAACATCTAGAAAATTTGAATCAATTGTTTAGTAATCTAGATAGTTTGTTAAACAATTTGGAAAATTCAACTCTATCTAATTTAGACTCTTACTCGAATTTAAATTTATTATTAAATCAAAAATTTAAGCTTAATGAACAAGACACAGCTCAAATAAAACTATTTATTAAAAGATTATTAATTAATAAATTTCTAGTGTACAAATGTTTAATTTGTGATTCAATATTTTTCGATTTAAAAGAACTAAAAGCTCATTTTAATCTAACAAAAAAGAATGATAAACAATTCGCAATCAATTCGAATCCAAACTCTTCAAAGTATTATATTAAAATTTTAAAAGAGAAATTGACCAATTCAAACTTATCAAACAGTCAAATAGACAATTTAGAATTATTGAATGACTATAGTTATAAAAAACTTCAATACTCTACACAGTGTTCACAATTGGCAAATATTAATTTAATTAATTTAAATTTTAAGCTCAACTCAAGCTCAAGCTTGAAACAAACAAGTCTAATTTGTCCTGAATGTGGTCTTACATTCGATTCTAAATTAAACAAAAATTATATTAATTTGTTCAAATTACATTTAATATACGATTGTTTGTACACTATTAAATACGAATTGAATGAGTATAAATGTATTTATTCGAATGAGTGTTCATACTGCACCGATTCAGCTCAATCAATGCTGAATCATTGGTCTCAATCGCATCTAGTCAAACAACACGAATGCAATTTGTGCTTAAAAAACAGCCTTAAGTATCATTTCAACGAAGACAACTCAAATGATTCTAATGGCTCTTATTCTATCAGTCTAATTGGCGACATAAACAAACACTACTTTGACAAACATCGAAACGAAAAAGTCAGTCTTAAGCCTATTTATAAATGTCTTTGTCAAGATTCAATTAATTTAAAACAAATTCAAGAACATGAACAAAACGGCGATGTGTTGGACTTGGTCGAATGTGTATTTCATGATTGGAACAAATGCAAGAAACATTTATTAGACATTATAAACAAATCGTGTCAAACAATCGAGTGCTTTTTATGCAACAAGTTAATATTAAATAGAAATTATATTAGTCATATGAAAAACGAGCATGACAAGCAAACATTCTTTACATGTCCTCAATGTGGTATAATCAAAAATGAATCCAATTTACATACACATATTTTAAAAAAACATTCAAATTTAAATCAAAACAAGTTCTTTTCTAGATCTTGTTATTTTAATTTATTAAGTTTTTCAAATAATAATAATAATATTGAAAGCCAAGATTTAGATCAAAATGAGACAAACTCGATGCTCAATTTGAATGATGTAAATGCTTATTTGTGCTTGAATTGTAGACTATTTTTTACTCAAGAAACTAAATTTTCTCACAATTGTTCTTTTCAAATAAACAACAAAGAACAACAAGCTACTTCTAATCAAAATTACTTTTCACCTATTTATCTCAAATTTAGCATCAATAAACTCTTGAATTCTAATAGTCAAATCAAAGATGATCTACTTACTGACCAAGACAGATCCAAAAGATTAAAAACATGTTAAACAATAAAAAATTATTTTTTTTAATTATCTTTTTAAATTTTTTTTTTTTTGTTGAAATTAATTCCGTTGATTTAAAATAAAAAATTTATATTGTTGAATAAATAAATTTTGAAAAAATAAAAAAAAAATTTAATTTAACAAATTTTAGTTTCTTTTGTTTTCTCAAGCTTAACAAAGTCCCAGGGATTTTTTTTTTTGAATTTTTTTTTATATACAACATGCTTACAATCTCCTAGACGCTTTGCTAAAGACGAGTTTTAAAAAAAAATTTTGTTAATAAAATTTTTTATATATTTTATTTTTTATTTTTTTATTTCAACATTTTACATGCAAATTTATGTGTTATTCAGCTTGCTTTTTAATAATTTTTTATTTTCTAAATTCTATTTTTGAAATATATATATATATAAAAAAAAAATTTAGATTTATATATTTATATATTAAAGCTTCCATCATTTATTTCAATTCAATCTTTTTATCAATTATAATGATTTATTATAATTTCAAAAATATGAAAGAAAGAATTTTTCTTAAAGATAAAATAATTATCGATTTTTATTCTTTTTTTTTCTTGTTATAGTTCTTGTTGTTGTTGTTCTTGTTGTTCATTGTTTCAAATCAAATTTTCAAATCAAAAGCTAATTCTGGCCATTAGTTACACGAGACCAATTTTTTTCTTTATTTGTTTGAATAATAATACGAAATAGAAAGCTAGCTTTCAATAGATTTCTAGGTCTCATTTGTTTTTGTTTTTGTTTTTGTTTTTGTTTTTGTTTTCTTTTTATTTCAGTCTTTATTGTTTTTTTTTTATTTATAAATATTTTTTTTTTTAAAGCTAAATGTATTTATTGTTAAAAAAAATTTGAATTTTTTTAAGATACAAAAATAAAAAAAAAAAAAAAATATTTATTTATAATAATGCCACGTAATATTCATCATTTGACTATATCAGCTGAAACGAGCTCTAAACCAAAAGAATCACCTAAAACTAACCAAAACAGACCACCACCTTTAAATTTGTCATCTACATCGTCTACATCGACTTCAACATCAACATCGACATCGACATCAATTAATAATAATAATAATAATTCATTATCAAGCTCGATTGAATCAAGTCTTAACTCGAATGTAAATAATTTATCATCGTTAACTTTAAACGATTCCAATCAAACTGTGGTAAATATACCAACTCAAGTTACTAGTATCACAAATCATCAACAACAACAGCAAGTACAAGCACAACAATCGAATTCAACTACTACAGTTAGTAATAGATCAAATGATTTAACACAAAATGTTAAGCCAGACAAAGATCAGCTGATAAAAACAATTAAAAAAAATAATGATAACATAAACAATGAGCAACAACAAATGCTAATTTCGTTTTTAGAATTAAGAGATAAAATAGGCGATATAACAAATGACGATTTGTCAGTGGAAGGCGAACTAGGCTCGGGCAATGGTGGTGTTGTTCTTAAGGTTCGACATCGTAAGCTAGATGTAGCTATGGCCAAAAAGTTAATTCATTTAGAAGTCAAACCGGCAATTAGAAATCAAATATTAAGAGAATTGACTGTATTACATGAATGCAATTCGCCATATATTGTAGGCTTTTATGGTGCATATACAAGTGATGGAGAAATAAACATATGCATGGAATATATGGACGGTGGATCGTTGGATCTTGTCCTTAGAAAAGTTAATCGTATACCAGAAAATATATTAGGAAAAATCACCGAAGCTGTTCTAAAAGGACTCAAATATCTAAGAGAATCTCATCAAATTATGCACAGAGGTATTAGTTTTATTTTTGCTAATAAAATTAAATTTAAACTTAAATTTAAATTTAAAAAATAAAAGATATAAAACCATCGAATATTTTAATAAATACTAAAGGGGATATTAAATTATGTGATTTTGGTGTAAGTGGTCAATTGATAGACTCTATGGCAAATACTTTTATTGGCACCAGATCATACATGTCGGTAAGTTTAATTCAATTTAATTTGATAATCAAAAAAATTAAATTAAATTTAATTCAAAAAGCCTGAACGACTCGAAGGAAATTGTTATACAGTACAATCGGATATTTGGAGTTTGGGTCTATCATTAGTAGAAATGGCCATTGGTCGATATCCAATACCAGTTCCAAAAGAAGACGAAATCAACAAACTATTTGCCAACGATCCAAAAGGTATTTTGCCTCGAGCCGAAAACCGAACCTGCAATCAATCAATGGCAATATTCGAACTATTAGAATACATTGTCAATGAGCCTCCACCGAGTTTAACTAGAACTTGTTTTAGTGAAGAATTTGTTGAATTTGTAGATATATGCTTAAAAAAAGAACCTATTCAAAGAGGTGATTTAAAATCTTTATTAAATCACAAGTTTATAAATCGTTATAAAAACGAATCAGTCGAATCTGTTATAAAATGGATTAAAGAAGTAAATGAAATGAGAATTCCGGACGAAAAGCGTTAAACCAACAAATTCAATATTATTTCATACGAATAATACCAAGTCACATACCAAGATAAAGCAGAGACAATTTTATTCTACTTCTACTTCCTCTTCTTCTTCTATTCTTCTATTCTTTTTTTTTAAATAAAAAATTCAAATTTTATTTTTTTTTTCCTAATTTTTTACTTGTTTATAGATTTAAAAAAAAAATAAAATTTTTTTTTTTCTTAATTTATCATTCAAATTTATTTTTTTTGTTTACAATTTTTCTTCATTATATTTTTTTTTTCCATAGTTTAAATTCAGCTTTATTTTAAATTAAAATATGAGTTGATTTAACTTGTATTAGAATCGTAATTTAGTTATTTTAACATATCAAGTAATTAAATTATTTTTTAATTTCTTCTTCTTCTTCTTTTTTTTTTAAAGTTTAATTTAATGATGATATGTTTAAAAATAAAAAAAAAATAAAAAGGTATTTGTTATATTATTAAAATCTTCTTATTATTCTTATTCTATCATATTGGGTTTATGTATGGTCAATATTTAAATTCGATTTAAATACCAATTAATAATTGATTTTTCTTATTTCACAGAAAACAACATGATTATTATGATTATTATTATTATTATATAAATATATATATATATATATACATATACATATTTTTTTTTTGGCAATTTTTAAGTTAATTTTATAAATGTGATTTATTTATTAAATAAAAATTAAAAAAAAATTAAAAAATTTTTTGTTTTAATTTTTATTCAAATTGTATTTTTAATGAAACATTTAAAAAATAATATTAATTTTTTTTTTTTTTGATAATAAAAGTTTTATTACTTGGATAACATCAAGACATGAATATTAATCATGAAAAATTGGAATTATTCATATTTAATTAATCTTACAAGCTTTAAGGTCTTATTGCAAAAATAATTGCGTTTTTTTATTATACAAACATATTACTAAGAACGCAATTAATTTTGCAACACATCAATATATATTTATATTTATTATTATTACTAATTAATTCTGCTCTATTTAAAACAAAAAACAAAAATCAAAATTCTTAATTAAACGGTTAAACTAAAAATTTGTTGATATTTGAAGAATTTTTGTATTTCAAGGTTTAATATTTATTAAGCTTATAAAAGATGTTTTTTATTATTTTTTTTACACAAATTAATTTTTTAAATGTTAATTCGAAATTAAAACAATTTATATGTTTTTATTTCTTATCAAAACAAAAAAAGCCATTTTATTTTTTTGTGTTAAAGATTAAAAATTTAAAATTTCAAATAAACTTGTCTAAAAGAGAGTAAAATTTGATTTGAAATTCTCTTCTATTTAATTCAACTTTATTAAATTTAACAAATAAACAAATCAAGCTATTTTAAAAGCTATTTTTTTGAGTTTGAAGAGTTTAACAAAAAACATAAAATAAAATAAAATAAAATAAAATATTTACATGTTTATTTACTTTGAAAAATATTTAAGTTTATTTATTAAAATGAATTTTTTTAAAGCCAAAAATGAAATGAAATTAAATAAAAATAATAAGAAAAGAGATTTTAATGCAAAATTTTGATTTGATTTATTGTTCTTTAAAGATTTTTGAGTTTATTTTATTTTTATTTTTTTTTTTTTTTTACATTTTTATTTAAAAAATAAAATTATTTGCTTATCTACAAAATTAAAATTAAAATTAAAATTAAATAATTTATAAATATTTTTTTTTAAAAAGTAAAGCTTTTCTTTTTTCTTTTCTAAATAATAAAATAAAAATATTTTTAAAATAAATTTTAAATGACTAAATCTTCTGGTAAACTAAGCGTTTTGTACGGTGCTTCTTGAATTATTTGTAACAAGTCTTTTTGACTAAGAAATGACTTTGACCAGTTCCAGATTATCTCGCGATCAGGTGGACACGACTTTTGAAAAGCATCGCTATTATAAGCGTTTTGAATGTATTGCCATAAATACTTGAATTTATTTGGTATTCTAAATTGTTTTATAGATTCGCCTGCTACTCTAATATGTTGCAATTTAGGTAACAAAATACAATCTAACAAACTCATTTGTTTTCCATTCAAATAACTTGTTGATTTGTGTTGTTGATTTTGTTTGAATAAATCTTTTAAATAATTGTCTATTTTGTCCAATTCGGCTTCTAGTCCATTCGATTTTGAAGCAACATCTCGAATAAAAAACGAAAATTTTGAAAACACATTTAAAGAGACTTTTTTAGCTTCTGGATTGGTTACAATTAATTTTGAATTTGGATACAAATTATCCAAGTACTCAGCAATCTCGTCTACATCACTTAATATAATTGCTTGTGTTGTTGAATTGGTTGTTGTGGCTGATAGGTCTTCATTAGAAGAAGAAGTAGAAGAACTAGTTCCAGAAGTTTCCAATAGTTTACTTGAGCCATGTATCAAAACTGGAGGTTTAATGGAAAGTTCTTTGAATTCTTTTGGCGGATTGTCCATGTTTATTGTAATAACATCAAAATTGAATTTATTTGTTTGAGCTTTGATTAATAATTGTAGAAAAACTGATTGACAAAAGGGACATGCGCCTTGGGAACGTCCGTCTTGGCCAGCTTTCACAAACAAATGTATCTTGTTCGGATCAGCTAAAGAAGATGTAGAACTTGTATTTGACGAGTTTGTGCTTAAGCTTGTATTTGAGTTTGTATTTGTATTCGAATTCATTATGACTATTCGCTCGAATGATATATTTGCTCTTTTTTGATTTTCGACAAACAAATTATGTGTTACTTTAAATATATCAGGGATATACGAATTTCTCTTGTTAATTCTAGTTGTTGTTTTTGTTGTTGTTGCTGTCAAATTTGAAATAATATTATTATTCAAATCAATTAATTCAACCTTTATTCCAAAATTAAAAATAAAAAGCAAAATAAAAATCTAGATTAATTAATTAATTAATTATTTATTAATTGTTTTAATGCCAAAGATAAAAAAAAATTATCTTACAACCAAACAAGTAAGTTTTAAGTTTAATTTATTTTTATAAAAAAAAATTTTTTAAATCTTTTCTTTATTTTTTTCTCTCAAATTATGTTTTAAATAAACTTAAAGGTAACAAAAAAAAACACTTGTTTTCTTCTATTAACAAAATTAAAATTAAAAACTAACATTTCTAAGTTTTTCAAAAAAAAAATTAAAATTAAAATTAAAATTGAGATAATTTTCTAGAAATTTTTATTTTATTTTTATTATTTTTATTTTTTCTAAGTATATTTTATATTAAATATATAAAAGCGATAAAAATGTAAAGAGCTGAATTTAAATTTAAATAATAAAAAAATATTTATGATTAATTTTTGAATAATAATAATAATAATAAAATAAAAATATTTTCATAAAAAATCACATTAAACAAACACTTTTTTATTTTTTATTTTTTTTTTTTATAAAAATTTATTAGCAAGAATTTTAATTGAAAATAAAACCTAAATTTTAATTAAAAGGTTAAAATAAAAAAAAATTTAATTTAATCTTTTTCGTATTTGCAACCTTGTAAATTTATCTATTCTGGTCTAAATTTTCTAAATGTTAATTAAAAAAAAAAATGATGATTATGATGATGATGATGATGAAAAAGAAAGCAAAATATAAAAAAAAAAGAGCATGAAAAACTGGTCAATTTTGATGAAACAAGGTTAAAATTTGAATAAAAAATAAAACAATTTTTTTTTATATTTCTTAGAAACAAAATTATTCTATTTATTTATTTATTTATATATTGATGATAATGATAATGATGAATTAAATTGATGATGATCAAGATGAAAAAGATGATGATGGTAATTAGAAAATTAATTAATAAAGAATTAATTTCAAAAGATTAAATTTTACTTTATTTGCAATCAAATATTTTGGATTTGTGCTTGATTTTTGTTTGGTCAATAATTCACATTTTTTGATAATTAATTTACGATTATTGTTGTTATTAAAATTATTATTATTAATTTTGTCTTCGTCTTCTAAATCTAAATCCATTAATGGTTTCATTTCTAAGATAATTTGAAATTATTATATTTTTAAAAAATATTTTTTTTATTTAAGAAAAATAATATTAAATAAATAATAATTTAAATTTAAATAAAAATTTTAAAGAATATAAACAATTGAGTTTTATTATCAGAAATGAAATTTAATTGGAATTTAATTGCATAATTCTATTCTTAGTTTTTATTTCTTTCTAATAACTAGCAACAACAACAACAACAACAACAAAAGCAAGAACAAAAAGATAAAAATTTCTAAATTACGAACAAGAGATTAAATTATTTTCAAATCCTTTTTTATGTTTATAAAATTATTTTCAGTTCAATTTTTTTTTTTAAAGATATAAAAGATTATTATGCTTTTTATTTTTTATTTTATTTTTTTTTTAATTAAATTTTCTTATTTTAAGGATTAGAAATTTATTCAAAATGGTAATTTAGGATTTAAGTTTAATTCAATTGAAAAAACAAAAAAATAGAAAAAAAACTTAAGGATTGAGAATTGTATCTAAAATGTGTTAATTCAATAATTCTCCAAATCTTGATAATAATTCTATTCTGACCAAAATAAGAAATGTCTTGATGATTTATTGATAAACAACAACAACAATAACAACAACAACAACACAAAATTGAATCAAAAATTGTAGTTGAAATTTGATCTTGAACTGAACTGATAGCTCTCTGATAAAAACGATAAAAATCTTAATTAAATAAGGCTGTGTTTTATCTTATTTATTTATTAAATCTGAAAATTAGGTCTTGAACCAATTTTAAGACTAGTAATGAAATATAATAACAAAAATTAGCTTTTCATTTCTTTTTTTTTTATTTTAAGAATATATTTTTCTACATTTCTAATTGTATTAAATTGTTATTGTTGTTGTTGTTGATGATGATGATGTTGATGATGATCTCATGATCTTTTTTTGTAATTGTATACAAAATTTGTCATATTTTTAGAATAACTTTAGTTTAGAATTTTCTTGATAATTACTCATTTTAAAGTTTAATTTAAAATGTTGTACAAGATAAAATTTGATAATGATCATGTTATTAGTAATACAGAGATTTGCTAAATAAGATAACGCAATTGCAATAATAATAATAATAATAAAAATTATTATTAAGTACTAGTTGTGTGAAGGAGGAATGTTATTTGTTGTTTTATTAGCAAACTAAAGAGTATATATATATATATATATATTTAATTTATAATTAATTATTTTGTTTCAAATTTTTTTTTTTTTTTTTGCTATTTATTATTTCAATAAAAAAATATTTCAAATTCGTGTCTCAAATATTTTTGGTTTATAATAATTTATTCATATTTTAAAAAGTTAAAACAATAATCAAAAGAAAAAATATTATTAATAATATTAAAATCAATAATTTTGTTTCTAAAGCCTCAAAAGAATATAATAAATAAAATAAAGCTAGCAAACAAACAAACAAACATTTTATTCTATTAAAAACATTTTGCTAGTTGCTGTATCAGCCATTTGCTAAGTTCAAATTTCATGCTTTTTTTATTTTTCATTTTTTTTTTCTATTATATACTTTATTCTATTATAGTTTTATTTTTATTTTACGGTAAACTAAATTTACCTATATATTTTTTCTAATTTAAATATTTAAAAATTTTTTTTATTTCAAAATATTGTCATAGTTATTTAAAAATAAAAAAATTTATAAATATTAAAATATATATATATATATCATATTTTTTTCTAAATTTTGAATTTTAAATTCTAATTCAATTTCAAAATTTTACCTTTATATTTTAAATTGTTTTTTTATTTGCTTTATTTATTTTCTATCAAATATCTAAATGAACCAGATAGAAATTTTTAATTTAAATGTAATTTCGACTAGATTAAATAATTCAATAACATCATCTATTAATTTAGAAGAAAATAATACAAAAGAACAAACAATTGATCTCATCAATAACACAAACATGTGCACAAACGCAAAAAAACTCACTTGTTGTATTCTAATTACGATTTATATTAGTTTAGATGTGTTTTTAAATGTTTTTTTTGTGACAAAATCATTTACACGTTTGCCATGGCTATCAAACGAGTCCAAAGATGTTTACAAAATAGAATCGTCATTGATCGATGTGTGGACAATATCAATTGCTCGAGATCTATTTCTAGCTATTCTATTATTCATTGTTCTTATCAGAGATCAACTAGTACACCCGTTTATCAAATACATTCATCAAAAGTATATTAGCTCGTTTTTGTGCTTGTTAATGTATTCATTTTGCATGGTTAAAATGCTTTTACATGCTGACCAAAGAAAACAAACAGACAAAATAAACATGTTCATGTTTATTTGGAATATTGTTGCATCTTTTCTTTTTTTCATCACTATTTACATGTTGGCTTTACTCAAGCCTAAACAATCTGCCAATTATCAAAAAACAGATCTTGACGGAACCGACAATAATCTCGAAGAAGACATTCTTATCGAAACTCTAAAAGAAACAAACAAAAAACGATCTTCTCTATTTAGACTATTTAAATATTCAAAAAAAGACCTTTTCTTTATTATATCTGGCACATTTTTCTTAATTGTTGGTGCTGTGTGTGAAGCGTTTGTACCTTATTTTACTGGTCAAGTGCTTGATAGTATTACTGTGCAGAAAAATTTTGATCATTTTAAAAAAAATGTTGTATTTTTTATAGCAGCTAATTTTGCCAGTGGTATGCTCGGTGGTCTTCGAACCTGTTTGTTCTCTGTTGCTGTATCACGTCTCAATATTAGACTAAGAAAACTTGTTTTCAAAGCTTTGATAGAACAAGATATAAGCTTTTTTGATAAAGTTAAAACTGGTGATATGCTTTCACGTCTATCTGCCGATACCACTACTATGAGTGATCTCATATCGCAGAATTTGAACGGTTTTCTATGGAATTTGGTCAAAACAATTGGCACTTTGGCTTTTATTCTAAAACTTAGTTGGCAATTGTCTTTGACTTGTTTTATTGGCGCACCAATTGTTTTTTCTGTTGGCAAATTTTATGGTGAATATTACAAAAAACTTTCGGTCAAAGTACAAAAGTGTATGGCTGAGTCTAACGATGTTGCCGAACAGACTTTGTCTACTATTCGAACTGTACGTTCATTCGCCAATGAAGATGGCGAATTCTTGTCTTATTCTCTTAAACTAAAAGACATGCTCAAGTACAAAATTAGACAAGCTCTTTTGTTTACCACTTATGATTGGGCTGTAAAAATAGCTGAGCTTTCGATGACTGTTTCTATGCTTGCCTATGGTGCTCATTTAGTTACCACAGGACAAATATCTAGTGGTGATTTTATATCGTTTGTAATATTTCAATTAACACTCGGAGCTTGTTTGGAAGGCTTGACTAGTGTTTATACTGGTTTGATGAGTGCAGCTGGCGCTTCAGAGAAAATATTCGAATACTTGGACATTAAACCAAAATTACAAATTACCAGAAACTATGAACCTGATTTTATTCAAGGCGCTATAGAATTCAAAAATATATCTTTTACTTATCCAACTCGACTAGAAACAGCTGTGCTCAAAAATGTTTCTTTTACAGTTAGACCAGGACAAATAATTGCTCTAGTTGGACCATCTGGTTCTGGCAAATCTTCGTGTATATCTTTATTAGAAAGATTCTATAAACCAGACAAAGGAGAGATATTAATCGATGGTATACCAATCATGGACTATAATCATAAATATATACACCGTGTGATAGCTCTGGTAGGACAAGAACCAGTTTTGTATGCAAAAAAAATAAAAGAAAATATTTCATATGGTCTCGATTTGGAAGAATGTAGTGATGATCGAATTGAGAATGCTGCTAAAATGGCTAATGCACATGGTTTTATTATGGAAACTCCTGAACAATATGAAACCGAGTGTGGTGAACGCGGAACACAATTATCTGGTGGACAAAAACAACGCTTAGCAATTGCCAGAGCTTTAATTAGAAATCCAAGAATTTTACTATTAGATGAAGCAACATCGGCTCTAGATGCCGAATCTGAATATTTAGTACAACAAGCCATACACAGAAATTTAAAAGGACATACAGTTGTTATAGTAGCGCATCGATTGAGCACAATAGAGAATGCAGACAATATAATTGTATTAGATCATGGACAAATAGTTGAACAAGGAAATCATGCCGAATTGTTAAAACAAAATGGTCTATACGCACATTTAGTACACAAACAAATGCATGGTGATAAAAACAACAAAGACAAGTCAGAGTCTAAATCAAATATAAACTTGTCCTAATATACTTTTATTATTTTAGCTTTAATTCAATTATTGTTATTGTTTCTTATTTAGTTATTATTATTATTATTAAAAGTTTTTAAAGATTTATATTTAACAAAAAGTTTTTATTTATTCCAGTTTTTATCTAAAACTGATAGCAAGTATATAGATTCAATTTAGGTTTTTCTGTTATTCTTGTTTGTTAATCTTGTTTTTATATTATTTTTTTTTGTTGATTCATTTTTGTGATTTAATTTTGGTTTTAAAAATTTATTTTAAAAATAAAAAAAATGATGTTTCTTTTCCTTTTATTGTTGTTTCAAAAACTAGTCATCCAACAAAAAGAAACTGAATAAAACCAAAACTTAAGTCTAATTGTTCTTAAAGTATTTTTTTATATATAACTAGAAAACTTAATAAATTGTTATAAACAAATAAATTTTTTTTTTAATTTGCTGATAAATCGGCTGAGTTTGTATTTAAGTTAAAGCTTAACAATCGGGTTTTTAAAATAATTAAACTCCAACAATAGCTCTTGAAATCAAATGCAATGGCATTAAAAGAGGCTTCTAGCTATTCGATTTGAATCTCTCAGTCGCCTTAAAATATTGAATGAACCATTTAAAATTTAATTTAATTTATAAATAAATATCCGAAAGCTAAAATATAATATTTAAAAATTTATTGTTGTTTACAAGAAATCAAATCTTTTTAGGAGATTCAAAAATTCACATCAATAATTTTAAATTTTCCTAAAATCGTTTATCTTTAGTAAAATTTAAAAAATTTTTTTGGTTGAATTTAGTTAGTGGCTTTCTGAAAATAAATTTTTTATTTTTGATGAATAATAAAAAATGATACAAATATTTAATAAATCTAAACTTTGAAATATATAATTCAATTTTTAAGCTAAAGAAACGCTAAATAGCTCATTTTGTCGACAATTTTTTATTTTTATTACATTAAGGTAAGCAAAATAGGATATTTCTTATGATTTTAGGGATAATATTGTTTAAATATTGAGGTAATTTATAATTAACCATGATCATATTTTGAAGTAAAGGATATATTGAATAATATTTTTTAGTTAGTGGTAATCATCACCCTCCTACTCTTACCCGGGCTTGGGACCGGCAGTGGCGTAGTTATGATGATATTACGGCTACATACTCTTAATAAGGACGGGGGACGTTCAGCATAAATAACAACCACTCATCTGAGCCGAAGCTGCAAACTCGATCATTATTTGGCATATAGCTTGGAACCCCAAACCAAGCGCCTAATTTGACTTTACCTTGCCTTATTAAGAGTATGTGCAAAGTGCCAGCGTTACAAAACAAGCTCCCGCGATCGTTCCCAACCTACTATACTCCGTGATGGTCAAAGCCAGCGGCACAGACGTACGACAGGATTTGAGATAAGGCCCGTAGACCTCACCACCCGTAATGCAACACACTTTGCATAATACCACCACCCCTCCTACTTTACCCGGGCTTGGGACCGGCCATGGCGTAGTTGCATAAATAACAACCACTCATCTGAGCCGAAGCTGCAAACTCGATCATTATTTGGCATATAGCTTGGAACCCCAAACCAAGCGCCTAATTTGACTTTACCTTGCCTTATTAAGAGTATGTGCAAAGTGCCAGCGTTACAAAACAAGCTCCCGCGATCGTTCCCAACCTACTATACTCCGTGATGGTCAAAGCCAGCGGCACAGACGTACGACAGGATTTGAGATAAGGCCCGTAGACCTCACCACCCGTAATGCAACACACTTTGCATAATACCACCACCCCTCCTACTTTACCCGGGCTTGGGACCGGCCATGGCGTAGTTAGTGGCTTTCTGAAAATAAATTTTTTATTTTTGATGAATAATAAAAAATGATACAAATATTTAATAAATCTAAACTTTGAAATATATAATTCAATTTTTAAGCTAAAGAAACGCTAAATAGCTCATTTTGTCGACAATTTTTTATTTTTATTACATTAAGGTAAGCAAAATAGGATATTTCTTATGATTTTAGGGATAATATTGTTTAAATATTGAGGTAATTTATAATTAACCATGATCATATTTTCTTGATGAAATACAAACAATTAATGATCAAGAATTAGGTTCATCTCTAGAAAAGTTAATACACTTTGCTGATTGTCCAATAATAGCCATGTCTGCTGTTATGCGCAATCTGGAAAACTTTTTCACTTGGCTAAGCGCAATTTATTCTTCAAAAGAACAAAATATTCACAAAATTGTTCATCGTGAACGTTTTTGTAATTTAGATAAGTTCATTTTTGTTCCTAAAAAGATCATATCGAATGATAATTCATTGGTAAAATTGCATGAATTATTTGCATATAATCCAGAATATATAAAAAAAAATGGTTTTGGTGAACAATTTAATCTACAATCAAATGAAATTGTTGAAATTTTAAACGCATTAAATTCAATTTCATGTACAGATGATCAAAAAAAAAATTCTTGTATCAATTCAACCTGAAAATTTTTTTCAATCCAATAGTTCTAACAAGAGACGATCTAAAAATATGAAAATTTTTTAACTAAAAATTTAAAAAAATGGATTATAAATGATTTATTCAGTAAAGAACAAATTTATGAGTTTTTTGATATTTTAAACAAGAAATCTAAAAACGCATTTAATAAACTATCAACAATTTGTGGTACTAATTTCACAACACAAGAATGGTCAGTTGAGAACATATTTGAATTGATAGAAAGTTTGCATGAGAAAAAAATGGCACCAGTTATTATTTTTTGTAAAACTAGCATTCTTTGTGATATTTTAGCAACAACTTTAACCGAAAAATTAGTAAATTTAGAAAAAGAAAATAATAAAACTGAAGCAAACAAAAAAGAAGATACAAAAAGAGAAAAAAGTGAAAAAGCAAAAAAAAGACAAAGAGATAAACAATCAAAGTCGAACAAAAATGAGGAATACTACGAAGAAGAGATTCAAATATTAAGTAGTAAAAGTAATTCTATAGATGATAAATTTACATTTTTTGATGCGAAATATAGACTTGAAGATTCTCGAATAGAAGAAGAGATATCATTACACAAACATCGAAATATGCCAAAGGTAATTTTTGAAGCATGGAGAAGAGGAATTGGAGTTCATCATGCAAATTACCATAACAAATTTCGAAGCAGTGTTGAATGTCTATTTCGTATGCGTCATTTACAAGTTGTTTTTGCGACTGAAACTCTTTCATTAGGAATAAATATGCCATGCAAAACAGTTGTACTTCCTTATTAATCGATTCATATTGATGCCATACTTCATCGTCAAATGATAGAAGAGGATTCGACAAAAAAGGATATGTTGTTTACTTTGGCGTACCTGAGTACAAAGTTAAAAACTTTGTATTGTCAAAAATAGACAATATAAGTGGACGTAATACATTTGAGCCAACATTAATATTACAAATGTTAGCTATGAAAGAAAATAATTGTAAAGTGCTTAAAATATTCAATTCATTTTTAAATAATAGTATAATTAGAATGTCAGATAGTGAATATGATAAACAAACGCAAGTAAAAATAATTGAAATGCAACTAAAGTGTTTAATGGAAAAAGACTTTTTTGATAGTAAATATACACTTAAAAATAAACTTGAATTGATTCTTCCACTTCGATTTGAAAGAGTAAATGCTTATATTATCACAGACTTGATATCAAGTTCTTATTTTGAAAATATTATTGAAAAAAAACTTGGCAAAGAAAATACTTGTAATCAGTTTATATTAACATTGTGTCATTTTATTCATGTTAAATATTATACAAGAATGCATGCAAAACAATTAAAAAATAAAATAAAAAATCAAATTATCTTACTTCCAGAAATAATTGAATTAAATAATTTCATAAAACAAAGAACTGAAAAAATGAAAGATTTTATTCAAAAAGTAACAACTTCAAAAACTGATATACTCACAAATCAACTAGATTTATTATTTCCTATTTACAATGATTTACCAAAGAGTTCATATTTGTATGAATTTTATTTGAATGGAAGTATAGATAAAATTGAAAAAATTAATTTAGTTGATCAAACAACACTCTGGCATGCTTATAAATCTTTTTGTCTAGTATTAAGATGTATAGTACGATTTCTAAATATTTCAAATTCTAATCAAAAAGTAAAGGAAATATTTGAAAAATGTGAAACTATAATCACAAATAGATTTAAACTTATTGTTAATTGATTGTACATAAATTTATTCAATCAATAAAAAAATTTTTTTAATTAAAACTTTTAAAAATGGTTCAAAATTTACCAAAAAATGAAATTATAAAATTTAATCAAATATATTTGAAAGCAGAACAAATATAGAAAAACCAAAAAAATTCAGTTTTTAAAAAGTGTTGATATTTCTATTAATTTTAGTTGATTTTGTATAAAATACTATTGAATAAAATCAGTCATAATTTTTTAAAGCTCTCTGATTATATTTTTCTATAGTCTATAATAGAACCAGATAGATTATAACTTTCTTATGTGTAAATTATTATACTAAAAACAAACACTTAAATTGGATTAATGTATTTTATAATTGATTGTTTAATTGTTTGAATATAAATTTAAAATATACAAAATTTATTAAATCTTGTTTAAAATACTTTTATTTATTTTAAAATCAAGTTTTTGAGCTAAAATTCCAAATTTTTTGTTTGAAAAATAAATTTAAGAAAATATGAATTGAATAATTTATCACAATTGGAATTTGCAATGTCAGCATGTAATCCATATTTAAAAAAAGAAAAAGAAGCTATGGAAATAGTTCAAAGAAGATCATCGAAGAGAGTCCCGAACTTGAGAAACTTCAGTTATGAAGAAAGGCTCGTTAAATTAAATCTAACTATGTTAGAGGAGAAAAGGGTTAGATGAGATCCTATCCAACAAGTTCATAATAGTACATGGCTATGATACTGTTAAATGGTATAAGCAGCAGATACAACTGGTAGATAATAATGCTATTTCGAAACAATTAACTCGTGAGCACAAATATAAAATTATAAAAGAAAATATCAGAGATAACACAAGGTCGAACTTTTTCTTTACTAGAATATCGGATGATTGAAACGATCTACCTATGAATGTAGTTGAATCTAAATCAGTAAACTCCTTTAAGGCAAAAATCGATAAAATGTACAAGGTTAAGAGGACATACAGATCGACCAAAAAGATTTAACAGGTCGTAAAAGAAAACTATACTACGAGAACTACGAGCAATAAAAATCTTAATATATTATTATTATTATTATTATTATTATTATTATCAATAATTATACGAAATTACAAGTGAATTTATTTATATTAATAAAAAAAAAAAAACAACAAAAACTGATTTTAATCTTTATAAAAACTTAATTTTCTTAAAATCACTTGTTATTAATCTAAAAATTGATTTTCCTTGTTAAAATTAAAATTAAAAACAACTAAAATTTATCATTAAAAAATCTATACAACATGTGTTTTTAAAATTATTTAAAAAAAAAAAATTTTTTTAATTTAAAAATAACAAAATTCAATTTGAAACAATCTTTAACTAAAATAAAAAGCGAAAAAAAAAACAACAAAAACAACAACAACAAAAATAATAATATTTTATTTATTTAATAATTTGAATATTTGAATAAATTTATTAAGTGAAAAAAACATGTTTGTCTCAAGCTTAAAAATCATAATGATCCATTTTTAAGATTACAAAAACAAGATATTCAACAAAAACAATATCAACTTATTCATTTAGCTAATCTATCAATTTATCTTGTTATCGAATTGTAATAAACTCCAAGTGTTTTTGCTTGATTGATTCCAATTGTTTAGAAAAAAAAAAGAAAAAAAAAACATACAGATATATAAATCTATATTTATCTGCTCTTGTCGGTTTTTAATGCAAATTTAATAAACTTATTAACTTATTTACTTACACCAGAAATATTTCAACTAAAGCTTTTTATCTAGTTGCCATTCACTTTAAGAAAACGCAAAGTTAAATTAAGCTTAAATTTTAAAAGCCTTTAATCTTATTTAAATTGAGTTATACATCAATTACATTTCAATATTTATTAATCTCTTTTCTTTTTAAAAAATTAAATAACAGAATTTTAAACTAATAAAACTTATGCTTTTATTCTATTAAAATCTTATTTAAATATTACTTTAAAATTCTTATTTATTTCAAAATAAATAACTAAAAATTATCTTTTTTTCTTAGCAAAAAAAATTTATTTATTTATTTTTTTTTTTTGAAGAGATTAGACTTATTCGAGACACCGGAGCTTATTTAATAATTCAGTTATGTAACTAATCTTTATTTTAAAAATAAAACAATTAAATCAATAAACTTATTCTTCTTATCGAGCCTGGAGCACTAAATTAGAATGGATTATTTAACTTTTAAAATCAAACACAACAAATACAAAATTTTGTTTTCTTTTTCTTTTTTTTTTAGATCCACTTGGAAATAGTTGACTATTTAGCTGCTGGTTTTAAACTTTTTATTAATTTAAATCTTAATTCAAAACAAATTCAGGCAATAGATTATTTAGACTCGTGTCTTTTTCAAGTGGTCTTTTTTTTTCTTTATGTTTTCAACTTTTTTACTCTTTTATTTCTTTTTACATTTGATTATAAAACAAAAATTTATTTTCTTCCTTTTTTTTCTTCTCTAAATTCCAATAACATTGCAATCAAGTGGCATTTTTAGACTAGACTAATATACTATACTCATTTACAGAAACAGCATGCCGAATGAGACTTTAAATTATCTAATTTTTATTTTTTTCTATTTTTTGTTCGAAATTAATTGGCTTATAATATTTATAAATAAAATCAGAACCAATTGAATTTTTAAATATAATCGATTCTTATTGGTTTTTTTTTAATTTTTATTTAATTAATTAAAAAATGAGAAAATTTTCTTTTTTTTTTTTTTAAAATAATTTGAGTTTATTTAATTATTTTATTTAATTTTTTTTTAGAAAAGTTTTGAATTTTAAACAAATGAACAATAATCAGCAATTGGCGCATTTAGGCTCTAATTCAGCTTCTCATTTGGGTTCTTATTTTTTTAATAATTTAATACAACCAGCTTTATATTTAAATAAAACACAAATGGATGCTACTGATACTACATTGAAACATAAAAATAAAAATAACAATTCTTTTCATATAAATCAATTATTACCAGAATTGTTTAATTCTAAAAGCACAAATGAATGCTCTAACAAAACTAATAACAACAATAATGAATTAAATAAGCTTTATAATAATTTACTAATGCCTTTGTCATTGACTAGCTTTTTACCTTTTAATTATTTGCAACAACAACAACAACAACAACAGCAACAACAAAAAGAACAAGAACCTTCTACACCGATTTTGAAAATGCAAAAAATGTTTGAAAAAATGAATAAAATACAAGACAATATTGTAGATTATGAAGAAGACACTAGTAAATTTAAAAAAAGAAAAAAAGAATCCATTCAAGAAAAACATCAACAACAACAGCAGCAACATAATCAAATGGAAATTCAAAATCAGCAAAAATTAAACTATTTTCAAAATTTTTTTCTATTTTCTAATTTAAACGATAAATCAGATCCGTCTAAATCACCGAGTTCTTCATCTTCTAGTCTATCAACAGCATCATCTTGTAAATTTTCCAATAAATCAAACAATCTACTAAACACATCTTCTAGTTCATCAAATAATTCAAACGACAACAAAAACGATTTGAATGAGAACGAAATTAGTCAAAATGAAAAAAAAAATGAATTAAATTATAAATGTAAAAGTTGTGATAAATCATACATGACTTCGGGTGCTTTAAAAATGCATATTAGAACGCATACTTTGCCATGCAAATGTAAAATATGCGGCAAATCGTTTTCAAGACCATGGTTGTTACAGGGTCATTTAAGGACTCATACTGGTGAGAAACCGTTCAAGTGTGAAATATGTTCTCGTGCTTTTGCCGATAGGTCTAATCTTAGAGCTCATATGCAAACTCATAGTTTTATCAAAAAGTATCATTGTGATTATTGTGAAAGAACATTTTCCAGAATGTCACTTTTAAATAGACATTATGAAAATTCTAATTGTAAATTTTTATATTCAGCTATTTCAAATTCAACTATAACAAATAATTACAATTAATTTTTAGACAAACTTTTTTCTGTTTTTTTTATTTCATTTTTGTTTTTCATATTTAAATGTTTAAAATAATTTTTTTAAATAAAATTGATTTAACCGGACTCAATTAAATTTTATTCATAAACATTACTATTTCTTTTTTTATAAAATTAAAAGAAGAATTTTTAATACTATTTACTACTATGATCAAATTAATTTTAAGTATCATATATATTTAATCTTTAATTATTATGAAAGCTCGGGTTCTCGGGTTTGTATTCATGAATTTCTTATCAAGATTAAATGGTATAAACTTTAATATATTAGAAAATATGTTACTTTGGACTAACAATAATATAATCAAGTATTATTAAGCAAAAAAAAATAATTTATTTTAATTTAACTATGTATTTACTTCTCTTATTTATTATTTAAAATGAATTTATTCTAGTAACTTTAACTATAAATTGTTTTAATATTAGTTAATATTTATAATTGAGAGTTATTAGTCTAATCAAATGAATGATCAAAAATAAATACTATCTACATGATTTCATTTAAAAATATCATTTAAATTTAATACTTTGAAATATCTAAAAAGTTTAAATTTTAAAAATGTTTATAAAAATTTGCAATTTCATAAAATTTAAGTCTTTTATTTTAGTTCTAAATACAATAAAAATAAAATAAAAATGCATGGTTTCAAAAAAAAATTAATTATTTTTATTCATTTCTGAAAATAAAATTAATTTAAAAATCTATAAAAAAATCCTTTTTTAAATAATTTTCTATTTTTTTTTCTAAATTCAAAGATGAATAAAAGAAATTCTGGAATTTCTTGGATTAAAAAATCAGAACCAAAATTTATAAGAGACTTTAAAGAACGAATTGCATACAAAGAACAAGCAACAGTTGAAACCAAAGTAATTTATTAAGACTAATTATTAATTTAAGATAATTAAAATTAAAATTTGATTTGTTTAATCATTAATTAAAAGAAAAAGAAATTAGATTCAGATTTAATAATAGAAAAAGAAGAAGATAAACCTCAAGTAGTTCAATTAAAATCAGGTGATTTAGGTGAAAAAGAATACAACGAATACCAAGACAAACAAGAGATTTTAAGTATAAATTAATTTAGTAAAATAGAAAAACAAGAATTGAAAATAAAAATAATTATTTTAGATTCAGCTTCATCATTTGGTAAAATATTGTTTAAAAAGCCAAATAAAAAAAGAACAGAAGAAACAGAACCAGTAGAGAATAGTGTTGAATTGACAGACGTAAAAAAGAAAACTGAAATTGATTTAATATTTAATTTGAACGAAAAAGGCGAAGAACAAAACGAACCAGAAAAAGAAGAACAAGAAGAACAAGAAGAAGAAAAAAGTGGTGAAGAAAAAATTGAAAAAAAGAAAATTTATTTAGAAAACGAACAAGAAGAAGAGAAAATAAAATACGGTTTGCAACAACCACCAGTTAAAAAACGCTTCATAGACGGTCCTACATCTAAAGTAACAAATTTATCAGCAAGTAAAGTATTAGCTCGTGAAGCAAAATCAGGAAATAAAAAGCTATTATCATTCTACGAAGAAGAACAAGAAGAGCAAGAAGAATTTAATAAATTAGACTTTGAAGAAAAGCTCAAGAAAAAAGAACTCCAAGAAGAAGAAGAAGACTAAAATAATTGAATTTCAACAAAAAAAAAATGGAATTGAACATAAACGACAATATTTTATTACTCGGTGAAGCTAATTTTTCATTTACATTATCTTTATTAAAATTTTCAAATGCAAAATATATTACATCTACATGTTATGAATCTAAAATAGAAGAATTGTATTCAAAATACGGTTCTGATTTACTTGAAACTAATTTAAACTTGTTAAACTTGAATTCAATTGATTATTTGTTTGGCATTGATGCTTGTAATTTAGACAATTATTTTAAAGAGAAAAAATTCCAAAGAATTATATTCATGTTTCCTCATTACAGTGGTAGATCGAATTTAAAAAAAAATCGACTTTTAATTAATAACTTTTTAAAATCAACTCATTCTGTTCTCAAATATTCTAATATGATACAAAAATTGTCTATTTTTAATGAACCAGATTTAAGTGTTTTAGTTGCAAGTTCTTTTATTTTTATAACTCTGGCAAATGGACAAGGTGGAACTCAATTCGAAATTGAGCCTGAAAAAAGACTAAACAAAGACTCGTGGAGAATTAATGAACTAGCACAAACAAATGCATATATATTAACTGATTGCTACGAGTTTGATCAAGACAAATTCGAGTATTACAAATCAACTGGTTTTCGTAATCAATCAAAATCATTTAGAACCAAATCAGGTCTTGTGCACAAATTTGAATCTAGTTTAGAATTAGAATTAGAAAATTCTTATTTTGAAAAGTTTAATAAGTTTTTAATTTCAAATGAAACATGTCAAAATTCAATCAAACATCCATTAATCGAATTTAAATATTTATTAAACAATTTTCTAAATTTAAATTCAATTCAAATTTTAAAACATTCACATTCAATTGGTTCAATAATAATAGAACAAGACTTGTTTTATTTAACATCAAATTTAAAAAAAGAAAAATTTAAACTTGTAGACGACAAATTCAATTTGAATTCATGTTTTAATTTGAATTATTTTAAGTTTAAAATTAATATATTTTATTTAAACAAAAATGAAATTTTATTAAACAAAAATTATTCAATGTTAATTGAGAAATTTACAAATTTATTTCAACAATTGTTTGAGAATAAAATAATAAAACAAATTCAAATTGAAAATCAAGTTTTATTTTTAATTGATGATAATTTAAAACTATTAAAAATAAGCTTAATAAACCAACAAGACACAATAAAGCTAAGCTTAAACTCGAGTTTATTCTTAAAAGAATATTTTAATTTAGACGATATACGAACAATATTTAGCGATGATAGACGAATACTTAAACTAAACGAGTGTGCTCGGAATAATGTGCTTAAATTTAGTCTTGAGATTAGGCCTTATTCAATTGAGACTTTAAAATGGTATCATGATTTAAGTTTTTGGTATGACCAAGACAAATTCGATTTAAACGAATTTATTAATTTGATTCAATCGAATTGCTTTCAATTGATTAAATCAATACAATTGATTGATTCATTTTCTATGCATGCAAATGATTCTAGTCCTAAAACAGCTTATTGTTTTAGACTCTTGTACGAATCATGTGATAGAGCTCTTGATTGGAACACAACTACACAAATACAATTAAATCTAAGACAAATTTTATCTAAAAAGTTAACAGGCAAATTAGTTTTAAGATAAATCAAAATATTTAATAATTTTTTTTTTTATTTTTACATTTTTTTGTTATTATATTAAAAATAAAATTATTTTTCTAAATTTATTTTTTTTTATTTTCCTATTTTATTTACCTTTGTAAAAAAGGGTTATTATTTTGTTTAAAACTATTTTATTTTTTTTTTTGATTGATTTATTATTATATATATATTAAATATTATGATGATGATTAGATGAGAGCCTGGATTAGATTTAAAACTGCTGATAGAAAATATCAGTTATTCGTGTTGTTCATTTTGGCATTTTTTTTATACTTTTTTAATTTTTATTATGTTAGCAAAATTTCGCCTGTTCCAGTATACAAATCTAAATGTGACTTTGAATTGGCAAAGCATATAATAGAAAATTTGTGCTCTTTGAACAAAGACCAAGATAGTACAGTTATTGGAGGAATGTGTTCTTCTTTGTGTGATTCAAATAATCAATATGAATATTATAAAAATTATCGACTAGTCGATTGTCATATTCAAGCACCAAAATACTTTAAAGATGAAGCACAATCAGATGTTTATGATGAATTTAAAACAGTGCTAATTTATGAATTGAACAATAATAATAATAATAAACCATCTTTGAGAAATCAACCGAAACGTTTAGTTTTAAAATCAAGACAAAAATACTTTTTAGATTTTGATACTCACATGGATTTTGAATTTGAGCAAAAATCAATTCAAGATCAAATAAATTATTTATTTTCTTATTTAGAAACAAATCTAGAAGCTAAATATTCAATTAAAATAGACAAAAACAGTTTCAATGAATGGATAAACAAGTTTAAATCAAAGCCAGAACAAGCTCTTACTGATATCAACAATTCTATTTTGTCTAGCAACAATTTTTTCTATTACATTCGTTTATTTACCGATTTGGACAATTTCGATTATTTTAGAAATTCATTAAAATCTCAAAACAAAAAAAAACTATCAATTTTTATTCGAAATTTTGTTGTTTTACTTTCACAAGAAGAATATTTATTTTATAAATTTTTTCAATTAAAACCTGGCTCTTTGAAAATTTACGCTTCATGTGGACATTTTTATTTGGTTGAATATGCCGAGTCTTTATCACATCGTGTTAGTTTAATGAGTGTAACACAACGAAAATCGTTGGCTTTACAATTTTTAAATTTAGTTCAAAACTTCGACAATACTTATTTATTCGAAAGAAAAGATCAAAACTTAGTGTCTATTCCGATTCAAATTTGTGATGCTAAATTGGATAATTTTGGTTTAAATGAATCTGGTGATTTGAAGCTTATCGACACTGACATGGCTTATCCAAATGCTTATTTGTTTAATAGCAAAGTTTGTAATAAACATGACGATTGTCATTTTTTTGATTGTAAATCGTTTTGTGATCCAAGTAATAATCGTTGTTTAAAAATTAGAATAAACAACAATTTGCAAGCTATATGTGAGAAAATATTTTTCAATTTATACATAAAATCAGAAGGCTTATTAACTGGTGTTGATAATCTAGGCTCAAATGTACATTCACAAATTATAAATAAAATTAATCAATGTAAATCACCAGGTTTTTATCATAATTCTGATATTCCAATTGGCGCCAATTATACTCTATTAAAAGTTTTTCAAGTTTTACTTAATGACAAAGGAATTACTTTAGAATAATTTTTTTTTCTTCTTCTTCTTCTTCTTCTTCTTCTTTTTTAGTTTCATTAATTTAATTATAAATTTTAATAAAGTCATTTTAAAGTGATTGAGTTTAAGAACAAGACATTTTTGATAGTTGCAAAAATAATTGCGTTTTATACAATTAGTTTTATAGTAATAAAAGCGATATTATTTTTGCAACAATGAAAAATGCTTTTTACATAATAAAAATTTAAAATAAAATAATTTAATTAATAAGATTTTTGTTAAAATTTTATTTTAAAAATAACAAATAATAATAAATTAGATTATTGATCTAATAATAATAATAAATAATAAAAACAACAAAAAAAGTTTTAAATTGATAAATAAATAAATAAATTAATAAATAAATAATTAAAATTATTAAGTTAATATAGGTTTAACTAAGAAACTTTTTAAAAGAAAGCTTAAAAAAAATATTAATTTATATAATTTATAAACATAAACAGATCGTAAAATTTAAATTTAAATTTAAATTTTTTTTAAAAATATTTACACCGGCAAAATAGAATATATTTTTCTAAGAATTTTGTTTGTTTTGTTAAAGCTTTTCGTTTGTCTATTTTATTTGTTATGCAATCACATCAATATATTCAGTTAGTCTGAATGCAAATGATGAGAAACAGTACTATTTGATTTTGTGGAAGCATGTTCATCATACTTTAATAATAAAATATTGAAAATTAATTGAACTCAATTTCTATTTATTAATTAATAAAATTACTATGTTTAAGAGTCTTCCAATATTTCCAAAAGTAACTCCACCACAAAATATCAAACATGAAAAACATGTTTGCAAATAATCAAATTCAATTTTAGAAACACTTTAAAATAAAATAAATTTTATAAATATTTAAATTAAATTTATTCGTATTTATAATACTTTATGATTCCCAAGTATCTTAATAGATTAACACCAATAACTGCAAACAAAGCATTAAACACATTGAATAAAAATCCAAATTTTGTCTTATCAAACCAATACCAAAAAACAATACAAAATGTATTTAAAATAATCAAAAAATGAGCTGAACTTGAAAAATGAATTTTCTATTTATTTTTTTAAATTTTAAATTAATAAATTAAATAAAATTTGAAATTTTTTTGATAATAAACTAACAGCGCATAGATGATTAAGACCTATATAAATAGCAAAACAACGAATTATAGCAGTCCAGTCTCGATCATTGTAATGACACTGGTTTAATTTATGGTCAAAAAATGGATAACACAATCCAATATATACTTTTTTTTATAATAAAAATTATTAAAGTTATAATATTAATATTGAATAGATATGGAAAAAAAAAGCCTACTGGCTGCAAAACCACATAATGGCAAAGTCCACCAGTTTGTTTGCAAAAAGAATAATAGATTTTTTGGTGATAAATTTGTTCTATATTCCATTTGTAATACATTTAATACAAAGCCCATTATAGATCCGAGTAAGAACAAAATTGAGCCTCTTACAATCGACTCGAATGTTAAATTAACTGAGCTTTTTTTGCTCATTTTAATTTTAATTAATTTTTTTTAAATTTATTTAAAATTTTGATTTTTAAAATTTTCTTATTATCTAAGCAATTTTATAGTTTTGTTTAATTTTAATAAAAATATCGTTCGATCTTGTTTTCACCAATTAAATTATTATATTTATTAGATTTTTATATTATATTGTATTTGCCATAAATAAAATATTTTTGTTGATTATTTTATTTTTTTTTTTCAATGAAATTTATCTATTTTAATTATTTAAAAACAACAAATTTATTTTATATTATTATTTGAAATTTTTTTTTTTTTTTGCTTATTCTCAACAAAATCGAACCACATAAAATTTGAAATAAAATAAAAATATTATAATTTTTTTCTATTTTTTGTTTCTTTTCTATAAAGCTATACATCTTTTGTTATTATTTTAATATTATAATTATTTTTTTAAAAATTTTCAACAACAACAAAAAAAAATAATAATAATATAATAAAACTTATTAAAACTTTTGTTATATTTTTTATTTTTTTTTACAAGGAAGTTTTAAAATCTAAATCTAAAGCTTGATATATTGAATTTTAGAAAAAAATATTTCAAATTAAATATATATATATATATATGTGTTTATATATAGGTATAACTGTGTATGTGTAATTGTAGTATGTGTGTGTGTATAAACAATTAGATTTTAGTTTTTTAATTAATATAATATACTCTTTTCAATTGATCAATAAATTTTCAATTTATAAGCCTTCTTTATTCTCGTGCAAATTTGCAACTATTTTGTGAACAAGTTTTTTTTTCACTTTCAAATTTACCTTTAGTACTTTTATTTTAGTACTGTTTTTTTGTAAGGTTTTTAAATATGGAATAAAATATTAGTCTTCCATTGTCTTTCTTGCTTTAATTTGCTCAATGTATAAAATATATAATTGTAATTAATAATCAATAAGAATTAAATTGAAACCAAAAAAGAATAATAGAAAACTTGGTCTATATAAATTATATAATTACAACAATGTAATATTTACTAAAAATTTTTTGATTTGCTTTATTAAATTATACTAAAATCTAAAATAACTTTGAAAATTTTTTAAAACTTTTATTTTAAATTTTTAATTAAACACTATTGAGTTTGTTTTACTCTATAACATCAATAGCTTATAATTTTATTTTATATAATAAACCAAATTTTCAAAAACAATATTTTTTTTCTTTTTAAATAAACAAGAGAATTTAAATTAATTTGAATTCACCTGTATAAAAAAAAAAAATTTAATTTAAGAAAATTTGATTTAAAAGTTTTAAAAGTATTTTATGAAAAAATGAGAATTTTCTATTTTTATTTTTATTTGCTAATCACATGTATATCACTTACATGCGATTGTTTTATACCAACTAGTTTTTATCGTTGGGCAGCTGAAGTTGTTTCATTAAAAAAAGGCGAAACAATTACTCATATTGAAATAAGTGAAAAATCAATATTGGAATATTTAATTGATAAATTGGAAAAACTAGATGAAAACGATAGACCAATTTATACATTAGATTTGATTGAATCTTTAAAAAATTTGTATTTTAATAAAGAAAAAAGTTACAAATCAGTTAATAAATATGTAAAAGATTTTAAAAAATGTTTAGATGAAATAACAACTGCTAATGGAGAAATTGATACTACTAAGCTAACTGGTAATAATCCTATTTATCATTTTGACTCTGAACTATTAGCATTCACCAATAGAATGCTTATTACACAAAAAAATTACATTATACAATTAATTAATGAAAATAGATATGCTGATGCGAGAAAAGAAATTGGTAGATTTCATCATACATTGCAGGACTTTTATAGTCATACAAATTGGATAGAAATGGGTCAAACAGATATTAATTATGATATTGGAGAATCAGATTTTAAAATTGAATTGGCTGATGCAAATACAACCACGTGTGTTGATTGTGAAGTTGAATACAATTCTGATAATCAAATTGAAGATTATGAAAAAAATTGTGAAAAAAATCTAATTGAAAATAAAAAATTAACTAGTGGTTATTATACTAATCAAATATCAGATAAGAAGAAATCAACTAAATTAAATAATAAGTGTAGTCATGGTGGTGGTCTTGACCAAACCAGAAAAACTAGTCCATATGGAGGCATTAATAAAGATTCAAATATACCTGATGCATCACCACATTATTTCCTTCATTTAAAAGCAGTCGACTTTGCTATAAAAGCAAGCAAAAAATTTTTACAAGATATTGATTCCAAAGTTGGTCTAAAAAAAACTTTATGTATTTTCAATATTTTGTGCCAAAAAGATGTAATTTTTATAATTGATTCTACTCGTACAATGCAATCACATATAGATATAGCAAAAAAACATGCAAATAATATTCATGCAGAATTAAAAAATCAATATGATTTTAATACTTTAAATAAATTAAAAAATTCAATAAATAATCAATTTACTTTTGCTGTTAATTTAACAATAGCTTATTTTGATGATTTGGAAAATTTAGCATTGAATAAAACTACATTTACAAATATTACAACAAACTATAAATATAATCAAATAATGTCTCTTATTAATGCTAAACAATCAAATAAAGCAAAAACGAAAAAGACATGTATTTATTTTCCAATTTATTATTGTTATTACAATAATAAACCAGATTATAATAATTTAGATAATGAAAAAAAAATGTTAAACTTTCTTATAATCGGTTTATTAAAGAATACAAATCACAATTCCCAAGTTTATTTATTTACTAATAAAATTTCAAAAGATGCAAATTATTTTGATAATAAAATTCTATCGATTCTTAAATTAAAAAATATTCATTTTGTATGTGCATATTGTCCAAATGCTAATCTACCAATACAAATAAATTCATCAATTAATAATAAATATGTTCACAAAGTTTTTAATAAAGAAATATTCGAATCAAAACAAGAAGAAGAAAATTTCTATTCAATTTTTAAACACAACAATGAATCGTTTAATGGAACTATTTATTTAGATTCTTATTTAGAAAATGTTACAATAACAATTCAAACAAACGGTACTTATTCGCTCAATTATACTAATTCAAATGGAATTTCAGATTTTCTATTTTTATCAAATAATTCAAATATTTATTTTAAAAGTGGACAATACAATTTAACATTTAACATAAACCAATCTTGTAATATTTACATTAAAGCTTTGAATCAATTTTATATTGATTTTAGATTATATGAATTAGAATTAAATTCTAATCATCCTGGATATAAATATTTAACTCGTGAACCTTTTGCAAATGAGATTTTAAATGTTACATTTATGTTTGGCAAAAACATTAAAATTAATTTAACTAGAGTTTATTTAATTGATTTTCAAACTGATATTGAAATATCAAATTATGAATTGAAATATTTGAATAAATCACAAGAATTTTTCAATCAAATTTTAATTCCATTAAATAAATTTTATTTTAAAATATTCGGTATTGATCAAAATGGAAACAATTTTCAACGTTATTTAAAACAAGAACCATTAACTCCATCACATTATTCACTTGAAATATCTCAAAATTCAACATTTATCAATCAATTTAATATAATTATTAAAAACAATAATATTTTTCCAGTAAATATCAGTCTTAAGCTATATTTTCATGAGTTGAATTATTTAAATTACAATTTAACTCCAAATTCAATTTATTTAGAAAAAAATTCAACTAAACAATTTAATTTGCAATTTTCTAATTTAAATGTAACAAACTTACAAAGATTAGATCTAATTCCAATTATAAATATAAATAATAGTGATACACAAACGATTGTATTGGAAAAGATTCAAATTGACTTTTCTAAAAAAAAAATTTTCCATCAACAAGTTTACAATTTTTGAATATAACAAGTTTATCTGAAAAAAACATAAAAAAAAAACATTTACTACTTTATAAACAACAACAAATATTTTGTCTATTAGTAATAAAACTAAAAAAAAATAGTAATTTTTATTTTACTGCAACAAAGCTAAAAGTCAAATTAAAAAAAGGGTTAACCAAGTGTTTTTTTTCTCACAAAATTGTTTTAACATCATTTAAGGTTTGATTTAAATGAAGTTATCGTTTTATTTCAAAAATTTTAAAAATATTAGCAATCATTTAGTATATTGCTTACTTTATTTGAAAATAAATAACTTAATTAAATTTAAAAAAACAATTTTAAAGATATATAATAAATTATTAAAATAAAATTGGAAGAACATTTTTTTTTCAATCAAAAATTACTTTGATTCGGTTTGTTTTCATTTTTTTTAGATTTAAATTAAATTTTTTAAATTTTTAATCCAGATAAAATTTAAATTAAAAAATGTCAAACATGAAATAAATACAGAAATTATTTAATCTATAAGATTATAATTATTATTAACATTAATTTAAGTAATTGTTCTATCAAAAATTATATGAATTTAAAAAAGAACATAAAATGATACTAGAATACTCCGTATTTAGGATGTAGAAAATTTTTGTTTTAATTTTAAATTTAAATTTATAAATTTAATTATTTTTTTATTTTAATTAATTATAAAAATGAAATAAATACTACTGCTATTTTATTGAAAATAAATGTTACATTTGAAATAAAAAAATGATTTTTATGGAAGAAATTATCGTTAATTATATAGAAAATTCAAATAAATTAAAAAAATATGATCAATTTGATCAAATATCTCCAGTTGAATGTTATAAGCTTAAACTAGTCTGTGTATTCAGTATTGTAATATTCATATTTAGTTTAATATTCAATGGTTTATTGTTGTATATATTTTATAAATACAAAAAATTGAGAACAAATTTGAACAAGCTAATTATGACATTGGCTTTATTCAATTTTTTTGGTTCATTATTTGAATATCCATTTACAATATTGGCTAATTATAATTGCAGGTGATTAAATTCATTTAAATTATTAATTTTAAACAGTTATACAATTCAAATATAAACTTCAAATAAAGATGGATATTTGATAAAATTGGATGTATAGTAAGTGGTTTTGTTATGTACTTTGTTGGTTGTACAAGTATCTATCTAATGGCTTTTATATCATTTGAAAGGTACATAATATATTTTCATATAATCATGTTCATTTTCTAATCTAATATATTCTATTAAATTTTATTTTAAGGTTTTATGTAAATTTTAAGCCTCTTGGAATAAAAAAATATCACCATTTGCTAACCTATATATCAATAATTACAAGTATTACAATTGGTTTTGTTTGTTCAGTTTTACCAATATTTGGTTGGTCTCATTATTCTTTAGAAAAAGCTAAAACAAGTTGCAGTGTTGAATGGCATGAACGATCATTTAATGTAACTACTTACAATATTTTCATATTTTCAATCGTTTATTTAATTCCAATTATTGCAATTTTAATAAGTGATCTTAAACTATTGTTTATAGTAGAAATTTTTTATTAAATTTAATCTAAAAATTTTTAACTTATTTTATTAATTAAAAGATAAAAAATTTTCCATTAAATAGATTAGATCAAGTGAATTTTAATTTTAAAAATAAAAAGAAAATGGCTGAACTTCATTTAGCCAAAATAATGATGGTCATGATTGCAGGTTTCTTAATCTCTTGGACACCATATGCTCTTGTATCTATGTATAGTGCTTTTATAAGACAAAATCATATAAATGCTTCAATTAGTCTTGTACCTTCAATGTTAGCCAAATCGTCAATGTTTTGGTCGCCAGTTTATTACTTATTTTCTAATAAACAAATAAGACTTAAATTCTTATCAAAAAATGAAAAAAAAATCTCATCGAAATTATTTCATTTAAATAAATTTTCTCAAACATTAAATAAAATAAATGATTAAAAATTCTCTTTTTTTCTAAAAGTTTTTATTATTTTAATTTAAAAAAAAAATTTTAATTTTATTTAATCTGATTTGATTGATAAATCTTCATTTATCTTCATTTTAATTGTTCTTCTTAAAAATCTTGCAATATTTCTTTGACCATCAAATAATAGCTTTTTCTTTAGATTTATATATATTTTAATTAAAAAAAGAAAAAATACATTAATTTTAAATTTAAAATTAAATCTAAATTCTTATAATCTAAATTGCAACATTAAATTTAATTAAAAAAAAAAAAAATTAAAAAACAACACACATACAATTAATAATAATTAAAAAAGAATCAAGTGAAAGAAAAATAGAATATAAACAAACATTTTAAAATTTAGTTGAATTATACTTTTTAAAATAATCTTTGGTTCTTTTTCCAACATCTATTTTAACATGAGTAAACAAAGCGTATGTTTTTACATCAACAATTGTAACATTTAACTTGTCCATGTTTGATAGACCATCATTTTTCATTCTTTTAATTGAACTAAATAATAAACTCTCTCTGATCGGGTTACGTTCAGATTCATTATGAGAAGACATTTTATACAAAGCATGCATCGGATTCGGACGTGTTATACAAACATCTTTGGCAATCATTCTCATAGCAAAATCTTAAAAATCGAAAAAACAAATTTTAATAAAAAATTGCATTAAAATTTCGATAATTTATTTTTAGAATAACCATCATCTTCAGCACCCCAATTCCAATATTCATTTGAAAAACCATTTATTAATTTATAAATTTCTGGTCTAATACAAAGCACACCACCTACTAACAACTCATATGGACTTTTTTTATAAATTTTAGTCAAATCATCATTAGATAAATTCAATTGATGATCAGATCGAATCGATAAAGATAAATGTCTAGGCTTAAAATTGTTCATATTACATGCGTATATATTCAAATCAGACTCAGGTATTAAATCAACATCATGCAAAATTAAACATTTTATATTAAAATTTGAGTTTAAATTTAAAAAGTATTTAATAGCTGTATTGTATAGTCTTCCTTTGTTGAATGGATCTTTTGAGTTGTATTGTTCAGCAACAACTATTTTATAGTTTAAAAATTGTCTTTGCAAAAACAAATTTAAATTATATAATAAATCAATTAAATTGTTTTCTCTATTAAGATACGGAATTATGATTAATGTTAAATCATTTTGTTTGGTTTGAATAAAATTTTTCAAATTTTGTTTATCAATTTTTTTTACAAAATAAGAAGCTACTTTATTCAAAAAAATGGAATCCAAATTTTGATTTTGTTTAATTAAATGATTTAAACCTTTTAAATTGAAATGTTCATATAAATACTCTTGTATACACAATGGTGGGATAAAATGTCCACCAATTTTGAGATTTCTATCAAAGCCATATTCATTGTACTCGTTTGAACTAAGCTCTCTTTCTATGTAAAGCAAAGACTTGAAATCAGCATACTCTGACTTGTTTGAATAATTGTTATAAATCGATTTTGAAACAAAATTTATTTGCTGATTTTTAATTGTACAAAATTTGAATTTGTTTATTAAAACCAACAATTGTTTGTCTACAATGTTAATTGTTAAATTTTTAATATCCAAGTCATATTGAAGAATCGTATTATTTTGGCTCGAACTTGAATTAAACAAGTAGTAATCATGGAATAGTTTATATTTAGAACTTATTCTATCATTTGAGAAATAATTGTATTTGCAAGTTATTTGATGTCGAGAAATGTTTTGATTTTGTAGAGCATGCTTCATTAGATCATAGCTAAAAGTTTGTTGTATTTTTAAATTCAACAAATAAGCATTGTTCACAATTAAGAAAATAATATAAACAAAAAAAGCAAAAGTTGTATATTTTAATGTATTATTGAAACATTTTACTATTTTATTCAAATTAATTGAGCTTGATGTTTTATTGTATAGATTTTTTCTTGCTGTTTGAGTTATATTGATGAATAATTTTAGAAAAAATTTAATCAATAATAAATTGAATTTTTTAAATTTTATCAATTTTTTTAATCTTAATTGAAATTTGTAACGCTTTGTATTGTTCAAATTGAATTCTTTAAGATTTTTATTATTTTGATCATTATCGAATAAATTCATTTTGCTACTTGTTTTACAATAAGAAGCTCTTGAACAACAATAACAAATGCATTTACTTTCAACATTTGATCTTAACTCGTTCAATTCAATTTCTTCTTCTTCTTCTTCTCCTTCTCCTTCGTCATCATCTTGTTCTTCTTTTTCTTCTTCGATTACTTGTTTTACTAATTTGTGTTTATTAATAGAATCCATTCCAAATCTTGTAATAATCAAATTCAATTCACAAACCTAATTAAATTTTAAATACAATTTGATTTTTTTTTGTTTGCTTTTTGCTTTGGATTGTAAAGATATTTTCTTTAGAATTTAAATTAATGTCCTAAATTAATTTAATAAAAAAAAATAGTTTAGTTTCTTTATTATTCTAGTTAATTTTAGTTTTATTATTTAATCTAGTTTAGATTTTAGCTAGTTTCAAATTTATTATTATTAAACATGATTTTTGATCTTTAAAATTTTCTTTATTTAGAAATATAAATTAATCAGAAATGCAAAGAAGTGATTACGTGATTTTAGTTGAAACGCTTTTTTATGTTTGATCCAAATTTCCTGTTTTAACTTTTATTTTATTTTTGTTTTTATTTATCCTGTAAATTTTTTTATTATTATTATTTTATTTTTCTTTAATTGCCTAATTTCCTTAGTTATTAGTAAAACTTTTAATTAGTTAAAAGTTTCAAAAATTGAAAAAATTGTAATTTTTAATTTTTTTAAAAATTTCAATTTTCTAAATAAAAATAAAAACTAAATTTATGTGACTTGAATTTATTTTTTTTAATAAATCAATAAAATTTATTTTAGTTTTTTTTTTTTATAATTTCGTTGTTTAAATAAAAAAAAAAAAAAGAAGAAAATTAATAACTTTTCTTAAATGAAAATAGGTAAAATTATTCATTATTTTAAATTAACTTTAAAAACAAATAAAATTTATTACTTTTCGCTATTTTATATTTGATTGAATGCATTAAAACGTAATTAATTTTGCAACATTGTAAATTAGAAAACAAAAAAATTTGTCCAAAGATTTGTTTTTATTAGTTGGCCTAGAACAAATTTAGAAAATTGTTTATTGCTTTATTTTATTTGTTATTATTTAAGCGGATATGACTATTATATAATATAATCATTTAAAAAAATAAAAAACATATAAAAAATTAATTTCTTAAAGCTAATTCAAAAATTACTTAAATTAGGATAATTGTAAATTACTTAAAACTATTTTTTAATATTTATTATTAAAATGCCACAAAAATTGAAATTAAAATTCAACAAATTGAATTGATTAAATTTTAGGTAAAAAAAATTTTGAAAATTCAATTTAACTAAAAATCTATTCTTTAATAATAATTTTATATTTTTTAAAAAATTGAAACTAAATTTCTTAGAAAATTATATTTTATTAATTATTAATCATAACATATAACAAAAATATAAATAAAATTTTAAAATCAATAATTTTCCAATTAAACTAAATAGAAAAAGATAATTTTTAAGTTTTTAATTTAATTTGTAGTTATTTTGTTAAAATAATTTTAAGCTTAAAAAAAATCCAAATTTCAAAACATTTAAACTAAAAACTTGAATTTTGAATGCATAAAGAAAATATATATATTTATTAAAGCACATGCGAATAATAAATATTAAAAAAAAAAATATTAAAAGCATTTTTTTGAAAAAAAAATTAAAAAATATTTAAAAAAAAAATTAAAAAAATGACCAGTCTTGAAAACAATTTAGCATTGTTGATAATAAAAGACAACTTTGGTGATTTGGCTAAACAAATTTGCAATCATTTAATACAAAAAAACAACTCATATGCATTTGTTCCATTAGCAGAAGATTTACATTTGGATAAAAAATTGGTATTTTATTTTTAAAATGGTATTAAAAACTTTAACTAATTAATTAAATAAATAATTAAATAATCAAAAAGGTGTCTCAAATAGTTTCTATCTTAATAAATCACAATTTAGTCGAGTATAAACTAAATACAAGACAAATGGTTGAATACAAATTTAATCCTAAAAAAGCTCTAGATTTTCTTAAATTGCCAAAGTAAAACAAAATTTAATTTTAAAAATATAAATTAATTTTATTTAATTTAATTCAAACAACAAGATATATTAAACTAGTTTTTAGTTTATATGGACAATTTGGTTCTATGATTATTCAGCAGATATGTTTACATGGTTCTATTCAAATGAGTTTATTAATTATAAAAATAATATACAAATTTCTGAATGAAATTAAAGACGATGAATTAAAACAATCAATTTTAAATGATACAAACAAGTTGAATTCATATTTAAACGATATTAAAATGATATTTACAAAACTAGTTGATGAAAATTATTTAGAAAGATTGAGTGATTTAATAGAACCAAGTAAAGACTCAATAGATCTTTCAAATACAAATAAAATTCCTAAATTTAATCAAAATACCAGTGAAATGTATAGATTTAATATTCCAAATATTAAAATTGAAGGTAATTTTTAATTTTATCTTAATTTTATCAATTAATTAATTAATTTAAATTTAAATAAATTTATTTTATCAAAGATACAAGCTTGTTAAAATTACTAAAACAAAATAATTTGGAAATTTTAACTGATTTAAACGAGGTTCGTTTCTGTATGTAAATTTAAATAAAAATGTTTAAATTTTATTTTATTTTTTTTTCTGTTAATTTTATTTTAAGGATTTTGGTGATAAAAATATTTATTGGAAAATAAATGAAAAAAAATTTTTACAAATATTTAGAGACAAAGCTTTAATAGAAGCAGTTGAAAATAAAATTGATAAAGTTTATTTAATTAAAACTTAAAATTAGAATAATAATTAAAATTAAATTTAAAAAAAATTTAATTAAAAAGAATGCTGCTAATTTGATCAATATAATTCTAAATTTGGTCGATTCTCAAATAATTTCAGATAAAGCATTACAGAATAGTAATCAATCCAAACCAACTACTTCAATTGATGTAAATATATATATATATATTTTGTATGTGTTTATTAATTTCAATATAATCTAAATTTAAATGTAAAGATTCAAAAAGCAATGATGAATCATCATAAAATGGATTCAATAACAGTTGAAAAATATTTAAGTGTTATTTTACAAGATTCAGTAATTTATTAAATCAACAAATTCTATTAAATGTTCAAAACTTTAATATTTTAATTATTTTATTTAAAGTTTAAAATATTGGAAAAAGTTGGTGATTTTAGTGGTGGTGCTTATTGTATTGGTAAATTTATATTCTATTGATTATATTGTTGGTGTCTTGTTTTTAAATTAATAATTTACTAATTTTGAAATTTAGATTTTAAAAAATCTTTACATTATTTATGTATAGCTCATATTGAATCGTATGTTAGAGAAAAATACGGTTCTAAAAGTTTGCGCATATTCAAAGTAATCTTGGACAAGAATCAATTAGAACAAAAACAAGTTAATTTATAGAAAAAAAAATTAAATAAAATGAACACTAATTTAATTGAAATTTTTTCAATTTCAATTTAGATTGAAGACTTTTCAATGATTCCGTCTAAAGATTGTAAAGCATTATTATACGGCATGTTAAACGATGGTATGTTGACTATTACAGAATTGTCTAAAACAACCGATCATGCACCATCAAGAACATATTATCTATTTCAAATAGACACTTATCAAATATGCAAAAAACTATTAGAAAATAGCTACAAAGCAATGAGAAATTTAATTCAAAAAAAAGAATATATAACTGGTGAAAATAAACGTTTATTAGAAAAAAATAAAAAATTAAACACAATTATTGAGAGTTTGAAATCGCAAGGAGCTGAGCAATCCGAAATCGATGATGTAAAAACAATGATTAGTGAAGAGGAATTAAAATTGTTAAATTCTTTTAATGATCATTCAAAAAAGTATTTAAATTTATTATTAAAAAAAAAAGAGCTAATTTTTAATATATATTTTTTTTGTTTAATTTAATAACTAAAGACTTGAGCTAGCTGAAATACAATTAGAAGAAACTATAAACATTTTTGAATTGTATTTTTATTATCATACAGTAGCACCAATTTTAACACCAGCTAGAAAATAGGATAATATTTTTTTGTATTTATTATATCTTTTTAGAATCGAATCTAAATCTAAAAATTACTAATTACTTTTCTTTAACAGAAAGAAAAAGAATAAAACAATATATATATATATATATTTAATTTAAATTCTAAAAAATAAATTTTATTTAAAAACAATAATATGAGCTTTAACAAGTTCATTATAATTTAAATAATTTAAAAAAAAAATTAAAAAAACATTTGAAAAATATTTAAAATTTTTAACAGATATGAATTTAAATGAGTTTATTTATAAAATAGATAGACCTTGTTTATTTAAAAATGTACTTTTCAAAAAAGACACAAACAATACTTGTTTAGATTGGAATTTGGAAAAATTAATAGAAATTTTCAAAGAACAAAAATTTCAATTTAGAATTGGAAGAAAAAATTGTATAAAGTTTTAAATTTTTTATTTTAAACTAAAATTAAATTTTAAATTATTTATATTAAAGCAGAAAATGTTCAATTTGAAAACGAATGTGATTACATTGAAGCTACATGTTGTCAATTTTATGACTGGTTAAATAATACAAACGATTCAATAAACAAAACTAAAAAAATAAAATTGGATGATTCAATGAATCCATTTAATGATTATGATTCGAATGATTATTGGGCTTATGCTGATTACAAATACATGATTGATTTTTTAAAACAAGAACAAAATTTAATTGATGAAAATGTATTTTATTTATTTTTGTTAATAATAATTTTGAATTAGTCTAAATTAATTTTTTCTATGAATTTTTAAAGTGTATTAATTGGAATGAATTTGGTTTTATTAATAGAAACTCGAAAGATTCTACTCTTTGGATAGGAAGCAAAGGTGCTTATACACCTTGTCATTTTGACACTTATGGATACAATTTAGTTGCTCAAATACACGGCAAGTAAACATTAACACATGAATTAACATATTCTATTTAATTTTTTTTAACTATCATTTTCTAATTTAAATTTTAATAATTAAGAAAACGATGGATCATGTTTAGCAAACAAGATACAAAATACTTGTACCCGACACGAATACCATTTGAAGAGTCAACTGTTTATACACAAGTAAATATAAATTGTCCTGATTTGATAAAATTTCCGAATTACAAGGTTTAAAAATCAATTTGCAAAAAAAATTAATTAATATAAATATAATATTTATTTTCAACAAAATAATAAAAAGAATGTAAAACCTTTTGTAATTGAGCTAGAAGCAGGTGATGTTTTATATGTTCCAAAAAATTGGTGGCATTATGTACAAAGTTTAACTGATTCAATTTCAATAAACACTTGGATTGAATTAAAAGTAAATAAAATTAGTTAAAAATAAATATTTAAAATACAGCATATTTTCATAAAGTCATAAATTATTTTAATTCCAAGTCTGATGATGATTTTGGCAGACTTAAAGAGATATTAAGTAAAACTATTCTACAAGGTTTGATGGAGTCAAATTTTATAAGTTTTGAAAATTGGATAAATTCTTCAGAAGTTTTAGATTTTTATTAATCAATTAATTAATTAAATTTAATATTTAGAATAAATTAAATATTTAGAATTATTCAAATCAACAAGACAACATTGAATTGATTAAACAATGTTTAGAAAATTTAAAAAATAATCAAAATTTATTAACTACTAATAGTACAGAACAAATGATCGATTATAAGAGATTATTAGAAGAAAATAAATATTTTGTTAAATATGTAGAACAAGTTGATTTTGATTATTATTTAAATAATTTAACACTTAAATTGAAACATGATAAAACAACCATTAATAATAATGATAATGATAAATTATTATATAATCTTTCGAATTCAATTTTAGATCCGGATATAATTGATCTGATTGCTCATAAATTTATCAATTCTAATTAAATTTTTTCTAATAATAAATTATTATTTTTTTGTAAATTAATTTTTTATAAAAATTAAAATTTTTTTTATTTTTTTAAAAACATTTTTAAATGGATCTTGATTAATCCATTTTTTTTGATTTTATGATTTTATAATTTTGTTAATAGAATTTTAAATGTTTTAAAAATTTTAGATAAAAAAAAAATGGTTAAAAATTTAAAAAAAAAATCAAATAAAAAATTAAATAAAAAAGAAAAATATGAATCAGTAAATTCAGATTCAGATAATGATCATTATAATGATAATTTTGATCCAAAAAATCCATTTGGAGACGATGAAATAGAAAGCTTTCACAATCAAAATGACAAAGTAAAATTAAATTTTTTCAAATTTAATATTTGCCAAAATTTCTTTAAATTAAAAAAATATCATAAAGATAATGCTTGATAAATTTGGTAAAAAGTCTAAAAAGCCTTTTAATTATTCATCTGATGAAGAAGAAGTTCTGGCTTTTGATGATGATGATGATGATGACGAAGATGATTATCAAGACCAAGAGGAAAAGTTTGAATTAGAAGACGATTACGATGAAGAAGAAGAAGATGAAAATGAAGAAAAATTGGATAATGGTGATGTAGATATGGCTTCGAGTTCTTGGGGTCGTAAAAAATCATCTTATTATTCTGGTAACAAAATTGAAAATGAAGAAGACGCTGAGTTAGAAGAAGAAGAAGCAAATTTATTACAAACTAAAATGATGAAACAATTAGACACAAACGATTTTGGTTTAGATGCTTTTAAATTGAACAAAAATAAAAAATTATTAAAAACAGCAGATGAATTAGAATCGAATAAAATAGCAGAAAAAATATTAGGAAATGAGGATTTTGATGATGAAGATAAACAAGATGAAAATAATTTAGAAAAAATAGCAAAAAATTTATCAAAAATGTCAAAAAAAGAAAAATTGGATTTATTAAGACAAGAATCGCCTGAATTGTTTGAACTTGTTAGAGATTTTAAGGAAAAATTAGAAGAACTTGAAGAGAGTTTATTGCCAATTCATAAATTAATAAGAAATGGTCAAATTCATCATTGTCTAGCAAGCGAATTTATAACAAATAAAACAAAATTATATTTAATGTATTGTTCACATTTAAGTTTTTATTTTGCATTAAAATCACAACGTCAACCGATTGATAATCATCCAATTGTTAAAAACATTCTTCAATATAGAAATGTAAAAATTTTAATTTTAATTTTAATTTTAATTTTACTCAAATTTTTTTAATTAATTATTTTTGTTCAATTAAATTGTAAAGTTATGCAAACAAATAAGTAATATTGATGATAAATTGCAAGATGAAGTTGAATTTATTGTAAGTGCAATTAAATCTGGAATTCAATTAAGTTTTAGAAAACAACAACAAGATCAAATAAAATCGAATACAATTAACAAAGTTAAAAAATCAGTTAAATTCAGAGATTTAACATCAAATATGAATAGAAATAAAGTTATTTATGACGATGAAAATGATGAAGATGAAGATGATCAAGTGGAAATACAACAAGAAAAACAAGCAATAAAAGAATTGAATGGAAAAGAAGAGAAAGTTGATGAAGAAGATGATACAAATGTAAATAGACGTGCAATAAATTACGAAATAGAAAAGAACAAAGGCTTAACACCAAAAAGAGCCAAAATGTATCGTAATCCACGTGTCAGAAATCGTATCAAGTCTCGCAAAGCTCTGATCAAACATAAATCAATAATACCAAAAGTTAGAACTCAAGATAAACGATATGCTGGTGAAATGACTGGTATTCGTACCAATATTGTTCGTGCAGTTAAAATTAAATAATTTTTTTTTTATTTTATTGAATGAAATAAAATTTATAAAATAATTACTATACTTTTTTTTTTAATACTTGATAATATTAAAATTATTGATGGATTATGATTTAAACATATCAAAATGTAATAGAAAAAACTTTTAAAAAAATATTCTCTAAATAAACTATAAATCTATAATAAAAATAGTATATATAAGACTTGATTTATGAACAAGATTAATTATTAAGATTTTAGAAACTTGAATTAAAACAAATAGAAATTCAATTCAAACTTTGGAACTAGAATATTTATTGGATAACAAATGAGTAAACGAGGACAAATCACCCTACAACAATATTATCTCTAATATGTTATCTTTCTTTTTTTGACCAGAACCCTTGAGATATTATTTTTAAACTAAATAATTTTAAAGAGAAAAAATTTTAAAATATTTTTTTCAAAATATTATAAGTATCTAATATAAAATTATTAATATACAGTATTTATTTGAATTAATCAATCGAGTTTTGAAAACAAATCCTCATTTCAATTTCTCTAATTATAAAAAGGTGTCATTTTTTTATTATAAGAAATGAAATATTGTATATATTTCTAGTGATCTTTTGTTTTTTAAAGTGATGATCTATAATTAATTAGACATTTATTTACATTAGTTGATAAAGAATATCTAAAAAAATGAAAATATTTTAACAAAAAAAGTGACGATTGTCTATTAAAAAAGTTAGACTTTAATTTGAACGCATAAAACATTAAAAAAATTAATACTTGGTATATTTTCTTGATCATTTTGACAAGGGATTCTATTAGACTAGATCATTAAAAAAAAAAATTTAAGATAAAATTAAAAATGAACGATTTCTATTTTTTGAAGCTATTTATTCAAAAATTATCTTAAATTATTTTTAATTGGACTTGCTACGTAAAAATTTCATATTCATATTTTCTAGTATTTTTTTCCATTTATAATAATCATTTTTACAAGAATTTGAATTTTTCAAACATGAATCATAAAGTTTAATCAATTCAAAAAAAACATGATTACAGTCGGACATTTCGAATTCAGGATTTTTTAAACATGAATCATAATCATTTAAAATAAAATTATAACTACTAATATCAATGTTATCTTTGCAACATGATAAACAAGTGCTGTATTGATAAGCTGGTTTATTGTTGTTTTTGTAATATGTATTGCATGCATCTTTGCATCTAACATAATCATTTATATAGCTCAAAATTTTATGATTGCAATTCATGATACACTGTACGGAGTCAAAATTTTTTTCATTATTTTTAACTTTATTTTCCTTCTCATCCCGTCTTAAACAATCTTCTATACAAAAATTAAAACTATCTACTTTATTTTGGTCGTATTTTTCATCAGCTTTAATGTAGCCTATATAAGATAACAAATATTAAATTAAATAATTTAAAATTATTATATTTTTAAAATTTATACTAATAGTAAATAATATGATAAATGTAATTAATTTCCTCATTTTTCTAATTCTCTAAGATATTTTTAATTTTTTAATTTATTTTCGAATCATTTTTATAGTTAATATTTTATTTAATTTAAATAAATAAAATAAAAAATGTTACACAAAAATTAAAATTTTTTAAATTATTCGACAACATATTTTATTTTTATTCTTTTATTTGAAATACTACATACTTTATTTACAAAATTTCTTTAAATTAAATATATTTTTTTTTTAATTTCAGATGACGCCAAAAATTGTGATTAGAAGTAGAAGAAGAAGAAATACTCAATAAACTTGCTAAAAAAAATCTATTTTTAATTTAATTTTATTTGAAAAATTTGAATTTTAAAAAATTGAAATTTCAAGATACAATATTCTTTTCATATCGTAGAATGCAATCGAAAATATTATAAGGTTTATTCAGTTTGTTAGAATACTTATACAACATAGGGTTACATAGGTAAGAAGAGGGTTTTTTTTAGGAAAATATTACATTTTCAAACAAAATAACGCCTACCATAGAATGACTCAGGATTTAAAAAATCTAATTAACTATCTGGCAACCAGAATTTTCAGATCTAAAAGAAAATGTTAAAAATAAATATAAACAAATGACAAGAAGCAGATTGTCATTTTGCCTAAGTAGGTTAAAATAAATTTGATACGATAGCACCCAAACAAATATCAAAGGATTCCATTCAAAATTCAATAATGCAGTATATTAATCAAATCTAAAAATATATAATGCAGTTATAAGTTAATTATTAAGTATTGGCAAAATTTTTTGGAGCTAGTAAAAAAAATAAAAATTTTGATTTTTTTTTTTCGATGATTTTTCGTTATGATAGTTTCTTTTTATTACTCTATTTCAAAGTAATACAGAAAAATAATAGAGACCAAGTAATAAAGCAAGAAAATTTAAAATATTTTAAATATAAATAATATAAACTTGTTATTAATAATAAATAAATAAATAAGTAAATATCTTCTTTTAAAATAATGTTTTATTATTAAAAATAAAAAAATATAACAATTAATTTTTAATTAAAAATGATTATCTTTAAAATATTTAACAAAATCAGAAACAAATTTAAAATTATTTAAATTTAAATAATTATAAATGGACTTGTGAGCTAAATAAATATCCTGATACCAAACATTATCTACAACTATTTCCAAATAGCCTTTTGTTTTTAAATAGTCTTTTAACCATTGATAAAATTGTTTATTTTGATTGTATTCAATGTTTATCAAATTAAACTTGTACTTGTTCCAATCAAATGTTTCTAAAATCGATTTTTCATTTCCTTCAATATCCAATGATAAATAATCAATCACAATTCTTTGGTCATCATCATCATCATCATCATCATCATCATTATAATCATTTTGATTATTATTTTCAATATTTTTAATCAAATTTGATTTATTATTTTTTAAATTTGGATTTTGTTTGAAAAATTCATCTAAAATTTTGGTCAATGGATGACATTCAATTGAATAGGTATCTTTTGTATGTTTTAAATTATTTGTTGAGCTTAAATTAGTGGTAATACCGAATGGTCCAGCTTCGATAAAATTTGATTTTTTCGATTTAGAACCAGAACACAAACAAGTATTAATTGAAAACGAATTTCTATTTTTGTTTAATAATTTTTTATAATTTTCCAAAGATGGTTCAATTAATAAGCCAGTCCAATTTTTGTACAATTCAAAATGAAGCGTATTCGAATGTGTTTCACCATCATAAGCACCAGCTTCTAAAAACAAACCATTTCTATTATGTAACATATCACTTGTACTATTAATTAATAAATAATTTAAAATTTTGTCTTGAAATATCTGAGAAAAGTATTTATTATTATTATTATTATTTTGAATTGAATTTAAATAATAATTAAGCTTTCTTGTTTTGTTTAAATTAAAATTAAAATCAAATTTTAATTTATTTTCTTGTTGTTCATTTTTGGAATCAATTTTTATTATTGATTTATTCAATTTATTAATCAATTTTTCTAATAAATTATTTGTATTTCTTTTTGCTTTGTTTTTATGTTTATTAAAATTTAGTAATTTTTTTGAATTAAAATTTTCAATTAAAAATTCTTTTTGTTTTTGTTCATTTAAAGAATAGGAATTTATTAAATAATAATAATCATCGTAATCTTTGGATTCTTTTATTTGCTCAAATTGAATTAAATTGTTATTGTTAATTATTGAAATTGAATTTTTATTTGTTTTGTTTGAATCAAATGTTAGAAAATAATTTATAAATGTATAAAAAAACGCAATCAAATAGACCCATATGATTCTTTTGTAGGCCATATTCATTTCTATTCTACTATTTTATTCTATTCTATTATATTCTATTATTATATTCTATTATTATATTCTATATTATTCTTTTCATTTCACATTTCATTTTTTTATTTTGAAAAATTTTATTTTAAATCTAAAATAAAAAATGTTTAATAAATAAATAAACAAAAAATGTTTAAAATAATTTTTCTTTTTCATTTTTTAATAACAGTTTGACTCCAACAGAATTCAATTAATTAAAAATAAAAAAAAAAAAAAGAAGAAAAAATGTTTCTATTTTTTTAACATTTTGAAAAAAAAATCAAAAAATTATAAAGTTTATTAAACTTGAAAGATAATAAAACGAATTTTATTTTGTTTTATTATTTATTATTCATAAAATTAACAAAAAAAAAACTGATTAAAAATACGATAAAATTGAAAAAAAAAAAAAACTGAAAATAAAATTAAAAATAATAATTGAATAGATAAAATCGTTCGTGTTTTGAATTAGACTAAAAAATGTGCTTTTAATTTTGGTTATTTTTTTTTTTATTAAATTAAAAATAAAATAAAATTAAAATCAACAAGATTAGATAATTGATTGATTACTTTTTAGTTATTTATTATTAATAAAGAACTAAACCAAACCAAGAAGAAAAATATGAAGAAGAAGAAGAAGAAGAAATTGAAAAATAAAATCATTAATTTAAATTTTTATTTTAAATCTTAATCTTTTCTAAACAAAATAAGGATTTATTCAAATGAAAAAATAAACAATACCATTTTATTTTATTTCTAATTGTTTATTTTAGGCTTAGAAAAACAATTAAAAAAATATATATACAGTATATATAAAGATTAACAATAAATTATTATTAAAAGAAAGAAACCATTTGAATTTTGAGGCTTAAAAATTAAAAAATACTAAAATACTAAAAAAAGAAAAAAAAAGAAAGCTTTTGTTGAAATCAGCAATTTAACAAAAAACAGTGTCAGATTTTAAGACATGTTGAAAATAAATAGTATTAATAGTAATAGTAGTAGTAGTAAAAGTAGTTGCAAAATTAATTTCGTAATTTTACTATATAAATGTATACTTTAAAAACGCAATTATTTTTACAACAATGCTAATTGAATTTTCTTGAATTTTTAAAGTAAAAGTATTTTTTGTTATTTTTTCTTTTTTGAATTAATTTAAAAAATAGATTTTCGGCTAAACGCGATTGATTTATGAACCATTATTGATTTATTTCTATTTTATATAGGTATATATTTTTTTATTGTCCAAGTCCTTATATTTAATTTATTTCAATAATAACAATAAAAGAAAAATAACAACATCAACATCAACAACAATAATAATAATAATAATAATAACAACAACAACAACACTAACAAGTAGTAGTCTATTTATTTTTAATTTTAAAATATCAAATGTTTTGTTTTTTTTTCTCGTTTCCTTTCAATTATTTTAATAAAAATAAAACAAAACACCCTTTTAAAATTAAAATACCTTTTTAATAAAAAAAAAATAAAATTTAATTCAAAAAAATTCCGTTTCTACTTAAGGAAGATGTTAATAAAATAAATAATTAAAATAAATAGAAACAAAAAGCTTTTCTTTTTCGTTTTCAATTATTGCTATTATTGCCTCTTATTATTGCTTTTATTTTTGCTATTATTATTACTATTATTATTCAAGAGTCTTTTTCCTCATTATTTATTAAATTCATTTTTCATCATCATCATCATCATCATCAATATCATCATAATTGACATCATCAATTTCATGATTATTTGATTTATTTATTTATTTCAAGTAGAACAAAACAGAAGAGAACAGAAGAGAGCAAAAGAGAAGAGAAAAGAAGAGAATTTTAAAATAAAATAAAAAGTCTACAAGACAATAAAAATTAAAATAAAAACTTAATTTATTAATATATTTTTTATTTTTATTTAGTTTAGTTTTATTATTGATTTTTTGTTTTATTTTTATTTTTTTATTAGTAAAAAATAAAAGATCAAAATAAAAAGATAAAATGAAAAATTTTATATTTTCTAATAATAATAATAATAATAGTAATAATAATAATAATAATAATAATAATAAAATTTATATTTTATTTTGATGTTTTAAAAAAGATAAATAAATAAAAAATTAAAAAAAAAAAGTAAAAAAAAAAAATTAAAAAAAAATTTGATCTTAATTATTGTTATTATTAAGCTAATAATATTAATATTAAGCCTAAAAAGATGTGTATCTTATTTATATAAAAATATGAATATGAATATAAATATGAATAAATGATAAATAATCAACTTGTTTATAATAATAATAATATTAATAATAATTTAAATTCAAGAATGAAATTGGAATATAATTGTTGTTGTTGTTGTTGTTTTGTCTCACCTGTTTTGCTATTCTTTTTTTTCTATTTTCTATTCACTACGATTCGATTCACTTGTTTAACTATTTTATTCTATTTTATTTTAGTTTATTTTAGTTTATTTAAAAGAGTATTAAATTTCTATGAATTAAAAAACAAATTAATCATAAAAAATATAAAAAATAAAAAAAGAAAAAAAAGAAAAAAAAGAAAAAAAAATGAATTAAATGAATTAGAAACCAAGAGAATAAATTCAACTGTTACAAATCCCAATATAATTAATAAGTAAGTTTTCAATTTAAAAAAAAAAAAAAAAATGAAAAAGAATATTTTAATTGTTTCTTTTTTGCTTTGTTTTTGTTTTTGTTTTTTTTTTAACAAATAAACAAGTTAAGTTGCTAAGAGAATTGAATTGGTCAGAGTTTTAACAAATATTCTCATTTGTATTAAAAAAAAATTTCAATACATTTTTATTAATATAAAAAGAGAAAAAGAGAAAAAGAGAGAGAAAGAGAGAATCGTGCTTTTCTAACTAAATTCTAATAGCTAAATTCTAATAAAATAAATTCAATTCCCTTTGGAAATAAAACAAAATATATTTATCTAAATATATTCTACATTTGAAAAAATTTGCAAAAAAAAATTGATTTTGATACAAACCATTTACATACTTAATAATAATAAATTCAATCATGTTTATCATTACTATTATCATTATTACTATTATCATTATAATTATCATTAAAAGATAATTTTTAAAACTATTAAAATTAAATTAAAATTAAAATATTCTCTTTTATTTTTTTTGTTATTTTATTTTATTTTTTGATAATAAACAATCAACGAAAAGCTGTTTTAAATCTATTTTTTTTTATATATTTAATAGAAATCCCCGCATGTTTTCCGATTTTTGTTTTCAAATTAAAATCCGTTTTAAATGCATTTCTAAAATTCAACAATTAAAATTACTACTACTACTACTACAACTAGAAAACAAACTTATTTATTATTTGTATCCTTATATGTCGTTCTATATAGTTTCATATCGTTCTATATCGTTTTAATATGATCAAAATTAATCAAAATAAAAAATAAAATAAAGAAAATATAAATTTAGGAAATGTTAATTATTATTTTCTATTTATTTTCAATTCTTTTTCTATTCCTTTTCGTTCTGTTAGCTTTGTTGAATTTGTTGAATTTGTTGGCTTTGTTGGCTTGAAGATGATTTGATGATCAAGATTTAATTTAAAATTAATTTTTTCTTTTTTGGATTTTGATAGAAATAAAAAAACAAAAAAGAAAATAGAAAATAGAATATTAATGATTAATGAATTTTACAAAATTAAATTCTAATTGAAATTATCAGCCAAAAAAGAAATAGAAATAGAAATAAAAGAAATCTTAAAATGCACTTGAAATTAATTAAAAAATAGCTTGAAGAAGAATAATAATAATAATAATAATAATTAGAAGAAGAAGAAGGAGAAGAAGCTAAATAAGCAAATATAATGCTTAGTTATTTACTGACTTGTTTGTTTCTATTTACAGTATTATTAAACCCTAATCATGAATTATCTATCTTTAAAAGATAATTTAAAAAAATTAATTTTTACAGTATTTTCATAGCCATACAAATTATCAAATAAATTATCTTTTTTTCTTTCTTTCTTCTTTTTTATTTCTTCTTTTTTATTTGAAATAAATCTCTAACTAAACTAAACTTTTTCTATATTTCTGGACCACTTGAAAAGCTTCTCTTTTCTCTCTGTTCTTCTTCTTCTTCTTCTTGTTCTTCTTCTATTAATTTAAAAATTAACCAAATTTTTTATAGTTGAAATATTTTATTCAAAAGTTTTTTATTTTTTTTTTTAATAATTCAAATAAAATAGAAAACATTTTAATTATTATCACTTGAATAAACCAAATAATTTCTATATTAATACTTTTTTTTTTGTTGAAAATATGAATCAAAAAAAGAAAAACTAAAACTTTATTTTTTTTCTTTTTATTCGACCGGAATTTTAATTTTTTACAACAATTTCTACTATTAATATTGTTGTCGTCCTACTGTGCTTTAACTGCTAATTTAAATTCATATTCAATTCATATTCAATTCATATATCATTTTATTATATTTTTTTTTAGTTTTTTAGTTTTTTTAGTTTTTAATTCAAATTGATTTGTCTCTCTTTCTCTCTCTCTCTCTCTCTCTCTCTCTCTCTGAAACACACATATACAATAAAATATACAATATAGAATATACAATACGATAATATACAACACAAAACTCAACTCAAAAACAAAATTTAATAAATTTAATTTGTCACTTTTAATTTCCTATTTGTCAACTCTGTTTGTTTGATCAGCTACAAGCAGAAAAGAAATATTAAAAAAAAAAAAAACTTAATATAATTTTATTTACTAGAACTTGAAGTTTTTATTATTATTATTATTATTATTAATAAAGTATTATTATTAGTTTTTATTAGTTTTATATTTGTTTCTTTTATTTGTAATTTAAATTAAAATAAAAATAAAAAAGAAAAAAAAATTAGAACGAAAAATGACCAAAATACATACTAAATAAAATTTAATATTCTTGATAATTAATCAAATTGTTTGAATAGTATTTTTTTTATTTTTAAAAATACAAGTAATACTAGTAATAGTAGTAATAGTAGTAATTGTACGATCGATTGATTAAGTAAATAATAAAAAAATAATTTTAAATTATTTGTTGCAATATTAATTTCGTTCATTTGTATTCAATTTGTTTTAGTTTATACGCAATTAATTTTGCAACAAATATATTATTATTATTATTATTATTATTATTATTATATTTAGCACAAATAATAAAAAAAATAAAATAAAAATTTAATTAAAACTAGAAAAGCGCTTCTAGTCTAGTAGTAGTAGAAAATGATTTCTAATTTTAAAACGCATCATTTGAATACTTAAAAAGATAATTAAAGTCAAGATAAGATCGATTTTTATCATTAAAATTTTTCTACTAAAAAAAAATTATTTTTTGACAAAATAAAAAAAAGAAAAAAAAAAAATTTGTTTGTTGAAAGGTTGAAAAATTAAATAGTTATTAAAATGTCAATTTTTGATCATAAAAAAGAAATTTACAATTTTTCAAACTAATCAATCAATCAATCAAACAATCATTTAAAATAGCTACAACAACAACAACAATAACATCAACAACAACTAAAAACCCAATTGACAATAAACTTATTTGATTTTAACAAATTTAAAAATAAAAAAGTTTAGTTTTTTTTTTTTTCTAATTAATTAAATTAAATATATTAAATCCTTGTTAATCCTTTGAAATTGAAATGAAGATATTATTTCAATTTCTTTATTTCTTTATTTTTTTTTTTGGTTTTGTTTTTGTTCCCTAAACCAAACAAACATAAATTTTTATAAATATATTTAAACAAAAAAAAAATGATGCTTGTAATAAAAATTAAATTCTTTATTGAAACCATTTAAATTTAAAATTAATCAATTTTTTGACATGAATTTTTTTTTTCTAAATATTTTTTGCTATTTATGTTTATGTTTAGGTATATTTTCTATTTTGATTTGACAGGTTTCAACAAGTTATCAAAAAAGAGAAAATAATTAAAAATAACAAATTTTGAAATAGTTTACAGTTTGAAAATATTAAAAATTGATCCAAATTTATTGATAGACAAAATAATTGAAAAAAAATAAATATAATCCAGAAATTAATCCTAAATATAAGACTTGTTGTTGTTCTGCTGCTTAAATTAAAATCAATCAACACAGAGTTTTTTTACAGTTTTAATATTAAAAAATAATAAATATTTCATTTCATTTCATTTGATTAATATTTAATAAGAAAAAAAAAAGAAAGAAAAAAACTTTTTTGGTTACTACTGTACATATTTATTTATTTAATTATTTATTTAATTATACTGTATCTTATTATTATTGATTTGCAATAACAATTATAAAGTATTACTTTTGTTGCAAAAATAATTGCGCTCAATTAAATACAAATTTAATTAATAAAAACGCAATTAATTTTGCAACAATAGAAATTTATTTGAATCACTTGTTCATCATTGCTTGATTCATCAATCAATACACATATTGATTATTATTGTTATTTTTATAATTATTATTATTATTAAAAGTAGTAGTAGTAGTAGTATGAATAGCTAGAGAAATGAAAAAAATGTTCATTTCGTATTGTCGTTATTTTATTTGAAAAAAAAAAAAACATTTTTGTTAAAATTTCCCATTCTATGCAAAACATGACTTAATTCAAAATCTAATTATTAAAATTTAATTAATGTTTAATTAAATATATTAAAAAATAGAAATAGAAATAGAAAAAGAAAAAAACATAACATAAATATAAAAATATACAAATAGAAAAATAGAAAAATAGTAAAATATTAAAATAACAAAACAAAAAAAAAAAAAAAAACAAAAAATAGCCGTTTAAGGATTCATGTTGTTAGTTGTTAGTTGTTAGCTTTAGGCTTTTGTCATGTTTTATTTAGTCGAATTTATACGAATTACACAGTTGGGTAAAAAGAAAATATTTTTTTATTTTCTTCAATCCAATTCTATTAAATTCTACTAAATACTTCTTGATTATATTAAATTCTACTTGATGATTATACATTTTTCATTATACATTATAACTCTTCTTTCATAGTTTAAAACACAAGAACCGAATTATTTTTAATTTAAACATGAATTTAATAGTCAAATAAATAAATAAACAAATAAATATTAATTTTTTTTTTTAAATTTTATTTTATTTCTACTAGTTAATCCAACTATTCAACTAACAACTAACACAATACAATTTGTATTTGTCTATTTGCTTTAGAATTTTTTTCAAAAGCCGAAAAAAGATTAAAAGAAGAAGACGAAGAAATTTGCTAATCCTTATCATTCATTTAGTCGGTTGAAATATTTTATTTTTTAAAAATATTTTATTTTTTTTCTTATTTTTGGTAAATATTTTTACTAGTCCTAAACATAAACAAATTCACCTGCAGATGATCTAAATTCTAAAATTTTTCTTTCTTTTTTCTATTATTTTATTATTTTAGCTTAGAAAAATAGAAAAAAATTTCTATATTTCTGTATGAATTTGTTTTGTTCTGTTGAAGAAAATATATTTTTCTAAATTTTTTTTTTAATGATTTGCAATATCCTAAAGCATTTAACTGAATCGAACAACAACAATAATAACAACAACAATAACAACAATAATAACAAAAACTATAGACTTGATTAATAATAAATTCTATTTTTATTCGCTTTATTTCTTCATTTTTATTCTTGCGATTGTTATTCTGCTTATTAATTATTCATTCAAAGTTTTTAATTTAAATTTAAATTTTTCAAGTTTTCATTTTAAAAGAATAACTTTCTATTTTCTATAGTTTTGTTTTGACCGAGATCTATTCAATTTTTGTTAAAATTTGTTTTTTGTTTTGGTTTTTTTTTTAACGCAATTGAGAATTGAAATTGTAAACATAAATATTTATATTTACAATTTTGAATTTTGAAATTGTTTTATAATCAGTTTTATTATTTTTAGCTTTATTTCAAAGCATATTTATTTTTTATTTATTATTTGTTAATTAATTATTATTATTTTTATTATTAAATGCATTTTAAATAATAAACAAATTGATTTTGATCATCATCATCTTCATCATGATCTGCATCTTATCTTTCTTTAACTCTTTTTCTTTCTCTTTCGCTTTCTGTTTGTGCTTCTGTTTAATTTTAAATTGTTTTTTTTTTTTATTAAACCTCTATAGATACATACCAAATGATTAATCAAATAATCATTTAAAATCCAATTGAATAAATTGTTTTTTTTTTCAAAATAATTTTTAATTTTTCAAGAGTTTTTTCATATTAATTTATTGATGATTTCTTCTTTGGTCTATTGCTTATCTTATTTGAAATTTCAAAATTAAATTCTAATCAATAGAATAAAATTTAAAAAAAAAACAAATTTTTAATAGCTAACAATGCTTATCAATTTTACACTTATTCATGTTAATCAAATTGAGTTAAAAACTAAATATTTAGTTATAGTTATTGTTTTTGTAAAATAAATTGCGTCATTAACCTATACAAATGTATACTTAAAAAACGCAATTTATTTTACAACAATTTTAAATTCAAATTAATCGACAAATAATACCGTAGAAACTATAATAAATATAGATTATTCTTGTTGTAGATTTTGAATGAAAATAAATTTTGTTTTATTAAAATATTTAAGTTTTATTTGAATATTTTTAATAATGTTTTTTATTTTTTTTATTTGGTTTACATATTTTTAATATATTTGTTGTTGTTATTTAATAAAAGAAAAAAAATTTATTTATTTTTTTTTAATTCTTCAAAATTAAATTTTATTTAATTTTAAATCGCAAATCGATAAAAAACAAAAAAGAGAAGAGAAGAAATTAAATATTTTTTTTTCTATTAAAATTTTAAAAAAAATTTATTTTTAAATTTGTTTTTTTTTTTTTTTTTATTTTTCTTGGTTTGTTTATTTCTAAAATTACCAATCAAGGTAAAACAAATCAGATATTAAAAAAAAAAAAAAAAACAATTTAAAACTAAAAATTTTTAAAAAAAATTTTTTTTTTTTTTTAAATTTATTTCATAAGATAAATTTTAAATTAAATTAAATTAAATTACAAACAAATAACAAAAATATTAAAAATAAAATAAAAAAAAAAAATAAAGATTTTTTTTTATTTAGAAATCTTTTTGTTAAAAAAATAAAACCGAATGAAATCAACAACATACAAATAATATAATATTAATTTGTATGTGATTACTAAAATATTACTAAAATATTCGTAACAAGTTTTAAAGTTTTAGAAAAAAACAATAATAGAAATGAGAAAAAAAAAAAAGAAAAGAAATTACAATTTCAATTTTTATTTTGTATTTTATTTAAAATAAATTGTGTGTGCGTGTGTGTGTTTTATTAAATGATTTAATAATGGTTTGAAATGTGTTTCCAATGAATCAACAAAACCAACACTTTTTTTCAAATTAAAATGTATTTTTTCATTTAAACTTTATTGTTTTTGTTGTTGTTGTTGTTGTTGTTTTAAATATATTTATATTTATATATTTATATTTTTTTTTATAATAAATTATAAAATTGATTAAAATTTCGATTTTCCAATATTTTATTTTATTTTATTTCTTTTAGTTAAAATTTTATTAAATAATATAATTTAATTTAAAAGAATTATTTGAACTTGACTAGAATAATTATTTGACATTTGACTTTCTTTTTTTTTATATTATATTATATTAAATATATTTTAAACGATTTAAATTTTGGTTAAAATAAAATATAAACATTGGAATTTTAATAATAAAGATAAGATAAGATAAACTAAGTAAAGAAAAAGAAGAAGAAGAAGAAGAAGAAGAAGAAGAAGAAGAAGAAGAAGAAGAAGAAGAAGAAGAAGAAGAAGAAGAAGAAGAAGATATACTAAAATTAATATAAATAAACTTAGTAAATAAGTTTAAGAGAGGTTTTTTTGTTTTCTATATATATTATAAATATATACTTTATAATGTATATTAAATATTATTGAAACTTTTATTTATTTTGCTACAAACTAATAGTGTATAACATAATAACATGTTTATAAATAATAATAATAATAATAGGAAAATGAGACAAAAAAACAAAAAAAAAACAAATTTAAAAAAAAAAAAATGAAATATTTATAATAAATTTCCAGTCGAAAGCTAAAAAGCTAAAGCTAAATAAAACAAAAAAAAAAAAAAGAAAAAAAAAAGAAATTTTTTGTAAATTGTTTTAAATTGTTTAAAATTGGATTAAATACTAAATTATTTAAAATTATTAATTAATGGTTTTATTAAATTAAATCTGAAATATCACCAAAATTAATTTTTGCTTTTTTAACCGGTTCTTGAAGTTTACTATTAAATATAAAATTTTCATTTTCTATTAGTTGTTGTTGTTGTTGTTGTTGTTGTTGTTCTAAATCTTGTTCTTCTTTTACTGAATCTAAACAATAATTTAAATTGTTATTGTTGTTGTTTATTGCTGATTGTTGTTGTTGTTGCTGTTGTTGTTGTTGTTGTTGTTGTTGTTGTTGTTGATTGTCTATTGAAATTTTTTTCAAATATTCGATTTGTTCAATTAATTTTCTATTATTGTTGTAAATATTGTTTAATATAAGAGCTGCAGCAGCGGCTGTAGCATTACTATTAGTGTTATTAGTGTTATTTATTAAATTTGAATTTGAATGTTCATTATTATTAATTACAGATTCGTCTGTATTTATACTTTGATTTGAATAAATCGAATTGTTTAAATTGTTTTCAACAAATGAGCAACAACTAGAAGAATTATTAGATGATGTTTGATGTTGTTGTTGTTGTTGTTGTTGGTGTTGTTGTATTAATGATGTAGATGATGATATTGGGGACGAATTGGCAAATGAACATGTCGATATTGAAGATAAAGAAGATTGAGAACGAAAAGATGAATTTAAATTATCATTTTCATTATTAATATTATTAAGATAATGAACATTTTCCATAAAATCAAAATTATTTGAATCTAATAATAATAATTGATTATTTTGACTAATATTATTACTATTACTATTAATATTATTATTATTAGTTAATTTACTTAAATCATTCATAAAACAATTAGATAAATGTGTTTTACGTTTAATAATATTATTGCAATTGTTATTATTAATATTATTCATATTATTTATATTTGATGATGAATTTTGATTAATGAAAAAATTATTAAAATTGTTTTGATTTTGATTTTGATTTTGATTTTGATTTTGAATATTTAAATTTAAATTATAAATATTTGATGAATTAAAATGAGTAAAGTTATTATTATCAGTTACGCTCGTTGATTGTTGTTGATTTGTTGATTGTTGAATTAAATTAGCAGCAATTAAATATGGTGAATACAAAGCAGTTAGTGCATTTACTAAAGGATTAACTAAACTTGGAGAAGCTTGTTGCTGCTGTTGTTGCTGTAGCTGTTGTTGTTGTTGTTGAATTGTATTTGATTGAGATTGTGTTTGATATGGGATTTGATGTAAATTTGATTTATGTATATTGCATAACAAAGATGCATTAAAATTATTTTGTTGACTATTTAATGTTGATTCAATCAAACTAGTTAGAAAGTTGTTTTCATTTTGTTGCTTATTTATACTATGATTATTCAAATATTGTAAATTATTATTATTAACAATGTTATTTGAATTATTATTATTATTATTATTATTACTACTATTACTATTCGTATTTGTATTATTATTTAATTGTAATATGTTATTGTATTGATACAATAAATCTTGTAAAGATAATGAAGATGTTGGTGATTGTACTTGTTGTTGTTGTTGTTGTTGTTGATTTATAATCGGTGAAGAAGATGATGAAGAAAAATAAGCAATTGGTGAAGTATAATTATTTAATGAAGATGAACATGTTGATGTATTTGTTGTTGAAGATGTAGATAATAATGAAGATGATGATGAAGATACTGAAGATGATAAATATTGTTTATGTTTATAATCATTTGAATTTAAACTTCTTTTATACGATTTTAATCTTTTTAATTCAAATAAATTATTTTTTTCATTATTTTCAAATGATTGTTCATTTTCTTGTTCAAATTCTTGATCTTGATCTTCTTTTTCTTGTTGATTATGTTCAAAACTTAAATCTTGTTGTTCTTGTTTTAGTTGATTATAATGTTGTTGTTTTTGTTGTTGTTGTTGTTGTTGTTTATTAACACAAACTTGTTGTAAATTTTGATATTGTTTAGAATGTGATGATAATGATGATGATGATGATATTGTTGTTGTAGTTGAATTATTACTTGTTAAATTTCTATTTCTATATGTTTGTTTATAACACTTGTTTGATCTAACACGTTTATTAGCAAACCATTTTCTAACTTGTTTAGCAGATATATTTGCTTCTTTGGCCAATTGATTGGTCATATTCTCGTCTGGATAAGGATATTCTTGATTCTCAAAAAACCATTTATTTAATATATCAACTACTTTATCTGAAAAAAATCTATTCCCTCTTGTAATTAATCTACTACTATTACCATTATTCATATTTAATTCTTTTTGTGATGTGTTCAATTCTTTTTTACTATTATTTGCCAATTGATTTTTAGTTATTGATAATTTTATTTGATTTTTTGTTTTAGTTAATAAATCTTGATTATCATCATTGTTAAATTCATTAAAAATTTCCATTTCAATTTGTTGTCCATTTTCTTGTTTATTATTCATCAATTCTTCATCATTATTTAATTTATTGTATTTATTCAATTTATTAAAACTTGATGTTGAACATGTTGACGAAGATAGAGAACAATTAGAAGATAAACTTGAATATACATTACTTTTATTGTTATTATTATTATTATTACTACTACTATTATCAGTTTTATTAACATTATTTTGTTGAACTTGTTCATGTTTTTGTTGTTGTTGTTGTTGTTGTTGTTGTAATTGTTGATTTTGTTGCAATAATATTGTTTGGGGTTTCAAGTTTGCAATTGCATTTTGTATTAAAATTGGTTTTGATTTAGCCAAATGTTTTTCTTGATAATGATAATTATATTGATGTTTTATTTGATCCATTGAAAATGAATTGTGTAATATTGAAACATTTTCAAACATTTTTGATTCAATTAATTTATATTTTGATTTTGATTTTGAATTTAAATTTTTATTATCTTTAATAATAAACAAATAAAAATAAAAAATTTATATTATATTATTTAAATAGTCTTGAATAAATACAGTAAATCTAATTTATTAGAGAAACAGTTGTATTTTCAAATTTTAATCTTATTTTCAAATTTATAAATACTCAAATTTAATTTCATATTTATTTTTTTCAGACTTAATAATTACCTTATTTTCTATTTTATTCCATTTTAGATATTAATTTGTTAAATAACAAAATAATGTCTCATTTTAATTTAATATTTTTTTTTTTTTTGTTAATAATTGTTTAATCTAATTTAATCTAATTACCTAATTATTTTGTCAAATTAAATAAACTCAATAACTCAAATAAGCAACAACAACAACAACAGCAACAGCTAAATATTAAAAAAAAAATTTTTTTTTTTTAAAAATATTCCAATTCGATTGTCTCTCACCGAGTTGAAAAAAAAAACAAATTATTAAAATTCAAGAAAAAATTAAACAAATTTATATTCAACTAAATTCTAATAAAAATTGAATAAAAAAAATTTAAATTTAAATTTAATTGAGATTGTGTTTATAGATATAAAAAAAAAAAATTTTTTCTATTCAATTCTATCTCATCTCACCAATTCAATTATAATTATTATTATTATTCTATGTATATCTTTTAATAACTATAACTATAACTATAACTATGTTGACTGCTGATGCTTATTCGAGTGTTTAAATGAGAATTATTTGTGTTTACTGTTAAATATTTTAAAATCTTGATAATTTTTATTTATTTTTTTGTTATCCAATCAAATAAAGAATTAAAATTAAAAATTTATCAAAGCGATTAAGAAATTATTCAATAATTTTAAAAATTGTTTATATGTGTTTTGATATTATTATTATTATTATTATTATTATTATAAATTATTTGTGTTGCCAATGGGATAATTTAAAAAAAAGATTTTAAAATATTTAAATTGTTTTAAAGGCAGATTTAGACTTGAAATATATAATAACAAATTAATTACTTTTATTATTTGTTGATTTATGTTTTAGCAGTGCTTTTAAATTTTCATTCTTTTTATTATTATTATTATTATTATTATTATTATTATTAATTTTAAAATTAAATTAAATTTAATTTAAATAATTATTGAAATTAATTTACTTTTTTTGTTAAATTAAAATTTGAATCAAACGAATAAGAACGATGTAACAATTGTTGCTTATCTTGCAATTCTTCTAAATCGTCCAATTCAAATTCTTCTATATATTCTTCTTGTTCATAATATTCTTCTTCATCTTCTTCTTCTTCGTCGTTGTCGTTGTCGTTGTCGTCATCGTCATCATCGTCTCCTTCTTCTTCTTCCTCTTCTTCTTCATATCCATTTTCATAATCTCCTTCTTCTTCTTCTTCTCCTTCTTCTTCTAAAACGTCTTCATTATCTTGATGAATAAAATTGTTTTTTACCAATACTTTATCTTTTACAAATTCATTTTCATTTTCCATTTTTCTTTTCTTTCTTTATTTATTCTAATCTAATCACGTTTTTCAATCTATTTATTTCAGAATTGTTACTTTTTTTATATTCTTTACTCTTTGAAATTTTATAAATATTATTATTATTATTATTATTATCTAAAAATAAATAATTAAATAAAACGTTTTAATTTTTTTAGACTTTAATTTAACTTTAAATTATTTTTAAATTTATAAATCCAGGCTTTTCGTTTTACCATATTACGAAATTACAACTAAAAAAAAACTTTTTTTTAATTTAAAATTTTAAATGTCCATTTAATTTGTTTGTTTGTTTTTGTTGTTATGCTAAATTCAGCTCATTTTTGTTACATACTTATTTGAATAATAAAAAAAAGAATAAGAACACAAGAACAAGAAGCACGTTTTTATTTACTTGTCGCTTTTTTATCGAGTTTAGACTAAATTTTAACAAACAAATTGGCTAGTTTTATTCATTTTATTAAAAAAAAAATAAAATAAAATAATGATATTTTTTTTTTTTACATAAGTGACCAACCAAGTTTGCTTGGATTTTTATTCTTTTTATTTTATACTCCTTTTGTTCAAAGCAAATTTTTTGTTTTGTTTTTTAATCAAGAAATATTTTATTTGGATTGGAAAAATTTATTTAAAGAAGAAAATAACAAAAAAAAATTAAAAAAAAAAAAAAACAAAAATTTTTAAATACTTTTAAAGGTTTGTATCTTTTCTAATTTATTATTAATTTATTTTTAATTTTAAACATTTAAAATAAAAATTTAAATTTTTAAATTTATTTTCTCCAACTTTATTTATTTTATTTTTTTTTTATTATTTTGATCTTAATTTTGAAATTATTTGCGTATTTCTATTAATAATTCATTCAATTAATTTTTTTTTTTTTTAATTTTTTTAATTTTTTAGTTTCAATTCAACAAAAATTTTTCCATTCAATTTTATTCATTTTTATTCTATTCTATTCTATTCAACTCTTTACTTTTATATAATTCATTATATAATCTCTTTGCTTTTTTTTTTTCGAAGCTCTTTTTTTCTCTTCTACTACTACTATTACTACTACTACTATTAATACTATTAATACTATTAATACTACAAATAGTATTGCTACTTATATTTAAGTTTAGTGAATGTTTGCTTAAATTTTATTTTTATAAAAAAATTAAAGCCAAAAACTTTGAAGAAAATAAAAATAAGAAGAGCATGAAGAACAACTAGAAGAATATTATTTTAAATGATGATCATAATCATAATCATCGTGCTTGAATTAATTTAAAATTCTTCTTCTTCTTCTTCTTCTTTTTGTTTATTGTTTATTAAATGCGTGTAAAATGAGCAAAATAGAATAGAAATAGAAACAAATTAAATAAAATTAAATTCCTCCTACTCGTCTCGTAATTTTAAATTTTTTTTTTTTTTTAATTTTTATTTAATTTGAATTGCACGTTGAATTTTTTAAAGTTGAATTTTAGAATTTTCAATTTTTGTTTCTTTTTTAATTTTCTAAAATTAACTTTAACAAAATTTGTTTTAGTTTTTTTGTTTTTGTTTTTTTTTGAGCAAGGAGTAGTTTTATGATTATTGTGATGATGATGATGATGATGATGATGAATTTAATTGAATGGTTATTTAATTCAGTTTTCTCTTTTAACGTCTTTTCTAGCGCTTTTTTTAAAAAAAAAAAATTTATTTTGGAGTTTTTTTGTAACAATGTGGTTAGATTTTTTATTCAAATTTTTGATTTTGGAGCCAAATCATCAGTTTTATTTATTTAATACTTAATAATTTGGCTTAATGAAAAAAAAAAATAAAATAAAACTAGATCAGGGAAATTATTTTTTGTATATATGTATAAATTGAGCCAGTATAAATTAAATTTTAAAAATTTTACAAAAATTCATGTATTTATTGTTTCATTCTTTTTTTTTAAAAAAAAAAAGTTTTATCTTTTGTTTGATTTTATTTAAATGAAAGAAAAAAATTAATATAAATAAAATATACGCTTTGTAATATTATTTAATTGTAGTTTTATGTAGTTTTATGTTGTAGTTGTGGTTCTAGTTGTAGGTGTTTCATATAAATATATATATATATATTTCTAATCATGTAATAATTAACTTGAAAATGCTTTATATATTTTAAATTATAAACAAAATTAAAGTAAAATCAAGACTTTAGTTTGTTTTATATTATTTAATGTTGTTCGATTGGTTTACTATTTGGCTCATGTTTAATCTAATGTCTAACTAATATTTTCCTTACTTATGTGTGTCTAAACAATACTTGAACAATTTTGTCATTTTCTATTGCTATTTTTAAAGCTTTTTTTTTGCTGTGCTTTTTTTAAATTATTATTCTTTCTGTTCTTCTTTTTGATTTTGTTGTTTTTATTGTTGTCGCTGTTGTTATTGTTGTTTATTTTTTAAATATTTAATTGCGTATTTAATTTATTTAGTAGTTAAATTGATGCTTAAAATTCAAGTCCATGTTCAAGTCTGATCATCTGATCGAATAAATAAATTTTTATTGCAAGGTTCTGGTATATTAGTTAATTAAGCTAATTAAGCTAATTTAAAATAATCTAAAATTAAACATTATAAACATAATTTGTTGTAGTAGTTTTTTTTTTAATTCTTTGAATTTAAAATTTTTTATCAAGTATTTAAGTATTTGTCTGTGAATAAGAAACCAAGTTTGCTACAAGTTTGCTAAAGTAGAATTTGAAATTTTTTCAATTATGTAAAGTGTTGCTTGTCTTACTGAAACTAAAAAACTACATACTTATTTTATTAGGGCTATTATAAACTAAAATAAAACAGACTTAAAGAATTTTTTAAGACAAGGTAACTTTGGTAAAACAAAAAAAGCAAATAAAATATCATTTTAAATAACAATAATAATAATAATATTAATAAAATTGAATTGGTCTAATTGCTGAGAATGAAATTTTAATTTTTTTTTAAATCCATTTCGTCTTTTTAATATTTTAACTATTCTTGCTTAAGATTGTGTCCAAGCCATTAACTATTTTGTATTGTTGTATCAAATCACCTCTTATTCTGCTTTTTTCCGAAATTTATGTTTCTTAGTCTTTCTTAATAACTTTAGTTTCTTAGACCTAGCACTTTTTTTGTAGTTTGTCTTTGTCTATCGTCTTTAACTTAATTAGATTTCCAGCTTAAATATTAGTTTACCAAGTATTTTAAGTTTTCTTAACTATTTATTCATTTATTTTTCGAAATGTTCACCAAGAGAATACGCTTATTAGGAGATATTAAATAAATTTAAGTTTTTTCAAAATTTAAGTAAGTATGGAAAAGGATTGAGTAAGAGTATGGAATATAAAGCATGTAATTATACATTTATGTTTTATCTTTTTTTGAGTGGTAAAAGAGGATCTTAAACTTATAATATAAGAAATAAACTTTGGGTCATTTTTATTTATATTATTGTTATAATTTTCTATTAGAGTTACTTTGTTATTTTAGAGAATAATATTTAAAGAATTATTTTTTTTATTTATAAATTTTTATTCTAAAAGAATTCAATTTAAATATATTATAATAATTTAACTAAAGGAAAATTTTATTATAAACAAAACAAAGAATAGAAAAGAAAAGATAAGAAATAATATAGCGCTTATTTACAAAAAAACGATAAAATGATCAACAATATAAACAACAACATGAAATTATTAATTTGTATTATAATTTATAAATTAATTAATTAATTTATTAATAAATGGATAATAGTTAAAAAATAAGAATAATAAAAATTTAATATGATTTGAAATATAGATAGATTAAAGAGATATTAGAAAATTGTACAAAATTAAATAATCATCATAGTATAATAATATTCGATGTTAGAATTGATAGAAGCAGATATTGAAAATAAAATTTTTATTTGCATAGAGATAAACAATTTTAATAAAAAATGACACTGTTTTTTTTATTGTTATTGAAATTTCATCAAACATCATCAGCATTATTGTTTGAGATTATTATTATTATTATTATTATTCGTCACCATTTGCTTTTGTTTTTTGTTTCAAATTTCAAATTGTTAAAATTGTTAAAATTTTGATAAAAATAAAATTAAAAATAACAATAAAATATAAAATAAATTGAGTTTTTGTTTTAATTTATTTGATTTATTAAACAACTCGTTTGTTTCCATTTCAAAAGACAATTTATTTTTATTATTATTATTATTTTGACTACTATTACTATCTGATGAATCAGTTAAATGTGATATCTTATTTGAGGCTGCTTGAGTGTCATCATTAATTAAAATAATATAAGGACTTTTTGTTTCCATATTTTGTATATTTAAACTTGTTGTCTTTTTCTCAAATGTGTTTGTTTTTGATGAAGATGAATTTGATTGTTTATGATTTCGTTGATGATGTACTTTACGATTGTTTGTTTTTATTTGTAAATTTTGTATATTTGAAATTTCCAAATTATCTTTTAAATTTAGATAAATAATAAATTAATATTAATTATTAAAATTAAAAAAATTAAAATTAAAAATTAATTAGAAAATTATTACTTATTGAAGATGATTCGTTTGCTTCGATTGTTTGTTGTTGTTGTTGTTGTTGTTGAGATTGAAATAATTTATTTTTTCTATTATTTTGAAACATTTGAAAATGTTTATTCAATTTTTTATTTTGAAATTTATTATTATTATTATTATTCTCATTGTTTTTAGTGTTTATTAAATTTGAAGATCCGATTGGAATCATTTGATTTGAATTCGATTCGACGATTTTTGTTGAATTCAATTCTAATTGTGGTTCTTGATTTAAATTGTAAACAACTTTGGAAACACGAAGATCATTTTCAGCCAAACATTCATACAAACCCAAATCGGATTGTTGAAAATTTTTTATTATCAATTGAGACATGAATAAATATTCATTTAGTTTTTTATTTCTCAGCTCGTATTTGTTTCCTTCGAATAAAAAATTTCCATCTTTTCTCCAAAAATTTTTATTCAACAATGGATACGCATTTATGCTACAATTCAAATATACTTGATTATTTAATTTATCATATTTTGATTCTATTTCAATTTCAGGAGCAACTGTTTTAGAAATAATTTAAATTTTATTTAATTTATTTACTACTAGTTATATTTATATAATAAAATAGTTTACATTCAATTGAAAATGTCAAATTTTTGGTATCACTTGGTGGTATATTGTTTGAGGCTCTACATTGATAATTACGCGGTGTAAATCTTGTTATATTTGCTATTTTTAATATCGCTTTATTCTCGTTTGCAATTTGTTTTATTTTATTTTCTATTTGGTCTATTATAAACCATGTTATGTTTGGTTTTGGTGTTCCACTTGCTATACATGAAAATTCTATTGTTGAACCTTCTTTAAACACTTTTTTATTCTGATTTAAAACATCTTCTTTTATTCTTGGCGGAACACGAACAATAATCTCAAATTTTTTTATTACAACATCGCCTACTTTACACACATACAAAGCCGAGTCTTCTTCGTTTATTTGATTTATTTTAAGTGACCATTCCCATGCATATTGTTGACCAATTTCGTATCTTTCATCGTCTGTATCTTCTCGAATATCCAAACCAGAATTTAAATTTGTATTCGAGTTTGTACTATGCTTGGTAATATCATATTTAACAAACAAAACCTACAACAAAAAATTTAAAAAAATAAAATTAAAAAAAAATATCAAATTTATTTATTTAATTATTATTTTTAATATTATTGATTAATTAATTGATTAATCGATTGATTGATTTTTGGTTTTATTAAAAATTTAAGATAAATACAGTACAGTATATTTAATTTCAAATTACTCAGTCATATAATTAAATCATATCTACTACTACAAGTAGAATCAAATTACTTATTTAATTTTAGCCGATTTATCAAAATAAATATAAAAAGAAAAAAAAAAAAAGATTTTTTTTTCTCACTCAATAAATCGATATTAAAATAATCTAAAATTTGTTTATCAAAAGTATTGATTTACTTTAAAGATTAATTAAATAAATTTTAAATGCTCAATTGACTGATTGAATGAATTAATGATTGATTGATTGATTGATTGATCTATTTAATATTTTATTAAAGCATATCAAATTAAGATCAAATTTCTTTTAATTTAGTATTAAATAATGATAAATATGCAAATTTTAAATCAAACATTTAATTATTAATAACAAAATAGCCAACTACCGTTTCCTATTCTATTCTATTCTATTCTATCCAATTCTATTATATTTTATTCTATTCTGAGCATACATTAGTTTATTTAATCAATAAATTTTATTTAATTCACCTGCTTGAATTAATAGCATTAATAATAATCAAAGCAACTAACACCATCATGGGAACACAAAATATTCAAATTTTATTATTATTAAAATATTTAATATTTAAATTTAATATTAGATTTAAACATTAGCGAAAAAAAAAAAGAACTCAATAAATATTTGTTTTAAATCAAATTCATTATTTAACACGGTCTTTTAAAACATTTAATAAAAAATGCTTCTGGCTCTAATTAAATTCAAATTATATATCAAAAGCCAACTCAAATTTCAAGGAAAAAAAAATCAAAAAGTCTAATTAAATTTAAAATATTTATTTTTGTTTTATTTTTTTTTTGTTGGTTATTTTCTCAGCTGAATAAAGTTTTTTCTAAATTTTATGATCATTATGGGAAAATTTTTTATTATATTTTTAAAACAACAGATTTTTTAGTTGTAAAAAAAAACAAAATTTGAAATAAAAATATTTTTATGGTTCCATTGCTAATTGACATTTATAATAAACAACAACAACAAAAAAAACTATAATTAATAAACCAGAACATTTTATTTATTTAAAGATTAATTTTGTTTTTTTTTCATTATCAAAATCAAACTGAACTAAATTAAACTGAAAAATAAAATTTTAATTTTTTTTTTTTAGAAATTCCCTCGAAAATTGTAAATTGTTAAAAAAAGAAAAAATTAAAACAAATTTTTAATTAAATAGAATTAAGACAGTTTGCTAAAGGATTAAAATTAAAAAAAAAAACACATACACACATTTTTTACTTATTTTAAATTTTAATTAAATTTGTATTTTGAAAAAAAAAAAAAAGAAGAAATATTTCTTCTTCTTATTTTCTTTGCAGGGATATTAATTTATTTATTTTAGTTTTAAAGAAAGAAAAGAAAATGTTTAAAATTGAGATTAAAATTTTTTTTAAAAAAAAAAAAAAGATTTACATAATTTAATAAATTGAATTATAATTTTAATCCTATTTTAATTTTAATCTTAAAAAAAAAAAAAATTTTAATTAGCTTAAAAATAATTAATTAATTAATTTTTTTTAAAAAAATTTAATATATCTAATTAACTGGATAAATCTTGTTTTAAAGAAGAAATTCAATAAAGCGTAACATGAATAAAACCCAACAATTAGAAAAAATATTTAAAAAAAAAATAAAAGAGGTAAAAATAAAAAGAAATATTTTTTAAATAAAATATCTAATAAGCTAGTAGCTGCTAATTAATTATTAAATTCCTATTAAAATAAATTTAAAACTTTTTGTTATTTTTATTATTATTATTATTATTATTTTTGAATAACGAGCTGAAACTAATAAAGAACAAAAACAAAAGCAAAAAAAAAAGAAGTTTAATTAGAAATATGATCAAAAGAATTAACAGATTTAGAGAAATATAATAATAATAATAATAATAATAGAAAGCTTGAAAATGGCTTTTTGATTTAGATAGCGTGATGAATAATCTTTGAAAATAATCTGCCTTTTTCTTTTTATGAATTAAATGAAGAATGAATGGCATTAAACACGTTAAATTAGAAAAAATTCTTTGCTTTGTTTTTTAATTAAAGCCAAAACATGATAAAAAAAATAAAATAATTCACTCTTTTTATTTATATCGAATTAATTACATTTAATTTCACCTAATTTTGCTTTTGTGGCTATTATTAATATTATTCTTATTATTAATATTATTCTTATTACTATTGTTATTGTTTAGCTACTGTAATTACAATTTTCATGGTCTGACAATCTTCAATCAATTCAATATCCGAATTATTAAAGAATTTAAATTTAATTTTTTTTTATAATAAAAAAGTCTCTTGGTTTTAGTTTATATTAAAAAAGACATTACAAATATAAAAAAAAAATACCAAAAAAAAAAGAGAAAAAGTACAAGAACAAACAATAACAATTTAATAGTTTGTTAAAATGTTTTCTTTTTTAAATTGTTTAGGCTTTTAAATTAAAGTTAAACTAAAAATAATAAAAAAAAATATTAAAATTAAAATTAAAAGCTTCCTTATTTTTGTGGTTTTATATTTGCTTAAAACTATTTCAAGTAGTTAGTTTAGTAGTTTACTAAATGAATAATAAATGAATCAATCTTTTAGAAAATGTTTATCAACAAATTTTATTTCTATTATTGCTATTATTATTATTATTATTATTATTATTACTATTATTAATATTATTACTATTGCTTCAAGTTAAATTTTAAAGAGAAAAAATAAAAAAATAATTTTTTAATTTTGATTGAAATTTTTTAAAATTAAAAACAAAAAAGAAAGAAAATTGCTTATCTTTTAAAAAATAAATAAATAAAATTTGAAATGTGTCTATTTTTATTTTTATTTTTATCTACCAACTTAAATTTCTATACTTGAGTATTTTTGTTGTTTTTTTTTGTTTTTTTTTTTTGTTGTTGTTGTTGTCGATGGTGTTTTTCATTTTATAATGCTTTAATCTATAAAGAAACGAACGAAAGAAGCACAAAAATTAAAAAAAAAAAAAAGAAAATCAAAAAAGATTAAAACACCAAAAAGAAAAAAAATAAATGTGCACGATATCAATTTAAGATTTCAAATATCTTATCTATCTATATATATATATATATCTCAAACTCTAACTCTCTATCTCTATCTATCTATCATTAAATTACTTTATCAAGATTTATTCATTTAAAAAAAAAAAAAAAACTAAATGAAGCATAACAACAATATTTAATTTTTTATTTTATTAAAATAATAATTAATTAAATTAATAAATAAATTAACTAACCTTTCCATCTGGCATATTATTTGGTAAATCACATATTAACATTATTGATTGTCCACTATTTACATACTTTTTTTCTATTTCTGTAATCATTGAATTATCATTTTCATGATAATAAAATTGATGATTTAATTGCTGTTGATTGAATAATTTAAACATATTTAAAACAAAAATTATTGTATAATAATAATAATAATAGTAATAATAAATACGAAACATTTTTAATTTTATTAATAGTTTGAATTTATTTTATATTTTATCGAATACGATTTGAATCTAATTAAAATTGAAATTGAAATTGAAATAATTGCAAATTGACTTTTGAGATAATTGAATAATTTAATAATATTGAAATGGAAATTGGAAATTGGAAATTGAATTTTACACAAACTTTTAATTTGAAATTTTTTTCAATTAAAAAAAATAAAAAATAACTTGTTATGAAATCATTAATATTATTTTATTTTATTTTATTTCATTTATTTTCTTCTTGTGTGAGAGTTGTGTTGTATTTTAATTTGTAATACTCATAAAATTTAAAATATATAAAAATTATTTCCCTCGATAAATTTTCCAAAGAACGAAATAAAACGAACGAAAAAGAAACGAACAACAAAATAAAAAAAAATTTTTTTTTTTTGTACAAATTAAACTAAACAAACTAGAAAAACCAACAATTACGATTATTTGCTAATAAAAATTGAATTAAATTGAAATTATCAAAAAAATGAATTTATTTTTTTTTATTTTATTTTATTTTATATGTAGTTGTGTATGTGTGTTTATGTTTGTGTGTGTGTGTGTGTGTATGAGTGTGTCTCACTTTCTCATTCAAATAAAAAATAGAAAAAAAATTTTTTTTTTTTTTTTTTATTATTATTAATATTATTAGTTCTAAAATAAAAATATATAAAATAATATATATAAAATAAATTTAATCAAGATTCAACCACAAAAAAAATAATAATAATAATAATAATGAAAAATGAAAAATTATATGATATTTAAAAAAATAAAATAAAAAGAGATAAAAATCTTTGTCAGTCAAAAATTTATTATTATTATTATTATTTCAATTAATTAAAAATTAATAAAATACTTTCAGATTTATCTTTTATTTAAAATAAAAAAAAAATAAACATACAACAAAAAAAATTTCTGATTATTTTGTGATTATTTTTTATGATCTTGTTTATTACAATCATTCATTCATTGATTCATTTAGCTTAATTTAATTTTATTTTATTTTATTTTAGTTTATTTCATTCATTTATAGTTTTACACATTTTTTACATTTAAATTTTATTATTTTTGTAACAATTTGAAATTCTTGTAAATGTTTTATGTTGTGTTTTGTAGTATTTGTATTTAGTTTTAGATTTAAATTTAAATCTTTTTTCAATTAAATAAATAAATAAATAAACATGTTTTATAGCTTAAAATATAAAAAAACATAAAATGAAATTAATTTTAAATTTAAAAAATTCAATTCAAATACAATACAAAAAATGTGTTTATTGGTCAATTGATTTATTTTAATGTTGCAGTACTTCTACTTCTACTTCTAATTCTAATCCTACTTTTACTTCTACTGCTACTATTTCAATTTAAACAAGCTAACTAACTAACTAACTAACTAACTAAATAGAAATAGAAATAGAATTTTAACTTTTTTTTTATTCTTGTAGTTCTTGTTGTTGTTGTTTTTATTATTATTATTATTATTTTTATTATTATTTTGGTTATTTTATATGATCACCTTAGTTTTTACTAAATAAAATAAATATCAACAATATCCATATCTAAATCTAAATTAAGATATTATTACTATAGAAAATTATTTTTTTATTTTTTTTTTTTTTAAATTCGAAATTCGATATTTTTCTTATTTCTAATAAATTAATTATCTCCACCTCTTTTTTCTTTTTTTTTTTCTAAATTATAATTATTAATATTCTTGTTATATTAAAATTTAATTTTGATTTGAATTTAAACTTGAAATTAATAAAATATGGATTAAAAATAGAAAAAAAAATGAACAAAAATAAAAAAAAAAAAAGAAGAACAAATTGATTTAAAATATAATTTTAAGTTGAAATTGAAATCCTAAAATCTAAATCAAAATCTTTATACTTTAGACTTACATATACATAAATACATACTACATACTACATACATACTACTTAATACTTACTACTTACTACTTACTTACTTACATACATACTTAGTTGGTTAGTTATTTTATTTTATTTTATTCTTGTCAAATAAATAAATGAATGAATGATGAATATATCTCATTTTCTTATTTATTTTTAAATTTAATTAAAATAAAATCCAATTTTATTTTACAAATTGAAATATTGAAATGTTAGAACTATTATTATTATTATTATTATTATTATTATTACTATTAATATTAATATTAATAATAGAAAATTAAGCGTCAATCAAAATGAGACCAAAAATATTAAAATAATCAAGATAAACATATTAAAAATATCCTTAGCAAAAAAAAAAAAATAAAAAGAAATAAAATAGAGAAATTTTTTCTTTTCTTTTCTTTTCTTTTTTTTGATATAAATTAAATTAATTAATAAATTGATAAAACATTTTTTGAAATTTTAATTTTAAAAAAAAAAATTTTTAATTTAATTTGAATTTACTTTAATTTAAAAATAAATAAAAAGAAAAATTTTTTTGTTTAATTTGTTTATTTATTTTATTATTAAAATCGTAATGCATAATGCATAACATTAAAAACTACTAATCTATTTTCTTTATAGATTTTAATTTTGTTTTTTCTTCTACTATAATCCAACTTTTGTTTATTTTTATTACAAAAAAATAATAAAAATAAAACTGGTTTGGTTCAATAACTTTAAATTTATTTTTTTTTAACAACAACAAGTAGTTTGTTTTCTTTTTATTTCTTTAGAGTTAATTATAGACTTTTATTATTATTATTATTATTATTATTAATACTATTTAGTTGTTTTCTTTTAGAACAACTACTAAATTAATAAGAAAAATAAATAAATAAAATCATTCAGTTAAATTAATAATTTTCCAAGTCTCTTTTTTTTTTAAAAAATTAAAATAAAAAAAACTTTATTTTTTTGTAAATTTTCAATTTCTATTTTCTATTTATTATTCACTGAATCATTGATTTATTCTTAAAAATCATTCAGGCCTATTCTATTTCTTGTTTTTGTTGTATTTATTTCAATTGACTTGAGTAATTGACAAAACAAGTTAGACGCAGAAAGAAAAATTCAATTATTATTGTTATTGAAGATATTTTAAATATATATCAAGTTAATAATATTACTACCCTTATTCTTACTACTACTACTAATACTACTACTACTTCTAATAATACTTCTACTACTATTAGTATTAATATTACTATTAGTATTACTATTATTACTATTATAGTTTTAGTATTACTATTAAATTTTAGTTTGTTAAATATCCTAGTATAAAAATAAAACAATAGAAAAAAGAAAAAGATTTTTTTTTGTTTTTTTTTAAATATTTGGTTCCATTTTTCTAAAAAAAAAAAAAATGTTTAATAAAGCAGCATCTATAAATCAAAAAAATAAAAAAAAATAAAAAGAAGAAAATTTAAATATACAAAATAAACAAATATAAATAAATAAACAAAGTGAATAGAAAACAAAAACATAAACAGAAATAGAAATAGAAATAGAAAAATAAAAAAAAAGGTCTTTAACTTGACGAGTATTTAAAAAAATATATAAAAAGAGAAATAAAGAGAGAGTAATATTAAACTATTAAATATAGAAGTTTATTTGTGTTTATGTGTGAATCAATCAAGATTGAACATAAACAAAATCTAACTAAATAACTAACTAACTAAATAAGTAAGTAAGTTATTTAAAATAAAGAAGAACAAATTTTATAAAAATTGAAATTGAAATTTAATTCTTTATTAAATTTTGAAATTTAAATATTTTTATTTGTTTCTTTTTAGAAAAAATAAAATAAAAAGAACAATTATTGACCTGTTTGATATATTTTTTTTTTCTTTATTTGCTTTTTAAAGTCAAGTAATATTTCAAGATATAACAAATACTAAATTCAAATTATAAAAACTCTCAACTATTTTACTTACTATTTTATTTTATTTTATTTTAAATGAAAAATCTTGAATTATTCCATTTTTTCATATTTGTATTATTTAAATATATAATTTTTAATACATATTTTGTCCAACAACAAAATGTCTCTATAAAACTTTTATTAAAATAATCTAAAAAAAAAAAAGAAAGAAAAAGGAATTTCTAATTTTTCAAGTATTGATTTATATAACTTATTAAATATAGATAAGATATTCTTTAGAAGAATTAATATACTCTTTAGAATAAATATTATCTAATATTAATAAAAATCAATTATTATTATTATTATTATTATTATTATTATTATTATTATTATTATTATTATTATTGTTATTATTGTTATTATTGTTATTATCGAATTGTGGAAATTGTTATATAAATACAAATATAAATATTATTCTGTATATATTTGTTAATATTTCTAAAGTTATTTAAATTAGTTTATTATTGAAAATTAATTTTGGAATTTTGATTTTGATTATTATGATTGTTAGATTATGGTCTTTTTGATGCTTATATCATCATTTTGCTTATATCATGCTTATATTATCATTTTGTTAATAATTATTAATTATAAAAAAGAAAGAGAACGATTATGATCAAAAATAGAATTGGAATTAAAAAAAAATAAAAAAAGATTAAATAAAAATTACTGTATTATTATTATTATTATTATTATTATTATTATCGTAGAAAGAGCCAAAATTTACTAAACACAAATATATACATATAAACACATATATATAGTAGTATAAACACATATACACACAGCTGTTGTATATTTTATCTAAATATGATAAAATGTCTATCTATTACTATTACTATTACTATTATTTATTATACTGTAGAAAGTATTTCAATCTTTTTTTCATATTTGTTTATTTGTTTATTTATTTTTATTTTTATTTTATTTTATTTTATTATTAGGTCTATTAAATAAGATAAAAAAAATATTATTAAACTTATTGTTCTGCTTATTTGTTAGCCAGTATTATAATTATTGTTATGATTATTATTATTATTATTAATATTATTATTTTGTAGTTGTTGACTCTTTATTTTATAAACTCTTATACTATGTATTTCCGTTTTATTCATTCAATCATTTGCTCATTTAATTACTAGTTCTAAAACTACTAGTTAAACACTTTAAAACTTACAAAATATACTAGCATTTATATTTATATTTTTTGATTTTAAATTTAAACTTAACTCTTAACTTAACGCTAAACATTCAAGACCTCTTCTAACCCATAATATACTGTATTTATACATTTATACAAAATTAAAAAATAAAAAATCAAATTTGGAAGATAAATTGATTGAATACTTGTTAATTATAATAACTGGTTAATATTTGTATTTATTTTTTTATTTATTTATTTTAATCAAAACGAATATACACTTGTCATATATTCTATTACTGTTTTATTTCTATGTTTAAAAATTAAATTAAAATTAAAAATCTAATCCATTTTAAACATATTCATTTTCACGTATTTTTTTTTTTTATTCGTTTATTCTTTTAAAAATTAATTATGACTTTATAAAATTTAAATTAAATATTTACTGATATTTAAATGAGACATGATGCTTGATAATTTTAAACTCTAGAAAAAAATATTATACAAATACACAAACACATAGTTATTTGTTTTATTCAATTAAATCAATATATTTTTTACTATTTTAAAGCCTAAATTAATTCAACTAGATATTAATTAATTCTTTTTTATTTTCATAACTGCTTCCTTTTTTTTAATAAAAAAAAATAAAATTTAATGTCTATTAAATCTACTCAATACACCACTACCACTACCACTACCACCACCACCACCACCACCAACAACAACAACAACAACAACAACTAAAACAACTACAACAATAATAAAAATAATAATAATTAAATTCTATTTTAATTTATATTTGTAGAACTTGTTTTTGTTTTGTTTTTAGCTTTTTAATTCTGTAAATAAATTCAATGTCACACTCTAAAAACATCAAATATTTGTTTTACCTATTCTCTCTTTTTTTCTTTTTCTTTTTCTTTCTCATTCTCATTTGATTTCTCTATTTTTATTTTTATGTCTATTTTATTTTTAAAATTTCTTCATTAAATAAAAATATTATTAATTTTACTATTTAACTTTATTTTATTTTTTTTTAATTAAAATTAAAATTTTATTCTTTGTTTTTGTTCTTACATTCTTTTTATTTTATTTTATTTTATTTAAAATTTTTTTTCTTTTTTTGTTAAAACAAATAAAATATATTTTAAAAAATTTTTAAACATAAAAAACAACAACAACAGAAAACTACCGAAAATCAACAAAATAAAAAGTTTCCATTTTTTTGTTTTTTTTTGTTTTTTTACATAAAAACAACAAATAATTACAAAAATAATTAAAAAATTTTATTCATTAAAATAAACAAGAATAATAATAAAAATAAAAATATAATTAGAAAATTTTAATGTTGTGATGTCTTTTGAATGTTTTGCGATAACTTGAAAAGAACAAGTAAAACAAGAAAATATTATTATTTGTTTATTACTTTTATCACATCATAATTTAGTTTAGTTATTAGTTTAGTCATTATTATCATAAAATATCATCCGAAATAAAATCCCAAAAATACTTCTCATGATAATCTAAATTTTAATTTTTCTTTTTAAAATAAAACTTTTATTTATTAAATCTTGTTATTCCTTTCATTTATTATATTAAAAAAACCTTAACAATAAATATTTTATTTCATTTATTTTTTTATTTGCTTAGTCGTCTCTTACTTTTTTTTTTAATAAAATTTTTTATTTTACTTTTTTAAATTATATTCTCATAAATATATATATATATATTTTTTTTTTTAGATTTTTATTAGACTTTTTTTTTCTGTTTAAACCAATAATATATCTAAATTATTAATAAGCAGACTTTAAATAAATTAATATTAACATGTTTGAAAATTCAAGTTTTACAATCAAAATTCCAAAAGTCACTTTCAAGAATCATGTATTTTCAATCTTATTATTATTTTTTTTTAAATCATAAATAATTAAATTTATTTATTAGTTTATATTAGAATTAAGAGGGTTTCAAAACAAAATTAAAATAGTTTAAAGAAATTGAAAGTTAAATTTTAAATCAAGCAATTAATTTTACTTTATATTTTAAAATTAATTTATTAATTTGAATCAATAGGTTCATAATGGCTTATTTACTGACAAAGTTACTTTGATAAAAATACAAAATGCATTTGATTGCAATTTAATATGATTATCTATTACATCATACAATTTACTCATATACTCAATTGAAATCATATATGTCATTCCTATCGAGATATTCCATCTTTTAAAAATAACAAATTAATATAAAAAAAATGTTAATTATCAATCAACCACAAAGATAAACCATATCAAGATTTATTAAATCTTGTAGCCTTATTATTTAACTAAAACTAAACTGAACAGGCAAATTTTATTTAAGATTATTATAATAATAATAAAAATACTATATATTATTATAAAGATTCTAATCCAATTACATTTGTTTTATTCATGCTAAGCCATCTCAATATAATTAAGATTGATTCAAAAGAAAAATCTATATCCATTATCAGCTAAAATAGTTAAATAAAGTATTTATTTTCAAATTAATTTACATTAAAACTAACATTAACTTTACTAAAAATAAACTAAAAGCTAAAATAATCTATCACAATTTTATTTTTAATTAATTTATTTATTTCAATTGACGCCTGATAAAGGTGATATAATATTAAAGAGAAAAATTTATAATAAAAAAAAAGAATATGAAAAAAATAAAAATTAATAAAAAGCGAATTAAATAAAGAATAGTTAAGTTAAGTTATTTAAGTTTTCCATGTATGATAATATTTCTCTAAATGTTCATGAGATGATCTCAGGTAAGATGATTATTTTATTACTAATCTTTTTTTATTTTTAATGCGACCTCATTAGTTGAGTTAAGATTTTTTGATAGGAAGGGTCTTTTATATTTTCTAGGCAAGTTTTAATCCTTATCATTGTTCTGATACTGTCTTTACATATGGAATAGGACTCCTCTATTTCTTTTATTATTGTTCATAGTTCGTTAGATCTCTATCAATTTGTTTCAGGTATTCGTTATGCTTTTCATCAGTGTTAATAATTTTATCATTAAATAGTTGTTTAAAATTTGTTTCCAGAAAATTAATTTGAAGCTCTGTTTTAGCTTTCATTTCTAAATAGTTTTTTATAATTTTCGTAATGGCAGATTGATCTTTCTAGTTAGTATTTTTAAAGATTTCCTGGTAATATATCATCTTTAGGTGAATATTTTCAATATTTTTATTCCACCAGTGTTTACTTTTTATTTTTTTTTTAGTTTTAGTTCACTTGTTGTTTGCAATAGTTCACATGTACTAATCATTGCATGATGGATTTTTTTTATTGCTTCAGTTAGTATCATCTCTAGATTTTTTTTTATCAGCTTTATTTATTATTTTTTTTAGGCCTAGATTTATTAATTTTTCTTCCAATCTACATTGGTATTCAATTTGCAGTTTGGTATTATTCCAATTTAAGATATTATTTCTTTTTGGTAATTTTTTATTATCTTTTTCATTTTGTTTTTGTCCTATTTCTTTTTTATTTTTATTTTCTTTTATTTTAAGCGTCGTACCTATTGGCAGACGACCACTTACATTTTTTAAATTTGGTTTAATGATTTTTATTATCTTCTTTTGTAATTTTATGATCAATTTTCGTTAATACATGATCAATCAAGGATTTGTTTATCTTATGTTGCAATATAAAATAATAATTGAAATAAAAATATATATTTAATTTAATAAGTTTATTTAATTAATTAAAATAAACAAAAACATAAACATAATTCTTCTCTATATTTTCGAGATTGCTTTTTACTTCTTACAATCTCTACTAGTTAAATTTAAAAATTAAAAACTTATTTATATTAAAAAGTTGCAGTTATTTAATAAGAATACAAGGTTTAAATGACTGTGATTTTAAAGTTTGACTGATTTGCATTTAAACTGAAAATTACTTAATTAAATTATAAGTATTTCAGATTAAACGCAACACTTATTATGTTAAGTATAGTTAACTTTTTGATCGAATTTATATTAAGATTTCTAGCTTTTGGTCTATTATTGTTTGCATTAGCGGCTTATCAAATTTTTTTGTTTCTTAATGAATTTGAGTTAAAATCTCCAACTACTAAGAATTTTTTATTATCTTGATTTAGCTTTATAAGTGAGCTTTCTAATACTGCTAAGTCATATATGTGTTCATTTAGGGATTCTTGTTTTGAGTCATTTAAGGTTAGATATACGCCAATGATTGATATGTCTTTTAAGTCGATGTAAAAAATTCTTTCTCTAATGAACTCGATTATATATTCTTCTTCAAGTTCTTTTGTTACTAACCAGCCGATGCCACCATATCGTATTCCTTGGGCTATTTTATCTTTCATCGTTGACTTTAGAAATACTTTAAAAAATATGCATTCTTATTTCAGTTAAATTATTGAATAAATTAAATAAATCTTTATTAACTAATTTCAAATTGATAAATTTAAATGCTTGTAAATATTTTTAAAATTAAGCTAGAATTTTTGGCCTCAATTAAAACTTTATTATGAACCAAATAAGCCAAATGTTTTAAACAAAAAAAACAATTTGAACTGAATTCGAAATTTCTTGATTTAATTAAATATACCCTAAACCCTTGCAAATAAGAGCATGCACTAAAACCCGAAACCTAGTTAGTAACCATTTTTTTGATTGGTTATTTCTCTTCACCAACCAATCAAAAAATTGGATACTAACCGTAATTACTTTTTTAAATTTATAATTTATTAAAAAAAGTCTAGAAAATTTTAGAGATGATAAAACATTTTTGTAAAATATTCTTTGGCAGATTCTGTAATTAATTGTTCATCTTGCCAAATTTTATTTAATATCAAATGAATAGTTTCTAATTAATCATTTTCAAAACTGAACAAATTTTCGCTTGTTTGATTTAATATAATTTTAACTAAAGATTTTAAAGCTTAATTAATTTTTTCTTTAGATTCAAGATTTTTTATTATATCTAGAAAAATTGAAGTAAAATATAGTAAAATGTAATTTTTGAGAAATTTTAAATTTGAAATGGCTAAATGAATATCGCTTTTATCATTAAATTATCGTCACTATAGTTTAGAACCAATTCATCAATATTATGCTAAAAACTCAATATATTCAACTGTTAAATATAATCATTATATTCAACTGTTAAATAATTTAAATCATAAAAGATAATTAAATAGATAAAAAAAAATGAACCGTTGAGATTTTTGATTCCGAATTTTGATTCTTTTTTTTGATGAGTTATACTACCGGCTTTTGAGCCTAAACACGATTAAATAATAAAATAAAAAAATAACAATTGCTTCTAATGCTTTATTAAACGGCTAGCCGGAAAAAAATAAAAAAACAAATAATAAATTTTCTTCTCTTTTATTAACAAAAATAACAAAAAAAACAAAATAAATGTAAAAAATAACAAACAAAAAAACAGATAAAGGTTGTATATGTAATAGTAAATTTTGAAAAAACGTAAATATTAAAAAAAACTGTCTCATGCGTAAATTTTGATAAAAATACATTTTTTTTTTCTTTATCAAATTTTACTTAATTTGTAAAGTTACGTATATCAACGTAATTATCAAAAATTTAAAATATATTCTAGTTAATAACTAAAAATTATTTCAGTAAATTTTGATAATTATTCAAATTTAAAAAATAAAAAAAAAATAAATAAAAATTCAAATAAAAAATGCTTGAGAACTTTTAGAGTCCAGTTATTGAAGCAGATATTTAACGACAACAAAAAGAACAGTTTTATGCTGCAATCGAAGCCTTAAAAATAGAAGACGATTTAAAAAAAAAGAAAAAAAAATAAAAAAAACAAGAACTTATACAAAACAAAACGAATATGATCAACTTATATTAACGATCGAAACAGCAAAATCCAAAAAAGAAACCAAAGAAACGTTTGAATATAATTTACTTCGTTCGTATGATATTTATGTTGTCGGGCAAACTAAAAAAATTATCGAAAAACAAGAAAAACAAGATGATCCGATAAGAATTTTAGTTCCGTATGAACAATTGTTTGAGACAATTCATCGAATACATTTACAACTAGGTCATAAAAAGAGAGATCTAATGATTCAAGCATGTAAAAAAAATCATATTAATCTAACAGTAGATATGATTAACAGTAATATTTTTTACCTATTTACCTGTTAAATTAATTTACTAATTAACCAATAAAATTTTTTTTAGTTTATCTTAATTGTTGTCAGCAATGTTTAATGAACAAAAAAAGAAATCAAAAAACAACAGGTTTAACAGTAAAGCCAATTTTAAGTCACACATTTAATAGTCGTGCAAAAATGGATCTAATAGATATGCAGACACTACCAGACGTTGAATTTAAATGGATTTTAGTTTATCAAGACCATTTTAGTAAATTTATTCAACTAAGAGCTATCAAAGCCAAATCAGCTATAGAAGTTACAAATGCGCTTTTTGATATATTTACAATACTTGGTGTTCCTTTGATTCTACAATCTGATAATGGTAAAGAATTTAGGAATCAAATAATTCTAGCTCTTAAATCAATGTGGCCTGAATTATCTTTGATTAATGGTAGAGCTAGACATCCTCAATCTCAAGGAAGCGTCGAGAGAGCAAATGCTGACATAAAAAAAATGTTGGCTACTTGGATGAGGGAAAACAAATCAACCAAATGGTCGATCGGAATAAAATTTGTCCAGTTAAAAAAGAATCATTCATATCATACAGCAAACAAATGTTCACCTTACAAGGCAGTATTTGGTATTGAAACTCCGCTTGGTTTTACTTCAACTGCAATACCGGTTGAAGAATGGTCAGCTAGAAACTGCTAAGCAATTATTTGATGCCTTTGGTTATGAGTATAGCCCTAATGAAATTGGATGCGAAGAAGATGAAGATGATGGTCCCATAGATATATTTGATCCTAAAGAGTATGAGTTGTTAGAACTTGTTGATCAAAATAATGTAAATGAAGAACAACATACAATTAAGAATGTCGATTCGATAGAAAAAGCTGCCAATCAATTATTGGGAATAAGAGATAATGTACGACAAGGTAAAAAAAAACAAGCTGAAGTAATGAGAACCAGAAGTAAAAGATATTTACCCGAGGTAAATATTGTGGAAATTTTGTTAGTTTACCTATTCCAGAAGTTGATAGAGGATATATCATGTTAAATAAGTTTTCTGCTTTTTGTTTGGCAACAAGGCGTATAACATAGGTAATGCTGAGTCATTTATAATTATCAGCAAAATAAAACTGCTTATTTTTGTAAATCTTACTTAACTGACTTGGTATTGTAAAATCTAAAATGCATTTAGCATTAAAACCAGAAAGTTCTTTTTTGTTTCGAGTACGTTGTATAATTTGGCGAATCGCATCTTTTTTAGCATACTAACACATTCTTCGCTAATAACAAGTTGATTTTTTCTTATTATAGGTCTAGGTTGATCGTTCTTCTCACTCGATTGGTTTTTTATAGCTTATAAAATATTTAAATACTCCAGTTTAATAGGATTAATATTATGTACGTATTGTTTATGAGTAGTGTTGGTCTCCGGTAAACCGAAAAATCTTCCGGGTAATTTAAGAAATCTCCGGAAGAAAAAAAACGGTAGCGGATAATTAACCAGTTAGTGGTAGTGGTTGAGGGATATTTACCGGTTGAATTTGGCGGAGCGGTTGAGTTTACAGAATGATGAAAAATTGGATAACGCTTTTTAGAAAATATTCAATCTCTTTAGAATATTTTTTATAAAGATAAATTTTACTTAAATTAAAATATAAAAATAAAAGTTCAATTTTTTTTTAAATTTTATTTAAATTTATATTAATAAAATAAAATCAAAACAAAAATTCAAAATTCTTTTAAATTTTCGTACAAGAACAAATTTTTTTCGACCCGTTCTGGGGAAATTTTGTTTCTACGATCCCAAACTTGATATCCTACATGGGAAAAAATTCTTTCTGAAGGGACACTTGTTCTTGGAATATTGCCATATTTTTTATAAAACTCATATAAAATTGGGTATTTAACCTTGTTTTTTCTCCAGAATTCTATAATTTTGCAATTTGATTGATTTTTATCATTCACTTCTTCATTGAATACTTTAATGGAGTCTTCCAAATAATTTTCAATCCCTTTTTTTCACCAACTTCCAAGAAATACTTTCTTTGTCAGCTTCATCTTCAGAAGAATCTGACAAATGGGGCTTTTTTTTATTGTTTGAAATAATTGAAGAATTTATATTTTCAGAAACTTGTGAGCCCAAAGTTTCTTTCAATTTAGGCAATTGATTTTTTCTAAAATTTTTGCTTGTTTGCAAAAATTTTGTTTGATCTTCTTGAGTGGCTTTTGAAAATTTTTTGTATTTAGGATTTAAAAATTATTTTTAATGTTTTTAAAGTTTTTAAATAAAATTTTTATTAGAAAACTTTTCTTATTTATACTAGAGAATTCATTTATTCAAAATTTCAAGGAATACAACGTTTTCACGGATATTGTTTTTTGAATAATAAAAATCATAAAAAAACGAGAATTCACAAAAGCATCAAAATTTCACAAACAATCATTAAGCCATTAATCAAAAAAGTTTATATTTTAAATTTGATTTAAAAAAAAAAAGCTTAAAGTTTTAGTACTTGTTATTCCACTGCTACCGTCGACCGTTTATTTTACTTTTTAAAAAACCGGCCAAACAAATTCTACCGGTAACTTCCCCCGCTCCATCATAATCTACCGGTACATCATCCGGGTTTTCACCGCCTTGAGGTTTTTTTTCCGGTTGTGTCACCGGGAAAATTTTCTCCGGACCCACCGGTTAACGGTTCTCCGCTGACCAACACTATTTATGAGGTTGAGATTTTTCAAAAGGTGGATTTAAACCTGTCGATTTGCCCCTTCCTTTACAACCTGGATGATTATATTTCCAAAACACTGTCTTCGCTGTTAAAAGCTCGCTCAGTTTCGGTTTATCTACTGTGTAAGTATGGCCAAGTGAAAAAAATAAAAAGCCATTTTTTTGATTTTTGAATATTTGCCAAGCTTGATTTTTTATATCTGAATCAAGTGATAACTCATTTAATTTTAAAACAAGAGGATCAACTGTTTTGGAAGGTTAAGTATCCTTATAACAACTCTTTGAATCTGTTTCTGTTGTGACGAAACTCATATTTAGTAAAAAATTTTCATCATTAATATTTACTAAAACTGGAGAATTACATAATTTTTTAACAGCTTCTTCAACTTCTTCAACTTGCACATTTTCAAATATTTTTTGGTTCTTTTTTTCTTTTTTAAGCTTAATGGTTGATTATATCCTTATTAGATCCTAGTTTTTTATAATACGGAGAATCAAAGTTCATTTTATTAATTTTAATAGAAAATTTAATTTTTATTATATTGTATTTGTAAATATTTTTAGTTTTCTGTAATTTTTAGTGGTTCTATATTTTTTATATTCTATATTTTAATTGTAACACCCCAGACACCAGGGACCTAACCCAGAGAACAAACCACTATAAATATTTTATTATTTTATTATTATTAGAGGAGAAGAAATAAAGAAATTTAAACAAAACTTTATTTTTCTTTTATTTTAAATTATTTAATAGCGCCACGCTATTAAATTGGTGATAGCGGTTTAGTTTTGTCTTCAATTACGGTTGAGCCGAAATTAAAGATACCACGTTTTTAGATTTATGTTTTTGAATTTTATGGATCTTTTAGGAAAGGTTGTCGTTTGGTTGAACCTAGGTGGTATGTTATCGTTTTTGCTGTGGTGGCTTTTTGAAAGATTTGGTGTTCTGGTAGCGTTGTTGTGCTTACTGTTAGTCGTCTGCCTGGTTTTGGTGGTCTGTTTGCGTTTTGCTCAGACTTATTCAATTGAAGGCGATACCAGTTTGAGAACCCCAGAAAATAAGCGTTTATCTCGGGCTGACTCCTTGAACGATGTGAATGATATTTCACTTTCCCTCGTAGCGCCTCGTGTTAATGATGTTTCGCTCCCAAGCTTAGTAAATAATAGCACCACTCCTTCACTAAATACCCCGGGTCAGTTTCGCTCGTCTGACAATTTCCTTCATGATGATGATTTAAGATTTATGTTTCGTGTTGACACAGGGTCTGGTTTTCTTCATCGTAGGCCAACAGTTCGGTTCGCGGATTCGTCGGTGCAAGTGGATTGTGGTTCCCCTCCACGTGTTTCGTCAACCACCATTGAGCCTACATCTTCTTTAAAGACTCCTCAGTTGTCAGATTTCATGCACAGCAGATTTTTATCTGGAGCCGGTTCTAGTGATCCTACTCATGATACATCAAATCAAATGGCAGCATCCTCTGTCGCCCCAGATTTTCTCGGCAGAGATCCATCGTTTCGTCCGCCTCTTTTCCGACGTGATACTAATTTAGACACGTGGTGGAGTCGTTTTGAGCTTTATGTTCTTGGGTCAAGGATTCAAGCTAACACGTTGCGTGCGACAATGCTTTCATTTTTAGATGATGATTGTTATCCAGTTTTTAACTACTGCACACCCCAAGGCCCGATGAGCTTACAAGAGCTATACGAACATATGAACATGTTGTTCGGGATGTCAGAACCAGTAACGATAGATGCAAAGGCACTGTTTTATGGTCGAAGACAAAATAGTGGGGAAGATGTCAGATTTTATTTTCAGGATCTATGGCGCCTGGCTAGATTAGCGTTTAAAAATTCAACCCCGGAGGTTGTTGATACAAAAGTTAAAGAAAAGTTCATACTGGGTTTGAATGACCCGTATTTGGTATTAAAATTAACTGATAGGGATGATTTTCGAAGTAGTTTTGATGCTCTTAAAGCTACGGTACGTATTGTAGATAAGTTGGAGTCATGGAGAACCAATGATCCTCATGTTACTTCTTCTTCTTTACCGTTTGTTGGAACGAGGCCTGCCCCAGTTTCACACAAAGTTAATTTTTCAACACTGAAACAAAATACATCTACCTGTCACATATGTAAGAAACCTGGACATTGGGCCGCGGAATGTAAAGATCGAATACGACATATTACCGTGCCTCAATCAAACCAGCCCCATCAAACGAGAACTGTTTCGAATGCAGTTAACAATTGCAATACTCAAGACGTTAGCATCACAGGTATTTGTTTGTTGAATAATAATTCAGTACGATTTCTACTGGATACTGGTACAACACGGACTATAATTGCCGAGCGTGTCTGGTATAAGATTAAGAATAAATTGGATGTTTTAACACCGTCTATTTCGACAGTAGAGTCCTGCAATGGTAAATCAATTGATGTGTTGGGAATTGGATGTTGTGAATTCCGTCTAGAAAGTTTCGTGGGTAAAGTGGATATTATAGTAGTAAAGGATTTGGTTTATGACTGTCTACTCGGTTTAGACGTTGCTCTGAGAATCAGGTCAATTAAATATCCCCTAGAAGACATTAGAAAGAAACTAATGGTTTCTATCCCCAAAAATCGTGTTCGGAAACGAAAAGATAAGAAGATGGCCAAAGGCATTCGACCTATCAAATCAGAATCCGCCCCAAAACAGTCAATTTCAGTGGATCAAGTACTTGTCGATCCAAACAATGTTTTAAACATAGAAAGCTATGTTTCAGAGTTACAAAAAGATTACTCTGATTTGATTGCGAGAGGTTTTAGCTCTCTTACCCAAACAAACATGTGTGAACATCATATTAATTTAAATTCAGACAAACCCGTTAGACAACCAGTACGTCGTGTTCCGTACACGATGCGCGAGGAAGTAAAAGCACAATTAACTGAAATGTTGAATGCCGGACTTATAAGAGAGAGTGAATCCCCCTGGGCTTCCCCTATCGTGTTGGTGAGAAAACCAAATGGAAGTTTACGTATTTGTGTTGATTACCGTCGTTTGAATGAAATATCAATTAAAGACAGTTATCCTCTCCCAAAAATCGAAGATATTTTAGTAACACTGTCGAAAGCACGATATTTTACTACGCTGGATTTGGCTTCTGGTTATCATCAAATTCGCGTTGCTGAAGAACACAAAGAAAGAACAGCATTTGTTACAGAATTCGGTTTGTTTGAATACAACGTCATGCCGTTTGGTCTGTCAAATGCACCGGCAACTTTTCAGCGTATGATGGAAAAAGTTCTAAAAGATTTAATTGGACTTATTTGTATGGTGTATCTTGATGATACAATTATATTTTCTGAAACGTTAGAAGAACACGTTATAAATGTTAAGACGGTGCTGGAGCGTATCCGGACCGCTTGTCTAAAAGTCGAATGGCGAAAGTGTAAATGGTTTAATACGTCAATAGAATATCTTGGTCATCTAATTAGCAATGGTGAAGTGCGTCCTGCCACGAGTAAGGTAGAAGTACTTTATAGATATAAACGACCAACGACCATTCGACAATTACAAAGTTTTTTAGGATTAGCGAATAATTATCGTAAGTTTGTTAAACGTTTCGCTGAAATCGCAAGCCCGCTTTACAAGGCTACTGAAAAAGGGAAAAAGTTTGAGTGGACAGACGATTGCCAAAAGAGTTTCGATCTGTTACGGACATATCTTACAACGCCGGCCACAGAAGGTGTTGGTGTTTTGATTCTGCCAAATTTTAACGAACCGTTTAGATTAGAAATAGATGCTAGTGATAATAGTGCAGGAGCGGTGCTTAGTCAACGCTATCAAGGCTCTTTTCGTCCCATTCTATACTACAGTAAACGATTCAACAAATCACAAAGAAAGTACTCGACTCCAGAAAGAGAGTTGTTGGCACTTGTAATGGCAGTTCGTGACTTAAAACAATATCTACTATCGAAAAAGTTTTATGTTGCAACAGACCATAAACCACTTATCTGGCTTAAAAATAATCCCGACCCATCCCCGCGTTTAGCACGTTGGTTATTCGAGCTCAAAATGTATGATTTTGATATAGAATACCGGGAAGGTAAGATGAATGGCAACGCTGACGCTCTCTCAAGATGGCTTTTGAGGCCAGGCGAAGAAGAGTTAGAGGTAGATGAGGAAGAAAGGATTGATTTGGACCCAGGTGTAGTATTGAATAACTTAACTCTAAAGGGATTTGAATACAAGAAAAATCAATTACTCGACCCAGCAATTAATCAACTATATAAGTGGCTTGTTGATGAAGCAAAACCTGATAAATGTGAAGCAAATTTCCCTGCTGACTTACACGTATATTGGAAAAATATAAAAGATTTTAAAATTTTGGAAAAAAATGTTTATCGGTGTATTGACCATTCGAAGTATGGCATACGTTTCCAATATGTTGTACCACAACAAGAACGCCCCGAAATTCTTAAAAAATTACATGATGATCCGCTGAGTGGTCATTTAGGTTTCGATAAATCGTTTGAAAAAGTTAACTCACGATTCTACTGGCCGGGTTATAGGAGAGATGTATCGCAATACGTCCGCAAATGTGAAGTCTGTGCCACAACGAAAGCGCCGAAATGCTACACAAAACAACCAATTACACCGATTCAAGCAAATAACCCGTTCCAAATCATAACTTGGGATATATTAGGACCGTTACCAACCACGGATGATAAATACAGTTATGTGCTAGTAATTGTTTGTCACTTCTCGAAATGGGTCGAACTATTTGCTCTTAAATCTCTGGCGGCTGAAGAAGTTGCCGACTGTTTATTTAATTACATCTGTCGTCATGGTGTCCCAGAAGCAGCTTTATCCGATCAAGGAACGAATTTCCAGTCTGAAACCATGTCTTTGCTTTTTGAAAAATTAGATATACACCGACTACGAACATCAGCTTATCATCCACAATGCGATGGAGCAACCGAACGTTTTAATCGTACATTGGAACAAATGCTGTCCTGCTATGTCTCAGATAGACAAACAGAGTGGAAACAATATCTACCGGCTTTAACATTTGCTTATAATACAAGCGAGCACAGCACAACTGGTCTTACCCCGTTTGAAATTATATACGGCAGAAAACCGAAGTTACCGGCAGATCTAATTTTTCCAGCCCCGACGTTAGAATTTTATCTACATGTTAATTCCTATGCAGAAAAAGTAGGTAGACATGTCCGAGAATGTTACGATATCGTAAGACGTACGACAAAAAATAAAATTAATAAATTTAAGTTTTATGCCGACCGCAATGTGAGACCCAAAAGTTATATGGAAGGTGAAAGAGTTTGGCTATTAAAAGAAACAACAATGAAGGGAGTTTCCAAGAAATTAAGTCGAAAATGGCTTGGTCCTTACACCATAATTAAGAAACAAGGAGAACATAATTACTGGATCAAACCAGATTGGAAGGGTAAACAGAAAATGGTTCATGCTAATAAACTCAAAAGATGTTTCAGCCCACCTGTAAACACACGTTATGATTCTTTTATCGATGAGTCGAAACTATCCAACATTAGCGGAACCAACAGCCCCATTGCCAAACCTCCGCAAGAAAATCATACGGTTGATCAAGCGTTACCTGAACCAGCTGGCAATCTTGACGATGAACTTGGGGACAAAGAAGATAATAACCAAGAGTACGACCAGTACTGGACAGATGAAAATTATCTTGATTTACAAGAATCAACACTAAACCAAAACACTGATACTGATAGTGAGACTATTGCTTTTCAACCAAATTATTACCTACAAAATCAAATAAAAGATTTAGTGGACGAAGATGTGTCTAAAAGACCGATCAGAATCCGAAAACCCACTGATCGTTTTGGATATTAATCGTTATATCCAACTGATTCGTTTTATTTTTAACACGTTCTTAAATTCTTTTTTTTTATTTTTTTAAAGACTATTATGATGGCATATTTACAAATACTTATAAACTTATAAATATCTAGAAAATTTTATACTTTTTTTATTTTTATTTTTTAGTTAATTTTAAAATTTGAAAATTTTAAATTTTGTTAAAATTTGTTTTTATTTTTTTTGTTTTTTTGGTTTTTTTAGAACCAGAATGACAACTTTTAGATATGGCACAGCGCCAATGGAGCTTCGAGTCGACTATCTAAAGGACGACTTCGATGAGAAAGCAGGGTTGTTGGATTTTCTCCGTCAAAACGGAGCGCGGGAGCGAGGAGGCTTAGCACGTGTTCGTGCGGTCTCGTCCAAAAACAAGCGGGGCCATATTTCGCTGTTTCTCAGCATGGCTTTCCCGTTTTACAACCCCTGGCTCCTAGACCTCATCAACACCCGCACCATTAATAAGAAAAGTTATCAGGCCTACCCCGAAGACGAACATAAACTTGCGGTTCCCCTTGACACGTCTCCGATGCCACCACCGACCCATATTTACTATTCGGGTGATTTACCGACACCACCCCTCAAAACGTTGATAGATCAATCCAGCCAAACAATTGATGATCAAAGCTATTACAACAATGCGTCCTCAGCACCAGCCCCGGAACGTGTATCAAAGACTATGACTGCACCAGCTATTAAAATTTACCCGAAGGTCATAGTCAAATTGGATTCCGACCACGTTTTCAACAGTTTGTATAAGGGGCGGGGACGGCTTTTGAATCGGGCCAGTGCGGCTAGTTCGGTGGTAGATCTTAAGAGAGCAACGACACCGGAGAGTGAGTTCGGTCTCGTCGCCTTTATTCCGTATTTTATAAATTCTTCTATAAAAATTCTTAGTTTATTTATTCTCTAAAAATGAATGTAGCAAATATTCTCTAATTTTTTCATTCTCTAAAAATTAAATTCTCTGATTTAATTATTCTTTTATAGTTCTATTCTGCTGATAGAATATTCTTTCAAAATATGATTCCGGAACCGATTTATTCTTTATTTAATTAATCTTTATTTAATTTTTTCTTGAATTAAAAAATCCTTTTGACATAAGATTATTTAACCAATTAAAATTTTTTTAATTATAACCAATCATTGATAACTTAAGGAAATAACAAATAAAATTAACAATTAAGAGATAATTAATTAACTTATTGAGTAATTAAAGTTGATAAAATGTAAACCTAAAGATCAAATTATGGAATATAGATAATAGTAATTGTGCGATATGGATTAATGCCGATCTTTTCTTTGATAAAATATAAAAAAGTTAATATATAAATAACTTGAGTAATGTGGAATCATTTACTTGGTAAAATAAAAAACTTAGTTATATTTCTGATAAAAAAAATTTTTAAAATGGAAAATAAAATAATTTATATCGACACCAATTTATCATCTGCACCGCAAAATGAAAATGACAATAAAAAGAGAGTAGCACATCAACAAATAATTTTCTAAAACAATATATATTGGTGGTTTAAAGACAACAAATCATCAACACGTTACGTTTGCGCTCAAAAAAATTCTCATAAATGTCCTGCAAGTATAACTGTTTCAAATGGAATAGTCATTAGACAGTCAGACTTGCATACTCACAATTGTATGTCTGACTCAGAAGTTAAAATTTTTGTTTCAAAACAAGAATTAAAAAAGCAGGTTGAGACAAACGTAACAGAGTCTGTACACAGTCTGTACAATACAGCCCAAAACCAATTGATAGAGCAAGGGATACAACAAAATTAGTTGCTGCACATTTTTCTAGCTTCAATAGTCAAAGAAGCACCTTGCAGCGTCGTAGAGCGAAAAGATTGCCAACAACGCCAAAAGAATTTAATCAGTTAACAATTGAAGGCGAATTTGCTAGAACCACATGCAATAATTTATTTGCTCGTTACGATAACAAGTCCACCAATAATCGAATCATTATATTTGTATGTGACAGATCTTTTAATATTTTGACACGTTCATCTGAATGGTATTGTGATGGAACCTTCAAGTCTTGTCCAAAACAGTTATTACAACTCTTTACCATTCATGGTGTTTATCGAGAACATTTTTTTCCATTGGTTTATATTTTTACAATGAAAAAAACTGAAACAGCTTATAGAGAAGCTTTTGGTGTATTGAAGGATTTGGCTATCGAAAAAAATGTCGATCTTCGACCATCTTTTGCTTTGGCTGATTTTGAACAAGCCTCTACAAAAGCGTTGAAATATCATTTTCCTAACCTTGAAATAAAAGGTTGTTGGTTCCATTTTCGCCAATCTATTTTCAAAAAATGTGTAAAATTAGGCCTAAAGCAACAGTATAACAAAGATGATTATCGAGAGTTTATTAACGGTTTTGGAGCTTTGGCGATGATACCATTAGACAAAATACAAGATGGTTTAAAACTTGTTAAAGAAAAATCTCCTAATGATGACAAATGTAAGCAACTAATAAAGTATTTCGAAGATCAATGGATAATTAAAACTGAGCCTAAAATTTGGAACCATTTTGACAACTATCGAAAAAGAACAAATAATAACGTCGAAGGCTTTCATTCTATGTTTAACAAAATGATTCGAATAAAGCATCCAAATATATTCATTTGTATCAATTTTATTAAAACCATAAATACACGTACTTTATGTGATTATGAGCGTGTCAGACAAGGTGAAATTATACAGAAACAAAAAAAAGAAGACTATGAAAAAGATTTAAAATATGAGCTGATAAAAAATGAATACCAAAATGGAGGAATAAATTTCCAAGAGTTTTTTGAAAACATCAGCTTTCATATTCAGTATCCATATGTGAATATATTAGACAATCAAGAAAGTACCGATAACGAATCGAGTGATACTGATAGTGATGACCAATTGCCAAATTTACTTGAATCAACAGTCTCTCCTGCTAAAAGCACTTCGAGAATAATAATACAACGTGTTGCAACTTTAAATTCTAATTCAACATGTTCAACTCATGAAATAAGTCAAGAAAACTCAAATGGCAATATAGATATTGAAAAACAAGCTAGAATGATTGCGCAACAAAACTTAGATAAACTAAGTGAGATGGAACTAGAGATTGAAGCTTTCATTCATCACGATTCCAACATGGAAGTTTGCAAAAAATCATTTTTAGACTTTTATTACCGTGAGGCCTTAAAAGATTTAAATTTTACTCGTTTGTAATTCTACCTTTTACTTGTTATTTTTTTTATTATTTTTTTACTTATTTGATCTAAATTGTGATTTTTCTTTATATTTTCTAACTTTTTTAATTAACCAATTGTATTAATAAAATCTTTTTAAATAAAATGTTAAATACCCAATAAATTTTATTCCGTAATACATGAAATTTTTATATGCAGGAACATTTTAATTAAAGATTATCTGATAAGGAAGAATTAATGCCTTTTTTGTATTAATGAATTAATACAATATATAATAAATGAGACAGAGATTAAATATAATTAGAGAATAAATGCTACAAAAATTAATATTTAAAAAATGCTACGAAGGAATTATTAATACGAGAATTAATAAAAAGAGAATAAATAATACGGAATAATTGCTACATGGAAAAAATAAAACTAAATCATGAGTTCGAAGTAATAGATAGAGAGAGTGTCGAGGAACAGGCCTAGTTTCCACCCGTTATTTTTTAATTTTGGTTTGTTTTTGTTTTTTTTAGTTTATTTTATTTTTTTTATTATTTTTGATTTTTTTTTGGTTTTCATGTTAATTTTTGTTTTGTCAGTTATTTTTGCTTTTGTCAGTTATTTTTGTTTTGTTGTTTGTTTTTTGTTTTATTTTGTTATTAGTTTTTTTTTTTGTCTTTCTTTATCTAGTTTGTTCTTCTGGATCAGGTTACTTGGCTCCGGACATCAGGAGATGTCTTCTATGGCCGGGGGAGAAATGTAACACCCCAGACACCAGGGACCTAACCCAGAGAACAAACCACTATAAATATTTTATTATTTTATTATTATTAGAGGAGAAGAAATAAAGAAATTTAAACAAAACTTTATTTTTCTTTTATTTTAAATTATTTAATAGCGCCACGCTATTAAATAATATACCACCGGAAAAAATTGCCAACAAGCATTCTTTAGCAACAAAAATAAAAAGAAAAAAGTAAGCTAAATCTCATAATCAACAATTAAACGATTTCGTTTGACGAAACTTCAACTGTTTTAGGAATACAATTTGACAAAAAATGCAACTTCAATAACCACCGATAATTTAATCAATCGTTGTAACTCAAAAATAAATCTCCTACGACTCATAAGCAACAAACAAATCAAACAGAATAAACACATTATACCTAGTCACTATCTTCAAAGCACTTACCCAACCATGTTTCAATACAGCATGTTCCCTATATAGTAGAGTACATTGCAAAAGTTTAGAAATTTTTTTATTCTTTTCCTCTTTTTCAGCCGATAATTAAATAATTTAAATCTAAATACAGCAATTTAAAGAATTTTTTTACAACAAATTGATATATTACATCTGGAAAAAAAATTTTTATTTTATACTAAACAAATCTTTAATTATTTTAGATCATTAAACAAAATTCAAAAAATTAATTGATCAATAGTTTATATTTTGGGTCAATTTCAAATGATTCTTATTTTATAATCGAACATTTTTAATTTATTTAGACTTATCATCAATTAACGATTAAAATAGCACCGGACACTTACTTATTTAAGGATTTTTTAAACTTTAATATTGCTATAAATAACTTAAAGCCCAAAAAAAACTTTTTACCATATCACCAAAAAGGGAAAAAAAATTGAATCAACCTCGATTAAGTGGCAAATTATTGGTTTATTAAAGAGTGGTGATAAAAAGATACACGAAATAGCCACCCTTTTAGGAGTGCCTCCTAAATCTATCCTACAACAAAAAAAATTTTGAAGAGACTGGTACAGTGAATTATCGTATTAGTTCTGGTAGGCCCAAAAAACTAACCCTTAGAGATGAAAATTATATTTTTATAGAGGTTAGAAAAAATGTTACACTTAACTACCAAAAACTTGCTACAGAATTTAGTTCTAAGACTGTAGGGCCAGCTATATGTAAGTTTACCGTAATGAGATTATTAAAAAAAAAGGTTAGAATCTTACAAAGCAGTTATAAAACCACTGCTTACACCTTTAGATATGTTAAAAAGGTTTAAATGGTGTAAGGAAAGATTAAGATGGACCGTTAATGATTGTTCTAAGGTAATTTTTAGCGATGAGTCTAATTTTGAGGTGTTAAACCGTAAAACTAGAACTATCGTTAAAAGATTTAAAAATGAAAAATATGATCCTAAGTTCTGTGTCCCAAGATTACAAAACGAAGGAGGGTCCATGGGCATATGGGGTTGTATTTCTTTTAAAGGCACAGGTATATGCAACTTGAACACCGGACGAATTAATCAATAAAATTATATTGACACCTTAGAAACCAACCTTTTGTCATCAATTCCTACTGTAACTGATTCAGGTGTAAATTCGATATTTCAATAAGACGGGGCTCCAGCTCGTACACCTCGGTCGCTTAAGGCTTGGTTTAGTAGCCATAATATCGAGGTTCTGCCATGAATTAATACGGTTTAACACCCTATTATTATTATTATTCAGATCTAGTTGCTATTCGTACTTGATCTGAAATAATTGGAAAAATAACGAAGAATAATGTATAGATGACTTATTGGTCTATCTGATAATTTTAAAATTTTTGCTCAAAGAAAATGGAGCCAAAAAGAGTAAAAATCTTAAAGTTATATTTTTTGGAATATTCTAGTAGATTTTGATAAGCTTATTACAAAAAAACGAAAGTATAACGAAAGTAACGACCATAAAGATACCTTCTTACTAGCTAAGAATAACTAATTTTTCATATTTATAGGATATCTTAACAAATTGTCAGTTTAAGTTTTCGTTACCATTTCTAAGTTACCAGTAACAATTACAGGGTGGACTATAGAAATTCCCTGTTGTAAAAAAATTTTTAATCAGAAAAGCCGATTCTGCCTTTAAAACATTTCAAAAGAGAATTCAAAATTTTTCATGATTGTAGTAAAGTTAGTTCAGAAATTGAAAGCGTCTTTAAATAAATAATAATAAAAGATTTTATTAAGCTAAAAACCCTAAATTAAATTGAAAACATTGAAAAAAAGTTTTTAAATTAAATCGTATGATTATATTTTTCCTTCAAATCTATCTTTAGGTGGCCTGGATTATTTAGCTTATTTAGCCATTCGTCAAATTAAATTAAAATATTGTATTTAAATAAAAGACTTTATTAAAATAATAAATTTATAATTAAGTTTTGGTAAGATTGTTTTTCTTTTTTATTTTATTTGTTTCTTTTAAGCATGGTAAAAACCGGTATAATTTATTCAAAAAGATTCCTTAAAATAAAATAGAAAAAATTTTAAAATTGAATTTTTTATAATATATTTTTTTGAGTTTACCATAAATGTATGGATTTAAACAACTATTTGAAACAGCAAATGTAAACAAATAATTTCTAATTTTTCTATTAGTAGAATTGTTAAAAGCGTTTGGATTAATAATAGCCCATAAAACACAAAAGTAATATGGTGTCCATGAAAATAAGAATGCAATAACTTTTTAATGAAAATAAAAAATTAATTTATATTTTATAAAATAAGAACAAGACAAGATTAGTTCAAACCAATCAAGGCACTAAGTTTTAATGTTCTATATTTAGCTTTCATAAAAGTGTTGTTGTTTGTTCTTCTTAAGTTGTCGTTAAAAATTATTGATTGTCCTTTTGATTTTTTGTTTAAAATATATTTTTTAAAATTTTTTAAATATTATATAAAAATACCATGTTGTATAATATTTGTGTTTAGATTATATGTTTGATCGTAATTAATATTTTTTAAACTATTAAAATTCAATCTATTTCTATTATATCTATATCTAATGTATCTGTTCAATTGAATTTGATTTTTATTGTTATTATTATTATTAATATTAATATGTTGATCATTTTGATTATTATTATTGTTATTATTTTTGGTATGTAAAGCTATTGTGGAAAATATTTTAAAATAACAATAAATCATAATCATTAATGGTGCTCCATAACATCCAATAAAATGATACAAACTATAAATTAACTTTTTAAATTGAGTATTTAATTTTACAAAAGTAACACATTGCTTAAAAGTAGCATCTTGTGGATGTTTTAATATTTCAAATAAAAAAACCTAAAAAATTAAAAACATTTTTTAAATGAAGATTTAATTAATTTTTAATAAATTATTAATATATACTTGTGGTAGACTTGATAAAAAGCTCATTAGCCATGAAAGCGATAATAAAATTTTATTTAAACTATAAACTTTTTCCAATTCTAATGGTTTTACAATAACATAATAACGATCTAATAATAAATTAAAAAAAAATACATATTAAATATTTGAATAAGAAAATAAGAAAAAATAAAAATAAAAAAAAATAAATAAAATTTACCAATTGTGATGGTAATAATAACAAAAGAAGACAAGTAAAGTCCAAAAGTTCTTAGAAACATCATTAATTTACACATGGTTTCACCAGCTAGCCAGCTGTCTGTTATTGCCCAGATAATTTCAAGAGGTAAATGTATATATGTAACCATTAGATCAGCTATGCACAAATTCATCAACAATAAACGTATTCTTGAGCGTGAATTTTTAAAATTTTTTTGTGTATTTTTATTCATAAATAATAAAGCTACAAACGAAGTTGTATTACCAACAAGACCAATAATAAACAATATTAAATAAATAATTATTTTTTCAGTATGTTTACTTCGGACATTAATTAAATTTTCATTTAATTTATTTAATAAAACACTACTAGTACTACTGCTACTACTGCTACTACTAGAAGTAGCACTAGTACTAGTACTCGTAGTTATGTCAACCAATGTGTTACTAATTGTAGAATTAACTAATAAACTTATATTATAATTTTGATTAATGCTCATATTCTTAGTTTTTATTTTAAAAATCACAAATTGAAATTTATTTATTTATAATTTAAATATTAAAAATTATTATTATTATTGTTTTGATTAGGGTTAGATTTAAAATAAATTTCTCTATATAATCATTTCATAATAATCTGAAATAATTTCACAAAAATCTATAAAATTCAATTTATTTAATTATTTTCAAATAAATAAGTTTTAAAAATCAGGAAATAAAATCACGTTTTTAATATATTTCATTTTTCTCATATTTTTTGCTTCATTTAAAATCTTTTTTTAAATTATTATTTTTCAATAATTTAAATAATCTTTTGTTTCGGAAATTAATAAAATTAAATCTACTTAATGAATAAATTTCTTAATTCTTCGTTTTATCATTTTTTTTCAGAAATTTTTAAATTTTTCTCATTTTCTAATGTGACAAACAAAATATGACTTTTATTTAGTGTTATTTTGTTGTTTTTGTTGATGTGGTAGTATTATAACAATAATGGCTTAATTTTAAATGATAAATTGTTTTAAACATTTTTCAAAAACAAATTTAAATTTAATTAGAAACCTAAATAATAATAATAATAAATGATAAAGATTATTTATTTATTTAAATGACAAAAACATAATTGAAACAATATTTCGATAATATTAGATTACTAATTCTTTTAAAATTTAATAATAATAATAATAATAATAATTTTAGTTAAAATTAATCAAAATTAATTGTCGTATCAAATAATTTAACATATTCGAATCACTTGACAGTTAGATCTTTTTGAAAAAGTTTTTAAATATTGATGCAGAAATTGTAGGAAATATTGCTCAAAGTGTTTAATTTTAATACCACTACCACTTTTCTCATCTCTAATATTATATATTAAAAAGGCTTTAATTAACTCTTTATTTTTTTTTTCGATATTAAAATAAAATAAAATTTATTAATTTTCATTTGTTGCCAAATTCTACCTAACTAATTAAACTAAAATTATTCAAAGTCAATTATATAAATTATAAAGAGAAATAGATCAATTGATTGAGAATTTTTAAACTATGTAGAGTAACAGTTATTATTTATTTACTGCTAAGCAAGTATTATTTTATTGAAAAATTAATTTGAGAATTTAATTATTTTAATTAATTAATATTGTATACGTGATTAATTGAAAATAAAAAAAAATTGAAAATTTTGAAACACAAACAAAACTAAAAGAAGAAGAAGAAAAATTATATATTTTTTTTTAAAATTAATTTTAAACATGAATTTATTAATTTTAAATTAATTTTTTTTAATAATAATAATAATAATCTAGAAAAAAAATTATTAAGAATCACTTGAATAAAAAATAGAAAAAAAAATGAAAAAGAAGATGTAGAAAAAAGAAGAAATATGCAAATAAACAAATAAATATAAAAATTTTTCTTATTTTTTTTATATAAATAATTAATTTTTTTCTTCTTTTTTTTATTTAAAAATAAAAATAATAATAATAAAAATGTTTTAAATATATTATTTATATTTTCGATTTTTTTCTATCTGATTAATTGAAATAAAATAAAATGAATCAAGTAAAAAAAGAAAAAGAGAAAGAGAATGAGAGAGAAAAACTAAACATCAATAATAATTATTATTTAAAAAAAATAAAAAAATTCTTTTCCTAATAATTCTAATTATAATTATATAAAAATTAATAAAACACTTGATTAAACATGGATGAAAACAAATTTTGGAAAATCTTTTCTAATCTTAATTCAAGTAAATATTAATATTAATAATAATAATAATAATATTAATAATAATTGAAATACCTAAAAACTACTTAGTTTATTTTAAAATTAATCTTTTCTTCTTTCTTTTTTGTTTTGTTTTGTTTTGTTTTTCTCTTGAGATTTAAACAAGTAATATTTATAAAAAAATCAAAATAGAAAAATACAATAGGTGTATCTAAAATAAAAATTGTATTATTGTATTTAATTAAAAATAAAAATAAAATAAAATCCGATTAATTTCTAATTTAGAAATTTAAATCCTGATTAATTTTGGATTTTATACTAAGAAAATAAAATAAAATAAAAGAAAAAACAATTGAAATTTTTATTCTCAAAACTTGAGCTTTATGTTATGTTTGATGTCAATATCTTGAAACAATTTAGAAAATTTGAAAATTTATTTTTTATATTTATTTAACTAAAAATGTAAAATAAAAATAAAATAAACTAGATTAAGCCTAATAATCACTATAATAATTCCGTCTACTGGTGCTGGTGTTGATGTTGCTGCTGCTCCTATTGATATTGTTATTGCTTCTATGATTAAACTAAATTTAAAATATCAAATTAATAAAAATAAAAATTGTTTGAAAATAAAGCTATTTTTCAATATGAATAAAAATAATTAAACAAATAAATAAAAAAAAATAAAAAATTTAATTTTAAAAATTGTTTGATTATTCATCATGATATGTATGATGAGATTCGTTTAAAATTTAATTCAATTTTTAGATAATTTTGTTTTTTATGTTTTCTTTCGTCATTTATTAATTCATTACATGGAAAATACATAAAAACGTGTTTATTATTTCTAGGTTTATAATCAATTTTAATTATTTTAACTATTCATTTTATATTATTTTATTTTATTTTAATTTTTTTTTATTTCTTTAGCATATGCTTTAATTTTTAATACAATTCATTTCTTTTACAATTTTGTTTTGAGCATTCTTAGAGCATTCTTAGAACATTCTTACACGTACGTTACTTAAAGAAGATTTTATGTTTAATTTATTAATATAATAGCAAAAAGCAGTATATAATTTTATAGTTAATTTTAGAAAATAAATAGGAAAAATTTTAATAAAAATTGCATGATGAGTTTGTATTTATCAATCAATCAACTTTTTATTGTTTTTAATTTAAAATTCATACGGGGCCTATTGCATTGATTATTTTTCAATATTTATAAAATATATTCAAAATGATTTATAAGCTATAGAATTAGAATTAGAATTGGAATCGGAATTGGAATTAGAATTTGAATACATCTTTAAAATAAAAATTTTTTCTTAATTATTTTAAAATAAAATATTAATTTAATAACAAAAAAAAGAAATCTTGTAAAATTAATAAATATTTATGCTTATTGGACATATTGAACATTTATTGAAATTCATAATATAATATTTAAATTTTATGGTTTTATATTTTATAGAATGGGTAAAATTTGAAATCTAAATTTAAATTAGAAATCTAGATTTGAATTAATAGAAAAAGCTACACAAAGCAAAAATTCTTATTTCGTCTAATAATTTAAATTAGTTTAATATTTGTTTTATTAAAATATTAAAGTATTCAAGTCGTAATTTTAAGATACCATAAGATTAAAATTTAAATTGGAATTAAAATTTTTAAAAAATATTAAAAATAAGCAATTTTTTTCTATATTTTTTAATTTCTGATTAACCATTTAAATTTACCAACTCTTCCAAGATAATTATAGTTTAAATACAGTAATTTTATTTATATATTATTCTTGTCAATATATATTTAATAAAAATAAAATAAATTTTTCTCAATTTAAATAAAGAAAACAAAAAGAATGCTTAGAATTAGGACATTTGATTACATGATGATGGTTAAAATATACATGTAAATTCAATATAGTTAAATTAAATATATGAAAATTTACTGCATATAATTAGTAAAAAGTATAAACTTATCTATGTTCATCTGCTTATTTATGATTATTATCTTGAAATCATTAGAAATGAGACAAATTTGATTAGGCTCTTGTCTCCTATTCTTGGAAATAAAGTTTAATTCAAGTTTTTCTAAAATAACTTAACAGACTCTGCAGTAGATCAACCAAAGCAGTAAATTGCTATAGGAGCAAATTACCACGAGAATGGTAACATTTATATATTTTGAATCAAGATAAGCCAGAGCAAATAAAAAAAAAGTCGAAAGAGGTTCCCTCGTGAGGGAAATGGTAAAATTATAACATAGGTGAATAAATAGTCTATATTTTTAACACTCAAACGACCGGTGTCATTTTGCCATCTTCTTTAAATATTTAGAATGGATGAATGGACAATTTTTTAATTTTAAAATAATTTAAAGACACTTGCTACATATAAATAAAAAAAATTAGAATCTTAATTAAAATTAGCAAACAACAAAAAAAATCCTTAAATTTAAATTTGATTTGAATCATTTTGAATTTACTAAAATAAAATTCTATTCAAAAATTCAAATATTAATCTTTATTAATAGAAAATCTTTTGAAAATATTTAAAAAACTTTTTTCTAAATAAAATTATAAGATGTTTTTGAAAAGCAAGTTAGGTTATAAATCTAAAATATAGAATATAAATAGAATAGAAATCGAATTGAAATTAATTTCAATTTAAAGAAACTTGTTTACTTGTTATTCGCTCTTGTTAAATTTTTAAAAATTAGCAAATTGTTATTATGAGCTTTGCTTCACGCTTAGTTTTTGATAATAAATCATTTAAATATTAGAAAAATGAAAACAATTAAAAATATATTTTATTTAAATTTATAAATAGATTTATATTAATTACAAAATTTAATTTTATAAGATTTAATTATAATGTTATTTAGTGTATAATAAAGTCGGCAGATGGTTGAAAAACTGAGAAAAAAAATTAATAAAAAAAAAATTTTTTAAATTTATTTTATTATTCATCATGATCTGATTCGCTCAAATTCAAATCATTTTGATCATTTTTTATATTTTCATCATCATTTATTTTATAAACACGTTTTTTCTTTGGTTTATAATCAATTTCATCATCATCATCATCATCATCATTATCACTATCGTTATCTTTATCCTGTTGATTATTCAACTGATTATTAATATTAATATATTGATTAAATTGTTTATTTCTTTTTTTATTATTTGATTTTAATTTTTTAGTTATTGTTTTAGTTTTTGGTTTTACTAAAACAAATTGTTTATTTGAATCTACTAATAAACAACAACTAGTTTTATTTTCTATTTTTGTGTTGTTATCATTTAATTTGGCTCCAACTTTATTCACATCAATATCAATTGAATCCAACATTTCTACATTTTTGTTATTATTACTTGAATAATTATTTGATTTATTCTTATTAATGTTGTAATTATATTTTAATTTTAGTTTTTCTCTTATAAGTAAACTTTTGACCAAATGTTTCCAATTGTTTAAAACACGTTCTTGTTTTTTTTCTATTTGTTTTTTAATTTCCAATTGTTCATGTTGTTTATATGCATCAATAACTAAATTTTTGTTTTCTTCACAAATTACCCAACCATCGTAAACAGCATGTGAAAAACCACCATGTGCATCAAAGCCAACAACAGCTGCAACACAATCAATGTTCAATTTGCGACAAACTTTTAGCAAATTTGGCATATTTTTTAAATGAACACATCCATGTGGTAACATACATGGTTGAAACAATTCAACATTGCCAAATTCGTTTCTAGGCACAATTCCATTACGTGCATATTCTGGCTCGTATTGTTTTGTTTGCCAATAACCATACAAATCTAAATCTGGATTTTGTTTACAACCTGATTTGTATTCGCTTCGTTTCATTCTTCCTTTTACTATTTTTATTGTTTTTTCAAATGGTTTTACTACTCGAGCATATTTCAGCCATGTTTGTCTTGAATGTAAAGTTACTAAATTGTCTCTTGAATATATTGCTTCGTTTCGAATATGACCAACTGGTTTTACATTTACTGGATAAATAGATTGAAATTTTAACAAATGACGTTCAAGTATGTACAATGGGTGATCTTTAAATTCCGATATACTTTGTGGCATTGCTTTTTTTAATAGCATTTCTTTAAAAAATAAAAATTAAATTGTTGCATAATACTGTATATTGCGCTTTTTAATATAATACTTTTTAATATAATAAAAAAGCAAAATTTATTTTAAATTTGTTGTAAAATAAAATGCGTTTTTATATATATAAACTTTATTATAAATAATGCAATTTATTTTGCAACAATATTTTGTTATTGATTGTTAATTGATTTTTATTACCTTTTATTTGGATTTCTTCTTGTATATCGAGTTGAGCATCTAGAGGTTGACGAATCATTAGTGTTTTTTGCCACCAGAGTTTTTTATGATCATCTAAATGTGTTATTCTCAAAGAACGAGTACTAGAACTAAGCCATTCGGACGAGTATCGTTTAGTAACATCTTTTACTCGATTATCATTATCAAAAGCACAAACATACAAAACACGTTGATCAAGTCTTTTCTCAATAAATTCAGCACAATCAATTTTAATTTCAAATGGATCCAAACATACCCAACATTGTTCATGTTCTAAATATACTTCTAACCAATAGTTTCTATAATCTGATTTTTTACAATTATTTAAATTAATTTCATCATCATTTAATTCTTCTTCGTCTTCTTCTACTTCTAATTCATCTGAGGATAAAATTTTATTTTTATTTTTATTTAAGCAAGTTGATAATTTTTCAATTTTCTCTTGTTGTGGTTGTTGCTTTAATTGTTGTTGTTTTATTTGAATAACTTGAAAACAAATACACAATCTAGTTTTAATATTTAAATTCCTCATACAAATTAAAACTAAAATTAAATATTCTAAATAAGATACTATTGTATTACTATTATTATTATTATTATTATTATTTGAATTTAATGTTTGAATTGATTTGGATAAATTTTGAATATTTAAATTAATAAAATTATCATTTGTATTTGTATTTGTATTTTTAAAATCAAATTTAAACAAATTATTTAAATGTTTTAAATAAGACAATAAAGATTGTTTATTAATTGTTGATGTTGTTGTTAGACAAAGTGATGATGATGATGATGATGATGATGATGATGATGAATATTCAAGTTGTGGCATTGATAATACTAAAGCTGATAGAATTGGTTTTAGACTAATTGAGTTTAAATAAAAACCATGTGCTAACCAACAAACTAAATGTGCTTTTAAACTAGATATTAAAAACTTTTTTTCCATTAATTTAAACATTCTTTGTATTTTTATTTTTGGATCTAATTGTTTTTTAGATTTTGATGATTTATTATTTAAATTTATTTCAATTGTTTCTTTGTCTAATTCTATTTTATTTATATTTATTTGACTTTTTACTTCTTCAAAATTATCTTCATTCTCTTCTTCTTCATCATCTTCTTCTTCTTCTTTTAGTTCATGTTCTTGTTCATCTGAACTAGAATCACTTATCATTACATTATCTATTCTATTATTAATATTATTATTATTATTATTATTTAATGTTTCTAATTTAAGTAATAAATCAATTTTATTTTCTACATTTTCACAATGTTCTATTTGAGTTTTAATTAGCTTTTCAACATTTTGTTCATTTTTAATTTTAATTTTATTTGAATGTTTATTTTTAAATTTAATCGGTTTTAAATCATTCTTATCGTCGTCATCAACATCAACATCAACATCATTATCATTTTTATTATTATTATTATCTTTTTTATCTATTTGTTCTTGTTTAGTTTCGAAATATTCACTTTTTATTTGTTTTGATTTTTTGCAATCTTTTGCAATATTTTTATTTTTATTGTTGTTGTTATTTTTAATTTTAGTTTTAATCTTTTTTTCTAATTTTGTTTTCTCTACTTTTTTTATTTTAAATTCATTTTCAAAGTCTGATTCAACTTCTAATTGACTAGATGATTCAGTTTTATTTTTTCTTGCTCTTAATTTCATCTAGTACAAAGTACAAAATTAGTTATATTAGTTGCAAAATTGATTTCGTATAAGCTATGTAAAGTCTATATAAATAAACGCAATTATTTTTGCAACATTTTAAATTTCTCAACATTTTAAACCTTATAATAATAAAAATAATGAAGTATGATTAATGATTATAAATATGATAATTGTATTTGAATTGAATACATTTTATAATAATTTGATAATGTTGCATAAATAATTGCGTTTTTAAATCATATAAATATATGAGTAAATACCGCAACTAATTATAAACAATTATATTAGATATTTTCTATTAATGAAAATAAATTGGCAAGTTTACTAAATAATGATGGTAATGGTGATGATGATGATGATAAAGATAATAATGCTAATAAAATTCTAAGCAATCAATTTTAAAATCGATTTAAATTAAAAATTGAAAATTATTTTAAAAATATTTATTCATTTAAAAAAAAAAATAAATTTAATAAAAAATAAAATATTTTCAAAATATTTTTTATTTATTCATTCATTCATTTAATTCATCTAGTAATAAACAAAAATAGCAAAAATAGTAATAGTAATAATTAGAAAAAGAATATTATATAAAATAAAATAAAATAAATGAAACAAAATTTACGATTTGAATTATAGTTGAAATAAAGTTGTTTTAAATTTTGGTTTGAAATTGCTGATAGAATAATAATTAAAATATACCGAACGTCATAGGGTTGAACATAACCATATTACTAATATAATTCAGTTCGGTATAGGCAAATAAAATTATTAATTGTATTAATAGTATTTATAGTATTAGCAGTAGTAGTAGCAGTAAAGAATCTAGATGCTTTGTAGTGGTTTTAAATTGATTTGTATTGATTTGTATTGATTTGTATTGTATTGATTTGTATCGTATTAAATTGAATAATTTAATTTAATTTAAAAAAAAAAATAAATTCTAAAAATACGAATTACGAATAATAATAAAAATAATAATAATAATAATAATAATATTAGCCGATTTTGTAACAAAATAAAACTTTTTTTTCTCTCTTATTTTTATTAACAAAATAATAATAATAAAAAAATAAGATTACAAGTTTCATTTTTTTATACAAGTTTAATAATAAAACACAATATAATCAAGACACTGATCATTCAGCAAATTACAAAAATAATTATTTAATTATTATTTATTATTAAATTATATATTTTTAATGGCCTATTTTTTTTTAATTATTTTATTTATTTATTCAATCAACAAGACCTTTATATTTAAAAATAAAAATAAAAAACATTAATTAGAAAAAGGAAATAAAATTTTACAAAATTTTAAAAATTTAAATTTAAATTTAAATTTAATTTAAAGAAATTTTAAAAAATAATTAAAAAAAAAAAAAAGAAGAAGAAGAAAATTTCAATCTTCTTTTTTACTAATTACCATTAAATTGTTATTTTTGTCTTGTTGAATCAATAAATTAGTAGATTCTTGTTGTTCTTGTTCTTCCAATTGTTGTGGTATTTTATTTTCAACTTGTTCTTCTTTTAATTGTATTTGTTGTTGTTGTTGTTGATGTTTAGTTGATTTATTTCGATTTGTATTTCTATTTAAAATCAAAGGTATTAAATCTTTGAATAGAATTCTCTTGAATAAAACAATATTTATAATTGCCATTAGAATTGTACAAGTAAGCAATAAAGCTAAATAAGAATTTGTAACACGATGTCCATCGATTTTAACACTATAAAAAATAGTTATCAAAACACCAAAACGAAATATAATAAAAGTAAATATATTAAAAAAACAATTAAAATAAATCAATATTGGATATAATTGATCAATAGAATAGAATTTAAGCAATTTTCTAGCATGTAAAAATACACTATTGAATTCCATTAAAAGAGCTATTACAGTATAGCCAACAGACAACAAATTGATCATGTGATAGCCAAACGAAATTAAAACAATTAAATGATGAAGACAAACAACCCATTCAATATGAAAATAACCATTCGAACAAATATCATAAAAATCGTATAAAAAGTATCCACACGAAAATGCCAATAGTAAATAAGTATCCCAAGATACATGTAATAATGGATCAGCAAATAATTCTGTATGTCTTGTATACAATATTCTCAATAGCCAAATAGAACACAACAAAGAATGTATAAAACTAATTTGTAAATTCCTATAAGACCAAATTGTAAAATTTATTTTAAATGTTTTCTCTTTATACAATTGTTTGTCATTATTATGATCATTATAATTATAATTATCATTATCATTGTCATCATGATTGTGATTGTAACTGTAATTGTAATTGTAATTATAATTGTAATTGTCAAATTCAATTTTGATTTTATTTTCTTCTTCTTCTTCTCCTTCTGCTGCTGCTTCAGAGTCTGCTTCTTCTTCTTCTTTATGTTCTTGTTTATGATTATTGTTATGAGTATGGTTTTTAATTAATTTGTTTTTTGATTTGCGTTGTTCATATTTTTTGTATTGAATTAAAGCTAATTTGGCATGTTTTTGTTTATCTATAAACGAATCGACTATTAAATAAATTAAATAAAACACTATTGAGAACATAAATATTAAAGATAGAACTATTAGACTGCGATAATTGTTATTTGATAAATAAAATTTATCATTAATATTATCAAAATTATTAACATTATCGACATTATTATTATTTATTGATCTTGTCAATTCTTGTTTTGGTTCTTTAAAATTACTCGGTTGCATTTCCATTTTTGAAAAACTATTTTATATTTGATTTATATTTGATTTATATTTGATTTATTTATATATAATCTATAGAAATAGATTTAAATAATAATTAGGATTATAAACATGTATTTAATTTTATACAAAATGTAAAAGAACACAAAAGAACATAACAGAACATTTATTTAGATTTTATTTGGATTTTTTTTTTATTTTATCAGAATTATATTACTTGGCAACTAGAAAACTTTATAATTTATTATTAATTAATAATTATTAATAAATAATAATAAAAAGAAACAAGAAACAAGAAATAAGAAAAATAGAAAAATAGAAAAAGTTAATGTTTCATTTAAAGTAAAAACAAAAAAAATTATCATTTATAATTTTATTTTATTGGAAATAAATAATTCATTTTTCTATTTCACCAATAAATTTCAAGCTTTAATAATTCCTAATTTTAATATGTAAATTTTATTTTAACTTTTATTTTATTTTATTATTTTATACTCTAAAGTTGCTAAATTAACTAAATGATTAATTTTTTTAAATAAAACTATACACCAATTTATTTTTGTTTTTTTTTTTATTTTTTTAATCATCATAATCATCATTTTCATAATCATTTTGTTTAGTAAAAATAATATACAACATTTTGCATAGATAAATAAGTCAATTAATTCTAGGTCAATCTTCTTTTTATTATTTTTATTATTATTATTATTATTAGTATTAGTATATTCAAAAAATAAAATAAAATAAATTAATACATATATGTATAAATACACTTTTACCACCCAATTTTCTTGTTTTTTTTTTTTTAATTAAATGTTTGTTGCAAAATAAATTGCGGGTTTTTATATTATAAATGTATATATTTGAGACGAAATTTATTTTGCAACAAACATTAAAATACTATACTCTAACTAAAAAATACGATATACGATATACAAGACAAGACAATCTAACAATTGCCTCAAATGAAATGAAATTATAGAAAAGAGAGATTGATTTATGTCAATTTTGAAATTTTAACAAAACAATATATTTAAAATAAAATAAAAATAATTTATATATTTTTAAAGATATTTTTTTAAAGAAAAATAAAAAAATATTTTTTTTTTCTTTTTTTCAAGTTTAAATATTAATAATTATATTTTATATATATATATATTTTTTTTTCTTTTTCAATATATTTCAAAGTCTAAGCACTCTCTCTCTCTCTCTCTCATTTTTTTTCATTCCCTTACGCTCGCTTACTTACTTTTCTTTTTTTTTTATTTTTGTAATATTTTCTGTTTATAGCGTTCTCAAACAACATCAGTATTAAAAACGAGAGTTTTATTTATTTATTTGTTTTTTTTATATAATTTTTAGTTTTAGCTGAAAAAAAATAATAAAAAAAAAAAAAGAAAATTAAATCTTATTTGTATTTGTGTGTTTTGTGTGTGTGTTGGAACGAGTTTATTAAAAATGTGTTTATATAGATTTATTATTATTATTATTATTATTATTTCCATTATTTTCATTATTTTATTTGAATAGAATAAAATTATAATATATCTTTTACTTATAAATATATTTTTTTTTTTATAATTTTTTGTTTTCTTTTTCTATCAAATCAATATTGTTTTGATTTTTAATACACTTGATTGAATATGAAATTAAGTTTATAATATACACAATGTATAATATAAACAACAAAAATTATGTTAATTTATTCATTTAATTTCATTTTTATTATACATAACAGTATTTTGCAAAATTAATTGCGTTTATTTATATATATTTGACATTACTTAAAACGAAATTTATTTTGCAACATTTAACTAAAATAAACCCTATAAAATAATATATTTACTTATCTTTTTATATAACTAGCTAATTTTCTAATTTTCAGTTCAGTTCAGTTTTTTTTTTTTTATTAATTAATTGACTTGAACAAAAAAAAATAAATTAAAAATTTATCGTTTGGAATTTATAATTTAAATTGTTTTAATTCAAAACCATTGCGCTTTTGAATATAATAAATGTATATTAAATAAACGAAATTAATTTTGCAACACCATGTTAGTTATTATTATTAATTAACCAAACACTTTTAAAATTAATAAAATTAGAAACTTGTAATCTAATCAACAAATTAAATTAACAGATTAAATTTAAATTTTTAGTTGTTTTTGTTATTATTGTTGTTGTTGTTGTTGTTGTAAGATTAAAACAATAAATAAGATATAATAACTTATAAAAAAAAAAGAAAAAATATATTTATCTTTAAACTTTTCAATATGTCTACTCAATAAACTTTAAAATATTTTTCTTGTTGTTATTGTTGTTGTTGTTGTTGTTGTTGTGTTTATGTGTTCTATAATCTAAAGATGAATTTAAAAATAAAAATTCATCTCCTGTGGCTAAATAGATTTATAATTAGTTTCTAATCCAAAAATAATGATTTAAAAAAGTATATCAAATTTCTATTTTATTAAATAAAAAAAAAAAAAAATTAATTTTATTTGAAAAAATATAATATAAGTATAAGTATATAAGTATCTATAGAAACAAATTTAAATAAATATTAATTTTATTATTAAAATTGATTGATTTTTTTATGCTTAGAAAAAAATAAATTAAAATTTATTGAATTGAACAAATTGATTGTTTAGCTTTGGTTTTATTCTTTTTTAATAAATAATTAGAAATAATAAGCTCTTTACAAATATTATCACAATTGTGTAATGCTGATTGAATCGATGATGATGAGTTTAATTGTGTAGATTGAATTGAACGAGCATTTGTTTTAACTAAATCAATTGCTTGACTACCCAAAACAGAGATCCAACTTTTAAAACTATTTGCTGAATCATTGTAATTATCAAAAAATCTATTTTTACTTGTTTCATTTGTTTCATGACTTGCTGTTTGTAATATATTTGTTTGGTTTTCATTGATTAGTTTTTCTGTGAATATTCTTAGTAGAAATTCGCCTGATTTGTTATAATCAAATGTGCTTGGTATTATTAAATAATAGCCAGGCACACACTTGAATCTTTTAGTAACTTCTCTCTTGTTTATGTAATTGCCCGAATTGCCAACACGTTGCAATTGATACTCGCACAATGGTTGTTTTAATTTCAATGAATTCTCTGCATCTGCATCTTTTATTACTTTGTACAATCTAAATTGTATAAATTCTTCAGCTGATTCACCATTATTGAATACTCGTTTTTCTCTTGTATACTTTTGCATTAGTGCTACAACTACTGTTGCCATATTATCATTATCGTTTATGTCTACATCAACCAATCTAATTAGAAATTGTGGATTCGACCAAAATCGTGTATCGCCTGAATTGCCTGATCCACCAGCTGATACATTTTCTATCCATTCGCCATGATACGATATCATTTTCCATGATATTTTATCATTCTTTAAATAGTCTTGTTTTAGTATCTCATCCGAGAATGACTCTGGTGTTAAATGACAAAATTGTATTGAATCAAAATTAGAATAAAAATCTTCAAAACTCATCCAAAATTCGCCCTCATTTTCAATTTTAAAATCAATTGCTTTTTTCAAGTCTGATGATAATAGATTCCATTTTGATGAATTGTCACTCCACTCTCCTTTCCATTCTATTCTACCCCATGGATTTCTCAATCTAATCAAACGCACGTCTCTATTGTTTATTTCAATTAGAGCTACTTTGGTTATTGTATAAGCATGACCTCTTACCAAGCCATTTGATAGTTTTTCTTCTTGTACATATTCATCTGCTTCTATATAAGCTGCATTCATTGATTTAAGCTCACGTGATTTACACAATATTTTCCACAAATCATTTTTTTGTTTTTCGCTTGATCTCTTTTCTAATATAAAACTCTCCTCAATGCCACCACTCATGTCTATTAGAGCATCGGTTGTAAAGCCACCTTCTAAATTTTCATAACTACCACACACTTTAGCATAAGCCTATATTATTAAATGATTTAGTTTTTGAATTAGCAATTAACAAGCATATGTTCTAAAATTAATTTCGTTTTAAATAATAATAAATCTATATATAGAAACGAAATTAATTTTACAACAATTTAAAAAAAAAAACTATTAAAATATAAAAAATTTGAATCTTAATTTTTCTAATAAGGCAGCCCAGAATTCGTTGGGTTCTTCTTTATTGCTACAAAAAACCAATTGTTTGTTGTATGCCCATACAGGTAAATAGTCGTCTATAACAACATCATACCAAAAACCATATATCCAAAATCTAAAATGAAACAAACCACAATAATCACTCGAATCAAACGATTGATTCATTGGCACTATTTTCTGAAACAAATCAGGCATAAATGTTATTGCTGCACAACCAGCTATGAACCAACAATTACCAAGAAAACCTTGATCTAAATCATTCGCATTTGCTGTATTTACAATATATTTGGGATTATTACAAATCTCTTTTGGTCTAAGCCATATTATTTCGTCTGGTATGAATTTATTATTTGAATAATACAAATTCGATTTAGTTGTAGTAAAATATTCATCTTTAAACATTCGACCATTTCTAATACATTCTTGTTTTATTTTTAAATAATTTTGATTTTTGAAATATTGAATTTTGTTATCATAAAAATATGAACTATGAGTTATTTTATTTTTAATATTTATTTTTTCAAAATTTTCCATTTCAACAATAAATTAATTGATTTTATTATTCTTGTTGCTGTTTAAAATGTTAGAATTTTAACAAAATTTTATTTTGTTTATTTATTTATAGCTTCATGAAAAACATTTGTTTTTTTTAGAAAAAAAAAGATTTTAATCATTTTCTTTTTAAACTTGGTAATAAAATACTTAATAGATCATTTATTATAGATTTTATAATTATTGTCTGAAGAACAATAAAATTATTAATTATAATAATAATAATAATAATCTGATTCATTTTCAATATTTGATTATTAATCCTTGATAAGATTTGCTATTCTATTTATTATGTATTTTTGTTTTTCATAGATATTATATTTATAGCTTTTGAGTTCAAAATTAGATTTTTAATTAATATAAAAAAAAATAATATAAGCTTATTTGAAAAGAAAATAAATATATTATATTCATATCTTAATACTTATCATCAAAAGAAAAGAAATATCAAGTAGATTAAATTTTATTTCAATTTAGATTTCAAAGCAGACAAAGAACAGCATCATCATAAATTAGGCATTTTTTAATGTTATTAAAAATCTTAATTGTAAAACAGTTTGTTACTTAGCCTTGTCGGCAAATAATAAATATAAATTAAATTATTAAAAAGATTGCCCGATTATATCTTTCATCTACACTTTGATATTACATGTTGATTTTAAGTATTTTAGAAAAAAAAAATTTTTAAGAAGCTTTTTTATATTTTTATTCAAGTGATGCAAGCAATACATAACCATCACCAAAGCATGTTTTCTTTTATGTGTGCAAGTTTTTTTTTGAACAAATGAACACAAGCTTAACACGCATAAAATAACTAGATAAAATTTTAAAATGCATTCAAAAGTTATATACTTTGATGATACTAAATTGTATCACCAAAGTATAATTGATAAAATTTAACATCATCAAAAATATGCTAAAAATATATTTATTGAAATACGATAGTCTATCAATAAATTAGCATTTAATTTCGAATGTTTATTATAAAGAGAATCGAATAGAGTAAAAGTTTCTGTTTATAATCTTAGTTTGGTTTAAAAATATAGTCATTTAAAGTTATTTAAGAAAAATTGCAAAAAAATTTAAAAAAAGTAGTTAAGTGAGTAATTGTTTGCTTTATGAATAAAATTAAGGAAAATAATAAAATTGTATCTTTAATAAAATTGTATAGTTTAAAAATTTGTTTTTTATTTAAAACACCTGTTTCACTTAAATTTTTTAAAGTATTTTTCTTTTAAAAATAATTTCAAAATTAATCACGAGGTTGACAATGCTTTGTAAAAAAAGTATAGCATAAGATAACATTTAAAATATTCTCAAAATTTAAATACTAAATTTTTTGTTTTAACTGAAATTAAATTTTAATCGAGAAACTCTCGGACTTTATTAAAATTTTAATGGAAATTCAAAATTTGTTTATTATTTAATTAAACTTATGATGAATATATACTGTATGAGTATTATTTAAATATAATATATATGCTTGAAAAATTCCAAAGAAAATTAATCAAATAATAATAATAATAATAATAATAATAATAATAATAATAATAATAATTAAAATTAAAATTTTGATATGGCTATCAAATATAATATCTTTAAATTGTTTATGGGTGTAGATGAAAAACAAATTTAAAATGAAAAAACACATAAGACAAAAACTTGTTTTAAAAAAACATATCAAAAACACACAAAAATTAATATTAAAATACAAAAAAGTAAAAAACATATTTATTAAAGATTTATTAAATATTTGTATCATTTTTTATTATTCATCAAAAATAAAAAATTTTTTTTCAGAAAGCCACTAACTACGCCAAGGCCGGTCCCAAGCCCGGGTAAAGTAGGAGGGGTGGTGGTATTATGCAAAGTGTGTTGCATTACGGGTGGTGAGGTCTACGGGCCTTATCTCAAATCCTGTCGTACGTCTGTGCCGCTGGCTTTGATCATCACGGAGTATAGTAGGTTGGGAACGATCGCGGGAGCTTGTTTTGTAACGCTGGCACTTTGCACATACTCTTAATAAGGCAAGGTAAAGTCAAATTAGGCGCTTGGTTTGGGGTTCCAAGCTATATGCCAAATAATGATCGAGTTTGCAGCTTCGGCTCAGATGAGTGGTTGTTATTTGTGCTGAACGTCCCCCGTCCTTATTAAGAGTATGTAGCCGTAATATCATCATAACTACGCCACTGCCGGTCCCAAGCCCGGGTAAGAGTAGGAGGGTGATGATTACCACTTACAACATAAACATTATTAAATACATCCTACGCTTTAAACTGTCATTAAAATATTATTAAAATTACTATTTTCCTTATCTTAATACTATGAAAACATGAAATTATCTACTAAATAAGATATTTGCCCAACAAGAATAAATTTTAAAATTTAATTAAATTTTAAATGGTTTATTCAATATTTTAAGGCCACTGAGAGATTCAAATCGAATAGCTAGAAGCCTTCTCAAATTCCCTAGCATTTGATTCTAAGAGCTAGTAATAGTAATAACATCGGTAGGACCATTATCAAATCAAATAAAAACAAATGCAATCTAGATACCTTAATTGTAAATATATTCAAAAGAAGTAGAAAGAAAAGGAATATCTTCCTTTATTGTATGTAACTAATTTTTAATTACTTTTTAATTGTTCATAATTAACTAATTAATTAACATTATTTAATTTAAAAAAGGATTTAATTCATGAGTTGCTCTCAGATAAATTCTGTATTAAATTCATGTTTGACATTTTTTGATTAAAAATTTTAATTTATCTCATAATACGTAATATCTCTCAGAAATAATTCTGTAGTTTTAAAAAATTTCCTTGTTGTTTTGTAGCTAAAGCTGTTCATAAATCCAAAGCATGTAGACCATAAAAGGCAAAAACGCTCTTGCATTTGATTGTTTTTGAATATAAATTTATATGTATATGTGTTTTTTATTATTTGTCAGAAATTATAAAAAATTATTTAAAAAAATTTAAATGTGATTTTACCAGATTTATTATTTTAAAGAATGTGATGGTGCTTCAAAAATTTTTTTTATGTGATTTTTCCAGAATTTAAGTTAATTTCCACTTATCTCATTTGTTTATAGTTTTCTAATATTTGAATATAAATATTCAATTAGAGTCAAATTATAAACTTAGCTCGCACACACTCAGACTAAGTTAAAATTTTTAATAATTGATATTAATATTCAAATTTCAAATTGCAGTTTAAGCTAAAATTTTATTAAAAAATAGCTATATATTCATATTAATAATCAATAAAATAAATTTATATATGGTTTTATTTCTGAAAAAATAAAATGTAAATTTAATAAATGACTCAAACTTGATTCAATTCAAATTTTTTTTCTTTATTTTAATTAAAAACAAAATAAGCACTCTTCTTCTAAACGAATCTAAAATATCTCCAAATAAATTGATGCACTCTCCATTTTAATAGTTCCAATAGGATTCATACAAAGTTCATTTATTATTAAAAATGCTATTAATTAGTGAAGATATAGTATTTTTCAAATTGATTTTTATATTTGAAACTAGTTTGTTCAAAAAAAAATAAAATTGTCTTGAACAATCTAAAATTAATTTGAAATTGTCCTAAAATGATTTATAGTAATTGCATTATTTGATCGGATATAAGCACAATGCTTTTATTAATTTCATAATATATAATAAAAAGTAATTTATTTTTTAAAATTTCGCATACTGTTCGAATAAAATATCAACTGGTATTTGAATCTCTTGAAATCCCTTTCTTTGCTTTCCTTATATTGGAAACAGATTGATTCATTGATTAAAACAAATAATCTACGTTTTGATTATTATAAACTTAAGTTTTATTTATTCTTTAATAAAAAATTAAAAATTTAATTAAATCTAAATATATATATATTAAAATTTACGAAGGTAACAAATAGAAACTTGAAAATCAAAAAAATTTTATTTATTTAAGAAAATTATTATTATTTTTTTTATTAAATTCTTTTTTTTTTTGATATTTTTTACATTAATGCCTGTTTTAACAAAAAAAAAAGAAAAAAGAATTTCAATTGTTTGTTTTCTTTGTTTTTTTTTATTTTTGATTCCTTAAATTTTAAAGTTAAAAAATAATTTTTAATAATAATAAAAAACTAAAATGAATTTGGAAACTGAAATAAATAAAGAAAATAGCGAATTTGAAATAGAATTGGAAAAATTGAGAATAAAAGTAAACAAAATAAAATCAATTTTAGATAATAATAACAACAAAAACCAAGGTTTTAATGGTTACAAATACTTTGAAGACGAATCAAGTTTCGAGGACGAATGGAAAAAGCATTTATTTAAATCAGTTGCAAATGGTGATATAGAAACAGTAAGAGAATTTTTAGAAATAAAAGGTTGTGATATAAACACAAGACAATATTCGGAAAACTTGTTAATGTGTGCAATCCGAAATAGAAATTCAGAAATAGGAGAATACTTGATAACAAAAGGAATCGACTTGAGCTATGAAACAAAACTAATCGAGTTGGACAAAAACCAGTTACCAATAAATTATTTAAATTATTCATGTAGACAAATGGCATATGACTATGGTCTATACAAACTAGTTGATTTAATTGATATATTCAATTCAAAAACAAATAAAAATATAATAAAACATTTGAGCAAGAGACATTTGTTAATAAATCGAATAGAAAGCTTGCAAAACAATTCAAATGAACAACAAACACAAGAAAATGTAAAATTAAGTTTATTGAATAAAAGTGTTGCTACTACATTAAGTAATAAAGAAAATGATTCAATAATATCAAACGAAAATGAATTTTTAAAGCAATTAGACAACATAAAACCAAATAGTTTGAATAGTCAAGATAATGATTATAATAACAATAATGATGATGATGATGATTATAATCATAATCAAAATGAAAATGGTTATATATTATTCAATTTAAATACAAATTCGTTTAATACAAAAAAAAGTCTAAATGAAAATTTATTGGATAAATTAAATGAAGCAAACGATTCAAGTAAATTAAGCAAGCAAAAACAAATTAGACTTAATCGAATAAACAGCAAAACAAAGTCAATTTCAAGTTCAAATTTAGCACAACAATTGTCGATAAAATCGATTAAATTACCAGAATCTAAGATCAAGTATAATCAAAATGTAAATAATTATTTTTTCAAGAATTCAAACAATGAAATAAAACAATTGAATGCTTTAAACAAAAAGAAGTTTAATTTAACAAACAAAGACATTTTAAAGTTTAATAATTTTTATTATTTGAAAAGTTTAAGCAATAAAAGTAATACTACCAAAATGGTCATAAACGATTTATTGCTTAAACCTAAAATAACTTATTTAGATACAATTTTTAAATAAACTTATAGAAAAAAATATATATATATTTTTTTAGTTCTTTATTAATTTTTTTTTGTTGCTTATCTTAAATGAACTTTGAGATTGTTTTTAAAGATAAGAAAAATATCAAAATTTAATTTGATTAAAATTTTATTTTTACAAAAAATAAAAAAAAAAACTTTTAAACGAAAAAAGCAATCTAACGAATTTCTATATAGATAAAATAATTTTATCAGCAAATTTTCAAAAATAAAACTTGTTGAAATCGAATCTTTGTTCTATTCCGAGTCTATATATATATATATATATCTATTTTAAAAATCTCAAAGTCTAATCCAAATTCAGAAATTCAAATATTCAAATAGTCTACATTAAAAAAAGTTTTATTTTTTGAATAAAAAATTAAAATACTCAAGTCTACAACTTTTAATTATGAGTCTAGTCTTTTCTAATAATTAAATTCTTAAAAAATATTCAACATGGACATAAAATATGTTTTAATAATAATTGAAAATGATAACTTGTTATTTAATAACTAGAATACTTGAAATTTTAATTGAATTTTATCACTTGCTATAAATCCTTTGTAGATCTTATAAATGATCTTATACTGTAGTTTAATTTGTTTAATACTTTCTGCTCTTTAGCTTTAGAAAAAACCTTGATGAATTTGACTATTAATTATTTATTTAAGATTAAATCATTATTATTAAATAATAGCTGGTAGAAGCAAATTTCTTTTATTCTTTGAATAATGTAGTTGATTGATGACAGCTGGGAATTGATATAGGAATTGTGGTAGAATAATTTTGAAATTAAAAAATATTAAATTTAAAAAAAGTTAATTATCTTTAAGTTTATTGTTTTTTTTTCAAAAATATATTTATAATCTTTATTTAATTAAAAGTAGTTTTGTTAATAAACAATTTTTAAACAAAAATGGAAAACTTCTTCTAAAATTGTATATAAAATTTAAAAATTCTAAAATTCACTTTACTTTAAAAAAAATAGAAAAAAAAAAACAATTTTTAGATTTTTATTTTTTTTAAATCTTTTTATATGTATATATATATTTAAAAGTTTTGATTTCTTTTAAGAAAACATTTTTTTCACCAGGTGGTGTTTTAGAATTTCTCAAATTAATATATTATAATAATAAATTGAGCAACAAACAAAAAAAAACAAAATATTTTGGTAAAAAATAGAAAAAAAAAATTTTTTTTTTAATAATTATTTTTTTGTTGTTGTTGTTGTTGAGATAACAAGAAAATAGGCCAAATGTATAATAATAATAATAATAATAATATAAATGTAAAACAAAAAAAATAAAATAAAAAAAAAGTCAAAATTTCAAAAAAAAAACAAAACAATAATCTAAAAAACAATTCATTTGAAATTACCCGTTGTTAAATTTTTAAAATTTTTTCTTTTTTTTATTTTTTTTTATAAAGTGTTTATTTTATAAAATAAATTTTATTAATTTGTTTTTTTTTTTTATTAAAAAGCTAAATTTCCTAGCTTAAATTAAATTAGAATTAAATTAATTAATTAATTAGTTAGTTATATAAGACTATAATAGAGAAAGAAAGAGACAGAGTTAATAGACAACAGATTGTTGTAGAGACTTCAATTGCTGTACCAATTGTGAGTGTTTAAGTTTTTCTTTTTCATAGATTAAATTAAGCTTTTCTTTTTTATTAGTAACTTCTACTAAATGATCAACAGCAGCTTTTAATATAGTTAATTTGCTAGCTTTTTGTTTATCAGATAAATTTGGTATATTGGTTCTAAGTGTTTCGAATAATTTTTTTAAATCATTACGACGTTGTCTTTCGCTTAGGATATGAAATGCACGTTTCTCGGCCGGATTATCGCTCGAATATCCCAAACTAAGACGATTATTACGTTTTGTTTGTTGATGATTATGGTGATGATGTTGTTGTTGTTGTTGATTTTTTCTTGTTTTTTTATTTGTTATTGTATTTGATGATGTTATTGTAGTTGTTGTGCTATTATTATTAATTGAATATGATGATTGTGTTGAAAGTTTTTCATTTAATTGTAAAAAATCAAAATTTTTCTGTGTATTATTATTATTATTATTATTGCTGTTGTTGGTGGTGTTGTTTAATTGAGGTTTAATTTTGATTAGTTTTTTGGTTGGTGTAGAATAACCAGATGAATTTAAACTAGACGATTTAGTTGAATTATTTAAATCAGAATGTGATTCTTCAGAATCAGAAGAAGAATCCGAAGAAGAATCTGTATCATCTGAAGACGAAGAATTAGATGGTGATGGTGAAGATGATGAAGATGATGATGATTCAACATCTGATTCAGTATCGTCTTGTAATTCATTTTGTTTGACAATATTATTACTATTATTATTAGTAGTAATATTATTATTATTGTTGTTTTTATTATTCAAATTATTCAAATTATTTAAATTATCCTCGGTAGAATAGTCTGATTCGTCAGCACTATGCGTTTTAATTTGATTTAAACTAAATGAATAATTATTACTATTACCATTTTGTTTAGATATGGTTGTAATTAAATTATTTTTATTTGAATTATTAACAGTTGTAATTTTGGTTAATAAAATTTTTTTATTTTGATTTAATGAATTTGTTTTAAATTGATTTGTATCATTATTATTTAAACTAATAGATTGCACCTTGTTACTAGTCATGGTTAAAAATTTTGGTTTATTTTGATTATTATTGTTGTTGATGTTGTTGTTGTTGTTGTTTGAATTTATATTTGAATTGGTAGTTGTTGTTAGAATTCTAATAGAACCAGTAGTATGTATTAAACCGGGTTTTTTATTAACTGAATACTGTGTGGTTGTATTAGAATTATTTGATTTTATCAAATGAGTAGAACAACTATTATTAGAATTACTATTATTATTATTATTGATTGAAAAATTATTCGTTTGATTTAATTTAGTTGTTTTAATAATATTTTGATTAGAAGGAGAACAAATATTTTTAGTAAGAATAGTAGTAGTAGTACTAGTGGTAGTAGTAGTAGAAGTGGCATTATTATTATTATTATTATTATTATTACAATTATTATTGGTATTTGATGGTAAATTAATTTGATTTGTTTTAAGACATTTAGCAAGTAAAGAAGAACTAGAAGAAGAAGAGGTATTTATTTTATTTGAATTATTAATATTATTATTATTATTATTTGGCTGTGAAAAATAATTATGATGACTTAATTGATTTGATTGTACAGAAACAACATCAATTTCTTCTTCCTCATCATCAACATTATCATTATCATAATCGTCAATATTATCATCTTCACATTCATCTTCTTCAGTATCAAGTTGATTTGTATTTTTAAATTTTAAACTAGATCTATAAGGAAATATTTGCTCAGGATTTATACAATCGATTATATCATAATTATCAATTAAACCAGATTTACTATTATTATTATTATTATTATTATTATTATTATTATTATTTTGTTGATTTACTATTAAATTAGTATTTGTTTTGTTTTTTAATATTGTAGTGGTAGTTGTGGTAGTAGTAGTAGTAGTTGCTGTTGTTGTATTATTTAATTTTTTTTGATTATTTAACAAAACATTATTGTTATTATTATTATTGTTATTTGTACTAGTTAAATTAGTAGACAATTTATTTATGTTATTTATATTATCAGTTTGTAAATTGATTTTTTTAATTTGATTTTGTTTTACTTGATTCGATATATTGTTATTATTAATATTATTCATATTACTACTATTTGTATTATTATTATTATTATTATTATTAATAGAACCAGTTGATGATAATAAAACAACTAATGGTTGTGTTTTAGTTTGATTTAAATTTTGTATTTTTTGAATTGAATTTGATAATACAGTTGTTGTAGGTAATTTAATACATTGCGTTAATTGTGTATTACTATTACTATTATTATTACTATTATTGTTATTTGAATTATTGCTTTGTTTTTGTGCATTATTATTTTCTATAGATATTGATTGATTTTGATTTAAAGATTTAGTTTTATTATTAAAATCTGCTGTCAATCGACTAATACAATCTTCATCTAACATTTGTTCCCAACCTTCTAATTCTAAAAAATCATTAAAATCATTAAAATCATCTAAACTATTTGCTATCGCTGTTGTTGCTGTTGTTGTTGTATTATTATTATTCGAATTAATAAACATATCATTATTATTATTATTATTAATGTTTAAAACACTTGGTGTTACAATTGTACTATTATTATTATTATTATTATTATTCATTACTGTAGTTGTATTAAATGGAGTTGATGCTTGATTTTGTATTGAATTTGCATGGTTTTGTAAATCAATAGCAAACTTTTTAATTGTTGAACACATTGTTAAACTAGATATTGATGAAGTTGAATTTTTGTGTTTACGATTATGTTTTTTTTTTTCTCTAATAGCCATTTCTCTAATAGCAATTAAAGTTTCTTGATTATCAGTTGTATCAAAATCAGTATCATCGTCTAATTCATAATCTAAAAAATCAAGTGACGGAAAAAGACTATCCGCTGCTGCTGCTGTTAAATTGTTTGATGTAAAACATTCCAATAAATTATTATTACTCTCTGATACAGATTGTTGATTAAGAAACAGATCAGTTTCATTTAAAATAGAATTTTGATTTGATGAAGAATCAATAAACGATGAATAATCATTTATTAAATTCGAACTATCATAAATTAAACTATCCAAAGTGTTTAAAAAACTTGGCGAATTTGATAATAACAAACTACAATTACTATTATTAATATTATTAATATTGTTATTGCTATTATTGTTGTTTGTTATAGTGATACTAGTCATAGTAGTGGAATTGTTATTACTCGATATTGTTGATATCGGTGGTGTCATATTTAATATTTAATATTTATTTATCTAAATGAGCAATAATATTAATAATAATAATAATAATTTAATTTTCTCTTTATAAAATGTCTACGAATGCAAAAAAAAGAAAAAATTTATTAAAACTTTTCTTTGAATGAATTATGAAATTTTTATGTTTTTTTCAACTACCCCACGTAAGCAATAAAAAGTAATAATTAACTGCAACTATATATTTTTTAAAAGTACACTTTTATGATTGTGAAATTTTTTAAAAGTCTGTTTGAATGTAACTATGGAATTTTAGAATATAATATAAAATAAAATAAAATCTATTTTTAAATTTTTTTTTGTTTTACTTTTTTTTTATTGAAAACGTGAGTTTGATATGAATTGAAACTAAGAAATGTAAAAAAAGATTTTTTTTTTTTTTTTTTACAAAAAATTAAATTTTTATTATCTTTTTTTATTTTTAAAATTCACATTTAATTTAAACGTGAATTTAAGAAAAAAAAAATAATTCTAAATTTAATTGACTCAGCTTTTCAATAAAAAAAAAAAAAAATTAAAATCAAATTTACCTTTGTGATTTGATTCTGCTAAATAAGTAAGTAAGTAAGCAAGTAAGTAAGTAAGTAAGTAAGTAAGTAGCCCAAAATAAAAGAATTATAAATTTTTAAAGATGGAGAAATTTTAAAATTTCATAATTTCATAAAAAAGACTAGTTTGTTTTAAAATAATTTAAAAAAAAAAAATTTTTTTCTTTATCAACATATTTATAAGCTTTTTGAAATAAATTTAAATTTAAATTAAAAAAATAAAAAAAAAAAACAACAGTTTTAGAAATTTATTAAGCTACAAGTTTTATTGTTGTTGATGATGATGTTGTTGTTTGATTTTTAGTTTATAGTTGTTTGAATTTAGAATGAATAAAAAACAAAATAAAATATATATATATACTGTATATAATATATTAATAAAATGAGTATATATTAATAATAAAGAATATTATATACTATATTATATATTATATGGATTTTAAAATATTAAATTAAATACTAACGGAGTGTAAATTATACTAGCATTAGAAGAAGCCAAATTTATTTAATTCAAAAGTTAAAAATAAAAATTTTTAAAACTTTAGCCTGTGTGTCGAATTACAATGATTGTGATTTGTTAACACAAAAGGATCGTTGTTTCTAGTTTTCTAAATTGAAATAAATAAAAAAGGATAACAAGAAACTGATTCTTTGTTTTAGGATTTTTATTATTAATATTATTATTATTATTATTATTACTATTATTATTATTTTTTTTATATTCTCTTTTTCTTCTTGTTGTTTTTCTGGTATATAATTAACGAACGCGAACGCTACGAAAACAACAAAAAATATCTAATAAAAAAATAACAATTTGATATGCTTTACTAATATTAATATTTCTTTATACTATTTTTATTATTAAAATAAATAAATAAAAAATTTTTTTTTTTTATTTTATTTATATATATTTTAAATGTTAATTAATAATTTTTTATTTTAAATATTTTATTTTGTTTTGCTTCTTTTGGCAATTTGAAATCAATCAATAAATAATAATGATAGATTTTATTTTATTTTAAAATTTTTTATTGTTTAATTTAAATAGACCGATTTATGTTATATTTTCCAAGCATGTTTTATATCTATTTCTATTTCTATTTCTATTATTGTCATTTATATCAGTCAATTGACAATAAAAAAAAAAATTTAAACAAAATTGATTTTAACAACAACAATAACAAAATTCATTCAAAAATCAAATAATAAAAAATACTTTTTTATTAAATTTTTTATTTTTTTTTTTATTTAAAAGCAATCTTTTTATTTATATAATCTAAAGATAAGATAAAAAATAAAAAAAAAAAATTTTATCACCAAAACTCATTAATAAATTTATTTTAAAATAGAATTTATCTTATCTTAGTTTATTTTATTTTATTTTTTGATTTATAAGAATGAGTTAATAGTTTTTTTTGAATTTTGCCTTTTTGTTTTGTAAATACAGTATATTCATTGATTCATCAAGTTTTTAACCTGAAAAATATGTAAAATTTTAATTATTATATTTTTACTTGATAGCACTTAGTCTTTTTTGTTTTTATTGTTGTTTTTGTTGTTGTTAATGGTTGTTAATCTTAATCTTAATCTCAATCTCAATCTTGACAAAAAAGAAAAAATATTAAAATTAATTTGCTCTATTTTAGTTTATTAACAATTTAATTTACTTGTTGTTTATTATACAATTTGACTAATTTATTAATTAATTGATTGATTAATTACTTGAAATACTCTTGAAAACAACCTAGTTTTTTTTTTTTTAATTTTTCAAATGTTGCAAAATTAATTGCGTTTTAAAACTATATACATGTATGTTTAAAAAACGAAATTTATTTTAGCTAAATGTAAAATATTTTATATTTTTTATGAATCAATTTTGTAAACTCATATTTATTCTCTCAATCATAGTTAAAGATTAGAAAATTTATCACTTTGCAAAAATTAAACTTAAAATATATGTTGATTTTAGTTTTATGATGATGATACACATACAGATTAAATAGAAATAGAAAATTGATAAAAAGAAATTGATAGTTAGTTAGTTAGTTGAAAAAAAAATAAAAGTACTTGAGAAAATTGAAAATATTAATTTACTATATTAATTTAAAATTTGAAATTTAATATTATTTAAAAAAAAATTATATTTATATTTGCTACAATCTCAATCTCAATTGTTTTTTGTTTTTTATCTTTGGAAATTTTCATATTAAAGCCCAGCTGTTTTAATATTGAAATTTTCTTAAAACTATATCTAAGTTTTGTTGCAATATAAATTTCGTTTTTAAAATATACATTTATATATACTTAAAACGAAACTAATTTTGCAACTTTAGAAAAATTTTCAAATATATCTTAAAAATAAAATAAAAGTACATTTATTTAAAAAATAGATAAATGAAAAAAGAATAAGAAAGAAATAAATAGTTTAAAAATTTCATTTTAAAATACTTAAAATGAAAATGAAAATAAAAAAGAATACAAAGTTTATTGAATTATTGAACTCTACAAAGTCTTAAAGCCAAAACTCTTAATAGTTAAACATTAATCATAGCCAAATTTTGATGAAAAAAGAAAAATAAAAAATTCAACTAAATAGAATTTATATTCTTTATTATTTTATTTGTTTATTATATATTCACTTAATTGGTTTTAAGTGAATCTAAAATAGCTAAAATATCTAAATCATATGTCCATTTATATTTTGTTTCAAAATAAATTCATTAAAGTAAACAAATTTGTTTAAAAAAAAAATTTTTTTTTCTTAAATTTTACCAAATAAAGATTAAAAATTTAGTTTATATATATAAAAAAACTATTAATAGTATTGATACTATTAATACTAGTAGTATAGTATAGTATAGTATTGAAAGTATAGTATAGTTGGTTAGTTATAAATGAAATAATCAATATAAACTAGAACATTGGTTCATACAATTATCGTAACTAATCAAGTGAATCAATGAATTATCAGATTAGATATAATTCAAAATTCACTTGAAGCTATAAATTTATATTAAAAAATATGATCGATACAATATCAATATCAATATAACAATCGAAATTCATTCATTCATTTATTTATATGCTTTCAATTTTCCAAAGACACATATTAATTTTACCTGTAATATTTTTCACATCTTCTATTAAATATCTATTAAATATCTTTTATTTTATTCTATTATAATTTTTACATTCTTTGTTGTTGATTAAAATCTTTTAATTTAAAAAAATTTTAATTCATTCATCAATAAATGAAAATATTTAAAATATTTTTTTTTTAAAAGCTCACGTATTCTTAAATGTGAATGAAACAAAAATACTTATTTAATAAAAATAAATTTTATACTAGTAAATTAACAAAGTTTTGTATATATTTTTATATAAAAAGCTTCTGATTCGTTATATTAAATATTAAAAATATATATTTCATTATTATTACTATTGTTATTAGTATTGTTAGTTTTTGTTTATATAATTATAACTTGAAAGAAAGAAGAATGCTCTACTTTTGTTCGTAGTATTACACGGGTTGCTTTGAGATGAAACATAATCAATAATAATAATTATAATGTTACAAGAGGCTATTTTATTCAAAATTAATATTAATTAAAAATAAAACCAATATGTAAAAAATTCTTCTTTTTTAAATAATAGAAAAACATCGGTATTTGATTTTAGTTAGTTAAAAACTACTATTACTAGTTTGTTATCATAAATTTTTTTATTCTAATATAATAGTTTTTAATTTTTTTCTTTTTTTTTTGCTTTAGCAACAAAGTTAAGGTCGGTTAATAACAATAATAATAATAATAATAACAACAAGAAAAGATAAAATGATTCAAAATTTAAAAAATATTTAAAAGCATTTAAATTCAACTATAATTTGTTTTTTATTTATATAAATTTAATTTTATTACTTGCTTTGATATACAGTAATATATCAAGTTCAAAAGAGTAAGAGAATATATATCTATATTGATATAGTATTTTTTTTTATTTTATTTTTTTTATTTAAAATCATACATAGAAAAATAAATTTTAATTAATAAAATAAAAATTTTTTTAATTATTATTTTATTTACAGTAAGTTAACTATTAGAGATTAGATTTTTACTATAATGTTGTTAATGTTTATGATTTGATTTGATTGGAAAATCAAATTCATTATAATATATATGATTTATAAATTAATATAATGATTTGATTGTTATGTTTTTGATTGCATAAATTCATTTTAGTTTATTTTATTCAATGATTGATTTGAATTAACAATTTTGATTTTTATTTTTGAAAAAAAAGTCTATTTGATGATTATAATTGAAATTAAAATAAAACACATAATTTACCTTCTCGTGATTCCAAGTATATTTCTTCAATTATCCAACAAACTTGCTTTCAAATTATTCTAAATATTATAAACAAATCTTTATTATAAATATAATATATATTATTTAAACTATTTCCAAAGTATTTTAAAATAATTCCAATTTAGATTTATATGAATAATTTTCGGTAAATGTACATATAGTTGCAATCTACAGTATATTTTAAACAGGGAATACTGTAATTTTAATTGAGCAAAAATGCATACAATTTGAGCTCTTATGAATTGGTAAAGGACTTGATTTATATCTAAAAGTTGTAACTTTTTAGCTAGTTATAGAACATTTTTTCTCACTTTTCTAATTTTAATTTTACAAAATATTTGAAAAAACAAATTTAATTTTTATTAAATCGATGTATAGTAAAAATGCTAAAAATCACATTTTACATTATAAAATACAAATAGAATAGAAATAAAATTGCAACATGTTTTCTTTTTCGGAAATACATAAAATACAATTTTTAAGATTTTTAGAATAATCTTTTTATAATATATTATTAATTAATAAATAAGCATAAAAAATTGATTATATATTGTATCTATTTCAATAACTATATTACAGTGATTCATAATGTTTTATAAATAGTTTTTTGTAGAAAGTTTTAATAAAATTAATCAACTTCATTTTGATTATCATATCATAATATTAATATAATACTATACTGTATGATTGTTTAAATTCATTTTGTTGAAATAAATTGATTGAAAAATCAGAACTCGTTTGAATTTTATATTTTATACTATATGCTTCATAAATATTATTTAAAATGGCAAGTAATAACAAACAAATAAATGAAACAAAATGAATTTTTATCTTTTAAATTCAGCATGAATAAAATGAAAAAGAAAGTTTGAAAATTTTGAAATTTTTAAACTCAATTTCAAAGCAGTTTTAAATGGATAAATGTTTAAACGACACTAAGCAACTTTTTTTATATTTAAATTAAAAAGTGAATTATTATTTAATATTTCTTTTTTGATTCATATATAATATAAAGGTATATATAATAATAATATTTATTGATTTTTTTGTTTTATTTTTATATCTTCCGAATTTATATTTTAAAGAGAAAAATTTCAATTAAAGTTATAGAATGACAATAGATAAACTATTATCAAATTTGAATTAGCTTTAAAAATGAATTAATATAGACTAATAAAATAAAAATAGATTATTCCAGTTTTGAACTATTTATCAAGATTGATAAATTTTTAAAGAAAGATTTATTTTCTCTACTGTATATTTGCTCTATTTGTTAATAGTTTAATTAGATACAACATTTATTCAAGTTTAATATTAAATCAAATTATCTAGAATTTATTATGTATTATTTGAATTTAAACATTTTAACTAATTTTAGAAAAAAACATGGATATATCTAAAATTATTCTAGTGTATTTCCAAACAATAAAAACCATATAATTTATGTTGGATAAATTAATCAGTATTCAGATTATAAACTATATTATTTTCAAATTACGGATCGGATTGAATTTACGGAGAGAATTAATTGAATAATATAAATAACTAGAATCTTCGCTCTATTAAAAATAGATTTAAAATTAAATTTCTATAATATTGTTGGATCTTATTCGAAATAATATTAATAGAAATAATAACAATTAAATATAATTAATTAATTAAGCAAGAAGTATAAATTTAGAATAGAACAAACTTGGTTGGAACATTTAAATAATCTAAATCTATTGGCGGAAGAAGACAGAGGGTAGTAATGGGAGATGCTGTTTCAGACTGGTTACATGTGCTGAGCGGAGTACCTCAGGGATCTGTGTTGGGACCCACATTGTTTGTGATATTTATTAATGATATGCCAGTTAAGTTATCAATGACAATTATGTCTTTATAAAAGCTTTTTGCCGATGATACGAAGTTAATACGAAGTACCATGAAAACCGAATTGATTTAGCTCAGCTTCAGACTGATCTGAATAACCTGGTAGAGTGGACAAAACATGGTTCATGTGCTTAAATGAAGAAAAATGCAAGTTTATGGTATTTAATAATAAACTCTTTAAGATTGAGCTCATTTTGAATGAGAAATATATGTACAGAACCGAAAAAGAAAGAGATTTAGGTGAATTTATTTGCTCTAATTTAAAATGGAATTATCAAACTACGCTAGCAGCAAATAGAGCAAGCTTCGTGCTTGGACAATTAACTAAATGCTTTAAATACTGGTCTGTCAAGACTTTCAAAAAGTTGTATGTTGCTTTCTTTCGACCACATCTGGAATATGCGATTAGTGCTTGGTGTCCGGTAGTCAAAAAGGACATAAAGATATTAGAAAGAGTTCAAAGAAGGGCAAAGAGTATTAAATGTTGGGCGTATGAGAAGAGTTTTTAGGCATTAGGACTGACAACTTTGGAAAAAAGGCATAAAAGAGCTGATCTGATTGAATACTTAAAAATTTCTAATTAGCTTAGTGTTGTAAATTGGCATAACCCAAACAGCTGACAGCTACTATAGCAAATCTCGAGGGATTTCGTTTTACAGATTTTCTTATTTGTCGTAACTTATTATTATTATATTATCATTATTAAACCGTATTGAATTTTAATGTAAAAAAGAATTTCAAATTTTTAAATATTAAATATAGATTCATCTTCAAACATAATAAAATTTAAAAACATATTAAATAATATGTTCTCTGAGTTTAATATACTTTTTACCATCACTATATTTAATTCTACAATTTTTAATAATTTCAAATTTAAATTTTATCCTTTAATTTTTGCATTGAATTTTGATTAAACTCGTGACAACCTTCTCGTAATTAGCATAGCGTAAAACTAAAATATTTTATTTATTATGAATTTTCACAAAGATAATGATCAAATCAAATAAGCATTTAGATAAATGAATGTGATTAAATTTGCAACAATTTCGATTGATTGATATAAATGTGAGTTTTGTTATAAAAATCAATAATATGTGTAATATGATTTTTTAATAAGAAAATAAAAAGAATAAAAATTATTAAATCAATTGTTTTCTTAATTTTTCAAAAATTTAATTTATATTTACTATTGAAAAAAAGGTAAAATTAAATGGTACACCTTTTTGTTCACCAAAATAAAAGTAAACGTATCAATTCTAATTAATTTATTTTATTTCTATATCAATTTATTGTGTTGCAAAAGCAATTGTGGATATATACATATATATACACTGTACATTGTATATATTTTGATAAAGCGACATTTTACTATTTCAGCTTTATGCCAACTAGAAAAATGCTAATTGACGACTAATTTTTAATCAATTTTATTCATTTTTTTTTTCTTTAAATAAATATTTTAAAAAAGCATTAATTTTTTTTAATTTAATCTCCTATTTTTAAACAAAGTTTGAATATCAAACCAAAAATATTTTAAAAAATAAAATTTAGGCTTTTAAATTGAAAAACGAGACAAAACAAGTACTAATTTCAATGCTTATAACCTAATTAATTTAAATTTTTATTATACCAAAAAGTTTTGTATTCACGTGACTTGTGAATATTGTCCCTCTAAATTCATTTATAGCTGGATCAAATGGTTAGTTTTAAAATAAAAATAATTGAATAATATAGGTTCATTCAAAAACTTGGTTTAGATCAGCATCATGTGGAAAGAAAACAATTATAAGCTAATAATAATAACTTAACTTGATAAGTCTTTAAGCTTCAAAAGTCATGAGATATTTAATTTTAATTTGAAGTATTAGCCTACATACTTGAATTGAAAAGTATCTAATAAATAGAGAATATAGATTATGTTTTAAATTAAACCATATACTGTATAACTAAAAGCTTATAGTTATATAAAATGTGTATTTCTGTTTAAAAACAAATCAATGCCAATAGGTGCAAATACTTAAAAATCTTTTAGGATTGAAAAAAATACTTGGCAAAAAAATACTTGTGAATATAAATTCAACAAGTATTGGTATTAATTTAGCTTAGTTAAATAAATATATATTGATTAATTAGTCAATAATTGAATTCAAGCAAACAAAAATATATCAATATAACACATATTACAATTAAATACAATTTAATTATTCACTCAATCAAAATTGAAAAGAAATAAATGAAGTTTGATTTATTCGAGTATCATGATTATTCGAATACTTGAAAAATTATTTAAACTAAATTTCTAAATTTAAAAATAAAAAAATTTAAACTTGACAAATTAAGGACATGTATATTAAAAAAAAAAATTTAAATTTTAAATTTTCTTAATAGTACAAAACATGATAACCAAAAAATGAATTTTTTTTTTATAAAAAAAATTTATCAATTTTTCGTCCTATATTTCAAATTTAGCACATGTTTCTTAATTTAAAACTAAACAAATTGAATTTATTAATTATAAGAGCTACTAGCCTAAATTATTATAAAGTAAAATCCTCTTTTATGTAAAATTGGATTATTAAAAAGGCTATTTTAATAATCATTCAAACAATCGCATGGACATGAAATATAAAATAGAAGAACAATATTATTATAATTTCAAATTTTTATTTTTATTCTTGTTTTTTTTGTTGTTGTTGTGATTGTGGTTGTTTTTGTTGTAGCTTATTTCAAGGCTTAGAGTTGAGTTGAGTCTAGCCATGCTAGTTGCAATTAGAAGAGTATTAAAATGCAAATTAAATATTTATTTATTTGTTCAAGATATTAACAATATTAGTGGCTAGCCGAGTTTAGTATTAAATCGGCCTTAACCTCTTTTCTACGATTTGAAATATTTACTACAAAGTTCAAGCCTAGACACACTGATAAACAATAATTATGACCGACTTTACAAAATATATTTCAAAAATGTTTTATTACAATTTTTTTTCTATTTTTTTTTTTATTTTAATATTTTAGATTTAGAATTAATCATAATAATTTTCATCTATAATAATAGTTAGAACTAACTATGTCTACCTACTTTTTATGTTTCGTTGTAGCTGTTGCAAAATTAATTGCGGTGTAGTATAATTAAAATATATGCTTAATGAACGAAATTAATTTTGCAACTTTAGTATAAGAAAAAATCAATATAATTTCAAAATTAACATTTTTGTGTCTATACATAAAATTTCAATAACTTTCAAATGACCACAAGACCTAAATATTATTTTATTTTATTTTTTTTTTTTTTATTTCGAGTTAATTTCAAATTATAATAATTTTTGTCTGTCTGTCTGTCTGGCTAGTTTATTAATAATAATTTGATGTTGTTAAAAAAAAATTTTTTTTCTTTTTTGTTATATTTTTGAAATAAAAAATAATAAAAGTTTTTTGTAATTTATATATATATATTTTTTTTTTTAAATTATTTTATTAGAATTTTTAGACAATATTATAAAGAAAAAAAAAATATAATAAAATAAAATAAAAATGTTACCGGATGAGTTTAAATACTTGAGGCAAAAATCAGAACCAGAATTGAACAATGCAGAGCTTTTATTAAGCTTAAATAAAACACAATGCGAAGAAGAACATGATGATAAGCTAATACAAAATCGATACTCGCCACCAATAACAAGTAGCGCAGCATCAACAAGCTCAATATCAAGCATAGAAGTGAACGAATCAAAACGAGACAATTCGGTAAATAGTCAAAAAAGTAGCAGCAAAGCAGACAATACATTTGGTAATTTATTGCTAAATGTAGTAAATCAACGAAAAGAAGTAATACCACAACGAAAGCGTAGAGATTTTATACCAAACGAATTAAAAGATGAACACTATTGGGAACGTAGACGAAAGAATAATTTAGCTGCGAAAAGATCAAGAGAAAAGAGACGCCTGAATGACATTGTACTTGAGACTAAAGTGCTCGAATTGACAAATTTTAACAATGTTTTAAAATTAAAATTGGACTTGATAATGAAAAAATTTAATTTTAATGATGACGATTTGGATAAATTATTTGATGAGAATAGACATTTATTAATTGTTCAAGAGAGTTTAGATTTAAGTGATTTGATATCATCAAATGATGAATCACACAATGAAAATGTATCTGTTATATCGTCATCATCTAGTTGCATGAATAAACGAAAAGATTTATTAAACAATACTACAAATTGTAGTACTACAGATTCTAAATCAATGGACGCTAATAATTGTTCTAATCATAATGCTAACAATTCGTCTTGTAATAGTAGTCAAAGAATTTCGAGTGGCTCAAGTTCGAGTAGTGTTGGTGGAGAAGACATTGATCAAGAACATGATCAAGAGATACAAGATATAAATGAACATGATGAAGAAGATGATAAAAATGATCATGATCATAATGTTGATGATGATGATAATGATGATGACAATGAAAAACAACATAATTCACCACCATTGAAAAGAAAAAATTTATTCACTAAATCACCATCACCATTATTAATGTCAGAATCGCCATTATCATGTGCTTCGTCATGTTCAAAATTGCGCAAAACACCATCACCAATTCAGCCTAGTTTTGATTCAATAAAAGAAAATTTAGAAAAATCAGATAGCAATACAAAAAATATTAATAATAATAATAATGGTAATGGTACTAGTAACAATAGTAGTATTAGTAATAGTAATACTAATAATAATAATAATAATAGTGAATTAGTTACAAATTTAACTAGTTTAAATAGCTTAAATGAAATAAACAATGAAATGAAAAATCATTATCCATTATTGTACAATCAATTGTGTAAATCAACTAATAATCAACATCAAGAACAATCAACATTAAAACAAAAATATAATAATGAAATATTAAGCAAAATATTAAGCTTACCAAATAATAATAATAATTTAATGGATAAATTAGCTTTATTGATAAATAGTAATTTAAATAAGCCAACAATAAGCAAACAACAAAATGATTTAAATGCTAAAATTCAATCAATTAATTTTACTAGTTCTAATTTAGAAAATAGTTTGATTGAAAAATATAAAAATTTAATAAATAAAACAAGTAAACAACTGATAAAACCATTAAATAATAATAATAATAATAATTGTAATAATAATTTAATTAAACCTACTAAAAACACTGTTAATAATTTACTACAACAGCAACAACAGCAACAACAGCAACAACAACAACAACAAATTAATAATAAACTAATACCATCGCGTAAAAGACATATAAATGAATTGGATACAAATATAACTGAAGAAGGATTAAATAATTCTAATTCTAATAATACTGATTTGAATCAAATGGTTAAGTTGATGTTTTCTTCATATGCTGCAGTTGCTCAGCATCAGCATCAACAACAACAACAACAGCAACAACAACAGCAACAACAACAGCAGCAGCAGCAACAACAGAAATTGATTCAACAACAATTTAGAAATAGCCAACAGTCACAATCAGTTGCTTCTTATTTATCTAAAAATCATACTTATAATCAATTATTGTTGTTACATCATCATCATCAACAATTACAACAACAACAGCAACAACAACAACACCAACAAAATTATCAAATAAACAGCACTGCAACGACTCCAGCATCTTCAATTTATGGTCTTGATGAATCAAATACTAGTCCTAATTCACCTGATTTATTATCAAATCAAAATCAAGCTAAATCAAGTTCAAATAACGGTGACAATATGCCATTAAAATTAAGATTTAAAATGTTACAATTAAAAACAGGAGAAGTTAATTGAAGTTAAATAAATTATAAACACCACCAACTCGAGGAAGTATTAAAAGAGAATAACAAAATTAATAATTAAATAGTTTTTTTACTTTTCTTTTCTTTTTTTTTCTTTTTTATTTTAAATTATATTTCCACTTTCTCAAGATAAAAAAAAAATGCAAAAAAAAACTCAGTTTTTTTTTTAGTATAAGAAATTATTTTTTTTTTCATCTTCTTTTTTCTTTCTCTTGGCTAGAATTGAGATAAAAATGACTTTTTTTTTTTCTAAATGTGAATTTTTTTTAGTAATTTTTAAAAATAATGTAAAATTAAAATTTAATTTAATTTTTTTTTAACTTCTGAGATAAACCAGTCCGAACTTTTTTTTTGTAAATGTGATTTTTTTTTTTTTACTTTGGCAAAATGATGTTAAAAAACAAATTTTTTTTTTTAATTAAATTAAAAATAAATTTAATTAATTTTGAGTTTAAATTATAAATATTTTAATAAAATTTTTTTTTGTTTTATGTCGATTTTTATGTTAGAGAAATAAAAATAAAATCAATTAAAAAAAAAAAAAATATTTTTTTTATTTTAAATTTTTAATTATATTTCTTTTAAAAAAATAGATTAAATAGTCTTGATTGAAAATTTGAGCAAATAATAAAATAAAATTTGTTAGCTTATTATTTAAATTAGTTCAAGTTTGTAAAAAGAATGTGAAATAGAATTTAATTCAAGTGTTTTAATTTAGTACTAAAAAAATGATTATAATTGCTTCATTTTTTAATAATTGAGCAAAAATGAGAAAAATTGAAATTTGAGCAAAATTTTTACTTTGCCATCATAAATGCTTTTAAAATAAAATAAAAATAAAATATTAATTATCAATAGTATTATAATATTTGAATTTCAATTGATATTGATATTATTTCAATTACCTTTTTTTATTTATTTATTTAATAATTTCATAAATTATGATATTAATAAAAAAGTACATTTTTAATGTTAAAAAGTAATTTTTCCAACTCTTTTTACATGTAAATAAGGCTAAAGAAATAGAAAAAAAATACAATTTGGTTGAATATTCTTAAACAGGCTTTGTGTTGCAATTTTATTTTTTTTTAGCTTGATGATTGATTGTTTGAAATTAATATCAAAAATGGATGTGTCAGTTTAAATCTTAAATAATATAAATAAGTTTTATGTTTTACATTTTAAAGATAACAGATTTGAATCCAATTATTCTTAATTTCTATATATTCGAATTTTGTATAATGTAAAATGATTTTAATTGAAAGCTAAAAATTTATTTTATTATTGCTTATACAGTTTAATACTTTATTTAATTATTATTAAAATTATCTATATTGTTTCTGGTTTAAAAAAAATAATTTTATTAGTGTTAATGTATTTATTAAAGTTTATTGATAAATGCTTCAAGTCAAGTTTATTATTAAATTAGCTAACCCATCCTCCTGATCTATACAAAGTAACAGAATTACCGCTTCCGATAAAATAATAACCTATATTATCTAAATAGATAGTTACAGTTGTGCCCATATATAAATAAGACAGGTATAACTTATCGCCTACATAATTAACTACTGTATAAATAGAATTATTGTCTCTCCATATTCCATTAACTAAACTAATAGTGGTCGCACCATCTTGGGATTGCCATGTTGTATATGGAAATGTTTTAGGAGCACAAGCAGCTATAAATAAAAATAAATTAATTAATTTAAAAATTTAAAAAAAAAAATAAACCATTAATATAATTTAAAAAAACCATAAATACTTTTAATAGAATAAAATAAAAATAAAATAAAAAATGAATAGATTAAAATAATAAAGAATATTTATACTTGATATAATAAATAAAAATTTAATATTGACCATTGTCATTATTTTTATCAAACCCTATATTTAGTTTTATTTTTCTTTTTAAATTTTAAATAAATTAAAAAAAAAAATTTGAATTATTTATAGAACACCAAAGTTGAATATTAATCAAATTTTTCTTATTAAATTGAACAATTTCTGACATTTATTAATTTAGAATTGGAAAAAAAAAATATTATTTAAAAGCTAAATTTTTGTTTAGGATTTTTTTCTTTATGCTTAAATAATTTTAGATGGAAAATGTGCATACTTAGGTATACAACTTGTATTATATACCAAAAAATTGAATCTATAACAAATAATAGATAAAAATAAAAATTATTTTAATTGAAAAACAATTGTTCAAAGATTGTTTGATTTTTTTCTATTTTAAAAAGGAATAAAATAGATTTTATATTTCAAATAAAATAAAACAAAACAAAGTTTTATTATTTATTATTTTATTTTATGGATTTTTGTGATTTTCATTTAATTAATGTAGACAACTTTTAAACAAAAAAAATCAACAAGAAATATATTTTAAAATATTTTCGAAAAAAATATCGAGCTAAAAAGTAATTTTCTAATTTAAGAAATTTTTTCATTTTTATTTGAAAATAAAAAATTTATGAATTTTTTTATAATTATTAAATAGCCTTAAATAAATTTTGAAATAAATAAATAAATAAGAAAACTTTAAAACGTTTGACTCTATCTCTCTATATTGACTATATTGGTAATAATCAATAATGATATTTATGATCTGATTAAAATCCAAAATGACTACTCGATTCTAATAAGCATATATGATGCGAAATCAACAAGATATTTTATAAGTTAAATAAGAATAAATTGTAATTAAACAAATTTAGATTTAATATTTTTATTTAAATATTAAGAAAACTAATTCTTTCTTAAATCTTGGAATTATAACTCAAACTTTAATAAAAAAAAAAAGTTAAATATACTTTTTAATTAATTCTAATAGTCAAATCGGAACAAATACTAAATTAAAGATTACATTTTTGAGTATCATGTTTTTTCAAAAATTGATGTTGCTGATTTATTTTAACTTATATTTAACTAAATAGCATTTAAAAAAGATATAATATATTTTGTATGTTTATGTTTTTAATCAATAAATTTATAATCAAGTAAAAAATAACATTAATTGATTTTATTTATAAAAAAAATATCTAAAAAAAAAAAAGCAATTAAAGAATTGTATAGAAAATAAAAAAAAAAGAAGCCTATATATAATCTAAAAGCATGCAATTTATTGTATTCTGGTAATATTATAGTCCATGTCGAGACAAAACTTATTGCCAAATGGACAACTCAAGTATTTACACCATGAACATTTTTCAAATGGTTTTATATAAAACAAAACAACAAGTGTAGCAATTATTAGAACAGATATAATTATGCAAATGGTCATAACCAATACACGTCTACATTTACCATTTAAATTTATATTAGGAAATAAAATAGCTGATAGTAAAAGACCAAATATAAAGCCAAATATATTGGCAAAGTTGTCAATCATTGGTAAAAAACCAATTAAAAATAATCCGATCATAAATAAGCTTAGTTTTACTAATACAAGCCAAGCATTTTCATACAAATTCCTTTCAAAAATTTAATTTTATTTCCTTTTTTTTGTTTTTAATAAACAAAAATTCATTATGTATTTACCATGCATGAAACACTTCGACAAATAGGCATGCAAGGATTCCAAATTGACTTCCCATTGGTCCTACTTCAGCTTGATAAGGCAAAAATAGTGCTGATGCTAAATTACCAATTAGACCTGAACCAACATAAATCATACCTACTCTCAAACATCCAGCTAATTTTTCCACATCTCTCAATACAAATATTTGAAATAGAATAGTCAACAATAGTTGAACAATTCTTGAAATTTAATTTTAAAATTTAAGTAAGAAATTACAAAATAAATTGCGTATTTTTACGTATAATTATAATGTAAAAATACGAAATTTATTTTGCAACAAGTAGAAAATATTTTAAAATTATAATTTTAGAATTTTTTTACCCAGCATGAATAAAGATTGAAGTAAATAATCTATAAACTTGATCTGGACTTTTTGAGTGCAAAAAATCAATCATTCCGCATACATTTTGCATACAATCAACCTGAGAACATAAATTAGCATCTTGATGAAAATAACCACTCATTAAATTACAATGTTCTAATGTTGTTATAACACATTCACCCTGAAGACCAATACAACAAGGACGTCCAATTATTTCGCAATACATGTGTTCACTAGATGCTAGCGAAGTATTTTGCTTAAGTGTGCTCTGTTGACATTTCTATTTTTAATTTAAAATTTAAATTAAGTTTATAATAATTTTATAATTCTAAATACAGGCCATAAAGTAATGTCATCTGGCCATTTATCTGAATTTTCATCAATACAAAATTCTGGGTCTTGTCCACAAACACTTCCAGATACTCTACCTCTTGCTTCAGCACCCCATTTATCCCATCTTGAAAACAATTTCTAAATTTATTTATTTATTTTTTCTAAATATTTCAATCAATTATTTAAAAAATGTATTTGTATTTTATACTAACCGAACACTTTTCTTTATTTGTTTGTACACAACCACCTTTATCGTTTCGTATACAACAAGCAGTTTGTTTCTCTTTTAGACGGTCTTGTTCAATACCTTTGTATATATTTGTATCATTTCTCATACAAGGAGCATACTTGGCACCAAGATGAACCAAATCCTGAGCAGATGGACCTATCCAAAAATTTTGTTTAATCGCAAAACTAATTAATTGTTTTTCAAGTTCTATAGTTGTAACTAGACCAGATTTAATTGAATAGGAAATACCAACTGGTGCTAGACCATAAGCAAATAAAGAAACAAGACAAATTACAATTTGAACAAAAGTTATCCAATATGTAAAATAGGGTCTATGTTCGCTTATTTGTGATAACAAATTAGCTTTATCTGCATCTAAATAATTGTCAAAAAATCTTCCACAAAATCCTTGACCAAATATACGACGAGCTGAAAATGCATGAGTAAATGCATCACATGGTCCTGGTATATTTTCTTCTTCTTCATCTACTTGTTCTTCTTCTTTTTTTCTATTATTTCTCTTAGCACCATAACTAGCACTTTTACCAGCATTAATCATATTCACATTTGCATCAATTTCATCAAAATTAGATTTTACTTTTCTAAATGATTTATATTCTTGTTTGTTTATTGGTTTACCATACTTTTTATAATACAAAAATGTATCTGAATTTTCTATTAAATTTTCATCTAAATTTTGAATATAATTTTCTATTTCTTGTTGTTTTAGTTTTCCACCAAAAATGGAATTTTTATTTAAAACTTTAAATGTTCTCTCGTTCCAATTAACTAGTGTTTTATTTAAATAAATTGGCGATTTTAGTTTATTTTCATTTTGTGTATTTTTATTTGAATCAATTCCGAAAAATTTTTGAGTATTTTCTGGTGTTTTTTTAATTATTTTTTTAAATTGGTTTATTTTTTTGCTTTTTTGGTTATTTTCATTTTCAATTGGAACTGGAAATGGATTGGTCACTTCTTCTTCGTCTTCATTTTGTTGGTTTTGTTCTGGATCTTGATTCTCTTGTTCTCTTGAATACTTTTCCATCTTTTTTTTTAATTTTTTTTTTTATTTTGTTCTTAAAAGAATAAATTATAATTTTATTCTGATTCAAAAATTTGAAATATTTTACTATATACTGTATATTTTATATTAAGTTTTAGGGTTTATAACAGTTAAATTTCAAAACTATATTTACTAAATTAGAATTTATAAAAGTTCATTAAGGCTAATTTTAATTAGAAAATTTTATTAATCAAAATTATTAAGCAATAAGAATGGAATAATTAAATTGAATATCTATAGTATAGATTTGTTTTAAAATTAATTTCGTTTATTTAGATACTAGTATAATTGTAAAAAACGAAATTGATTTTGCAATAAAATAAAATATTATTTATTTTACAAAGAGGTTTAGCATATAACCATGCATTTCTTGCCCCCGAATTATTTAAGTAAAGCACTAACAAGGTATATATTTTTATAGCGATTCTGAAAGAGCTTTTCAAAATCTACAGTCTATTGTACGTATTAAAAATATAAAGTTTTTTAGCCTTGAATATCATAGGAGATTTCAATTTTTTTTTAAAAATTGATAGATCATAGCATTTTAAAAATATTTATAAAAAAAAAATTTGAATTGATCTCCTATGGTATTCAAAACTAAAAAACTGCGTTTTTTATCAAAGATTTATACAATAAATAACTTTATTAAAAAACATTTGAACATACTGTATAAATAGATTAAAATAAAAAAATGATAATCCGTTTTTAATGAATAAAAAACGAATCCCAACGTGTTCCAAGACTTTCATTGGCACAATTTAAAGTAAACTTATACAAGATTATAAAAAAGTTATAATATATTTAGAATACGTTGGGATGTAAGGGGCACAAAATACATTGTTATATGCTAAACCTCTTTATACAAAATACTTGCTTAATTAATAATATCTTGAGATAATTGATATTTAATTTTTATTTAAATATTTAAAGAATTTAAAAATAAAAAACTTTAAAGTGTTTAATAAGAATCTATTTTTGGTTTGATTTAATTTTTTTTTTGCTGTTCTTAATTTTTTTTGTTCAGGTTTTTATGAAATAAATAATACAATACTGTTTTTAATTAAAGAAAATAAAAACTAAAATAAATCAATAAAGTTTCTAAATTAATTTTGACCATAGTTAAACGACGGTTTAAATATGACATGTTTTAAATGAAAATTTTTTCTACTGTTTTAATTGATTAATCAAGAAGCTAAATAAAAATTTTAAATTTTAATACTTTTAAATTTCTTTAATTAATAAAACAATTTATTTTAAATTATATCGCTTTGATTCAATTTATTATTAAAATTATCTATATTGTTTATGGTTTAAAAAAGTTAATTTTATTAATAAGTTTATTGATAAATGCTTCTAGTCAAGTTGATCATCAAATTAGCTCACCCATTTTCTTGATTTAATAAATGAAAAAATGTTATCGCTATTGGCATCATAATAACCTGAATTATCTAAATAAATATTTTTAATTTTGGCAACGTATTTATAAGACAAATATAACTTATCCTCTTCAAATTTAACAACTGTAAAAGTCGTATAACTGTTTTTCGATATGCCATTATCTAAACCAATAATAATGTAACCATCGTCGGATTGCCATTTTGTATATGGAAATGTTTTAGAAACACAAGCAGCTATAAACAAAAATAAATAAATTAATTCAAATATTTTTAAAAAAAATAAAAAAACATAAACCATTAATATGATTCAGAGAAACCATGAATGCTTTTAATAAAATAAAATAAAAATAAATTATTACATTTTGTAATTAAATAGAAAATAATTAAAGTAATATAGAATATTTATACTTGATATAACAAATAAAAATTTAATATTGACCATTGTCATCATTTTTATCATTAAATAATTTTATATTAAATTTGTTTTCTTTTTATTTTTCTATAATATTTTTGAATAGCTTATGAATCTTCTTTATTTGTATAGTTATTTTAAATAACAGAAAAAATTTGTTTAATATATAAAAAATATTATATGATATAAGATTTAAATAATAGACTAAAAATTAGATTTATAGATAATTTTTTTTTTTATAATAGACTAACTTTAATTTAAAATTGAATATTAATGTAGACAACTCATTTATTAAATGAAAAATCAAGAAATATCAAAAAATTTTTCCAAACAAAATTCATGGATTTTTTTTTAAGAAAAATTTTTTTTCAAATCGCTTTAAATAAAGTCTCAAATAGATAAATAAGAAAACTTTAAATAGTTTTTATTCATGTTCCATGTGGACTATATCAAAAAGCTAGTTTATTTAGCTTATTGATTTTTGATGATTAAAAAGTGTAAAAAATATTTTCATATAATTCACAACCAACTTGTTATAATAAATAAATACGTTGATTAAATGTAATGATAAAATCTAGAACCAATAATTTTCTGATGTTTTAGAAAAAATACAATAAAAATTTTTTTTTAAATTAAATTCTTTATTGACATGTTTTATAAATTGTGATAAAAAAAAGAAACAAAAACTTATAGAGTGTATCTATTTCTAAAATGTTTGTAGCTAGATTTAAAATAGATATAGCTTGCGACATAAGTCGATTCTTTTCAATCAATAAGAAATCAAATAAGAAAATAATATATTTTGAGTTATATAAGAAGGACGTCTAATAATTTTACAGTTAATATTTTCACCAAATGCTAGGGAACGCTTTGATTGTACTCTCTTGAAATTTTTTTTATTTAAATAAATAAAATTAATTTTATAAAAGAATTTATATATTCATTTTTATTGTGATATTTTTTAAAGAAAAGATTCTTTTTTTATATTAAATTTGTTCTATAACTTTCTAAAATTATTTGTTATTTTTATTATTATTTTTGTGCATCGAAAATATTATTGTTCAAAAATAATTGGGAATAAAGAAATATAAAAAGAGAAATTTACTTTTGTTAATAAGCAATAGCAAATCAACTCTTTTATCAAGGAAAAGTCTTGATAAATAAAAAAAAAACAAATTAATTATTAAAAATACAATACCATTTTGTAAATTTTTTATTAAATGATAGATTTTAATTTATTAAATAATAATCTAAGTTGAGAATGACTTGACTTTTTATAAACACTTGAATGATTCTAGAAAAAAGTAAAATTTAACTATTAAAATAATTTTAAAATTTGAAATATTTATAATATATACAAATGAATAAATTTTATATTTAAAAAATGAATTTTGAATATAGTTTGTTGTTAGTTTTAGTTTTATTTAAATCAAGTCTAATAGGGACATTAAAATCAGAAACGTACGATTTCAATAGAAAAATACGAGATGGTATAGATTAGTTATATTTATATAAACTAAAAATAAAAGTAAAATATTTGAATTTTTTAATAATGTTTTTAATTAGAATGTGGTGTTACTTTTGCTAGACCAAATTTACAAATAGTAGGTGGAATAGAAGCAGTTCCGCATAGTTGGCCATTTATGGCATATCTCAGAATTCAGGTAGGAGATGTTATATTTCAATGTGGTGGTAATTTAATTAGCCGTGATACTATTCTAACTGCTGCACATTGTGTTTATCCAACAGCAAAAGTAACTGCTTATTTAGGAGTACATGATCGTAGAAAAGTATTTATGACACCTGTTCAACCACCAATTGTTGCAGTCAAAGTGAAACAAATTATAATAGTAAAAAATAAAAAAATAAATAATAAAATAAATAGAATACTGTATATTATATTAAACTAATTATTTAAAGCATCCAGGATATAATGATACATATTTATTTAATGATATAGCTATATTAAAATTAGAGAAAAGAGTTAAACTAAATCAGTTCATACAATTGGCTTGTTTGCCAAAATATAAAAATTATCCAATTAAGAAGAATATTGCATCATATGCAGTCGGTTGGGGTGTTTTAAGTGAAGGCGGTGTTTTACCAAATTATTTGCAAAATGTAGATTTAATATTGTTTTATTTTAGTGTCTGTTTAAAAGGATACAGAGGTTTGCCAGATTTTTTGCTAGATCCAAAATCGGAATTGTGTGCTGGTTTAATAACTGGAGGTAAAGACACTTGTCAAGGCGATTCAGGTGGACCATTGTTAGTTTTAGATTATATAAATAGAAAACATAAGTATATACTAGTTGGTTTGACTTCATTTGGCGAAGGATGTGCTCGTCCACGATTACCTGGTTTGTACACCAAAGTTAGCGCTTTTTTAGACTTTATTTACTATTATTTGTAGAAAAATTTATTATACAAATTAAATTTTCAAATTTTTATTAATTTTATAATGTTTTTACTCTTGGCTATGTTTAAACATTGGTATACAAGAATTTTTTATTAATTAATTTATTTAAAAATATATTAAAAAGAGTTTTAAAATAAAATTATCTTAAATTTATAATTAATTAGTTTTATTTATTAAAGTATTACTTAATTTAATTTTAATATTAAAACAAAAACAAATATATTTGGATGTAAATTAATACCATAAGTTACTATTAAGATTCTCATTATTTTTGTTATTCAATTTAGTCAGTCAAGTCATTCCAGTTTTCAATCCACTATGCAACTTATAAATTTTATTTATAGCAATCCGAAATTCACCAGCCAAAATTTGTTCAGCAATTTTCTAAAAATATTTTTATTTTTATATAGACAAATGAAGAGAATAATGATTTTTAAATTTACAATTTATAATTTGTTTTCTTACTCTATTGTGTATTAGTTTAAAGTATGTAGATGGTGATATTGTCAACAAGGCATACTGGTTTTGATTGTGTATATATTAGTGATATGAACCAATATGCTTGTTCTCTACTCAAATAAAACTGTCGAATTTGAATTTAATTTCCAATCAGCATAAAAAGTGTTGAGTTTCAAATTTATTTTAAATAATAATAAAATAGAATATTTTTGGTTAAAAAAAAACAAACTGAACACATTTATGAAGAGTATATTTTATAGTGACTTTTTTATTTTTGCAAGACTTAATTACATTTTTCTAATTTTGTGAATTCTTAAGAATTGTAGAACCTTTAAGTGTAAGTCTTTGTAATGATTCTGTTTTAATCTATCTACTTGATTATTAAGACTTGGCATAATTATGGTTTATAGTTTTATATCTTTAATCTATTTTATCTTTACTAATAATATAAATAATTGAGCTTATCTATTTGCTTTCTTTTCATAGATTTGCTTTACCAATTTAAATTGCACTCAAATGCCAACACAATATGACTCAAGTATGAAATTCAGAATTAGAATTAAATTTATAATAATAGAAAAAAATTAAAAAAAAATATATATAAAAATAAATTTTCTAAAATAAAAATAATTTTTGAAAAAAGCTAAATATTAAAACAATTTGGACAATTTGAAAATTGAAAACGAAAAAAAACAAACAACAACAACAACAATAACTAACAATATAACAACCATAAAATAAATTTACCCCAAACATTTACTCATATGTGATATGAGTGAAAGCGTTTCAAATTCGAAATGGTCGTTTAAAAACGCTATAAAAATTAACACTAAGTCTGCCAAGAAAAGTTTTAAAGAAAACGAAGTTTTAAACGCCATCAAGATCAATTTTGACAAAGACACGTTCGCCAAAGTGACGGCAGTTTATTGTTTTTATTCGAATAAAACTTGGCTAATTGAATTCGACCCCAGTGTTGAAGTTAAAAAGCTTTATCACAAAGAAATTCAATTTGAAAAAGATTTAAAGTTTGTAATTGAAGATCCAAATATTGTTAATCCATCAAACAAAATTTCAGTGCTGAGATTTCATAGATTACCTACTAATGTTAGCAATCAAGCAATCATTAATCTACTAAAAGGTCTCAATTTTAAAGAATTAAAAATAATAGATATTAAAGATGAATTTCACAAAGAATTTCCGAACATAAGAAACGGAGTTAAAAGAGTTAGAATTTCTTACTCGCCATCAATCGAAAAAGATATTCAAAGCCTAGCAGGACCGATTAATATTGCCAATTTAAGATCGATGATCTCAGTCGTCGGTCAAAAGCAAAGATGTTATTTTTGTCTAGAGCCGGACCACACAATTAAACAATGCGTTCTAAAGCAAACAGCGTGTAAAAGCTGTAAACTAATGGGACACAGTGAGGCTAGATGTAATCTGGCAGAGAGGATTAAAAGTATTGAAAGATCAAAAGTTAGTTATGATGACATCTGTATGGATGAAATAGAAGATAATGAGGAAGAAAAAATAGAGTCGAGATCGTCAACGACAACCAAGAGCCCTAGTCAAACAGCAATAGGTCAACCCGAGCAGGACTCAACTAGAACAATTCCAGCGCAAGAAGCTATAACACCCAGACCTATTGATAATCTGCTAACCATAACAAATCCTAACATCGACACAGCTAATAATCTGACAGAGCACGCGGTAACCACGATTACCCCAACTTTAACGTTAGAAGAAAAGCAACTGGCATCCGAAACAGTATTTTTACAGCCTTCAAATCCAATCCAATCTTCATGTCCTCTCGAGCTAACGAGTAATTCTTCTTCAGAAACCAAATGTACAAATTTAAATAACTCCGTATTAAGTGATTACTTAAATCAATTCAATTCTGAGTTAAAGAAAGCAGACAAATTGCTACCTGGTAACTCTTGTAACCAAGCAAAAGCAAAAATAATAAATCTAAATAAAAGCAACTCGTTGTCAAGTATTAAAACAATTAATACTCCGGTTACAGTTCTTAAACATAATGCCGAAACAAGAAAAAAACGTACAGCAAATGAAACTAAACCATCCGAACGGAAAAAATCGCATTTAAACGATGAAATTGTAGACGAAAATGTGTTTTTAGACTAACAGTGATCCTCACTTACCTCGCTTTTTTTTTATGTTTATTTTTTCTTTTTATTATTTAATTTCATATTAAACTCATGAATAAACATTTATTTTTGTTATTATTTTTATTTTATAACTTTACTGTCAAAAACATTTTGATTCAACCTTGTTCACCTATCATGTTTTTATTTTAATTTATCTTTAACTTATAATGAACTGCATTTCTAAAAAAAATCTTAAAATTATCCATTGGAACTGTAATTATATTGTATCTAAAATTTTACTTTTTAAAAACTTTCTAGACAAAAACGATCCAGATATTGTTCTACTCAATGAACTTAAGATTAGCAACGATCTATGCAACTACTATTTAAATTTTAGCAATTACTCAACTGTTTATAAAACTAGAACCAACGATAAAGGCGGCGGAGTCGCGATCTTAATTAAAAAAGACATAAATTATACGCAAATCTTCGACTACGATCATCTTAATCTAGAATTATTAGTAATAAAAGTAAGTGTTTTAAATTCTGATATATTCATATTCAGCCTCTATAATCCTCCAATAGCCAAGGACCGACAATTCCCGGTTATTCTCTTTAAAGAGATAATAGGTAAAAGTCCCACCTTTATTTTAGGAGGTGACCTGAATGCCAAGTCCGAAACATTTGGATGCCGATCAACAAATAGTTACGGCAAAACGCTTGAGGATTGTCTTAATAAATTTAATATGAGTTTAGTTAAAAATTCTGAACATACCTTCAATAGAATCAGCTCCATTAATGGCGAAATTAAGTTTTATAATGAAATTTTAGACTATTTCATCTGTTCACCTTACCTACTCGATAAAGTTAAGAGTCTTTCAGTTCTAAAAGAGCTAGACATGACTAGCGATCATTACCCCTTGAGTCTAATAATGGATTTTAGTTGGGAACAACGTTCTGAATTATTAATAAATAAGCCAAATTTTAAGCGAGCTAATTGGGAAAACTTTAGATGGTCACTTGAATCTAAACCAATTTCTATAAACCTGTGTATTGAGGACCTCTCTAAGGAAGTGACTAAAAATATTATCGAATCCGCCTTTGATTCCATTCCCACTTCTAGTTCTTCGAAGTTTAAAAATGAGTTACCTAAGGATATTATTTTGTTAATCAAGCAAAGAAGGAAAATCAGAAGAGCATTTTTTAAGAAAAGAGATCCTGGCACTAAAACTGAATTCAATAGGGTAACAGCTTTAATAAGGAGGAAAGTAATTGAATTTGAAAACAATAAATGGTCAAAAATGGCCTCGAAATTAGGTAATAATCAAGTGTCATCCAAGCCATTTTGGAACAAAATAAATAGTTTTTCAAACAAAAAAAGTGAATTTAACAAAATACCCAATCTTACTCATAATAATAAGATATATGAGACTAACTTAGATAAAAGTGTACTTTTTAGTGAGATTTTAGAAAAAATTTTCTCAATTAATGAACATGAGCTTTACGATAAAGACTTCGAAAAAATAAAAGAAGTGTCCAATACTATTGATAAGACCACTATCTCAAGCAAAGACATTGAATTTATTAATCTTGAAGAACTAGAAGGAGCTATCAAGTCACTGAACCTCTCTTCAGCAGCTGGCAGTGATGGAGTTCATAACTACCATCTTAAAAATCTATCTAAAAAATATTTGGACTACATAAAAGTTCTATTTAACAAGTGTCTCATTGAGAGTTACACTCCATCAAACTGGAAAATAGCTCTTGTCAAAATGTTACCTAAAAAAATAACTAATGATGACCCTTATAATTACCGGCCCATAAGCTTAACAAGTTGTCTAGGTAAACTCTTTGAGAAGATTATTAAAAATCGTTTCTACTCGTTTCTCGAAAAAAATAAAATAATTGTTTATCAACAATCAGGTTTTAGGAAGAACAGATGTACCAAAGATAATTTACTCTTTATGTCCCAAAAAATTTCAGAATCTTTTAATAGGGGTAAAAAAGTATGTGGTTTATTTTTTGACATTTCCAAAGCATTTGATAAAACTTGGCATGATGGATTATTATACAAACTTCTAAATATAGGTACTCCAATTTATTTAGTTAAGTGGTTCTCGAGTTTTTTAAAAAATAGAAAATTTCAGGTTAACGTTGGAGACAGCACCTCCCCTCTCGTCCCTATTAAAGCAGGGGTTCCTCAAGGCTCTGTTCTAAGTCCCCTTTTATTCTCGGTTTATATTAATGACATTCCAAAGAGAAACATTACAAACACTTCACAATCACTGCTTTTTGCAGATGATTTAGTGACATTTTTTATTTTTAAAAAATTAACTGGGCTTCAAACAACTATTAGTAACTATCTAAAAGAAATTGAAAAGTGGTTAGTAAAATGGAAATTAAAGATGGCCGCTGAAAAGTGTAACTATATAATTTTTACCAAAGATAATAAAGATAAAACTAAACTTAACTTAACTCTAAATGGGGACCTAATTCCTTACACCTGTAAAATTAGATTTTTAGGTATAACTTTTGATAAACATTTAAACTTTAAATCTCATATACAGGAAATTAAATCAAAATGTGCTAACAGACTCAATGTCTTAAAAATCTTATCCAACAAGAAATGGAATATCCGTAAAAATATTCTAGTTAGTATTTACAAATCCTTAATAGGCTCCATAATTGACTACTCATCAATCATCGTTAAGATAGCTTCTGAAAATAATTTACATAAATTACAAGTAATTCAAAACAGCGCCATAAGGGCTATCTTTAAATTGACATTCGATACAGGATCAAATATACTGGCTGAATATGGAACTAAATCGAATTTAAAAACTGTTAAGGATAGACTGAACGACTTAAATGAAAAATACTTAAGAAATAGCTTGGAAAAGTCTAACAACTTAGTAATTAAGATTGTCAATGAATATCTGGTTGGTTTTTCGTCTAGGAGTGAAAAATATTCAACTCCCTTAAGTGATAACTATACAGTCTTCCAAACTTTCTTCCCAGGTTTCTTTACAACATAAGACTAAATTTATTTCTCTAGAGACATTTGTTATCGTGAGAAATAAATTATTCTAATTATTTTTTTGTAATTTTTGTTTTATTTTATAAATTTATACTGAAGGAGTTTTTTTTTTATTTTTTCAAATTAAACTCGATCTTTTAAACAATAAAATAAAATAAAAAATAAAATTATATTAAACTAATTATTTAAAGCATCCAGGATATAATGATACATATTTATTTAATGATATAGCTATATTAAAATTAGAGAAAAGAGTTAAACTAAATCAGTTCATACAATTGGCTTGTTTGCCAAAATATAAAAATTATCCAATTAAGAAGAATATTGCATCATATGCAGTCGGTTGGGGTGTTTTAAGTGAAGGCGGTGTTTTACCAAATTATTTGCAAAATGTAGATTTAATATTGTTTTATTTTAGTGTCTGTTTAAAAGGATACAGAGGTTTGCCAGATTTTTTGCTAGATCCAAAATCGGAATTGTGTGCTGGTTTAATAACTGGAGGTAAAGACACTTGTCAAGGCGATTCAGGTGGACCATTGTTAGTTTTAGATTATATAAATAGAAAACATAAGTATATACTAGTTGGTTTGACTTCATTTGGCGAAGGATGTGCTCGTCCACGATTACCTGGTTTGTACACCAAAGTTAGCGCTTTTTTAGACTTTATTTACTATTATTTGTAGAAAAATTTATTATACAAATTAAATTTTCAAATTTTTATTAATTTTATAATGTTTTTACTCTTGGCTATGTTTAAACATTGGTATACAAGAATTTTTTATTAATTAATTTATTTAAAAATATATTAAAAAGAGTTTTAAAATAAAATTATCTTAAATTTATAATTAATTAGTTTTATTTATTAAAGTATTACTTAATTTAATTTTAATATTAAAACAAAAACAAATATATTTGGATGTAAATTAATACCATAAGTTACTATTAAGATTCTCATTATTTTTGTTATTCAATTTAGTCAGTCAAGTCATTCCAGTTTTCAATCCACTATGCAACTTATAAATTTTATTTATAGCAATCCGAAATTCACCAGCCAAAATTTGTTCAGCAATTTTCTAAAAAATATTTTTATTTTTATATAGACAAATGAAGAGAATAATGATTTTTAAATTTACAATTTATAATTTGTTTTCTTACTCTATTGTGTATTAGTTTAAAGTATGTAGATGGTGATATTGTCAACAAGGCATACTGGTTTTGATTGTGTATATATTAGTGATATGAACCAATATGCTTGTTCTCTACTCAAATAAAACTGTCGAATTTGAATTTAATTTCCAATCAGCATAAAAAGTGTTGAGTTTCAAATTTATTTTAAATAATAATAAAATAGAATATTTTTGGTTAAAAAAAAACAAACTGAACACATTTATGAAGAGTATATTTTATAGTGACTTTTTTATTTTTGCAAGACTTAATTACATTTTTCTAATTTTGTGAATTCTTAAGAATTGTAGAACCTTTAAGTGTAAGTCTTTGTAATGATTCTGTTTTAATCTATCTACTTGATTATTAAGACTTGGCATAATTATGGTTTATAGTTTTATATCTTTAATCTATTTTATCTTTACTAATAATATAAATAATTGAGCTTATCTATTTGCTTTCTTTTCATAGATTTGCTTTACCAATTTAAATTGCACTCAAATGCCAACACAATATGACTCAAGTATGAAATTCAAGTGCAAATACTCTGCAATAATAACTAAATTTATACGTGTCAAAAAAATTGAATATTTTATTAAAGAAAAGTTGATTAGAAAAAGGAAGTTAAATTCTAAGTGTGTTTTTCTATTTTTATTCAGAAATTTACAAATTCAATAAAAAGTTTTTAACTTAGACTTTATTTTGTTTTAATTATATTTGTTTTTCTAAAAGCACTATTATTTTTTGTTGATTATTTAATTACTAAAACAAGACACTAGAATATAAAACAATTAATTTAAAAAGATAAATAAAACATGGATTTAATTTTAAAAAAGATAATTTAAAAGTTTAATAAAACATTTTTGTTAAAAATATATTTTTATTTTTGTATAATTCTCTTTTTCTTATTTACTTTACCATAGCAATAAAAAGACAAAAAAAAATTTGCAACAAATTTAAAAAAAAAAAATTTTTATTTTTTAAATTCTTAAAATTGAAATATATTAAAGTAAAATTATTAAATAAAAAATAGTTTCTATTATTCGCTTGATTTAAAATTTTTTATAAATATATCTTAAAGTTTTTAAAAATTATCATAAAAATATTTTTGTTGGCATTTGAAAATAAAATAAAAAATTTTTTTAAAAATTTTATTAAAATGGATAGAATTATATTAAAACTAAAGGTAGTTGATGTTATTATTTTATTATAGATTATAAATAATAAAGTTTTAAGTATTTCATAATAAATAACCAAAATTTAGATCAAATTAGGAAATTGTTTGACAAACATGAAATCACAATCTCAAGCTCAGAATTCAAATTTTATAAAATATTTTAGTTTGGTGCTTCTTATATTGCAAACATCGAGTTTAGTGCTGGTAATGAGATATTCTCGAACAGCTCAGACAAAGACCGAAACAGGCGAAGATGCAAAACGTTACCTCTCATCGACAGCTGTAGTTTGTGCAGAAATAATGAAACTATTAGCTTGTGTGCTTATCATATGGGTTCAAACTGGATACTCGGTCAATTCTACAATACAACAATTAAACAATGAAATCATACAAAAACCAGGCGAAACTTTAAAACTTCTAATTCCGTCTGGTCTATATACTTTACAAAATAATTTATTATACATTGCTTTGTCCAATTTGGACGCTGCTACTTATCAAGTTACATATCAGCTAAAAATTTTGACTACTGCTTTATTCAGTGTGCTAATGTTGGGCAAAAAATTAGACTCTATTAAATGGGTTTCATTGGTTATTTTAATGCTTGGTGTTTCTTTAGTTCAAGTATATAAGAAAAATTTTATTTTTTAAAAGAGTTTTTTATTGAATTTATTATAAATGAATCTAAAAGTGGCCTAGTGATAATGCGAAGAGTTCGCCAGATAAAAATTTTAATGAAAGATTAATTGGATTGTTTGCAGTATTGTTTGCTTGTTTTAGTAGTGGCTTTGCTGGTGTTTATTTTGAAAAATTATTAAAAGGCTCTTCAACTGGTGTCTGGATGAGAAATATTCAATTGGGATTTTTCGGAACTATAATAGGCTATATAAGTGTTTATGTTTATGATTATAAAGCTGTAACACAAGATGGCTTCTTTCAGGGTTACAATTCAATCGTATGGACAGTAATAGCTCTACAGGTTGAAAAAAATTAAAAAAAAAAATTATTAAAAAAGTTTTTATATTATTTTTATTATATTAAGGCTCTTGGTGGTCTTGTTATTGCAGCTGTTATTAAATATGCTGATAATATTCTTAAAGGATTTGCTACCTCATTATCTATTATTTTGTCTTCGGTTTTTTCTTATTTTTTATTAAAAGATTTTATTCCAAACAGGTAAATTCAAGAGAATTAAAATCAAGTAAAAAAAGAAAAGAATTTTGTAAAATTATTTATTTAAAGTATGTTTATGATTGGTTCTTTGTTTGTTATTGGAGCAACCTTTTTGTACGGCTATGAGAAGCCGATACCAAAATCAAAACAAATTGGATCAGTATGATAAATTTTTTTAAAACAAAAATCACAATTTTTATATTTATTTATAGTTAATTTTTTTTTCTTTTCTTTTTTTTTTTTTTTTTACAGAAATTTTAAATTTTTAGATTTTAAAATTTATTTGACAAAAATATTAAAATAATAATTTAAATTAATTAATTTAATTTGATATCTAATAATAAACCTGGTTTTAAATAATTCGAATAAGCTAATAAAATATTTAAATCTTCTTCACTTTTTATATCTAAATCTCTTTGTACTGTTTTACTCGAAATTCTCAATTGTTTTTCTTTTTTATTTGAACTGTTTACCCTTTTAAGTAGAAAAAATTTTTATTTAAATTTTGAAATTTGAAACTCAAAAAATATATTATTATCAAGCTAAAATTAACAAAACCAAAATCAGTTGTAAATTAATTGCGCTTTTTATAATATTAAATGCATATTATAAAACGCAATTAATTTCTCAACAACTTTGATTCTATTTAAAGCTTTAAAATAATTGCGCTTAGAGACCAAATATTTCATTTAAAAAAACGAAATTAATTATGCAACATAAAAATAAAATTACATTTGATTGTTCAAGTATTCAATTAGATTCAAAGCCAACATGTACAAGTCTTTCAAGAACATATCCAAATAAGAATCTTGTACTCCAAAATCACTTTCCAAAATTTCCATCTTAAAGAGAGCAAAAATAAAAGAATTCTAAATAATAAATGTCAAATTTAATTAAGAAAAAAAAAATTTACTTGTTTCAAAAATTGACTCAACAAATTAGACTTGTTAATAATATCTACACTTGAAATCCAATGCAAACAAGTATTTACTTTGTAAACACTATTAAGATCCGATATAGTTAAAGAATTTAGCAAAAATTGACACTTTTTATTTACAAATGTTTCTTTTTGAGCATAAAAATCATTTAGTATTGTAGTTCTATATACTTGTTTTAAACTAAGATCAATAATAGTAGTTGGCGAGTCTTTTTTAAATAAAAAATCAGTATCAAGAACAGAGCCAAAATCATCAGGGAATTCGGTAACTAGTCCTTGCAGACAAAAGTAAGGACTCAATTGATTTGTGTCTTGCAAACAGTAACAGCTAATTTTTAGTTTTTCATTGGGCATGAATAAAGCCAAAGTGTTTATCATTTTATTAATTAATACTGATGTTTTACCAAGAACAATTGTATTAAAATTAGTAATTAGATGTGAAGTAATTGAATTTACAAGAAATTCGTTGTTAATAGAAGAAAGTGTTGGAGTTGTAAAGTACAAATCTGACAAATATGTATCTTTTATTTTGAATTTTGTTTGTATTTTAGAATTAAATTGATTGTCACTTTTAGAATTTAATGGAAACAAACATTTTCTATTTAATGTATACAAATCAGTGCAAAAATTCTCAATCATAAGAGTTAAATCTTGAATAGCTGTGCTAATATTATCACATTTGGGTTTTATATGACACAATATTTTAAATTCAATTACAATATTTTCAAATATATTAACAAAAAATCTATTCCCATCGCCATAATATTTAAGAAAAAAATCTTTATTGTCTAATGGTAAAATCAAACTAAGACAATTGGTGTTCAAAAATGAAGAATTAGCATTTGTAGAATTGATTGTATTTGAATCAAAAAATATTGAAAATATAGCACAATCGATTTCTTTGATTAAATAGAGTCTAAATTTGATTTGATCATGAAGTTTATCTTGATATAGTTCAGAATTGAGAGTATGCAAAGAAATGTATTTTATTAAATCATCATTAAGTGGTTCGGATACAGTCCAATAATGTACTATTTTGGGGCCAACTATATTATCAAAAACCGATAATAAAAACGACATTTGATCTAAACAATTGGACGATTTGAAACCAAGTTTGAGTTTAGTTGTTTGATTCAAATATTTAGATGCCATTTAGCAATGTTTTTGTGCTGATTGGAAATATATTGTTTGGCTAAATTATGCGAGAATATAATCAATATTAAATTGAATGTTATTTGAAGCAGAAATGATATAACTGTAAGATTGTAGAACGAATCGTTTTCTTCTAGTATAAACAATACTGTTACCAATATGAATAAAATGAAAAATGCAAGAAACAAATTGTTGTAATAAATAATTGATTGTTGATTCAAATAGCGGTTATGGTTAGTCAAACTTGTGTACAAATCGTTTAGCAATTCTTCTCGTTTATTTATTACTAATAAAGTTTTGTTTTTACTAGTTAAATTTTTGTTGAATATGTTTAAAATTTTGAAAGTCATGTGATTTTTTTTTTATTTATTATTGTAAATTTTTTTTTATAATTTTTAATAAATTATTTTACTCAAGAAAAAAAAAGATTTGAATTAATTTATAAAAAATAAAATATATATAAAGATTATTTTTATTGATTTTTATATATCAAGATATATTAGAGCTTTATTTAAGTATAAATATACAAAATTTCAATTGTTTGTTTGGAATCAATCGATAGTTCTATTAGAAATTTTCAAGATAAAAATATATTTCAATGTTAGGCTTAGAAAATAGTCTTCAAAGTTATATATAGTAATGAACATTATCTAAATAGAAAAAGATTACATTTAAAAGATAAATTTTAAAAATATAAATTTGTTTATAAGAATATATTTATTAATATCAAATGTATACATTAAGTTTAACAAATTTTTTTCCAATTTAATAAACAAAGCAATTAGCACAAGCAAAATGCCTTGCTCTTATAGTCAGCTAAGCAATCGCTAGTGCCGACTTTCTCTCTTTAAGCATGATTTTGATTTACAATTGAAAACTTGCACTTATCAACAATTTGCTGATTTAGTTTTGTGGAAAGAGAAACAAGTATTTGTGTTTTAGAACAAATAGCTAAAATCTTTGAAAGAATTTTATCTCAAAGCAAAGTCATTGAATTAATTGAAACAATTGGTATGTTGGATTTCATTTCTAATTAAAGATTCAAAGATTTTATAAATTTTGTTTTTTTTTCAATAAATTGTAAATTTCTTTAACTTATTTCTCAAGCTTAACTAAATAAAAACTTTACTAAAATTTTCACTTTATTAAAATATCTGATTAAAAATATATGATATAAATTTCATAAAGAAAAATTGATCTAACAAACTAAATAACTTTATAAATGAAGGATGAAACTTTTAAAGATAAAACATACTTTTATGTATTTTTTAAATTTATTTATCTATTGATTAACCAAATTACCATAAAAAAGCTGAGCTATTATAACTAACACTTTTTTTTTAATTTTGAAAATACCCTTCCTGTAGTTATAACATGAAAACTACGGTTTTATATTACATAATATATATATATATATATATAAACTGTGCATATTAAATTGAATATATTCTGAATCAAGAAATTTAATATGTTCTATGAGTTTTATGAACATAACCAAACTATGTTGAACAATTAGATTGGAAAAAATATCTACTAAAATTGACCATAAGTACAAACTTATTTAGAAAGTAGATAAAATCCAAGATTAGTTTGATGTAAAACAAAAACTATATGATAATGAATAAGAAGTTTCAAGTAAACAGAACAGTTTATAATAGCAAAATAATTAAAGATTATTAAATCTTTAATTAAAAAGCTTTTTTAATCAATCAAAAAAAATTAATTAGTTAAATTAACTTCAAGTTGTGTTAATTCTCAATATTATTAAATTTTATTGTTTATAAATTTAGTAACGTCAAAACTAGATCTACAGTAGATTATATTCTTAGCAAATTTTTTTGATAAATTAAAACGAAAAAGTTTTACTCCAACAGGGATTTATTTTCTATATTTTAGGTAAATTAAATATTAGAAATTTTTTATATTTTTTTTTTCTTCTTTTTTAATTGAACACGAGGTTTGAAAAATTAATTACATTTTCCAGTTTATGTATGTAATAATAATAATAATAAATAATCAACAAGTTTGGATCTGAGAAAATTTCTATTTTCTATTTGCTTTTAAAACACGAATGAAATTACACTAGAAATAATAGAAATAAAAAGATATATCAAATTTTGAGTTATTTTGTCAAATATCAAATAATTTTAATTTTTCTAATATTTCAATTTAACAAAAATTATATTCAACGACTTTTTTGTTTGATTTGATGTAAATTTTGAAAAAAAATTATTTTTTAATTTTAATAATCAATTTTTATAAAAAAAATAAAATAAATAAATTTTTTAAGCTCATTTATTTATAAGTTTATAATTATTTTTTATAAAGTTATTTGTCAAAGTTTAAATATTTACAACTAGTTTAGTTAGTTTAATTGAGATGTTGTGGTCCTATTTATATAAGACCTTATGTTAATGGGAAATCAATAGATTAAAGAGTTATCTGGCTTTATATTAGTTTATTGAAATCTGATTTATTGCTAGTAGTTAGTTGTTTATATATAATAAAGTTATAAGGTTAAAGGTTAGTAAGAGTAAAAGGACTGGAGATAAATAAAAATAGCGTCTGTTACAGAAAGTTTGCTTAAATGCTAAATGTACTTTATAACTTCAATCGATCTTATCAATTCATGTTTAATTAATTACTTAAAATAAAAAGTTAAATTCTTATAAAACTCAATTTGATTTAAAAAGTCTTTATTTTTAAAAACATTTATTTTTGATTTGCAAAATAAATTTCGTTTTATATACATTATAGTGTATATATTAAAAACGCAATTTATTTTGCAACATTTAAATATTAATTTTTTCAAAAAGTTTTTTTCAATTCTAAAGTTGATTAAGAATTTATTTATTAAAATAATAGAAAGTGTTTGTTAACAAGCCGATTAACAAGTATTATTCATTAAAAAATTAAAAAACTAAATGAAAGCTTTATTTAAAAGTAAAATAAAATATAAATTATTAAAACAGCAACAATGAAATAAAAAATCAAATATTTGTAGGTAAAAATAAATAAATTATGAATTAAAAAAATTCAAAAAAATCTAAATGCCTCATTGTTGCCTATATAAAGGTTTAACAAGAAAAGAACAATTTTTTGAAATTATTTTTTAATAATATTTTGAAGAATATTTTAAAATTAAATATTTTAGCTGATTTTGTTATGAATGATGTTTATTGTCTAGAAGACTAGAAAATGAACAAAAAAAAAATCAATTTTTTATTTGTTTCTTATTGTTATTATAAATTTTGCTGATTGATATAACACAGCATTTTTATGATACAGTATATATAATAAAGGCTATAATATTTAATATATAAAGGTGTTATAAAATTCAAAAAAAAAAAAATAAAAATATTAAATCAAATTATGATGAAAAGAAGATAATTTCCAAAATTATAATAAAATATTTTTGCAACAAGAACAAAAATAAATAAAATAATTTGTTGTAAAGGCTCGATCAAAGATAAAAAAAAAATTATAATTAACTATAAATAATATATTTATTATATTTAACAACAATAACAACAACTAAATTATAATGTTTCAAAAAAAAAAAAGTTTATTTAAAAAGGATATAAATATTACGAGTTGTTGAGAGAAAATTTTCATTTTTCATTTCAACTAAACTAATAATAATAATTTTAATAATAATAATAATAATAATAATTTTAATTTTAATTTAAAAAATAATTATTATAATGCATGAAAATGAGTTTCTGAAAAAAGGTTGAAAATAAAAAAAAATTTAATTTTATATTATATTATATTATTTTATTTATTCAATGATTAATATTTAAAAAAAAAATGTATTTTAAAAAAAAATTGCATAATTTGAACATTTTAACAAAAATATAATATTTTTTCTTTAGAATAATATTTAAAGTATATTGCCTAGGTGATTAAAAAAAATGACATTTTTACCAGAATTATTTTAATTATTATTAACAATTCCAAATAGAATATTATTATAAATAGAATTTATAAAATAAATATTTCAATTTTGTTGAAATATTCTTAACAAATTATTCTAAAAATTAATTTGCTTAAATAATAAAGAAACGAAAAAACAAAAAAAAAGAAAAGAGAATAAGAAAAAGTTAATTAGTTTGACTAAAAAATTAAAATATCAATTTATGATTAACATTTTCTATTTCTTTTTAAATATTTATCATTGATTTATTAGTTTTATCATTTAGTTACAATAAATATAACAAAAAAAATAATATATATTTTATATATTGTTATTTTTAATTAATTCGTAAACAAGAGATTAAGATTAGATTTTATTATTAAAGTTGTTTTTAATCCTTAGTTTATTAATTTGTTTTTTCTATTTTAATACTTCTTTTACTTCATCATCATCTTCTTCTTCTTCTTCTTCTTTGAAATTGTCAAACGGGAGAGCCAATAATTATATTTTGAAAATAGTATATTTAAATGTCTGTAAAAAAAAAACCGGGTTTTATACGTATTAAATTGATCGATTACGATCAAGTGTACATTAATAATAATAATAATAATAATAATAATAATAACAATAATAATAATAATATCAAGCAAAGCGATGTTTATTGTGCAATTAAAATAAAAGAAATGGTAAAGCAAGAAGAGACTGATGTTGCGGGCCAAGTTTCGTTTAATGCCGAATCCGAAACGAGTAAAATTCTATTTAAAAAATATCATGATAAAACCAACGATTTGGCATTGAATGATTTACTTAATTCGGGACAATATATTCTTGTTCAAAAAAAGAACACGTTTTATCCAAAATGGAACTCGAGTTTTGATTGTCATTTGTACAAAGGCAGAGCTATACAATTTATTTTAAAAAATATTAAATCAAGTGAAGAACTTGGTCAAACTACACTTGGTGTAGATTCTTTGGCTAAGCGTGCCAAAGACAAAAGTGAAGCATCTAATGTGGTTTGTGTTTTTTAAATTTTTTAATAACTAACTAACTATCAACTAATTAATTAATTAATTAACCATTTTCTATTAGAGCTTATTTTCTTCTTTATTTTAAAGCAAAATTAATTAATAAATAATAGTTTATTTTTTATTAGATTTCCAAAGATATCGATTTTTTTCTTCTTCTTTTTTTTTTTTATTTTTTTAATTAAATTCTAATATAGATTAATGTTTGAAAAATTATATTTTTGATGATGATGATGATGATGATTGCTTTTATGTTTAAAGCTTAAATTAATTGACATGCTAATAAAAATATATATATTTTGTTGTTGTTGCTGTTATTGTTGTTTAGGGTTATGTAACAGTGGAACTTGTAATTAAAATAAATTATTTATTGATTATAATTGGGTTTCAGATATTATTAAATTATGTTTAACCGTAGACAATATAGAATTTTAATATTTAATATTTAATTATAAAATTGTTGCAAAATAAATTTCGTTTTAAACACATTATAGTGTATATATTTTAAACGAAATTTATTTTGCAACAATGTTATAATTAAATATTAAAATAAAACAAAAAAGAAAAAAAAATTAATATTAATATTAAAATGCATGAACAACTAGTGTTAATATCCGGGTTGTGTTAATTCTTTGAGAGTATTGAGAGCTTTTAAAAATAAATAAATAAATTTTTTTTTTTATTTATAGGAAATTCAAATCAAAAATTTGCCAGGATATACTCTAAAACTATTTGCTTTGCTTTAAACAAATTAAATTAAAAATTAAAAGAACATATAGAAAAAATATTTTAAAAAACTTTTTTTGCATTTATTTGTATAAAAAAAGAAAGAAAGAAAGAAAAAAAAAGAATTATGTTTGTGTTAATTACATAATTTGATTTAATTTTTAATTTTATTTTATATAATTTCGTGTGCCTAGAATTAAATAATTTCTTAAAAATTTTCCTGTTTCATGCAAAACAAAACACTAAGAAAAGAAGAAGAAGAAGAAAATATATAATACATTTTTGATTGATAAAACGATAATTTTTTATTTAAATTTTTTTCTAATTTAACTAATAAATTTAAAAGATGATTTTTAAATAAGAAAACACGTCATAAGAAAATTAATATTAAAAAAAAAATAAAAAATCGATAATAAATATTTTTATACATTATTTTTTATATCTTGTTATTTATTTATTTAGATTTTTAATTAGTAATTTAAATTTAAATTTAAAAATTTAAAATATTATAATTCTTTAGCTTGCTTAGTTGAAAAAAAAAAATTTAAATGTAATATATTTATAGTTATTTTATATTTTTTAAAATTTAGATAGAATTAAGTCCATCGGGACGCCTTAAAGTTCATATCAAATATTATTCGGCTGATGAAGGTAATAGAAATTATTTGAGTTTTGATGTTATTTTTGTAATCAAAACTAAATTATAAATTCTAAATTATATTAAAGAAATAAACCAAATTGTTAGCGAAATGCAGACTCAAAACTCGCAAGTAAAATTAACACAGAATACATCAAATCCGAATTTACAAAACGGAGCAACGAATTACATAAATGGTTATAATCAAACAAATAACATTATACGAAGACGGCGTGATGCTGTCAGATTGTTAAAAGTACATCAATCAAATGGACACGAATTTATAGCAAAGTTTTTCTCACAGCCAACATTTTGTTCATTTTGTGGAGAGTTTTTATGGTAAGCTTAAATATTTAAATTATTTAATTATTAAAGACTAAAAATTTACTTGAAATGCTTTAGAAGCAATAAATGTCATTTTATGACATAAAATTTATATTTAAATGAGTTATTTAGATTATGTAATCTAATTGATTTTTTTATTAATAAGTCTTGAAATAATTTAAATCACTATAACAAAAATAATATAAATTATTTTAAAATTTCAATCAATTTATTTCAATAACTAATCTAATTCTAGTTTAAAATATACATTATTTTATTTTTAATGGGCTTTAATTGAATCTAAAGCATTTATACTTAACTACTGACCACTTGAATATTTGAATCAGACAAAAAAGTTGACCATAGCCCAATTATTATTATATATATTTGTATATTATATACAATCTTCTAATAAAACAGCTAAAGGATAAATATATGGAATCAGTTAATAAAATTTATGGAAACGAATACCTATTACAATATATACAGTATATAAACACACTCGAAATAAAACCTCACTAACTCAAAACATTTCCTATAAAACTATTTTCTTTTTATTCATAATTAAATTCTTAAAATACAGTACTTTTAGACTTGAATATTTTAAAATATTTTATTAAATTTAAACTCATTTATCCAACATAAAAACACTGTTTCTCTTATTTAAAGTAATTGATAATATTATTTTAATAATAAAAGGGGCTTTGGTAAACAAGGTTACCAATGTAGATTATGTGCTTGTGTTGTACACAATCGTTGTTATGAAAAAATATTAACCAAATGTACAATAAACACAGTAAATAAATTAGATAAACAAAAAGAAAGATTCAACATTGATGTACCTCATAAATTTCGAATCAATAACTATTTTACTCCATCATTTTGTGAACATTGTGGTCAATTGTTAGTCGGTCTATTCAGACAAGGCTACAAATGCCAAAGTATAAACATATAAATAAATAAATATTTCTTAAAATATATATTGAAAAAATAAATAATTTAGGCTGTGGTTACAATTGCCATAAAATATGTATGAACAATGTGCCTAAAAATTGTGGTATTAATGAAAAAATGATGTCTGAAATATTGTCTACAATTAAAAAAGATGGCAGTCAGAAAACAATTAAAACTAGTACTAGTAGTGAATTGTTGTTCTCGGCCATGTCGAATAGTTCATCTGGAACAGCAGCAGGATCATCAGCTGATTCAAAACAAACAACAAAAGACATAGACGCTTTAAAATCAAAAGAAATCGAAAATTTAAACATGGAACGTATTAGAAAAAAAAGTGATAAATTAAATTTAATAGATGCTAACAAAAAATCATCTAATCAAACATCGTCTTCATCATCATCATCATTATTATCAAATGTGAATGCAAATAATAGACTTTCTAAAATAGAAGACAAAGATGAGTACATTGATTTGAGTGATTGTTATAGTAAAAGAGTTACAATCAAAGATTTCAATATTGTAAAATTGGTTGGTAAAGGAAGCTTTGGCAAAGTGTTTTTGGTAACTAGTAAATCGACTAATGATTATTATGCTATGAAAGCTCTTAAGAAAGATGTGGTCTTACAAGATGATGATGTAGAATGTACCATGTTGGAACGTGATGTGTGTAAATTAGGTTTCAAGAATCCTTATTTAACAAAATTATTATGTACTTTTCAAAATGAAGAATTTCTATTCTTTTTAATGGAATTTTTGAATGGTGGTGATTTGATGTTTCATATTGTTGAATCGAAAAAATTCAGCGAAGATAGAGCTAGATTTTATGCAGCTGAAATATTGTGTGGTCTTCAGTTTTTGCACAGTGAAGGAATAATCTATAGAGATCTAAAGCTTGACAATGTTTTGCTTGATTCACAAGGACATTGTAAAATAAGTGATTTTGGTATGTGTAAAAAAGTGGGCGCTGACGGTAAAGCACAAACATTTTGCGGTACACCAGACTATATAGCGCCTGAGATCCTCAAAGGCCACATGTACAACAATTCAGTAGACTTTTGGTCATTCGGTGTTTTATTGTATGAAATGTTGACTGGCTATTCTCCGTTTCATGGCGAAGACGAAGAACAACTATTCCAGGCTATACAAGAATTTGATGTTTTATATCCAAACTCGATTAGTGAACATTCTACATCTTGTGTTAAACAACTACTTGAACGTGATCCAATCAAACGTTTGGGTATGAAGACATCTCCTTATGGTAATATTAGACAACATTTATTTTTTAGCAAAATTGACTGGGCTAAATTAGAAAACCGTGAAATCGAACCACCGTTCAAACCAAAAGTAAAATCGCCTATTGATGTGTCTAATTTTGATCCGGATTTTACCAGCGAACAGCCAAGATTGTCTCAAATAGATGGCAAATTGTTAAAGACAATTGACGAAGAGATTTTCAGAGGATTCAGTTTTGTTAGTAAAGGTTTCAGAATTTGAATCAAATTTCAAATGTTTTTTTTTTCATAAATAATAAATTTAATATTAATGACAGTGGATTTATTTTTGTAATATTCGAATATTTTTTTCTTTTTTATTTTTTTTCACTATTGTACTTTAAAAATTAGGAATTTTTTTTTTTCATTCCAATATTAAGAATTTTATTTTAGAAAATTTAGAATTTAATTTAATTTTTTTTGTTTTATAAATTTTTAATTAATAATGCTCAGATATATATTGTAATTCCTTTTTTTATTTTTTTTTTTTGAAATATTTGTTTAAATTGCCGGTTTTTTAAATTTGCTTTATTTTAAATAATATAAATATTTATTTTTTTTTTTGTTAAATGTTATATTTTATATTTAAATTATTTTTAATCTAATAAAATTTTAATTTGAAAATTATTCTTATTAAACATTCAAATACAAACTTGTTTGAATTCTTAGTTAATATTAATTTTTGAAGATTCTTATTCTAGACTTAAATCATATAAGCCATTTCAAATTCTTTATATATTGACATAAATAATCAATTATGATAGAAAAAGTTAACAACATCAATGCGACTGTCCTGGAAAAGCACAAAGTTATAAAGAGTCTTTCATTTGTTTTCAATACCAAAATTGACAATTCGAAAATGAATACCAGATAAAAAGATATTGCTTCATATAAATATGTTATTAATTGATAGAAAAATAAAGTAAATTATTAGGTCTGAAAGAAAGTTCGTTCGTATTTTTTAACATTTACTTTTATTAATTAAAAAAAAAACATAAAAACTGTTGTATGGGCCACTGAAAACTCCAAAGCAAGCTCGGTTGATGATTGCTTTGGATCCTCTTTAAGAAGCGCCTCCAAAACATCGTCATCAGCTACTTAATGCCTGCCCCTTCGATCTCGGCCATTAAGGCCGAAATCCCCTGCCTTGAAACGAGCAAACCATTTTTGGCAAGCAAGTTCGTTAAGAGCATCTTCACCATATACTTTTGTGGCTTGTAAGACATTTGTGCCTTCGTGAAAATGATATAAAATGCAATGTCGGAAATCTAATTTATCGTGATACATTTTCAAAATTATTAAAAATCAAATGTTTTGGAATAAAATTATATAATGTAATATATCGTTTAAAAGAGCACACTTTGAACTTTCGAATGATGTATAACATCGCAAATTAATATTAATTTATTGTTAATATTTTTCAATTTAAAGTTAATACGAACCAACTTTCTTTCAGACCTAATACTAAAAGTTAAATAATTATATAATTGATGATTAATACTAGATAAACTTAGAAACTTAGAAAATTATTATCATCGTGATTTATATTATGATAAAGTATCATTAAAAGAATACTTTAAATGCAGTGACAGTAAATTGGTAAAAGAAATTAACATTATTAAATAATACCGACTATCTTAATACTGATTTAATTAGTTACATTATTTTTAAATTAATAAATAGAAAACTAAAAATAAAAAATTAAAAATTTTAATTAATTTTAATAATAAAATTAAGATTTTAGTTATTAAGCGATTTTTTATGAAGTTTTATGTTTTTTTTTTTCATAAATTTAAAGTAAACTAATAGAAAATATTAATAGAATTATTTAAGTAAAAAAGTTGCAGTCAAATTTGCTACATAAATATTAAATCTACCAGGCTCAACTACTCGTTTGCTTTGATAGTTAATAAAAGATAAATCATTTTTGTTCAAAACAAATTCAATTTCTGTAGTTTGGTTTGCATTCAAACTAATTTTAGAAAATCTTTTTACTTGTCTAACTGGTCTAGTAACAGATGCATATTCGTCATTCAAATATAAAATAACTATTTCTTTACCAGTCAAACTACCAATGTTTTTGATTACAATTTTAATAGACAAATAGTCATTTAGAGTTAAAATAGTAGTGTTTAATTTGATTGATAAATAAGCAAATCTAGTATAGCTAAGACCATGACCAAATGGAAATAAAAAGTTTACTTTATTAACATCAAAATCTTCTAATGGTTTATGATCATATGTGCTAATACCATTCGGATTTAATGGATAAGATATTGGCATTTTTGCATTTGGATTATATTTGCCAAATAAAATATCACTTATCGCTTCTGCGCCTCTGTTTCCTTAAAAATAAAGTTCTATAATTAAATTATTTTTTGATATACAAAAATTTAGATAAATACCTGGTAAAAATGATATTAGAACTGAGTTTGATTTGTGCACAAGATCAGTTATAATTCTAGGTCTACCACCAATATAAATTAATATTATATTTTTTTTCAAATTAAACAATTCATTAGCCAATTTTGTTTGAGAATCACTAATAAAAAAATTCTCAATATTGCCCAATGATTCAGCATATGTATTTTCACCTATACATAATATAATCAATTCAGATTTTTTAGCCAATTCAATAGTATGTTCTAAATTAACTAATTTATCAAAATCAGCACCTTGAGAATATTCTACATTATGATGATTCAATTTAATTGATTCAAATATTGTGTATTTTTTTCTACCAAATTTTTCAAAATGTTGTTCATTTTCACCTTGCCAAGTATAAGACCAACCTCCATTTAGAACTTTTATTAAATTACCAGTTGGTCCAGTAACAAGGATTTTGTGATTTTTTAATTTATTCATATCTAATGGTAATAAATTATTTTCATTTTTAGCTAATATAATTGTTTCTTTTGCTGCTTCTAGATTAAAATCTTCTGATTCTTTAGTACCTATTTTAGCTAGATCTTTTTCAAATGGATAAGCACTATCGAATAAGCCAAGAGTTTTTTTAACATTTAAAATACGATTAACTGAATTATTTACTCTATTTAGAAATTTTTGATCAATTTTACTTAAATTAACACAATAATCATGAAAACTAAAATCAAACGGGACCATACTCATATCAACACCAGCCATAACTGCTAGTCTAACAGCTTCTTGTTCATTTTCAGCTATTTTATCTCTACTATGTAAATTGATTATGTCTTGCCAATCGGATACAACAAAGCCAGGAAAATTAAGCTCTCCTTTTAGTATGTCATTAATATAATAACTATTTGCATGGCATGGTAAACCATTTACCTCAGTTGAATCAATCATTACTGTTAAAGAACCAGCTTCGACTCCATGTTGAAAAGATGGTAGGAAATATTCTCTTAAAATATTATCTGGTATAAATGCACTAGTTCTGTCTTTTCCATTTATTGGAAAACTATAACCAATATAATGTTTCAAACAAGTAGCTGTTTTTGTTCTATTTTTTAAGTCTTCACCTTGATGTCCTTTGATGTATGCTTGCCCCATTTGAGAAACTACATAAACATCTTCACCATAAGTTTCATATAATCTAGGCCATAACAATTGTCTGCCTACGTCTAAAACAGGATTAAAATTCCACGGTATTCCAACAGCTCTTGTTTCTAGAGCTGTTATTTCACCTATTTTAAAAGCTATTTCACTATTAAATGAACTTGCTGTGGCTAATGGTTGTGGAAATAGTGTTGCTTCTCTTATATAATTAGCACCATGAATCGAATCGATTCCATATAATACTGGTATTTTTAGTTTAGTATCTTTTAAAGCTACACTTTGAATTGCATTTATTATTTTTTGCCAAGTAGATGACTTTTGAGCTACATCATATGGTGTGTCTAAAATGGAGCCAACCTTTTTAGTCAAAATAGCATGTCTAAGTTTGAATATTTCAATTGGATTTTCGTCAGGATCTATTGGTTTAATTAATTTTTCAATAGCTTTGAATGCTATTTGAGTCATTTGACCACACTTATCTTCAATACTCATATCATTTATTAACTTTTCAATATTTACATCCTGATTAGTCAAATCAATAGTTAACATCAATGAAAATAGTAATAATAATAAATTAGCTAAAAAGTAATTTTTCATTTTTAAAACTTATTTTTAAATTAAAATAAGTTTAAATTTAGAAACTCTTTTAAATTTAAAGTCATATGAAAAATGATCAAATAAATATTATTAAGCTCATTTTTATCAAAATGTTTTATTTTATTTTATTTTTTGAATTAAAATTAATTTTAGTAAAACTTAAAAATACTTCATATATCATTTAATCAAAATCATTTTATACAACTTGAATTAATGATAAAATATATTCCATGTTTACTGGAATATATCATAAGCTAAATTTGAAATTTTAAACAAAACAAAATAACTTTCACTCAAATAAATTTCTTTATAACATTTAAGATAAATTAAATAATTTTTTGTTATAACATTATCATATGCAAAATGGCAATCAGACAATGGTTCTCTAGTTGAAATTAGTTTTAATTTTGGCCAATAGATAGATGCTGAAGATATGGAATATTATTTTATTAAAACTGATTATATTCTTTTGATAAAGGTCTGTTGAGGAATATTACATTTTTAACAATTCAAGTATTTACATGTTATCTTGCAATCGGAACAGGAAACTGGCTTGATTTCTTTTATTTGATAACTTTATAAGAATAAGATAAAAATAAAAATAATAAACGAAATTACATTTTTTACAATTCAAAATTTAAATAAAATAATATTTTTTAAGACTAAGTGAGCGAAATGTTACAAATTCAAATCAAATAATTGATTAAACATTTTATATTACAATCAATTGAGCAAAAATATAAATGATTTAAGCAATGTTCAGTTGTAATCTTTAGCAGTTTATTTGATAATATTTATAATTTTTTTTTCAAGTACTTTTATATTTTAAATTAATATTTGAAAAATAAGCTTTAAATGACTCGTTACTAGAGTATTTAAAAGTAAATGAATAAAAATAAGTTTTTTATTTTATGTAAAATAAATTTTTTGTTTTTTTTTTTGTAATTCAAATAAAATTCTAATGTTCACATAAATTAATAATAATAACTAAAATGAAAAATTTTTTACAAAGACGTAATAAGTTTTTTATTTTATTAATTGAAGAGGTAGTAGCTGAGTATTAGTCATTTTAAAACTCAAATTAAGTTTTAATTATTACAAAAAATTTATTTTAAATAAAAATTAAAAGTTTTTTAAATGTTTTTTTATTTTTCTTGTAAATAAATGAATAATTATAAATATTATAGATAACTTAACTAGATTATTTTCTTTTGGTTGTTCTTCTAGTAGTTGTTCTTCTACTAGTGGTACTTCTTGTGGTTGGATTTAGAGTAGTAAGTGTGTTAAAGCTATATACCCAATCCAAATATGCACTGACTTTTGTATAAATACCAGGTACTTTAGGCTTAGCACAACCATCTCCTTGTGAAGTAATTCCATACCATACAAACTTTTGTTTACCATTAACTGTATCTTTTAGAAATACTGGTCCACCAGAATCGCCTTGACAAGTGTCTTTACCACCTGGCAAATAACCTAATAAAATAATTCAAAAATTTCTATAAATATTTAATTTAATTGTTTTTTAGAAAAATAATAACAAACCTGCACATATTTGAGTATTTGAGTCTAAAATCAAATCATAATTTTTCTTGTAATAATCATAACATGTTTTAAAATTAACTAAATTTAAGTTTACATTTTGTAAAATATTTGATCGTTGATTAACATCAGGATTAGTTAAACCCCAACCAACTGCATAAACAGTTCTATTTGATACAAAATAATTTTTACTTTTATCTGGTAAACAAGTTGGTTGAATGTATTCATTTAAAACAGCTTCTTTTTCTAGTTTTATGACACCTATATCATTTGAACTAGTCCAAGTATCGTATTTGGGATGCTTTATAATTTTAAATAAATAAAACAATTAAAAAATTATAAAAAAAAAGCAATTTAAATAAATTCAAATAATACTTGAATAACTCTTTTAGCAGTTATATTCACTACAGATGGCTCTTTCATTTGACTTATGTCTTGTAAGCCTAATACTATAGTGTAATCTTGGGGATTTGGGTAAATTAAACAATGTGCTGCAGTAACGACTGTATCGCGATCTATTAAAACTCCACCACAAGTATATCTTGGATTTATAGGCGATTGTAATAAAACAACAAATGGCCAACTATGCGGAACAGCATCAATACCTCCTACAATTTTTAAATTTGGCTCTCTAAATTGTCTACCACATTCATCACAATATTGTCCATTAAAACCGTATTTGCATGTGTTTTGTGCATGAGTTGTTATCAATAAAAGAAAAACAACAAAAAGATATCTAAACATTTTTATTTTTTCAAAGAAAAGAAAATAATAGAAAAATGGTAAAATTTTGTTTAGATTTTATATTCAACAAATTATGTAATTTCTTTTTTTTTAATATTCATTTATTTATTTATTTAATATATTTTAGAAGCAATCTTTTATAATAATTTTCGAAATCATTCAAGTAAAAAAACATGTATTTCACATAATTGCTTTCAACAATTTTCCATAATTCCAAATTTAAGATATATTTTTTTCAAACATTTTAAAGTCTATTAATATTCTATTCATTTTTAATAAAAATTCAATTCTTTTTCAAATGTCTTTGTTAAAATTGTATTCATTTTCACTATTAAATATCTGACCAAATTGATTATAGATCTGATCTTGTAGCAGGTCTGTTTAAATATTAAATTGATTCTTCTTGCTAATTAATCATTAGTTTGTTGAAATATTAGTCAACAATAGTTTAAAAATTAATATATACAAGTTTTATTTATTACTAGTTTATTATTATATTCATTTGGGTCGGGTCTACCTTAAAATGTGAACATTAGTTCACAAAAAATGTGATCAATTAAAACAATAATAGAAGACATAAAAATCACTGATTAAATTTAATATAACTTTTTTTAATTTCAGTTTTACATAATAAACTTTTTGTTCATGAAAATTTTTTTTAAATTTTTTGGTTCACAAAATATGAAAAAACTTTTTTGGTGAACACAATGTTCACAAATCAATATAGTTTTAATTGATCACATTTTAAGGTAGACCCTTTTGGTCTATAGAATGATCAATACAAACAACAGGTATAATTTTAAACTCGATCATAAGAATCTTCTTTATGTTTTTTAATCTCTAAAAGTTTAATAATATTTTGTTGCAAAAATAATTTCGTACTTTTTAAAATGCTTTAATGCTCAAAAAACGCAATTTATTTTGCAACAATAAACCATAAAATCATTTTTAAATGCAACAAACTAAAACTATTACAGGTATATTATTTTAATTAAGTTTGAAATTAAATTAAAAAAAAACAATATTTTTAATTTAAAATTATTGAATTTAAAAAACTTTAAAAAACAAGATAAAGAATAATTATTTGCAACATAATGTAAACATTATATTCTTGATGAAATAAATAATAATTTCAAATAAAAAATAAAAATTTAAAAAGGCATATTATATATTATTCATTAAGCATTATTCATATGTATATTTTATAATGTTAAAAATTTTTTATTTAAAAAATTTATGTGTCACATGTAGTTGACTAAAACTAGAAGTGTATGTGTTCATAAAAACCTTGCTAATGCCAATTCCTTTATTAATTAATTACGCACCTCGTACAACATAACAAACTATGTCATTTAATTATAATATTTCAAAAAAAAAAAATAGAAAAAAATAAAAATAATAATTTTAAAATTAATTAAAAATTTAAAAATTTTTTTTTTTAAATGAAACCAAACAGATAAATTTTTAATTTCTTATCTATATATGTATTTTATTTTATTTAAAGTTGATTAATCTCAAATTAAATTTATATCTTTGCTCACATGACGATCTCAATTCTTTATGTTATTTTCTTTCACTCTTTTTCTTTTTTTCCAATTCTATAAAATTGTTAAAAGTTTTTTTGTTTTAAATTTGCTAAAATTTCTCTTTTTTTTTTATTTTAATAAATAAATAAATAAATAGAATTTAATAAAATATTTAATATATTTTTATTAATATTATAAAACTCAAATGATAATTTATTTGTAAATATAAAAAGAAGCAAAAAACGAGAAAAATATAAAAATTTGATAAATAATTAATCTAGTCACGAAAAAGAAACAAATGGCAGCACAGAGTACATCGATAAATAAAATATGCCAATTCAAAGTAGTCCTATTAGGAGAATCGGCAGTGGGAAAATCAAGCTTAGTATTGAGATTTGTTAAAAGAGAATTTCATGAATTTCAAGAGAGTACAATAGGAGCAGCATTTTTGACTCAAACAATGCAAATAGAAGATACTACAGTTAAATTTGAGATTTGGGATACGGCAGGACAAGAGCGATATAGATCGCTTGCGCCAATGTATTATCGTGGAGCACAAGCAGCATTAATTGTTTATGATATTACTTCAAAAGATAGTTTCCTAAAAGCAGAGACTTGGGTAAGAGAATTGCAACGACAAGCAAATACAAATATAGTAATTGCTTTGGTTGGCAATAAAGTCGATTTGGCTAATAAGAGACAAGTGGAATACAACGAGGCTAAAATGTATGCTGAAGAGAATAATCTTTTGTTTATGGAAACCTCAGCCAAAACGGCTGTTAATGTTGTTGAAGTATTTTCGGCTATAGCAACTCGTTTGCCAAGAGGCAATGAACCCGAAACTGGATCAAATTCTAAAGGAACAGTGAGGCCATCGAACAAAGACGAATCAAAAAAATCCGGTTGTTGCAAATAAAATTTATTTAATATAATAAAAAAAAAAATACTTTTAATTTTAATTTATTTTATTTATATATATTTATTTTTATTATTTAAAATTAAACAGAAAATAAAAGAATTTGAGAAAAAAAATTAAATTAAAATTTTAACTTTTTAAAGTTTAAAAGGAGTTTAATTTTGTGATTTCTAATAAAGCTAAATTTTATTAAAATTAAACGTTTAAATAAGCAATTAGAATTGGATTAGAGTTATGTTTTAATCTTTAAATGTTCTTTATGAATCCCAATTTCCGCTGTACCAGAATATATATTTTGAATGAAAATTTAATTTCTTTAAATTTAAAAAAATTATTTATACTATTAAAAAATCTATTTGATTATTCAAATCATCAAAGATTTTAAAAAGCCCACTTTGTCTAATAATTTAAATAATTTTAAATTAATTCCATACTAGCTTGGATATTTAACTACTAACTCAGCTTTTAAAAATATTATGATTGGAATAACCAAAGAAATAGTCATTCTAACTAAGTATATGCATTTTTATTTTATTTATTAAATACTAACTATATTTTTCGTCATTTTTTTTTTTAAATATTATTCAAAAACTTTTAGTTTCAACTTAAATGTTTTTAATTAATTTTCCATTTTAAATTTAAACACATTTTATGAATATCTATCCAATGAATATATCTAAAACAAAAATGAAAATTGTTGAAATTTAATTTTACAATTATAAATTATTTTCTTTTTTATTTTAAATCTAAATATGATTTCTAAATTTTAAATAAAATTTATAAATATTAATTGTCATTTTATTTTAATTCAAAAAAAAAATTAATTAGAAAACTATTTTTTAGCATTAATTTTATTTGTAGAAATTCTAAAATTTAAACAATATTCGTTTGCCAGTTTTATTTTAAAAGCTTAAATAAATTGTTTAATAAAACGAGTTAATTTTATTTTAAATTTAAATTAAAATTTATTATTATAGATTTAATGTTTTCATATTTGTAAAACTTAAACCCATTTTCCTTTTTTCAATAGTGAAGGCTGCGTATCCCACGATGAAGTTAGCGAATAAAAACCTGAATTATTAAGCAAATAATATGCTGGTATTACATCAGTAGTTATTATTAATACCGAATCATTTTCAATTTTATTCATTTGCATTATTGTTCCATCATTTCTTTTCATTTTATTATCACCAATATAATCAAAATAGACAGAACCATCATCTGATTGCCATCTTGTAAATGCATATTTTGATGTTGTATTTACACAAGCACCTATAACACAAACATATATTGAAATTAAATTAAATTAAATAAACAAAAGTTAAAATTTAACCATTTATTTGATTTAAACAAATAATAAAAACTTTAATAGAATAAAAAAAATTGAAAAATATTAAATAAATTATTAAATGAAATATTTATATATATATATATATATATATATATATAATATGATACTTGATATAAAAAATAAATTTTTCCTATTCATTTTGTCCAATTGTTTTAAAATTTTTTAATAAATATTCTGTTATGAATAGTTTAATTATTTTAAAGACTCTTTTTTTTAAATAGTTATTAAAAGATCTTTAAGCTAAATAGAATTTTAATTTTTTAAATTTAAAATTTATTTAATTTAAAATTTTATTTTAGTTCTATATGAAATAAAAATAATGTGATTTGAATATAATCAATATTAAAATCACTAGAATATACACTGTATCTATTCATTCTATATACTGTGGATATATTTTATTTTATACTTTATTTGTATTATAAACATTAAAACATTACTTCTTCAAGTCTGGTTTTTTAAATATTCAATTTATTATTCTATTGATAAATCATCATTTTTTAAAAAACATTTTAATAATTTAATTTTTTAAATATTTTAAACTTGAATCTAAATAAAAAAATAATCTTTAAAAACTAAATTTTATAAATATAACTGGCTTTATTATTTATTCGAGTCATTTTTTCTTTAAAGAATAAATAAAAATCTCTAATATAAACAAAAATATTAGTGTCTATTAGATTTTTAATAATACTGTATTATTATCTATTATTTTAAATGACTATAAATAAGCTGCATAAAAAATATATAATTTAAAAACAAAAATTTTATTTTTTTAAATATTTGAAATTAAATAATTTAATTTAAAATAATGGTTAAATTAAATACAAAATTTATATTTATTATATCAAGTATAAATATTTCTTTATAAAAAAATTTTTTAACAATTTTAACAAATATTTAAATTAAAAGCTTTAATGGTTGGTTTGGATCTAATTAATGGTTTATTATTTCCATAAAAAGTTTTTATTTAATTTAATTAATAATTTTTATTATTTAAATTTTAATATAGCTGCTTGTGTTAGTACAACAACTAAATTTCCATTTACAAGATGGCAATCAAATGATGGTACTATATATTTTGACTATATAGGTAATAATCAATGGAAAGATAATAGCAATGAGATTTATGCACTAGATAAAATTGTAAATGATTCGATATTAATTTCCAGTGCAGGACAAGGAACACCATCGTTTTTTTTTCTTGATAATACAAGTTCATATATTTTATTTATTAAGGGTGATCCGAATTCGAAAAGTGGTTTATATTCAAATGGAAAATGGGTTTAGTTTTAAAAAGATTAATTGAATAAAGTTGAATCTACTCTTAAAAATACTTTTAGAGTCTTTTAATCTGGAAAATTAAAAAATTAATTTTAAAATTTTCTTATTTATAATAATAAATAAAATTTATATCATTATGTTAACAAGACTTGGATTAAAAATAATCTGATACCACAAACACCAAACATAAATTAAATTAAACTTTGTCTTCGATTAAATTTAACTTCTTATTTAAAAGAATAAAATCAACAATTTTTATTTTTAAATTTGTTGTTATAGTTATTAAATTAGAAAATGTTATTCAATAGAGGTTTTTAAAGTATATAAGAAAATTATATAGTTTATTAGGTAACCATAGTGATTCAAGTAACCAACATAATTATTTATTTATTAACTTAAAAAAAAAAAAAATTTCAAATCTCTTTTAAATAAAAAAATTATTTTCAATTTAATAATAATAAAATAAAATAAAAAGAAAAAAGAAAGCTTTTTGTTTTGTTCAAATAAATATAAAAAAATAAAAAAAACTAATAAAAGGATAAAGAAAAGATGAGTACAACAGGTGTATCGGATTCGATGACAACAAATCTTCCGAAAAAGCCATCAGTTAAATTTAATCCAGCTGATTGGCATACAAACAAACAAGCAATCTCATCAGACTCGGAAAAGAGTCGAAACGTTTCGTTCCAAGTGCGTCAAGAGGGCAGATTTCTAAATAACGAAACAGAGAATCAAACATGGTGGGACACACACGATAATAATGTTCGTTTGTCGGATCGTTTGGACGAAATCGAAGAGTGGCGTCAAATACTTCGTTACGCCATACAAGACATAGATAGAGAACTCGAGGCAATCAGAGTAACAAAAAACATATGCGAAAATAGATTAAACGATATGAAGATACCGTTGGATGTTAATATTGAAAATCACGTGACTAGAGAAGGAAGACTCGGCGTAGATTTGGTAAGAGACGAGCCAGAAGCCGAGCTAACCAACGAAACTAAAGTAATAGATGCAATTAAGAGAAATTTACATTATAAATGTCAAGAATCATTTGAGCAAATAAATAGATTACAAGAATGTAGACAACAATTGCTTCATGATTTAAATGATAAAAATTCGTCTCATGCAATTGACGAAGAGAATTTAATGTTAACAAAAAATTCATCAGCAATATCGTTTAAACCAAATCCATTAAGAGTTCCTAAAGGTACTGTAACACCACAACAATGGATAGCTTTTAGTAAATACAATAAAGATAGATCAGATGCTGAAATGGAATCATCGAAAAGACTAAGAGAAAATATACAACAATTGATAGCGCAATCTGATTCAGATTTAGATTCGCAAAAGAATGCAACTGAATTTGCAATGAGAAAAAGAATTCATGAGACAGAGAATGCTCGAGACGAGCTATTATGGCAAAAGAAAAATACAGAAAAAGAAATTGCTCAAATCGAAGACGATATTGAGAGATTGGAGAAAGCAATACGCGATAAAGATCCAGTAATGAAATTGGCTCAAACAAGACTTGAAAATAGAACAAATAGACCCGGAATGGAACTTGTTAGAGACGAGGTTCAATACGGTTTAGTCGATGAAGTAAAACAGATTGAAGCATCTCAAAAAGCTTTACAAGACAAATGTAAACAAGCAAAGTAAGCAAAATTTAAAAATAAATTTATTATTAATAATTATTATTATTATGACTATTATTATTATTATTTTTATTATTATTTGTTGATAGACATGCATGGAATATTTTACAAGAACAATTGAGACGAATTAATGAAGATATAGCTTTGAAAGAGAATTCATTGAATTTGGAAAAGAGAGCTCTTGCGACTAGAAAACGTTTGAATACATTCAATAAACCTGAAACTGAGACTGATAGGAATTTAGTTATATCCGGAGTGGATAAGACTGGTTTAAGCAAAGTATTGGGTCTCAAATATGCTTAAAAACATTATTTCATTTAATTTCATTTCATTTTATATTATTTTATTTTATTTTATTTTAGAAAAAATTAACTTATTTGATTTTTTTATTCAATTATTCAATAAAATACTTTCTCAGATCAGATTATTTTAAATTTCAATATATATTCCTATTTATTCATTTTTATTCAATTTACCATTAAAAAACAAATAAAATTTATTTATTTTTCAAAACTGGTTTTTAGTTTTTATAATTAATATGCATAAAAATATATTGCCAATTCAAATAAATTCAAAAAAATTGCTTAAAATTTTTCATGCTAAAAACTAGTTTTCTAATTAATTTTTTTTTAAATTTAAATAAAATGAAAGTTATAATGTGTATTGTTTTTAACTATAAATTTGATTAAAATTTTATAAATAATATTTACATTTAAAATTAAAATAATTTAAATTAGAAAATTCAACTTCAACAATTTTCTTTTCTCTTTTAGAAATATTAATAAGATAGGTAAACATTTTAGTTTAAGATAACATTTATTGAATCATTTTTTAATATTTTTATAGAATAAAATGACGAAACATTAGACAATTTAGTTAATTTTTTATAGAATTAAATAACTGTCCCATGGACATCTGTAGAAAAATAAGAAAAAATTAAACAAAATAAAATAGACATAAGGATATAAATAATTTTTAATTAAAAATAAAAAGTAATCTTTTTATATTAAATAAATCTAAAATCTAAAATTCTTATTTGCAAAAATTTTAGAAAATTTTTTTTTGAATCAAATAAAAACTTTCACTAAATAAAAGCCTAAAATTAATCACGTTACTAATAGAAAATATATTGAATTCAAACTTTTCTGTAAAAAAATTTTTATAACTTGTTTTCGATGGGAAGTTTTTCTATAATAGAAAAAAACTTAAGTAGCAAGCAAGATAATACGGTAATATAAAATAATTTAAATTATACTTTATTAGACAAAGTAGATTTTTTAAAATTAAATTATTTATAAAAAGTTTATCAAAAAATCATAAAAGAAGCTTAATTTTAAATTTAATTTAAAATTATTAAAATGTTACTTTTTAATTTTTAAGATCATACTGTATCTAAAAAATTCAAAATAAAAATAATTATTTTTTTTTAAATGGTCAAAATAATGAATAGAAAATTTTTAATTATTATATCAAGTATAAATATTTATTTGTTTATTTTTTAAATTATGCTCAACAAATTTAAGATTTCTAAAATTTTATTAAATTAAAAGTTTTATTAGTTGGTTTGAATCATATTAATGGTTTATATAATTTTTATTTCATTCATTATTTTATTTTATTTTTTTAATTGATTGTTTTATTTTAATATAGCTGCTTGTGTTAGTACAACAACTAAATTTCCATTTACGAGATGGGTAGCCGATACTGTCTCAGTGTCTTTTGACTATATAGGTAATAATCGATGGCGAAGCAGTTTAGGTCCTACTTTTAATCTAGTTAGTTATGGAAGTGATTTTGTGATTATTACTGCAGTTGACTCCGTTTATAAGCTTACGAATTCGGGTAACTATGATGGAGCAAATCTTTTGTATACTGGAAGATGGGTTTAATAAAAAACATAAAGATTAAAACATAACTTTAATCTAAATAAATTTTTCAAATTGCTTATTTAAACTTTAAATTTTATAAAAATTTAGCTTTATTAAAAATCTCAAAATAAACTCTTTTTAAACTTTAAAAAGTTAAAATTTTAATTTAATTTTTTTTTTTCTCAAATTCTTTTATTTTCTGTTAAATTTAAATAAAAAGGCTATTAATATTGATTATCATCATTTTTAGAATTAAATATCTAAATAATCTAAAAATTAAATATTAAATTGTGCCCTTTTTATTTTTCTATAATATTTTTGAGTAGCTTATGAATCTTTATTTATAAAGTTTAATTAAATAATAGAAAAAATTTGTCTATAAAAATATAGTTTACATGATTTGAACAATAAACTAAAACCTGCTGGTCCATTTAATTCAGTAGAATCCATTCTTGTTTGTTTTGCATGAAAATAAACCAAGTCGATATCTTTTTCGATTTTGAATTGCTGTATTAGATCCACTCGTATGCGCCTATCGTGCAGAGATTCTAGTTTGCATGCTTTGAGTATATCAAATTATTAAAAATCTATATAATTAGATTCAAAATTTAAATTCAAAATAATATTTTAAGGTCTATTGACGGTCTTTAATCTTCTCGACATTCTGGACCATTCTCTTGGTCTAGCCGGAACAACACCGTTCAATTTAACATGACAACTTGGATCACCACATCTGGCGAACGAAGGAGCTTTTTTAACATATTGATAAGTCAATCTACCAAAGATTTTTTTTCTCTTAAGCAACCAAAGTAGAGGCAGTTGATGATACGTATTTCCAAGTTGGTGTAAAACAAATTAATTAATGTATGCAAGAATTAAGAATTTATTTAATTTAAATTTAAAAAATAATTTTATAAATTCTATAAGTTTAAATTTTGTAATTAGAATTAATGTTTTTAATTCAAGTTAATTTTAAAGCCATTTTCCATATTTTTCTAATGAACCATCATTATTTCCTACTTCATATACGATGTACATAGCTAAATTATTAAGCAAATAAAATGTTGGTGTTCCTCCGCCTACAGTCGATATATATACGGAATCATTTTCAATCAAATCTATTCCGTAAATATAATTATTTTCACTTTTGAATTGATTGTTTCCAATATAATTAAAAAACTTTGTGCCATCGTTTGATTGCCATCTTGTAAATGGAAATTTTGTTGTAGTTGTTGTAGTTGATGTACTTCTTGTTGAAGTAACACAAGCAGCTTAATTGAAATGAAAAAAATAATTAAATAAAATAAATTAAAAGCTTTAATTAAGAAAAATAAACCATTAATATGATTTAAACATATCATAAAAGCTTTAATAAAATAAAAAATTTAAATATTAAAATTATTAAATAAATTTAAAAAACTTTTATTTATTTGTTTATTTATTTATTGATACTTGATATAAAAAATAAAAATCTTCTATTCATTTTGATCATTGTTTTAAATTGTTGATTAAAAATTTTATTCTAAAATTTTTTTAAAATTAGGCTTTCAAACTCATTCTAAGTAAGTAATATTTTTATTTAAAATCTTTGTATAAAATTTAAAATTGTAGATTTTAACTCTAATAGAATAAAAAAATCTTTATTAATAATCTTTCTTATTTCTTAACAAAACTGTTGAATAAAAATTGAAAAATAAATTCAGTTATTCAATTTGGTTCTTAATATAAAAATTTTTAAATATAAAATAGAAATAGATTTTTTAAAATTTAAATTCAAAAACATTTTATGTCAGTCAATTTTAAATTCAATTTTTAAAAATCAAATTTAGAAATAGTTAATTAAGAAACTAGATTTTTTAAATTTTTATTAAATTGTTAAAACAAATTAAATTATTTAAAAAATAAAAAACAAAAATTTTCTCCTTATTTGATTTATTATTTATCTTTAACATTGAAAAAAAAAGGTATTTTTGTGCTTTTTTTACTAAATTAAGCTTAGTAAAATCTTTATTACTTTTAATTAGATGAACGTCCAAATCGTGGTTTACCCTTTATACTATAATATGAATGCAATTTTTTCAAATAGTCTTTAGCTACTTGTTTGCTTTCAAAACTTTTTGGTAAAGCTGGTGGTGGTTGGTAACTATATAAAAGCTCGATTTTAGAGACATGTCATTAAACTAGAATATTCAGGTTTGGTGGCATGTTTTTAAAATACTTTAATGACATCTCCTTTTAAACGAAAAAGGCCAAAAAAAGACAATCTTTTCATAATTTTGAGTCTAATTTAGTCACATGTCCTTTAGCTATTACTGACTTGTTATTAAATTATAGACTCAAAGCCTGGAAAAAATTGTTTTTTTTCGGCTATTTTCGTGTTTATAGACATTTTATTATAGCATTTTTAAAAAGCAATGTTGACATGTCATTCAATTTAAAGTGACATGTTTCAATAATTGAGCTTTTAATCGAGCAATTTAAAAACAAAATAATGTAATTAAAATTAAATTATAGAAAAATCAACTTGTTCTATTTGGTTAACTCACCATTTAGATAAGATTAAAGTAAAATTAAAAGCTAAAAAAAACATTACTGTTGGACTGATCTTAACATGTTTAAGTATTCAAATTATTTATCTTTGCACTTTGAAATATATTCAATTGTAATTTATTTTATTTTTAAGCTTTATTTTTTTTTTTAATTTTTTAAATTACCTTTTGATTTGAATCAAAATAAATCTAAATGATTCAAATATTATTTTATTAAAATGTTAATTTAATTCATTCGATAAAATAAAAAAACAACTACAAAAATCTAAAAATTTATGTTTTTTAGTAAATTATTTAAAGCATGTTTAAAAGAAACATAAATGAATATAAATATATATTTATATATATTTTGATATAAAAATTAAGAATTTTGAAAAAAAAAATTTTGAGAAAATGTCTTGTGAAGTTGTAGACGATATTGAAGACATTTTAAAACAAGAATCCTTAAATTTAGAACTAAATAAATCAAATCCAATAGACGATATAAATCGAGAATCAAACAAGTCTTTTATACTTCCAAAAAATTTAAACAAAAAAGCAAAAAATTTTGATAATTTGGACAATTATGAATTTAATTTAGAGCCTATAACTGCAAATGCACCAGGTTTGGCCATAATTTATATTAAAACATGGGGTTGTACACATAATAATTCAGATAGTGAATATATGGCTGGTCAACTGGCTGCCTATGGTTATAAATTAACTGGTAATTGTTATAAATTAAATTAAAACTAATTGTATTTGTGTATTAAATTGTTATATTAACTAAAAGAGAATCCAGATGAAGCTGATTTATGGCTATTGAATAGTTGTACAGTCAAAAATCCAGCTGAAGATCATTTTAAGTATTTAAAGAAGAAAACTTAATTAAATTAAATAAAATAAATAAATAAATGAAAAATAAAAACTTTTTCTAGAAATTATATTGAAAAAGCGAAAGAAAAAGGAAAATATCTAGTTGTGGCTGGTTGTGTGCCACAAGGAGCACCAAAAGCAAGTTATATACAAGGTTTGAGTGTTATTGGAGTTCAACAAATAGATCGAATAGTTGAAGTAGTAGAAGAAACTTTAAAAGGTAATTCGGTTAGATTGTTTGGCAAGAAAAAGCGCGATAATAAAAAATATGGTGGTGCAAGACTTGATTTGCCAAAAGTGCGTAGAAACCCATTGATTGAAATAATAGCCATAAATACAGGTTGTTTGAACGAGTGTACTTATTGTAAGACAAAGCATGCACGCGGAGAATTAGGCTCATATTATCCAGATGAGATTGTGCAAAGAATAAAACAATCATTTGAAGAAGGAGTAGTTGAAGTATGGCTAACAAGTGAAGACACAGGAGCATATGGTAGAGATATAGGAACAAATATAGTTGAATTGATGTGGAAGATAGTTGAAGTTATACCCGAGGGTTGTTGGCTAAGAATCGGAATGACAAATCCACCGTATATATTAGAGCACTTAGAACAAATGGCTTTGATTTTAAACCATGAAAGGATATATTCATTTTTGCATTTACCAATACAGTCAGCCTCGGATGGTGTTCTAGCCGATATGAAGCGAGAATATACATGTGAGGATTTTTCAAGAATAGTAGATTATCTTAGGGAAAAAGTGCCTGGTATTAATATAGCAACAGATGTAATTTGTGGTTTTCCAACCGAGACAGAACAAGATTTTCAAGAAACTCTAAATCTAGTCGAAAAGTACAAATTCTCTTCTCTATTTATTAATCAATTTTTTCAAAGACCAGGCACACCGGCAGCTCGAATGCGTCAAGTACCAACTCAAGAGGTATTTTAAATTGTATAAAATAAAAGTTGTAAAGTTTAACTATATTATATTTAAAACACAAAGAGAAAAAAAAGAACTAAGCAAATATCAGAATTGTTTCAGTCTTATACAACTTATGATAATAAGCTTGGTCAAGTGTTTGATGTTTTAGTAACTGAAGTGTCACATGATGGAGACTATTATGTAGCACATAATAAATTTTATGAACAAGTTTTAGTACCAAAAGTAGATAGTTATATGGGTCGGATGATTAAAGTTGAAATATTCGAATGTGGAAAGCATTCAATGAAAGGAAAAGTTGTTGATGCACAATTGAATATAAACTATAAATCAAGACCACAAAAAGGTGAAATAAGTGGTTTAATAAAGAAAATTTCCGATTTGAATAACAACTCTTGTATGTCATGTGATTGTGGCTCGGATAAAGAACAAGATGAACAAGACGGCTTGGACGAATCGTGTTGTGGTTCGAATTCAAATTGTTGTCAAACACCAGCTCAAATTAAACAGGAATTTCGCAATAATAAGCTTAAACAATACACTTATGCTACTTTAATAGCCGCTAGTGCAATTTTAATATCGAAAATTTTTTTAAAATATTTTTATTCAAATAAATAATCAAATTTAAATTAAAAAACAAAACTTTTTTATCTTAATATCCTAATTTTAATAGAAGAAGAATACGTTCTAACTTAGTATTGATATTTTACTTGTTATACTTGATTTTTAAATAGGAGAAAAATTTTTATAGAATATATTTGTAATAGATTAAGTTAAACATCTTTACAATGTAAACTTTTTTGCAGTTGATTCAAAAAAATAAATTTCGTTTTATTCCATAGAATTGAATTATAAAAAAAATTGCGGTCTATTAAGGCAAACTATATTATTTAAACCCGTAATTAATATTGCAACAAGGAAATAATAGCTTAAGCTTATTTTAAAAAAAAGAATAAAAAAAATTTTTATTTAATTTTTTTTTAAATATTATTTATTTATTAATAATAAATAAAAACGTTTTTATTTTTATTTATTTATTTTTGTTTGGCAGCTTGAGCGGCTGTTTGTTGTTGAGCTTTGAGAACTTTGGAAACTATTTTTTGTTCTTCAATTAAGAAAGCTCTTACAACACGATTACGAACACATTGGGCACATCTCGAACCACCATAAGGTCTATTGACAGTCTTTAATCTTCTCGACATTCTGGACCATTCTCTTGGTCTAGCCGGAACAACACCGTTCAATTTAACATGGCAACTTGGATCACCACATCTGGCGAACGAAGGAGCTTTTTTAACATATTGATAAGTCAATCTACCACCTGGTGTTTTGACTACTCTTCTTTTATTTGAATTGGTGTTGTATGACAAACGTCTTCTTAGAGTCAATCTTTGCGACATTTTTATCTACAACAACAATAAAAACAACAAAAAATGATTTAATTTAAAAATAAATAAATTTTAATCTTTTAATAAATTATCAATAAATCGAAGTAAATAACTACTTCTGAAAAAATGTTTTTTTTTTTTTTTAAATAAAATTGTATTTTTTTTTTCTAAATTTTTTTTATTCTGCTTTTACAATCAAAAAAAAAACCTGAAAAAATATTTTATTTTTTTTAAAGATTTTTTTCTCTTAAGCAACCAAAGCAGAGGCAGTTGATGATACGTATTTCCAAGTTGGTGGTAATTTAGATTTAGATTTATAGTATCTAGCTAATCTGTGAATACGACTCTCGACTAAAATTAATCTAAATTTAGCATCTTTGTCTTTACGATTGCGTTCTAAATGTTTACGAATGCTGACTGCCTTTTTGATTAAATGGTACAAATCCTCAGGTAAACCAGGTGCAAGACCTTTGGCTTTCAAAATTCTCAATATTTTGCTACCAGTGACAAATCGAACTTGAGCAACACCATGCGAATCTCTGAGTATAACACCAATTTGTGATGGTGTTAGACCTTTTTTAGCTAGTTTAAAAATTTGCTCTTTTACATTTTCCGAAGTAAGTTTTAACCACTTGATAATTAAGAAGAAAATAAAATAGATTATTATTTTTATTAAATTGATTGAATTATAATTACTGATGGTACGGTTCTTCTATATGGTAAAGCTGATTTGGAAATACCTTTTCTACAAAATTACAAAATTAATTTATTAATTTTATATTTAAATTAAATTAAATAAAATAAATAAATAAAAATTATGAATTGTGATCAAATTAAGCTTGGTACTTGCTATTTCATATTCAATAACCAATTATAGCTTAATATTGATTAGAAAATTTTTCAATTATTTCATTTATTTTGCATTATTTTTATAACTTAAATTTAATTTTTATTAGCTAAATTTAGCAGACCAAATATAATGCTTTTGTTGGAGGAAAAAATTTTATGGTAAAGATAAAGGAAAAAAAATTTGTGCTTACCCGGCAGAGTGCATACGACCCATGTTTGGCGATTTTTTGTTTCAACAAAAGAAGGTTTATATGTAAAAAAGTATGTGCGACTTTTCAATTAGAAAAAAAAAGAGTTTCTATTAAGATATATTAAAACCACGTTAGAAGTATATAGAGCTGAAATTGCAGACTTTAGCAATGCTTAATAAGGTCTAGGTTAAATTTTTTTCTAAAAGCATATATTTATTAATTTAGCTAAATACAAAATTAGCTTTACTTTATTACTAAGTAACATTTTATTTAACAAAAATAAAATTTTTTTATATATTTTATTTATTTTAAATTTTGAAAAAAAAAATAAAAATAAAATTCTATAAAATAAAATGGAAAATTTGATAAAAAATTTCTATTCAAAATCACAAAATGAATTGCTTAGCTCTATATTGATTAAGGATTTTAAAAACTTGATAAATGTACCATCCGATGGTTGGTGTTTGTTGTATTCATTTCAAATTGGCTTATTGAATGATTACGGTGTTGAATTGAGCTTGTATGATTTGAAAATAAAACTTTTGGATTCTTTTCGTGATTTGGTCCAATCTGAGGATTCAAAGAACTATTTGGCTAAAGAAAATGACTCTACTTCTTCTTCTTCTTCTTCTATGTTGATTACAAGTTCTTATGAAGCTACAGATGTGTACAAACACAACATAATGGTTCTAAAATTTAATCTTATTAATTATTTGGAGAATAAGGTTTTTAATACAGATATACTAGACTATATTCCCAAATTGTTATCAACATGTTTTAATTGTAATTTGGTAATATATGCTTTGAATAAAGATTCAATTTATCATTTGGATACTTTTAAATGTGATAATAATTGTTTGTTTAATATAAGCTTACTTTATATAAACGATATTAAACATTACATGTGTCTAAGTGAGAATAATAATTCTATTATTCTTAATAATAGCAAGCATTTACAAGTATTTAAAAATTTAATTGATCAAAAATCAATATTAGAATATTGTAACAATAATAGATTTTATAAAACAGTTTCAAATTTTTATTTAAAAAGTAGGCAAAAATTTAATTGAATATTTTTGTTATTGTTTAATTTGTTTTATTATTAAAAGATTTGGAAATTTTGTCAAAAAAAGTTGTTTTTTTTAAAATTAAAATAGATAAAATTTTAAATCAAAATTTAAGATTATTTAATTTAGAAAATTTGTATTCTAGTTTAAATGAATTTAAAAATGAATTTAAACAGAGATTTAAAAATTTTCAATCAATGGAAATATTTATAAACAAAAAATATGAAATTTATAAACTTGAATCGGATTATATTGATTTTATATTAAAATCATTCAAGAATCAAAATAAAAATTTTAAAATTGATAAAATTTTAAAGATTTTATTAAAATTGTGTTCAATTAAAGGCTTGTATTCGAGTTTAGATTTATTGATTGTGAACAAATATAAAAAATGTTGTTTGTATAAATTTCCAACTGTTGGTATATGTGTAGATAAGGATGTAGGCAAATTGAGAGTGTTTATAATAGAGGCAGTAAATGGTGGAGAATGGAGTTTTTATTTGTATGATTCAATTGAAGATTTTCTAGAGAAAAAAGAGAATAAAAAACAAAAATCAATTGTTATAAATAAAGTTAATTTTAGAAGAAAGTTGTACAGATTTAGATACTTGAGCTTAGAAGGTTTTATTTTAGTTTTTAAATTTTTATACTTAATTATTTTTATATTGTTTTTAATTTTTCTTATTTTATTATAGAATAATATAGAATCATTTCTATGAAAATTTTAATTAATATTTATTTATTTAAATAATTAATCAAATAAATTTATTATAATAAATTTTAACCTTTTTTTTTTATTGTTATTAATAAATTAGAGAAATCTAAATTTTTTAAACCAATCTTTGTCCAATTAATATTCTAACTCATTTGATAAAAAATCTATTGATTAGATTTAGTTTGTTATTTTATTTGAGTTTGAGTAAAACAATTAGTTTAAATTTAAAACAAGCTAAACAATAAAACTCGAGTTGGTTTAGTCTAAATTGGTCAACTTTTTCCTTTTTTTTCTCAATCAGTGATTTGTTTCATCCCATAGGATATTTATTTATTTATTAAGCTTCACCTCCATTATTGGAGCAAAAGATATATATGTTATCGTATATTTTGATAATACGTAAATATCAAAAGTTACGTAGTTACCCGTAAATATTTACAAAAATAAAATTATCAAAATTTCCTAATTTATTTTTTTTTTTAGTTTTTTACTTAAAAAAGTTTAGGAAATTTCTAAATATACGTAAATATTTAAATAAAATATTATTTTAGATCATTTGTTAGTACACAACAAGTTTGATCCGTGGCATCTTGAATTGCATAAAAGATTGGATTTTCGACATCCACAACGATTTGTCATACATTGACTTGTACAATTACATTTGACCATACCTTGACCACCACCAATTGACATTTCATTTACAGCTTGTCTAATACTTTTAATTGTTTTATCAGTTCTAATGCTGACTTCAACTTGGCAATTTTGTAATAAATCGAATGCATTTCGGGAAAATAAATCAGAAAAAACTCCCACTTCACATGCAAGCTCATACAAACTAAAATCATAATCGATATCAATTACTCTGCAAATTATGTTACTGGCTTCAGTTAAACCTCTATCAACGTCTGGAATAGGTAAACTAACAAAATTTCCAATATTTACTTCGGGTAAATACCTTTTACTTCTGGTTCTCATGACTTCAGCTTGTTTTTGACTTTGTCGTACATTATCTCTTATTCCCAATAATTGATTGGCAGCTTTTTCTATTGAATCGGCATTCTTGATTGTATTTTGGTCTTCATTTACATTATTTTGATCTACAAGTTCTAACAACTCATACTCTTTGGGATCAAATATATCTATGGGACCATCATCTTCATCTTCTTCGCATCCAATTTCATCAGGGCTATACTCATAACCAACAGCATCAAATAATTGCTTAGCAGTTTCAAGCTGTGACCATTCTTCAACTGGTATTGTAGTTGAAGTAAAACCAAGCGGAGTTTCAATACCAAACACTGCCTTGTAAGGTGAACATTTGTTTGCTGTATGATACGAATGGTTCTTTTTAACTGGACAAATTTTATTCCGATCGACCATTTGGTTGATTTGTTTTCTCTCATCCAAGTAGCCAACATTTTTTTATGTCAGCATTTGCTCTTTCGACGCTTCCTTGTGATTGAGGATGTCTAGCTCTACCATTAATCAAAGATAATTCAGGCCACATTGATTTAAGAGCTAGAATTATTTGATTCCTAAATTCTTTACCATTATCAGATTGTAGAATCAAAGGAACACCAAGTATTGTAAATATATCAAAAAGCGCATTTGTAACTTCTATAGCTGATTTGGCTTTGATAGCTCTGAGTTGAATAAATTTACTAAAATGGTCTTGATAAACCAAAATCCATTTAAATTCACCGTCTGGTAGTGTCTGCATATCTATTAGATCCATTTGTGCACGACTATTAAATGTGTGACTTAAAATTGGCTTTACTGTTAAACCTGTTGTTTTATTTCTTTTTATTCATTAAACATTGTTGACAACAATTAAGATAAACTAAAAAATTTTATTGGTTAATTAGTAAATTAATTTAACAGGTAAAAGGTAAAAATATTACTGTTAATCATATCTACTGTTAGATTAATATGATTTTTTTTACATGCTTGAATCATTAGATCTCTCTTTTTATGACCAAGCTGTAAATGTATTCGATGAATTGTTTCAAACAATTGTTCATAAGGAACTAAAAACCTTATCGGATCATCTTGTTTTTCTTGTTTTTCGATGATTTTTTTAGTTTGCCCGACAACATAAATATCATACGAACGAAGTAAATTATATTCAAACGTTTCTTTAGTTTCTTTTTTGGATTTTGCTGTTTCGATCGTTAATATAAGTTGATCGTATTCGTTTTGTTTTGTATAAGTTCTTGTTTTTTATTTTTTTCTTTTTTTAAATCATCTTCTATTTTTAAGGCTTCGATTGCAGCATAAAACTGTTCTTTTTGTTGTCGTTCAATATCTACTTCAATAACAGGGCTCTCAAAGTCAGTTACCATAGATAAAATTAATAATAATATAAAGTTTTTCAATTTAAAACCAAACATTTTTAATTTAAATTATTTAATTTTATTTTTTTTTAATTTAATTTTTTAAATTTAATTTGAATAATTATCAAAATTTACTGAAATAATTTTTAGTTATTAACTAGAATACATTTTAAATTTTTGATAATTACGTTGACATACGTAACTTTACAAATTTACTAAGTAAAATTTGATAAATAAAAAAAAAATTATTATTTTTCAAAATTTACGCATGAGACAGTTTTTTTTAATATTTACGTTTTTTCAAAATTTACTATTACATATATAAAAAGATATAAAATAAAATAAAAGTAAAATATAAAATAATGTAAGAAAAAGTAGTGTATAGTACAAATTAGATATATACTAGTTAATCAAATTTAAGTAGGATATGATTTTTAAATTATCACTAAAAGAGTAAAAGACAGAATCAATATTAGTTTTAAAATAAATCAATATTAGTATTGATAAACAAGTTTTTTTTAAATTTTTTTATTCAAAATAAAAAAAGAAACAATTTATTGAATTAGATATACTAAATTTATTTTTCATTTTTTTAAAGATATTATAAAGTGTTTATTAAAAATTGATAGAATTTATTGGTAAATGTTTCTAGCCAAGTTGATCATCAACTTAGCTATAACCCATCTTCCTGAATAAAACTTTAAATGATATTTTTTCATTTTTATTAAAAATTTTTTTATTAAAGAAATTATTCATGGGAATGTGAGATATCTAATATTTATTTGATTTGGTTTAAATATTTTTTGAATTTTATGTAATTATAGTAACTCTTCATCAAATAAAAAACTACTGATTTTTTTCTACATCTGTCCATCACATAAATTTGCATATTACTGACCCAGGAACCAATTCTTTACTAAGATCTTATAAGGATTTTTAATAAGAAACAGATTCCCTTTCTTAGAAAAATCTCGATTGCTTATAAAAAAAATTTTTAAACAAAGTGATTAGTATTATTTTAGTTTTAAAAAAAAAGAGGTAGAAAGCAAGATCAAGGTAAAATAAAATCCAGTGTTAAAAATTTGGAGATAGAAACTGATAAAACCTACCTACACCTACAATAAAAAAACTGGAAAAGCATGGTCAGTTTGAAATGATTCATTATTTTATTAAATCTTAACTTAAAAAATTAATCAATATTATTTTTATAATAAAAAATTTACCATTTCAATTTTTTTTTGATTAAGAGTTTTTTTTATGTGATGAATCCATACACCCATCATAGTTATACATATAATTGAGTTTTAATCCATTAAGAGATAATCGAAAATATTTCAAGCAAAAAAATTAAGAATAATTCGGCTATTCTGTCCGCTATTCATTAAATATTGAAGCCTGTTTCAAAAAACTCATAAAAATTTTTTTTAATCTTATTTAGAAACACATTTTCTATTAGTAATGATCAAAATTCTGAATTAAATTTTAAATTTAATTTAATTTAAAAAGGATTCAAATTTAATTGTTTTTATCACAATACACTTCAAAATAAACGAATTTTTAATTAGCAATTGTGAAATTTTGGTTTTAGAACAAGTTATTACTTGAGCCTTAAACAGAATTTTGAATTGAATGGCTTTTATTAATAAAATAAAGAAATTATATTGATTATATTGTTCTATTTAAAATTTTTCAAAGCAGTAAAGCATTATCAATAGTTTACTAGATTCGCATCGGATTGAAAAAAATTATTGATTGCTTAAAATGTTTTACTCTTAGGTTGTTTATAATCTATCTTTAAGTATATTCTTGAGATCATTTAGTTATCTATCTATTATTTAAAGCAAGCATTTTTAAACAAAATCATATATATATATAACAATCAGCTTTTTTTTCTAATTCATTATAAGCTTCAGAGAATTCATTATAACACAGAATCAAAATCAAGTAAAAATTTAAATATTTAAAAAAAGAAATAATTTTTTATATTTTTATTTTTAATTAAAGATTATTATTTGATAATATTATAAATTTGTTCTTGCTTTAAATACTTATTAATTATCTTCTAAACTTTGAGTTCCAAAAGTTATTAATAGTTTAGAAGGGTTACAAAAAATAATCACTAATTAGAGTCGAGATTTCAAACTCTATCATTGTGGACATATAGCTTATAGAACCCTAAACTAAGCATTCAATTCGATTTAATTAAATAGACTTAACTTTGAATTACTATTTTATTTTTAATTTTTTATATAATTAAATTTAAAAAATGTTTATTTTGTCATAAAGGCAAGTTTATTAAAAAAAAAAAATTTTTAAAACTTTATATTTATTTTTTTCATAGTTTTAATAATGACTATTTGTGAACAATTAAAATTTGGCAAATAATTGTAATATAGCAATTAAAAATTGTCAATTTCTATCTTATTTAATTTACATTTTTCTATTAACTTTTATCTGTTAAATGCGGTTATAATAACTCTTATTAAAATAGTGTTAAGTTTAATATTCTTTAAACCAAAATTAAATTTTTAAAAATAAATCATAAATCGACACGTAAAATCTTGATAAAATATAAATTTAAGATTTTTATTTTATTATATATATATATATGAAGAGAGAAATAGAGAGAGAATCAGACTGGTCTATATAGTCTTGGTAAAAATATTTTCAAATTTTTAAAAATATTTCAAATTATGAATTTCTAGAAAATATAAAATTTTTCCTCAATTTATTGAAAATTTTATTTTCCATAAACACAACAAAAATGCTTTTTATATCAAAAAATTTAGCACTTATTAGTAGTCTCATTTTTATAATATTGTTTAATCTAAATTTTGTTTATTCTTATAAATCTAAATCTTTGTCTAAAAAGTGTCAAATATGTTCAGAATTAATAAAAAAGTTTTACCAAGTAAATTTATTTACCAAGAAAAAGAATTTATTTATAAATAAAGTGTATAATTTAAATTCTAAAAAAAGGGTCTTGAAAAAACTGAAAAAGGAAATTTTGGTGGTGGTAATACAGCTTGGGAAGATAAAAATCTCGGCAACTATCAAACTAGTGATATTAGATTTGAGGAAATATTTGAATCTACTTGTACTGAATCAGATGTATTTAAAGTTTAAATAAAAAAATAGAATAATTTTTATTTATTTATAAAATTAAAGTGTCATCTGCTTTTAGAAGAACAAGAAGAAAATTTATTAAATTGGTTTAAAAAAAATCAAAAACAAAGCGAAACAGAATTATTCTCGTTTTTATGCATAAATGAAAATAAATTTTGTTGTCCAAAGGAAACATTTGGTCCAAATTGTAAACCATGTCCTAAAATGTTTGATTTGATATGTTCCGGAAATGGTAGTTGTGAAGGGGAAGGATCAAGAGATGGTTCAGGAAAATGTAAATGTATGCCAGGCTATGCTGGAGATCTATGCACAGAATGTTCTATTGGTTACTATTTGCAAACCAATAATTCAAAGTGCGCTGAATGCTATCGATCTTGTGCCAAGTGTACAGGTTCTTTGGAAGGTGAATGTACAGAATGTAAAAGTGGTTGGTTATTTGATAAAGAATCGAATGTGTGTAAAGATATTAATGAATGTTTAAGTTCAAACACGACTTGTAAAAATAATGAATATTGTGAAAATACAGATGGTAGTTATAGTTGTTTGCAGTGTGATAGAGCATGTTTGGGATGTAGTGCTAAAGGAGAAGAAAATTGTGTTGAATGTAATAAAGGGTATAAAAGAGAAGAAGACCAAATGAAGTGTATAGATATAGACGAATGTTTAGAAAATCCATGTGATGCATCAAAAGAGTGTTTGAATAAGCCAGGATCGTTTGAGTGTAGAGGTACAAAATTTGCATATTGTATAATAATATTAAATTAAAAATTGAATAATCTTTTAATTTATTTTTTAGAAATAGGAAAAAAATTAAAAAATAATAAACAAGATTATTCGATTTTAATAAATAAAACAGTTTTACTTGGTTTAATATTGATGATGAGTATAATTTGCTTTACTACTAAGAAATATTTATTAAGCCTAATAACAGTTTTATTTGGATCAATATTTTATTACTTTTTATAACTACAATTTTTAAATTATTTTAGATTTAGAGTTAAATCAGAATAATGAAACTAGTATTCAAAACGATTTAGTAGTTGATAGTCAAAAAAGCGAATTATGAAGCATGATTTTTTTTAATATGCTTTAATTGATAAAAATTTTCATTATTAATAAATTATAAAATCATTCAAAATAAAATTCTAAAATTACTATATATATTTATTTCATTTTATTTTTTTTGCTTCAAATTTTTAATTATTGAATATTTCTATTTTATTTAAACAAAAAAAAATAAAATTTGAGTTATAAATTTTCAAATGTTAAAATAAAGTTTATAACAAATAAAAATATTTATAAATGATTTATAAATGTTTTTTTTTATCCTTGTGTATAATGTAACAGTCAAAGTTATAAATCATAATCAAAATTCATAGTCAAAGCGAGCTTGAATTAAAAATCAGGATCAGTTTAGTAAAGTTAGCAGCTAAAAGTATATACAATTTGAAAAATAACAAAAATCCATCTAATAATAAAAAAATGGAAAAGCCATCTGAATGGTTTGATGATGAAGAAGTCTCTAGCTCATGTATTCTAGGTAATAATGAAAACGAATAAGATAAAATTGGGTCTCATAGTGAAGGAGAATAAATAGTTATTTTATGTCAAATCAATAAAAAATGAGAAACGTTTTGAGTCAAAATTGACACAGTTAAATACATATGATGATACTATTTGGTATAAATGTAAATTCTGTGATAAAAGAATGAAATTGGTAATAATAATAGAAAATTATTGAGTAATTCTTGTTGAAAAAGACGGACTATAATCATTTAAGAATTTTGAGAATATAGCTGTCCATATTGGCAGAAAAATTTCAAATTTTTTCATCTTGTTTCATGCGAGAATCACGTTGTGTTTTTTAATTTTAAAAAACTTTTTTTAAATTTTATTTATGATAAAAATGTAAGTTAAAATTTAATGCCTAATACTCTTTTGAATTTAAGATATTTATTGGAAATGATCAATTTTGAATTTTTTATTTGTTTCAGAATTAATTACAAAATGAATTATAAAGTTAATCACAACTTTTTTTCTAGAGGTCTAAAATAAGAGCTCTGAATCGAAATAGCATAGAAGAAAACATCTCATCACATCACATCCATAGCAAAATCTTAATAGCTTAAATATTTTTAGCCATTAAATACATGGATTCGATTGGAATTAAATGGAATTAAGTTTTAATTTAAATGAAAAAATTACATTACAAAATGTTATTAAATCAAGTATATCAACATTGTTTACAATAAAATTACATCTTTTAGCTCAGAAATCAGAAATTTACGATTTTCTATTGCTTTTTAATTTTATTCCAAAATTAAATTACGTTTCAAATATTAATATAGACAGAATATTTTATGACAAGAGTTGATATTGGTCATTCATTTATACTCAAAGAGTCTAAATTTTTTTATAATTTGTTATTCATATAATTACATTTGTTAAATTAAACAATTTTTCTTTTGTTTTTTGTTGTTGTTGTAGTTGAGATTCAAACAATTTTTGATTTCTTCTGATGATATAACTAATTACATCAAATTCATAAAAGAAAAATAAAATAAAAATATTTTAATGAAATGAATAATTTTTAAATAATTCAAAAAAGAAGCTATTTATTTATTCACATGAATGATTTCTTATAATAAAAATTAAAAACATAAATTGTGTAATAAATAAAATTTCAAATTTTAACAAATCATCTAAGAAAAAGAATTTTATTGAAAACATGGTTTATTTCAGAGATTTTTTTTTAAAATCTTTTTTGTTTTCGAGATTATTTGTTTTCTAAAATTTTAAAAATAATACCAAATATTTCTATTTTTTACTTGTTTTTTAATTTAACTTACTATTACTATTAATAATTCAAAATGTGTTGAGTGCTCTGGATCTTGTGCAAAGTAAATGTACAAGTAGAATGTAAAAATATTTGGTTATTTGATATTGAATTGATTGTGTCAAATAATATACTTAAAATTATATTGAAAAAATGAATTAAAATTATATTCTTTTCTATTCATTAGATTTTTGTTTTTTTTTTAATGATATTTATTTCAGCTTCTATCTTAATATTTCATTTTTATCTAAATTTAAGTCAAATCAAAAGCTTTTTTTAATAAATATTTTTATTAAAAGAGCCTCTTGTATTCGATTAGAATAGAAGTTTTTATGTTTAAATTAAACGACGAATATCTGAAGCAGTTTAATAGAAACAAGTTGTAAATAATATTAGTTTTAATCTTGGCCTTTCTTAACAAAAAAAAACAATAATTCAATCGTTTTTTATTTCTATATATTTTTATTTTAAAAAAATGTATTAATTTAGATAGAAACCAGTTTCAAATAATTAAATATTTTAGAAATTTGATTAATATATATATATATACTGTATATATATACATTTATCAAATTTAATTAATGAATTGTTGAGAAATTGTGTTGAAAAATTAAATTCATTTTCCTGTTCTATAAAGTGAATATCCTTTATTACCATTATAAAAATAGTAACCTCTATTGTCGAAGTAGTAATAATATGCCGTGGCTAATGAATACATTATCAGGAACGTGAAAAAAAATTGACTGACAGTAAGTTTTAAAGAGACACTAAAAAAGGACTCGATTTTTTAGACTTACAACCAAGACCATAATATTGAGAAATAAAATTTTTTCTATATAATAGATGAAAAATTTTTTGCTAAAATTTTTTAATTTTAAATTTTGAAAAAAATTATTCAAGTGAATCGATTTATTTCTAATTAAAATAAACTATTTTCTAAGAAAAATATTTTTTAATTTATAAAAATCATAAAACATATATAGACATATAGAACCAACTTTTCTAAAATCTAAAAATTTTCTTCGTGTAGGTTAACAATTTAATGTTTAAAAAAAAAGTTTTCTCAAATTTCAAAAATAAAAATATGAAGTTTTTTTCGACCTAAAATTTAATGCAAATTGTTGAAACAAAAGTAATGTTTAGCAAATAAATTTTTTTTTTTAGAGAAAAATCAAAGCATGATCAGCGTTCTCGACGCCCACATAAACTTGCTAAATAATTAATGAATTTTCAAATTAAAAAAAAAAAACTAATAATCTCTTGATATTATAGAACTTATTTTTTTATGTGTAAAAATATATGAAAATGAAATTTAGTTGAGATCTTCAAAAAATTATTTATTTTCTAATTATTACCATTCTTTTATATAGGAGCAGTAAATATATCTGCCATATAGATCATAATGGTCATTGCCGACTGCGACTTAAAAGTTTTTCAAATTTTAGGTCAATTTTTATTTTAAAACTGTCTTTCAGGTTTATATCTGTATTTATGACCTCGAATAGAATTTGCTGGTCCATCTATTATTTGTCTAACATGAAATGAAATTAAAGTGTCTTTCATTAAATATTTTCTATATAATATTATATCTAATATAACTAGAGTTTGTTTCAAAATGGTTAAAATCTAAATTCTAGAATTATTTCTAACTAATTATCCTCTATATAAACGATTTGCTAAATTGTTTCTAATTGTAATCTAATTAAAATATTTTCATTAGAAATGACTTATATGTATATTAATAAATTTGAACATTTAAATGAGAAAATTTATATTATACTTATTTTATATACACTTATTTTTTAAATTAAATATCATATTTTCAAAAATTTTCTATTCTGATCGAACAACAAGAGTCACTTTTAATAAAAATATTTATTAACAAATATTGTTGAGAAAATATTAATTAATAATATAGAAAAAGATGAATTTTCCTTTATAGAAAAATTAAACACCAAATAAAATGATATTCTCTCATATAAATTTATTACATGACGAAAAATAAATTAAATCATTAGATAAAATAATTAATCAATAATAGAAAAGTAATCATATTGAGTCAGGCAATCAAATTAATACAGTTCAAAATTAGAAACAATATTTCCAATAAATAAAAAGATGTAGACTAAGAATAAATTTACTTGAAAGCCGGAATACAACAATGCGAAATAAAATATTATACAGTCTAGAAATAAAATAGTAAATTGTGTAATAATTTAGACTTTGTTTTAATCCTGAATTTAGAATTTGCTTTTCTTTTAAAAATAAAATATCCATTTTACATATCGATTACCTATCAATAAATAAATTAGTCTAGTCAAATCATAAATTAGTCATATTATTCATTTTTTATATTATCTACTAAATTTCATCTTTTTATCTTTTATGTTAATCATACGCCAAGCTTGTTCAATTTTTTTTTATTAAAAAAATACATTATAAAAAAATATATTTGACATGTAAAATATAAGATTTAAAAACTAGATCTCAATTAATTTTTTAGAAATTTGCAATAAATTAAAAACTAATTAAAATTTTTTTTTTTGAGGGTGTTATTTTGAATCGGAGCTGATATTATTTATTAATAATTAATTTAAATTTTTTTTTTAATAAATAAAATTAAATCTAAAATCGACAATAAAAAATATATTTTACTCAATATACATTGAAGTTAAACAAAATTTTAAATACTTTTCAAAAATGTATTATTCATTATTTTTAAATTTAAAAATTTTGACAGCTGAAATTTTTTTGTTTGGTATAAAAAAAAAAAATATTTTTTAAGAAAACAAGTCTTTTATTAAACTTGCTTTATAAAATTGAAATTTAATTTAACTTAAAAAAAATGGTCGAAGCATTAGTTAATAGTTATTCCAACAAATTATTCGGCTATGATGCATTCATAATTGATGATTCAGATGGTCTAAAAATGGTTGATTCAGCCAAATACACAATTATCCTTATAGTTAATATATTGAGTATATTTTTATACATTTTTAGTAATGCATTTTTTGAACATTTCTCAATAAGTTTTAGGTAATATAAATTTTTTTTTATCAATTTTCAAATAGATATTTATTTAAAATTAAATAATTTTATTAAAAAGATCTTTCTCAGAAAAAGAGAAAACATTTTTAATCCTATCTGTGGTAAGAAGTATATATACTGTAATTGCGGTACCAATTTCAGCATATGAGACATTTTTCGATACTGAATTAAAATTAGATTATTCAAAATCTAAAACACCATTAAGTTATGTTATAGTTGTTATTCATCTTGGATTTTTTATTTTTGAATTTTGCTCTCAGATATTTTTTGATTTTTATTTAAAACAATTTAGCAAATCGTTTCTTCTTCATCATACAATTGGCTTATTGGGATATTTTTTTACTGTTTTATATGGGCTTGGACATTATTTTGCTTTGTGTGGTTCAATTCTCGAAATGATTTCACCATTTGCATGTGCTTGTGATTTTTTAATAAAATCAAAAATGGGAGACACAATGATATGGAAAATAAACCAGTTAATATTAATTTATTTATTTCACTTGAGAAGTGTTGTAGAGTTTTCTTTAGGGTACGGACTTGTTACCAATTGGACTAAACTTTCTAAAATTTCATTATTTTATACTCTAAATTACTTGATTGGAGTAATTGTAATAGGAATATATCTAACACCATACTGGACTTATCGAAAAACAAAGCAATTTTTTATAAAAGCAGATTGGATTCATGAATGCAAAAATGATTAGATAAATATTTATTTAATTAACTTTAGATTTTTTTTAAATAAAAATAAAAAAATAAACCTATTAAAATAAAAATCATAATTTTTGTTATTGTCTATTGAGTAGGCAGTTTTTCTAGAATGTTTATTTTATGGTTTCGATTTTAACTCAATTAATCTTTTAAAAAATTATTTTGAAAACAGGAAAAAATATACTAAATTAAATAAAAGAATAAATGAATGTCAAGTAAACCTCGGAGTCCCCCAAGGAAACGTCCTTGGACCGGTATTTTTTCTATTTTTTATTAATAATATGCCTTACTATTTAAACAATATTGTAACTAATTTATTTGCTGATGACACAACACTCCATTCATATGATTCTAAGATAGAATCATTAATGAATAATCCAAGGTATTTAAAAATTTACTGAGATAAACTTTTGAATTTGAAGACAAATTTGTTTGCTTAAACAAAAAAACTATCAAATCATCATTAAAGGAGGATTTTTCTTGTAAATTTATTTTCTAAATTATTAAATTTGCAATTTGCAATAAAAATAAAGAAAAAAGCTTTCAATTTATATAAAAATAAAAAATATTCATATATACTAAAGATAAGCGTTAGTTTATATAAAATAATAATATATCAATAAACACATATAAAAATTAAATTATTTTCAAGATTTTAGAATTAACTAAAAGAAATAGTCAAAAATGAATTTCTTAATGAGAAAAGCATTGAGCAAAATTGGTCAACCAATGACTCGTCGTAGTATTGTTACAACACCAGTAAAACGATCAGGCTCAGATCCTTTGATTGGTCATGTTGAGCAAGAAGCAAATCCAGGCGCAAATTTGCCATTTAACATCACAAACCGTTACAAATTGGCGCTAATGTTTGTGCTTTACTTTGGCACTGGATTCACGGCTCCGTTTTTAGTAGTCCGTCATCAATTATTGAAAAAAAATTCATAAATCTTATTATAAATCTTTAAGTTGTAATAGATTTTTAAAACCATAATAATACATAAAAAAAAATAGAACTTTTTTAACTTGGTATTAATAATTATTATTATTATATTCTTTTTTTTCAATAAAAATAATTAGATATAGAAAAAAATAAAATATATTTTTTTTAATTTCAAAATTTAAATTTAAACAAAAAAAAAATAATTTTTTTATTTTAAATTTTATTTTTAGTTAAATAACGTTTTCGTGCTTGATTTAGTAGCTCAAATTTTCGTTCTTCATAAGTTTTGAATTTAGTTTGTTTTAGAGATGATTGTTGTTTGCTGGTTGGTAAACAAGGTTTAGATTCTATTAATGGTTGTTGTTGTTGTTGTTGTTGTTGTTGTTGTTGTTGTGATGTTTGTTGGTCTAAAATAGAAGCTAAGACCGTGTCTATGTCAAGAGTAGAGGAAGAACGAATATGTTGCTGTATAATATCAAAAGAAACATCGGGTAGAATGTCTCTTATTTGCAGCGCTAAACGACTAATGTCCGAGAACGACATTTGATTATTTTCTTCTGTTATTAATTGATTTAAACTTTGATTTCTGCTTTGATTCAACAAATTAATTACATCCACATGATTTTTGTCACTTAAATTAACATTTAATCTTTGTGCAATTAATATTCTAACTCGATCGAAACACTCTTGATTCGATTCAGTTTGTTTTTTAATTTGAGTTGGTAAAACATTAAGTTTAAATTTAAAACAAGGTGAAAATAAAATTATAAAATGGTGTAAAATAAAACTCGAGTTGATGTAGTTTAAATTGAAAAAATTTGTGTGTACAAGTTTTAAGCAAATTGGTTTTAATTTTAAATCATTTTGTTGATTGATTATGTTCAAATCAAATTTAATCAATAGGTTTGTTTTAATTGATTCAGGAAATAGTAAAATAGGAAAATTCGAATTGTTTTCAATTAAATCTTCAATTGAAATTTTGTGCTTTGTTTGATTAGAGATTGAGTTAAAAAAATTGAAAGAATTGTTTGTATTAAAATAATTTAATGAATGATTAATGGATAGAGTTGATTTAATTGCAAGCAAGTCCAAACAAGTCGAATAATTTGATATATAAATGAGTTTATCTCTTGTTTCACTTGATTCGTTTGTTTTACAATCGCTTTCTAATTCGACAAATACACCGAATATAAAACTAATTGATTTTAAAAGTGCTGGACTAGATTTTAGCCTTGGCAAGACCAAGAATAGTAAATTTATTATTAGTAAAACTAATAAACGAAACAACAATAATAATATACCAAATGGAGTATATAAAATTAAATAAATCAAGTTTACATTCTTGTTTAATAGTGTTTTGTCAAAATATTTGAATAATTCTTCATCGTTTAATTGATTCATGATATATATAATAGTTAAAATTATTAAAAAAAATGGATTTTTTAATAAACTATTTTTGGATTCATATTCATATTTATATAAATAAGTATATTTGTTATAGTATTACTATACTAATAATAAATAATAATAATAATATTATTATTAAATAGAAATAATTTAACATTTTTCTTTTTAAAAAAGCAAACTTTGGTAAACCAATGTTTAAAAAACTTAAGCAAGATTTTAATAATTGATTTATTTATTTAATTAGTTAAAGTCCCATAGGCATTTAGAAAAATAAAAAAATTGACACATGGATTTTTACAAAGTTTTGCCAAAATTTCGGTAAAAACGTGAATTTCGTAAATTAAGCTTTGTAAAAAATGGTTATTTTACGTAATTTAACCGAAATTTCGGTAAATTTTCGGAAAACGATTCCGACCAAAAAATTAGCAAATTTTTAGCATTTTTGGATATTTTTATCCAAATTTTTGCCTTTGAGTTTTTTAACTTGGTATTAATAATTATTATTATTATATTCTTTTTTTTCAATAAAAATAATTAGAAATAGAAAAAAATAAAATATATTTTTTTTAATTTCAAAATTTAAATTTAAACAAAAAAAAAATAATTTTTTTATTTTAAATTTTATTTTTAGTTAAATAACGTTTTCGTGCTTGATTTAGTAGCTCAAATTTTCGTTCTTCATAAGTTTTGAATTTTAAAAATAACAAATGGATTAAATCAGAAAAAGATAAAAAAAAAACACAGCACAAACGTTCCAGAGCAACTTGTCATGTAAAATTTGATAAATGTTTTTTTCCTTAAGTTGTAAAAGAATTGTATGTTTGGATAATACAACAACGTATTAATGGAGCATGTTCAAGAATTTGAAGCTTCCAAAAGATGGTTTATAAATTTTTTTAAAAGAAAAAAGTTAGTCCTAAGACGTATCACTTTTAGTGACCGTGAGTTGGCTAAAAATGCTATTACTTTAATCAAAGGCTTTTTAGCTACATACCAAAGATTTTCATCCAAAATAAATTTTGTCCGAGAATCCGTTTTCAATATGGATGAATCATCAATATATATAGATTTTCCCAGCAATAACACATTCGCTCCAAAAGGTTCAAAAAGAGTTAGAATATCTGCTATATTTACAGCTTCGGCCAGTGGTGATAGGTTACCAATTTTTATATTGGTTTTATAACAACAAAATGTAATTGTCAGATACAACACATCTTGTACTTTTAATGATGATACTATAATTTGAATTAAAAACTGTTTTAGATCCTTATTTATTACAAAATGGTATTATGGAAACAAAATTGATTTCTGATTCGGCAAGATGCCATACAAATCCAAAAATAAAAAACAAACTTGATGATTCAAAGATTGATTGGTTTACAACCAGCAGATGTATGCTGGTTTGCTAAAATTAAATCTGCATATCAGACACGCTGGGATAATTGGTTTATGAATGAAGAAAAATCATTTTAAAAATCAAAATCATTTACTTGCTATGGCAATACTAAATCATCTGGTTATGTTTAATGTATTAAATGGATCTCTGAATTATATGGCAAGATTTTAATAGTGATTTAATAAAAGATAGTCTTGATAAATGTGGTATAATATCTCAGTTACGTCTCAGATAGTCCAAAATCTCAGATCGTCTTCAGATATCTCAGTTAGTCCAATTTCAATTTATAAAAATCGAGCAAATAATGGAAGAGGCTAAAATTTTAATCAAGAGCCATATTATACATTCTCAATTTTATCTCAAGCTATTTTATCATTGTCTAATTCTCAAGCATCAATATTAATCTCAAGTCAATCAATTCCAGTTCCTTTTTCAGAAATTATTTGTGCTCCTATTACTTCATTAATACATGTTGAAAATACAGTAACAATAATCAAAATAATCATTAAATCTTAATGCTGTACTAAAGACCTAATTTTTTTATTTATTTTTTTCTTATAATCAATTTATTTTAATCTTAATTTTTAAATAAAGGCCGCGCCAAATATAAAATTTTAAAAATTATTTTTTAATTTTTAAAATATTTTTCAAATTAAACTTAAATTGAATGCCGAATTAACTCAAGATTTATGACATCTATGCAGCGTAAAACCCTGAGATTCCATTTTTAGAGCATGCAACAACAGTCAGATAAATTATAATATTTTAACTTTGGGTGCTGCAATATCTAGCTAGGGAATACGGTATAATCATGTTTTTAAATTAAAATAAAATATAATATCATGTATAAAAAAATATAATGTCAAAATCATAGATATTATGAAACTAAAAGATAGAAGAATTAGAGGTGATCTAATTGAGCAATTTAAAATTCACAAAAAACTAAGCATAGTTAATTGGTCAAGCATACAAAGATCAGCAGATTCTTTAAATTCAACTGGTCCAGCCGCAGGAATTAGAGGGCATAAATAAGAATAAAAAGAGAAGCGTTGTTCAAAAACTCTTTTAGATTTAACTTTTTTGTGAATAGGAAAGTACCATACTGAAATGTTCTACCTGTAGATATAATTGAATCATTAAATCTCAATCAATTTAAATCAAAAATTGATAAGTGGTACAAAATAAATAAAAACTCGTTTAAAAAAAGTGAAGATTGCTAAAAGGAAAAATATAATTATAAATATTATACTATTTCCTTTCTCAAATTATTAATTCGATGCAATCCATTATTATTATTATTATTAAATTGAAAAAAGTTTTTAACATTATTGATTTTAAAAATATGCCTATATATCCTTACAATCATGCGAATTGTTTTGCAAAGTGTGGCTTAAGAACTGATAAGCCATCACAAATTAAAAATAGAAAAAAAATTACTAATAAATGGATGGTAAGTTATTTTAATACACTTGATATTGATATTAATTATTATAAATATTGTTGTAATGTCTGTTATCATCACAAGTTTTTAAAATTAAACAAAACAACTATAACTAATGAAATAGATTCAGACAAAAAAAATTAAAAGTTTAACAGCAAATTCAAATAATAAAAAGAATAATATAAATAAATTCGATTTCAATAAAGAAAATATATCTGATCTACATTCTTATCATCAAATTTATGATTTGACTGGGTTGTCCTCCAAAGATTTTATAGATCTATATCAAAAAATACATTCTAAATCGATTTTTCATATTGTAATGATTCTAAAAAATCGAATAAAACATTAAAATTTAATAAAATTTAACAATTTCTGACATTAAAATAATTAAAACTGAAATAAAACAACAGAAAGGTTTTAAATCAAGTTTTTAAAATATAATTTAAAAACTTGATTTAAAACTTTTTGATTTGGATTAAAAAAATTTTTTCTTTATGCTTGAATAATTTGAGATGAGAAATGTAAATATACACTTTTAAAACAAATTTTTTTTTAAATTTAAAAAAAAAATGAATCATTAAATAAAACAAAATCTTGATATTATAAACTGTGATAGGAATCTAGTTATAACTCTTTGGTCTCCATAAGCTTAACACTAGAAGCATCGAAGATTTTTTCCTTAATATTTTGTTACAAGATGTTAAAACTTGCAGAACGATTTTATCTCATTTAGAAAAAAAGTTATTAATCTGAAATTAAATGAGTGAATTAAAATGAGCTTCACATAGCTCAGCAAATTTTTGACATTGGTAAAATCAAAGTTTAAATAAAATGAAATAAAATAAAATGGTTTTTATAGAATAAATTTTATTTTAAAGAAATTTAAATTGATCAATAATTTACTAATTTTTCTTTATGTTTATGTTTTTTATTATCAATTTGATATAATTTAAAAATACAAAATTTTTTTATATACAAAAATAATAATTAAAATTTTTATAAAAAATCAATTAATTAATTAATAAAATATAGAATAAGTAAGACGCGCTCGGTTCGAATTAAATAGAAAAGATAAGATAACCTGATAAGATTAGATTAGATTAGATTTTGTTTTAATAATACAAAATTTTTAAAAAAATATACAAATGTACAATGATTTTTTAGATATTGGAAATGAGATCAACAAAATTAAAATTAGAATTAAACATGGTAGATGAAGTGTCCAAGAATTCAATTGTATTTGAATTTAAGTTTTGATTAGATTCAATTAAATTAGAATTGTTAAAACTATTGGAATTGAGAATATTATCCAACAATTCAATAGTAGAATTTTCTATATTCATAATATTATTATTACTAACTAGTTTATTATTATTATTATTATTGTTTAATTCATTAGCTAATAAATAGTTACTATTACTATTATTATTACTATTAGTATTACAATTAGAATTACTATTAACATTGGTATTTAATAATTGATTAACAAAATCGAATTTTGAATTATTCATTTCGAAATCTTTACTATTTACATTAGAATTTATATTTAAATTATTATTATTATTGTTATTATTATCATTATTGATGGTTTGTAATAGTTGATTATTTAATTTATATTCATTAGTCAAGTCTAAATCTAAATCAAAATAATTTAAGCATTTATTTTGTTGTTGTTGTTGTTCAGTTTTAATATTATTCGAATTGTTTAAATCTTTTTGCTTATTTATATTTTTCAATAAATCAATTAGAGTACTTTGATTAATTGTATTTAAAACAGAATGATTTTGATTTGAATTTGATATTATTGAAAATTGTAATCTTTGATTTATAGTATTTGAATTATTATTTGAATTGGTTTGTGAATTGTTTGGATTTGCTGTAATCACAATAGGTACTAAAAATAGCTTATTTTTATTGTTATTTATTAAATCTTGATTTTCTTTTTCAATTTTTCTTATTTTAAGTAGTTTCTTTTCGCCTTGAATAGGCACCAATCTAAGTGCAGTAACATTAACTCCAATTGATCTAGATTTGTTTATTGATTTAGATTTTTTTATATTTATACTATTCAATTGAGTTTGTTGTTGTTGTTGGACAAGTACAAGAGGAGAATCGGCTGGTGTAAGAATACTACTACTATTTTGTATAATAACATTACTATTATTATTATTTACTTGTTTAACTAAATCTACTGTTTTTGATTTAGATAATAAAACTAATACGGATTTAGAATATAAAATGTTTTCGTTTAAAAGTAAATTTTTAATTGATTCATCTTTGCAAATTAATTTTGAATTGTTACTATTATTATTATTGGTATTATTATTATTGTTAATAGTTAAAGATTGATTTTGTTGAATATTCAACTCGGTATTATTATTAATACTATTTATGCTATTTACACTATTTATAGAATGTGTTTTTTTCTGTTTTTTCTTTGGTCTGTATTTGTAGTCTGGATATTCTTTTAAATGTAACAATCTTAACCGTTCTGCTTCGTCTATAAATGGCTGACGTGCTTCTTTATTCATTTCTTTCCATTTTAAGCCTAGGTTTTTACTTATCTCAGCATTGTGTACATCAGGCGTTAATTCACTTATTCGTTTACGTTCTATTTGAGACCATACCATAAACGCATTCATTGGACGTTTTATATGTATTATTTTATTTTGACTATTCTGATTATTTACAAGATTATTTTGATTCTGATTCTGATTATTTATGTTTGTGTGTTGATTTATTAATGTATCTTCTAAATCGTTCAATAATTTAATTGAATATTGAATATTATTATTATTATTATTTGAATTATTATTATTATAAATTGCATCAGAATTTTGATCTTGATCGAAATCAGTCAATTCATTAAATGATGAAGTTAGATCATCATCGTTTAGCAAATTCGAACTTGGTTCGATTAGTTCTTTTTTAATTGAATTTAATTCTGAACAATTTGATAAAGTAGTTGAAGTGGACGATTCTCTACGAGTTCTTTTAATACCGGTTTTTGGTTTGGTTGATTTTAATAAATTAGATAGAATAGGTTGATTAGTAGTACAAATAGATGATTGCTGTTGGTGTTGATGTATTGGTTGTAATGATTGTAATGGCTGTAATGGATTTAATGGTTGTATTTGTATTTGTTGTTGATTATTAGTAGTAGCTGTATTAATATTATTAATATTATTATTATTATTATTATTAATATTATTATTATTATTAATTAAAAAATCCAAATCAATTAAATTATGATTTAGAATATAATTGTTATTGTGGGGTAAATCGTTTTGAAATATTGAACAAGTATTCAACATTTTGTTGTTTAAATTCCAAATATTATCTTTTCAGAATTATTTTGTATATATTCTCTAACATTTACATAAAACTAATATACAAAAAAAAATACATATATATATATTATTATATTTATATATATAGTTTTAATATTCTAAATCTAAAAAAAAAATATAATCAAAATGAGAAATATTTTTTAATAAATAAATAGGCTGGACTGGACTGGATATTATATATTGGTTAGTATTAAATTATATATATATTTATATATATTTATAGAGAGAGAGGGAGAGGGGGAGTTGGGGGTATTGATTTTAGAAGAGAGTGAGAGTAGGTTGGACTAATTAAGTTGGACTTGAATCAATAAAATCGATTGGATCGATTATTATTTTATTTTATTAAAAAAAAAAAAGAATCAAAGAGAGAATTTAATTTTTAGAGTGTACAGGGAGTACCCTATAATTTGTAATGGGACTGGTCATTATAGACCACTATTCTTATATATGTGTGTGTGTGTGTGTGCTTAAATCTAGATAAAATAATTTAGCTCCAAGGGAATTTTATATTTTAAAAATGACGCTTGACTGATACATAATTGGATATATGCCATATACTATAAATACATATTAGTATTACTATTTAGATTTATATAGTAAATATATTTAAAAAAAAAAACAGATGCTTTTAATTTATTTGGAATATACAGTATTAGTAGTAATTGATTTTTTTTTGTTTTTTTTTTTAAAAACAAGTCCTAGAAAATTTATTAACAAATGGAATTTTTATTGATTCTAAATTGAAATTCTCAGTTTGATGTTTACTAAATATAATTTGTTGATGTTGATGCTGTTGTTGTTGTTGTTGTTATTATTATTATTATTTAAGTGTTTTGTCGTTTTTTGAACATAAATAAAAATTTATATTATTTCTTTTTAATATGGTGTAAAAATAATAACAAATTTACGAACGAAGAAGAGAAGAATTTTTAACACATTTTTGTCTATAATATGTAATTAATAAAATCAAACTAATTTTAAGATATCGCCCAATCGATGATGAATTAATTTAATTAAATAAATAAATGAAAAATAAAAATTTTATTAATTTTAAAATAAAGTTTTCAATTTTCTAAACTTTTGACTAATTTGTTTATTTTTATTAATGGATGTTTTGCTATTATCATTATTTTTTTTTAGACATAAGCTTATTTTTTGAATGATTTCTTAAATTAATTATTAACTAGCAATGATAATTACTATTGATAATTAATTGTTGCATAATTAATTTCGGTTTATTCAATTGATTTTTATTATAACAAACCGAAATTTAATATGCAACATCATGACTATCTATCTATTTTAAACTAGACACATTTGTTTTTAGTGTGAATATTTTACAAGATTAGAGATAAAATAAATTCCAAATCGGATTATATGAATAATACAACACATTTAATGAATGATACATTTATCCAAGCATAACAAAAACATAAATAATAATAATAATAATAATTTCATCTTGAAACAAATCAAAACTATTCAAGTGTAAATCTAATTAGAAATTCTAGGCTTTAAATTAAAATTTTAAAAGTCATTTAAAAATACTCAATTACTTAATGTTAACTATAATAGTTCTGCTTTTATAGACTTACTCTTTAAGATATTTAAAAAGCAGAATAGATAAAAAGATAATTTCGAAGCATATAAAAACAACTAAAAAGACTTGAAAGATTATGTAAATTATTAATTAGGCTAAGTTACAGTGTTATTTAATATTATTAATATTATTTAATAAATATAAACATATTGTGTTATTCAACCTAATACAAAAATAATTACAATTAAAACAATTAGTTAAAATTGTTTGAATTCAATTTTTGCCTGAATTGCTTTTAAGGCATTATTTTTTTTTATTAAGAATTATCTTGTTTTGTTTCTAATTTCTATCTTAAAATTAGAAATAATTTCAATTTGTACTATTAACTAAAGAAAAATTAATTGATCTCTTATTAATTTATTTATTTATTAACTCATTTTTACAATGTTATTTCAAAAAAGCTAAATATTATGTTTAAAACACCCACACACTCTAAGAAAAAAAAAATTAAAACAATATTAAAATAAATATAAGCCTATAATTATTGATAATTTTTAGGGTAAACCCTTTGAAAATTTGTTAAAAACTAATATTAAAACGAACCCACTAGAATCAAACAACAAAAAATTATTTTTAATGGAACACATTTAAAAATGTTTGTGTAAATTACTGTTACAACTTAAACCTATTTTGTTATTTATCTATTTATTCAGATATTTCAATAAATTTAATAAAAAAAAAAAAAATTTTAAACATACATTTAAAATGTATCAAAAAAAAAAAATACAACAAAAGTAATTTGATATGAATCATTTATTATTTTGTTTTAACAATTTTAATAATAAAATGTATTAAAAAAGTATTAAATTTCAAAATTTAAAACAAATATTTTCAAAAGCAAACATCCGAATGAGTTCTATTTGCTATTTGTTCAAAGATTATATAAATTACTTGTAAAAACAATTTCTTGTATATTTATTTATTTATTTATTCTTTTTTTTTTGTTAACAAAGAAGCCGATAAAAATATATTTAAAGTAATTATTTTATTTTAGTTTACTAAATTTTCGGTTGAATTAAAATTAGAAATTTAATAATTAACATTTAAAATTTAGAAATAAAAAAAAAAACACCTGTATAATTATTATTTTTATTATTATTATTATTAGATTTTTTGACATTTTGATGTTAATACGCACAGTTGTTGCATGTCGCTTATTGGATTTTAATAAAAACAATTAAACTCAAACTGAGAATTTAATTTTAATAAAATACAAAAAAAAAAACAAAAAACTCTTAAAAACTCTCTTTTTTAAATTAATTTTATTTTTTAATAATATTTTAATATACAGTATATTTATTTAACTAACGTGAGAGTAAATAATTTTGAATTGAATTCTGATTTTTTATGAAATTTTAGATTTTAGTTTCTTTATTTGATGTGAATTTTTTTCTAAGATTTCCTCTTGTTTTCCTTTCTTTTTACATTTATAAAGTTAATTTCTATTTTAAAATTTCTAAGCTTAAACAATAGGATTATCGATGAGGTCTCATCTCATCAAATTTTAATTTCTTATTTTTTTTAATTAAAAAAAATTGAATAGAAAAGAAAAGAAAAGAAAATATTTTATTGTTTCTCAAGCGGAACTGATTATTTTCTAAGCAAATAAATAGATTTTAGAATTATATAATTAAAATAATATCCAAAAGCGGTATTAATAACTATTTTTTTATTATTAATATTAATATTAATATTATTATTTTAAATATTTATTTATTTATAAATTTGATCTATAATTTCTCTCTCTTATTTTTTTTTATGGATTTAATCTTTAAAACAAATTTTTTTAATTAAAACAAAAATACAAAAAATACAAAATAATAATAATAATAAAGAAAATTTCATATATAAACATAAATATTTTCATCTGGTTGTTATTTTTGTTTTTAAATGGTATCAAATTTTATTGAAAAATTAGCCTTAATCTCTTATCTTTTAATAAATTCTAGCTGGATATTTCTTTTATTGTTGTTGTTGTTTTTGTTGTTTTTGTTGTTGATGTTGTTGATGTCGATGCTGAGGCTATTTTATCTCTTTATCTATTAATCATCACGTTTTTTCTGTTTATAATTTAATTTAAATATATATATTTTTTTTTTATTAAAAAAAATGTTTGTATGATGTTGAATTTTTAATTAAATTTTATTTTTTAATATCCTGTTATCGATTTATGGAATTTAATGTTTTATTTTATTTTATTGATAAAAAAAAAATTTTATTTATTTATTTATTTATTAATTTATTAAATTTAATAATAAAAATAATAAATCATTTAATAGATAACTAGAAATTACAACTTTAAAGCTTAAATCACTTTCTTATAACAAATCTACTACTCTAATTAATTGAATTGTGTTAGCTCTTATTTCTACTATATTTCTCTTTGTTTGCTTTTATAATTGACTTTGTAAAAGTTGTTTTAATTCAAGTAACTTTTCTAATTTTATTGGGCTAAGCATGCTTATGATATTGTTTTAACTATGCCATTATTTTATTAGCATTGCCTTGATTTTTAGTTGTTTATAGTTATAATTAAAAAATTAATTACTAGCAGAGTTGGATGGTCTGTTTGAATATTTTTAAAATATAGGTGTATTTGCAGATTGAATCAAAAACCATTCATAATTTAATTTATTGAAATCTAAACGTTGTTGTCTCTTCGTATGTTTTCATATATTCTTTCCAGTAGCCGTAGCCAGGATTTTATAATTTTGGGGCGAGATATGATATGAATTTCACCAATGTCTGAATGTGGAAAACTGGAAATGATAGAAGAAAGTTCTACTGAAAAAAAATAGGTTTAAAAAAGACTGTGTTTTTTTTATTACTGATAGTGAATTGAAATTTTATAAATAAGACAAAAAAAATTAGATAATAATAAAATTTTGTTTGATATTAAATTCAAAGGTGGGACAACGTTCTGCTTATTTTGGCAATGATGGGGCAGTTCTCACTCTCGCCACACCGTTGGCTATGCCGCTGATCCTATCCTTCCCAATACTCTTAGTAACCGTCAATTTTAATATTAGAGCATTCTCTAAACCATGTTTACGCAATACTAATAATCACATTTGGTTTCACAAGTAGCTTCAAATTCTTCTTACATTTTATTTTCAAGTGATTTTGCATTTGAATACAACAAACTAAAATTAGTAATTTGTTACTGATTCTTTGGATTCATTTGAAATTCGTATTATGAGTTTGACTATAACGCTCTTCTTTTATACAGTATTGTTTAAATCATCTCTTAGTTTTCAAATTTAAATTATATTTAAATTATATGCTTTGCTTTTTGTAAAGCAAATTTAGATAAATTAATTTTAAATATTTCAATGATAAATTAATTTTAAATTAATTTTAAATATTTCATTTGATATGAAATTTATTTATTATCAGAAATGATTTAATTTGAAAATTTAAATAAAAATTTAGATTTTAAAACATTTCAATTAAAGCAATATTTACTAAAAATATAAAAATAAATTATTGCAATTTAAATATTAGTAGCTGATTGATTGTAGATAATAAATTTTAGTTTTTATAATATTCAAGTAGAACTTGAGTTGAAGAAAATGCTTTGTTATAAATTTATGGTAAATCATAACTAAAATATTGACTTCTACCGAGAAAGTTTCTAGTTCTTGTAACATTTAATGGCTCTTTTGATATATTTCTAGTAATATCCAGTTTACCATTAATATAAATAAAAACATTAGTTCTATTCAATACAAAACCTAAATGATACCAAACATTAAGTTGTAAAACTTGAACAGCTATAACTTGACCTGTAGTAGTAGAATTACAATAAATTTCGAATCCAGGTCTATTAACTAGATTTGTTGAAATCCAAATACGTAAATTATTCACTATACTTGGTTGAGAGAAATCAATTAGTCTTACAGAATTTCTTGTATTTCTAATTCTAATCCAAGCAAATACACTAAAAATAGAACCAATATAATAATCTGCTGGAGCTAATAAATAGCCATCATTAAATCTAATAGCTGAATTTTTATTTCCAAATCTATCATTTGTAAAAGTTACATTAATTGGATTGTATAAATGTTTTCCTTGAATAGCTTCACCCAATTTTGAATAGGAACATTGGCCAGTGATAAGCTAAATCTTGGCTGATTAAAAAAAAAAAATGAGAATATACATTAATTCTATAAAATTTATATTTAAGATATAAAATAGCATTATTTAAAAATATATATACTTAAAATAAAGTTTTTTGTATAAATAATTAGTTGTTATTGTTGTTGTATTGTTAAGAGATTTTTTATTTATTTCGGCAAAACGAGTAAATAATACACAATCAGTTTTGTTTCGTTTTACATAAGCACAATATTCTAATTTGTTGCATACTAAGAAACAATCTAGTCTCGTTTTAGATCTTAAGATATCAATCAGAAAGTTTTGATCGATTGGAAAAATATCGTTGCTTTTTTCTAATTGAAAATTATTTTTTAAACCTTTATATTTTAGTTTATAAAAAAATCTATTTTTAAATATAACTTTATAGTAGAATAGACAGTTACTTTTGGTTATTGAAAATAGCATTAAATGTATATAAAATATCATAAAATTTTTCATTTTTTTTTTATGTTTTTAAATATTTTTATTGAATTTTTTTAGTTGCTTATATTTCATGTATTAAATTAATAATTAAATAACTGTTTTTCTATTTTTTCCAAAAATAAATTCAATTCGATTAATTTTTTTAAATATTTTTAAAAACCAAAAATTAATTAATTTTCTATAATGATTTATTTGACTATATATTTAAGGCTTATTACTAGAAATTTCAAAAGACTAATTCTAAATAATTTTATCAAATAAATAAACCTATATTGTGCTAACAGTAGTTTTCATTTTTTTTCAACTTTTTAAAAGCATAAAAATTAAATTCATCTTAATAATGTAACTTATTGAGGCAAAGTAAAAAATTTGCTCAATTTTCATTTTGCTCTTTTGCTCATTTATGTTTTAAAATTTAATGTAATAATCTATAAATTTCATAAAACAGATTACAAATTATTATTGGAAACTTAATTAAAAAAAATTTTGTTAAATATTTAAATTTTATTTTGCATTTTAAAACATAATTGAGCAGAAGAGCAAAATGAAAATTGAGCAAATTTTTTACTTTGCCACTTATAAAATGAATTAATAAGTGATTGATTATTTTATAGAAATTTCATTAGCTTAAGTTTAATTTAGAAAAACAAATTGTTAGAATATTTCAAATATTCCTTATTTTAAATACGCTTACATATAAAAAGCTCTTTTGACTGAATATAATGTATATTTTGTTTTGAAGAAGTTGAATAAGTTTAATTTTTCTTTCATTTATTGATATTAAGTTTGTTAATACATTTTTTTTAAATCATATCTGATGAAGTTTGTGAATTAAACTAGGAAGGTGCTAATACTTCGTTTAATAGTTCATATAATAGACTATGTCTTAATATAAGATTAAAAACTTTATTAAATATTAATAAATCTAATTAAAAAGACGAAAGAATAGAATAAAATCTACCAAATAATTCTCTTACTATAATTATTAAAGCAGTGAGAAATTTATTTAAATTTTAAATAGAAAAATATTTTTTAAATTTTTTAATTATAAAACAAAATCAAAAATAATTAATATTAAAATAATAAAATGTTTGTATTAATATTTTCAAACGCAAAATATTGTTGTTGATATTGTTGTTGGAGTTGTTGTTGATATTGTTGTTGGAGTTGTTGTTGATACTGTTTAGGTTCTAGTTAGACAAATAGCTTTATTAAAATTTATTTTATTATAAAAAATATTAAAAAATAAATATGAAAATATTAAAAATTATACAAACCATTGATAAGGCTCAAAGAAACCATTAAAACTGAAAAATAAATGTTTTTTATAAAAATTTTTAAATAAAATAAAAAACGATTAATACTTATTAAAGCCAATAATAGTTTAATATTGATCAAATACATTTTAATTTGTTTTTAAATAATTTATTTTAAAAGAATTTATTCGATTTGAATCTCTCAATGGCCTTAAAATATTGAATAAACAATTTAAAATTTAATTAAATTTTTTCTTGTTGGGCTTGATGTATTAAAAAAAAATTTTTAGTTAGTGAAAAAGTTTGAAATAAGATATATATAAGGTTGTATATAATAATGTTTATGTTTTAAGTGGTAATCATCACCCTCCTACTCTTACCCGGGCTTGGGACCGGCAGTGGCGTAGTTATGATGATATTACGGCTACATACTCTTAATAAGGACGGGGGACGTTCAGCACAAATAACAACCACTCATCTGAGCCGAAGCTGCAAACTCGATCATTATTTGGCATATAGCTTGGAACCCCAAACCAAGCGCCTAATTTGACTTTACCTTGCCTTATTAAGAGTATGTGCAAAGTGCCAGCGTTACAAAACAAGCTCCCGCGATCGTTCCCAACCTACTATACTCCGTGATGGTCAAAGCCAGCGGCACAGACGTACGACAGGATTTGAGATAAGGCCCGTAGACCTCACCACCCGTAATGTACCACACTTTGCATAATACCACCACCCCTCCTACTTTACCCGGGCTTGGGACCGGCCATGGCGTAGTTAGTGGCTTTCTGAAAAAAAATTTCTTATTTTTGATGAATTATAAAAATTGATACAAATATTAAATAAATCTAAACTTTGAAATATCTAATTCAATTTTTAGGCTAAAGAAACGTTAATAGCTCATTTTGTCGATAAATTTTTTATTTTTATTACATTAAGGTAAGCAAAATAGGATATTTCTTATGATTTTAGGGATAATATCGTTTAAATATTGAGGTAATTTATAATTAACCATGATCATATTTTAAAGTATAGGTTGTATATAATAATGTTTATGTTTTAAGTGGTAATCATCACCCTCCTACTCTTACCCGGGCTTGGGACCGGCAGTGGCGTAGTTATGATGATATTACGGCTACATACTCTTAATAAGGACGGGGACGTTCAGCACAAATAACAACCACTCATCTGAGCCGAAGCTGCAAACTCGATCATTATTTGGCATATAGCTTGGAACCCCAAACCAAGCGCCTAATTTGACTTTACCTTGCCTTATTAAGAGTATGTGCAAAGTGCCAGCGTTACAAAACAAGCTCCCGCGATCGTTCCCAACCTACTATACTCCGTGATGGTCAAAGCCAGCGGCACAGACGTACGACAGGATTTGAGATAAGGCCCGTAGACCTCACCACCCGTAATGTACCACACTTTGCATAATACCACCACCCCTCCTACTTTACCCGGGCTTGGGACCGGCCATGGCGTAGTTAGTGGCTTTCTGAAAAAAAATTTCTTATTTTTGATGAATTATAAAAATTGATACAAATATTAAATAAATCTAAACTTTGAAATATCTAATTCAATTTTTAGGCTAAAGAAACGTTAATAGCTCATTTTGTCGATAAATTTTTTATTTTTATTACATTAAGGTAAGCAAAATAGGATATTTCTTATGATTTTAGGGATAATATCGTTTAAATATTGAGGTAATTTATAATTAACCATGATCATATTTTAAAGTATAGGTTGTATATAATAATGTTTATGTTTTAAGTGGTAATCATCACCCTCCTACTCTTACCCGGGCTTGGGACCGGCAGTGGCGTAGTTATGATGATATTACGGCTACATACTCTTAATAAGGACGGGGGACGTTCAGCACAAATAACAACCACTCATCTGAGCCGAAGCTGCAAACTCGATCATTATTTGGCATATAGCTTGGAACCCCAAACCAAGCGCCTAATTTGACTTTACCTTGCCTTATTAAGAGTATGTGCAAAGTGCCAGCGTTACAAAACAAGCTCCCGCGATCGTTCCCAACCTACTATACTCCGTGATGGTCAAAGCCAGCGGCACAGACGTACGACAGGATTTGAGATAAGGCCCGTAGACCTCACCACCCGTAATGTACCACACTTTGCATAATACCACCACCCCTCCTACTTTACCCGGGCTTGGGACCGGCCATGGCGTAGTTAGTGGCTTTCTGAAAAAAAATTTCTTATTTTTGATGAATTATAAAAATTGATACAAATATTAAATAAATCTAAACTTTGAAATATCTAATTCAATTTTTAGGCTAAAGAAACGTTAATAGCTCATTTTGTCGATAAATTTTTTATTTTTATTACATTAAGGTAAGCAAAATAGGATATTTCTTATGATTTTAGGGATAATATCGTTTAAATATTGAGGTAATTTATAATTAACCATGATCATATTTTAAAGTATAGGTTGTATATAATAATGTTTATGTTTTAAGTGGTAATCATCACCCTCCTACTCTTACCCGGGCTTGGGACCGGCAGTGGCGTAGTTATGATGATATTACGGCTACATACTCTTAATAAGGACGGGGGACGTTCAGCACAAATAACAACCACTCATCTGAGCCGAAGCTGCAAACTCGATCATTATTTGGCATATAGCTTGGAACCCCAAACCAAGCGCCTAATTTGACTTTACCTTGCCTTATTAAGAGTATGTGCAAAGTGCCAGCGTTACAAAACAAGCTCCCGCGATCGTTCCCAACCTACTATACTCCGTGATGGTCAAAGCCAGCGGCACAGACGTACGACAGGATTTGAGATAAGGCCCGTAGACCTCACCACCCGTAATGTACCACACTTTGCATAATACCACAATCCATCCTCCTTTACCCGGGCTTGGGACCGGCCATGGCGTAGTTAGTGGCTTTCTGAAAAAAAATTTCTTATTTTTGATGAATTATAAAAATTGATACAAATATTAAATAAATCTAAACTTTGAAATATCTAATTCAATTTTTAGGCTAAAGAAACGTTAATAGCTCATTTTGTCGATAAATTTTTTATTTTTATTACATTAAGGTAAGCAAAATAGGATATTTCTTATGATTTTAGGGATAATATCGTTTAAATATTGAGGTAATTTATAATTAACCATGATCATATTTTAAAGTATAGGTTGTATATAATAATGTTTATGTTTTAAGTGGTAATCATCACCCTCCTACTCTTACCCGGGCTTGGGACCGGCAGTGGCGTAGTTATGATGATATTACGGCTACATACTCTTAATAAGGACGGGGACGTTCAGCACAAATAACAACCACTCATCTGAGCCGAAGCTGCAAACTCGATCATTATTTGGCATATAGCTTGGAACCCCAAACCAAGCGCCTAATTTGACTTTACCTTGCCTTATTAAGAGTATGTGCAAAGTGCCAGCGTTACAAAACAAGCTCCCGCGATCGTTCCCAACCTACTATACTCCGTGATGGTCAAAGCCAGCGGCACAGACGTACGACAGGATTTGAGATAAGGCCCGTAGACCTCACCACCCGTAATGTACCACACTTTGCATAATACCACCACCCCTCCTACTTTACCCGGGCTTGGGACCGGCCATGGCGTAGTTAGTGGCTTTCTGAAAAAAAATTTCTTATTTTTGATGAATTATAAAAATTGATACAAATATTAAATAAATCTAAACTTTGAAATATCTAATTCAATTTTTAGGCTAAAGAAAACGTTAATAGCTCATTTTGTCGATAAATTTTTTATTTTTATTACATTAAGGTAAGCAAAATAGGATATTTCTTATGATTTTAGGGATAATATCGTTTAAATATTGAGGTAATTTATAATTAACCATGATCATATTTTAAAGTATAGGTTGTATATAATAATGTTTATGTTTTAAGTGGTAATCATCACCCTCCTACTCTTACCCGGGCTTGGGACCGGCAGTGGCGTAGTTATGATGATATTACGGCTACATACTCTTAATAAGGACGGGGGACGTTCAGCACAAATAACAACCACTCATCTGAGCCGAAGCTGCAAACTCGATCATTATTTGGCATATAGCTTGGAACCCCAAACCAAGCGCCTAATTTGACTTTACCTTGCCTTATTAAGAGTATGTGCAAAGTGCCAGCGTTACAAAACAAGCTCCCGCGATCGTTCCCAACCTACTATACTCCGTGATGGTCAAAGCCAGCGGCACAGACGTACGACAGGATTTGAGATAAGGCCCGTAGACCTCACCACCCGTAATGTACCACACTTTGCATAATACCACCACCCCTCCTACTTTACCCGGGCTTGGGACCGGCCATGGCGTAGTTAGTGGCTTTCTGAAAAAAAATTTCTTATTTTTGATGAATTATAAAAATTGATACAAATATTAAATAAATCTAAACTTTGAAATATCTAATTCAATTTTTAGGCTAAAGAAACGTTAATAGCTCATTTTGTCGATAAATTTTTATTTTTATTACATTAAGGTAAGCAAAATAGGATATTTCTTATGATTTTAGGGATAATATCGTTTAAATATTGAGGTAATTTATAATTAACCATGATCATATTTTAAAGTATAGGTTGTATATAATAATGTTTATGTTTTAAGTGGTAATCATCACCCTCCTACTCTTACCCGGGCTTGGGACCGGCAGTGGCGTAGTTATGATGATATTACGGCTACATACTCTTAATAAGGACGGGGGACGTTCAGCACAAATAACAACCACTCATCTGAGCCGAAGCTGCAAACTCGATCATTATTTGGCATATAGCTTGGAACCCCAAACCAAGCGCCTAATTTGACTTTACCTTGCCTTATTAAGAGTATGTGCAAAGTGCCAGCGTTACAAAACAAGCTCCCGCGATCGTTCCCAACCTACTATACTCCGTGATGGTCAAAGCCAGCGGCACAGACGTACGACAGGATTTGAGATAAGGCCCGTAGACCTCACCACCCGTAATGTACCACACTTTGCATAATACCACCACCCCTCCTACTTTACCCGGGCTTGGGACCGGCCATGGCGTAGTTAGTGGCTTTCTGAAAAAAAATTTCTTATTTTTGATGAATTATAAAAATTGATACAAATATTAAATAAATCTAAACTTTGAAATATCTAATTCAATTTTTAGGCTAAAGAAACGTTAATAGCTCATTTTGTCGATAAATTTTTTATTTTTATTACATTAAGGTAAGCAAAATAGGATATTTCTTATGATTTTAGGGATAATATCGTTTAAATATTGAGGTAATTTATAATTAACCATGATCATATTTTAAAGTCTAGGTTGTATATAATAATGTTTATGTTTTAAGTGGTAATCATCACCCTCCTACTCTTACCCGGGCTTGGGACCGGCAGTGGCGTAGTTATGATGATATTACGGCTACATACTCTTAATAAGGACGGGGGACGTTCAGCACAAATAACAACCACTCATCTGAGCCGAAGCTGCAAACTCGATCATTATTTGGCATATAGCTTGGAACCCCAAACCAAGCGCCTAATTTGACTTTACCTTGCCTTATTAAGAGTATGTGCAAAGTGCCAGCGTTACAAAACAAGCTCCCGCGATCGTTCCCAACCTACTATACTCCGTGATGGTCAAAGCCAGCGGCACAGACGTACGACAGGATTTGAGATAAGGCCCGTAGACCTCACCACCCGTAATGTACCACACTTTGCATAATACCACCACCCCTCCTACTTTACCCGGGCTTGGGACCGGCCATGGCGTAGTTAGTGGCTTTCTGAAAAAAAATTTCTTATTTTTGATGAATTATAAAAATTGATACAAATATTAAATAAATCTAAACTTTGAAATATCTAATTCAATTTTTAGGCTAAAGAAACGTTAATAGCTCATTTTGTCGATAAATTTTTTATTTTTATTACATTAAGGTAAGCAAAATAGGATATTTCTTATGATTTTAGGGATAATATCGTTTAAATATTGAGGTAATTTATAATTAACCATGATCATATTTTAAAGTATAGGTTGTATATAATAATGTTTATGTTTTAAGTGGTAATCATCACCCTCCTACTCTTACCCGGGCTTGGGACCGGCAGTGGCGTAGTTATGATGATATTACGGCTACATACTCTTAATAAGGACGGGGGACGTTCAGCACAAATAACAACCACTCATCTGAGCCGAAGCTGCAAACTCGATCATTATTTGGCATATAGCTTGGAACCCCAAACCAAGCGCCTAATTTGACTTTACCTTGCCTTATTAAGAGTATGTGCAAAGTGCCAGCGTTACAAAACAAGCTCCCGCGATCGTTCCCAACCTACTATACTCCGTGATGGTCAAAGCCAGCGGCACAGACGTACGACAGGATTTGAGATAAGGCCCGTAGACCTCACCACCCGTAATGTACCACACTTTGCATAATACCACCACCCCTCCTACTTTACCCGGGCTTGGGACCGGCCATGGCGTAGTTAGTGGCTTTCTGAAAAAAAATTTCTTATTTTTGATGAATTATAAAAATTGATACAAATATTAAATAAATCTAAACTTTGAAATATCTAATTCAATTTTTAGGCTAAAGAAACGTTAATAGCTCATTTTGTCGATAAATTTTTTATTTTTATTACATTAAGGTAAGCAAAATAGGATATTTCTTATGATTTTAGGGATAATATCGTTTTAAATATTGAGGTAATTTATAATTAACCATGATCATATTTTAAAGTATAGGTTGTATATAATAATGTTTATGTTTTAAGTGGTAATCATCACCCTCCTACTCTTACCCGGGCTTGGGACCGGCAGTGGCGTAGTTATGATGATATTACGGCTACATACTCTTAATAAGGACGGGAGACGTTCAGCACAAATAACAACCACTCATCTGAGCCGAAGCTGCAAACTCGATCATTATTTGGCATATAGCTTGGAACCCCAAACCAAGCGCCTAATTTGACTTTACCTTGCCTTATTAAGAGTATGTGCAAAGTGCCAGCGTTACAAAACAAGCTCCCGCGATCGTTCCCAACCTACTATACTCCGTGATGGTCAAAGCCAGCGGCACAGACGTACGACAGGATTTGAGATAAGGCCCGTAGACCTCACCACCCGTAATGTACCACACTTTGCATAATACCACCACCCCTCCTACTTTACCCGGGCTTGGGACCGGCCATGGCGTAGTTAGTGGCTTTCTGAAAAAAAATTTCTTATTTTTGATGAATTATAAAAATTGATACAAATATTAAATAAATCTAAACTTTGAAATATCTAATTCAATTTTTAGGCTAAAGAAACGTTAATAGCTCATTTTGTCGATAAATTTTTATTTTTATTACATTAAGGTAAGCAAAATAGGATATTTCTTATGATTTTAGGGATAATATCGTTTAAATATTGAGGTAATTTATAATTAACCATGATCATATTTTAAAGTATAGGTTGTATATAATAATGTTTATGTTTTAAGTGGTAATCATCACCCTCCTACTCTTACCCGGGCTTGGGACCGGCAGTGGCGTAGTTATGATGATATTACGGCTACATACTCTTAATAAGGACGGGGACGTTCAGCACAAATAACAACCACTCATCTGAGCCGAAGCTGCAAACTCGATCATTATTTGGCATATAGCTTGGAACCCCAAACCAAGCGCCTAATTTGACTTTACCTTGCCTTATTAAGAGTATGTGCAAAGTGCCAGCGTTACAAAACAAGCTCCCGCGATCGTTCCCAACCTACTATACTCCGTGATGGTCAAAGCCAGCGGCACAGACGTACGACAGGATTTGAGATAAGGCCCGTAGACCTCACCACCCGTAATGTACCACACTTTGCATAATACCACCACCCCTCCTACTTTACCCGGGCTTGGGACCGGCCATGGCGTAGTTAGTGGCTTTCTGAAAAAAAATTTCTTATTTTTGATGAATTATAAAAATTGATACAAATATTAAATAAATCTAAACTTTGAAATATCTAATTCAATTTTTAGGCTAAAGAAACGTTAATAGCTCATTTTGTCGATAAATTTTTATTTTTATTACATTAAGGTAAGCAAAATAGGATATTTCTTATGATTTTAGGGATAATATCGTTTAAATATTGAGGTAATTTATAATTAACCATGATCATATTTTAAAGTATAGGTTGTATATAATAATGTTTATGTTTTAAGTGGTAATCATCACCCTCCTACTCTTACCCGGGCTTGGGACCGGCAGTGGCGTAGTTATGATGATATTACGGCTACATACTCTTAATAAGGACGGGGACGTTCAGCACAAATAACAACCACTCATCTGAGCCGAAGCTGCAAACTCGATCATTATTTGGCATATAGCTTGGAACCCCAAACCAAGCGCCTAATTTGACTTTACCTTGCCTTATTAAGAGTATGTGCAAAGTGCCAGCGTTACAAAACAAGCTCCCGCGATCGTTCCCAACCTACTATACTCCGTGATGGTCAAAGCCAGCGGCACAGACGTACGACAGGATTTGAGATAAGGCCCGTAGACCTCACCACCCGTAATGTACCACACTTTGCATAATACCACCACCCCTCCTACTTTACCCGGGCTTGGGACCGGCCATGGCGTAGTTAGTGGCTTTCTGAAAAAAAATTTCTTATTTTTGATGAATTATAAAAATTGATACAAATATTAAATAAATCTAAACTTTGAAATATCTAATTCAATTTTTAGGCTAAAGAAACGTTAATAGCTCATTTTGTCGATAAATTTTTATTTTTATTACATTAAGGTAAGCAAAATAGGATATTTCTTATGATTTTAGGGATAATATCGTTTAAATATTGAGGTAATTTATAATTAACCATGATCATATTTTAAAGTATAGGTTGTATATAATAATGTTTATGTTTTAAGTGGTAATCATCACCCTCCTACTCTTACCCGGGCTTGGGACCGGCAGTGGCGTAGTTATGATGATATTACGGCTACATACTCTTAATAAGGACGGGGACGTTCAGCACAAATAACAACCACTCATCTGAGCCGAAGCTGCAAACTCGATCATTATTTGGCATATAGCTTGGAACCCCAAACCAAGCGCCTAATTTGACTTTACCTTGCCTTATTAAGAGTATGTGCAAAGTGCCAGCGTTACAAAACAAGCTCCCGCGATCGTTCCCAACCTACTATACTCCGTGATGGTCAAAGCCAGCGGCACAGACGTACGACAGGATTTGAGATAAGGCCCGTAGACCTCACCACCCGTAATGTACCACACTTTGCATAATACCACCACCCCTCCTACTTTACCCGGGCTTGGGACCGGCCATGGCGTAGTTAGTGGCTTTCTGAAAAAAAATTTCTTATTTTTGATGAATTATAAAAATTGATACAAATATTAAATAAATCTAAACTTTGAAATATCTAATTCAATTTTTAGGCTAAAGAAACGTTAATAGCTCATTTTGTCGATAAATTTTTATTTTTATTACATTAAGGTAAGCAAAATAGGATATTTCTTATGATTTTAGGGATAATATCGTTTAAATATTGAGGTAATTTATAATTAACCATGATCATATTTTAAAGTATAGGTTGTATATAATAATGTTTATGTTTTAAGTGGTAATCATCACCCTCCTACTCTTACCCGGGCTTGGGACCGGCAGTGGCGTAGTTATGATGATATTACGGCTACATACTCTTAATAAGGACGGGGGACGTTCAGCACAAATAACAACCACTCATCTGAGCCGAAGCTGCAAACTCGATCATTATTTGGCATATAGCTTGGAACCCCAAACCAAGCGCCTAATTTGACTTTACCTTGCCTTATTAAGAGTATGTGCAAAGTGCCAGCGTTACAAAACAAGCTCCCGCGATCGTTCCCAACCTACTATACTCCGTGATGGTCAAAGCCAGCGGCACAGACGTACGACAGGATTTGAGATAAGGCCCGTAGACCTCACCACCCGTAATGTACCACACTTTGCATAATACCACCACCCCTCCTACTTTACCCGGGCTTGGGACCGGCCATGGCGTAGTTAGTGGCTTTCTGAAAAAAAATTTCTTATTTTTGATGAATTATAAAAATTGATACAAATATTAAATAAATCTAAACTTTGAAATATCTAATTCAATTTTTAGGCTAAAGAAACGTTAATAGCTCATTTTGTCGATAAATTTTTTATTTTTATTACATTAAGGTAAGCAAAATAGGATATTTCTTATGATTTTAGGGATAATATCGTTTAAATATTGAGGTAATTTATAATTAACCATGATCATATTTTAAAGTATAGGTTGTATATAATAATGTTTATGTTTTAAGTGGTAATCATCACCCTCCTACTCTTACCCGGGCTTGGGACCGGCAGTGGCGTAGTTATGATGATATTACGGCTACATACTCTTAATAAGGACGGGGACGTTCAGCACAAATAACAACCACTCATCTGAGCCGAAGCTGCAAACTCGATCATTATTTGGCATATAGCTTGGAACCCCAAACCAAGCGCCTAATTTGACTTTACCTTGCCTTATTAAGAGTATGTGCAAAGTGCCAGCGTTACAAAACAAGCTCCCGCGATCGTTCCCAACCTACTATACTCCGTGATGGTCAAAGCCAGCGGCACAGACGTACGACAGGATTTGAGATAAGGCCCGTAGACCTCACCACCCGTAATGTACCACACTTTGCATAATACCACCACCCCTCCTACTTTACCCGGGCTTGGGACCGGCCATGGCGTAGTTAGTGGCTTTCTGAAAAAAAATTTCTTATTTTTGATGAATTATAAAAATTGATACAAATATTAAATAAATCTAAACTTTGAAATATCTAATTCAATTTTTAGGCTAAAGAAACGTTAATAGCTCATTTTGTCGATAAATTTTTATTTTTATTACATTAAGGTAAGCAAAATAGGATATTTCTTATGATTTTAGGGATAATATCGTTTAAATATTGAGGTAATTTATAATTAACCATGATCATATTTTAAAGTATAGGTTGTATATAATAATGTTTATGTTTTAAGTGGTAATCATCACCCTCCTACTCTTACCCGGGCTTGGGACCGGCAGTGGCGTAGTTATGATGATATTACGGCTACATACTCTTAATAAGGACGGGGGACGTTCAGCACAAATAACAACCACTCATCTGAGCCGAAGCTGCAAACTCGATCATTATTTGGCATATAGCTTGGAACCCCAAACCAAGCGCCTAATTTGACTTTACCTTGCCTTATTAAGAGTATGTGCAAAGTGCCAGCGTTACAAAACAAGCTCCCGCGATCGTTCCCAACCTACTATACTCCGTGATGGTCAAAGCCAGCGGCACAGACGTACGACAGGATTTGAGATAAGGCCCGTAGACCTCACCACCCGTAATGTACCACACTTTGCATAATACCACCACCCCTCCTACTTTACCCGGGCTTGGGACCGGCCATGGCGTAGTTAGTGGCTTTCTGAAAAAAAATTTCTTATTTTTGATGAATTATAAAAATTGATACAAATATTAAATAAATCTAAACTTTGAAATATCTAATTCAATTTTTAGGCTAAAGAAACGTTAATAGCTCATTTTGTCGATAAATTTTTTATTTTTATTACATTAAGGTAAGCAAAATAGGATATTTCTTATGATTTTAGGGATAATATCGTTTAAATATTGAGGTAATTTATAATTAACCATGATCATATTTTAAAGTATAGGTTGTATATAATAATGTTTATGTTTTAAGTGGTAATCATCACCCTCCTACTCTTACCCGGGCTTGGGACCGGCAGTGGCGTAGTTATGATGATATTACGGCTACATACTCTTAATAAGGACGGGGGACGTTCAGCACAAATAACAACCACTCATCTGAGCCGAAGCTGCAAACTCGATCATTATTTGGCATATAGCTTGGAACCCCAAACCAAGCGCCTAATTTGACTTTACCTTGCCTTATTAAGAGTATGTGCAAAGTGCCAGCGTTACAAAACAAGCTCCCGCGATCGTTCCCAACCTACTATACTCCGTGATGGTCAAAGCCAGCGGCACAGACGTACGACAGGATTTGAGATAAGGCCCGTAGACCTCACCACCCGTAATGTACCACACTTTGCATAATACCACCACCCTCCCTACTTTACCCGGGCTTGGGACCGGCCATGGCGTAGTTAGTGGCTTTCTGAAAAAAAATTTCTTATTTTTGTTGAATTATAAAAATTGATACAAATATTTAATAAATCTAAACTTTGAAATATCTAATTCAATTTTTAGGCTAAAGAAACGTTAATAGCTCATTTTGTCGATAAATTTTTTATTTTTATAACATTAAGGTAAGCAAAATAGGATATTTCTTATGATTTTAGGGATAATATCGTTTAAATATTGAGGTAATTTATAATTAACCATGATCATATTTTAAAGTCTAGGTTGTATATAATAATGTTTATGTTTTAAGTGGTAATCATCACCCTCCTACTCTTACCCGGGCTTGGGACCGGCAGTGGCGTAGTTATGATGATATTACGGCTACATACTCTTAATAAGGACGGGGGACGTTCAGCACAAATAACAACCACTCATCTGAGCCGAAGCTGCAAACTCGATCATTATTTGGCATATAGCTTGGAACCCCAAACCAAGCGCCTAATTTGACTTTACCTTGCCTTATTAAGAGTATGTGCAAAGTGCCAGCGTTACAAAACAAGCTCCCGCGATCGTTCCCAACCTACTATACTCCGTGATGGTCAAAGCCAGCGGCACAGACGTACGACAGGATTTGAGATAAGGCCCGTAGACCTCACCACCCGTAATGTACCACACTTTGCATAATACCACCACCCCTCCTACTTTACCCGGGCTTGGGACCGGCCATGGCGTAGTTAGTGGCTTTCTGAAAAAAAATTTCTTATTTTTGTTGAATTATAAAAATTGATACAAATATTTAATAAATCTAAACTTTGAAATATCTAATTCAATTTTTAGGCTAAAGAAACGTTAATAGCTCATTTTGTCGATAAATTTTTTATTTTTATAACATTAAGGTAAGCAAAATAGGATATTTCTTATGATTTTAGGGATAATATCGTTTAAATATTGAGGTAATTTATAATTAACCATGATCATATTTTAAAGTCTAGGTTGTATATAATAATGTTTATGTTTTAAGTGGTAATCATCACCCTCCTACTCTTACCCGGGCTTGGGACCGGCAGTGGCGTAGTTATGATGATATTACGGCTACATACTCTTAATAAGGACGGGGGACGTTCAGCACAAATAACAACCACTCATCTGAGCCGAAGCTGCAAACTCGATCATTATTTGGCATATAGCTTGGAACCCCAAACCAAGCGCCTAATTTGACTTTACCTTGCCTTATTAAGAGTATGTGCAAAGTGCCAGCGTTACAAAACAAGCTCCCGCGATCGTTCCCAACCTACTATACTCCGTGATGGTCAAAGCCAGCGGCACAGACGTACGACAGGATTTGAGATAAGGCCGTAGACCTCACCACCCGTAATGTACCACACTTTGCATAATACCACCACCCCTCCTACTTTACCCGGGCTTGGGACCGGCCATGGCGTAGTTAGAGGCATTAAAATTAATAATTTTTATTTTAATGAAATAAAAATAATTTAAACTAAAAATTTTGCACTATCTCATTGAATTTTTAAGCTACAGAAATGGCAAATAGCCTTTTTCCTATATAATTTAATATTTTTACAACTCTTAGATAAGGTAAATAGGAATTTTATTAATTATAATAGTGAAAAAGTTTGAAATAAGATATATATAAATTTGGATGTTGACATCATAAAGGTCCAAGCCATTTTTTTACTTTTTCATCATCAAAAGAAATACTTAATATAATTATTAAAAATAGACAAACTTCAACAACTGCTATTGACAATAAATTAGCAATAATTTTCAACCAACATGGTTATTTTAATTAATTTTTCTTTTTTCATTATTTGATTTATTTTATTTATTCTTAGGTTCAAAATTATCTTCTTTCTCATATATATATTTTTTAGAATTTAATTTAGTAGTTTCTTTTATTATTTTATTTGTTATTTTTTATACTTTGAAATTCTGCTTTCTGATCTACTAAATAGTTTAATAATTATTAAATTTGGTGGTAATAAAATCAAATCCAATATGATACCAATGCAATCTTTTAAAATGAGAAAAATTTCTTAAAAAAATTAATTTATTAAAAAAGAAATATACACTTGTTGTAAATTACACCTTTAATCAAAAAATTAACCTTATTGTTACTAATTAATTGACTTTTCTTTTGTAGCATTTCTTCTATTAGTTTTTTTCTAATGTTACGATTACAGTTTTTTCGTGTTCTAAAAAATTTTTGACTGTTTAAAAACATATTGATAAATTTCTGTCGTTTTAAAAAATTTTACTTTATTTTAATTTTTAATTTTTTTGTAATTATTAATAAATTTAACTAATATAAATTTTTGCTTTAAAAATAGTTGAATATTTTTATTAATTAATTAAATATATAAAATTAAATTTTTTAATTTAAGCAGTTGCCATATCTTTAATAAATACAAAAATTAATAAATTAATTAATCAAAATTCTCGTATATGAATCTTATAACATGGTGAAGATTTTTTTCCAATACAACCATTAAAAAATTAATAAAAAATTGAAAGAAATTTATATACAGTATTATATATATATAATAAAAATCATTAATTCTTGTTAAAGCCACATATAAACATATTTGAATTTATCTTTAAAAGAATTTAATTATTTTAAAATTTGATAATTTTATTTATAGTCATTAAAAACCCGAATATGGTATTAATTAATTTTTAAAATTTTATCTAAAAAATCCTGTATAAATGAGATGCTTAGAATAATCAAATAAATCAAATATATATAAAGATTTTGTTTTTCTATGCTAACATGTTTTGAATAAATAAAAACAGAGAAAAACTATTCAAACACATACAATTTTTGAAATTTAAAATTTTACGAATTTAAAGTTTATAAAAAAAAAATTTATTATAATAATTTTAAATTCAATAATAACTTAAAATTATTTTATTTGTAAAAATTAATAAATGGTATGTATATAAGTTTATTTTTAAAACAAGAAAATTATCTTATTTTAAGGATATATGGTACCTATAAAGTTTTTGTATAAACTAGTCTTTAATATAACTTAAATGAATTTAAGAAAGTCGAATATTGTGTTTATAATAAATGAGAAAATTATCTAAGTTCGAAAACTGTACTTGAAAAACCGACCTTTTCACGACCTTTATCCAGTGTTTGCTTATGATATCATTTATTTAAGATATTTATATGTATTAATTTATTTCAAATTAATTAATGATTATGTAAAACAATGAATTAAGTTATGGCAGAGTTTATTCATGTTTATCTGCTATTAAAATATATTATATAATGAATAATCATATTTTTTATAAATATTGAAAGGTGCTAAAATAAAATGGAAAGAAATTTGTTTTTTTATTAATGACTATGAACATGGATGTATAGCTTCAAATAAATTATTGAAATACAAGTAACTCCACCTCCACCATTGGTTATTAGACAAACTCTACCAAAATTTAAAATTTATTATAAAAATAGGTGAAATTGTTAAATTTGAACCTGATTTAAACAACATTTTTCAAAATTATTTTAGGAACCTTGTTTTGCTCATTGCAGATTAATTATAAACAAAAATTAAGCTATTTAAAAAAAAATTGAATCTGCTATTGATTTTTTTTTGTATATTAAAGTTTCAATTTTAAAAGCTTGTTTTTTTATAAATAATTTTGAAAATATGTTAAATTATTTTACCTAAAAAAACGTTAAAAGTATTCAAATTTTATTCAAATATTTTGCATTATCTTTTAGAAAATTTAGATTTAAAGCAAAAATGAAATTATTTGTTTTTAGGTCGATTTTAATAAATTCATTTATTAGTTTAATATTTTTTAAATTAACACTATCAGTCGAATTAAAAGATGAATTCAAATCATTTCTGATAAACAGTTTATTCGAAAATTTTATTAATTCTAATTTGAAAATAAATAATACAGATTTATTAAAACAAAACTTAAAAGCTATTCAAGTTGATTTGATGAAAAAAAGAAATATCAAATGTATTGATATTCATGATCCAGAATTTAATATATCAATTTTAAAATTTCATAATTTGGATTTTACGAATAAAAACGATCAATTAACCAATTTAATTAGCTCATTTTCAAATTTAAGTATTAATTCAGAAGAATTTTATGATTTAGCTAGTAAAATTAACAATGAATTTTATCGAAAAGTTTTTAATTTTTAATTTTTATCAATTTATAAAATTCAAATATTGATTAGATATTTTTAAGTGTTTTGACTCGGAGAGCTTAATAAATTTATTTGCAAATACAAATAATTCTCAGGATTTTGAAAAAGTTTTTAAATTTCTATTAACTCAATTAACAAATGAAGGATGTGATATCTGCAATAAAAAAATCGAAAATAAAACCACAGTTAGCAGACTTGAAAGTAATAAAATAAATTTAATTTTTTTTATTTAATTTGTTTACAATTTATTTATAAGCATGGGGATACGGTATTTTATTTGTTTCGTTAATTAGCGCTTCAAGTTTATGTGGTGCATTCGTCATTCCATTTAGTAAAAAAAAAATTTATAAAAAAATATTAATGTTTCTAATAGCGATTGCTGTTGGAAGTTTGGCAGGTAGTGGTTTTTTGCATTTAATACCTCAGGTACAGTACCAAAAATGAAAAAATGAAAATAGTATTCAATCTAAAATTTTAATAGGCTTATGGAATAACAGAAGATGAAAAATATTCTGGAAACCATGCTTATGTTTGGAAAAGCTTAGTCATGATGGGTGGGGTATACCTTTTTTATTTAGTTGAAAAAATAATGAAAATAATGATTGTGCGAAAAAAGGTTTGAACATAAGAATCTTTTTTAAGCTAAACCTTTTTTGATTTTTTTTGAAGATGTTTAGAAAAAATTCTTCTTCAAATGATTATAAATTAAAAAAAAATGAAAATCAAATTATTCTCGAATCAATAGGTTATTTAAAACCTTATGAGTCAAAATTAGAGCCACACATAGAAATGAGAACACATATGAGTGAGGAAGCTTTGGTAATAAAATTTAAATTTTTTTATTTCATTTCGTTAATTATATGATAAAAGAGTCATAGAAATGAAAAAAAAAATCATCATGGACATAGTCATAATTTTGAAGATTTGAATTCTGTAGCTCCTGTTGCATGGATGATTATATTCGGCGATGGCCTTCATAATTTTATTGATGGGCTAAGTATTGGAGCAGCATTTACTGAATCGGTTTTTAAAGGGATTAGTATTTGTTTAGCTGTTATTTGTGAAGAATTTCCTCATGAATTAGGTTTTTTAATATTAATTCTAAAATTTATAAATTTCAATTAAAAATGCAATAAGAATATTTAAGGAGATTTCGCTATATTAATAAATTCTGGAATGTCTTATCCAGTAGCTTTATTATTCAATTTTTTAAGTGCCTGCTGCTGTTTCATAGGTCTTGCGGTCGGTATTACATTAGGAGAAAACTTAGGAGCTAATCAATGGATTTATGCAATGGCTGGAGGTATGTTTTTATACATTTCATTATGCGGAATGATACCTGAATTAAATGAAATGGGAGAGGAAATTGAGAGAGATTATTTATATGAAATAAATTTAAATAATGCAAAAGACGAAAAAAATTTTAAGCTACTAGAAACTAATAATAATGATAATAATAACAATATAATAAAAGATTCAAGTTTATCATTTAATAAAATTGAAACTTTTAATTTTAAACTAAAAATAAAAATTTTAATTATACAAAATATAGGAATTTTGTTTGGTTTTTCGTTTATGCTTTTTATGGCTATTTATTCAGAATTAATTATTTTGTAGTTATTTTTTTTATTAATCATTTTATTAAAATTATTAATATTTTTATTTTTTTTAAAAAATCAAATTTTTTTTATTTAATAATTTATTTTTATTAATTATTTATTTGATTTTTTATTACATTTAATTATTTGATATGTTGTTAAAATTTTATTATTATAAAATAAGAAGAATTTAAAATATATAACTAAAAAAAGTAATCTCTTAGCCTTTGTAAATGTACCTAAAATGGTTTTCTATCTAGTTCCTTAAACAGATTCAATGTAAAGTGAATGCCTTGATCAGTCAGCGCCTTGTAAGGAAATCCATGCCGAATTAAAATTACGGAGTAAAATATATAATTATATATTAAAAATTTTGTTAATTTATTTTTTTAATTAACAAAATTTTTGATATTTTAAAAAAAAAATGAAAGTAATTAAAAATAATTTCAAAAATAATTATTCGTTCAAAGGTAATATATTTTTTTTATCAAAATATTAAGTGTTTTAAATCAAACACTTTTTAACAGTCTTATTATTATCATTCAAATTTTAGTTATTTATTTTGAAAACTAATATTCGAATTTTATATACAATTAAAATAGCAACTCTAAATTAAATTGGATATTACATGTAAAAAAATTTAACAAATAATTTAAGTTTAGACACCACAAAACTTTTTTTTGTATCAAGTTTCATCTTAAAGTAATTAGTTAGCAAAATAAAAATATGAATATATCAAGATATTTACAATGTAAAATATTATATTCAGATAGTTTTTTAAATTTTATACCTAAAATAGAAGAATAAAACTACAGAATGGTGAATATAAGCGTAACTGGTTGATATTTAATTCTTATAGTGCTAAGTTTAAAGTTAGATCAAGTTATCAATTGGAATATAAAAAGTATTGTAGAAAAATCGCTTAATTATATTGATGTAGTAAATAATGATTTAGAAACTAAATATTCATCAAATTGGTTTTATTTCGGGTCGAATGTAAAGCTTTATTCGTCAATTAAAAATTTTAACATCATTGCAAAAGATTCAAACAAGTTTAGTCACTATATATTAAATTGTAATGATTTGCTTAAAAATGATTCTTATTGCTTTAAAGGCTATCATTATATATATTGGACAAATAATAGTTATTAATTTATACTCAAGTAAATTAGTGCTTTTTTAAATTATATATTTTTTTTCAAATAACAGAATATCCATCTGGTTTAAATCCTATAAAAAAAAAATTACTGTTTGCTCATTGAAAAAAATATTAGAAAATTATGATTCAGAATCTTGCGGTTATTTTTGCGAAACTGTTAAAGTTGCTTATATTGTAAATGATGGTTTTAAATTTAAATTTAAATATTTAAAACCAAATTGGTTTCATTTTGGAAAATGATTAATTCAGGTTTTTACTTTGGACAAAATCTATGGAGAGCTGGAAGATGGGTTAAAGTTAAATTAACATGATAAAAATTATTTAATTTAAATTTTTATTATAAATGAAAAGTAAACTTGATGTTTAATTTTTTTAAGAAGTTTTTTGCTATTTTTAAATATATAATAAAATCAATCAAAAACCTTATTAAAACTATAAATGTTAATATTTATTTGAAATAAAATTTTATGTTACTATGGACACTTGAATTGAAGGTTAAGTTTGAATACATTTTTTTGAATTTAATTTAAAAAAAAAAAAACTATTTTTTTTTCTAATCAAAATTTATTCTTTTAATTTATTTGACCAACATTCAGCCTGTTTATAAAAAATTTAAAATAAAAATGAAAATACATTTAGAAGTGACTCATTCGTGTACCATAAAACGCAAAAAACCATGGCCCAAATTATCATGGATTGGAAAAGTAATAAATACTTTATAGAATTTAAATTTTAATATACAGTATTTGTTTATTTTATTTCTAAATTTATTTTCAAAAAAAGGAAAAAGAACAATTATTTATTTTAGATAATCATAGAATAAGTATTTTGGATCCAAATACTGGTAAAACTAAACGAAAAGTATCAAAAATAAAACAATACTTGAAAACAATTGTTGCTTATAATATATCAGATAATGGTTATTATTTTATAGCTATTTTAACCAACGGTGATTTAATAATATGGAATAAAGATAAAAATTTTGTTAAGAGTGTCGCTGGCTTAGCAGAGTTTGCACTTAAAATAAACAATTGTTTACCTCATGTATTTGTTAGTGATGATGCTAGGAAAATAATTTTAATTACATCTATTAATAGAGTTTATGTTTGGGAATCGGATCGTAGTGGTAATGAAAATAATCAGGATTTAATTGGTAATTGGTCACATGTTGTACCATCTAAAGATATCAAGTTTGTCGAAAATAGTAAAGAATTAGTTGTTCATGCAAGGTTTAACACTAATCATGTAAATTTCACGAAAAGAAATTTTATTTTAAATTTAATTTATTAAATATTTTTTATTTTTATTAGATTGAGGGAATTTCTGCCACTTGTTGTTTTGTTTTTAATTGTGAAAATAAAATTTATATTATTACTTTAAAACTAAGATGGATAAATCCAAATGAGATTTTTTATACAAAGTATGATTAAATATAAACATATGTTGCAAAATTAATTTCGTTTATATGTAAATGTTTATCGAAAAAAATAACGCAATAATTTTGCAACATACAAATTAATTTAAACTAACTAAATTTTTATTTAGTCAAACAAGATTTGAAACTATATGGTTTAGTCATCAACCGTCAATTCAAAAGCAAAAATTCACATGTTTGTATACTCGTGGTGCATATGTAGCTAAATTGTCACACAATACAAATTTACTTGCACTCGGTGTGAATCAAAAACAAACAGAAAATACTTGCTTGGTATTTTTTTCGCCAACAAATGGTCTCTATCAGCATGTAGATTTGAAAAATTTTGGTCTAAATCCGAATTCAAAAGGTCGAAATTATTGGCTTCAAGACTTGTGTTGGCTATATAATGACTTGTACTTATGTGGTATAACAAAACACGGTGCTTTGTTTATATGTTCCCGTCTAGGCCAAACATTATTCATACATGCTATCGGCAAAGAAATAAACATGGGTCCAGCATTGTTTTTAACTTTGCATCCATTGATTATAGTGCGCGGAAATCATAATTCTTCTCTTTTAACAAATGGCTCATTGAATTCAAACTTGGAAAATGAAGACTCTGACAAACAGCGTTATTCGCTAGCTAGACATCCGAACCTACCAATTCTGGCATGTTCAGATGGTTTTTTATTATGTATACTAAAAATAGAGACTTGTTTTAGCACACAATCAAGACTAATTAGAGAAATGGTACACGAAACTATAGGCTTGTTGAATTCAATTGAAAATAACAAAAATCCAATTGAATTAAAACGAAAAGTTTTAATTCAAAATGAAGACAACATTCCTGACTGGGGTTTGCACACTAACAATCATTCAGAGCCGACTTCTGACTCTGGTATGGAATCTAATAATGAGAAATTTAAATCTAAACAAAAACTAGCTGATGGTAAAATTATATTTAGTTTTTTACCTCAAATTTTACCATTGTCTTTTGAAACAATTGAAACACAAAGTTTGGAAAAAAAACTGGAACTATCTTATGAGAATTTAATCTCTTCATGGGCACTATTGACTAGTCTTGACACTTATCAAGCTAGTTTGAATATAAACGAATGTGATCAAACATGCTTGGCCATTTTAGAATCGTTTAAACACTTTGCACAGTTGGTATTAAAATTGGACACAAAAAATTTTAATTTTCTCAAACAACAAGAAGAATTCAAATTGAAAAGTTTAATTGAATTATTTCTTAAAATGTTCAAATTGCTGAATTTCGATCCGTCAAGTAAATTGAACCCGAGTAGTCACATGTTGAGTTATATATCAAATTTAACCGAAACATTTATACAATCAGTATTAAAAAATAAAAAAATAGATTCAAATCGATTAGACTTGTTGGAATTAATTTACACTTTATTAAATTTGTCAGAAAAATTAATAAAATCAATTTATCAATTTAAAACTAATGATCAATTTATGATTGTTTCTACAGAGTGTAAAAAAAGCTTGGAAGAATTACAATTGAATAATACTACTAATAATAACAATGGTAATGCTAATAATACGGAGTATAGTCAAGAAGAGAAAAAATCCGATTCGGATAAAATTGAAACAGACTCATTGGAAAAATCCTATTCTTTGATAGTAAAGTCAAACAAAAAACAATATTTAAGTGTATTTGATTTAATGTTTGAAAAGTGCTGGTTTAATTTGTTTCATTATACAGTCAAGTATCGTAGAACTTTGCTTACACTTGGCTCAAATGAGATTGACAATTTAGACAAATTTATTATACTATTACAAAGACATGTGTTTAAATTTAGTTTAAAAAATCCAATTTTGAAAAAAAATCAAAAAAATTTTAAATTATCAAAACCAGAAATGATTTATTTGAACTATGGAGATTTTGATACAGCAGTGAGTTTGTGGCAGTCTCAAATGGAGTCTAGTAAAAACCCTGTTAGAATTGGTCTACAAATTTTATACTCTTGTATTGAAAATTATAAAATTTCTACTTTAACAGACATAATAGAGATTTATTTGAAAAATTCTGGTTTTAGCTTGAAAAAGAACTTGTTCGAATCAATAAAACAATTTTACAAAATCAAAGAACCAATTAATACTATGCTAAAATCGTTGGCAAGATTTATTGCTAATTATTTATTAGACAAACAACTTTATGTACCGAGTATTAGCAACCCGATAGAATATCCGAGTTTGTTCGAAGCTAGCTTTGCACCGGACTTGAACAAAATTGAAATCAACAAAAACAAGTTGAATTTATTACTTAAAGAAGAACATGTGGCGAATTTGTTCAATTTGAATAAATTAATGGAGATTTTTTTTGTCACAAATTTATTCAATGAAGCAGTGCTATTTTTGAATTTAATTAATGATTGGAAAAGTTCTTTTCTGATTAGTTCAATAATCAAAGATTCAGCTTATAAACTAAACACTGGCGATAGCACTAGTCTATTAATTTTGAAATTTAAAAATTTATTAAACTTCAATATTAATAATTTAGATTTTAATTTAATGGAAAAATCCTATTTGAATAATTTGAATTTGATTTTAAGAGAACTACTCAAATGCTCTGTTTTGACTAAATCAAATGTATTAGAAGATTTGTTGACATCTTTAATGCAAAGCTTAGTTTTAAGTATACAAGAATTGACTAGTTCTAGTTTTCTAATCACAGAACAATTCTATCTACCAGCTCCACCAATTTATTGTGCTCAAATTGACCATCAACAAGACCTACACGAGTCTAAACTAAGAATTAAAATATGTCTAATTCTAAAGTGTATTATAATGCTTGTTAGCTCGAGTAATTTAATAGTGCCAATGATGAAATGGTATTTAGAAAAACTAGTAGAATCAGCTAAACAAATGACTGATAAATACGGCATAGAGAATACATTCGAGTTGAATTTATCTCTTAGAAATTTACTAACTGGTACAAGGTATCAAAAGATTGGTTATATACCAGAACAGTATTTTTTTATGTTTAGAGATTTATGCTCAGTTTTGTTCTTTATGGACCTAAGAGACAAATTGTGTATTCAGTTGAGAAATTTTTCTAAATATTTAGAACTAAATTTTAAAAAGTATTTCGACACTGGTCTAAAAATAATCGATTATGGTCTATTGATTTTAAATTTTAGATCTTTTCTGAATAAATCAGATTTAGAAAACCTAGAAGATATAGTAATAAGTACTATATCTAAGCTTAGCAAACACGTGACAAATTTGGAAGCTAAATTAGCTCTATTAGTTGAGAAAAAATCTTCAATCGAATCTTCTAGTCAAAATGAGTTTAACATAAAATTACAGTGTTTACTTGATGAATGGAAAATGGTGAATTTAAATGATGGATTAAATATGGCGGATAATTATAAACACAAAATATTGATTAATCAAAAAAGTGTTAATTCAAAGTTACAGTCATTGTATGGACTAAATGAGTGCACAATTGAGAGAATATATGTACAAAAAATGACTAGAACTGAGCCTTCACAAGTCGGTGGTTATGAGTTGGAAAGGTCTCGTTTGTATGTTGAATTTCTGGAGTTTTTTTTCAAATTTGGTTTTGATAATTCAGAAAATTGGGATTCTGTATTCGCATCGGTAAATCAAACACCTCTATTGCCAGAATTTTATGAACAATTTAGAAAATCTGAACTACCAGAACACTTGGATAGACAATGTTTAATTCAGATTAAATATAGAGCTAAAAAAGAGAGTAATGTAAGCACAAAACCGGTTCAAAATGAAGTTAAACTAAAAAAAGGTCTATTTCGTAGTTATAGTATGAAAAATGTGCTTGACAATAACGAGAATGCTTTAAAGAAGAGTAAAAGCTGGTTGCATATAGAAGATTTGCGAAAAGAGATTAAAAAAGAGGAAAATTTGATAGATAATGATTTTAAAGTGTATTATTTAGGTGCAGAGTATAATCAAGTTAGTAAAGTAGCTATATGGTTGATTGGATGGTCCCAAAATTTACAAAAATTGTTAATTAATAATTCAAAGTTGTTAAATTTGTTTCAAAAGAGTTCTGAACAAAATAAAATTGTTTTAAAGTTGAAAAACTTGAATTCTAATTTTTTACTGAGTGTTTGCTATTTGGCTGATTATTTGAATGGTTCAACAAGAATGAAGGATGATGAGTTTACTCATGTAACTTTGAGTTCGGATAATAAACAACAACAAGAAGAGGCTAGTGAATTATCTGATTCTACACTTGATATAAGCTCTTATTCGGTTGAAGAAGCTAAAATAATGGAAAAGGAGGAACAAAAAATAAATAAAGAAGAATCTTTTATTAATCAAGCTTTGGATGTGACTGAGTATTATGACTTTGAAAATTTAGAGAAAAAGTCTGTTTCTATTAAACAAGAGTCCAAGAACGAAGAGAGCTTAAAACAAACTTCTGCGAGTGAAGTCTTGGTTAATTTGTTTAAGCCAAAAAGCTCGAGTCCGAGTAGATCGATTTCACCAATTAAGAAAACAGTTTCAGTTTCTACTGAAGTTTCAAAATCATTTATTAAAAGTAGATCTGTTTCACCAATTAACAAAAGCCTTATAACTGAAAATAAACCGTCATCAGAAGTTTTAGCAAGTCTTAAAACTAGTAGATCAGTTTCTCCAATAAAACAACTGCTAGTATTGGAAAATAAAGCTCAGCAAAATTTAGAAGAAAAATTCTATGATAAAAGTATAACACCCGAAGGTGATATACATCAACTTATTCGAAATGAGCTTAAAAAAATAGTTCAAATGCAACACAACACGGTTATGAATTATTTAAACCATGGCTCTCAAGTAGAGTCCTATGCACAAAGTGATGATTTGAATCAGAGATTAATGACTGTTTTAAAACAGAGCAAATTCGATTCTGAATTTGTCATAGAGACTAAAATTAAACCAGCTTCTAAAGCATCAGCAGCCGAAGAGAGTATAACTCAATCGTGTTTTATAAAAACATTTGAAAAAAGAGAACAAGTAAATGAAGCTCGAGTGGTGGTAGTAGAAACACAGAAAAAGTCTAGTTTAATAAAAATACCTTTATTAAACATTCAGAAAAAAAATGAAGCTAATAATAATAATAATAATGAAACTAAAAATGTACAAAAAAATAGTAATTTTAATTTAATAAATTTACCCAATGTGAATACAAAAGAAGTTTCCAAGTCGAATAAAAAATTGGAATTGCTGAATTTAAATAATGAAACTAAAACTACAGAAACTAGAGTTTATAAAAATAAAAATTTTAAACTTCTTAGACTTGATTTAAATAGTCAAGAAACCGAAGCAAAAAGCATAGAAATTAGAAAATTAGAAAAAACAACTTCAATTGATTCTAATTTACAACAAAACGAGAAATCTCAAAAATCAATTCAAACTAGTTTTGTGTCTGAAGATAAAGCTAAAAATGTTGAAATTCAAGTTCAGAAACCTTTGTATGATGGCTATATCCTTGCACCGGATGTTTACAAAGATTTATTTAATCAACAAAACGAGCAACAGTCAACGTCGGTGGCACAAGCTCATTACGACGCTACTAAACACTTAAGAAACGAAACAAAATTAGTACCTAACAAAAAAGATATTTACACAAATACTGATACTTTATCTAACTCGGATCCAATACCTCCGAATATACTGTTCAAGATAAAATTCGATTCAAATAAAAAAGACCGAGAAATAAGTTCCGAAGTAAATTCGAATGATTATTTAAATATTGCCGATTTGAATAATCACGATGTTGATGATATACTTAAATTAATAGAATCAGAACAACAAAAACGTGATGGTAAATATGTAGATTTGAAGAAAAAGAGTCCACCATTGATTGAATCAGCAGATAAAAATGAAAAAAGTTTAAACAAAACAGACTCGATTGAATTGGTTTTACAAGCAGATAGAGTAACACAAGATGTTCTATTAAATCAAGAAGCAAATAAACAAAAATATGAATTAGATTTAGAAGAGTTAATAGAGCAAGAGCATCGACCAGACATAAACAAAATAGGAGTAATAACCGAATTGAAATATATTGATGAAAAAATAAAAGAAATGAATAAAATGGCTGATTTAATGGTCGATGATTGTTCTAAATTGGACAAATTTGTGGATAAACTAGACTCGATTGGATCACAAAGAGAGCAATTAGAAAATTTGATTATTCAACAATCAGATGCAGAAAAAGAGACTAAAAAAGAAGATAAAGAAGTTAAGTTTTATAAACCTGAAGAAGCTGCAAGTCAATTGAAACATTTTAAATCAAGACAAATAAAAACAAAGTCTTCTGATTTAATAATAGAAATTTTAAATGAAGCCGAAGATTTGTCCGATTTGAGAGACTCGGAAGAATCGAAATTAAAACAAATATTGGAAAATCCAAAACCCAGAATAAATGGAATCAAAATAGAGCCGATTGAGAATCAAAATACAAAGCGTAGAGTTACAATAACAGAAAAATTCACCTCAATTCGAGAAAAAGAAGCGAAAAATTTACTTAAAGAGCTTAAATCAGAATCGGATTTGTTTTTAACGAAACAAAAACAAATTCAAAATAGACCAAAATCAAAATCACCTTCAAATTCATTAAGACTATCAAGATCAAGTCAGAATATTTCAATACCTTTGTTAGAACTAAGTAAACCTGAGTTAGATTTGGTCTCAGTTGAAATGAATTTTAGAAACAAACAACCAAGTTCAATGGCAAAGACAATTTTAAGTTTAAATAAAAAAGAGAAACAAAGACAATCCGAAACAAGCCGAGTATTAAAAGAACTCGAAAATAGAGCAGATTTAATAAATATGAATAATAATAATAATACTAAAATAGAAAAAAAAACAATAAAATCATTTACTAATATGGTAAAATTACAAGATCCTGGTAAGTTGAAGCATAGAACAAATAATAAAAGTATAAGTTATACTGAGCAGTTAATGAAACATCAAAAGAGAGATATTGAATTGAATTTAGATGAAAACGAGATTAAAAAAATCTATGGAAGTCATAGAGTTAAAGGTATTTATCAGCCGTATGTAAAACAAGATGAACGCAAAGTGAAACCATATTCAGAAAGACTGAAGGATTTAAAACCAAAAAGTTCTCAAGTAATTATATCGAATAGAATTAAAACGGAAAATGGAATTAAAACAATAAAGAAAGATACTAGACATGATTTGAACACTAAGCCAAAAATTAAAGTAAAAAAAGTAAAAAGATTTACGCCATATTTTAATAAAATAGAAGAATATGAATTTGAAAATGAAAATGATGAAAATTTAGAAAATTTGTTAAAATGGAGTGCAGATGATAAAATAAAGAGTATTTTGTATAATAAGCCAAATATGAAAGAAACTTATCAACATAAAAAGATAAAAAAGACAAGAGATGTGGATGAAGATACTTTGGCTGATTTAGATTTTGATATGAATTGTTTAATGGACGAAGATGAAGAAAATGAAAAAATAAAGAATATTTTAAAACAAACTAGAAGTGAAGAGTTTGTACTTGATCAAGAAGATTATATAAACCAAGTGGATTTGGACGATTTAAGAAATATTTCTCTAAGCAGCGAGTCAGCAATTAGTAGTTTTATTGATTGGGATCTAATAGATCAAATGTGTGATAAGTTCAAATAAATAATTTTTTTTTAATAGAAAAAAATCTAAATCTATCTATGTATAAAGAATAAAGCATATTTTATGTTATAAAATAAAATAGCTTAAAATTAAAAATTTAATAAATATTTTTCTTTTTAAATTTAAAAAAAAAGTTTATCTATAAAAAATGCTCGTATCTAAAGAATAACTAAATAGATACAAATTAAATCAACTCAAATACTAAATCAAATGCGTTTTAAACAAATTTTTTTATTAATTAAATTCCAACAAATTTTAAAAATATCTAAAAAAATGTTTTAATTAAATTTTTATTCGAAAAAACTGTATAAAATAATATTAAATAATGATATAAATCTTTTACATTTTAACAGAATTTAATATGTAATATGCATTATACTTCTTTATTTCTTTTTATTTTTAATAACTGTATTAAAATTTTTTTAAATTTAATTAAAAGTTAAAAAAAATGACCAATCATTGTTTGGTATATATTGGTATTACCAATAATTGATCAATATTCTTTGATTGCCAATCAACCAAGTTTTAGATTTTATAGCACGCAACATTGAAAAATAAAAAAATTTCATTTATTTGATATATGAAGTTTAAGAATTTTTATGCTATAAAATCTTCAACTTGGCTACATCGATTGGTTATTTTTTAAAATAAATTAAGAAAAAATGAAAAAAAAATATAATCGTAATAAATTACTAATTTTTATCAGAAATTCAAGTAATATTAATTAAACTTGAAATATTAATAGAGAAATTAATATAAAAAATTTTGAGTATAAATATTTCTAATATTTAAAAATTATAAACTTTGGTTGTTTAAAATTTAAAAATTTCTATATTTTTTTTGAAATTTAAAAGCTATATCTGATTTGTTTAAGTTTTATTAGTGTTGTATGGCGAATTGCCGGATTTGGGATTGTAAACTGGATTGAGTTTGGTGGAGCTGATTAGAAACCGAATACAATGTATTTATAATCTAGGTATTGGTAATCAAAATGATTTAATTACAAATGGAAAATGAGTTAATTAACTAATTTCTCCTTTATAAACTTTTTTCTAATCTAATATATCATGGCGTTTATTTAATTAAATAAATATTAAAAAACTCAATTTATCTTATAATTTAATTTTGCATGTTCAACATGGTTGACTTATTTAAATAACATTTAGCCTGTATTATACATTTTTTTATTAATTAAATTAGAATTTTATTTTAAGTTTCAATTCTATTAAATTTTATGAATTCATAGTATCTAATCATTCTTGACTAAAAATTTTTTATTTATTGTATAAATAAAAATAATATTAAATAGTTAATAGGTGTCAATTATTTACATAAATCACGTGATTAGTAAAGAAATTAAAATAAGAATTTCAACATAATTATGCAATTTTTGAAATTTATAAATGAAAAAATATTTTATAAACTATTTATATACAAAATTTTTTATTTTTATATAATAAAACTTTGAATTATAATATAACAAAAAATAAAAACTAAAAACATTTAAATGCAATAATGTCAAATTCAAGCTCTTATTTAGTAAAAAAGATTTCTTTATTTGAAAACTCGAATGTTTTAAGTTCAATCTCAGAAGTAGTCGAGGGACGATTTGAATTAAGCTTAGAAGAAAAATCAAGTAAAAAACCTGTTGTTGAATTAGATCATCACGAAATATCATCTTCATTAAATCTCACCGATAAAATTACATGTTTGAGTTGTTTATTAGATTTTCCTAGTCGAGAAGAACAAGTATTATATGAATCTTTGATTAAATACAAAAAAAAATATAATTTTAAGTGATTTTGATTATTATTCAAAATAGATTCAACATTTTAAATGTGATTTGCATTTGTTTAATTTAAAGCAAAAGTTAAAAGGAAAAGCGATAGTTTCAGCTGAAGAGTTTGAGAAATTAAGCGATATTTCAAGTATATCGGGTAGTGATACTGAACAAGAAGATAATGCTAGTCAAAGTGATTCTTCTTCTGATGAAGAAATAGATAGCAAACAAAGAAAACAATTTAATAGTCCAAAAATGTTATTCAAACTCTCAGACCAAACTATTCTATCACTTTATCGGTGTTTAATTCACTCTAAAAAGAATATACCTGAGACTCAAACTGAATTATTAAATTTAGTTAAATGTTTAAATCCAATCGAAGATAGAAGTTGTATAATTTTGATCTCAGCAGGTCATTTTGCAGCTGGTATATTCAAATCAGATAAATGTTTGTTTCATAAGACATTTCATCGTTATGTAGTTCGAGCCAAACGTGGTGGTGTACAAAGTCAACACGATCAACAAAAACATGCAAAATCAGCAGGAGCAAATATTAGACGAAGACAAGAAACATTGTTTAATGATGATATAAAGAATTTAATAGGTGTCGAATGGAAATCTGAAATAGATAAATGTAGTAGAATATTTATTAGAATACCAAAGTATAACAAAGGTTTATTGGTGTCTTCCAATTCAGTGCAGACAATATTTGACAAAAATGATACAAGACTAAGGAGTATACCTTTTATGAGTTTCCGACCGACTTTTAATGAAGTCAAACGAGTCTATAACTTGTTGAATAAAATAGAAATTTATAATATGGATTATTTGGATTTAGTATTAAAATATGAGAAAAAACTAGATTCGCCTCAACAAAAAGAAAAACCACAGAGCAAAAAAATCAAAAGTCCAAAAATGAATAAATTAGAGCAGGAAGCCCAGCAAGAAGAAAAAGGAGAAGAAGAAGAAATTGAATCTATTGATTTAAACATTAAATTAGTCAATGAAGAACCTAAAAAAGAAGTTAATAAACATTTAAATGAAGAGTTTATTCAATCATTAACAGGTGATGATTTAAAATTATTCAATGATATTTACACTTGTTGTGTTACTAACAATTTAATTAAATTAAAACAAATATTTTCTTCACAGCAACAACAACAAGAAAGTTTTTTGATTGAGAAACTTTTAAACAAAAGATTAAATCGTCAAAACGGATTTACATTGTTACATTTGGCTAGTCAATTGGGTTTTGCAGAAATAGTTTGGGAATTATTAATTAATGGATCTAATCCAGCTACAGAGGATTTAACAAAGCAGAAAATACTGCCATATTTTGTATCAAGTAATAAATCAGTTCGAGATCAGTATAGAAGATTTATGAATGATTATCCGAATAGGTATGATTATATTGCAGCTAAAATAAGTGATCCATTGTCTATGCAAAAATTGAATGAAAAATTAGAGAAAGAAAAAGAAAAGAAAAAATTAAAAAAACAAATGAAAAAAGAAAGAGAAGCTGAAATAAAACAAAAAGAGAAAATAGTTGAAGCTGAAGAAAATGAGAAAAAATTATTTTTGTCTTTGACTGATCAGGAAAAAAGAATGTTGATTGTGGATCGTAATTTTGTTAATTTTATGCCAACAAATAGTAAAGATGAGCTTGATTCAATTACTAAAGCTAAATATTCTCCTGTTCAAATAAAAAATATTTGTAGATGTTGGTATTGTGGAAACGATATGTCTTCAAGTGTTCCTTTTGAATATTTTGATTATAAATTTTGCACTACCAAGTGTCTAAAAGCACACAGACAACAGCATCAAGATTTAAAAAATCAAAAAATAAATCAACTTAAATAGTTTTTTTTTTTTTAATTTATTTAAATATTTCAAATAATAAAAATGAAGAAATTTATTTATTTATTTTTAAATACTGAATATTGTTTATGGAAAATTATTAATATTTTATCAAAATTTATTGATAAATATTTTTAGCCAAGTTGATCATCAATTTATCCAATCCATCTTCCTACTTCTTCTAAAGAATAACTGTGCGGACCAATATTTACCTGTATTATCATGATAGAAATGATAAGTAGTGCTGCCAACTACTCTATTTAAATATACTTAACTTAATGCCTTCAAATCTAATAAATGCATAACTATAGGTAGAATAGCATATATAAGATGAGAGATAAGATAATATTTTTACTTGATAAAAGGAATAAATATTTAATATTGACATATTTTTTATCATTAAACTAAAATTTTAATCCTTTATACTTCTTGTATAATCTTGTATAAAAATAAAATTTTTTTATTTTATTAAAAGTTTGTTTATATTTTAAATGAAAAAAATTTTCAAATATTTAAACATAATTTTTGGATATTAATAAAATATTTTTAAATTTAATATTATAAAGAATTTTTGACATTTAATTAATTTATATTGATTTAAAAATATTGATATTACTTTTATTGTAAATAATTATTTAGAAATATTTTGTTCAACCTCGAAATATCTTAAATTGCGATTTGTTGCATGCACCAAAATCTGAAAGCAATTTTTTGATTAGTTGAGAAAAAATCAACAAATAAAAATAAAGATTTTATGTAATGAATGTTTTATGTGTTATATCATAGGAAATTTGAAAGGAATCATTCATGTGAAAAGATTTTTTATATTATTAAAACAAATCAAAAATTTTTTTAATTTCAACAAGAAAAAAAAATACCTTAATAAAAATAAGAAAATCATCATGCTCAATAATTATTTTTTTATTCTTATAAATATTTACTAACCTTTTTATATTGTTTTTATTTTACTTAGTAATTATTTTTAAATAATACTTGATACAAAAATTTATTTAAATTTTAAATGAAATTTAATTTTATCTAATTTGTAGTTGCTATATATATCTAAATTACATTTAAAATATAAATAATAATAATAATGCAAAAATTGACAAAACTTATATAGAATTATTTAAAAATTTAAAAAAAATCAAAAGAATAAAATCACCATTTACACAATCTCCTCATTCTTTTTTAAACAATTAATCAGTAAAATACGAGTCTTATTAAAAACTGCAGAGAAAATCTTAGGTTCTATACCTATAAAAGAATAGAAATAATGAATTGACATTTTGTGACAAATTGGATACAAAATAAGTAAAGCCGGTTTAAAAATAAAACAATCGGTTAGAGTAAGAATTTTACCTTTTAGATTTTATACCGTCAAGTTACAAGTTACAAGTTTTTATTGTCAAATGTTAATCCTATTGAGTTCATATGAAAGATTGCAATCAGCAGTGACTTATTGCAATTGCAATTTTTTTCGGGGAAACTCATTTATTTGGAAAAAAAACAATAATGCTTAAAACAAATATCAAATAAAAAATTTATAATTAAAAGCAAACAAAAAATGTCAAAATTTTTAATTCATTTTAAGTTTTAAAGTTAACTTTAAAGTTAATAATTAATTAATATAAAATCAATTGAAAAATTTGTTTATCATAATAGATTGGTTAAAATTAAGAAAAAAACAATAATAGTTAAGAAATCTTTTAGATTTTGTTAAAATATATAAAATTTTTTAATTAAAAAAAAAATTTTAATAAAACAAAATGAAAGTTTTGGCTAATTTTTTTTTACTTTTTTGCCAAAAAGTTTTTTCAACTCATTTTATAATAAACAACTTTGAAATGGAATCAAACAAAGAATTAACTAGATCTGATTTTGATAATTATTTGATTGAAATTATAAATTCAAAATTTGTATTAGACTGTTTAATTAGATGCAATCAGATGGAATATTTATTATATTTTAACAAAGCATGATTTATCATGTTTTTTATATTCTAAATCAAATCAGTATTTAAAATTAAACTCTAACAATTCTAATCTGTATAAAAAATTGAATAATTCAAAGTAAAATAAATTTTTTCTGAGGTTATAAAATTTAATTATATTTAAACATTTTAAAAGTATTGGTTTAATTTATCATTGGCCTATATTTAATTCTAAAATGACAGAAATTATCAAGAACAATCATTTGTACAACCCAAATAATGTATTATTTACTCAAGATAGATTCCAAAACAAAAATTCAGCTCTTAGTTTTAATCAAGGTTATCTTCAAGCACCCAGTGATTTTTATTTTGGTCAAAATTTTACTTTTATGAGTTGGTTTAAAGCTAAAAAAGCTGGTCTATATTCAAGATTAATAGACTTTGCGAATATACCAAATAAAGACAATGTTCTTATATTTTTATTTCAAGGCTTTGAATTCAGACCTGGAGTTCGTGTTGTAAGCAATTCTCAAAGTTCACAAGAAATTGTGGTAAAAAACAAGTTAATTTTTGACATATGGTATCATATTGCTGTTGTTTTGAATGTTAATAAAATATACTTATATTTAAATGGTGTTTTAGACAATACTGCTGATTCTCCATTATTTGAAAATGTTTCTAGAAGTTTTAATTATATTGGTAGAAGTCATTGGTATCCTAGTGATCAAGACCTCATTGGTGAAATAGATGATATTAAAATATTTGACAAAGCAATGAACAATTTAGAAATTTTTAATGAATATTTAAAATATTAATTTTAACTTATTTAAATAAATTTTAAATTTAAACAAATATTGTTATCAATGAAGAATAACCCTTTTTTAATAAATAAATATATAAATAATATATAAATAAACTTTATATATTCTGAGTCGTCATGACAAGTTCATGATAATGATTCAACCATAGCCAGGTTTTGAGTCCTTTAAAAGCCTTAGGTTGATTGAGAATATAAGTATCGGAAATTTTCTTAATTGCTCAATTTAAGTGAGTCGGCTCTGTGAATATTTTTTTTCTTTTTTTAATAGCCAAAAGTTTTTGTTTAAAATTTGTTGTCGCGCAATTTTTTTTATATATTTTGAAATTAATTTAAAAGACAAAATTTAAAGTATTTTTAATTATTAAATAAATTTTCTTTTTTATTTAAAATTAAATAGAAAAAATTATGAAATTTGAAAAATGAATACAACTCTAATAACACGCTGCGAAGAGTCAGAAAAGTATATTCTATTTGCCAAATTGGATAATGCAAAAATTTTGTACAATTTAGCAAAATCAGTAAATTTCAAAGAAGTAAAATTAAAAAAAAAAAGTAGAAACTTGAAATTTAAAATGTTCGTTTTGAAATAAGTATGCTGTGTTTTGTGCTTTAGATGATGGTTTGAAAATTAGTTGTGAAGATGCAAAATGTACACAAGGAATGGCCTTTGTTCATAAAGATTTGTTCCAAGAATATTCATTAAAACAAGAATGTGTCTGTGTAAAAATAAATTTATCTGTTTTAATTGAATGTTTGAACATATTTGGTTCTGTATCGAATAGTATTCCAACTGCGCTTAAAATTCTCTACGAAGGCTATGGTCATCCATTAATCCTACTGTAAGATTATATAACCAATTTAAAGAATATTATAAAAGTTTAATTCTTTTTTATTCTCTCAAGTCTTGAGGATAATGGAATTATAACTGAGTGTAGTATAAGAACAATGGAAACTGATTCATTGGTAAATTTTGAATTTGATTTTGATAAAGTTTTAAATAAAGTAATATTGAAAGTATAATTGAAATTTTATTAAAAATTTAGAAAAAAAAATGTTTAAAAAATTTAAATAATCAAGTCAGAAGGGTTAAAAGAAGCTTTATCTGAAATAGATTCATCAAATGAAATAATAGAGATTGTGGTATCAGCTGAAAAACAAATGATAAGATTGAGTTCATTTGGTTTAATTGGAGATACACATGCAAGTATTAGTTTCAGTAAAATTTATTTATTAACATTTGTTTTTAATATGTTTTATTGAAAAATTAAAGGTTGATATACCAAGCTCAAGTGAATATGTTGAATCGTTTGACAGTAAACAAACTCAAGTAAATCGTTATAAAGTTAATTTTATAAAGAATTCGCTCAAAGCTTTGGTAGCTTCGAGTAAAGTAGCTCTAAGGTTTGAAGAGTCTGGTGTCATGGGAATACAATTTTTAATTCCAGTTACAGAAATGTCTAAAATTGCTTTTGTAGAGTTTTTTGTAAGTTTTTAATATATTACAAAAATTAATAAATTTTTTTCTTTAATTTTATTTTATTAAATTTAAGTTTTGTCCAGATCAAGAAGTTGATTAATTAAAAAATTTTTTTGTTCAAATTGTTATTTAAAATAAATTAAAAATAAAAACAAAAAAAAAATATTTTTGGTTTGATTCTTTCCATTTGAAAAATATAGTATAATATAATAATAGTATATACATAATAATTAATAATATATCATATATACAGTCCTGTTTGAATTGAAATAAAAATTGCAATTTTAAATAAACTCTATTAATAAATAATATATATAAATAAAAATATAAAACATGCTTATTTTTTCTTTTAAATATTATAGACTTGTATAAATTTAGAGAAAATAAAAAGAATAAAAAAAAGGAAAAAAAAAACAAAAATATAAAATATTTAATAATACTCAAGTTTAAATTTAGAAAAATAAAAATGGAAGTTAATTTAAGCTCTAATAGAAAATGCGCTGAAGTGAGTTATATTAAAAGTCCAAATAACTTTTGGGTCCGATTGGAAGAGTATAAAAATGATTATACAAATATGTTAAAAAATCTACAATCGGAATACTCGAACAGTGATAGTTCGTTGAATCTAAAAGAGCTAACACTAGGTTCGTATTATTGTACATTTAATGAAAAGCTATTCGAATGGCAAAGATGCGAATGTCTTCTAATAAACAAAAGCGATGTTTATATATCTTACATGGACATTGGACAAACTGATCTAGTGCCTATCAAGTCTATTAAAGAACTCAAACCAGAGTTTAAACAAATCGCTCCATTTGCTTTGCACTGTAGTCTAAATTCTATTAAACCAGTTGATTCAAACCCGTGGTCTTCATCAGCTATTCAAATCTTTTCCAAACTAGTGGAAAAAAAAATTTGTACAATTTGTATTAAATCAAAAAAAGAGAGCTTATATCACATAGATTTGTATATTAAAAATTTAGACATTTCAAAAGAACTAATAAAAGAATGTGTAGCTGTAATAGACGAGTCTCAAATTAATGAAAATTCTAAAACACCAGACTTAGTAATAGAGCCGAATATTGAGTATAATGTAATAGTTAATTGTATTTATTCGCCATTTTGTTTTTATTCTCAACTCGAGTCCAAAATGGACGAATTTCTTCAATTTGAATCTTCTCTTCAAACTTTTTATAATCAAAATTGTTGTGATACAGTTGTGAATAGACCTCAAATAGGACAACTGTGCATAGCTAAATATACCCAAGATGAACAATGGTATAGAGCAAGAATAAAAGAGATTGACTATGAATTGAATAAAGTAAGAGTATTTTTTATTGACTATGGAAACGAGGATTTTGTCTCGATTGGTTCAGATCTATTGGTTATTAAAGATGAATTCAAAAATTATCCTTCAATGGCCGTCAAATGTTGTTTACACGGTCTTAAACCGGCTTCTAATTTTAGCCCTGAAAATTTAGACCAAATTTCTGATTTTATGTTTGATTTTTTGAATGGCTCTGTTCGGTGTAAATTTTTGGATAAAAAATTGCATGATTCTTATTTGGTTGAATTGATTGTGAAAAAGTCTGATGGTGTTTTCAACTTGGCTGAAGTTTTGCTAAAAGAAAAGTTCGTAGAAGAGAACAAAAGCGATGGTTATAAAGTAAAACGAGTCAAGAGTGATAATAAGCTGAATAGAGCCAGTAGAACTAAATCAGAACAAGACCTCAAGCCGAAAATGATTAGAGAGTCTGAATTAAAACTTGGCCAAACATTTGAACTCTTGGTGACTCATATAGAAACTCTGTCAGAATTTTATTGTAAAAAAGTCAGTGAAAAAAACGACCTTAGTCTTCAGTTGCAGTATTTTTATGAGAAGAAAATTAATCTGCCTTTGCCAGAGTTGGAAATCAACAATCCATGTGTTTACTATGATTATGACAAAAAAGAATATTTCAGATCAAAAATTTTGCATGTGTATGACGAGTCGCATTGTTTGATACGACTAGTCGATTTTGGATCTACAAAGTATGTTAACAAGTCTTGTTTAAGAGAAATTTATGAGAAATTTTTAGAAGCAGAGTCCGAATCGGTATTGGCTTGTTTAGATGGAGTGTTGGAGAGTGAAGAAATAGATGAACAGATAGAAAATAAATTCAAAGAGATTGCTTTGAACAAGAAATTTATTGGTAAATGTAAAAACAAAATAAACCAAAAATACACAATAAACTTATTTGACGAAAACGATGAATCAGTTTATAGTGTTCTGGTGCACAATTTGAACACTTCAGTGTCAAATCTAGAACCATCGAACAACTTCAAGCCAGTGTATAGATCAAAACTAGAAGAGACTCAAGTGTCTAGTATAGATTTAAGTTTGAACGAAACTTGTATTCCAATTGTGTGTAATTATTATAAATCATTAGATTTTAATTTAGACTTGAAAAATAGTTATGAAATAACTCCTAGTCATTTTGAGAGCTTGACTAGTTTCTATGTTCAACTTGGTGATTTGATATTAAACTTAGACTCGAGATTTGATGAATTTCAAGCTTTTTGTGAAAAAGAAAGTCGTTTGACTAGCACAGAATTGAGTACAACAAAGAATTTGAATATGTTATCAATTGGAGCTAAATTCTATGAAGACAATTTATGGTACCGAGCGAGAATTATCAATAGAGAAATAAACAACAATGATAAAAAAGTACTAATTGAATTTATTGATTATGGAAACACACAATTGACTTTGCTAAGCGATTGTGTTTATTTGAATAAAGAATTCTCAGAGTATCCAAGATCAGCTTATAAATGTGCTGGCTTGTGTTATATGGAGAATATAAACTATGAAAATTGGTTACAATATGGCTCTAATGAGCAAAAAGAAGACAAAATTACATGGAAATCGAGTTATTTTTATAAAAAAGAAACAAATCTTTTAATTGAAATATCAGACTTAATCAAATTAGTGATTCAACATGGTTTATTAAGCCCTAATTTAGAGCCTAGGCTTTATAATGAAAAGATTTTGAATAGAATTGATTTAGATATAAAAAATACTGGTGATTTGAAAGAAGTTAGACTCAGCTCGATAGAGAATGGTCTTAAATATATTTATTTTAATTTAAAACAAAACAAAGCTGAATTGGAACAGTTAGAACAAGAGTTAAAACACGAGACTGATCTGGTCGAAGCAGGTCAATTAGAAATCAACAAGTTTTATTTAATAAGCAACAAAGACACTTTGTATCGATCAATTCTAATATCAAATTCAAATGAGAAAATATTTTTCCAAATAGACTATGGTAATAGAGTCTCAGTACCGTTGAAACAAGTGTTTTTAATGCTACCAAAATATTTCAAAATTGAACCATTGTGTTTCCATTGTAGACTAACATTGGCCGACAATATTGAAGCAGTTTGGACAAAAGATGAAAAACAGAAATTTTTCAAACAAATTCAACCTGGTTTCGAGTTTAAGATAAAATTCCTAAGTCTCGATGAACCGTACATTATTGAGTTCTATGACGAGAAGAACTCGATTGACTTTCAATTCAATCAAATTATTTCAAGACTGCAACAAACCGAGCCAGAGACTCGAACACTTATTAATGGTATAAACAGTGTTTCAATGAACGAAGTGTTTACACTTGCAGGCGAATTTTTAAAGCTAAATATTCTTGAAAAGAATCAAATGATTTTCTACAATCAAGTTGAAGGTTTAAATGTGAAAAAATTCTTCAAATTTTATCTAAAATCAGATAAATTGAATAGAGAATTTGAACTGTTTAATAAAAAATTAGAAAGTGTTTTGAATAGTTCAAATTTGAACGAGTTAAAACCAAAATTGGTTAAAAAAGGAGATTTATTTTTGTCTAAAACTTGTTCAGAAGTGTTTTTAAACAACCTGGAAGCAACAACGAAGAGCTTAATTGGTAAGCATTGGTCTAGAGTGAAAGTATCAGCTGTTTTTGTTGATAAAAAAACAAATCTAAAACATTTGTCTTTGTTCTACATCGACTATGGTCTTATAGACACAATAAGTTACATTGAAAGCCCAAACTCGGAATTTCTATTCGACAATTATCGACTTTTACAAACACCAATACATATTAAACTAACACCAGCTTTTGTGTACGAAACTGTACTAAACAAAAACACTCTATCACAAAAATTAAATAGTTTGGAAAAAATGAATGAATTCATTGATTGGAATTATTTAAATGATTCGTTTTATTCTATGTTTGATTCTATTAAAAGTAGATCATATTTAGCTGATATGAGTGATTTGCTTTTAAATTCTGGAGCTAATTTGAGTGCTTATGAATTAAATCTAGTTGATTCGGAGTCTAAAAAGAGTCTAGTAGATCTAGTGGCAGAGTATAGTTTGGCCAATATTACAAACTATTATTTTCCATGTTTAATTTCACATGTTAATTGTGTTAAAGATTTTTATGTACAAAAAGAAGATACAGAAAATCAAAAACTATTATTACAGCTGCAAGAAACAATTCAAGAAAAAGTCGATATGAATAGACTGAATGGTCTGAAAAGCATGGAAACAAATAAGCTTTGTATAGCCAAATACGAACAAGACAATCAATACTATAGATCTAAAATAATAGGTTTTGGTAATAGCAATGAAAAAATGAATAATTTCAATCAGGATTTAAAATTAGACATTTTCTATATTGATTATGGCAATACTGGTCAAACTAGTTTTTCTAATACAAGAGAAATAAGCCCCGATTTGACTGATCGATGGCCGAAATCGTTTGCAATAAACACTTGCTTGTATTTACCAAACGAAATGGATAAATCAGACTTGGATGAATTGGATACATTTTTATTTGAAATATTTGAATCCAAGAAGTTTTTGGTTAAATTAAAACATCGAATAGGAGAGAATAAATACTTTCATACAGGTTTATATCAAGTAGAACTTTATGAAGCAGAGACAAGAAAAAATTTTCTAGATCTGGTTGAAATTAGAGTTAAAAATGAGCTTAATAAGTTAAGTAACATGTCGGATAGTTTAGAAGAAGACAAAGCTATAGCAGAGAGTTTGAATGATACTGAAGATGAGACAGGTAATAATACTACTAATTTGTTTTCTAATAATAAATTAGCTTGGGACGAATCTGTCGCAGAGTCCAAGTTGACTAGCAAAAAGCAAGCAGTAATGTTTAATCAAAATCCGTCAAATACTTGGGAAGAAACAGCACTAGATTTGAAAAATTATGAATCTGAGACACTCAATGAGACTGATGTTACACTAACAGAAAAATCAGAGCTATATTCAACTGCTAATTCTGATTCTAGTCGATTCGATTTAGATCAATCGATAGCCGATGATTTGATAACTATTCCGAATTGTTACATTTCTTATATATTCTCAGACCAGGATTTGTTTATTCAAGAGTCCAATTTTGATGAAACAATCAACAAAATTCAACCTTTAATAGACCAATGTTTGGATGAATATAATTTGAAAGAAAGTAAATTTTGTGTTGGTCAGTATAAACTAGATGGTGGCTATTATAGATGTAAAGTACTTGAATGGAATGCTAAAAGAGGTGAAGCATTTGTACAATTTATAGACTATGGTAATAGAGAATGGGTTTCGATTGATACAATAACAAAATTAAGTGATGAATTGTTAGCAACAAAACCTTTATGTTTTAATTGTTGTCTAGACTTGAATCTTGATCCGATTTGTTATTCTAAACTTGTAGATTTGGTTAATAAAGACTCTGAGTTTGATGTAAAATTGATTAAGAATGATTTGAATGAGTATTATAAAGAACAAAATAAACCTGTTCGAATAGAGCTTTATTTAAATGGTAATAAAATTAGTAGAGAAAGTTTGTTAGATAAAGAATTGGACTCTTATTATAAAATAAATGTATCAGAGACTTCATGTCAAGTGGAAAATGGTTTTAAATCGATTAAAAAAGAAGACAACGATGACGATGGCTCAGAAGATTCGAAGAATTCTCATCATATTCAATTTAAAACTTCTACACAAATAAATTTGCCAAATCAACCATCATCAACAACAACAACAGCAACAGACTCATCTCAAATTACACAAAAAGAAGAACCTATCGATTCGGATATAATAAATTTTATAGAAGCACAAGAAGCTGATTTGAACAAAATTCCGTCCAAACCAGAGGTTTATTTCTACGTATCTGATAAAAATGAGACTATAAACAATCATAATGAGACAGTTGAAAATTTTATGGATCAATCTTCTGTATGGGACAAAGACAAACAAAATTTAACAGTTAGTGAATTTGCAGATCAAGATTCAAGATGGTCAGTGACAGAGTCAACTCAAAATGAAACTTTATTAGCCAATCATAATGAAGATGCATCGAGATTTTTAGATGAAAATTCAAGATGGAGTAATGGCGGCGGAAACAAAGAAAATACTCTAGATGATAGTGAAATTAATGAAACAAAAATTTCAAATTATTTAGCAAAAACTATAAACGAGCCAAGCATGAGTATGTGGGTAGATGACTTGAACGAGTCAGGCTTTGGAGCAAAAGGCGAAATGGTAGATTACACAAGAATCTTATCTGGTAATGTTATTCATGTTAATTCAATGCAAAATTTCTACTTCCAAGCGGAAGATGCAGACATACAGCTAATGAATATGAAACAGTTGTTTGATAAGTGTGAGAAAAGATTCGATAAAGTGCCAAGTATTGGTCAATTGTGCGTAACTCGATACAGAGTAGATGAACAATTCTACAGAGCTCAAATACTGGAAATAATCGGGAATAATTCAACTCAGAATCTAAACCAGTCTATAAACATTAAATTAAAAGTATTATACATTGATTACGGAAATGAAGATTATGTTAGTTTGAATGATGTTTATAAAATAACCAATGAGTTAAAATACATAGCTCCGTTGGCACTTAGATGTAGCTTATACTTTCCACCAAAGTTGCAAAATATAGTTCAAAAAATGAGCTCTGAGAATCTTAGTGAGCTGACTAGATACTTCAAATCTTTAACTGGAAAGACTAAAGTTCTATTAAAAATTCGCAAACAAACTGATACTAATATAAGTCTAAATATGGCTGATGTTTTTCTTAATAATGAAAATGTATGCAGTTTTTTGGAAAACTTAATAGAACCAGGTTTAAATAATGTGAGTTTAAGAATTGAAAATAAGCCTAAAAATTTTGACTGTGTTGTCACAGGCTTAGCTGAGTGTTTTAAACTCGAAGTGAAATTAAGAAATGAAAAGTATTTAAATGAAATTGACAAGTTAATTGAGGATTTCAATAATCAGACTCAAAATGAAGTCGACACTGGCAACGAATTTTATTCTTTGGCTCCGATTGAGTTTAATTTGGTGCAAAAGTTTAAATTAAATAACTCTCTTGGACGAGTTAAAGTGTTGGAAAAGAAGCAGACCAATTCAAAGTTAATGTGCAGGTGTTTATTTGTAGACTTTGACTATGAGACTTGGATCAATTCAGAAAGTTTAATTAAAACTAATCATTTAATGTCACATTTGCAATCAAGCATAGATCAATATGAATTAGATTTGAAAAATTTTAAAAATTTAAATCAACAAAATTTAACTTATTTAAATAACATTTTTAAATTATTGATTAACTATGAAGCTGAGACAAGTTCTAGACTAAAAGCTTATGTTAATAGTGAAACAAATCGGGTAAGACTAGAAGATCCATCGAGGGATAGTTTAGACTTGAACACAATCCTGGAAATGTGCATAAGTCTTATATTAGAGCCGTTTTGTGGTAGAATAATGTATCTAGAAACAGATTATTCTCAATTTGATTGTTTAAATGATCAAGCAAATAATAAAGCTTATTTGGCTGAATTGAACAAAATTTATCAGTCTGTAGACTTGTTTGAATATAGTCCAGAGCAAGATCTTGAACTTGGTGCTCTGTGTTTGATAGATTGTTCAGCAATGCCTGTGCTAAGAGCCTCAGATTCGATCATGTCTCTTGCTGAACACATAAATGAATGTGAGAATGATTCTAATCAGAAAATGTTCAATCGAGGTATTATTCTAGACTCTGATGATCTCAAATGTGTAGTTCTAAACACGGACAATGGTAAACGTTTGACTATTAAAAAGACACGTTTAAGAGTTTTAAATCCGAATGAAAATAAACTTATTTGTTCTTTGCCATGCTTTTTAATAAGAGCTAAACCTTATGATGAGTTCATAAATGAACGAATCTTGAATAAATCCCGATACTATGGAGATTCGATTAAACTAAGAATTAAAGGTGAAAAAAATGGCTTTAAATTGGTGGAACTATTAAACTGTGAGAGTAAAGTGTTACAAGTTAAAACAAAAGAGAATGAAATTTATTATAAACTATCACATGCTAAATCACTTGGTTGTTTTTTTCTACACACATCAGAGACTGATAAGCAATTAAAATTTATCCAAGAGCAGATTCAATCCGAGGGTCTTAAACGACTCAAGAATGCGCCTAGCAAGGACCACATATATGCAGTTTACAATCCGAAAGATTCCAACTTTTACAGAGTCAAACTCCTCAACCCGTATGTTTCTACCAACTCAGACGAATGTTTTCAATTTTTTTTCATCGACTATGGCTTCGTAGGCAAAGCTCGCTTAACAGAACTTATTTGTTTAAGTGAACAAACTCAATCGATAGCTCCACAAGCTATTTGCTGCAAACTAGCAGATGTTTGCTTAAATCAAAACAAATTCTCCGATGCCGAAACAAGTTTTATGATCGAGAACCAAAACGAACAAGAAATGTTTGAAAATTTTAGAAAAATTTTAACGCAAGCACAAAAATTTCAAGTAACTACTCCGAAAGTGTTCAATACGAACGAACAGTGTAATAGTTTTATACCTCTACAATCAGACAACACAAAACCAATTGAGATATTGATACATGTTAATGGAAAAAATTTAAATGAATTGCTTAAAACAAGAGATGAAGAGAGTTTAATTTTAAAAAAGTTGGTTTTATCAAAGAATATTGAATATGAAGTAGAAATGTGCAATCTTGAATCTGTAAACCGATTTTTTTTATGCTTAAAAAGGTCTAGAATTCTATTAGATAATTTAGAAGATAAGCTCAAAGAGTTTAAGTTCAAAAATGTTTTGAAAGAAGATCTAAGAAAAGGCTTAGTTTGTGTTTATTTTAATAAAAGTGAGAATATGTATCGTAGATGTTTAATACAAGAGCTAAAATCAAACAGTATATGTGTGTATTTAATTGACTATGGATTATCTGTGATTGCCAATTCAGACTGTTTGTATCAACTTCCAAAAATTTTTTATGATTGTGAACCACTTTGTTTTAAGTGTTCTTTAAACATTGAATGTTTCGACAAAGAAGACGAGTTTTTATTGACTCAAAAATTGAAGCAGATTTTACCACAATTAAAAATGTTTAAGCTTAGAATACTATCTGAAATATTAGATGAATTCGGATTGAGTAAATATATAGTCAATCTTCCTGGTGTTAATTTGAATCAAGAAATGGACAAAGAGAAATCAATTGTATTCACTGAGACAGTGTTTCCATTAAATCAAGTTCTCAAAGTACAATTGACCAATATTGACACTGCTAAACATTTTGGTTTAGTAATGAGTGCACAAAATGAAAAGAGATTAGAATTTTTAAACAAATTTCATCAATGGCATAAAGAAAATAAAAAAAATCTAAAACTATTAATTCAAAGCGAAGCTAGCTTGACAAAGAATTATTTAGGCCAAGCATGTGCAGTTAGTTCGGTGCAGATCGGAAAATGGTGTCGAGGCTTGATTGTTAAGTGTGATTTAGTTGCACAAATGAGTAATGTTTATTTGGTAGACTTTTGCAAGACTTTAACTGTAACTCATGATCGATTGTACAAGTTAGAAAATGAAGAGTTCTTGAAAGAGTTGTGTTATGTGCATAGGTGTCAGCTAGTCGACGATCAGACTCAGCTAGAACAGTTTTCCAAATATATTGATTTGTTAAAGTCTTCTAGTTCGAATTTGCTGGCACCGAGTAGCCGAGATGATAGTCTCAATAATTCACATTTGTCTATAGAGAGCTTTGAAGTTATTATTGAATGTTTGGGTAAAGAATTGACTCAAATACATTCGGATACTTCAAGTATAAAAAATTTTCAATATAAAGTCAAAGTAAATGATATAAAAAGAATTAAATCACCATTCCCACAATCTCCGCATTCTATTTTAAACAATTCATCTAAAATTAAAATAACTCATCAAATGGTCAAATACGAATCTTATTATGATGAAACTACAGAGAATATCTTATGTTCTACTTATAAAGAGAATATTAACCGAGAGCCAAAAACATTGACTATTACACATGAACAAATTTATGAAAACGACTATCAAAACGACACTTTTTCAGCCATAACCGAATCAACCCGAATTCAGACGTTCAATGATACGAATACTAATAATGATTTGACATTGTGCGAATCGGTTCAAACTAGGACAAAAAGAAATGAGGAAACTACAAATTGGATACAAGATTTTGAAGATAATGATGAAAGTAAAATAATGATAAGTAAAGCAGGTCTAGAAATAGGACAATCGGTTAGAGTAAGAGTTTTGCCTTATGGATTTACACCATCAGGTTTTTATTGCCAAAGATTAGATCTATTGAGTTCATATGAAAGATTGCAATCAGCTATGAATGATTATTATCAAAAAATAGCAAATGCATCAAAGAGTTTAGAAAAGGACAAAAGTGATCCAAGGTTTAATTCATTAAGATCTGATTTTACCGATAGTTTGGAAGATGTGAATAAATCAGTAGACAATGATTTATTTACACAAATGTTTCATAAAGGAGACTATTGTGCAGCTTATTTGGGTAAAACATGGTCTAGATATGTTATTCTAGATATTGAAAATAAAAATGCTCATATTGAATGTGTTGATGATGGAAGAAAGAATCATGTTTCAATTTATAAATTAGAAAAGTTAAGTGATAATTTTAAAGTTATGCCAAGATTTTGTTTTAGATGTAAATTTTCTGGCTTGGATTCGAAAAAGTTGTTGAGCTTAGATCTGAAAGCGATCGAGAGATTTCAAAATTATTTGTGTGAAAATAGCAAAGAATTCAAAGCTGATTTATTAGATGTAAAGAAAGATCAAAATGGACAGGATATATTTGATATTAATTTATATTTAAATAATGCTAGTATTATGGATTTGTGGATTAAATAATAAAATCATATTTTTTAAATATACTTTTTTGTATTTAAATGCATTAATATATACTTTATTTCCATTCGATCAATTATTTATTGAGATTATAAATATATATATATATGATTTTTTTTAAATAAAATTTTTTTAAAATAAATATTGTTTTTTTATTAAATATGTTGTTTAGTTTGAGAAATTTTCAAAGTAAGACTTTTTTGTTATTAACACTTTTTCTAACTTATTTAAAAAAAAAATAAAAATATTTTTGATATTTTTTAATCAAAAATATTTATTATCATTTAAAAAAAAATAATTTCTTTATAACTAATCTTGATAGTATTTTATGTTTATCAAATTTATCAAATCAAATCTATAACTTATTCATATGAGGAACTAGTAGAAATATAATCTGTAGATTCGGTAAACGATGTTGAAATATAATCTGTACCTTCAATTGTGGTTGGTAAAATTTTGGATTCTATTTTGATTTTTGAAGAAGAATAAGAACTACTTTTTATAGAATTGCTTTGTGTTAATTTAACTGTTGTTGGCGAAGATGTTATTAAATTAATTGTTTTAGAACTACTTGTTGGATTAATTAAACTTTGTAAAGAATTCGTTTTTGATGTTAGATTTGTAATTGTTGATTTTTTAGGTATTGTTGTTGATATAGATCTTGTAATTGATGAGGTAGAACTTTTAAAGGTGCTTTGAGCATACTTAGTTGTTGTTGTTAATTTGATATTTGATGAGGTTGGACTTCTTGTTGTGCTACCTTTTAATATTGTTGTTTTCCATGGAATATTTGATATGTGTAAAGTACTGGTTTTAAAAGATATACTTGTTATTAGAGATTTTGTTTGTGTTGATGTTGTAAAAGATCTAGTATTTGATGAAATAGAAGTTCTTGATGTGAATGTGCTAGAACTTTGAGAAGTTCGGGGACCAAACTTGGTTGTTAATGTTGATGTTGATTTGATATTTGATGAGATCAAACTACTTGTTGTGGATCTTTTTGTTATTGTGGATGTCCATCGAATAATTGAACTTTGTAAAGAACTCGTTTTTGGTATTAGATTTGTTGTTGTTGATTTTGATGGTTTTGATGTTGTAAAAGATCTTGAAATTGATGAAGTAGATATCTTTAATATCGATGTTGAAAAGCTGTAAGAAGTGCTATCAGTTAATTTAACTTCTGACGTTGACTTGATATTTGATGAGGTTGAAATTCTTGTTGTTGCGTCTTTTAATATTGTTGATGTCCATGGAATATTTATTTGTGTTGATGTTGATAAAGATCTTGTAATTGATGAAGTAGATGTCTTTGATACCGATGTGGTAGAACTTTGAGAAGTGGTTTGAACAAATTTAGCTGTTGATTCCGTAGTTGTTAATGTTGAAGTTATTGAAGTTGTTTTAAATGTTTTGGAACTACTTGTTTTCCGATCTAGTGATATTAGATTTGTTAGTGTTGATGTTGATGAAGGTCTAGTATTTGATGAAGTAGATATCATTAATATCGATGTTAAAAAACTGTAAGAACTGCTTTGAACAAATCTAGATGTCGATGTTGATTTGATATTCGATGAGGTTGAAATTCTTGTTGTGGTACCTTTTAATAATGTTGATGTCCATGGAATAATTGAACTTTGAAATGAACTCGTTTTTGATATTAGATTTGTTATTGTTGATGTTGATAAAGATCTTGTAATTGATGAAGTAGATGTCTTTGATACCGATGTGGTAGAACTTTGAGAAGTGGTTTGAACAAATTTAGCTGTTGATTCCGTAGTTGTTAATGTTGAAGTTATTGAAGTTGTTTTAAATGGTTTGGAACTACTTGTCTTCCAATCTAGTGATAATGTTGATGTCCATTGAATATTTGAAGTTTGTAAAGAACTAGTTTGAGCAAATTTAGTTGTTGATTCCGAAGTTAATGTGATTGGAATAATTGTACTTTGTGATGTTGTTATTTTTTTTGTTATTATTTTTTTAGTAGTTTTGGTTTTTACTTTTCTTGTTGATGTTTTTTTTGTTGATAAAGTATTTTTTATTGAACTTGTTTCTCCAGTTTTTTTTGAAATCGATAAAGTACTTATTTTTGATTTAGTTGTAGTTATTTTTGGTTTTTTTGTTGTTGATTTTCTTGTTGTCGATCTTCTTGTTGTTTTTTTGGTTGATATTATTTTTGAGCTTTTTTTTGGTCTTGGTGTTTTATTGATGAATAATTTTGTATTTTTTTTGTTTTCTATTTTTGTATTTATCCATGCCCATTTTTTTATGTTATTTGAATATAATATAAAATTTTTAATTTTTGTTAAAGTTTGCTCAAATTCACTAAAAATAGAGTTATTTTTTATTGAAATGTCTTTTTTTTCTTTAAATTTTTCAATATTTTCATTATTATTATCATTTTGATTTTTTACTTTTGTTGATGATATATTTTCCAAGTTTGTATTCACAAAATTTTTCAAATTCAACACATTTCCTAAATTAATGTTTACTTTTTATATTTAAAGATGTGAAAATTTTTTTTTATTTTTTATTTTATTTTATTTTAATATTTACTTAATATTAAAACTATTGTTATTAAAAAAGCTTTAAAAAAATTATTTTTAATTAATTTTTTGCTAAGTTTTTAATATAAAATATACTTTTTCCATTAATTATTGATATTCGCATAATTTATTTTTCCTACCACTTTCTTTTTTTTCCAAAAAAATTTGAATCAATTGAAGAGTCTTTTATTTTATTTTTTTTTTAGTCAATGTTTTCTCTTTATATAAAATTTTAAATTATTTAAAATGTTAAAAAAATTTTCTTTTTAATATTTTATTTAAAATTTACTTTTTAGTTTTTTTTTTTTAATTTTTTTTCTAGTTTTTAAAATCATATTTTCAAAACTAATTAATGATTTGAATATTGAATGTTATTTTGCATTTTTAATATTTATTTAAAATTTAAATTTTTTATTTTGTTAGTAGAAAAAATTATTTTTTAAAAGTCAAAAAAAAAGAAAAAATTGTTTTCGTAAAAAAATAGTTACCAATAATTTCTCCTTTCAACTAGATTGAGTTAAATCTTGCTTAAGATAAAACAGATTGAATTAAATCCTTGTCAACCGAATACTTTTCCAACATTGAAAAGAAAATATAATCGAAATATCAAAATTCTACCTTAAAATGTTAAGCTAGAGTTTGACGAAACAACCGAACAAGCGAAAAGTTTTTTTTAAAGAAATACTACATAGATGTATTACTTTGCTTGGTGAACAAATCAACTCATAAAATTTTTAAAAGCAGTAACTATGATGCATACCTTTTAAAAAGATCACAAAATAGACTAAATAAAGATCAAAGTCACTCAGTTAAATTTGACGTCATTTTCGATCAATTTTTGATTAATTTCAGAGCTGGGCATAAAATTGACAAATGTTCAGAAAAAAATCAAACATGTCTAAGGCATATATTATTCTTGTTGTAAAATCAACATTTTAAAAACAAAAACGAGTTAAAATAAGATCTCAAGTTGAGTATTCTTGATTATGAGTATTGTACACTTTTTAATGGAAAGATTCTCCTTGGCTTATAATTCTTGATTCAAAGAAGCAATCATTTTTATTCGTACAGGTATTAGAACATGTTTTAACTTTTAACATTACTCAATATTTAAAAAATAATTATTTTATATTATAAAAAATTGGAAGAAATAGTAAAATATGAAAATTATTCAAATACTCTTGAAAATAATATAAAATGTATTTTATTCTAATTATGATGGTATTCTAGATGGAAGTGCATGGCCACCAAGTGGTGAAAATCAAGCTATAACAATGACTGGTATTAGAAGACTAGATAATGTACAATTTTTACTTGAAGAAGTAATTAAACAAAATATAAAAGGTGATTTTATTGAAGCTGGTGTATGGAAAGGAGGTTTATGTGTTTTAGCTACATCTATATTTCAAGCATATCAACAATATGATAGAAAAGTATTTTTAGCTGATTCTTATTTTGAAGTAAATGTTAAAGAATATCCAGAAGATGTCCATCATGTCCTCAAATGTTGAACATCTGTCACAGAACAAAAAATTATTTTTTTTTCTTTAGCAATCAGCTAAGAACTTGGATTTCTAAGATTTATTATTTTTTTTTTATTAAATTTTTGGTATAATTTTACTAAATTTATTTACTATTTTTTAACAAAAAGATTTTTTATTTAAAATTAATTTTAAAAAATCACAATTTAAATTACTATAATAAAAGAGTATTATTGTCATCAAAATTTTTTGAATCATTTAAACTATTTACATTAATTTCTAGCTTTTTCAAATCTTTAATTTTAATCAAAAATTCGGATATTTTTTCAATTGTCTCATTTAAATTAATATTTTTAAATTGAAAAATCAAATTAATTTTATCAAAAAAATTATCGTTTAATAAATAGATTAAAAACGAGTTTTCACTTGGTATAAATTTGCATCTGAATGCCTCAATTGAATACAAACTAAGTAAATTTTTTATCAATTTTAAATATTCTTTTAATAAATCATGTTTACTAAAATCAGCCATTTTGAAACTAGATCTACTAGTACTATTATTGTTATTATTATTCTTCACTTCATAATCTACTATTATTGGCTCACGGTTCAATATGTTTGTTACAAATAAAAATCCATTTTTGTATACCAAACTCTCTTTATTTTCTTCATTTAGCAACTCTACACTTAAATAAGCCAATAAATTATTTAAAATTTTTATTGTTAAAAGTTTTATAATCTCGATTTTTTTTATTCTTTTAACATTGTTCTTATTCTTGTCCAAATCATTTATATATGAATAAAACAAGTCTATTAATACTTGTATAATATTTTCTGATTCAAATAGATCATGTAAATTTTCTTCTAATTTTGAACTTAATTCCAACACTTTTAAAAGATTCATTAAAATTTCAGTACTCATTTCGCCAGTGGTATTGTTAAATTTATAATTTTGAAATAAATCTAAATTTTTTACTGAATATTCTGTATTAAGTATATCAATCAAGTGTGATGCTTTTAAAAGCTTATAATTTAGCTTTACTAAATCATAAAAGTGTGCAGTTAATTCATTTTTTTTATTCAAATCAATTTTATTAAAATTTTTTATTAATTTGTCTATTAGACTTTGTGCTTCGGTTTTATAATTTAATGATTGATCAGAGTTTGATTTGAATTGTTCAATTGTATTTTTAAGCTTTGAAATATCCAATTCGGATTCTGTTTTAGATGAGCGACGAATACTCGACTCTGAGTTGGAGCTTGAACTGAATTTAATAGTTTGATGTTTCTTTTTTGTCCATAATGGCTGCTCTATTTGCTTGCTAACTTGTTGTGGCTGTTGTTGAAATATTTTTATTAATTTTTTATTTAACTTTTTTATATTTGGTCTTTTCTCGTCCTTCTCATCTTGTTTCAGATCTGATCTTTTGATTATTTGCTTTTGATTCTTCTGAGGTTTTTTCTTATTTGTGTAATAATAGCGATAGTAAATAAATGAGCCCAAAACAGCACTTGATATAACTGATATAAACAAAATTTTGCTCGTTTTGCACATCTTTTTTTGTTCTTTTTTTCAAAGAGTTTATTTAAAAGTAAAAAAAAAAGAGTCAAATGAATAAAGAATTATGTTTTTTATTTAATTGTTATAATTTTAGAATAAAAATTTTATTTCTATGGTTTGTTTAAAATTTTATTAAAGAGAAAAAAAAACCGCGAAAAAAATTTTATAAATTTTTTTATATTAAATAAAAAAAAATTCTATTTTAATTTGGTTAATTAATTACGTTTTTTTGTATGGAGTTGTTGCCTAATGAACGCAATTAATTTTTCAAATAGATAATTAAATAATCTAAATAGACTTTCTAATTTATACACTTTGAAAATGAACTGTTTAAGCCTAACAATAATCATTATTTTAGTTTAGGACTATTAATAAGGATATCTGTATTTTTGAAGGTTTCTGGTCGAAAATTCTCAATTTTTTTTTACCGTTTGCATCTTTTAAAATTATAAAGCACAAAAATTTAATCAAGAGGAACATTTTTAGACTATAAAAGTGGCACTAAAAATATACTAGTTATGTTTAAGATTTTAGTTACCAATATTTTATTGAATTTTTTAAATTTATTAAAGATTCTGTAATAAGAAAATTAAAACCTTTTGATTTAATTTAATAGTTGGTTTTAAATTTGTTGATGAATTTCTATTTATAAACGATTATTTAAATATTTAAAATATAAAAAAAAGAATTTTTGTCAAAGTTTTAAATTTAAACAAAACAAATATTTTAATAGTTAAAACAATTTAATATTTTTATAAAAAATATATTTAAAAAAAAAAAATTTCATAAAATGAAAGTTTTGGCTTATTTTTTAATTATAATTTTATCTCTAAAATTTTTATCAACCAGTTTAATAGGAAACAACTTTGAGATTGAATCAAACATAGAAATAAGTGGATCTAAAATAAATGATTTTTTGATTGAAATAATTGAATCAAAATTTTACTTAACATGTTTAATTAGATGCAATCAGATGGAATATTGTTTATATGTTTTAACAAAGCATGATTTATCATGTTTTTTATATTCTAAATCAAATCAGTATTTAAAATTAAACTCTAAGAATTCTAATCTGTATAAAAAATTGAATAATTCAAAGTAAAATAAATTTTTTCTGAGGTTATAAAATTTAATTATATTTAAACATTTTAAAAGTATTGGTTTAATTTATCATTGGCCTATATTTAATTCTAAAATGACAGAAATTATCAAGAACAATCATTTGTACAACCCAAATAATGTATTATTTACTCAAGATAGATTCCAAAACAAAAATTCAGCTCTTAGTTTTAATCAAGGTTATCTTCAAGCACCCAGTGATTTTTATTTTGGTCAAAATTTTACTTTTATGAGTTGGTTTAAAGCTAAAAAAGCTGGTCTATATTCAAGATTAATAGACTTTGCGAATATACCAAATAAAGACAATGTTCTTATATTTTTATTTCAAGGCTTTGAATTCAGACCTGGAGTTCGTGTTGTAAGCAATTCTCAAAGTTCACAAGAAATTGTGGTAAAAAACAAGTTAATTTTTGACATATGGTATCATATTGCTGTTGTTTTGAATGTTAATAAAATATATTTGTATTTAAATGGTGTTTTAGAGAATAGTGCTAATTCTCCGTTATTTGAAAACGTTTCTAGAAGTCTAAATTATATTGGCAGAAGTCATTGGTATCCAAATAATCAAGATCTAACCGCCGAAATAGATGATATTAAAATATTTGACAAAGCAATGAGCAATTTAGAAATTTTTAATGAATATTTAAAATATTAATTAAAACATTTTATTTTAATACATTTTGAATAAACAAAACTTTACATTTATAACTTTACTTTACATTAATGATTATTATTGTTTTATTGAATAAAAATAACTGTCCCATGGACATCTGTAGAAAAATAAGAAAAATAAAATAAAATAGGATAAAATAAAATTATAATATTTTATAATTAAATTAATAAAATTTATAATTAAATTTTACAAAAAAAAACAAAACAAACTTTACCCACGATTGTCAAAAACCGTTAAAATCGATTAAAAGCAACCAAAATTTCTACTACCTAATAGTGATACCTATGCGTGGTACTAACAAGAGAAAAAATAAACAAGGACAAGGTGGGTCGAACTCATCCTCTCCTGATAAAGATAAAAAAAAGCCAAAAAACTCACAAAACAATGAAAATCAAAACTCAAAAAAGATTCAAAATAAAAAAATTGTAGATATGGTTGATAAATCTGAAAAGCTGAGAGATATCACAGACCTAAACGAAAGTTGCGCTTCCATTTTATCATCAAGCGAAGATGAACCAATTATCAAAGAAAACAATAACAAAAATACAAATATTAACACACATATCAGACCTAAATCTCAATTAATTGCACGCTTTACCGGTGAAAATTTAAAAGACTTTATTGACGAGTACGAAATAAAGAAGGAAATACTTAAATATAAACCTCATGCTAAAATTAATCAAGCGTATATAATCAGAAAAAGTTCAACGCTGGTAATCGAAGCCCAAGATGAGAATTCATTAAAAGTAATAGAAGATAAATGGCCAAAAACCGCGTTCAAATCAGGTATTCATCAACTAAACTCAAACAAAGAAAAGAAATACGAATTCATAATAAGAGGTATTAGCACATCAATTAACATTGAAAGCGAAGAGTTTAAAGAAGACATGGATGATCAAAATATAGTAGTCCTTTATAGACTCTACAAAAAAAGTACGAATACTCCAATGTCATGTGCTAGAGCATATACAAATGATTTAATAAACTTTCAAAACATTCTTATAAATGGTCTTAAAATTGGATTTAATAGACATGTGAGATGCGACAAATGGATCTACTCAGATAAACCCATGCAATGTTCAAAATGTAGTCAATTTAACCATCTACGCAAAGACTGTCCAAACAAAGAAGATAATTTTATTATATGTCTTGTATGCAGCGACCAACACAACTACCTAAATTGCCCATATAGAAATACTCCAACACAATTCAAGTGTATTAACTGTGGCGGTAATCACACAGCAGTTAGTAAACAATGCCCAATAATGAAAATAGAAACAGAAAAAATTAAAAACAATAAACTTAAGAGAATACCTACAGATTCCACACGTATATTTTCACAATTCAATCCCCAAATGCAAAATAACTATTCTAAAAACATTAACCTAACCCTAAACTATGTAACTAAAAATCACAACAATGACGAAATTATCACCTTAATACAAAAATTATTAATCATAGTCACTCAAAGACAAGACCAACTTTTAAACATCATACCTAATTCATCTAACCAAAATGATACAAATAGTTCATATGCTTCAAAATTAACAAATAACATCAATGCTTCAAGCACGCAAACGAAAATTCAATATAGATCTAATCCTCGAGTAAGTAATCAAATTCCTCAAATTTCCCAAAATACTTATCTAAAAAGCAACCAAAACCTAAATCAAAATACTATCCCTTTAATTCAAAATACTCAAGTGCCAAACCAACTAACACCCAACAACCAAACACTATCAATAATTCAAACACTCGAAGCTCAAAACAGCTCAAGCTTAAATCGAATTCATCCGACTTATCATACACTAACAAACGCATACAGTCAACCATACTATGGACCATACTTCACTCATACCATACCACAACCCCAATATCTTAATCAAACATGAATGAAATCGAAAATATTAAAATAAGCCATTTAAATATTAGATCAATAAAAAACAAATTCCATGATATTAATAAATATATAATAAAAAATAAAATACACATATTATGCTTAAACGAAACCTGGCTTAAACCAAATGACCAATTTCTAAATCTACCACAGAATTACAAAATTCTAAGAGCTGATCGATTAATTAAAAAAGGCGGTGGTGTTGCAATCATATATCATAAAAACCTAAAAATATCAAAAGATGTTATAAATCATGAAAACCAATACATTATCCTTACGCTGAAAACAGGACTAAATAACAAAAACCTGAACATAATAAGTGCATATACCCCACCAGATCAAGAAAAATCGATTTCGTTTCTCGAAGAGATTATAAACAAGCATAAACATGACCAAAATATTATTCTAGGCGATTTTAATGCTAAAAGCCAATTGTGGTATTGCAATAGTGAGAATAACAAAGGCAAAAACTTAACTGAAATTGTTCATAAATACAATTTATGCATCATAAACGATCACAGACCGACCTATAAAAACAGTAATAACATTCTAGATCTTGCTTTGTGCAGTTCTAATATATATACCTCGATTAACAACTATAACGTGAAAGACATAAAGATAACTGACCATTTTCTACTAAGTTTTGAACTTGCTTATCTATTTGTAAAAACCAAAAAAATTATAAAACTACATGACAAGATCAATTGGCTAGAGTACCAAGAAAGATGTGAAAAACTATTTTACACTTCTAACTATTTAAACAACAATAATATAAACGAAAAAACAACAATTCTTACTAACTTAATAAATTTAGCGTACGAGGAAACTGTGCCAAAAAAAATAATAAATGAAAACTTAAGTTCGAAATTTCTCTTGCCTAAAGAAATCCTTGATCTTGTGCACCTTAAGAAAAAAATGAAGAGGAAATTCACTCAAACTCAAAACAACATCTACAAAAATATTTACAATAACATAAACAATAAAATTCAAAGATATAATCGTAAAAACAAATCAATAAGCTATAATAAGCTATGCGAAATCTCATTAAAAGATAAGCCAAATGAATCCAAGTTCTGGAAAAAAATTAAATCGATTGAAAAACCTAATAACAACCATACAAAAATACTACCAAATTCTGATTTAAATGATACCGAGAAAGCTAACTTATTCGCAAACAATCTCGAAAATATTTTTACCAACAACAACGAAACTAATCCTTCATATCCCAAATCAAAAATAAATATTAAAAACGAAGATCTTATAACACAAATAGAATTCGAAAATGCACTTAAAAAATTAAACGAAAAAAGTTCTCCGGGAGATGATGGTATTACAAACAAAATGATAATTAACGCATCTAAATCTATTCATAAAGCTATTATCGACTTATTCAACTTATCACTAGAAAAATCAAACATCCCTGTCACTTGGAAACACGCAAAAATCACAATCATTCCAAAAAAATCAAACGATCTGGATAATATAAATAACTATAGACCAATATCTCTCACTAGTTGCCTGGGTAAACTAATCGAACGTATAGTAACGAATCGGTTTTCAAAATTTCTTGAATCAAATAAGCTATTATCACAATACCAATCGGGTTTTAGAAGCAAAAGATCTACTCATGATAACATTTGTAGGATCATAAACGACGTAAAATTTGGTTTTAACCACAATCAAAAAACAGGTCTGCTACTTTTTGATATACAAAAAGCATTTGATAAAGCTTGCCATGTTACAATTTTAAAAATCTAAAAAGACTCTAATACGCCTTCTTTAATATATAACTGGATAGCTGAATTTCTATCGAATCGTACATTCAAAGTACAAATAAACAATGAAACGTCAGAACTAAAAAATATAAAAGCATCAGTGCCACAAGGAAGTGTTTTATCACCCATACTATTTTCAATCTACATAAACAGTGTGGTTAACTCAATAGAAGGAATCCCAAATGCTAAAATAGCCCTTTTTGCGGACGACATTGCAGTATGGCTGTCACATAAGAACATCGGCTCGATTAGAGCTAATTTACAAAAAATAATAAACAACATTAACAAAACATGCAAGGAAAAAAACCTCATCTTAAACAAAGACAAAACATCGTATACCATTTTCTCAAAAATTGGTTACCGACAAATATATCATTTCAAATCAAACATCAATCTTTTTATCGACAAAGAATTAATAAAAAAGGAAAACAACCCGAAATTCTTGGGCATCACATTCGATCCTAGCCTCAACTTTAGACAACACTTCAAATTTTTTTTTTAATTTAAAAACAAAAGAAAGTGAAAAATTACTGATGAAAAGCAGTTGGTCTGTCTATACCCCGCTATGTCTAACAGATGGTGTTGAATTCCGTCATAAAATTTATTCGAAATTTAACACCATTCACTTGAGGGCATTTGGATGACATTATTGTTGGACACCATGATAGGTTTTTGCTTAGAAAACTTGTCGTGGATTTGTTAAGAAAATTTACCGCCATTAAGTGGCGAGTAAAGCGAAACCATCACAATACAACTTTTTTCATCAATTATTTTAATAAACTATTTATTTATAAACCTTAATTTAATTGTCCACTACATACGCTCAGCAGTTAATCCTGTTGACGTTACTTCTAGAAACAAGGCTCCTTAGCCTGCGCGCCTACGTAGTGGAACAGTATAAATACGAGGTATTATTTTATTACACTTTTAATAGAAAAGCTTGATGGGTATATTTTAATCTTCATTCTTTTAAATAGAAATTATTAAATTACATTAAGTATTTATCACAAAGTACTGCGTTTTAGAAAATTAATTTCATTTTAGTTTTAGAAATTTTACAAATTGTAATAACTTTGTTTTATACTTAGAAAGAGACTCTTATTTAAAAAAATAATTTATTTTATTTTTATTATTTTATAAACAATTTTAATTTAATTTGCTTTTGATCCAATTCTTGTAAAAATTAACATTTGTATTTATACCAGGTCTGTAAGACTGTCCACATCCCTGACCATAAGAAACTACTCCAATAACATACCAAACTTGGTTTAATTTGTACATAATCGGTGATCCTGAATCACCTGCACACGTGTCTTTTTTGCCATCCAAATAACCAGCGCAAAATTGTGATTTTTTATTTGTAATCATAAACTGTGTAACTAAATCACAACTAGTAAAATTTAACAATTCTAAATCAACTTGTCTTAAAACATTTGAGCCTAGATAATATTGTAATTCACTAGTGCTACCAAATCCGGTAGCATATAAAATAGAGCCTATTAAGGGCTGTTTTTTAGCTGCTAAATCAAAACATATCCAATCTGATTTTGATGTTTTCACTATATTCCTATCTAATATTAACAAAGCAATGTCGTTCAAGTACATTCTTGAATCAAAATTTTCATGTATTATAACTTGTTTTATTTTATAAACTTGATTTCTTTTTAATTTATCTACTTCTTGATTATGAATACCAACATATACGGTGAGTATACTAGCCAAATCGGGGTGATATAAATTGGGTTTTATTGATAATTCACTGTTTAAGGATTCAATACGTGCTTCTAAATTATGTACACAATGAGCTGCGGTTAGAACCGTGTTTTTTGATATTAGAGATCCACCACATATATGTGACACATTGTACCATGTGCTTACTACTTTATTCTCTCTTGCTATGTACAAATTAAATTTGTAATTAATACCAATTGATACAAGCCATGGCCAAGAGTACGGTATTACTTCAACTCCTCCGATTATACGCGAAGTTTGCTCCAAAATCGGATCGTAATATTGATAGCCGCAATTAAAACACTTTGTCTCGTTTAAACAACATTCATAAGCACCTTGTGTGTTTGCACATTCAGTTGAATTGTTACAAGTAGTGTTGTATACTTCACACTCGTTTATATCCACACATTCATTTGTAATTGGTTTTCTACTAAAGCCTGATTGACACTCGCATTTAAATGATCCTGGAGTGTTTAAACAAACACTATTCGCAATAGATGTACACGGATTATCAATAGCTATACACTCGTTTATGTCTATACAATGTTCATACTGAACGGACCATTTAAAACCGGGCTTACATTCGCATTCAAACGAACCATTTTTGTTTAAACATGCTGATTTCGCTGTCTCTGACTCACAATTAAAGTATTCACACTCGTTTATATCTACACATAATTTATCTTCTTCGGACCACTCATAGCCAGATGAACATTCACATTCTAAATTATTTTCTCCATCTTTACATGTAATTGATTCGTTTTCTTGTTGCAAACAGTAACAAGTTTTGTTTCTAAGTAAAATTTCTTTAAAGCCTTGTTTACAAGGCTTACAATTAATTCCGTTTGATTCTTTTAAACCGGGCTTTATTTTGAATATAACAATTAACAATATTGCTAATATTATAAAAGCTATTAATACAAGTACTATAGAAGCTATTAATAGTTTAAACTTTTTCGATTTTATAAAATTTGCTCTTTTTTGTTTATTATTATTTAGATTTAGATTTATATTTATCTCGTTCTCGTCTACTACAGGCTCTTCAACATTTACCTTTTTAGACTTGTCTGAGATTCTATCAGATTTTCTAAATTGTTTAACAAATTTTAACATTTTTTATTTTCTCATCATGGAAACGTTTTTATATTTAATTTTTGTTATTTATTTTTATTTTTTTTTTTCAACTAATTTAAATAATACCTGAAAAATAATTATGTTTAGTTGCTTTTTTAGTTTTTTTTTTTTTTTTTAAAAATTTATTTCATAATTTTTAAAAACTCGTGAAATCGATTAAATGTCAAATTATATAATTTTGTTAAATCCTTTCTTTTTTTTTAAAAATTTTTTAAAAAGATATAAAAACACTTTTAAAGATTTTGGTCTGTTTGAATTAAGATTGATTTTAATTTGTGACACATAATATTATATAATAATAACAATAATAATAATAATAATAATAATAATAATAATAATACAAATTTTATTTAAAAAGGTTAAAAATTTTATTAAATTTTAAAATTCAAGCTGATTTTCTCTAAAGTTTATATTTGTTTTTTAAAAATAAAAAAAAAGAAGAAAACTCTATGAAGTTAATCTTTAATAACCTAGTAATATAAATAAATAAATCTTACTTTTTGCTAGAGACTTTATAAAAAGATTAATCTTTGTGGTTTGAGGTGTTGAACGAACGAGATTCTTTTTTTTCGTATAAAACAACAATGGAACTTTGTTTTATTTCTTATTTATACAAGAAATATTTCAAATTTATAATCTTCTTTTTTGAATACTATATATAGTCTAGATTTTTTCTTAATTAATAAAATAATATAAAAAAAAAAACAAGATTTTTCTAATTTTAATTTTTATTATGATTTATGAAATTTATGCTTTATTTAAACAAAAAATAAATAAAATTTAAAAAATTACACCCTTAAAATTGTTTTTGCAATCGATTTTCTAAAGTAATAATCATTCTGTTGCAAAATTATTTTCGTTTGTTTTGTATTTTATTGAATGTATAAAAACGCAATTTATTATGCAGAAAAGTGATTTTATATTTAAATGAAACCAATTTGAAATAAAATCATGGATTTTGAATTTTTTTTAGAAAATTCGAAAATCTTAATAAAATAGAAGCCTGATTAATTATTTTAATAAGTTAATAAACAATTTACCTTGATTGAAAAGAAAATTTAAAAATAAGGTTTAAAAAGAAGCATATAGTGTTGTTTAGAAAGCTTTAAAAAAAATATATAAAGTAGAGTTAAATCCCTGGATATTATTGTCAAAGCAGAAAAATGGTTAAGGATTAAAAAATGATTTTTATACTTAAGTTGTAGTTTCCTTAATAAAAATTACAATTAATTTGTTTTCTAAATAAATTTCTTAGCTTGATTTAAAGTGATATAGTTTAAAATTATGTCTTGGCTTTTTGAATTGTATTGTTAAGCTTAGAAAAAAAAACTACCTAATTCGTAATTACATAATTCAGTTATGTTAAAAAGCAGACACTTTTTGTTATGTGCAAGTAAAAGCATTAAATTATAAGCTTATACTTTTATTTGGTAAAACTTTTTAATATTTGAAATCTAAGTAAAAAAAATATTTATCAAATTCATAGATTATCTATTTGTTATTGCTTAATTTAAATTAGTTATTTCATGGGCGTGAAAAATTTTCAAATCAAAACTTATCAAAATAGTTTTAAACAAAAAAAGATCAAATTCAACTATATAGAATAATAAAAAAAGATATTTCATATAGATGTAAAAAAAATTTCTATAATTTTTTAACTAAATTAATTTTTATAAAATATTAATATTTTCGATTATGTAATTTTGTTAGATAAATAATTAGTTTTTACTTTTTTAACAAAAACAGAGTGTAATAATAATTAGAATCAGATAAAGTTGATTTTATAATTCAAAGAGAAGAACAAAAAAAATAATAAATCAACAACCAACAGGAACTGGTCCATTGTCTTTGGTAAAATAAGCACCACTTATTCTTTCTGGTATTTTCTTATTATTATGATATACTTGAATAATTGGACTTTTAATATTGTATTTTGTTCTAAAATCATGTGTAGCTTTAAATGATCCTCTCCAATCAGTAAAATCATCAATTATAACAAAACCACCAACATTTAAATATGGATATAATGCTTCAAGTGATTGCCAAGTAGATTCATATAAATCACCATCTAATCTAATTACACTAAAACAACTAAATTTATTCTCTTTAATTGCTTTTGGAAGTGAATCTTTAAAATATCCAACTAAATAATCTAATTTTGGATAAAATTCTGATTCTAAATCATTTATTGTATTTGTTATTCCTACTTTAACTCCTTCAGAACCTATTTTATCTCTTATAGGTTGAATATTAAAAAATAAATCAAGTCTTTTTTTAACTCCATCTACTCCACCTGTAGCTTCTTTGCTAAGTATAGAAATTTGTTCAGCACCAACATGATTTGCATCTTCAGGATATTCTTTAACATTTACTGGAGGTATACCTTCATAAGAATCAGCTAAAAACACTTTTCTATCATATTGTTGATAAGCTTGAAATATAGATGTAGCTAAAACACATAAACCTCCTTTCCATACACCAGCTTCAATAAAATCACCTTTTATATTTTGTCTAATTACTTCTTCAAGTAAAAATTGTACATTATCTAGTCTTCTAATACCAGTCATTGTTATAGCTTGATTTTCACCACCTGGTGGCCATTGACTTCCATCTAGAATACCATCATAATTAGAATAAAATACATTTGATATAATATTTTTTACAGTATTAATGTACAATCTAGCTGTTCTTAATGATTCAGGAGACATATTATTTAAACTATAAATACCAAGTCTAATATTATATTTAAAATGATATTCACAATAAGCTTTTAAATTTGGCGAATTTTCAAGAGCATATGAACAACTTTCATTTTTTACTATTGCTTCCAATTCTTTATATTGCGATCTTTTGTAACAATTTTTACATAATTCTGAGCTATGGTCAAATTTCAAATTAGATAAATATTTTTTATTGCTTATATAATATAATACAATCAAAATCACTATTACGCTTATTATTATATTTTTAGATGATAATTTTTTATTTTGAATGATACTTAACATTTTTCTTGAATACAATGTAGTTAAATTCATTTTTAAAATTTTAAATCGAAATATTCTGAGTTTTAATCGATTTTAATCTAATTTTAGACGAATAATAATATTTAAAATAAAATTTAATTCAAGCTGATATAATTAATTTGAATAGAATAATAATAAGTTGAAACTTTGTATGATTAAGTAAACATTTTTATTTAAGCTATATTAGTTACAATTTTTAATTAAAAAATTTTCAACAAGTTTTGATTGTTTTTTATTTAATATTTTTCAATTATTAGCTAACCCTATTCACCTTTAGAATGGAATTATGAAATAGAAAATTATTAAATTAGAAATCTTTTTTTTTTATAAACTTGTATCTATAAACAAGTTGGTAAAAACGGTCTTGTTTATATTTGATACTCTAGATAAGGAGAAATATATTTTTTCTATTTGTAAATACTTTTATAATACTTTGATATTTTTTAATCCAAATTTTGATTATTTTTAAATTACTTTAGTTCACATGTTGTCCACCTGGTTTAGAACTAGTTTTATGAGTAATTGTCAGCTTATCTTTAATTATTAAAATTAATATTTTAATACAATAAAAAGCAAAAGTAAAATAAAATTTATTTAAATTTTAAATTTTATCTATACCCAAGTCCAATGTCATATATTTTTTTCTTTTTTTTTGGAAATTTTTGATGAACTTAAATTTGAACAAATGATAAAAAATAATGTATAATATTTTTATGAAATATTTTGAATATTTACTAATATTGCATTAATTGATTTATTGTAATTGTTACAAGTCTAGACTCATATTTTATTTATCTATCTATCTTTTATTTACCTACCAAAGCGTAAAAATTACAACAATTAATAAAAGTATTATTTTGAACAGAAAATCAAAATTAAAAATTTGTTATATTTTTGTATTAAACTAAAGAAATGATATTAACTTTGACTAAATTTCGTAGATTTTTCACGGTTTTATTAATTTTTTGCTTATTTATTGTTTATATATTTATAAACAAGAAAGAATCTAAAGCAAAAGAAGAAAATTTATTTCGGACAACAATTAGTAAAAAGTATATTCAATATGAATGTTCAGACGGAGATCTTTGTGGAGGATATGGAGACAGACTAAAGGGTTTATTGTCAACTTATGCATTTTCTTTGATGACAAACAGAACTTTTTTAATTAAAATGACAAAAGTTTGTGACATGGAAAATTTTATTATTCCGAACAAAATTAACTGGAGTTATAAGCAAATAAATTTAACTAGTATAGAATCATATAAGCTATTGAATATTCGTTGGAATACTTCTATTAAAAAAAAATTTAGATATTTAGACATTAATCAAATAGGCAAAGATGCTCAATTAATAGTTGTTAAAGCAGGTAATAAGTTTTCGGATTTTTTCAATGAAAACAAACATTTAAAACCAATCATCAAAAAATTGGGTTATGATTTAAAAAAATTTAAATTTCCATTTTTGATGAGAAAATGGTATTCAGATTTGTTTAAATTTAGTGCTAGCTTTAATAAGTTGTATAATAATTATACAAATCTATTAAAATCCAACAATGATACCACGATTGTATGTGCACAAGTTAGAATCGGTGACCCTGGTCATCAGGCTGAATTAGCCTCTAATATTAGTCTTGAATTTTGGAACTTCATTAAAAATAATATTACGTCTAAAATGGAAACAGATAATTATAGATTGTTTATTACATCAGACAGGGAATATGTTAAAAAAGAAGCTGAGGATGAATTCCCAAATAAAGTTGTTTATGTAGCTGATTCAAGCCATCATATAAGTAATGATCTGAAAGAGCTAAAAGAAAATAAATGTGATGTTTTTCAATATATTTTGTTAGATTTTAATTTATTACAAAATTGCGATTATGCTGTTATTAGTCAATCAGGATTTGGTATACTAGGAATATTAAATAGAGACAATCCTTTTAAGAATTTATATATTTATACTAGAAAAAATCAGAAACTTTTGAAAAATGATTATTTCAATAGAAAAAATTTGATATTTAAAAAAATTGAAAATTCAGATGATTTATTTTTTCTTTAATTAGAATTTAATAATTTTAAATAAATAATCTTTATAAAAAAATTAAATAAGAGAATATTTATTTTTCATATTTTTAGACTTTTTTACACTGTATAAAATTTTTATTTATCTAAATTTTAGTAAAAAATACTAAATTATTAATTTCAAGAGAAATAATCGGAGATTCATTTTCAAAAATATCTACTAAAAAATAAAAATCCGAATTTGTAAAAAATGCACCAATTACACAAAATTTTTATAAAATGTCTTAAAGATGTGTTGGTGTTTGTAGATGGTATATAGTATAACTACACCTTCAAGCTACATCATCTAGCTGTTTTTAATAATTCAGGAGACATATTTTTCAAACTTTAAATTCCAATGTAGTAGAAGAATTTTGAAGAACATATGGACAATTTTCAATTATTAATTTTGTTTCCTATTCTTTGAATTGTGATCTTTTCCCAACTATAAATATCCCTATTCCAAATAGTGACATTATAATTTAAAACTTTTAAAGTCAAAAAATAGCTGATGGAAAACGTTTAGTTGATAATCGTCTATTCTAAATAGTGTGCTTATGTATCGAACATATACATAAGCTAAATATTAAGTAAATACGTTAAACACAACTATAAAATCTAAAATAATTAAAACAAAAATTTTTTTATTTTGATCAAAATATGACTTATGGCATATTACTGCATATTACTTAAACTATAAACATATATTTAAAATTACATTAGCAATAATATACGATAAATTGTATAAGTATATTGCATGAAATTAAGAACTCTTTTCCAAACATGTTAAATAAACAAAAACATATTATAAAAATTAAAAAACCAACTTGAATGCGTTTCTAAACTTATAATAATATAAAATTTTTAATATTTTAAATTACAGCCACTAAATGTTTTAATATTCAAATAAGTTTAATGTTACCTGTAAATAATGGATAAGACCCTAATTAATTTGAAAATAAAAACAAATAATTTTATATAATAGTTTGAATCGAGATCATTTTCTCTGTTTTAGATATAATCCTCAAATATGATAGAACAAAATCATCTTATTTCAATTTATTTAGAAAAAAAAAAGATAAAATCTTTTATATTTATTAATAGTTTTTAAATATGAGTTAGTTATAATAGTCGTCAACACTGTCGTAAATCGGATGTCTTCTGTTAACCCTTCTCTCTGAGTTTTTACGCTTATCAACTAAACGTTTTCCATCAGCTATTTTTTTACTTTAAAATTTAAAATTTTATTTGAAAATAATAAATTTTTTTTTTTAATGTTTAAAATTTATTCTTACTCAATTTCCATTTTTAAGATATCATCTTCTGCTAGACCTCTTGGTTTAAAACTGGCCTCATGAATCATTGCTCTTATTTTCTCCATACAATCAGCCTGATTCAACAAAGCTTTTCTTGTTCTTTCTGATCTAACTATTAAATAACCTTCTTTATTAATTCTATGTACTTGTTTCTCTTTTAGTTTATCTCTAATCCATTTCGGAATCCAATCAGACGAGTCTACATGAAACCTAATTTCTACTCCAGATTGAGCTATTTTATGTATATTATTAAACTTATTTACCAAATTTTAATTATTTTTAAATTACTTTTGTTCACGTGTTGTCCACCTGGTTTAGAACTAGTTTTATGAGTAATTCTAAGTTTTTCTTTAATTATTAAAAAGTTTATATATAATAATACAATAATAAGCAAAAGTAAAATAAAATAAAATTTAATCTAAATACCGATTGGAATATAGCCTGAGAATTTATCTTCGGTTGATTCGAATTTTATATTCGGTTTAGATATTGAATCAAGATTAGTTTTTGGATAGAGTTTATCTAAGCTTATAGAGCTTTTGTAACCATTTTGAATTGTAGTTGTTAAGCATCGATTAAGTAATTGTTTAAATTGAATAATTTTGGTTATATTCAGAATTGAAAGCATTTTTTTTAAATTTAAATTTAGTATTTATTATTTGGTAAAAATATTTATTTTATTAAATAGTTTGTTTTGTCTTTAATTTCAAATTTCAAATTTTTATTTACTTAAGCTTCAGTTTTTAAATTTATAATTTTGTTTCAAACTGAAATTATTTCAAAATTTTAAATTTATTGTACATTAATTCATATCTCCTAATCTAAATGGTTCCAAAACAAAGTTGAATTTATGTGATATTCTAAAAAGATCTTAAATTAACTTATGTATAATAGAAAAATTAAAAGAAAAAGTAAATAGAGATAAGCCATAATTACTCTCAGAGTTTATAAATAATAATTTAAAAAAAAAATAAGATTATTTAATTATTATATATTTAAAATGAGGCTGAACCTATAATCCTTCTCCCCTTAAAAAAAAATATTTGTTTCATGATACGAAAAAAATAAAAATGCTTTTTCAGAATTCTTTATACACTTTGGTGAATTAATATAAGGACAGTGTATTTTCTAAACTAAATAAGATATTGATCTGAAATTTTGGGTTTAAGTTAATTGTCTTAAGCCAAAACAACACACAAAAAACTAGACTTAAATTCGAAAGAAATAGAAAGTTATATTAAAATTTCAAATTTTGCTGTTGAATAATTATAAGGACAGATCAAATTTTTAAATAAAAAAAAATAATTATAGTTCAAAATTTATTCTCAATAATGAGTTTTTTTTCCATTTAGTTTAATTACTTCATAAACTCTTTCTGGCATTGAATCTATAAGAGGCTTCGTGTCCTTTTCAGCGATTTCTGTCCAACTCTTTAAGATCGCTTTCTTAAGCTCACTTTTTGAGTCATACTGCCTACCATTACTATAAACTTTACGAGAAAGTATTCCCCATAAGTTTTCAATGGGATTTAAGTCTGGGGATTGTGCCGGCCAGTCCATTACCCTGATTTTTTTATGCTTAAACCATTGTAAATTTGCTTTAGCTCGATGTATTGGTGCATTATCTTGCTGAAAAATCCAATTTGTACCTCCTATTTTTTTTCCAATATTAAGAAGATGATTACTGAGCAGTTGGCGATAATCAGCACTATTCATTTTCTGATCAATAAAACAAATTTCACTTTTACCTTTCCCGGAAAAAGAAGCCCATATCATAACACTACCACCACCTTGTTGGCGTCGCTTAGAAAATATTTTTTCTTTACGAAGGTCATGCCAATAATAAAGGTAACCATCAGGACCGTCAAGATTAAATTTTTTTTCATCGGACCATACAACTGACTTCCATTCATCTGTCCAAGACATATGCGATCTAGCCCATTTAAGTCTATGCTCAATATTTTTATTAGAAAGTGGTGGTATTGATTTTATTTTTTGATATTTTAGAATTTCTGATTTGTTTATTACATTTCGGATAGTCCATCTCGATATATTAATGTTTAAATCATGTTTTATCTTGGCACAAGAAACTGAATTATTGCTGGCTAGCCTGATTATTGATCGAGTAGTTCTACTATTGATTTTTTTTTTACGACCTGAGCGTTTTAAAACTCCATAAGAGGCAGGATCTTTTAAATAATTACCAACTACTGTCTTTGATCGATTGATTTTCTCAGCTATCTGGCGATAGGAAAGATCTTTCTTTCGAAGTCTATCAATAGTTTGTTTTTCTTTTTTTGTAAGGACAGAACCACGAGGCATATTTATTTTGTATTAAATTTAAATTATTTTTTCATAAAATTAAGAAAAATCAAGTTTCAATATATATTTATATTAAAAATTTGAATTGTCCTTATAATTATTCAACAGCAAAATTTGAAATTTTAATATAACTTTCTATTTCTTTCGAATTTAAGTCTAGTTTTTTGTGTGTTGTTTTGGCTTAAGACAATTAACTTAAACCCAAAATTTCAGATCAATATCTTATTTAGTTTAGAAAATACATTGTCCTTATATTAATTCACCAGAGTGTATTTTTAATTTTATTTTTAAATTAATCAGATTTTTATATGAAGCTAACTTAAAGCTAAATTAAAATTTTCTTTTAAAACTTTGTCAAAAAATATTTTTTAAACGATTTTACAAAACTACTTAAAATAAAATAATTAAAAACTTTTCTTAAAAATTTATTTAAATTAGAGAAAAATTGTAAACAATTTCTAATTATGTATAGCTTTAAATGATCCTCTTGAATCAGTAAAACCATCAATTATAACAAAACCACCAATATTTATATATGGATATTATGCTTTACTAAGTATAGATATTTGTACCAACATGCATCTTCTTGATATTCTTTAACATTTACTGGAGGTATACCTTCATAAGAATCAGCTAAAAACACTTTTCTATCATATTGTTGATAAGCTTGAAATATAGATGTAGCTAAAACACATAAACCTCTTTTCCATACACCAGCTTCAATAAAATCACCTTTTATATTTTGTCTAATTACTTCTTTTAGTAAAAATTGTACATTATCAATAATAACTTTTTATTTTGAATCATAGAAAACATAAAAAGTTTTTTTAATAGAATATTTTATCTAGACAAAACAGAATCTAAATTAAAATTAAAATGATTTTGCACTTAATTGATTACACATTTTAAATTTTTTTTTTTTAAAGATTGTTAATTTAAGCCTTTAAAATAATTTACAAATTTGAAAATTATCTTTATAAAGAATTTTAACAAATAAATGCTTTAAAAAAGTATTCATATTTTTATCTTATTTGGTAAGCATGATCAAAAGCAAATAAATATAAACTCATGAAAAATACAATTAATTATATCCAATTTTTACATTATACATCCTTTTATAAAATACCCAAAATAATAAAAGCACATTATAATTTTTCTAAAATAAAGATTTTAAAAAATTTACTTTTATCGACATGTAAATTAAAAAAGTTAGCCATCATTATTTGAATGATCTTTTATAGTAAAATTGGGGTAATCATACCATCAAAATCATCTCATGGTTTTATATCAAGTCGATGTAGAAATTATTTACAATATTCTCTGGATAGTTCATCTTTTTTAATGGTATTACTACTTCTTAACATGTGATATTCATTAATATGTTGAATTGTTTTTTTGATTTATTTCAAGCATATGCAACAACGAGATTCTAAATTAATTCGGAAAAATTTGGAAAAATTCTAACCAAATCTTTTTCGGTTAAATGCCTGCTTGAACTTATCATGAAAAGATTCAAGACCATTGCTTGTTGAAGGTATACAAATCCCATCAACATATCCTTTATACCATCCACTGTCTTTATCAACCGATTGATATAATAAAATTGTCAGCAAATTTATTAATTTATGAATTATTTTATTATTTCCACTTTTTTTCAAACAATTCGATAGCTTTTTCAAACAAATCTGCACGATAAATCATTTGTATGTTTATTATGTCAAGTCAAATGAGTTTATTTATTGAAACAGAAAAAATTGCAAGTCTTTTGTCTATATTTCTAATAACATGGGCACAACAATTAAATCTTTTTGTAAAATTTAAAATTTTTTTAAAACCAAATTTTATTGCACCAGCAGTATCTGCAACTAAAATTGTTGGATTTATATAGTATTTATAGTATAGTCCACGCCAATGTTTCAAATCATTAAGTGTTGATTGATTACTAACTGTTTTGGATTTTCGCATTGCTTTAAACATATTATTTAATGGTTTTTTTTATATTTTAGTGATGCTGAACCACAATCAGAGCCAGTTTCGGATTTGGATTCACTTTCCAATAATTCAGGATCATGAACATCAAAATCAGGAATTTTTTCAAATAAATAATTCCCATAATCAGATAATCTAAAATATGAAAGGTTAATTAAATTAAAATAATTTGTTTTTTTCAAAATTTACGAACGTCCTGGTTTATAAAAACGAGCAATATCTTTTAAAGTTAAAGCATAACTAGCCACTCTATCATTTGATACTTTATTATTAAATCGCCAAAGAAATTCATCAATATAAGATTGAATGTAAATTCTTTTACAACCACGCATTTCTTTAAATTTTTGTTTACAAGAATTCCATAAACTCTCAATACGATTTGTACACGCACCTTATAAAACATTATTAAAATATTTTTAAATTTTAAAATTTAAAATTTAATATACCGGTTTTTGGATCAATGAAATTAATACTATGATTTACAGTTTTATGCTGAAAGTCTTTGAAACTTGACAATTTATTATAAGACGCCCAACAGTCTGAATAAATTATTGTTCCTGATTTACATTTTTCAACTACAATACTAATTAAAGTTTCAGCTTCTCGATCATCTACTATTTGCATATAACATTTAGAACTTTTAAATTGTTCTGTGTTTCGTTCAACAAGACCAAAAACCCACACTTTATCACGATCCAAATCTTTCCCCTTCCAATGCTTTACCTTAGCATACATCGATTCATCGATTTCGACAATTTGACCAACACCACCTAATACTAAATTTTTCTTATCTAAACTTAATGTACAAATTTGTCTTAATCGTGCAAAAACACCACAAACCATCGAAATCGATGAATCGATGTATGCTAAGGTATGATTAATGATATAAATGATATACAATTGATAAAATTGAAAAATGTTTTTTAATACGGTTTTAAAGAAAAAGAAATATTTTTTTCTGAATTTATAATATGTATAAGCAGGCTTTTTGAGTTTCTATACTTTTTTGTAAAATTTTGTTATTTTTTTTATTAAATTTGTTGTAAAATTTACTAATTTTGTTGTTATTTTTATGGATTAAAAATATTATCGTTTTTTTATTTTTATTTTTATCTAAATTTAATTCAATCAAGATTTTTTATTAACCAGTTGGTTAAAAATAATTTTTGAAAAAAATAGATTCTTTTTATCAAATATTTCGATTTTTTTGTAATATTGCATTAAGTTATACATCTTTTTATTTAGATTTTAAGCTCGTTACGCTTATATTAACCAAATCTATACAAATAAAAAATTGTATATTTTTTTTCTTAAAAGTAAAACTTTTAATTTATAAAAACATTTAATTGACTCAAGTCTGTTCTATTAAGCATGATAAATATCAATAAAGCGTAAAACAAAACCTAAATACAAATTTAATAAAATCAATTGGCTATAACAAGTTCATTTCACGCATTGAGTTTTATCTTAAATTAAAAAAAATCAAATTTGAAAATTTAGTCATATTTTGATCATTTTAGTATAGAAATTAACTTTGACCAATTTTCGTAGATATTTCAATAAAATAACCGAGATTGTATTAATTCTTTGCATAGTTATTTTATATATATTTATATTAGAAACTACTATTAAACGCCAAAAAATAGACATAAACAAGACAAAATCTAAAACAAAAGAAGAAAATTTATTTCGGACAACAATTAGTAAAAAGTATATTCAATATGAATGTTCAGACGGAGATCTTTGTGGAGGATATGGAGACAGACTAAAGGGTTTATTGTCAACTTATGCATTTTCTTTGATGACAAACAGAACTTTTTTAATTAAAATGACAAAAGTTTGTGACATGGAAAATTTTATTATTCCGAACAAAATTAACTGGAGTTATAAGCAAATAAATTTAACTAGTATAGAATCATATAAGCTATTGAATATTCGTTGGAATACTTCTATTAAAAAAAAATTTAGATATTTAGACATTAATCAAATAGGCAAAGATGCTCAATTAATAGTTGTTAAAGCAGGTAATAAGTTTTCGGATTTTTTCAATGAAAACAAACATTTAAAACCAATCATCAAAAAATTGGGTTATGATTTAAAAAAATTTAAATTTCCATTTTTGATGAGAAAATGGTATTCAGATTTGTTTAAATTTAGTGCTAGCTTTAATAAGTTGTATAATAATTATACAAATCTATTAAAATCCAACAATGATACCACGATTGTATGTGCACAAGTTAGAATCGGTGACCCTGGTCATCAAGCTGAATTAGCCTCTAATATTAGTCTTGAATTTTGGAATTTCATTAAAAATAATATTACGTCTAAAATGGAAACAGATAATTATAGATTGTTTATTACATCAGACAGGGAATATGTTAAAAAAGAAGCTGAGGATGAATTCCCAAATAAAGTTGTTTATGTAGCTGATTCAAGCCATCATATAAGTAATGATCTGAAAGAGCTAAAAGAAAATAAATGTGATGTTTTTCAATATATTTTATTAGATTTTAATTTATTACAAAATTGCGATTATGCTGTTATTAGTCAATCAGGATTTGGTATACTAGGAATATTAAATAGAGACAATCCTTTTAAGAATTTATATATTTATACTAGAAAAAATCAGAAACTTTTGAAAAATGATTATTTCAATAGAAAAAATTTGATATTTAAAAAAATTGAAAATTCAGATGATTTGTTTTTTCTTTAATTAGAATTTAATAATTTTAAATAAATAATCTTTATAAAAAAATTAAATAAGAGAATATTTATTTTTCATATTTTTAGACTTTTTTTACACTGTATAAAATTTTTATTTATCTAAATTTTAGTAAAAAATACTAAATTATTAATTTCAAGAGAAATAATCGGAGATTCATTTTCAAAAATATCTACTAAAAAATAAAAATCCGAATTTGTAAAAAATGCACCAATTACACAAAATTTTTATAAAATGTCTTAAAGATGTGTAGGTGTTTGTAGATGGTATATAGTATAACTACACCTTCAAGCTACATCATCTAGCTGTTTTTAATAATTCAGGAGACATATTTTTCAAACTTTAAATTCCAATGTAGTAGAAGAATTTTGAAGAACATATGGACAATTTTCAATTATTAATTTTGTTTCCTATTCTTTGAATTGTGATCTTTTCCCAGCTATAAATATCCCTATTCCAAATAGTGACATTATAATTTAAAACTTTTAAAGTCAAAAAGTAGCTGATGGAAAACGTTTAGTTGATAATCGTCTATTCTAAATAGTGTGCTTATGTATCGAACATATACATAAGCTAAATATTAAGTAAATACGTTAAACACAACTATAAAATCTAAAATAATTAAAACAAAAATTTTTTTATTTTGATCAAAATATGACTTATGGCATATTACTGCATATTACTTAAACTATAAACATATATTTAAAATTACATTAGCAATAATATACGATAAATTGTATAAGTATATTGCATGAAATTAAGAACTCTTTTCCAAACATGTTAAATAAACAAAAACATATTATAAAAATTAAAAAACCAACTTGAATGCGTTTCTAAACTTATAATAATATAAAATTTTTAATATTTTAAATTACAGCCACTAAATGTTTAAATATTCAAATAAGTTTAATGTTACCTGCATATAATGGATAAGACCCTGATTAATTTGAAAATAAAAACAAATAATTTTATATAATAGTTTGAATTGAGATCATTTTCTCTGTTTTAGATATAATCCTCAAATATGATAGAACAAAATCAACTTTTGAAAAATGATTATTTCAATAGAAAAAATTTAATATTTAAAAAAATTGAAAATTCAGATGATTTGTTTTTTCTTTAATTAAAATTTTATTATTTTGAATAAATCAGTAAAAAACATCATCTGTGTTGCTTTCAAGATTTTTCTTAATTTATTCACATTTTGATTTTGATATTGTTTACCTAATACATATTTAAATTGATGATAATAAGTTGTTGTAATTAAATTAAAACATATGGAATCTCATATATATAGAATTAATAACTTAAAGTTTTTTTAAAACTTGCTGATTGGATAATAATATTTTGAAAATAAAAAATGACTGATTAGGACTGTAAGTTAAAACAAAAGGCTTAACAAAATTTGTTGATTATGACATTAAACATGTTAAATAGCAACATTTTAAAAAATCAAAAGTCAAGTTAAAACATTTAATTGGGTAACAAGAATGATTACAAAATTATTAATATCTATATTTTGCTATATTTAGTATATAGTGAAATCGTAATTAGAATCTATTAAAGTTGATTTTTTAATACAAAATTTGAGTTTTTAAATGAATTATTTTTTATTAAATTATCTATAGTTAATATTAAGGAAAAGAAAATAGAAAATAATAAATCAACACCCAACAGGAACTGGTCCATCATCTTTGGTAAAATAAGCACCACTTATTCTTTCTGGTATTTTCTTATTATTATGATATACTTGAATAATTGGACTTTTAATATTGTATTTTGTTCTAAAATCATGTGTAGCTTTAAATGATCCTCTCCAATCAGTAAAATCATCAATTATAACAAAACCGCCAACATTTAAATATGGATATAATGCTTCAAGTGATTGCCAAGTAGATTCATATAAATCACCATCTAATCTAATTACACTAAAACAACTAAATTTATTCTCTTTAATTGCTTTTGGAAGTGAATCTTTAAAATATCCAACTAAATAATCTAATTTTGGATAAAATTCTGATTCTAAATCATTTATTGTATTTGTTATTCCTACTTTAACTCCTTCAGAACCTATTTTATCTCTTATTGGTTGAATATTAAAAAATAAATCAAGTCTTTTTTTAACTCCATCTACTCCACCTGTAGATGCTTTACTAAGTATAGAAATTTGTTCAGCACCAACATGATTTGCATCTTCAGGATATTCTTTAACATTTACTGGAGGTATACCTTCATAAGAATCAGCTAAAAACACTTTTCTATCATATTGTTGATATGCTTGAAATATAGATGTAGCTAAAACACATAAACCTCCTTTCCACACACCAGCTTCAATAAAATCACCTTTTATGTTTTGTCTAATTACTTCTTCAAGTAAAAATTGTACATTATCTAGTCTTCTAATACCAGTCATTGTTATAGCTTGATTTTCACCACCTGGTGGCCATTGACTTCCATCTAGAATACCATCATAATTAGAATAAAATACATTTGATATAATATTTTTTACAGTATTAATGTACAATCTAGCTGTTCTTAATGATTCAGGAGACATATTATTTAAACTATAAATACCAAGGGTAATATTATATTTAAAATGATATTCACAATAAGCTTTTGCACTAGCAGAATTTTCAAGAGCATATTGACAATTTTCATTTTTTACTATTGCTTCCAATTCTTTATATAATGGTTTTTCTTGGCAATTTTTACATAATACTGAACTATGGTCCAATTTCGTAGAAGTATTCGATGAAAATAAGTTAAAATAGCATAATATAAATATAATTGCTATTAAACTTAATATTGAATTTAATAAGTTTTTATTTTGAACCATTAAAAACATAAAACACTAAACTTTTTTAAGAAAATTTTTAATCTAATTCTTTAATTTTAAAATATAATTTAATTTATAGTGCTGTTCTTAAAATTCAATGATTGGGCATTTATATAGGGACCTAGCCAAAGGTCTAATTTGTATGTCCAATAAATATCTTTTTTTCCCTTTTCAAATTTAATTGAAATTAAACCAAAAATAAGAATTTCATAAAACTAATTGTTAATTTTATAGCAATTATCTTTAAAATAACAAATTTAATAAATTTGAAATAATATCTAATTTTTAAGCTTGAACAACCTTATAGGTTAAGTAAAGATCAAAACCTATTAAATTTTTGTAACAAAAATATAACCATGTTTTTAAAAAATCTTACATAATGTAAAATAAATCAAAACAAATACTCATCAGGTGAATTAGAATATAATTTTGTAAGAATCGATATTAAAAAACATATTCTATTAAAAAAAATTTTAGATATTTAGACATTAATCAAATAGGCAAAGATGCTCAATTAATAGTTGTTAAAGCAGGTAATAAGTTTTCGGATTTTTTCAATGAAAACAAACATTTAAAACCAATCATCAAAAAATTGGGTTATGATTTAAAAAAGTTTAAATTACCATTTTTGATGAGAAAATGGTATTCAGATTTGTTTAAATTTAGTGCTAGCTTTAATAAGTTGTATAATAATTATACAAATCTATTAAAATCCAACAATGATACCACGATTGTATGTGCACAAGTTAGAATCGGTGACCCTGGTCATCAAGCTGAATTAGCCTCTAATATTAGTCTTGAATTTTGGAATTTCATTAAAAATAATATTACGTCTAAAATGGAAACAGATAATTATAGATTGTTTATTACATCAGACAGGGAATATGTTAAAAAAGAAGCTGAGGATGAATTCCCAAATAAAGTTGTTTATGTAGCTGATTCAAGCCATCATATAAGTAATGATCTGAAAGAGCTAAAAGAAAATAAATGTGATGTTTTTCAATATATTTTATTAGATTTTAATTTATTACAAAATTGCGATTATGCTGTTATTAGTCAATCAGGATTTGGTATACTAGGAATATTAAATAGAGACAATCCTTTTAAGAATTTATATATTTATACTAGAAAAAATCAGAAACTTTTGAAAAATGATTATTTCAATAGAAAAAATTTGATATTTAAAAAAATTGAAAATTCAGATGATTTGTTTTTTCTTTAATTAAAATTTGATTATTTTGAATAAATCAGTAAAAAACATCATCTGTTTTGCTTTCAAGATTTTTCTTAATCTCTTTTTATCTTGATTTTTCATAGAAGAATTCGATAAAAACGAGTTAAAATAGCATAAAATAAATATAATTGCTTTTAAACTCAATACTAAATTTAATAACTTTTTATTTTGAATCATAGAAGCATATAAAACAAAACTTTTTAATTTAAGTATTCATAAAAATTTATAAAAAATATTTTTAAATCAGTTTTTATATTAACATAATATAAAATGTTTATTAGTATTATTAACAACAGATACATTTTTTAAAAGTTTTTGTAAAAATTTCAAATTATTATGCTATTTGAGTAATATAAACAAAATTCTTTATAGCTATATTTTATTAAATTTGTATTACATAATAACAAGTATCTTGATTTATTTTGCCTATTTCATTATATTTAAATTTTTGTTAAATAAACTATTTGAACAAAATAATTTTTAAGAATAGCTAACATTAACCCATTTGATTATATATTTTATTATTTTGATACTGTGTTATTTTAAACGTTTAAAGTCTAATTTAAATTATTATACTTTAAGCACTTCTATTGAAATTGGATCAAATTTGAAAATTATCTTTAAAAATTATAAAAAAAAATGCTTCAAATATGTCTATTGTTTTAATTAAAAAAGTATTAATATTTTTATCTTATATTTGATAAGCATGATTAAGAACAAACAAAAATTTAAATTGCTTATTTTAAATATTTTTATGAAATTTAATATAACAAAAAATGAATATAAAATTTTAGTTTATAAAACTTATTTGAATATATAGTCTTAAAAATAAATGATTCTTGGTATATTATTATTATTATTATTTAAGGTTATTTTACATCTTGTTAAGTCTGAAGAAATAAAGCTAATTCAAGAAGACACAGAATCAAGATTGAAACTAATAGAGGCTGAATTTAAAATAATCAAAGATTCTAATTTGAAATATTCAAAAGCTTTCGATTATATAATTAGATCTATGCTATCATTCGAAACCCGAATGAATCGTATTGAAAACAAGCTTGATTTGAATAAATTAAACAATACAAAATTAAACTTGAACAACGATTTTTTTAGTTTAGAAAAAAAGAATCCCAATAATTTTGGTATAAAACATAATTGGCCAATTTACGAGTCTACATTGGTCGATGTTATCACTTCAAATGATATTTTTGACTTGGTTAATTGCAGTTATGTATCAAATAGATTCAGTATTTCAAAATCGGCCATAAATCTAAAAAACGGATACATAAAATTTCCACCTGCAACATACTTTTTAACAGATTTTACATTCTCGATTTGGATAAAACCAAAAAAAATTGGAAAAAATTCTATTTTGCTGGATTTTAGAAATGAAATGCTGAACAGAACAGTCATGATTGGATTATCTTCAATTTTTAACTTAAACAAACCATTTTTCATGATAAATGAAAAAAATCAAGTCGATAATAGCAATAATATAATATTGAGTAATAAAGAATTGTTAAAAGAAGTCTGGAATCATTTGGCAGTTGTGTTGAACAAGAATGTTGGTTTGATTTATTTGAATGGCGAGTTAGTCGCTGAGGGAAGTGCGTTTTTAAGTCAAAATGTGTTTAGTGAAAAAAATTATTTAGGTAAGAGTGATTTGTTCAGTCAAAATGAGAATTTAAATATTGATATTGATGATATTCGGATCTATAATCGAAGCTTAATTTTTGATGAAATTTTAAATTTGTATTTAAATTGATTTTAATTTTTTCATGAAGGAATAAATTATTAAATAAAATTAAAGTCTAAATTTAATAAGTATAAACTCAAGGTGTATATTTCCATAATTTAATACTCCAATCGAACGAACCACTTACTAAATAACCTTTTTTTAAAACAGCTAATGTGTATACTTCATCAGTGTGATTGAATAGAGTAGCAATCAACTTGCCACTATCCGGATTCCATATTTTAATTGTCTTATCATCTGAACAACTTGCTAAATAGCCATTTTCTAAAACTACTAAAGAATTTACAGAACTTGTATGATTAACCAATGTACTAATAAGCATACCATTATTTGGATTCCATATTTTAATAGTATTATCATGTGAGCCACTTACTATATTTCCATTTTTTAAAATTGTTAAAGCATTTATCCAATCAGTGTGATTTACTAGTTTTCTAACTAATAAGCCATCATTTGGATTCCATATTTTAATAATGCCATCTGACGAACCACTAATTAAATTTCCATTTTTTAATACAATTAATGTAATCACTCTACCAGAATTGATTTCTAAAGTTCTAATTAGTGAGCCATCATTGGTATTCCATATTTTTATCGTTGTATCACGTGATCCACTAGCTAAATAACCATTTTGTAAAACTACCAATGAATAAATCCAATCTGTATGACTAGATAAAGTCCTTATTAGTAAACCCTTATCTGTATTCCATATTTTAATAGTATTATCAGCTGATCCACTAGCTAAATAGCTATTTTTTAAAACTGCTAAAGAAATCACTCCACGTGAATGATCTTCTAAAGTTCTAATTAATGAGCCATTATCTGTATTCCATATTTTAATAGTATTATCAGCTGATCCACTAGCTAAATAACCATTTTGTAAAACTGCTAATGATATAACCCAGTGTGTGTGATTTACCAAACTCCTAATAAGTGATATTTCTTCATTACCTATTCGAGTCTCTGAATTATAATTAAAAGTTGTATTTTCTAATTCAAATATTTCAGAATAAAATAAATTTGTTTCGTTGTTAATTTTTTGAATAATTTTGGATTTTTTTAAAATTTTGTCCAATTTAAAATTAACTAGTGCTATTTTTGAAGCTAGCTTGATTAATGAAGATGTACGATTTTTTGTTTTATATTTTTGAATACTTTTGTTTGGGCTAATTAAATTATTTATTTGAAAATAAAGTGTTTTGCTAAATTTTGATTCTATTTCAATTGACTGAATTGAATTAAATTTTAGGCCGTTTTTGAATTTGTTTTTATTTAGACATATATATTCAATAGAATAAGGAATTAGCTTATTCGTATGGGAATTAGTTTTAGTTTTAATTGGGAGGCTATTATTTATCCATTGAACCTCGTTTAGTTTGTTTAATTCTTTTAAATCCGAATAGTCTTCTTTGTTTAGATCAAATTTTAAACTTAACAATTCATTTATATCGTTTATTTTCAGGTTTAAATTATCATATGAATATTTTTTAAATATAATTTTATTATTTGAATCAATTTCAACTATATCTTCAAAGTCATTTTCTAAATGTTTAATACTATTTAATTTTAAATAACTTTTAAATGTTCTCTTTTTAAAATTAAATGTATCAGAACATTGCTTTATAAAATCTTTTTCAAAGTTAACTTTAAATATATCAAAGATTAATTTGAATTCATCGAGTATATTTAATCTTGTGTATAAAATGGAAATTAAATTATCTAATTGGAGTTTAGTTAGACATAATGATTGATTTAGATTTAGAAAAATGTCATCAATTAGATTGTGATGGTTATACATTATTTGTAATACTTTCGATTGTTTTTTAAAAGATTCATATTTCAAATCACATTCAATTGAAATATTTAAATTAGTTCTTAAGTTCCATTCAATGTATTCTCTTTGTGTAGCTTTTAAAGGTAAATAAAATTCTACTTTAATCGGATCTGTTTTAAGTGATTTTGAATCACCATATAAATAGTTGAACATATCATTTTGATCCGAATATTTTAGTTTACATTCTAGAAGATCCAAATTTATATTATTTATTTGATGTTTTTGAATGTCTATATCATGTTTTAGTTTAACTTGTTCTATTAGTTTGTTTTTAATAAAATCATTTAATAATTCTATTTTAATATGAAAACCTTTATTATCAAAATTGAAATAAGATTTTGTTTGATTATTTATTTGTATAGTTGGATGTCCTATTGAAACCCATGATAATTTATTGTATTTTGTATAATCGTTATTTTGAATTATATCATCGTTTATAGTTGATTTGAATGCTTCAATTTCTTGTTTGTTCTCATTTGTATCCAAATAAAAACTTAAATCAGAATATTCATAAATGTATCTTTGTAAAAAGCATTTATTAATTAATAAAAAATTAATTAAAACTTTTAAAAATAATTTTAACATTTGAAATTTTTTATTAAACATTGTTTAGAAATTAAATTTTATTTTTGTTTAAAGTAATTTACTTATAAAAATGATATAATTAAGAGATAAAATTTTAAATATCAAAATATCAAATTCAAATAAAAAATATATTAAATAATTTTCGTTCCGATTTTCTTTTGAAATTAAGATAATTAAATAAATAAATGAATAAAAATAATGTTTTTTGGTTAATGGTATAATCATCAGCCTCCTAGTCTTACTCGGGCTTGGGGTCGGCAGCGGCGTAGTTAGTGGCTTTTTTAAAATAAAAATTTTACGCATATGGGATTTAAATGAATAATAAAATACTTCTAAACTTTCAAATATCTCTTTGAATTTTTATCTATATCTTTTATAATCCATTTTAAAATACCTAATCAAACATAAAAATTTTTTTTTAAGTCTTAAATAAAACAATTTTTTCTTATTTTTTTATAATTTTTCTTTCTGGGTCTTTAATGTTATTATTTTTATTTTTGAAATATTTAAAATAAATGACTAAGTCTACATAAATTCACTTAATGTAAACTTATTTAATTTTTTAATTCTTTTAAATATGCTTGGATTGATTTAAAGATTTTAATTTTTTACTGTTTTAGTTTTATTAAATATAAAAAACAACAAAATATTTAAATTTAGGAACAAATTTTATTATTTTAATTTGATGAAAACTTAAAATAAAATATTTAAAAAATAAGTTACAAATCAATTATATATTTTTATTTATAAAATATAAGGAATCATATAAAATTCTTTTTTTAACAATAACCATTAAATAAATGGATCATTTTATTCTAATTTACATAAAATACTTAATTTATAAATAAACTATTTTTGAAAATTTTGAAAGCTCGACCGATAAGTGGTCGTATAAACACTATTACTTATTAATTGATTACTATTAAGCCTAGATCCTTCACTTGTTGATAAACCATGTTGCAAGTTATTCGCTCTTAATTTTTGTGGTGAATTACTTGTGTCTCCTAATAATTGCTTTTTGTTATTATTATTAATATTATTAGCAGTAGTAGTAGTAGTATTTGTGCTATGATTGCTATTATTAGTAGACAAATTTAAATTGTAAGCAGCTAAAGTTCCTGCTGAGTTGGGATTCTGTTTAGCCCAATACATGCTCTTAATCTCGTTCTCGTAAATGTCCGGTATATGGCCGATACTAGAAGGCACTATTTTTACACTATTTCTTCCAAACAAATTTAATTCATATTCGACCAACTGCTTCCAAAAGCCTAAATTAGGTCTTATAAATGGTCTTTTTGATTTTACTAATTTATGAGCATCTTTAAGACTCAATTTTAAATATTTCATCAAATAAGCTAGAACTATAGTTGCCGATCTACTTACACCAGCTACACAATGTACCAAACATATTCCTTTTTTAACTGCTACATCGTTTATTTTGTCGCACAAAAATTCAAAATGTTTATTTAAATTTTCACTTGGTCTATCTACAACTTCTAGTTTTATTGATTCTATATTTTCAAAATTTACTTTTGGTACTTCCTTGCAAACTGTTATAACACAAGTTATTTTGAATTTTTTTAGATTATATTCAGTAGCGCCCATAAAGCTACTTAAATATAAATTATCTGTTATTTTAGCTATTTGAGATAAAAAAGTACGATCCATTTTTTTAATAAAGTTAAATAAAAAAATTAAATAAATTTTTTAAAATTTGTTGTTTTTTTTCTAAATTTTATTTTTACTAAGTTACTAAGAAATATAAGGATTAATTATCATAAAAATAAAAAATATTTCAAATATTTGAGTTTATACGCGTTTGTTTTTTTACTAATTATTATTGTTAATAGTTTATTCTGAAATAGTCTTAGAAATAAATACAAAAAATTGGTATTTAAATTGATAAATGTTTTGCAATTTTGACTGGACAAAAACTTGTTAATCTATATTGAAATTTTATATTTAAATAAATCTATTAAAGATTAAATTAAAATAGAGTATATTAAGTTTTGATGATATTTTTTAAGCTAATAAAATTAAAATATATAAGGAAATTTGTATAATTCAAAATATGATATAATTTGGTTTTACTTAGAAAAAACTTAAATTAATTTAAATAATTTGTTTTAATTTAATTATTGTAAATTTTTGTTCAATAAATTCTATAACCAAAATAAACTATAATGAGAATTTTAATTAAAATAAATTTCTAAATATTCATTTAATATCTCTTGAAAATTAAAAGCTCGGTTGAAAATTTTGATATCATCAACTACAGCGTTAAGATTTAGAGTTGAGTCCCAAACATTTTTTCCAATATAGTTTAGATTTCTGCTTATATTTAAAGGAATTAATGAATTATTAGTAGCAGTTAATTCACCGTTTAAATATAGAAATGAAACATTTCTTTTTAAAACAACTGCTAAATGATTCCATTTCATGTTTATATAAGGTTTTGTAGACGTAGAGTCTCCTAAAAATTCATTCGGTCTGTATATTGTCAAATAAGGTGTATTTTGGTAATAAGTAGACATTGAAACTACTATATTATCAGATCCAGGACCATTTCCGATTTCAATTAATCGACTTGTTTGAACAAAGCTTAAAGGTTTAAACCACAATGATATCGTAAAATCTCCTGCAAAATAAACTCCTAATGGAATTTTGTAATAACCATAATTAAAATATATCGCTGAATTCATATTACCAAATCTATCATCCGTGAAATATGTATTATAACTGCCATAAAGGTTTTTATTATTTACTAATTCCAAAGTATTTGATTCATAAATTGGCCAATAATAGCTTAAACCATAACTTTATATTTTAATATGTTAAATTAAAATAAAAGAAAAAACATTCTATGATTAATAAGTTTTATTTTATTAATATTTTATTTTTAATAGAAATCAAAATAAAGAAAACCGTCGTTGTGAAATTTAGTACAAAAATAAAAATACAAAAGTAGAAAATCATATAACTTTTATTCTAGGATCAAAAATTGGTTTCGTGAAAATTGCAGAAAAAATGCCCTGTTTTGCAGACCTTATCATATGGTGTAACAAAGTTTTTTTCACTTTGTGATAAAGAGAGTTTACTTTTTACCATAAGGCGTTTTTTTAAAAGAAAATAACACTTACGTATCATTTAGTTTTTGGTATAAAATTGATCCTTTTAATGTGTGTCTTTTGAAATATGCAGCAATAAAAGAAAAAAGAACACAATTTGTTTCGTTCTCAATAGAAGCAAATTTACATTTGTTTAATTGATTGCAACAAATCAAGCAATTCATTTGATTTGTATTATTCAAAATTTTAAGAATTAAAACAGGATCATTGTAGCTAGGTAAATCAAAGTCTTTAACTTTATAAAACTTATTAAAAATTTGCTCAGCAATTCCAAAAATTTCTTTATGAAATAATAAGCCTAAGCTTAGTATAATTTGAATTTTCTTCATTTTAAATTTAATTTTTTTTTTGAATTTAGAAAAAAAATTCTGTTTTGATATTTGCTAATAAATATTAAATTAGTTTATTTAAGGACTCAAAAATATTCATTTTAAAAATAATATCTTTTTTAAAAATTGCTATTTTTTTTTAATATAAATCATAATATAATTCGTAAATAATTATAAATCGAGGGGCCTATATATTTTGACGTGATTCTTTTCTCACAGTTTAAATCTGACATTGCAAGCATTTTTTTCAGTCTTTTGTTTTTTTAGCACTTAACTAATAATTATACTGTGCTGCTACGGTTCGACGTTCCAGAGTAAATTTAAAAATCAAATGTTTTACGTAAATCGAATCGTAGCAGCACAGTATCTTCCCTGGCAAAGAGAGTTAAACTGAACAAATTCAAATTGCAATTTAGAACGTGTACTTGTATAAGAATGGTATGTAAGAAATAAATTTTAGGATAATTTTTTTTAATAATAATAGTGTTAAGGCTATGGAGTAAGAACTAGGTATTCTCACCTGGAGTGCACTGTCCTTGTGCACTATAATAGCCTGGAAGTATTTCATAATTAATAAATTTTCCATCAATTTTATTTTTAAAACCGTTAATTGTTTTTTGATTTATATATTCATTTGTTAAACTGTTCAATAAGTTCGATACTCTGTTGGTAAAAAAATTTGATCTAACCGAACAATTTCTGACTAGTTGCTTATCTAAGGAGTACATGTGGCTTCTGGTATCGTACGATAAGTATTTATCTGACTTTGTGAACTTCACGGGGTAATGCCAATTAATCACATCATGACCATTACAAGACTTAAATTGTTGAATTATATCTCCTCTGATGCGCCTTCTTTCTAAACTTAATAGATTTAGCTTATCCAATCTTCCTTCATATGAACAGTTCCTCAATGGCCCAATGAGTTTAGTTGCCCTTCTATTTCTATTTTTGTTTACAAAAAATAAATATTTTTATTAACACAGTATAGAATTTTTATTTTATATGATAAAGTGATTGTTTATATATATGGCATCGATAATTTTAAAAAGCTGTTTTAGATATTTAAATTTATTAAACTTTTTTTTAACCAGTTTGGAATAAAAATATTTGATTTGACCTTATTATTTTTAAATATTAAACCAGGAAAAGTATATTGTTTATATAAAATTTAAATTATTTCAACTAAAATAAATTTTATTTAAATATTTTAAAAGTATTGGTTTGATTTATCTCTGTCTTATATTTAATTCTAAAATGCAAGAAATTTTTAAGAACGATGTTTGAAATTTTATATGATATATTTTATAAAATAAACATTAATTTTAATGAACTATATATTAGTTATTACATTAATTAACTATAATTAACTATAATTAGTTGTTAGTTTTCAATTCAATAGGAAAAATTAAAAATTTTTCAAAAAAAATATTTGATAAACCATTTTACAAAACTATGTAAAATAAAATTATTGAGAATTTTGATAATAATATTTTGATTTTTTGGAATTTGAGAAACAATAAAATTGTTTTATAAACAATCTTAAAAAAATATTTAAAATAAAATTATTCAGGTATACCATTTTATAATAAAATATTAAATTAAAGTATCTCAATTTTTTTTGCTTTTATATATTGTACTTTAAATTAATATATAAAATTTTTTTTCAGTTCATAGATGAACAATTTTTTTGCTCAAAAATCAAAAAATTCAAAAACTATAAATTTCTGCTAATATTAGCGAAAATTTGGAAAAAAAATGAATTCTTATTTTAAAACTAAATTCTTAATAGTTGCGATTATTTTAATAGTAATTTTAATAATTTTATATTTTATTAATAATAATAATATATACTCTAAATCAAATATTGGATACGAATTATGCAAAACCTGCCGCAAAAGATCACAATATAAAGAATTGGAAGCAATAGTAAAAAATGAAAATTGTCCATATACTCTTGAAAATTCTCCTAACGCCAAGGCCTATTGTGAATATCATTTTAAATATAATATTAGACTTGGTATTTATAGTTTAAATATTATGTATCCTGAATCATTAAGAACAGCTAGATTGTATATTAATACAGTAAAATATATTATATCAAATGTATTTTATTCAAACTATCGTGGTATTTTAGATGGTAGCCAATGGCCACCAGGTGGTGAAAATCAAGCTATAACAATGGCTGGTATTAGAAGACTAGATAATGTACAATTTTTACTTGAAGAAGTAATTAGACAAAATATAAAAGGTGATTTTATTGAAGCTGGTGTGTGGAAAGGAGGTTTATGTGTTTTAGCTACATCTATATTTCAAGCATATCAACAATATGATAGAAAAGTATTTTTAGCTGATTCTTATGAAGGTATACCTCCAGTAAATGTTAAAGAATATCCTGAAGATGCACATCATGTAGGATCTGATAAATTTTCAATACTTAGTAATCAAACTATTGGTGGAGTAGATGGAGTTAAAAAAAGACTTGATTTATTTTTTAATATTCAACCTATAAGAGATAAAATAGGTTCTGAAGGAGTTAAAGTAGGAATAACAAATACAATAAATGATTTAGAATCAGAATTTTATCCAAAATTAGATTATTTAGTTGGATATTTTAAAGATTCACTTCCAAAAGCAATTAAAGAGAATAAATTTAGTTGTTTTAGTGTAATTAGATTAGATGGTGATTTATATGAATCTACTTGGCAATCACTTGAAGCATTATATCCATATTTAAATGTTGGCGGTTTTGTTATAATTGATGATTTTACTGATTGGAGAGGATCATTTAAAGCTACACATGATTTTAGAAAAAAATACAATATTAAAAGTCCAATTATTCAAGTTTATCATAATAATAAGAAAATACCAGAAACAATAAGAGGCGTTTATTTTATCAAAGATGATGGACCAGTTCCTGTTGGATGTTGATTTATTATTTTTTATATTTAATTTTATTTTTTTCTTTAATTTAAATCAGATAACTTAATAAAAGTTATTCATTCACAAATCTAAATTTTGAATTATAAAATTGATTCTAATTTATATTTCACTTAATATTAATCAGCTAAATTCTAAAATATATTTAATGTTATTTTATTACTGTTTTGTCATCCCTATCAATAGAAAATATTTTTTTAATTCTTTCTTCAAGGAGAATCATTAATTTAACATTATGTAGAGAAATTTATCAAAAGAAAAAATTAATTGGAAAATTTTTTTTTTTAAAGATTTTATATGATTAAGAACGACTATTTGATTTGAATAAATTTTTTATTAAATGATTTATTCAAAATTATCTAATATTTGTTTTAAAAAATTTATATTTATTTTATTATCGGTCTTAACCGTATCGTTAAGAATATTTATTGATTTTCAAATATAAAATTTCCAGATTTATTGACTTCTTTTTTTATGACCATGTTTTAAAAAGAATCTTGTTTTAATAAATTAACACAGTTTTTCTTTAAATTAAATAAAAAAAATTTTTATTTAAGTAAATTTTTGTATTATAAATGAATCATTTTTTAAATATACGTTTAAATTAAGTTTAATTTAGTCTCGATTATGTTTTTGTGTCATTTAATTTAACCAAAATCTTTATTCTCAGTAAAAGCAAGTAGTAGTCCGTTTCTAGTAACTGAAAGTAACGAAAATAACAATGTCTATTTTTAAAAAAATCTTTTGCTTTGTTCTATTTATACAAATATTTTTATAAAAAACTTGTAACTTATGATCGTTACTTTTTGGGAAACGAAAATAACGAAAGTAACGAGCCAAAAAACACCTTGTTAATAGCTCAAAATAATTAATTTATCATATTTATAGGATAGCCTTACAAGTTAGTCAGTTTAAGTTTTCGTTACCATTACTCAGTTACCAATAACGATTACAAAAATAACGTAACCTACCCTGATTTATAAATAAGCTTTATTTTCTTTTAAAATTGCTGTTATTAAAGTCCATTTGCTAGTTTCACTTTGCTTATCAGATTCAATCTTGTCATTTCTCTGACCCGAGTCGTATCAAAAAAATATTTGATAAACCATTTTACAAAACTATGTAAAATAAAATTATTGAGAATTTTGAAAATAATATTTTGATTTTTTGGAATTTGAGAAACAATAAAATTGTTTTATAAACAATCTTAAAAAAATATTTAAAATAAAATTATTCAGGTATACCATTCTATACTAAAATATTAAATTAAAGTATCTCAATTTTTTTTGCTTTTATATATTGTACTTTAAATTAATATATAAAATTTTTTTTCAGTTCATAGATGAACAATTTTTTTGCTCAAAAATCAAAAAATTCAAAAACTATAAATTTCTGCTAATATTAGCGAAAATTTGGAAAAAAAATGAATTCTTATTTTAAAACTAAATTCTTAATAGTTGCGATTATTTTAATAGTAATTTTAATAATTTTATATTTTATTAATAATAATAATATATACTCTAAATCAAATATATTAATAGTTGATTTTTAACTTGTTTTTTTATAGTCAAGATTTAATTATAAAAAAAATGATTGTTTATTAGCTTACAAGAATAAAGTGGTATTGAGGATGTTTTTTTTTGATTATAATGATTTGCATGATATCCACAATACATAACTAAGTCTAAAGGTTTGATTGAAATTCTTTCTAACAATTAGTAAAAAGTTTTAAATAATTTAATTGATATCATATAAATTCAATTATGTGAATAGTAAAACATTAACTAGATCTTCTGAAATTTTTTAAATTAATCATTTTATTCATTATAGTCATAAATAAAATGACTAAATTGATCATCATCATTATCACTACTTTGATTAGGCCTTGTGAATTTTAGTTCAAAATTACAAATACAAAAATATAAAATTATATAACTTTAATTCTAGAGGTCCAAAATAGGTTATTCAAATGCAACAAACTTTGTTTAACCATAATAACAACCAGTATTTAGCTTAGTGATCTAAATAGCCATAGATCCTATTAATTTTAATGGTTTCGAATTCAAAAAAATTTACCAGTTTAGGGCAAGGAAGAATCTTTTTAAATGTGAAAAATGTGTTGTTTTATCGCTACCACTTTGTTCTAAAAATTAAATTTTAAAATGATAGGTAAAAAGGTTTTAATTTTGAAATAAAAACCATTATAAATAAATAAGATAATATAAATTTTTTGTCTGAATTAAATTCCAGAAATTTCATTATATATAAATACTATATCAAAATAAAAATTATAAATTCAAAAATATTGATTTTTTTTTTATACTAAAATAATTCTTAAATTTATATTAATATTTGTTAAATTTTATAAATAATATAAAATTGTTTAAAAAGAAATATGAAATTGTTTATCTTAAATTTATTATTAATGTATGTGATAGGTTCTAATTGTGATAAAGAAAATAGCTTAAAATGCTCGAGATCACATAGTAAATTTGTACGAGAATATTTTGTGCGTAATTTGTTGCCTATTTATAAAAAATATTCCGTTCCAGTGCCAGACACTTGTGCATTCTCTCCACTAAAAGATATTTATCACTTTCATGAGAACAATAAAACAAAATTAGACTATAACAAATGGAAGTGTGAATTGTGTGGTAAAATGTTTATAAACGAAAAATTTCTTGATCAACATTTTGACAAAAAGCACAAAAGCTCTTTACAACTAAAATCGAACAATTTGTGTTTAGCTAATTATTGCCGCATATTTAGATGCGAAGTTTTAATGAATAATGATGAAAAGAGCATTAAAAATAAGATTGAAAATTGTTACGAGTCGACTATGAGTAGTCTAAAGAATAAATGTTTTACACATTTGGATTCTTGTATTCCAAAAGGAATATCTTTTAGCACTCAAAACAAGTTAACTAGTAAAATAAATTTAATTAAAAAAAATAAAAAAAAATAATTTATCTAATTTATATTTTATTAGTTGAATTAAGAGAGAATTTATGTTCTTACTTGACATGCTCGAAGTTGACGCAACTTCCAACCTATATGAATTCAGGTCCAAGTTTTTTGGTTATTTTTGTAGTTGTTGTAATATTTGGCTTGTCTATAATAGCTTATGGAGTCATAAATCATACAGATTTAATGTATATTTTTAATCATATATTATACTTAAATTTTTTTTGTATTTTATTTAATTGTTTAAGATTTGATGAGAATGAAGTTTATCAAACGAATCTTTTAAATAATAAAGAAAAAAATGATAATAAAAATAATAAAGAAGAAACGATAAAAAATGATAAATATTTAAATTCATCTTTAATTAATAATAATGATAATATTAGTCTAAGACACAGACACAATTTTTCTTTAATAAAAAATTAAATTTATATTTAGTAAAATTTTTTTTAAATTAATAAAATTAAATTTTAAAATTTTATATTTTATTGTTTAAAATGATCAATTAAAAAATAGATTAAAACATGAAAAAAAAGAAAGTAAAATATTTATAAAAATATACTAGTCTACTAAGCTAAATTGTGTTTTTTGTATAATTCAATGACTTCTTGAACATCTTCTTTAGATCCTACAAAGAAAGGCACTCGTTCATGAACAGAGTTTGGTTGAACATCTAGAACAGGTCCTCGACCAGTGGTTGCCAAACCACCGGCCTTCTCGATTATATAAGCCATTGGGTTGCATTCATACATTAGTCTAAGTTTACCTTTAGGAGAATCAGTGGTAGCCGGATACATAAATATTCCTCCATAGACCAAAGTACGATGAACATCAGCAACCATCGATCCTACATATCGGCTAGCATATGGTTTACCTGATTTTGGACTTTTCTTATTCTCTACATATTCTTTAGTAGCTGCGTCCCATTTGGACGAGTAACCCTCGTTTATAGAATAAATATTTCCTCTTGGTTTTATTTTCATGTCTGGATCGGTCAATACAAATTCACCTATTGCTGGATCTAGCATAAAACCATTGACTCCCGAATCAGTAGCTAAGACTATCATACAAGCACTTCCGTACAAAGCATAGCCCGAACAAACTAGTTTGTTACCAGGTTGCAAAGCGTCTTTTAAACAAGGCTCTGCATCAGACTGTTCGCGTTTCCAGATACCAAATATGGAACCTATCGAGACTAGACAGTCTATATTAGAAGAACCATCTAATGGATCAAAACAAACTATATATTTTCCTTGCCTTTCTTTATCTACAACTATAATTTCTTCATCTTCTTCTGAAGCTAGTATGCATGTTGTATAAGATGACTCTAACATGTTAATAAACAATTCATCTGATAACACATCCAATTTTTTCTGGTCATCCCCTGTTGAATTTTGATTACCCGCTAAGCCGTACAATTTTGCTATACCTGCTTTGCGTACAGCTGATTGAATTGCTTTGACTGCTGTTAGAATTGCGTTTAACAATTGTGTCAATTCACCAGTAGCATCCTGGTGTTTGCGTTGCTCTTGTAGAAAGAAACGAGTCAATGTTAAACAATTTGTGTTCATTCCATACTTTTCCATTTTTTCGAAATTTTCTTAATTAATAAATAAAATAAAAAAATTTTTTAAATTTGATTTTATTTGAACAAAAAGTTTATTTATAATTGAGATTCTGGGGTGTGTGTGTGTGTGTTTTTGTTTGTGAGCATAAATTAATCAAGTTAAATGCAATTTTTCAGCTTAAAATTATAATTTTGATAAACTTTTGAATTAAAATCGTTTATTTAAAAACAAAATCAAAAAATAAAATTTGCGTTAATATGATGATGAATGAAAAAAAAATATAAAAAATTTATTTTGGGGTGTATTTAATTATTGTTTTAACATAAAGTGCTGGATGGGATCAAACTTCATTTGAATATTTTTAGATTTTTCTAGACTCTTAAAATTTAAAGTTGTTTTGAACTTGAATGCAAATGCAAGAATTTTTTATTCAAATTTAGAACCGATTCATTTCAATTTATACAATTCTAATTTTAATTCATAAAAAGATTTCAGTTTAATTAATTAATAAAGTAATAAAGTAATTTAGTTGTTGTAAAATAATTTAGAATTATTGGCGTTTTTATACATTTATTTAGTTTATTTAAAACGAAATTAATTTTTCAACAAAAATAAAAATTTAACCTCTACAACATTTAAACTTAATATTATTTAAAGCAGTATCATCACATTCTTGATTATTGCCTACACACAAATAAGCTTGATGTTGAACAGCCACACTACATATAAATTCGTTCTCAGGACAAAATTTTGGTTTATACCATACACCAGCACTACCTTCCTTATCTGATATTAATTCAGTTGTTTTATCACCTTCACAATACATTCTAATTGAATTTATTGATGATTCATCATAGCTGGGATCGTCTTGAATTGGATCTACTTTTAATTTGAATCCGTTTAATCTTTTGCCATTAGGACAATAATTAAAACCTTTCCAATCACCAAAAGGAGTGTTTTCAGTTACAATAGTTGTTGTTTTGTCATCATTACATTTTAATTTGAAACCATCGACTCCAAAATTGTCTAAATCTGCATCTCTAATTTCTATATTAAATCCATAAGCATAAGAATTATGTGGGCAATCGATATAATCATACCATACACCTTTGTTGGTAACTGGATCTGACTCTATAAATGAAATTGGATAAAGCACATTTAAATCATTCAAATAAGTCTTTGTTATTAAATACAAATTTTTGCAATTAGTTAAAATACAGTTGTTGTTTGTTCGATTGAACTCAAACGAATTACAAAATTGGCTTTTTCTAAATATGAATAAACATTTTATAGATATATCCATATTATTTGATTTTAGACTTTCGGTATAGTTTGGCTCATGGCTAAAGTAGTAATATTTGTTTATGGTAAAAGTTGCTATTTCAAAGTTAAATACAACTCTTAAACCAAATCGAAATAATATTAAAATGTTTATTAAAATTCTTTTCATATTTCATACTTTTTACTCAAGATAGAATTTAATAAAATATATGTAATCATCAAGCTTTTTTAAAAGTTAATTACTAAATGAAAATAATAATATTTCCGTTCACAATTTTCTTTTAAAAATGTCATAAAGATTTCAATAAATTTTCATTTAATTTAGAAAATATTTATTTTTTATGATTAAAATCAAGTTTATAATATATTTGAAAAACATTTTTTTCAATTTTGATCATAAATGCAATTTTATTTTCAAGTTTTTAAATAAAAGACTATAATTAATTATTTATGATATTGAATTATGTATTGTTATTGTTTGCCAAACTAAAAAAAATGTTTTGGTTTCTTTATTTCTAAATAAATAAAATATATTTCTAATAAAAATTAAAAAATTTAAGTATTCTAAAAGAAAAAAACTTGAATTCAAATTTATTTCTAAGAGTAGCAGGCAAGGAAATAAGATGATAGTTTAATATGTATACCAACTAACTGTTAATTAAAATTAAAATAGATCTAATACTTGGTCTATAGTTTTAAGACTATATATATAATTAAGACTTATATAAAGCATTCATTTTTTGTTTAAAAGCTTTATTTAATATTATAATATTTAACTAAAAAAGTTAGTAATAAGCACTGTGTCTCGTAATAAGCACTCATCTTCTTTTATATTTTCAACCGGTACTGTGACTTCAGGTTGTATAAATATTTCTTTGACAAAATATATTTTTCATTAAAATAATCATTTATTTTTTTGCATATATCTTTTATATTTTGATTGATTGTTTTTACGTTCTCATAATGAATATTATATTCATAAACAAAATGAATTGATATGCATAAGTAAAACGAATTAAACTCATATGCACGAAACTTATGAAAATTCAAGACTTTTTTGTATTTGGTTTTAATTGAATTCAAATAAATTTCAAGTTCGTTCATATTTATGTATAAGGGTATTGCTTTTGATAATATCAAAATACTAGTCTTTAATTTAATACCAAAAAATAAAAAATATACAAAAGCTATAATTATTGATAAGTTTGGATCTATGTTTATTAGCAAGTAATCAAAATTTGTTCTAACATGATTGTGTTCATGTTGGTTAGAATAATTAAATGTTAAATTTTAATCGATATCGTGCTTTTCTTTATATCGATTCGATTGGCAACAGAACATATTAATGTTGATATTGATCCAATTAACAAACCTATAATATTTAAAATTTTGTGTTTATATTATACTCAATCACTAGGTATTATCAAAATAAAATTATCATTATTTAGATGCAAATATTGATAATTATTGAATGTTTTTGTATTATCATTTTTGGCAAATTGTTGTGTGTAAGTAACAAACAATAATATATTAATTACTAGCTCTTAGAATCATTAGAATCTCTCAGTGGCCTTAAAATATTGAATAAACCATTTAAAATATAATCAAATTTAAAAATTTATTCTTGTTGGGCTTGGGACCGGCAGTGGTATATGGTAAATATGGCAAATATCTTATTTTGTAGATAATTTCTTGTTTTCATAGTATTAAGATAAGGAAAATAGTGATTTTATTAATATTTTTAAAAAGTTTTAAGTAATTGAGATTGTAGATATTTTAAAGTGTAGGATGTATTTAATAATGTGTATGTTATAAGTGGTAAACATCACCCTCCTACTCTTACCCGGGCTTGGGACCGGCAGTGGCGTAGTTATGATGATATTACGGCTACATACTCTTAATAAGGACGGGGGACGTTCAGCACAAATAACAACCACTCATCTGAGCCGAAGCTGCAAACTCGATCATTATTTGGCATATAGCTTGGAACCCCAAACCAAGCGCCTAATTTGACTTTACCTTGCCTTATTAAGAGTATGTGCAAAGTGCCAGCGTTACAAAACAAGCTCCCGCGATCGTTCCCAACCTACTATACTCCGTGATGGTCAAAGCCAGCGGCACAGACGTACGACAGGATTTGAGATAAGGCCCGTAGACCTCACCACCCGTAATGTACCACACTTTGCATAATACCACCACCCCTCCTACTTTACCCGGGCTTGGGACCGGCCATGGCGTAGTTAGTGGCTTTCTGAAAAAAAATTTCTTAATTTTGATGAATAATAAAAATTGATACAAATATTTAATAAATCTAAACTTTGAAATATCTAATTCAATTTTTAAGCTAAAGAAACGTTAATAGCTCATTTTGTCGATAATTTTTTATTTTTATTACATTAAGGTAAGCAAAATAGGATATTTCTTATGATTTTAGGGATAATATCGTTTAAATATTGAGGTAATTTATAATTAACCATGATCATAATTTAAAGTGTAGGATGTATTTAATAATGTGTATGTTATAAGTGGTAAACATCACCCTCCTACTCTTACCCGGGCTTGGGACCGGCAGTGGCGTAGTTATGATGATATTACGGCTACATACTCTTAATAAGGACGGGGGACGTTCAGCACAAATAACAACCACTCATCTGAGCCGAAGCTGCAAACTCGATCATTATTTGGCATATAGCTTGGAACCCCAAACCAAGCGCCTAATTTGACTTTACCTTGCCTTATTAAGAGTATGTGCAAAGTGCCAGCGTTACAAAACAAGCTCCCGCGATCGTTCCCAACCTACTATACTCCGTGATGGTCAAAGCCAGCGGCACAGACGTACGACAGGATTTGAGATAAGGCCCGTAGACCTCACCACCCGTAATGTACCACACTTTGCATAATACCACCACCCCTCCTACTTTACCCGGGCTTGGGACCGGCCATGGCGTAGTTAGTGGCTTTCTGAAAAAAAATTTCTTAATTTTGATGAATAATAAAAATTGATACAAATATTTAATAAATCTAAACTTTGAAATATCTAATTCAATTTTTAAGCTAAAGAAACGTTAATAGCTCATTTTGTCGATAATTTTTTATTTTTATTACATTAAGGTAAGCAAAATAGGATATTTCTTATGATTTAAGGGATAATATCGTTTAAATATTGAGGTAATTTATAATTAACCATGATCATAATTTAAAGTGTAGGATGTATTTAATAATGTGTATGTTATAAGTGGTAAACATCACCCTCCTACTCTTACCCGGGCTTGGGACCGGCAGTGGCGTAGTTATGATGATATTACGGCTACATACTCTTAATAAGGACGGGGGACGTTCAGCACAAATAACAACCACTCATCTGAGCCGAAGCTGCAAACTCGATCATTATTTGGCATATAGCTTGGAACCCCAAACCAAGCGCCTAATTTGACTTTACCTTGCCTTATTAAGAGTATGTGCAAAGTGCCAGCGTTACAAAACAAGCTCCCGCGATCGTTCCCAACCTACTATACTCCGTGATGGTCAAAGCCAGCGGCACAGACGTACGACAGGATTTGAGATAAGGCCCGTAGACCTCACCACCCGTAATGTACCACACTTTGCATAATACCACCACCCCTCCTACTTTACCCGGGCTTGGGACCGGCCATGGCGTAGTTAGTGGCTTTCTGAAAAAAAATTTCTTAATTTTGATGAATAATAAAAATTGATACAAATATTTAATAAATCTAAACTTTGAAATATCTAATTCAATTTTTAAGCTAAAGAAACGTTAATAGCTCATTTTGTCGATAATTTTTTATTTTTATTACATTAAGGTAAGCAAAATAGGATATTTCTTATGATTTTAGGGATAATATCGTTTAAATATTGAGGTAATTTATAATTAACCATGATCATAATTTAAAGTGTAGGATGTATTTAATAATGTGTATGTTATAAGTGGTAAACATCACCCTCCTACTCTTACCCGGGCTTGGGACCGGCAGTGGCGTAGTTATGATGATATTACGGCTACATACTCTTAATAAGGACGGGGGACGTTCAGCACAAATAACAACCACTCATCTGAGCCGAAGCTGCAAACTCGATCATTATTTGGCATATAGCTTGGAACCCCAAACCAAGCGCCTAATTTGACTTTACCTTGCCTTATTAAGAGTATGTGCAAAGTGCCAGCGTTACAAAACAAGCTCCCGCGATCGTTCCCAACCTACTATACTCCGTGATGGTCAAAGCCAGCGGCACAGACGTACGACAGGATTTGAGATAAGGCCCGTAGACCTCACCACCCGTAATGTACCACACTTTGCATAATACCACCACCCCTCCTACTTTACCCGGGCTTGGGACCGGCCATGGCGTAGTTAGTGGCTTTCTGAAAAAAAATTTCTTAATTTTGATGAATAATAAAAATTGATACAAATATTTAATAAATCTAAACTTTGAAATATCTAATTCAATTTTTAAGCTAAAGAAACGTTAATAGCTCATTTTGTCGATAATTTTTTATTTTTATTACATTAAGGTAAGCAAAATAGGATATTTCTTATGATTTTAGGGATAATATCGTTTAAATATTGAGGTAATTTATAATTAACCATGATCATAATTTAAAGTGTAGGATGTATTTAATAATGTGTATGTTATAAGTGGTAAACATCACCCTCCTACTCTTACCCGGGCTTGGGACCGGCAGTGGCGTAGTTATGATGATATTACGGCTACATACTCTTAATAAGGACGGGGGACGTTCAGCACAAATAACAACCACTCATCTGAGCCGAAGCTGCAAACTCGATCATTATTTGGCATATAGCTTGGAACCCCAAACCAAGCGCCTAATTTGACTTTACCTTGCCTTATTAAGAGTATGTGCAAAGTGCCAGCGTTACAAAACAAGCTCCCGCGATCGTTCCCAACCTACTATACTCCGTGATGGTCAAAGCCAGCGGCACAGACGTACGACAGGATTTGAGATAAGGCCCGTAGACCTCACCACCCGTAATGTACCACACTTTGCATAATACCACCACCCCTCCTACTTTACCCGGGCTTGGGACCGGCCATGGCGTAGTTAGTGGCTTTCTGAAAAAAAATTTCTTAATTTTGATGAATAATAAAAATTGATACAAATATTTAATAAATCTAAACTTTGAAATATCTAATTCAATTTTTAAGCTAAAGAAACGTTAATAGCTCATTTTGTCGATAATTGATTATTATTGTTACATTAAGGTAAGCAAAATAGGATATTTCTTATGATTTTAGGGATAATATCGTTTAAATATTGAGGTAATTTATAATTAACCATGATCATAATTTAAAGTGTAGGATGTATTTAATAATGTGTATGTTATAAGTGGTAAACATCACCCTCCTACTCTTACCCGGGCTTGGGACCGGCAGTGGCGTAGTTATGATGATATTACGGCTACATACTCTTAATAAGGACGGGGGACGTTCAGCACAAATAACAACCACTCATCTGAGCCGAAGCTGCAAACTCGATCATTATTTGGCATATAGCTTGGAACCCCAAACCAAGCGCCTAATTTGACTTTACCTTGCCTTATTAAGAGTATGTGCAAAGTGCCAGCGTTACAAAACAAGCTCCCGCGATCGTTCCCAACCTACTATACTCCGTGATGGTCAAAGCCAGCGGCACAGACGTACGACAGGATTTGAGATAAGGCCCGTAGACCTCACCACCCGTAATGTACCACACTTTGCATAATACCACCACCCCTCCTACTTTACCCGGGCTTGGGACCGGCCATGGCGTAGTTAGTGGCTTTCTGAAAAAAAATTTCTTAATTTTGATGAATAATAAAAATTGATACAAATATTTAATAAATCTAAACTTTGAAATATCTAATTCAATTTTTAAGCTAAAGAAACGTTAATAGCTCATTTTGTCGATAATTTTTATTTTTATTACATTAAGGTAAGCAAAATAGGATATTTCTTATGATTTTAGGGATAATATCGTTTAAATATTGAGGTAATTTATAATTAACCATGATCATAATTTAAAGTGTAGGATGTATTTAATAATGTGTATGTTATAAGTGGTAAACATCACCCTCCTACTCTTACCCGGGCTTGGGACCGGCAGTGGCGTAGTTATGATGATATTACGGCTACATACTCTTAATAAGGACGGGGGACGTTCAGCACAAATAACAACCACTCATCTGAGCCGAAGCTGCAAACTCGATCATTATTTGGCATATAGCTTGGAACCCCAAACCAAGCGCCTAATTTGACTTTACCTTGCCTTATTAAGAGTATGTGCAAAGTGCCAGCGTTACAAAACAAGCTCCCGCGATCGTTCCCAACCTACTATACTCCGTGATGGTCAAAGCCAGCGGCACAGACGTACGACAGGATTTGAGATAAGGCCCGTAGACCTCACCACCCGTAATGTACCACACTTTGCATAATACCACCACCCTCCTACTTTACCCGGGCTTGGGACCGGCCATGGCGTAGTTAGTGGCTTTCTGAAAAAAAATTTCTTAATTTTGATGAATAATAAAAATTGATACAAATATTTAATAAATCTAAACTTTGAAATATCTAATTCAATTTTTAAGCTAAAGAAACGTTAATAGCTCATTTTGTCGATAATTTTTATTTTTATTACATTAAGGTAAGCAAAATAGGATATTTCTTATGATTTTAGGGATAATATCGTTTAAATATTGAGGTAATTTATAATTAACCATGATCATAATTTAAAGTGTAGGATGTATTTAATAATGTGTATGTTATAAGTGGTAAACATCACCCTCCTACTCTTACCCGGGCTTGGGACCGGCAGTGGCGTAGTTATGATGATATTACGGCTACATACTCTTAATAAGGACGGGGGACGTTCAGCACAAATAACAACCACTCATCTGAGCCGAAGCTGCAAACTCGATCATTATTTGGCATATAGCTTGGAACCCCAAACCAAGCGCCTAATTTGACTTTACCTTGCCTTATTAAGAGTATGTGCAAAGTGCCAGCGTTACAAAACAAGCTCCCGCGATCGTTCCCAACCTACTATACTCCGTGATGGTCAAAGCCAGCGGCACAGACGTACGACAGGATTTGAGATAAGGCCCGTAGACCTCACCACCCGTAATGTACCACACTTTGCATAATACCACCACCCCTCCTACTTTACCCGGGCTTGGGACCGGCCATGGCGTAGTTAGTGGCTTTCTGAAAAAAAATTTCTTAATTTTGATGAATAATAAAAATTGATACAAATATTTAATAAATCTAAACTTTGAAATATCTAATTCAATTTTTAAGCTAAAGAAACGTTAATAGCTCATTTTGTCGATAATTTTTTATTTTTATTACATTAAGGTAAGCAAAATAGGATATTTCTTATGATTTTAGGGATAATATCGTTTAAATATTGAGGTAATTTATAATTAACCATGATCATAATTTAAAGTGTAGGATGTATTTAATAATGTGTATGTTATAAGTGGTAAACATCACCCTCCTACTCTTACCCGGGCTTGGGACCGGCAGTGGCGTAGTTATGATGATATTACGGCTACATACTCTTAATAAGGACGGGGGACGTTCAGCACAAATAACAACCACTCATCTGAGCCGAAGCTGCAAACTCGATCATTATTTGGCATATAGCTTGGAACCCCAAACCAAGCGCCTAATTTGACTTTACCTTGCCTTATTAAGAGTATGTGCAAAGTGCCAGCGTTACAAAACAAGCTCCCGCGATCGTTCCCAACCTACTATACTCCGTGATGGTCAAAGCCAGCGGCACAGACGTACGACAGGATTTGAGATAAGGCCCGTAGACCTCACCACCCGTAATGTACCACACTTTGCATAATACCACCACCCCTCCTACTTTACCCGGGCTTGGGACCGGCCATGGCGTAGTTAGTGGCTTTCTGAAAAAAAATTTCTTAATTTTGATGAATAATAAAAATTGATACAAATATTTAATAAATCTAAACTTTGAAATATCTAATTCAATTTTTAAGCTAAAGAAACGTTAATAGCTCATTTTGTCGATAATTTTTTATTTTTATTACATTAAGGTAAGCAAAATAGGATATTTCTTATGATTTTAGGGATAATATCGTTTAAATATTGAGGTAATTTATAATTAACCATGATCATAATTTAAAGTGTAGGATGTATTTAATAATGTGTATGTTATAAGTGGTAAACATCACCCTCCTACTCTTACCCGGGCTTGGGACCGGCAGTGGCGTAGTTATGATGATATTACGGCTACATACTCTTAATAAGGACGGGGGACGTTCAGCACAAATAACAACCACTCATCTGAGCCGAAGCTGCAAACTCGATCATTATTTGGCATATAGCTTGGAACCCCAAACCAAGCGCCTAATTTGACTTTACCTTGCCTTATTAAGAGTATGTGCAAAGTGCCAGCGTTACAAAACAAGCTCCCGCGATCGTTCCCAACCTACTATACTCCGTGATGGTCAAAGCCAGCGGCACAGACGTACGACAGGATTTGAGATAATCCTAAATTAGTTAGTTAATCGTATTTGAGATAAGGCCCGTAGACCTCACCACCCGTAATGTACCACACTTTGCATAATACCACCACCCCTCCTACTTTACCCGGGCTTGGGACCGGCCATGGCGTAGTTAGTGGCTTTCTGAAAAAAAATTTCTTAATTTTGATGAATAATAAAAATTATTAAAAATGATACTGATACTGATTCAGAGTCAGAAAAGCCAAGCAAAATATTAGCCAAAGCATTAAGGTAAAACTAAACGTCTCCTTTTGCGCACACCTACTCGTCAAAGGCTATCGAATGAGCCATCGTCTGTAGTTTTAGCACGCTCCTGAGTAGAAATAAAAATGGTGAATACAAACAAACAAACAAAGTTGAACCCAACGCATTTATATATTATAGAAGATATAGAAGATTAGATCCAAAAAAAATTTTATATTTTAGGTTTATTTAAAAGTTAGTTAATCGTATTGGGTTGAGAATATTAATTTTTTAAAATTGTTTTACTCGCGACTAATCGCCATAATTAATGATTAAAAATAAAAAGAATTTATATATTTTTTCATAACTTAACTCGATGGACTATCGATAACCTAATTATCAGAGTGGAACGAAAGAAATGTAGTAAAAATTATATTTAGTTTAATTACTATTTTATTTCAATTTTATTCCTATGATATAATACCATTGATTTAAATGAGACTGTCTAAGAAAATCCTAATTCTAACAACATGCATCTATATTAAGTATATGTGCTTTTAAATTAATTTATGAAAATAGTATTATAAATTTTTAATTATTTGAGCTCATTAAAGTTTTCTGTTACATTATAAATTATATGAATAAATAAGAAAATGTTATGACTTATATTAGAAATTTTAAAGAAATAAAAATGAGGTTGATATAAAAACATAGTCAAAACTCACACACTATCTCTAGTGGTAAATGTTGGAGCAATATAAAATATTAATGAATACAGTGAATTTTATTCGGTTTAGATTAAAAGGATTCGTTTTTAAATGCATTAAACTTGAATATTTTTTTTTATTATTGCAAAAATAATATCGGTTTTAATTATCAGACTTTATTGATAACTAATATTTTTTTTATAATTTATCAATTTATATATAGATTAAGGTTTTATTTTTTAATTGTCAAAAAAAATAAATTTAAAAATTGTAATTTTCTATATATAAAAAAATATTATAAAATTTTACATATTGAATTAAATTGATTGAATATAGAAATAAAAAAAAAATTCACAATTTTCCGTAGCTAGATCTGTATGTAGTTGAAAAATTACTTGGTGTACGAGAGCTGTTTAATTTAAAATTTTGTTGATTTTGTTGATTGAACAATAAACTAGTTCTGTGTTGATTGCTAATGTTTGAATTCAATGGACTATTATTTGAAGCTAGATAATTGAATAGATTCGAACTAGCTGGCGAACTTGACGAGTATTGAACTTTATCAAAAATGAAAGAGTTCGGGTTAGTAGTACGTGATAGTGTCGAATGTCGGGATGAAGATAGAGGTCTTTCGGATCCACTTTGAGTCGAGTAATTCTTCGAGCCTGCTCCACTAGTCACAATCGAAATCGGAATTGAAACCTCATTGCTTTTGTAGTTCGAATTTCTGCTCAATCTGTTCTCATTTGTAGAAAACAACAGTTTTTTCTCATAATCAATTAACTGCTTCCAAAAGCCTGGATTCGGTCTAACGCATGATCTTTTCGCAGACACAAAATCAAAGGCTGATTTTAAACTCATGTTTTTGTATTTCATCAAATAAGCTAAAACCAATGAAGTAGATCGACTAACGCCTAACACACAATGCACCAATGACTTACCACCACGAGCTAAATGCTCATTTATTTTGTCTGCCATACGATCAAAGTAAACATTTATTAAAGCATATGGTGTATCGTCTAAGAACAGTTTTATTGATTCTACTCCAGCAATATCTTGTTTTGGCAATTCTTGAGCAGAATTAATCAACAAGGAGATATTCTTTTTTATAATATTTTCCTTAGTCGCTCCATAAACACTAGTCAAATACAAATTTGGTAATATTTCACTCACTTGACTTACTACATACATACTTCCAGACATATTGAAAATTGAAATTTTCTTAAAAAATTTTCTTGAAAAAAAAATAAAATTAAAAAATCAATTTTATAATTTTTTTTTTATTATTTATTATCAAATATTTTTTTAGCAAATAATTAAAAAATTAAAAGTAATATTTGTTTTCTTAAATGATTATATAATGTTTATTTGAATCTAACTGTATAGAATTAAGAAAATATGTTCATGTTACTAGAAGGTATTGTGCTGTCTTTTTTATTTAATTATATAAAAATTTTATAATTTTCTTTTATGTTTTTGACAAAAAGTTCCAATGCTTTTGTTACTTGAAAAAAAAAAGAAAATAAGTTAAATAATTTCTTTTCATTTTAAATAAGAAATATTTATTAAGCTTCTATCTATACTGTATGTTCCTTTTTGAATTGAATTTTATTCTATATAATCGTCTGCAATAATTAGTAATAAAATGTTTTATCATTGTTTTATCAAAATAACTTTTATGAAAAATGTTTTTTCAAACCTTTTTATGTTTTACATAATTTTAAATTTAATAAAATTTAGAATATTTTATGCTTTTAATATTTTTTTTAATTAATATATATAAAAACTTTAAGAAATAATTTTTTATTTGTTTATTTTTTTTTTAAAACGTAATAAATAAAAATGAAAACAGATTTTAAAAGAAAAAAAAATGCTTTTATCATAGATTTTTCATATTCTAAAACGAACCTGTTTATTTAGGAAATTAGGATTTCAATTTTTTAATCTCAATCAAAAAAAATTTTTTTTTATACTCTTAAAATGAATATTAAGTTGAATTGTTGAATTCTCTATGGATGTGATATGATTTGAAAAATAAATGTTGTAAAATAAATTGTGTTTTCACATTCTATAATAATTTAGATAGTGTTGAGTAAAGTTTGATTAAAAAAAACACAATTTATTTTGAAACAAACTTTCTTATTTAAACTTGATTAAATTCTATTATGCATGAAAGTTAAATAGAAAGTTTTAATACTGTTCTAAGCCAATTGAAATATTTTTTCTTATCTTTATTCTAATTACATAAGAATGTATTTAAAAAAAAAGAAAAGTTATCTCAAGTTAAACTTAAATTTGAATAAGTTTTAAATAATTAATAGAATTTACTGATATTTTTAGTGAATAACATGTTAAAATTAAGATTGTGAAAAGTTACATAAAAGTTTGGTAAAAAGAAACTATACTTTTTTATTTTTTTCAATTTAATAAAACAATTTTAAAATCTTATTTTTGTTTTGATCATATAACCCATGGGCTGAAATTCTACTATTCTACTAGTAAAAAAATACTAGCTTATTTGAGATACTTGATCAGGCTTCTTTAAGATATGCAAAATATTTTATTTTAAGAGGTTATGTTCAAAATTGAAAAATAAAATTTTAATCTAAAACCTAAATCTTAAAATCTAAAAAATTTTAAATTTTCCATTTCTGCCCACTTTTTTCTACTTTTTCCTACTTATCAGATGAAAAAAACTTTATTACTTTAAAAAAAAATAAAAATTGAAAATTGTTGTTTAATTATACTGTATAAAAACTAAAAGTTTTAGAAATTTTTCCTTAAAATAAAGAAAAAAAATTTATTAGTGAAATTAGTGAAATTTATTAAATGTATTTAAAATGTATAAATTATTCATTGTTCATATTACTAATACAAGTTAAAATTTATTCTTAAACTAAATTAAATTTTCTATATAAAAAAAAAAGTTTTAAAGATAAAACTAAAACCTTTATGAAATTGAACAAATAAATTCCACATTGATATAAAGGCAGTCAAAAGTCACAGAGTATCTCTGGTAGTAAATATTACCACAATGCATTTTTAAATGTTATTTGAAAAAGTGTTATAATTTACATAATATTATTGATTAATACAAGACTCTTTATTCTTAGTTATTTATTATTTATAAACTAAATAAAAATTTTCTTAATGAATCCTTCTAAATAAAATGAAAATAGTTGTATTTAATAAGTACAAGTTTAAATTTGTTTTTTTAAAAAAATTTTATAAAAAAATTCTATTTTTTTTAAATAAATAAATAAATAAAATCAAAATGTCTGCTTGATTAAATAAAATATTTTAATAATAATTTTGAAATTCAAAAAAAAAGTATCTATTCTAATTTGTTTGAAAAATCAAACAAAAATATATTTTTTTGTTACATAACTACTTTTTACAGAACGGTATATAATATAAAGTTTGTTTAAATTAACTTGAAATAAATGTTAATAAACAACATTCAATTCGAAAGAAAAAAAATAAACTATATAACAACAAGAGCAACAACAACAACAATAACAAGAACAACAACAAGAAAAACTAAGCAAATGCTGAATCAAAATAAAAATGTGAATTCTTTTAATCCTTGAAATATTTTAATAAATTTGAAACATTATATAAAATAAATAAACATAATATATATGATATATACATGTAATATGTATTAAAAATATATAGTTACTCATAACAACTGTTATTTTATTTTCTTTAAAAAATAAAAAAAATCTCAAGTTGGAATTTTCAAATTAAAAAACGAATATTAAAGCTTTTATAGTTGAAAAAAGACATGATTCAAACATTATTTAGCTTTGAAATTTCCCTAAACAAAGATCATTTAAAATTTATGTTATATAATCAAAATATAAATAATATGTATATATATATTTTTTTTAAATAATTTATTTTACATATAAACTAGAAAAATAAAATCATAAATGTATAAAATTTCAATTAAATTAATTTTTTTTTTTGTTGAAATATTTTTAATTTAATAAAAAACTTGAACAAACTAGGGGGAGATTGAAATTCGTTTGGAACTATTGAACGAATGTTTGACTCGAAAAAAGAGAATAATGGAAACCAAATCTTGACTCTTTTGTGATCACGTTGAAATAATACTTTGGAGTTAGCCAAGGAATGATAGTAAAGAAAAAGACGTGATGTAATGTAGAATGCAACAAACACATCTATTGAATAGTGTTCGTGAGCACCTAATATAAAAAATAGTCCGAACATGTTCATGACCCATGATAAAGTGTGCAACCAACTCATAGATCGAGGTGTATATTCGTTTATAAAATGAGTCAATAGAGTCAACCAAACTGTGTGCCCAGAGAACATGTAATCTCCACATGTTCTTACTCCCTTAACATACAAACCTCCTCCTGACAAAATATTCCATGCACCTGTTAATTTATTCACAAAACTTCCATATCTCTATAAAAATTTTAAATATTTACAATAAATTAAAACATTTGCTTGTTTTTTAATATATAAAATAAAAACTTGCTTGAGAAGAGCATTGAATATGAATACCTGGCACTGAGAGAGAAGTAATTAGCATAGTTATAGATCTTAAAATAAATATAGTACCGCCGAGGGCACACATACGTCTAAATATAATTGTTCTATATTTGTGAAAAACTAGTAATAGTAAAAAAATTAAAACTAGAGCAAGACCGATTAGTTCGGTTGCAAAAAATGCCCATGGTATTAATGGTACATTGTCTAATATTAAGTCTGGTAAAGGTGGATACTTTTCCATATCTGGTACACGATCGTGTACCACTGTCAACATAAACGATGTCCATAGACATGTCAAAAACAAGTAAATCATACTAACTAGAGTTTTTCGTTTTTCTCCTAAATAATTGTGTATTGGTTGATTTGAATCATTCTCATTTATTAAACTAATTGAATTTAGACAATTTTTACATATTGTTTTATTCTCTAATTTGTTCAAATCTAAACCAGACCCAGTTTTTATTTCTGTGTCTGAATCAGACTGTGACGCATGCGACTCGGACTCTTCTTCTGAGTATTCATAATAACTTGAATTTGTCACTTTGTTGTATGATTTTTGTAGTTTTTTTATAATATGATACAAATTTTTGCGTTGACCAACATTGTGCTTAATTACTTCTTTTAAATCATTTTCATCAAGCATTAATAAAGCTCGACCGTTTATTTTATGTTGTACAAAATATTTATCACAGTCTTGATAACCTATTGATCCTAACCATTTTATAGTTGCTTCTATTGACCAATTTTTTACACATTTTATTTCAATATTTGAAAAAGAAATACTTTTTTTTATAACCATTTACAAAAACAAAAAAACAAAAACTTTTTTTTTTTAATTTTAAAACAAATTATTAATAAATATGATTAAATAATTTATTATTAAATATATAGTAAAAATTCGAATAATAATAATATACATAATAAAAAAATTTTTTGTATGTCAAACGAGTGAGGATGAAGACAAAAAAATATGTCTTATTTTTAAAATATTTTATTTAAAATCAAACAAAAAAATCAATAAAAATAATAATAAATAAAATTTTAATGTTTTTTTTAAGAATAGTTATAAAACTTTTAAAAGCTTTAAAAAGGGAAGACTGATTGCTTTCAGTTTGGAAAATTTTTATCTTCTTGTTGATAATGAACGATAATTCAACACACATTCGTCAACAATATAAATCTGATGAGAATCGTAATCTTGAATTAATTCATGGAAATATTTTACAAAATCCTGAGATTCTGACGAATAATCTGTAGAGAGACACTCATCATGGACTTTATTTGCTTTTATATTATAACGTGCACAAAACCTCTGAATATAGCCAATTGATGCGTTTAAAAGGTTTATGATTTGTTTCCATTGAGTTAAACATATTCTAACATTCTGCTACATATTGTAATATATGAGGAAATCATTTTTCATTTTGAAAATTTGGTAAACATTAGAAACTCCAATATTATAATCAGAAGAATTTTTTTCATGGCTATATCCAAGTTCTAATTTATTTATAATTTCTTCTTTTTGATTAAAATCTAAAACTAGTCTTTTTCTTTTAGAGGTGTAGAAGCGGATGCTTTATCTAAAGCTTTGACATATTTTTTTAGTTTTTTCATTTTATACATTTTAATTAAGTTTATTTTTATTTTTTTAAATTATATTTATATATTCATAGAATATAATATATAAATTATATAGAGAGAATATAGATATACTGTGTATGAAATAAAAAGACTCTGAGCTTTCGCTTTTTCAGTCTAGAGATTGTTTAAAGTTAAAATTAAATTTGACTTAGTTCAGAATGGTAATCAAAGCTTATACATAAGGTTTAATCTAATTTTAACTTTGATAATAAATTTATCAAATTTGTTCATGATTAAAATAAAAGTTTAAATTGCTTACTGAATGTGTCTTTTGATTTCATCCTTATATACTTCATTATAAATTGCTATTTAATCATTGATCATGTTTTTGAAAAAAAGAGCCTATTTAATTAGATTTTATCAATGTCTAAAATTTCAATAAAAATGTAAAAATAAAAGACAAATAAAGTTTCAATTTTTTTTCTTAGATTTCTTGATAATCGAATATTTAAATATACGGGTTATGAATAATCGAATTTTTTACTGTATAATGATTCAGCTTTTATATAAGGCTAAATAGTACAGTATTTGTTTGAAATAATTATAATATTTATGTCATTAATGTTGGTTTGTTTAAAAATCTCAAATATAAATTTCAAATCAAGCATGTTAATTTTTATATATTTGCTTTTAGATTTTGATAATAATTTAAAGCATTTACTTTATCTCTAATCTGAATTTTTCTTTTTTAAATTTTGCTAATATAAAATTAAAAAACTTGATTTTATTCAATATACAATCAAATTGAATTGATGATATAAAACATTATTATTTTATATTTACATAATATTATATCAATAATAATAATAATAATAATAATAAAAATCTTAAAGTTGCTTGAAGAAAAATATGTTTAAACTTGGTTCTTTTTGAGTAAGTTATTATATTATTATATAAATTATTTAAGCAGCATTTGTTTATTCTGTATTTAATATATATACGAACATAAAAATCTGTTCTGAATTAAAATATATATATATATACATATATATATATTATTTTTTTTATTTTAATTTTATTTTTAAAACAAATTTTAGATTTTAAGATTAATTTGTTTCTAAATTTCTATATTAAGCTAGTTAAACTAATCCAACATTATTTTATCATTATTTTTACTTCACTGGTTTTGTTTTTTTAAGATTATAAATATAGAATTAAAATTGTGAGAATTCTTGAAATTTAAAACAAACTCATTAAGAAGAATGATTAATTTCTTTAGAAAAAAAAAAACTCAATTATTTTATTTTATATGATATAAACTTAGGCTGGTTTAAAGATTATAGCTGATTGAGATGTTAATCTTTTTCAAAAATCAATACTAAAATGTATATTATGGCACTTTTCTTTTATTCATATTTATTTTGATCTTTGTATAACAATATAATTTATGGCTCTTGAGCAACTAATAGCAAAAATTAAACCTCTGTTAGTAAGGGTGATTTTATTAAAAAAATATATTTGAATAAATTCAAATAATTGGCTAATATATTAATAATATTAGTATAGTTGTAGTACTAAGCTTTTTACAATCGATTGAAATTCACATTGATATGCATTAATGTAATAATTTTAAAATTATTCTTTTCCACAAATTCACGTCATTCTGTTAAGTATTTGAAACAAACGCTTGCAAATCTTTAATTAATTATTTTTCTGATATGTTTCAATTGAATCAACTTGCAACTATAAAAAGATGGTAAAAATTTTGTTTCATTTATTAAATATTGATTAATTTAATTTAAATCAATATTGTTTTTTTTTTTTTTTTTTTGTTGGTTTCTATATAATTTAAAGTTAATTAAAAATTAATGAATAAATAAAAATCAAAATGAAGAGTGCATCAAGTTGACAAATATTTGTTATAAGGCTGCTAGTTTTTTTACTAAAATAATTTTAATAAATATATATTCCTAGCTACTAAGTATTTGGATTGGACCTAATTTAAACTGCGTCGAATTTGAAAAATAATCCGATAATTTTTAAACATTAGAAATCAAAATTATAGACTCTGATAAATCTAAATTGTGTTTTTTGTAATTTTTGATAAAAATATCAAATTTCAAATAAATTTTTTTCAATCAATTAACTATCTTTTTTATTTTTTTTTAATTAATAATAATAAAAACTAAAACTCTCCTAAAATATATCTTCTCTATATGTATTTCAAAATTAATTAAAATTAACAATTAACAATTTTATATTTTATTTTATTTTGTATTTTTTTTTTTCGCTTGACTTATTCAATTAGAGAACAGATTAGCATTTTTCGATGTTTTGTCGGAGATTGTGTATATTATTGATTAAATATATGTCAATTAACCATATTAACCTTATTAAATTATAAAAATAAAAAGAAGAAATTTAATTTATATTTTTTATATAAAAAATTTCAAGTCATGTATATTTTAAAGATTAAAATTAATGTTTTTTATATGTAATTTAATAATTAAGAATAAATTTAAAAGAGTTTTATTTTCATGATAGAAAAAAATATATATAATTTATTTTACCAAGACATGAAATATAGGTTTTATTTAATTTTCTAAATCTATTAGACCGTTTCAAAGATACTTTTTTAAATTGTTTAATATATAAAATATAATAATAACAAGCTTTTTATATTTTGTTGCTTAATAAAGATCAAGTTTTATTAGTATTATAAGAAGAAATATCAAGAATCAAATTCTGTTATGATTAATCTAAAGCTTAAGGTATCCTAAAAACTTAAGCTTCTACAGTACAGTGTTTTTACAAAAGGTCTAGAAACAGTAAATTTACTTAATTTTACGTAATTTTACGTAATTTTAAGTTAGTTTACGTTAGATTACGTAAGCTTACGTTAGATTTTGTTTGTAAGATAATGTAAGCTTACATTAACTGATGTAATTTTACATTATTTTAAGTAAATTTTAGTAAAGTAAGCAAAAATGCTTACTTCCAATACAAAAAGCTAATTTTTCGGTAAATGTATAATTCTAATTTATAATAGCCTTACTTTTTTGAGTTTGGTGATAAAAAGTAAGCAAAACTTTTTTATTTTCATTTGAATTTTAAAAAAAAAAAATAAAGAAAATCTTTAAAAATGAGTTTTTTTAGCAAAAAAATTGATTTTTTTTGGAAGTAAGCATTTTTGAAAGGTTTTACTAAAATTTATTTAAAATAATGTAAAATTACATCAGTTAATGTAAGCTTACATTATCTTACAAACAAAATCTAACGTAAGCTTACGTAATCTAACGTAAACTAACTTAAAATTACGTAAAATTACGTAAAATTAAGTAAATTTACTGTTTCTGGACCTTTTGTAAAAACACTGTATAAATGTAGTTTCTTTTATAGTGCACTGAATTTGTATTTTAATTGGTCTAAGCTAAGCTTATATAGGCAATTGAGATACAAATATATAATATAAGTAAAATAATAGTAAACACTTTGCTCAAGCCTATTAGTTATTTAACTGTAGCCTCAAAAATTTTTGACTTTATGAAAGCAAAACTTTCATATTTTTAAATTTAATATTGTCAAGACAAGTGTTTTAGATGGTTCTTAAGGTTATTATCTGAATTGATTGTGGACTTTAAACTCTAACTTTAACTTAAGGGATACATAAAGACTCAATTTCTCCTTTTTTTAATATAAATTTTGTTGAAATCCGATTTAATATTAGTTGATTAGTTGCTTAAATAATTAAAAGAGATTTACTTAAGAGGTTCATAAAAAGGATGCGGACCAGAGGCAATGTCAAAATTACCGTCCCATAAATATATAAATAAACAAATTTTATAATTCAAGTATTATCCTTAATGTATTAAATAGTTACTGAGTTAGAAATTGTTAACAAGACAATTTATTCTACAAAAAGTGTGACTATAAAAATTAGAATAAATTGTTCAATGATTTATTATTTCTATAGATTTTTCTTAGTCTAATTACATTAGTAATCAATTTTATTATCAAGCTTAATACAGTATTTCCAAACAGTAAGAGCTAATATAAATGATAATAAATTTAAAAATCTTCTGATTATATAAAGTATGGTGACAAATTATAAATGGATATCTTATTTTGATTATTCCATATTTCAAAACCTGTCATGACATGCAAAGTTATTTAATTAATTATATATCTATATAAGAAGAGTTTTTGTTTTGTTTTGTTATAAAAAAAATAATTGATAATAGAATCTAAATACAGAATTAATAATTCATGTGCTTTGTATAAATGTGAATGAATATGAATATAAAAAAAAAACAAAAAAACAAGTATATTAGAAGATTGATTATAAAGCTCTTAGTTCTGGGAATATAAATTCAATATTATGTATTTGCAAAATTTCAAGTTTCAAGTTATAAAAACATTCTATTTTAAATAATCTAATTTCTCACATGCGTTTTTATTTTTTAAATAATAATTTTTTTTTGTTTTTTATTTTTATTTCAATAATGTTTCAAAGCACTTTGATTTTAATAAAAAAAAAAAAATTATAGATTTAATTTCAAAAAATTACGTAATAAAATAAAACTAATTTATTTATTTTTCTAATCAATCAAATAAAAAAAAATCAAAATTTTGTTTTTTTTTTCTTTCTTTCTTTCTTGTTTCTCTCTTTCTCTAAATTACAATTGAATAAACATATAAATATTTCAATTGTAAAATAAATATATAAATAAACAAAAAAATTATTGATTATAAACTAGAAAAAGAAAAAAAAAATCTATTATCTTTTTTAGTTCAAATAAAAATAAGAACAACAAGAACAAGAACAAAATTTGACATAAACCAGAGATTTAAAATATTTTTAAATGTCTCTAGTTTTTAATTTTAGATTTAAAAAAAAAAATATGTATAGTTAGTTACATTTTTAATAAAGCACAAATATTCAGCAGGGAATATAAACTATTTTATTAATTAAAAATCGGGTCAAATAAAGCTAGGAATGCGAATTGAATGAAGCCAAACAAAAGATTGAGAATTATTTTATTATTAGATTATGTAAAATCAGCTTGAACTACTAATACTACTAATACTACTACTACTACTACTACTAATACTACTAATACTACTACTACAATAACAATATAACAACTACAACAAAAATCAATTTTTGTTTTTTAATTCTAAACTCCAACTCATTTCCTAATCTTGTTTCTAATCTGTTTTTATTTATAAACATAATTCCGGTTCTATATTTACCTTTAAGCTTATTTTTCTATTAAAAAAAAAATATATTTCAATTTTACAAGACAATTATAACAATAAAAACCCCTGGAATCGATTCTATTTTAATATTTCTATACTATTTAGATGAGCTTAACATTTTAATTAAGTGTTTTTTTTTTTATTCATTTTTATTATTTTTATTACTATTATTATTAAAAAAGATAATAATAAAATTATGTGATTTTTAATTATTTAGTTTTAAATTAAAAAGGCTTCAGGGTTAAATATTCATAATTTTGTTTAATATTATAAAAACTTTAAATTTTTTTTAGATTTATAGTTACTAAATAGAAAAAATATTTTAAACAAAGTAAAAAAAAAATAAAAAGAAATATTTTTGTATTCAAAATAATATAATTTTTTTTTTTAAATAATGTAAATTTATTTTATTAAAAAGGTAAATTTTTTTAAGTATTATAAATTTCTAAAAGTATGTTTTAATAAAAAGTAGTTTTTTATGAAAGAAATATTAAAATTATGGAGTTAAATGGTTTTGGTTTAATAATAGCGCTAATAATTGGTGTTATTTTAATATTGTTTATTTTATTAGCTATTTTGTATTGTAAGAATCGAAAAAATAAATCTATTGAATACAAAAAAGCTCCAATTGTTAAATCAAATAGTGTTGATCAAGTAAAACAAAATCAAAATATAAATACAGTCATTGATGTTAGTATAAAATTTATATTTATATCTTTTTTATGCTTTTATTATTATTATTGTCATAATAGATACCAGTGCTTAGTTTGAGCAAAAATGAACCTGAAGACGAAGACAATTTTAAATTTTTGGGAATCAGTTTAAGTGATATACCGTTTATAGACGAATCTCGGAATAGTAGTTTAATAGACTTGAATTGGAACTCATACAACCCTTATAAACAATTGACTAATAAATAATATATAATTTATTTTATTGTTTGTTCGTGTTTCTTTTTTTTTTTTCAATATAATATATTTATTTTAGAATTTAAACCAATTTATTTATTTTTTCTTGTATTATATTTCAAATTTGAAACTTATAATTTTTTTAATAAATAAATTATATATATATATATATTTAATTCAAGAGCTTTATTTCATTTTGTTTTTAAGAAAAAAATTGAGTAATTTTTGTTGCAAACCAAATTTCGTTTTTATGCATACTATTTAATAGCTTAAAACGAAATTTATTTTACAAATTTTATTTTTGTTTGAGAAATTTATTCAATTAAAAAAACTGCAATAATAGATTAAATTTTTTTTTTCATAAAACTTATTTACATTTTTAAGGTTTTCAAAAAGAGTCAATAACAAGCTTTATTTAGTTTTTTTTTTTTTTTATTTCCGAAAACGCTTGAAATCGTAATCAAAATTTATTTTTAATTATTGAAAAATAGATCTTTTTAATAAATTGATTTTTTTCTCAAACCATAGGTGTTTGAAAAAATTAAAAATAAAAAAAAGTAATTGAATTTTTAAATTATTTTAAAGATAAAAAATTTTAATTAAAAAAAAATCAATAAGTTTTTTGTTTTATTATAATATTTCCTATTAGCTTGGGATAACACACATACACACACACACATACACAATTTATTTATCTCATAAAGCTTTTGTTTTTTGAATTGATTAAATTTAATTAAATTATATAATACTTAATTTAATTAGAAAACTAATTTTTCATTTTTAATTTGCTGACATTCAATTCAATAAGAATATTTAATAAAAAACTAAAAAAAAAAAGTAAAAAGTATGATTAATTATTCTTTATCGGTTTTTGGATTATATCATTCAATTTATACAAATGCAAAAACTCTTAATTAAATAAATCATATTTTTCTTTTAAATATAATCTTTAAGGATTAATATTTAAAAAGACAAAAATAAAGAGCAGTGTATTTTAAATACAATTTGGAAGCCTTCAATATTTTATCTTTGATTTCTAAATATTTGACATAAAAATTAATTTGATTTGGTTTTATTATTGAGCTAAGTTGAAAATCACATCACCATCATATACTTTTAAGTAATGAATATACGAAAAATAATTATATTTTTTTGAATATGGGTTCTTCTATTTTAGTTCTTTAATAAATACAGATCGATAATTACTAAAAATTTTATAATAAATTTTTGATTATTACTTTTAAAATAAAGCTATCTCTAATTCGATCAAATGATAATTATTGCTGATTTTCAAAATTTCTTGAATATTTTAGAATTTTAGCTATATTATTGTGAATTCATTAATTATATACTTCATTAATATTGTTATTATTACTATTATTATTATTATTATTATTATTATTATTATTATTATTATTATTCATCAAAGCTAATGAAATAACTTAATCAAATGATTTAAATGAGAAGTTCAACTTAATCAAAATTATCATTTTATCTATTTACTAGCTCTTGGAATCAAATGCTAGGGCATTTGAGGCTTCTAGCTATTCGATTTGAATCTCTCAGTGGCCTTAAAATATTGAATAAACCATTTAAAATATAATCAAATTTAAAAATTTATTCTTGTTGGGCTTGGGACCAGCAGTGGTAAATGGTAAATATGGCAAATATCTTATTTTGTAGATAATTTCATGTTTTCATAGTATTAAGATAAGGAAAATAGTAATTTTATTAATATTTTTATAAAGTTTTAAGTAATTGAGAATGAAAATAATTTAAAGTGTAGAATGTATTTAATAATGTGTATGTTATAAGTGGTAATCATCACCCTCCTACTCTTACCCGGGCTTGGGACCGGCAGTGGCGTAGTTATGATGATATTACGGCTACATACTCTTAATAAGGACGGGGGACGTTCAGCACAAATAACAACCACTCATCTGAGCCGAAGCTGCAAACTCGATCATTATTTGGCATATAGCTTGGAACCCCAAACCAAGCGCCTAATTTGACTTTACCTTGCCTTATTAAGAGTATGTGCAAAGTGCCAGCGTTACAAAACAAGCTCCCGCGATCGTTCCCAACCTACTATACTCCGTGATGGTCAAAGCCAGCGGCACAGACGTACGACAGGATTTGAGATAAGGCCCGTAGACCTCACCACCCGTAATGTACCACACTTTGCATAATACCACCACCCCTCCTACTTTACCCGGGCTTGGGACCGGCCATGGCGTAGTTAGTGGCTTTCTGAAAATAAATTTTTTATTTTTGATGAATAATAAAAAATGATACAAATATTTAATAAATCTAAACTTTGAAATATCTAATTCAATTTTTAAGCTAAAGAAACGCTTAATAGATCATTTTGTCGATAATTTTTTATTTTACTACAAATTTTAAAACTTGAATAAGTTCACTTAAAAGTATAATATTTTTCAAAAGTTTTTAATATGTTTACTTAAATAACTGGATAATATTAGACTAGGATTCATTTTTAGGGTTTGAATAATGGCTTTGAGAAGAAATTAATTTTTATTTTATTATTAAGAAGATTATACTGAAATACTTAAAATTTTTTAAACGAGTATTTAAAATTTTAATGTAATAATATTTTTCAATTGTTGAAAAATTGTTTTTTAATTTCTTGTTGTTTTAGAGCATGATTAAAGATTTTTAAATCATCTGTATCAGCCCAAGCTAAATCTTCATTTGACCAATTACTTTTTCCCAAATAGTTTGTACTTCTGATTACATTTCTTGGCTTACAAGATGAACCAGATCCAACAAGAGTTGCATTTATATAAATAGAATGATTACTATTATTTAAAACACTTACTATATTAAACCATTTGTTAAGTTCTGGTTGAATTACAGAAATTATCTTGGATTGTTCTTGATTTGAATTTCTAACTATACAAAAAGGTTTTCCATTTAAACCATATGAAAATGCTAATATCACATTATCGTTTTGATAATCTCCAAAATCAACAATTCTGGCATAATTTTTAATTTGCTTGATTCTAACCCAAACTGATATTGAAAAATCATTTGTAAAATAAACACCCGATGGAAAATTATAATAGCCTTGATTCAAACTCAAAGCAGAGTTCAAATTGCCAAAACGATCTGAAGTGAAATTAGCGTTAGTGGGTGAATAAAGATGTTTATTGTTTATTATGTCTTTGGTTGTCGAGTTCTGAATCGGCCAATAATGAATTAAACCTTGTTCATAATAGATTGGTTCTTTTTCATACAAAATTGTATCTTTATTATACAAGATTTTTGAGAAAATAGCCTGATATTGGTATAAAAAGCATATATTTGATTTTAATAATATAAATTTACATTCTGCTAATTTAAAACAGTAATTAAAACATTGAAACTTTGTTTTAATATCGAAATATCTGCTTAAAATTAGATTTTGATTGTTTGATAAGCTATAATTCTGCACTAATTTAAATTTGGGTTGATGGTTCAAAGATAAACCAAGTTTGCTTATCATCGTTAATAGAAGAATTATTCTTAACTTAATTGAATATTTCATTTTTTTTTGACAATTTAAAAAAATTTTTCTGAAATTTAATAAAATTTAAAATTGAAAAAAACATGTTTATTTATTTGGATTAATATGAGTTTAAATATTTTTTATTGATTTAGTTAAGCGAAATTTTAAGCAATTCATATTTCGATATTTAAACATGTTTTGGTCGGAAACAACTTTGTTAAAAAAACTTCTACATATTCAGTGTTGAATGATTTATTAAGCAGAAGGCAAATAAACTCATAATGCATGTAAATGTGAAATTAATCTAAAAAAAATTTCTAAAATACTCTTGCCTAATATATCGTAAAATGGTGAAAAATTAACTTATAAAACTCAAATTTCAAGATTTTTAAATGATTTTTTTTTAACTGAAGATTAGACTGTCTAATAGGAATAAAAACCTTATATTTTTCTGAAAAAAAATGAATGAGATTCATTTTATTAAACAAGAAACCGATCGGTTTTAACCTTAGTATCAGTATAAAACCAATCAACTTTAAATTAAAAAAAAATCGGAAAAAGATTTTTAAAATCGTAAAAAATTGTTAAAATAAAGAAAAGTTAAATTTACAAATAATAAAAATATTTTAAAAAATTGGGCCTTTATGCGGTTGATTCTCTCTGTGGGCCAAATCAATTTCAGCCCCAGAGAACAAATCAGTCAAGTAGATATTTTTTCGGATGCTACTACGGACCAGCTCGTATATGTTTACAAAAAGGTCCAATTCCATCTTAATAAACGAACTAGTTGCTTCGGTGCTGGCCATAGCAAAAAACTTAAAAAGGTACAACTTTTCATCAACAATACAGCGATGTTATGGCTGTGGAAAAAAGGGACACTACAATAGAAAACAAACACAACCTCACTCAACTCTTCTCATCAATAATTCTTATTAACTTTTTTAAAACAACACTGTATATCAATGCCACAAATAACAACCACTCATTTTTTTTTATTTAAAAGCCTCATCGTCTTACTCTTACCTTGTCTTATCTTAAATTTTTTTTTATTTGCTTAAAAAACTAATTTAAAATATTTTTTTATCTTGCTCTTATTATTCCTATTTTAGTTATGCCTCCTTAAAAGTTACCTAATTTATATTATTCATTAATATATTTTTAAATTTTTTATTATTTTTTTTAAATTTATGAATAAATATTTTTCTTCTAGGGAAATTAAATTTTATTTAATACTTTTTCCTAATAAAAATTGGAAAAAAAATTAAATTTGCATCATAATTTTTTATTTTTAAAATGAACAATTTTTCAATTTTTTCAAATATTTTGTTGAATAGTTCAATTTGTTTGGGAAAATTTTTAGATAAAAATTGCATTCATTTTTTAATTCAATATCTTCCTACCATATTTATATTGTCTTTATGCATTTTTATTTCTTTAGCTATAGATTTACCATGTTTAGTTATAATACTAAAAACAAGAAAAAAATTGATTGAAATTGAATATAATATTTTACTATTAATCAACATAATATTATTTATGGTCAAGAATTATAATGTTGTCGCTTTATTTGCTATTTTTGATCAATGGCCTTTTAGTAATTTAGCCTGTATTAGCTTTTTATCATTCATAAACATTTACTTGGTTTATTTTATTTTATTAAATTTTTATTCGTTTTATCATTTATCTTCAATCAAAAGATCAAAATTTTATTCGAAATTTTTTAAATTGGTTTTAAATCAGAAATTTTTGATTATATTTATAATTATTTTATTTATAGTTTCATATGTTTTATTATGGTTGTTTTTCTTCTTTTTACAAGATGAAATTTTAAATATTAAGAGCAATCAGATATGTTTCTATAAAATTGAAAAAATTACAAAATTTAATTTAACCGAAATTATCTTTTTAGTTGAATTGTTAAATATTTTTATTGTATATTCAAATTTGATTAGAAGTTTTTATAAAAGACTAAAAAAGTTTAAATACAAAAATTTAAATGAATACAAAAAAAGTAGAAAATATTTAAAAGTGTCAATTAAATTTTTGCTTTTTTCTATTATACCATTTTATTGGGTTATATATTTGTTATCGATTACTTTATTAAGCATAACTAATTCGGATTTTAATGTTATTTTAGGTGTATTAGGTTTTATTGCTAACATGTTGATTTGCTTTCAAACAATTGCTCTAGTTTTAATTCATGATAAATTAAAAGAAACATTTTTAAACTATTTATTTAAGATTTTATTTTTTGTAAAAAAATAGAAAATAAATATTTAAATTAAACCAGCTTTTAGTTTTATGTTGATTAGGAAATGAAATCACCATAGTTCCATTAAGCTTTAAAAATATTTATATTTTAAAACATAAAATCTATAGATTTAAAATAAATACTTAGGAATATTAAAATGAAAATATCAAATTTTATGAGTAATTTAATAAAGCCTTTTTTTAAAAAAAAAAATTTCCTTGTTAGAAACGAGCGAAAATAAATCTAAGTTTATTTTCAGTTTTGATACAAACAAAGAAAAAAAGAGATCAAAAATTGTTTTTTATAAATTTAGAAATTAAACATAAAAAAAAAACTAAATAGAAAATAGCTCAATTTAAAGAACATTGGTTTTTACAAGATTTTTGGCATTTAATATTTAACTTTTTAAATATTTCATTATCACAATAGTTAAAAAAAGAGACTAATTTGCAAAATAAATGATTAACATCTTTGCATTCTTGTTTTGCTTTTAATTCGGTACAATTATTACCAGAGTAATTATCTGGACATTCACAGAAGTAACCATATGTGCCGAATAAATTACATTTTCCTCCATTTTTACACGGATTCGATAAACATGCAGACTCTAAAACATAAACATTTTTCTAAATTATTTTTTTAAAATATTTAAATTATTTAAATTTACTTGTTTCACAGTATTCACCAGAATAGCCTGACAAACATGTACACTTGAAACCAAACAAGCTTGAATCGGATACTTTAATATCTTCGCAAGTAGCTCCATTTAGACACAAGTTAGTCTCTGAACATCTTAGTGGTTTTGACTCGCATACCCCACATGATCTTGGACATAAGTCTTTTATAAACTTGTCATTTATTTTGCCATAACAACAAGTTGATGTCAAACTAGGACAATCTTTTAATTTATCAGAACACTTCAAAGCCTTATACTCTTTTTTTATTTTCTAATAATTATATAAGCTTAAAAATTATCCAAAATATCTATTTATATACTTTTACAGCCTTGGCAACAAATAGTTGAGAATTTATCATCCTCACAAAAACCGCTAATTGATAGATTTTTTGATTGTAAATCTTCGAATAGTTTAGCACAACTTGTACCTGGTATACATTGGTCTATAGGCGCTAAATTACTTTTAATACATTCTCTTTGCAAACATACCTAATTTTAAATTTTATTTAAAAATTATAACCACAAAAAAGAAGCTCTTTATCTTCTTAATATTAACTTTTCCTTGTCCACATAAGGTACCGTCAAAAGGTGCATTTGTTGAACCAACAAAAGTCTCATTTATATAACAATATAAACCTTTACAAATTGATTCTGTGTTTAATTCATTCTGTTGTTTTTATTAAAATAAATAAATTTGACTTATTTATAAATCTTAATTAATTATACAATAGAAAAGAAAGAGTGAGAACCGAAAGCCATTTTACATTGATCTTCGACAGAGAATGATAAACCCAAATAAAACTCGCTTTGGTCAAGTTTATAATTATTTGTTGGCTCATTTAATAAGCATTTATATTCATCTAATATTTGAAAATCGTTATCGAATAAGGCTTGCTTAAAAGAATTTATTGAACAATTTGAAAAGATTTGTTTGTTGAATGGACCAGCAATAGGACTCATAATGTATTGATCAGTAGTAGAACAATTTTCTGCAAATTCTGCATCTCCATCATGAAATGATCCCAAATTGTGAGCTATTTCATGAGCTAGTACAATAACTGTTCCGAAATTTCCAAATTCTTCAACTAAAGAATATTTCTCCTGAACGCAAACGCCTCCAATGAATGCTAAACCGGCTGTTTCTGATTCTGAAATTGATCCATTCGACCATATATCCTTGCTGCGTTTTTATAAAAACAAATTTAAATAATGTTATATATTAGCTAGTTTGTATTGCTTTAAGCTTAATATATATAGTCAATTTAATGAATAAAAAAAATACTCTTAAACTGTCCTTAGATAAGTTCTACTTCTTCGGTTTTCTTATTACTTTGTCTTATTATTAAAGAACAATGTCTTATTTATTAGCTTTATGTTTAAGATAATATTATAATATAAAAATTCTATTTCAGAATATGTTGCAAAATAAATTGCGGTTTTGGAAATACAAAAATTTTTAGTTTTATTAACTTTAATATAACGGTAGCATGGTCAAAATTGAAAGGAAACTTTTTTGAATTGATGAATTTAGAGAAATTTTCTAATGTACTAGAACCATTTATGACTGATAAATTTTTATAAAATGGATATTCAGGTACTTCAATTAACCATTCTAAATCCAATGGATTCTTTGAAAGTATACAGAAATAGAAATTTAATTTAATAAAATATTCAATTTAGTATAATTACTGTTAAAACTAGAAAATTTGTCAATATTATATTAATTTTTAGAAAAGGATCATTTTCTAAAGATTTTTTATATTTTAGATTAACACCATTGATTATATGAGAATAATAAAGTTTCATGTATTGAAACAACAAATCCCAGTCTTTGATTTTAGTAGTTTTTGAATGTTTTTCTATTACCGAAGTTTCAAGTACTATTAAAACTTCTACATTTAATTCAAACTGTTTCAAATCTTTTTTTAATGAAATTTTTTTCAACTTTTTTCCATCATCAACTAAAACTTAAACAAAAATAAATATATAATATAGAGATAATAAAATTTGAGTAAACTTCAGTTCACATTTTGAAAATAAAAAATCATTTTGTTTAAAATTGTGTAAATTTATTTTAAAAGCTCCATGGTTGTTTTTTATAGAATCAAAATTTAATATTCTTGGATGTTTCTCTGTTAAACTTAAAATTGGAACTATGTTAAAAGCTAATTTATCTTCTTTGTTCGAAAACAATGTTCCTAACTTAAAAAATATGTTTAAATATATCACTTAATATTATGGTAATTTAATTAAAATATATTTACCAATCTAAATGGATTTGATTGATTAAAATCAAAGTTTTTGATTAATGTTGAAAATCCATTACCATTTTGTTGAACATAAGTTTCATAACTCTTTTAAATAAAATAAATAAATAAATTTAAGGAATAAAATAATTTTTAATTTATATTAAATACTTGTTGTTTTTCTAAATTATTTTGTTCATATTTGACTGGTTGATTAGTTTCAGGATCAATTACATAAATATCATTATTCCAGTTTTGTGAATTTTTTACAAATTTGACTTTGAAATCTTCATCAAATTGTTTAAATTTAAGCCAAAAATAATCCGGAAATTGAGACTTATCCAAAAGTAGTCTTGAGTTTTGCTCAAATTTTTTATCAAGCTCTATTTCTAGATTATCAATTAAGGCTGCATTTTTATCATTTTTTAAATCATCTTTAAATAGAAGCTTTTAAATATTCTTATTTACATAAATAAATTGTTGATATATACCTATATTGTTATAAAAATGATAAAAACAGTTTGTTCTACCAGAATGAAACAAAAATTTCAAAAAACAAATAAAAAAAATTTTATATTTCATTTGTAAAAAAATTTTTAAGTAAAAATTAAATAAAAGAAAGAAATAGAATTTAGATTTTATTTTATAGTACCAAAAAACAAATATCATAATATTGACAAAAAAATTTTGTACATGATAGTTTTTTTGGTATTTAGAATATCAAACATTTTGAATTTTAGCTAATCTTTTCTTTTATCTTTTCTATTATATTTTCATTATTTTACAAGCTTTTTATTATTATATTACTAATTTTAAAGTTTATAGTGCTTTATCGTTTTAAAGATTTGACAGCAACTCTGGATAACTGAGCTAATTTAAACTAGTATAGGTATATCTAAGTTATGATTTATTGATTTAGAATCAAAGAAAGAAAAAAAAAATTTTTTTATAAAATTTTTATGAATTTATTAAAAGCAAGAACAACAAAAATTAATTAAATTTTAAATGCATATTTTACAAGTACGTCTACACGGATGATTTTTAAAATTAGTTAAAATAAAGCACAAGTTCTTCCATGAGTCACAGTTTGAATCTTCATCATAACAACTTATACTTCCTAAATTAATACCACAAGTTTTACATGAAAGAGCACAGTACTCAGCTATAGGCCGATCATTAATTGTGTAAGTACTACTAAACGTGCATAGGCCCAAACCAGCATATACTGGACATGATAAGGTATTTTTATCTTCACATTTATTAGATGTTTGACTTGTGGTTGTTTCTTTTTTTATAATATTTGTAGCAGTTGTTTGAATTGTTTGCACAGATCCGGTAGTGTTGCATAAACCACAAGAAACTGGACAACTTTGAGCTATAGATTGGTTATTGATCGAGTACAGATTACTCTGAGAATTGCACAAACCCCATAGAGCATAAATCGGACAACTGAATTGGTTATAATCAATGCATTGAATGTATGAAGTGGTTTTAGGATTTGTATTTGAATTAGAAGTAGTTTTAGGTAGATTTGCGACAGTTTGAGATGGAATGTTTATTTTCGAGCATAGACCACACGTTTCTGGACAACTTTCAGGTATAGTTTTATTATCAAGAGTATTAAACGAGCTCTCAAATGTACACATACCAAGCAATGAATACAATCTACAACTAAATTGATTAAAGTCTTCACATAAAGTTATTAATTTTGTAGTTGGTTTAACAGTAGTTAAACTAGTAGCAACAATATTTGATGAGTCATCGATTTGGCACAAACCACAAGAAGCTCGACAACTAATACTAACTGGACGGTCATTTATGAACGCATTTTGGTTATTGCAAAATTTCAAAGTGTTCAAATTAGAGCATATAGTTTTGTTAAAATCTTTACATAATTGACCGGTGATGCTTGCGCTTGTAGTAAAGGTAGTTCTAGTAGTAGTAATTATAATAACTGATGGGTCAGGAGAACATTGTTTACAAGAGAAACGACAAGCATCTTTTATAAGTTTGTCATTAAAATAAGCATTGTTTGATTGACAAAATCCTAATTTTTCAAAAAACGTACACAAAGTTGAATTAAAATCTTTACAGTTTAAATTGATGCTGGTAGTAGTAGAAGTAGTAGCAGTTGTTGTTGTTGTTGTAGTTGTGGTTGTAGTGGTGGTGGTGGTGGTTGTAGTAGAATCTGGTACACAAAGTTTACAAGCCAAAGGACACAACTCTTTGATTGCTTTATTACCTATTTTAATAGTATCTGAGGAACAAAATCCAAAATTTTCAAAATAACCACAAGCAGTGCTATTAAAATCTACACATAATAACTTTGTTGTTTTAGTAGTACTTGTAATAAGAATAATACTGGATGTAGTAGTAGTAGTAATAGTAGTAATAGTAGTAGATGTAATAGTTGTGGTAGTTGTAGCAGGAGTCAAATTACAAAGGCCACAAGTTCCAGCACAAGAAATCGGTATTGGTCTGTTATCGATTTGAGCTTCAAAATTCGAACAAAAATTCAGCTGCTTTAAACTTGTACATATTGCTAAATCGAAATCTTCGCATATAAATTTTATTTTATTGCTAACTTTACCAGTTTGAGTTATGATAGAAGTTGTAGTAGTAGCTTTAGTAGTATTAGCAGTAGTGATGGTAGTTACAGGAGTAGTAGTGGTAGTAGCAGTAGTAGTGATGATGGAAGTAGTAGTTTTAGTTGTAGTAATAGTAGTAATGGTAGAAGTAATAGTTTTGGTTGTGGTAGTTTCTGACGATAAAGCATTAGGAAGACAATTTTCACAGTTATTTCCAGTACAACCAGGCCTACATTGACAAATATATCCTAAGCTACCGAATTGAAGACAAGAGCCATCATTATTACAAGGGTTAGGATTACACGGTGTTTCTAAAATAGTAAATTAAAAATAAGGCAAAAATTTTTATCTAAGTTTAAATTTACTAATTTCACAAAAATCTCCAACATATCCATTTGCACACAAACATCCAAAACCAAATTCTGCTGTAACTGCAACATTTAGATTAATACATTCAGCATTATTTTTACAATAATTTTCATTAGCAGAGCATTTCAAAGGTTTACATTTACCACATGTTCGTGGACATAATTCGCTGATGGCTTTGCCTGCTGAGGTTACAAAATCACATGATTTATTAAAACTTGGGCAATCATAAAATTGGTCATAACAACTCAAATAAGAATATTCTTTGAGAAAACAATTTTTAAATAGACAAAAAAATTAATTTTTTCATTTTTTAAATAAATTTACTTTTACAGCTTTGACAACATTTTTGTTTAAAGTCATCATCGGCGCAATAAGCCGATACGGACTGTTGATTTGACTCGATCAAAGTGAACACTTGTTTGCAGCTCATTTGAGGCGAAGTCAAAGTAATGCCTACATCGTCCTGAGTGATTACATCATCTCCATAAAAACAGCTATCTATTGGTGCTAGTTTGTTAGCCATACAAGTACCTTGGACACAAACTTTGCCTGAGTCACATGGTGTACCATCCGCTGCTCCAATATTAGCTACACACGTTGTCGAGCTAGAACTCTCTCTACAATACAAACTAGAACATATTTGAGAACTAAAAGACTTCAAAAAAAATTTTAAATTTTAAATATTTATTTTATATAATTATCTATTAATTTATTATAATTACACCGCAAAAGGAAGCGGATGGTCCATATCTCATTTTACATTGATCGTTTGCAGTTAGATATATACCTGGTAAACTATTTACCAAACTAGTCTCTACTGGTAATATACTGGCAGTATTTTTTAAACACTGCGCTTTCGTAGAAGCTCCACTTAAAGGCAGAAATTTACCATAGAATAAAAATTTAGATTTAAATTTGAGAATAAAATTTACCTTCGAAAAGAATTTAGGAGATTATTTTTTAACTGTTTTATCGTACATGAAGAAAACATTTGTAAATTTGCACCCTGCAGGTTTGGTGTCATGATATAATTTTGATTAGCTGGACAAGCATCAGTAGCACCAGGTACTCCATCATATAAAGAGCCTAAATTACGTGCTAACTGTTGTGCAATCATCTATTTAAAATTTAGATTTTAATAGTTCTAAAATATTCTATTAAAATAAAATTATATTTTTTATTAACCAGAATATTTTGTAATCCTCCAAAATCTTCGACAATGGAATATTTATTCGAAGAACATATACCACCAAGTAAAGAGTATCCATTTATTTGTTTTCTTGAATCGGGTAAATCAAATTCTTTGTCAGACCATAAATCGCTTCCTACAAGAGCCACAGCATGATCATAATTAAAAGGAAATTTTGCCGAATTCATATAATCTGTAAGCTCCAATAAGGCTTTACTTGCCACCACAACTTTTTTATTAGCATAAGTTTCATAATCAGGAACGCCAACAAAAGAACTATTCAACCATTTTAAATCAGCGGGATTCTTTTTTGAATTAAAATTATTATATAATAAAAATTAATTTTTATAAAGAATATTTTTTACTGTTAAAAATAAAAAATTTGTTAAAACGATGTTAAGACGGAGATCTGGATCGGTTAGTAACGAGAGCTGATAGCGTAGATTGACTCCAAGCATTAAATGACTGTAGTAGATTTTCATGTAATAGAATAGTTGACTTTCGTCTTGGATACCTGAGAAGAGCTTATGATTGTTCACAACAGTCGAATCAGTAATTAACAAAGTTTCTACATTTAGAGTTATTGGTTGTCCACTGAATGCTTTAACCACTGGTTTCGCTGGTGAATTAATCACATTTCTTTTGCAAGTTTAAATAAATTTTGAATTTCTTAACAAATTAAATTTATTTTCAAATTTTACCCTCTTTTTTTATCTTTAATTTAAAATATATATTTATTTTTTAGTTTTTAATTTAAGTTTAAGTTTTTTTTTTAATTACCTGGTTTGATTGAAGGATTTTTTGGATCTTGTATTAAAGATTTCCAAAGACTAGTTTTTTTTACTGATTTCTTGAAAACACCATGTTGATAGTGTTGTGTATCGAATTTCTGCAAAATTCTTTGAGCTGCTGTATCTGATTTTATTTTAATCGGAAAAACATGAATTTCTGATTTATCATCTTCAGAATATAAAGTTCCAATCTAATTAAAAAAACAAAATTGTATAATTTATAAACAACTTTGAGGATATCATATATTTAAATCATGTTTGCAATCTATCTGATATAATTTCTAATACAAGCCTTAATAAATACGCTAAAATCTTGTGAGATATCTTTGAAAATTCTTAGTAACCAAATTTTCAGAGATAAATAAAATTAACAAGTCAAAGATTAATAACTTTTAAAAAAGTTAAAATTATTTATAATATAAACTCTTTGAACTTATTATGAAAATAGGTATAAAAAGTAAAAAAATTATAAATTTAAAAATAATTTTATGGAACATTGATTTTTATTTTTCATTAAATTTATTGAGAAAATATTAATTGGTGATAGAGAAAAAGATGAATTTACTGATGAATTGTGATTTATGCATCAATAATCAAAATTAAAAGATATCTTTTGACTCAACTAATAGATAAATCAAACCTATAATTAAAAAACTAAAACATTATTATCTTTTAATAAACACACTTAAGATATTTATTAATAGAAACTATCAAAGCTCTAATAAGAATAATAATTTTTAATTTTACTAAGATAACTTTGTATTTTGAAATTTAAAACTAAAATATATTTACCAATCTAAATGGATTTGATTGATTAAAATCAAAGTTTTTGATTAATGTTGAAAATCCATTACCATTTTGTTGAACATAAGTTTCATAACTCTTTTAAATAAAATAAATAAATAAATTTAAGGAATAAAATAATTTTTAATTTATATTAAATACTTGTTGTTTTTCTAAATTATTTTGTTCATATTTGACTGGTTGATTAGTTTCAGGATCAATTACATAAATATCATTATTCCAATTTTGTGAATTTTTTACAAATTTGACTTTGAAATCTTCATCAAATTGTTTAAATTTAAGCCAAAAATAATCCGGAAATTGAGACTTATCCAAAAGCAGTCTTGAGTTTTGCTCAAATTTTTTATCAAGCTCTATTTCTAGATTATCAATTAAGGCTGCATTTTTATCATTTTTTAAATCATCTTTAAATAGAAGCTTTTAAATATTCTTATTTACATAAATAAATTGTTGTAGAATTAATTTCGTTTTTATTATATTGAAATATACTATTATAAACGAAATTATTTTTGCAACTAAGTAATATTCTCATTTTCAAATGCTTACTAGAATTTTTAAACAAATAAAACCCATTTATAACTTTAAACAAAACAATTAATAACAATAAAAAAATTTTTAAACTCATTTTGGTTTTTAATTTTTTAATAAAAACTAATTTCATTCCTTATTTATTTATACTCATTTTATTATTAAAGAAAAATGAAATTTTTTTTTAAATTTTATTTATTGCATAATCTTTTAATTTTTTTTTTAAATAAATTTGAAATAAAACAAAGAAAGATATTTTTTATAAAAATAAAATTTAAATTTTGATTTATTTTAAAACAACTTTGACAATCTTGTTCATTGACAAATATTACAAGTTTTTTTACACGGATGATTAGTAGAGTTAGCTAATAAATTACAAGAGTTTTTCCAGATAAAGCAATTATCCTGTTCATCTGCACATGGTTTATTTGATTGACAACTTTTGCAGGAAAATGCACAGCTTTCAATAACAGGTCTTCCGTCAATTAAAAATGTATTGGAGTAAGTACATAATCCTGACTGAGCATAGATCGGGCAAGTAATACTGTTACTATCGGAGCAAGCAGGTCGAACAAAACTAGCAGTTGATGCTGTTGGAGGCTTAGTAGAAGAAAAATAACTAAATATATTTAGAGTTGGAGCAGTAGCTGTGGAACTGCATGGTACATTGCATGATACAGGACAACTTTCGTTCAAAGGTCTACCGAATAAGAACGCATTTTGTAGATTACATAGACCAAGTTGTTTATAGTTTAAACACAAAGTGGTATCGAAATCGAAGCATAAAACAGGTCTTGTAGTAGTTGTAGTGAATTGATTACAATTGTCACAAGAAACAGGGCATTTATCTTTAATTAAAAAGCAAAGACCTAATTTAGAATAAATATTACAATTTGTGTCTTGATCTAGACACACTAGACTTTTAGTTGTTGTGGTGATTGTTGTTTGTAGGGAGCCACAAGTGTTACAAGATACAGGACATGTAGTATTTAAGAGAACACATAGTCCGAGTTTAGCAAAAAGTGAACAAGACTGATCCAAATCTTTACAATTTGAAGATTGGCTAGTTAAAATATTTTGTGTTGTTGTAATAGTTGGAGTATTGATTGTAGGTGAAGATGAACATGTTTGACAAGTAACTGGACACGTGTTATTAGTCAAAAAACAAAGTCCGAGTGAAGAATATAAACTACACATACTAGGGTCAAAGTCTTTACAAACAGAAGTAGGAGTGGTTAATTTGTTGTTAGAACCACAAGTATTACAAGAAAACTGACAAGTGTCATTTAATAAGAAACAAAGATCTAATTTAGCATAAAGTGGGCATGAACTATCAAAATCTAAACATTTAGCAGTAGTTGTAATAATTGTAGGTCTTTGTGTAGTAATACCACAAGAATTACAAGTCAAATTACATAAATCGTTTATTAAATAACATAAGCCTTGCTTCGCATACGTATCACATGATGGAATCGAGTCGGTACAATTTAAATTTTGATTTAAAGTAGTACTAATCGGAGTAGTACTAATTCGAGTAGTGCTTCTATTTGTAGTAGTAGTAACAATAGTAGGACAAGTATTACATGACACAGGACAAGTTTCATTCAAAATGAAGCATAATCCGAGTTTGACATAAAGACTACAAGACGAATCAATATCTTGACAAACTTTAGTAGTTGTTATAACTGTAGTTTGAATAGTAGTTGGTTTTAAACCGCATAAATTACATGTCAAATTACAAAGATCATTTATTAAATAACATAGACCTTGCTTAGCATAAGTATCACATGATGGAATCGAGTCGGTACAATTTAAATTTGGATTTCTGGTTGTTGAACTTACTGGAAGTGCAGTTGTAGTTGATGTCTTGGTTATAGTTGTATTCGCATTGGGGCAAGTATTACAACTAACTGGACATGTATTATTAATCAAAAAACAAAGACCGAGTCTAAAATAAAGTGGACAAGATACATCCAAATCTGTGCATTGTGTCGAAATAATATTAGTAGTAGCACTTGGTGTTGTAGCTTTTTGACCACATAAATTACAAGTCAAATTACACAAATCATTTATTAAATAACAAAGACCGAGTTTAGAGTATTGATCACATGATGGAATTGAATCGGTACAATTTAAATTTGATTTCGAAGTTGGACTAGTAAAAGTAATCGTAGTAGTAGTAGTAGGAGTAGTTCTAGTTGTAGATGAACTTGGACAAGTGTTACATGATACAGGACAAGTATCATTAACCAAAAAACACAAACCTAATCTAGAATATAAAACACAAGATACATCTTGGTCTGCACAAGTTAAATTTTTTGTAATTGTAGTTGTAGTTATTACTGGTGTTGTTTGTTTTATACCGCAAGAATTGCACGTTAAATTACATAAATCATTAATCAAAAAACAAAGACCAAGTTTAGAATAAGTATCACAAGAAGGAATTGAGTCTGTACAATTTAGATTTGATTTTGTAGCAGATGTGGTTATTGTTGTTGTAGAGATTGTTGTAGATGTTGTTATAGTGGTTCTAGATTGAGGACATGTATTACAAGATACTGGACAAGTTTCATTAATTAAAAAGCAAAGACCGAGTCGAGTATATAAACTACATGAAGGGTCTTGATCTAGACAAGCTAAACTTCGGCTAGTTGTTGTTGTTGTCGTTATTGTTGTAAGTGAAGGCGAGCCACAAGAGTTGCATGTTAAATTACATAAATCATTGAGAAGTAAACATAGGCCAAGTTTAGAATAAGTGTCACACGAGGGCACTGCATCTGTACAAGAAAGACTAGGGCTTCTAGGAGTAGTAGTTGTAGTAGCAGTGGTAGTAGTCCTAGTAGTAATAGAAATTCTATCACAAGTATTACAAGACAAAGGACATGTGTCATTGATTAAGAAACATAGATTTAATTTAGTATACAAAGCGCATGATTGATCTAAATCTACACAAGCCGAAACTTTTGGTGTTGACAAAGATTGACCGCAAGTGTTACAAGATACTGGACAAGTGTTATTCATTAAAATACAAAGACCGATTCGAGCATACAAAGGACATGAACTGTCTAAATCTAAACATTTAGGGGTTGTTATTGAAAGGCTAGTTGTAAGTGGTTTACAAATTGCACAAGAAACTGGGCATATTTCACTTACAAGTTTATTATTAACTTTAGTATTACAAAGTGCATTTTGTGAAAAAAACAAACAAGCATCTGAATCATAATCTAAACAGTTAAAAGTAGTAGTGCTAGAAGTGGTTGTAGTAGAAGTGGTAAAAGTGGTGCTAGAAGTAGTTGTAGTAGAAGTGGTAGTAGTAATTATAGTAGAAGTCAAACTAGTTGATGTAGAAACGCTTGTAGCAGTAATTATAGAAATCGTAGTTGAAGATCTTGTTGTGATTGTATTCGTAGTCGTAGTCGTAGTCGTAGTTGTAGTTGTAGTTGTAGTGGTTGTAGTTGTAATACAATTGGAACAATCTGCTCCGCTACATCCTACAGGACATGAACAATAGAAGCTTAAGCTACCAAATGGTAAACACGTGCCACCATTTTTGCAAGGACTACTAGAACATGGCGAATCTAAATTTTATTTATAAATCATTTCAACAAAAATCCAACAACAGTTAAATTATAATTTAAAAATATTTTACAATTTTCGCATAAATCACCCGAATAACCAGGCAAACAAGAACAAGTAAAACCAAATTCAGTTGTACTAGGCACATTTATGTCAACACAAGTACCTCCATTTAGACAATAGCTTCTAGAAGTAACACATTTTAATGGTTGATTACAAACACCACATGTACGTGGACATAAATCCGAGACTTTCCTACCAGTATTAGTAGTACCGGCACAACTATTTTTAAAGTTACCACAATCAAAATATTGATCATAGCATGATAACAGTTTATATTCTTTTTTTGAATAAAATTTTTAAAAATTTAAAATTCAACTTTAGTTTATTTTTAAAAAATTACTTCTACAAGTGTTGCAGCATTTAGGCTCAAAAAGCGAATTGGAACAGTAAGCAGTGACAGATTGGCCTTTGGATTGAACTAAATCAAAAAGTTCTTTACAAGTTACTTGAGGCTTGGAAATGGTAATGCTATTAGTAACGATCGGAATTACATCTTGAGTTATTATATCATCTCCGAATAGGCAAGTTCCAGTGGGTGCCAAAGCACTACTCGTGCAGTTTCCTAACACACAAATTTTACCAGTATCACATGGTGTACCATCTGATGCTCCCACATAAGACACACAATTGGTAGCAGTCGAATTTTCTCTACAAAACAAACTTGAGCATATAACTGAGCTACTAAACTAAAATTTTACAATTAAAAACATATAGAGTCAAAAAAAAAAATCTAAAAATTAAACAGTGCAATAAGAAGCGCTCGGTCCGTATCTCATTTTGCATTGATCATTAGGCGTGTAAGAAAGACCGGGAAATTCTAGGTTCAAACTGGCTTCGACTGGTAGACTAGTTGGTATATTTTTCAAACAATTCGCATTAGCATTAACAGCACTATCAAATGTATATTAAATGCATATTTTCCTAGTTATAAATGTTTTATATATACCTCAAATTAGAGCTTAATAGAGTTTGTTTAAACATAGCTATAGAGCATGAAGAAAATCTCTGTAAATTTTCACCTTGTATAGTGGGAGTCATAATAAAGTTTAAATTAGCCGGACAAGCATCAGATAGTCCTACAATACCATCATGCTGAGCACCTAAATTGTGTCCAATTTCGTGTGCAATAGTCTTTTAAATTTAGAATAAAAAAATAATTTTCTATAAATAAATTGATTTTAATAGTTATTAAATACTAATATATTTTGAAATCCACCAAAATCTTCAGCAATTGAATATTTAACTGGAGTACAAATACCACCGATTGGAGAAGTACCAGCTACTGATTTTCTACGATCAATAGCCAAACTATAATCATTAGACCAAATATCTTTGCTTTTAAAAATTAAAATAATGAAAAACATAACAAAAAAAAATTTTATCAAAATTTGAACCCAAATAAAGCAACTGCATGATCAAACTCAAAAGAAAAATTTTGTGAATTCATAAAATTTCCGAAGCGATAAAGAGTTTCATTGTTTAAAACTACTTGTTTTCCGTCATAAGTAGGATAATTGGGGTCACCAACTATAGAAGTATTTAACCATTGTTCTGCACTAGGATCCTTGGTAAGTCCATATATAAATAAATAAATAAATATACAAGTTTACAAGAGTAAAAATTACAGTTATGAAATAAAAGTTTGTTAGAATGATGTTAATTCTTAGATCAGAGTCGTTTTTAAGAGATGTTTGGTATCTTTGGTTAACGCCGAAAATTAAATGGGAATAGTAGATTCTCATGAAAGCAAATATTGTATTTTTATCTGTAAGATTAGTGAAATTTTTAATATTGTTGTAAACAGTAGAATCAGTGACTACAAGAGTCTCTACATTTAAAACTAATGGTTGACCATTCAAAGCTCTTGATATTATATTATTTTGCTTATTTTCATAGTCTTGTTTTATTAATAGTTAAATATAATAAATTATTATATTTAAACTTACAAATATTATAAAAAAAAATTATTAAAAAAAATACTTTGTTTGACAATATAATCTTGTAAATCGTCTTTTGGCTCTATTAAAGGTTTTAATTGAAAATTTTCAGGCTCAAAAGCTCTCTTGTAAATAGCATGATTGTTTTTAGAAGTGTCAAGATTCAAACTTCTTTGTGTTATATCAGATTTTAAAAGTAAAGGAATTATATCAAACGCCAAGTTCTCGTCTTTAGATGAATACAAAGTTCCAATCTTGAAAATTAAAATTTATTAAACAAGTCAATTAAAGTTTAAGTTTTCTAGCTAATATTTAAAAAAACTTGCTAAGATTTAAGTCTGAGAAAAATCTAAAATCTTTAATCTATACAGTCATGACTTTTTGTTTCTTAATATAATTATCCGATATAATTTCTTAATATTATTATTTATAGCAAGCCTATATAGAGATTTTATATGATAAGACTCTAGTTTTGATCCAATTAGCTAATCTTTAACTATAACTATTAAAACATCATTAAATAAATACTTATTTAGTAATTAATTGATTCATTGCTTTATTTTGGCAATTCAATATTAAATTCATCTTGAGATCTTGAAATTGCTCATAGAAAAAAACATGAGCTTTTTCACTAATAATCACTTGAAAATATTTTTAAAAATTAGGTTTTTATTTCGAGGGCTAAATGTTAATTATTTTAATAAGTATAAACAGCAAAGACATTTTTTAAGATTATCAAACTAAACTAAGACCTTTTAAAAAGGCATATATCGATTCTACAACTTAAATTGTTTGTTTAGGTAATTATAAATAAAATCAGATTGTAGTCCTCTTAAGTATTTTCCCTAATAACTGCTTGTTAACTATAATTATTTGATGATTCGTGTTTATTTAAAATATGATATGATTTTAATTTTTTAATTGAAATTCTGGATAACTCTTCAAAAAGTTCTTAAATAAATTAATTATATATCAAAGTTGTTTTTTATTTTAATAACTAATTTAGGATATCTAATTTAGACTTTATGAATACTTAAACTTTTTAAAAAATTAAAATATATTTACCAATCTAAATGGATTTGATTGATTAAAATCAAAGTTTTTGATTAATGTTGAAAATCCATTACCATTTTGTTGAACATAAGTTTCATAACTCTTTTAAATAAAATAAATAAATAAATTTAAGGAATAAAATAATTTTTAATTTATATTAAATACTTGTTGTTTTTCTAAATTATTTTGTTCATGTTTGACTGGTTGATTAGTTTCAGGATCAATTACATAAATATCATTATTCCAGTTTTGTGAATTTTTTACAAATTTAACTTTGAAATCTTCATCAAATTGTTTAAATTTAAGCCAAAAATAATCTGGAAATTGAGACTTATCCAAAAGCAGTCTTGAGTTTTGCTCAAATTTTTTATCAAGCTCTATTTCTAGATTATCAATTAAGGCTGCATTTTTATCATTTTTTAAATCATCTAAACTCTTTGCTAAATAGAATCCATTTGATAATTTAAGCACATAAAGTAAACTAATCGAAATTAGTAAAATTGATCTTTTCATTTATTGAATCAAATTTTTAAAATTTCTTTTCAAATAATAAAAACTTCTTTTTTAACTCGAACAAAATCAAGCATATTTAATACTTGTATTTATAATGCTTTTTTTTTTATTTCAATGAAATATTTTCAATAAATCTTTCAAGAAAAAAATTTTTTTTTTCTAATTTAATTTTAGCTTTTTTTTTGTTTAATTAAAATTATTATTTTATTCAAAAAATTCGATTAAAAAATTTTGGAATTTTGTTTTAAATTGAAATTTAAAATTTTTTTTTTCTGGAAAATATTACATAAGCTTGATCTAGTGTTATATAATATCAAGTAATATTTCATTTTGTCATATTTCCTATTTATCGCTTCAATGAGACAAAAACTATTTTGCTTAAAAGCATAAAAGCATATAAAGTAGATAAATCTGCATATTTAAAATTTATTTGGTTTTAAAATTTTTGAAATAAAATTTTTATTAAAAATTAAACTTTAATAAACTTAAATTAAAATTGCGTTCTTAAAACAAGACTTGTTAGCGTTTTTTTATTTAAAGATAAAATCAAATAAATCAAAAACACCTGCTAAAATTAGCTTTTAAATAAAATTGAATACTTAGTTAAAATTAATATTCTGATAGCGAATCTCCTCACGTTTTCAAAGCTCTTTTGTTGGCTATATAAAGCTTAATTTTTTAAACTAAAATTTAAAAATTTGTTCCAATTTATTTAAAATAGAAAAGTATTTAATAAAGTATAAAAAAGTTTACTCAGTTTTTAAATTTTATTTATAAAATAGATAGTGTTATTTCAATAGCAGAAATGATCCATATTAAATGTTTACATTTGAATGCAAATGAATTAGGTTTTCATGAGAGTTAATAATTCAAATAGTTGTAGCTGTTGTTGTTGTTGTTGTTGCTGTTGTGATTTATTTGCTTCAAAAATGTTGTAGTAATAAACTAGACATTTTAAAAATGGTTATCGAAATGGTTTAATTAGTTGTTGAATATTTAAAATAAAATTTAAAAATTCTTTTTCTTGTAGTAGTTAAAATTTAACTTCAACAAAATTTAAACCAGTATAACTCTTTTAAAAAAGTTTCTAGAATAAATTAAATTTAAATACTGAATTATATTTTTTTATATTTTAAAAAGAGTTTTATATTATCACAAGTTTTATTACTAATAAACTAAATAGTAACCAAATATATAGTATAGATATAATTATTTAAGTATTAGTAAGCTAGACTTAAAAAGTTGAAGTCAATGATCGAAAAATAATCATTAAGAATTTTATTTAGCAGTTATTTTTATTTTGATTACAGTTATAACCTTAAAAAATATTAAAAGCATTTTAAAACTTGAAAAAAACTTTACTTTGCTAAAAGATAATTTGTTCAAGAAAGATGTTGAATTAGAAAAATATAACATTTTTTATTTATTATAGTCATAGTTATAGCTTTAAAACGAAATTAATAAAAAATTGATATTCAAGGAATAGTTAAATAATAGTTTTAATCAGCAAGAGTTATATGGTTATTTATTTTTAATTAAGATTTCAAACTGTATGTTTGATTTGAATCTTAATTTGACATAATTTCAAATTGTTACTTTTACTGTTTTAATTTTTTTTAAAGAAATATTACTAATAAAGAAAAATTTCTTTATTTCTAATTAAAAAATGATCAAATATTTTAAAATTTAATTATCTATTTAAAAACTAAAATATCTATTTAAAAGTCAAAAAAGAAATTAAACATTTTTTAAATTCAACATTTTTTGCATGTCTTTTTGCAAGGATTGTATATATTTTTTTCCAATAAATAGCAATAATTAGACCAGTAAATACAATTTATTTGATCATCAACACACGGTAGTGTTGTAGTAGTACTAGTAGTAGTAATTTTAGTCGCAGTTGTGAACAAGTTACAAGTCTTGCAAGTCAGTGCACACGCTTCCCATAATGGAACACCACTAATGAAAGCATTTGTATACAAACAATATCCATAATTAGCAAAATATTGACAAACATAAGTGTTAAAGTCATAGCAATATGGATTGTAATATGTAGTCGTAGTCATACTAGTAGTAGCAGTAGTTGTAGTAGAAGTAGTAGTAATAGTAGTAGTACTAGCAACAGTAGTAGTAGTAATAGTACTAATAGTAGTTGTAGAAGTGTCTGAAAGTAATGTAGTTATACCAGGATTAGTAATACTTGTTAAACTATTTATTATAGTAGTGACCATTGTAGACAAGTTATTAATTGTAGAATAAAAAGATATTTGTGAACTAGGTTTAGAAAAAGTAACAGAACTTGTATCAGTATGAAAAACTGTAGCGGTTGTTGTAGGCTGTTGAATACAATCAGAGCAATTTATGCCTCTACAATTTGCATTACATTCACATATATAACCCAGACTACCCATAGGCAAACATGTACCTCCATCAAAACAAGGATTTGGTAAACATGGTGTTTCTTAATATAATTTATTTTAAAATTTTTATTGAAAAAAAAAACTTAATTGAAATTAAAACTTGTTTCGCATAGATCTCCAGTATAACCTGGACTACATTGACAATAAAAACCAAAAAAATTGTTTGCACTAGTCTTATTCGAATCAACACAAGTACCGCCGTTTAAACAATAAGATACATCATTTGAACATCTCAAAGCTTTTGAATCGCATTTTCCGCATTTACGAGGACATAAATCATCAACTAATAAATTATTGCTTATTACAGTACCACAATTAAGCTCTTTACATTTATAATTTTTATCAAAACAAGTCAAATAAGTGTACTCTTGTTAAAATTAAAATTTTATAAGAAATTTTTTGTTTTTAGTTTTTTTTTTGAATTTTACTTTTACAGCTTTGACAACATCTAGTTCCAAAATCACTATCTGAGCAATAAGCACTTATTTCTTGTCCATTTGAATTGATCAACTCTAAAACTTGCTTACAGCTCATTTGTGGTGAACTTAGAGTTAAAGCAATCTCATCTTGGGTTATTACATCGTCACCAAACAAACATGAGCCAGTTGGCGCTTTAACACTATTCAGGCAAACTCCTTGAACACAAATTTTGCCAGACTCACACACAGTTCCGTCAACTGCTCCTAAATAAGCACTACAATCGGTCACTGTCGAATTTGGTCTACAAAACAGTCGAGTGCATATTTGAGAACTTGTATGCTAAAAAATTGATTTTTTTAAATTTTTTTATTTTTAATTTTTTTTAAAGCTGCAGAAGTAATTGTGTTTTGATTAGTGGTATCTATTTATATTTGACGCAATTAATTTTGCAACAGTAAAATATTTTTATTCTAATGCTATAAATATCTAAGTATAATTACAGTACAAAAACTAGATTCTTGATTGTTGAGCATTTTGCATTGGTCATCAGGTGTAAAATAAAAACCGGGCTGAATACCAGAAACATCGACCGTATTTAGAGTTGAATTTAAAGTGTTAATTAAACACTCTGCTTTGTTTGAAACACCACTTTTAAAATAAAATTATGAAAAAATTTTTTTCTTATTTTTATTTTTAAGTTAACTACTTCAAAGTTGAATTAAGTAAATTTTGTTTGAATTGGAAAATTGAACATGAAGAAAAGGTTTGTAAGTTTCCACCTTGAATATTTGGTATCATTATATAATTGTCAGTTATTGGACAATTTTTTGAAACTGGTACAACGCCGTCATTTTGTGAACCTAGATTATGACCAAGTTCTTTCGCTATGTTCTTTATAAATAAAACTTGAATAAAAAAAAAACATTTTTTTCATATAAAATTATTTTTTTTTACAAGTATATTCTGAAAAGCTCCAAAATCTTCTACAATAGAATATCTTTTTGAAGAACAAATATCACCTATTGAAGAATAGCCTGTCTCTGCTGATCTTACTTCATTTGAATCTGTTTCAACATCAGACCACAAATCTTTGCTTTATTATTAAGAAAAGTAATTTAACTTTTTTATATAGTGAAAATAAAATTATTATTAAAGTATATACGAAAATAAAGCTATTGCATGATCATAATTAAAAGTGAAATTTTTTGAGTTCATGTAATTGCTGAACTGAGACAATACTTTGCTAGAAACAAGTACTTGTTTTCCATTATAAGTCTGATGACTCAAGTCACCGACCAGTTTCGCATCTGTCCAAACTTCTTCGGTTGTATTCTTAATTGAATTAAAATTAAAATTTCAATTTTCTAAAAAATTAGTTTTATTAAAACAAACAGTTAAGAATAATAAATTGGATAAAATTATATTTATATTCAAATCTGAGTCGTATTCTAGAGAATTCTTAAAACGCTGATTAACTGCGTTTATCAAATGGTTGTAGTAAATTTTCATGTAATAAAAAATTTTATTTTCATCTGTCAAACCAGTGAATTTTTTGTGATAATTGAAAACACTAGAATCTGTTACAACCAATGTTTCTACATCTAAAACAACCGGACTTGAGCTTCTTGGATTAAGCCCTAATAAACTTTTAACTGTTTTTCTATTAGATTAAAAAAAATTTAATTGAAAAAAAATCAAAAATCTATGAACAATTATCTACCCCTTTTTTTGGGCCTTTTTAAATATTAGATCATTTTCTGTACCTTTTAAAAATCTTTTTGTAAGCAAGTGATAATTTCGGGCAGAATCGTATTCATTTAAAGCTAAAGAACGTCTAATTTTTTTTGCATTTTTAACAAGAACTGGGTATATATCATAAGCTGTGTTGTCTTCTTTGGAATAGCAAAATGTGCACAACTTTTTTAGTACAATTGAAAGGTTAAAACTAATAAATATAAATTTAAATTTGAGAGCTTACAACTCTAAATGGAAAAGTCTCATTGAAAATTGAGTTTTTAATCAATGTAGCAATGCCTGGTCCATTCTCTTGTATATAAGTTTGATATTTCTGTTTTCAAATATTAAATTTATAATTTTAAAAATTAATTTAAAATTATGTTTAAATTTGATAAACTTCATTAGGTAAATTGGAGTTGAAATCTTTGAATTCAAACTGAACTGGTTGATTGCTTATTGGGCTTATCACATAAATATTGTTTTCTAGAAAATACATTTTTTTGAACTTTATTCTAACTTCGGGTTCAGATAGGTTCAATTGCAGGTAAAAATAGTCAGGTAAGTAGTTTGAAACAAGATCATAATTTGGATCTAAAAAAATCCGCAAGTTATCTAACAAAGACTCGTCCTGAACTGAAAACATAGTTTGTTTTTAATCAGTAATTAATTTAATAAATTAATTTAATTTTAAAAAACCTAAACTCTTGGTCATATAAAGTCCTGTTGAAATTTTAAAAAATAAAATCAAGGTGATAAATTTTAAAATTTTCATTTTTTTGTTAATTTTGAGTTTAGAATTATTTTTGGATTATTTTATTTTAAAAAATATTTACAAATAAAAAAATCAAGATTTTTTTGTAGGAGATTAAAATAAAAATTTAGAAAAAATTTTCATGCTGATATTTTAGTTTGTTTTATAGTTTATTTATTTGCTATAAAATTATAACAAGAATATTTAAATGGGATAAAAAGTTTCATACTAAAACTAAATTTAAAAATTTTAATATATATGTATTTCTAAAGCTAGTTGCAAAATAAATTGCGTCATTTAACAAATATAATTAATAAAATACATAAATTGTCTATTTTCTATTTAAGATAGTTGAACAATAAGAGTTGCTGGATATATTTATAAAGGCAAATAAATTTTCCTAAAAAACTTTATTTAGGAACTTGTTTTTTTGCATGTATGCTGGCACGTGCAAAATAAGATTAAATTCAGCTTTTATTTAAATTTTTATATGAGATTTTTTGTTTTTTTTTATTTTAATTTGGAAATAATTATAAAAGCATTTAGCTTTGTCTTGTTTTAATATGCTAAATCCTTTTGTTTTTGAACAAATAATAATCTTTATGTAATTCTTCTTCTAAAATTATTAATATTTGAAATTATTTCAAAAATATTTTAAAAAATAACATTATGTCTCGTGATAAACAATAAACATCTAAAGAGCAAGGAAAGATAGACACTTTAAAGAAAGAAGGTTATTCAAATCAGCAGATTGCTAAAAAAAATCAAGCGTTCAGTTACAGTAGTTGATAAATATTCTAGACTTGGTTGTAAATATGGTTTAAAAAAAAAACAGGACCAGTAAGAAAACTAGTAAGAAATTGATGAGCTCAAGCCAGATCAAAAGTGAATTAGATTTAAAACAAAGTACTCGTACCATTCGTCGCGCTTTGAAAAGCAGTCCAACACTTGTTTACAAGAAATTTTCAGTTTCGGTTATTTTGCATGTGCCAGCGTACATGCAGAAAAACAAGTTCCTAAATAAAGTGTTTTATGGAAATTTAGCTGCCTTTACAAATATGTTCAGCACTGTAAAATGTCAATTTCTATTTTTTAAATCAAAAAAATTTAAGTAAATTTTTAGTAATTATTTAAATAAAATTGAAAATGTATCTTTGTTTTAATTTGAATTGGTGACGAAATGATGTACGAGGTCAATAATTTAAAAAATTTAATTTGACCAATATTAATAGAAAAATTTACCAATTTTAAAATTTAAAAAAACTAGAAAACTCATAATTCTAAATTTTAAAAGCATAATTTTAAAAAAAAATTTTAAAAAAATAATTTTTTTGACATTATTATTAAATATTATTTTTGATATATTTTTTCAAATTTAAAATATTTTTAAAGGAGAAAAGATTCATAAAAATATTATAAAAACGCTTCAATAGAAATAAATAAAATTATTTAAAAAAAAACAAAGAGTTTAGAATAAAATATTATGCGTATAACATTGATTAATGGAATAAAATTGAGAAAATTAATAATAATAATTGATCTACGCGTTTCGACCCTTTCGGTCTTATTAACGACATGAAATTCATCACATTTTTGTGACCACAAGGTAACCAAATAGTTAAGAAACCTTAGTATTTTGATGAAATTTTTTTTTCATACATAAAAGTAAAATGCTAATTAGATTATAAAAAATGCATTCAAATTTCTTTTTTTTTAATATAAAATAAATTTGTGTGATTATAAGTGCCAATAAAATATTGTGGCGCGGAAAAATATTTTAAAGGTGAAAAAAAGATTTTTCAGGTTTTTTTTTATTGTAAACCTTAAAATATAATCATATTATGATAAGTTTAAGTTATTAACTTTCGAAATTGACAATTTATTTTTAAAAACTTTTATAAACTTTGATTAGTTTATTACCGTGCTTATTCAAGCTTAATATATCAAAACGATTAATTAAAAATTTTTTACTTGATCTTCTGTTGAAAAATAATTCAATTTATCAAACTCATGTTAATAAAAAGAGATAAAAGAGTGCTGTAATTTTATTTTTTTACTAAATGTAAGCCTTTTTTATAAAATAATATTTTCATTCATTTTTAAAAGCTGGTTTAAATCATTAAAATCTAAAACATATTTTTATTATTTAAGACTTAGACCGACAAATTCATTTTAATATAAAATTCAAAAATTAACAAAAGGAAAAAAACAAAAAAATTTCAACACAGGCTTGTTTAAGAATTTCAACCAAATTGCATTTTTTTTTATTTCCTTAGCCTAATTAACATGTAAAAAAAGTTCGAAAAATGACTTTTTTACATTAAAAATGACCCCTCCAACTTAGAATTCGCGTATTAAATTTTTTAAACCGCTGAAAATAATTAAAATTAATAACATTTAAATATTTCCCCAACAAATTAAATAAAATATTTCGTAAAAAGTTAAAATGTCTAAAACTATTATTTCAGAACTGATAATCGAGTATTTCTATAATCAAATTCCCTTTTATCGCATTTTTACTTAACCATTTTCTCCGACTAATATTATTTTGGGAACTTTAGGAATGCAATTGATTTTTAAAATATGATTAATCAAATGGTCTTATATTATTTAGATTATTCAACTCTGTTTAATATCTATTTAAATATATTTTTGAAATATAAATTCGCGAATAAACACTTTTAAGTTTTGATTAGTTTAAAAGCAAAGAATATTTGAATAAATGTAAACATAATCGCGTAAAATATCGAATTTTTACAAAATCAAGTAATCTATTTTATTTAAAACTCCTGAAAAATGAGACAGTCATCCGTGAATAAACAAGCAGTATGACTAGATTTTAATAAAATCTTAATTTTTTTTACACATTTTAATCAAATAATTATTTTTAGTAATATTTTTTAACTATTTATAAAATAAATAAGTAATTATTACATTTTTAATATTTTAGTTTTTGCTACCACAAAAGATGGTATTGGCTCCTAAAAAAATTGAAATTTTCTCTTTCGAAAATTAATATGCATTATAAATTTATATAATTAAACAAAACAAGTAATCATAAAATGACATTTTAAATGAATAAAAAAATCAAAATAACAATCAATATTGAAGATATAAATTAGTTTTGAAAAAATGATTTTAAAATTTAAAAAAACTAGAAAACTCATAATTCTAAATTTTAAAAACAAGAAAACTAATAATTCAAAATTTTAAAAGCATAATTTAAAAAAAAATTTTTGAAAACAATCTTTTTAACATTATTGTTAAATATTATTTTTGATATATTTTTTCAAATTTAAAATATTTTTAAAGGAGAAAAGATTCATCAAAATATTATAAAAACGCTTCAATAGAAATAAATAAAATTATTTAAAAAAAAACAAAGAGTTTAGAATAAAATATTATGCGTATAACACTGATTAATGGAATAAGTAAATTTTTTAAAAATTAAAAAAAGAAAAATATTTAATAAATTTTTTTTTAGCTTTTTTTATAACAATAATCTTAATATTGAGTAAATATATTATTTAAAAAAAAAATGTAAAAATTTATTCATTTATTATTTTAAGTAAATTTTAATTTAAAAAATAAATGGACTCCAAAGAAAAATTTAGTAGACTTAAATTTTATAAACTTATCGACTACAGAAAAAAATCAAAGTATAAACGAGATTAAGAAAACTTCGAAAGAGATTGATGAAAAAAAAAAAATTCCAATAATAATAAATTCAAAAATAAAAGAAAAAGATGTTTTCCGAGAATTAGAAAAAAAAATTTTAAAAATTAAAAATTTTCAGTTAAATTCAAAAATAAAAAAAAATGTAAAAAATTTGAGGAAGTGGAAATGGGAAATGATAAAAAAAAAAAAAAATACAACACAATCGTCCTTAAAAAAAACACCTATTACGTTTGAAAAAGGAAAGAAATTCACCACGATAAAAAAAAGAAAAATAATTACAAAAAATATAAAGAAAACAACAAAAAGAAATTTAATGATATCAACATCAAAATCAAAAAGTATAATAAAAATTTTAAAAACGAAAAAGCAGACAAGAAAAACTACAAAGAATACCGCAAAAAACCAAACTAAAAAAAAAACGAACAAAATAACGAATAAAACAACCAAGAAAACCACAAAAAAGAAACCAAGTAAAAAATCAACAAGGAAACAGTTGACAACAGGTAGAACAACCACAACATTAAATGTTTTTACTACATCTAATTCAAAAACAACATCTGTTACAAGCACTTCAAAAAGTTCAACCTCAACATTAACAACAGTTAGGACAAACTCAGTTACTATGAGTTCTACTTCAACATTAACAACAGGTAGAACAACCACAACATTAAATGTTTTTACTACATCTAATTCAAAAACAACATCTGTAACAAGCACTTCAAAAAGTTCAACCTCAACATTAACAACAGTTAGGACAAACTCAGTTACTGTGAGTTCTCCTTCAACATTTACAATAGGTAGAACAACCACAACATTAAATGTTTTTACTACATCTAATTCAAAAACAACATCTGTTACAAGCACTTCAAAAAGTTCAACCTCAACATTAACAACAGTTAGGACAAACTCAGTTACTGTGAGTTCTCCTTCAACATTTACAATAGGTAGAACAACCACAACATTAAATGTTTTTACTACATCTAATTCAAAAACAACATCTGTAACAAGCACTTCAAAAAGTTCAACCTCAACATTAACAACAGTTAGGACAAACTCAGTTACTGTGAGTTCTCCTTCAACATTTACAATAGGTAGAACAACCACAACATTAAATGTTTTTACTACATCTAATTCAAAAACAACATCTGTTACAAGCACTTCAAAAAGTTCAACCTCAACATTAACAACAGTTAGGACAAACTCAGTTACTATGAGTTCTACTTCAACATTAACAACAGGTAGAACAACCACAACATTAAATGTTTTTACTACATCTAATTCAAAAACAACATCTGTAACAAGCACTTCAAAAAGTTCAACCTCAACATTAACAACAGTTAGGAAAAACTCAGTTACTGTGAGTTCTCCTTCAACATTTACAACAGGTAGAACAACCACAACATTAAATGTTTTTACTACATCTAATACAAAAACAACATCTGTCACAAGCACTTCAAAAAGTTCAACCTCAACATTAACAACAGGTAGAACAACCACAACATTAAATGTTATTACTACTTCTAATACAAAAAAAACATCTGTAACAAGCACTTCAAAAAGCTCAACCTCAACATTAACAACAGGTAGAACAACCACCACATTAAATGTTTTTACTTCATCTAATGCAAAAACAACATCTGTTACAAGCACTTCAAAAAGTTCAACCTCAACATTAACAACAGTTAGGACAAATTCAGTTACTATGAGTTCTTCTTCAACATTAACAACAGGTAGAACAACCACAACATTAAATGTTTTTACTACATCTAATGCAAAAACAACATCTGTAACAAGCACTTCAAAAAGTTCAACCTCAACATTAACAACAGTTAGGACAAACTCAGTTACTGTGAGTTCTCCTTCAACATTTACAACAGGTAGAACAACCACAACATTAAATGTTTTTACTACATCTAATACAAAAACAACATCTGTCACAAGCACTTCAAAAAGTTCAACCTCAACATTAACAACAGTTAGGACAAACTCAGTTACTATGAGTTCTACTTCAACATTAACAACAGGTAGAACAACCACAACATTAAATGTTATTAATACATCTAATACAAAAACAACATCTGTTACAAGCACTTCAAAAAGTTCAACCTCAACATTAACAACAGTTAGGACAAACTCAGTTACTATGAGTTCTACTTCAACATTAACAACAGGTAGAACAACCACAACATTAAATGTTTTTACTACATCTAATTCAAAAACAACATCTGTAACAAGCACTTCAAAAAGTTCAACCTCAACATTAACAACAGTTAGGACAAACTCAGTTACTGTGAGTTCTCCTTCAACATTTACAATAGGTAGAACAACCACAACATTAAATGTTTTTACTACATCTAATGCAAAAACAACATCTGTAACAAGCACTTCAAAAAGTTCAACCTCAACATTAACAACAGTTACGACAAACTCAGTTACTGTGAGTTCTCCTTCAACATTTACAACAGGTAGAACAACCACAACATTAAATGTTTTTACTACATCTAATACAAAAACAACATCTGTCACAAGCACTTCAAAAAGTTCAACCTCAACATTAACAACAGGTAGAACAACCACAACATTAAATGTTATTACTACTTCTAATGCAAAAAAAACATCTGTAACAAGCACTTCAAAAAGCTCAACCTCAACATTAACAACAGGTAGAACAACCACAACATTAAATGTTTTTACTACATCTAATTCAAAAACAACATCTGTAACAAGCACTTCAAAAAGCTCAACCTCAACATTAACAACAGGTAGAACAACCACCACATTAAATGTTTTTACTTCATCTAATGCAAAAACAACATCTGTTACAAGCACTTCAAAAAGTTCAACCTCAACATTAACAACAGGTAGAACAACCACAACATTAAATGTTTTTACTACATCTAATTCAAAAACAACATCTGTTACAAGCACTTCAAAAAGTTCAACCTCAACATTAACAACAAATGGGACAAACTCAGTTTCTATGGGTTCTACTTCAACATTAACAACAGGTAGAACAACCACAACATTAAATGTTATTACTACTTCTAATTCAAAAACAACATCTGTTACAAGCACTTCAAAAAGTTCAACCTCAACATTAACAACAGTTAGGACAAATTCAGTTACTATGAGTTCTACTTCAACATTAACAACAGGTAGAACAACCACAACATTAAATGTTATTACTACTTCTAATGCAAAAACAACATCTGTTACAAGCACTTCAAAAAGTTCAACCTCAACATTAACAACAAATGGGACAAACTCAGTTTCTATGGGTTTTACTTCAACATTAACAACAGGTAGAACAACCACAACATTAAATGTTATTACTACATCTAATACAAAAACAACATCTGTTACAAGCACTTCAAAAAGTTCAACCACAACATTAACAACAAATGGGACAAACTCAGTTTCTATTGGTTCTACTTCAACATTAACAACAGGTAGAACAACCACAACATTAAATGTTATTACTACTTCTAATTCAAAAACAACATCTGTTACAAGCACTTCAAAAAGTTCAACCTCAACATTAACAACAGTTAGGACAAATTCAGTTACTTTGAGTTCTACTTCAACATTAACAACAGGTAGAACAACCACAACATTAAATGTTATTACTACTTCTAATACAAAAACAACATCTGTTACAAGCACTTCAAAAAGTTCAACCTCAACATTAACAACAAATGGGACAAACTCAGTTACTATGGGTTCTACTTCAACATTAACAACAGGTAGAACAACTACAACATTAAATGTTATTACTACATCTAATACAAAAACAACATCTGTTACAAGCACTTCAAAAAGTTCAACCTCAACATTAACAACAGTTAGGACAAATTCAGTTACTATGAGTTCTACTTCAACATTAACAACAGGTAGAACAACTACAACATTAAATGTTATTACTACTTCTAATGCAAAAACAACATCTGTAACAAGCACTTCAAAAAGTTCAACCTCAACATTAACAACAGTTAGGACAAATTCAGTTACTATGAGTTCAACCTCAACATTAACAACAGGTAGAACAACTACAACATTAAATGTTATTACTACATCTAATACAAAAACAACATCTGTTACAAGCACTTCAAAAAGTTCAACCTCAACATTAACAACAGTTAGGACAAATTCAGTTACTTTGAGTTCTACTTCAACATTAACAACAGGTAGAACAACTACAACATTAAATGTTATTACTACATCTAATACAAAAACAACATCTGTTACAAGCACTTCAAAAAGTTCAACCTCAACATTAACAACAGTTAGGACAAATTCAGTTACTTTGAGTTCTACTTCAACATTAACAACAGGTAGAACAACCACAACATTAAATGTTATTACTACTTCTAATGCAAAAACAACATCTGTTACAAGCACTTCAAAAAGTTCAACCTCAACATTAACAACAAATGGGACAAACTCAGTTTCTATGGGTTTTACTTCAACATTAACAACAGGTAGAACAACCACAACATTAAATGTTATTACTACTTCTAATTCAAAAACAACATCTGTTACAAGCACTTCAAAAAGTTCAACCTCAACATTAACAACAGTTAGGACAAATTCAGTTACTTTGAGTTCTACTTCAACATTAACAACAGGTAGAACAACCACAACATTAAATGTTATTACTACTTCTAATACAAAAACAACATCTGTTACAAGCACTTCAAAAAGTTCAACCTCAACATTAACAACAAATGGGACAAACTCAGTTACTATGGGTTCTACTTCAACATTAACAACAGGTAGAACAACTACAACATTAAATGTTATTACTACATCTAATACAAAAACAACATCTGTTACAAGCACTTCAAAAAGTTCAACCACAACATTAACAACAAATGGGACAAACTCAGTTTCTATGGGTTCTACTTCAACATTAACAACAGGTAGAACAACCACAACATTAAATGTTATTACTACTTCTAATGCAAAAACAACATCTGTTACAAGCACTTCAAAAAGTTCAACCTCAACATTAACAACAAATGGGACAAACTCAGTTTCTATGGGTTTTACTTCAACATTAACAACAGGTAGAACAACCACAACATTAAATGTTATTACTACTTCTAATGCAAAAACAACATCTGTAACAAGCACTACAGTTAAAGAAACAGATGCAACATCAGATATTGTTGATATATCAACTATTACCGAATTAGTTTCTGATTTATCAAGCACAACAATTAAAACATCAACAACAACAACTACTAGAGTTAAAGATACAATTGCAACAACAGATATTGTTGATATATCAACTATTAGCGAATTAGTTTCTGATTTATCAAGCACAACAATTAAAACATCAACAACAACAACAACTACAGTTAAAAATACAATTGCAACAACAGATATTGTTGATATATCAACTATTAGCGAATTAGTTTCTGATTTATCAAGCACAACAATTAAAACATCAACAACAACAACAACTAGAGTTAAAGATAAAGATGCAACAACAGATATTGTTGATATATCAACTATTAGCGAATTAGTTTCTGATTTATCAAGCACAACAATTAAAACATCAACAACAACAACAACTAGAGTTAAAGATAAAGATGCAACAACAGATATTGTTGATATATCAACTATTACCGAATTAGTTTCTGATTTATCAAGCACAACAATTAAAACATCAACAACAACAACAACTACAGTTAAAGATACAGATGCAACAACAGATATTGTTGATATATCAACTATTACCGAATTAGTTTCTGATTTATCAAGCACAACAATTAAAACATCAACAACAACAACAACTACAGTTAAAGATACAATTGCAACAACAGATATTGTTGATATATCAACTATTAGCGAATTAGTTTCTGATTTATCAAGCACAACAATTAAAACATCAACAACAACAACAACTACAGTTAAAAATACAATTGCAACAACAGATATTGTTGATATATCAACTATTACCGAATTAGTTTCTGATTTATCAAGCACAACAATTAAAACATCAACAACAACAACAACTACAGTTAAAGATACAGATGCAACAACAGATATTGTTGATATATCAACTATTACCGAATTAGTTTCTGATTTATCAAGCACAACAATTAAAACATCAACAACAACAACTACAGTTAAAGATACAGATGCAACAACAGATATTGTTGATATATCAACTATTACCGAATTAGTTTCTGATTTATCAAGCACAACAATTAAAACATCAACAACAACAACAACTACAGTTAAAGATACAGATGCAACAACAGATATTGTTGATATATCAACTATTACCGAATTAGTTTCTGATTTATCAAGCACAACAATTAAAACATCAACAACAACAACAACTACAGTTAAAGATACAGATGCAACAACAGATATTGTTGATATATCAACTATTACCGAATTAGTTTCTGATTTATCAAGCACAACAATTAAAACATCAACAACAACAACAACTACAGTTAAAGATACAGATGCAACAACAGATATTGTTGATATATCAACTATTACCGAATTAGTTTCTGATTTATCAAGCACAACAATTAAAACATCAACAACAACAACAACTACAGTTAAAGATACAGATGCAACAACAGATATTGTTGATATATCAACTATTACCGAATTAGTTTCTGATTTATCAAGCACAACAATTAAAACATCAACAACAACAACAACTACAGTTAAAGATACAGATGCAACAACAGATATTGTTGATATATCAACTATTACCGAATTAGTTTCTGATTTATCAAGCACAACAATTAAAACATCAACAACAACAACAACTACAGTTAAAGATACAGATGCAACAACAGATATTGTTGATATATCAACTATTACCGAATTAGTTTCTGATTTATCAAGCACAACAATTAAAACATCAACAACAACAACAACTACAGTTAAAGATACAGATGCAACAACAGATATTGTTGATATATCAACTATTACCGAATTAGTTTCTGATTTATCAAGCACAACAATTAAAACATCAACAACAACAACAACTACAGTTAAAGATACAGATGCAACAACAGATATTGTTGATATATCAACTATTACCGAATTAGTTTCTGATTTATCAAGCACAACAATTAAAACATCAACAACAACAACAACTAGAGTTATAGATACAAGTGCAACAACAGATATTGTTGATATATCAACTATTACCGAATTAGTTTCTGATTTATCAAGCACAACAATTAAAACATCAACAACAACAACAACTAGAGTTATAGATACAAGTGCAACAACAGATATTGTTGATATATCAACTATTACCGAATTAGTTTCTGATTTATCAAGCACAACAATTAAAACATCAACAACAACAACAACTACAGTTAAAGATACAGATGCAACAACAGATATTGTTGATATATCAACTATTACCGAATTAGTTTCTGATTTATCAAGCACAACAATTAAAACATCAACAACAACAACAACTACAGTTAAAGATACAGATGCAACAACAGATATTGTTGATATATCAACTATTACCGAATTAGTTTCTGATTTATCAAGCACAACAATTAAAACATCAACAACAACAACAACTACAGTTAAAGATACAGATGCAACAACAGATATTGTTGATATATCAACTATTACCGAATTAGTTTCTGATTTATCAAGCACAACAATTAAAACATCAACAACAACAACAACTACAGTTAAAGATACAGATGCAACAACAGATATTGTTGATATATCAACTATTACCGAATTAGTTTCTGATTTATCAAGCACAACAATTAAAACATCAACAACAACAACAACTACAGTTAAAGATACAGATGCAACAACAGATATTGTTGATATATCAACTATTACCGAATTAGTTTCTGATTTATCAAGCACAACAATTAAAACATCAACAACAACAACAACTACAGTTAAAGATACAGATGCAACAACAGATATTGTTGATATATCAACTATTACCGAATTAGTTTCTGATTTATCAAGCACAACAATTAAAACATCAACAACAACAACAACTACAGTTAAAGATACAGATGCAACAACAGATATTGTTGATATATCAACTATTACCGAATTAGTTTCTGATTTATCAAGCACAACAATTAAAACATCAACAACAACAACAACTACAGTTAAAGATACAGATGCAACAACAGATATTGTTGATATATCAACTATTACCGAATAAGTTTCTGATTTATCAAGCACAACAATTAAAACATCAACAACAACAACAACTACAGTTAAAGATACAGATGCAACAACAGATATTGTTGATATATCAACTATTACCGAATTAGTTTCTGATTTATCAAGCACAACAATTAAAACATCAACAACAACAACAACTACAGTTAAAGATACAGATGCAACAACAGATATTGTTGATATATCAACTATTACCGAATTAGTATCTGATTTATCAAGCACAACAATTAAAACATCAACAACAACAACATCTACAGTTAAAGATACAGATGCAACAACAGATATTGTTGATATATCAACTATTACCGAATTAGTTTCTGATTTATCAAGCACAACAATTAAAACATCAACAACAACAACAACTACAGTTAAAGATACAGATGCAACAACAGATATTGTTGATATATCAACTATTACCGAATTAGTTTCTGATTTATCAAGCACAACAATTAAAACATCAACAACAACAACAACTACAGTTAAAGATACAGATGCAACAACAGATATTGTTGATATATCAACTATTACCGAATTAGTTTCTGATTTATCAAGCACAACAATTAAAACATCAACAACAACAACAACTACAGTTAAAGATACAGATGCAACAACAGATATTGTTGATATATCAACTATTACCGAATTAGTTTCTGATTTATCAAGCACAACAATTAAAACATCAACAACAACAACAACTACAGTTAAAGATACAGATGCAACAACAGATATTGTTGATATATCAACTATTACCGAATTAGTTTCTGATTTATCAAGCACAACAATTAAAACATCAACAACAACAACAACTACAGTTAAAGATACAGATGCAACAACAGATATTGTTGATATATCAACTATTACCGAATTAGTTTCTGATTTATCAAGCACAACAATTAAAACATCAACAACAACAACAACTACAGTTAAAGATACAGATGCAACAACAGATATTGTTGATATATCAACTATTACCGAATTAGTTTCTGATTTATCAAGCACAACAATTAAAACATCAACAACAACAACAACTACAGTTAAAGATACAGATGCAACAACAGATATTGTTGATATATCAACTATTACCGAATTAGTTTCTGATTTATCAAGCACAACAATTAAAACATCAACAACAACAACATCTACAGTTAAAGATACAGATGCAACAACAGATATTGTTGATATATCAACTATTACCGAATTAGTTTCTGATTTATCAAGCACAACAATTAAAACATCAACAACAACAACATCTACAGTTAAAGATACAGATGCAACAACAGATATTGTTGATATATCAACTATTACCGAATTAGTTTCTGATTTATCAAGCACAACAATTAAAACATCAACAACAACAACAACTACAGTTAAAGATACAGATGCAACAACAGATATTGTTGATATATCAACTATTACCGAATTAGTTTCTGATTTATCAAGCACAACAATTAAAACATCAACAACAACAACAACTACAGTTAAAGATACAGATGCAACAACAGATATTGTTGATATATCAACTATTACCGAATTAGTTTCTGATTTATCAAGCACAACAATTAAAACATCAACAACAACAACAACTACAGTTAAAGATACAGATGCAACAACAGATATTGTTGATATATCAACTATTACCGAATTAGTTTCTGATTTATCAAGCACAACAATTAAAACATCAACAACAACAACAACTACAGTTAAAGATACAGATGCAACAACAGATATTGTTGATATATCAACTATTACCGAATTAGTTTCTGATTTATCAAGCACAACAATTAAAACATCAACAACAACAACAACTACAGTTAAAGATACAGATGCAACAACAGATATTGTTGATATATCAACTATTACCGAATTAGTTTCTGATTTATCAAGCACAACAATTAAAACATCAACAACAACAACAACTACAGTTAAAGATACAGATGCAACAACAGATATTGTTGATATATCAACTATTACCGAATTAGTTTCTGATTTATCAAGCACAACAATTAAAACATCAACAACAACAACAACTACAGTTAAAGATACAGATGCAACAACAGATATTGTTGATATATCAACTATTACCGAATTAGTTTCTGATTTATCAAGCACAACAATTAAAACATCAACAACAACAACAACTACAGTTAAAGATACAGATGCAACAACAGATATTGTTGATATATCAACTATTACCGAATTAGTTTCTGATTTATCAAGCACAACAATTAAAACATCAACAACAACAACAACTAGAGTTATAGATACAAGTGCAACAACAGATATTGTTGATATATCAACTATTACCGAATTAGTTTCTGATTTATCAAGCACAACAATTAAAACATCAACAACAACAACAACTAGAGTTATAGATACAAGTGCAACAACAGATATTGTTGATATATCAACTATTACCGAATTAGTTTCTGATTTATCAAGCACAACAATTAAAACATCAACAACAACAACAACTACAGTTAAAGATACAGATGCAACAACAGATATTGTTGATATATCAACTATTACCGAATTAGTTTCTGATTTATCAAGCACAACAATTAAAACATCAACAACAACAACAACTACAGTTAAAGATACAGATGCAACAACAGATATTGTTGATATATCAACTATTACCGAATTAGTTTCTGATTTATCAAGCACAACAATTAAAACATCAACAACAACAACAACTACAGTTAAAGATACAGATGCAACAACAGATATTGTTGATATATCAACTATTACCGAATTAGTTTCTGATTTATCAAGCACAACAATTAAAACATCAACAACAACAACAACTACAGTTAAAGATACAGATGCAACAACAGATATTGTTGATATATCAACTATTACCGAATTAGTTTCTGATTTATCAAGCACAACAATTAAAACATCAACAACAACAACAACTACAGTTAAAGATACAGATGCAACAACAGATATTGTTGATATATCAACTATTACCGAATTAGTTTCTGATTTATCAAGCACAACAATTAAAACATCAACAACAACAACAACTACAGTTAAAGATACAGATGCAACAACAGATATTGTTGATATATCAACTATTACCGAATTAGTTTCTGATTTATCAAGCACAACAATTAAAACATCAACAACAACAACAACTACAGTTAAAGATACAGATGCAACAACAGATATTGTTGATATATCAACTATTACCGAATTAGTTTCTGATTTATCAAGCACAACAATTAAAACATCAACAACAACAACAACTACAGTTAAAGATACAGATGCAACAACAGATATTGTTGATATATCAACTATTACCGAATTAGTTTCTGATTTATCAAGCACAACAATTAAAACATCAACAACAACAACAACTACAGTTAAAGATACAGATGCAACAACAGATATTGTTGATATATCAACTATTACCGAATTAGTTTCTGATTTATCAAGCACAACAATTAAAACATCAACAACAACAACAACTACAGTTAAAGATACAGATGCAACAACAGATATTGTTGATATATCAACTATTACCGAATTAGTTTCTGATTTATCAAGCACAACAATTAAAACATCAACAACAACAACAACTACAGTTAAAGATACATATGCAACAACAGATATTGTTGATATATCAACTATTACCGAATTAGTTTCTGATTTATCAAGCACAACAATTAAAACATCAACAACAACAACAACTACAGTTAAAGATACAGATGCAACAACAGATATTGTTGATATATCAACTATTACCGAATTAGTTTCTGATTTATCAAGCACAACAATTAAAACATCAACAACAACAACAACTACAGTTAAAGATACAGATGCAACAACAGATATTGTTGATATATCAACTATTACCGAATTAGTTTCTGATTTATCAAGCACAACAATTAAAACATCAACAACAACAACAACTACAGTTAAAGATACAGATGCAACAACAGATATTGTTGATATATCAACTATTACCGAATTAGTTTCTGATTTATCAAGCACAACAATTAAAACATCAACAACAACAACAACTACAGTTAAAGATACAGATGCAACAACAGATATTGTTGATATATCAACTATTACCGAATTAGTTTCTGATTTATCAAGCACAACAATTAAAACATCAACAACAACAACAACTACAGTTAAAGATACAGATGCAACAACAGATATTGTTGATATATCAACTATTACCGAATTAGTTTCTGATTTATCAAGCACAACAATTAAAACATCAACAACAACAACAACTACAGTTAAAGATACAGATGCAACAACAGATATTGTTGATATATCAACTATTACCGAATTAGTTTCTGATTTATCAAGCACAACAATTAAAACATCAACAACAACAACAACTAGAGTTATAGATACAGATGCAACAACAGATATTGTTGATATATCAACTATTACCGAATTAGTTTCTGATTTATCAAGCACAACAATTAAAACATCAACAACAACAACAACTAGAGTTATAGATACAAGTGCAACAACAGATATTGTTGATATATCAACTATTACCGAATTAGTTTCTGATTTATCAAGCACAACAATTAAAACATCAACAACAACAACAACTACAGTTAAAGATACAGATGCAACAACAGATATTGTTGATATATCAACTATTACCGAATTAGTTTCTGATTTATCAAGCACAACAATTAAAACATCAACAACAACAACAACTACAGTTAAAGATACAGATGCAACAACAGATATTGTTGATATATCAACTATTACCGAATTAGTTTCTGATTTATCAAGCACAACAATTAAAACATCAACAACAACAACAACTACAGTTAAAGATACAGATGCAACAACAGATATTGTTGATATATCAACTATTACCGAATTAGTTTCTGATTTATCAAGCACAACAATTAAAACATCAACAACAACAACAACTACAGTTAAAGATACAGATGCAACAACAGATATTGTTGATATATCAACTATTACCGAATTAGTTTCTGATTTATCAAGCACAACAATTAAAACATCAACAACAACAACAACTACAGTTAAAGATACAGATGCAACAACAGATATTATTGATATATCAACTATTACCGAATTAGTTTCTGATTTATCAAGCACAACAATTAAAACATCAACAACAACAACAACTACAGTTAAAGATACAGATGCAACAACAGATATTATTGATATATCAACTATTACCGAATTAGTTTCTGATTTATCAAGCACAACAATTAAAACATCAACAACAACAACAACTACAGTTAAATATACAGATGCAACAACAGATATTATTGATATATCAACTATTACCGAATTAGTTTCTGATTTATCAAGCACAACAATTAAAACATCAACAACAACAACAACTACAGTTAAAGATACAGATGCAACAACAGATATTGTTGATATATCAACTATTACCGAATTAGTTTCTGATTTATCAAGCACAACAATTAAAACATCAACAACAACAACAACTACAGTTAAAGATACAGATGCAACAACAGATATTGTTGATATATCAACTATTACCGAATTAGTTTCTGATTTATCAAGCACAACAATTAAAACATCAACAACAACAACAACTACAGTTAAAGATACAGATGCAACAACAGATATTGTTGATATATCAACTATTACCGAATTAGTTTCTGATTTATCAAGCACAACAATTAAAACATCAACAACAACAACAACTACAGTTAAAGATACAGATGCAACAACAGATATTGTTGATATATCAACTATTACCGAATTAGTTTCTGATTTATCAAGCACAACAATTAAAACATCAACAACAACAACAACTACAGTTAAAGATACAGATGCAACAACAGATATTGTTGATATATCAACTATTACCGAATTAGTTTCTGATTTATCAAGCACAACAATTAAAACATCAACAACAACAACAACTACAGTTAAAGATACAGATGCAACAACAGATATTGTTGATATATCAACTATTACCGAATTAGTTTCTGATTTATCAAGCACAACAATTAAAACATCAACAACAACAACAACTACAGTTAAAGATACAGATGCAACAACAGATATTATTGATATATCAACTATTACCGAATTAGTTTCTGATTTATCAAGCACAACAATTAAAACATCAACAACAACAACAACTAAAGTTAAAGATACAGATGCAACAACAGATATTATTGATATATCAACTATTACCGAATTAGTTTCTGATTTATCAAGCACAACAATTAAAACATCAACAACAACAACAACTAAAGTTAAAGATACAGATGCAACAACAGATATTGTTGATATATCAACTATTACCGAATTAGTTTCTGATTTATCAAGCACAACAATTAAAACATCAACAACAACAACAACTACAGTTAAAGATACAGATGCAACAACAGATATTGTTGATATATCAACTATTACCGAATTAGTTTCTGATTTATCAAGCACAACAATTAAAACATCAACAACAACAACAACTACAGTTAAAGATACAGATGCAACAACAGATATTGTTGATATATCAACTATTACCGAATTAGTTTCTGATTTATCAAGCACAACAATTAAAACATCAACAACAACAACAACTACAGTTAAAGATACAGATGCAACAACAGATATTGTTGATATATCAACTATTACCGAATTAGTTTCTGATTTATCAAGCACAACAATTAAAACATCAACAACAACAACAACTACAGTTAAAGATACAGATGCAACAACAGATATTATTGATATATCAACTATTACCGAATTAGTTTCTGATTTATCAAGCACAACAATTAAAACATCAACAACAACAACAACTACAGTTAAAGATACAGATGCAACAACAGATATTATTGATATATCAACTATTACCGAATTAGTTTCTGATTTATCAAGCACAACAATTAAAACATCAACAACAACAACAACTACAGTTAAAGATACAGATGCAACAACAGATATTGTTGATATATCAACTATTACCGAATTAGTTTCTGATTTATCAAGCACAACAATTAAAACATCAACAACAACAATAACTAGAGTTAAAGATACAAGTGCAACAACAGATATTGTTGATATATCAACTATTACCGAATTAGTTTCTGATTTATCAAGCACAACAATTAAAACATCAACAACAACAACAACTACAGTTAAAGATACAGATGCAACAACAGATATTGTTGATATATCAACTATTACCGAATTAGTTTCTGATTTATCAAGCACAACAATTAAAACATCAACAACAACAACAACTACAGTTAAAGATACAGATGCAACAACAGATATTGTTGATATATCAACTATTACCGAATTAGTTTCTGATTTATCAAGCACAACAATTAAAACATCAACAACAACAACAACTACAGTTAAAGATACAGATGCAACAACAGATATTGTTGATATATCAACTATTACCGAATTAGTTTCTGATTTATCAAGCACAACAATTAAAACATCAACAACAACAACAACTACAGTTAAAGATACAGATGCAACAACAGATATTGTTGATATATCAACTATTACCGAATTAGTTTCTGATTTATCAAGCACAACAATTAAAACATCAACAACAACAACAACTACAGTTAAAGATACAGATGCAACAACAGATATTGTTGATATATCAACTATTACCGAATTAGTTTCTGATTTATCAAGCACAACAATTAAAACATCAACAACAACAACAACTACAGTTAAAGATACAGATGCAACAACAGATATTGTTGATATATCAACTATTACCGAATTAGTTTCTGATTTATCAAGCACAACAATTAAAACATCAACAACAACAACAACTACAGTTAAAGATACAGATGCAACAACAGATATTGTTGATATATCAACTATTACCGAATTAGTTTCTGATTTATCAAGCACAACAATTAAAACATCAACAACAACAACAACTACAGTTAAAGATACAGATGCAACAACAGATATTGTTGATATATCAACTATTACCGAATTAGTTTCTGATTTATCAAGCACAACAATTAAAACATCAACAACAACAACAACTAGAGTTATAGATACAGATGCAACAACAGATATTGTTGATATATCAACTATTACCGAATTAGTTTCTGATTTATCAAGCACAACAATTAAAACATCAACAACAACAACAACTAGAGTTATAGATACAAGTGCAACAACAGATATTGTTGATATATCAACTATTACCGAATTAGTTTCTGATTTATCAAGCACAACAATTAAAACATCAACAACAACAACAACTACAGTTAAAGATACAGATGCAACAACAGATATTGTTGATATATCAACTATTACCGAATTAGTTTCTGATTTATCAAGCACAACAATTAAAACATCAACAACAACAACAACTACAGTTAAAGATACAGATGCAACAACAGATATTGTTGATATATCAACTATTACCGAATTAGTTTCTGATTTATCAAGCACAACAATTAAAACATCAACAACAACAACAACTACAGTTAAAGATACAGATGCAACAACAGATATTGTTGATATATCAACTATTACCGAATTAGTTTCTGATTTATCAAGCACAACAATTAAAACATCAACAACAACAACAACTACAGTTAAAGATACAGATGCAACAACAGATATTGTTGATATATCAACTATTACCGAATTAGTTTCTGATTTATCAAGCACAACAATTAAAACATCAACAACAACAACAACTACAGTTAAAGATACAGATGCAACAACAGATATTATTGATATATCAACTATTACCGAATTAGTTTCTGATTTATCAAGCACAACAATTAAAACATCAACAACAACAACAACTACAGTTAAAGATACAGATGCAACAACAGATATTATTGATATATCAACTATTACCGAATTAGTTTCTGATTTATCAAGCACAACAATTAAAACATCAACAACAACAACAACTACAGTTAAATATACAGATGCAACAACAGATATTATTGATATATCAACTATTACCGAATTAGTTTCTGATTTATCAAGCACAACAATTAAAACATCAACAACAACAACAACTACAGTTAAAGATACAGATGCAACAACAGATATTGTTGATATATCAACTATTACCGAATTAGTTTCTGATTTATCAAGCACAACAATTAAAACATCAACAACAACAACAACTACAGTTAAAGATACAGATGCAACAACAGATATTGTTGATATATCAACTATTACCGAATTAGTTTCTGATTTATCAAGCACAACAATTAAAACATCAACAACAACAACAACTACAGTTAAAGATACAGATGCAACAACAGATATTGTTGATATATCAACTATTACCGAATTAGTTTCTGATTTATCAAGCACAACAATTAAAACATCAACAACAACAACAACTACAGTTAAAGATACAGATGCAACAACAGATATTGTTGATATATCAACTATTACCGAATTAGTTTCTGATTTATCAAGCACAACAATTAAAACATCAACAACAACAACAACTACAGTTAAAGATACAGATGCAACAACAGATATTGTTGATATATCAACTATTACCGAATTAGTTTCTGATTTATCAAGCACAACAATTAAAACATCAACAACAACAACAACTACAGTTAAAGATACAGATGCAACAACAGATATTGTTGATATATCAACTATTACCGAATTAGTTTCTGATTTATCAAGCACAACAATTAAAACATCAACAACAACAACAACTACAGTTAAAGATACAGATGCAACAACAGATATTGTTGATATATCAACTATTACCGAATTAGTTTCTGATTTATCAAGCACAACAATTAAAACATCAACAACAACAACAACTACAGTTAAAGATACAGATGCAACAACAGATATTGTTGATATATCAACTATTACCGAATTAGTTTCTGATTTATCAAGCACAACAATTAAAACATCAACAACAACAACAACTACAGTTAAAGATACAGATGCAACAACAGATATTGTTGATATATCAACTATTACCGAATTAGTTTCTGATTTATCAAGCACAACAATTAAAACATCAACAACAACAACAACTACAGTTAAAGATACAGATGCAACAACAGATATTGTTGATATATCAACTATTACCGAATTAGTTTCTGATTTATCAAGCACAACAATTAAAACATCAACAACAACAACAACTACAGTTAAAGATACAGATGCAACAACAGATATTGTTGATATATCAACTATTACCGAATTAGTTTCTGATTTATCAAGCACAACAATTAAAACATCAACAACAACAACAACTACAGTTAAAGATACAGATGCAACAACAGATATTGTTGATATATCAACTATTACCGAATTAGTTTCTGATTTATCAAGCACAACAATTAAAACATCAACAACAACAACAACTACAGTTAAAGATACAGATGCAACAACAGATATTGTTGATATATCAACTATTACCGAATTAGTTTCTGATTTATCAAGCACAACAATTAAAACATCAACAACAACAACAACTACAGTTAAAGATACAGATGCAACAACAGATATTGTTGATATATCAACTATTACCGAATTAGTTTCTGATTTATCAAGCACAACAATTAAAACATCAACAACAACAACAACTACAGTTAAAGATACAGATGCAACAACAGATATTGTTGATATATCAACTATTACCGAATTAGTTTCTGATTTATCAAGCACAACAATTAAAACATCAACAACAACAACAACTACAGTTAAAGATACAGATGCAACAACAGATATTGTTGATATATCAACTATTACCGAATTAGTTTCTGATTTATCAAGCACAACAATTAAAACATCAACAACAACAACAACTACAGTTAAAGATACAGATGCAACAACAGATATTGTTGATATATCAACTATTACCGAATTAGTTTCTGATTTATCAAGCACAACAATTAAAACATCAACAACAACAACAACTACAGTTAAAGATACAGATGCAACAACAGATATTGTTGATATATCAACTATTACCGAATTAGTTTCTGATTTATCAAGCACAACAATTAAAACATCAACAACAACAACAACTACAGTTAAAGATACAGATGCAACAACAGATATTGTTGATATATCAACTATTACCGAATTAGTTTCTGATTTATCAAGCACAACAATTAAAACATCAACAACAACAACAACTACAGTTAAAGATACAGATGCAACAACAGATATTGTTGATATATCAACTATTACCGAATTAGTTTCTGATTTATCAAGCACAACAATTAAAACATCAACAACAACAACAACTACAGTTAAAGATACAGATGCAACAACAGATATTGTTGATATATCAACTATTACCGAATTAGTTTCTGATTTATCAAGCACAACAATTAAAACATCAACAACAACAACAACTACAGTTAAAGATACAGATGCAACAACAGATATTGTTGATATATCAACTATTACCGAATTAGTTTCTGATTTATCAAGCACAACAATTAAAACATCAACAACAACAACAACTACAGTTAAAGATACAGATGCAACAACAGATATTGTTGATATATCAACTATTACCGAATTAGTTTCTGATTTATCAAGCACAACAATTAAAACATCAACAACAACAACAACAACTACAGTTAAAGATACAGATGCAACAACAGATATTGTTGATATATCAACTATTACCGAATTAGTTTCTGATTTATCAAGCACAACAATTAAAACATCAACAACAACAACTACAGTTAAAGATACAGATGCAACAACAGATATTGTTGATATATCAACTATTACCGAATTAGTTTCTGATTTATCAAGCACAACAATTAAAACATCAACAACAACAACTACAGTTAAAGATACAGATGCAACAACAGATATTGTTGATATATCAACTATTACCGAATTAGTTTCTGATTTATCAAGCACAACAATTAAAACATCAACAACAACAACAACTACAGTTAAAGATACAGATGCAACAACAGATATTGTTGATATATCAACTATTACCGAATTAGTTTCTGATTTATCAAGCACAACAATTAAAACATCAACAACAACAACAACTACAGTTAAAGATACAGATGCAACAACAGATATTGTTGATATATCAACTATTACCGAATTAGTTTCTGATTTATCAAGCACAACAATTAAAACATCAACAACAACAACAACTACAGTTAAAGATACAGATGCAACAACAGATATTGTTGATATATCAACTATTACCGAATTAGTTTCTGATTTATCAAGCACAACAATTAAAACATCAACAACAACAACAACTACAGTTAAAGATACAGATGCAACAACAGATATTGTTGATATATCAACTATTACCGAATTAGTTTCTGATTTATCAAGCACAACAATTAAAACATCAACAACAACAACAACTACAGTTAAAGATACAGATGCAACAACAGATATTGTTGATATATCAACTATTACCGAATTAGTTTCTGATTTATCAAGCACAACAATTAAAACATCAACAACAACAACAACTACAGTTAAAGATACAGATGCAACAACAGATATTGTTGATATATCAACTATTACCGAATTAGTTTCTGATTTATCAAGCACAACAATTAAAACATCAACAACAACAACAACTACAGTTAAAGATACAGATGCAACAACAGATATTGTTGATATATCAACTATTACCGAATTAGTTTCTGATTTATCAAGCACAACAATTAAAACATCAACAACAACAACAACTACAGTTAAAGATACAGATGCAACAACAGATATTGTTGATATATCAACTATTACCGAATTAGTTTCTGATTTATCAAGCACAACAATTAAAACATCAACAACAACAACAACTACAGTTAAAGATACAGATGCAACAACAGATATTGTTGATATATCAACTATTACCGAATTAGTTTCTGATTTATCAAGCACAACAATTAAAACATCAACAACAACAACAACTACAGTTAAAGATACAGATGCAACAACAGATATTGTTGATATATCAACTATTACCGAATTAGTTTCTGATTTATCAAGCACAACAATTAAAACATCAACAACAACAACAACTACAGTTAAAGATACATATGCAACAACAGATATTGTTGATATATCAACTATTACCGAATTAGTTTCTGATTTATCAAGCACAACAATTAAAACATCAACAACAACAACAACTACAGTTAAAGATACAGATGCAACAACAGATATTGTTGATATATCAACTATTACCGAATTAGTTTCTGATTTATCAAGCACAACAATTAAAACATCAACAACAACAACAACTACAGTTAAAGATACATATGCAACAACAGATATTGTTGATATATCAACTATTACCGAATTAGTTTCTGATTTATCAAGCACAACAATTAAAACATCAACAACAACAACAACTACAGTTAAAGATACAGATGCAACAACAGATATTGTTGATATATCAACTATTACCGAATTAGTTTCTGATTTATCAAGCACAACAATTAAAACATCAACAACAACAACAACTACAGTTAAAGATACAGATGCAACAACAGATATTGTTGATATATCAACTATTACCGAATTAGTTTCTGATTTATCAAGCACAACAATTAAAACATCAACAACAACAACAACTACAGTTAAAGATACAGATGCAACAACAGATATTGTTGATATATCAACTATTACCGAATTAGTTTCTGATTTATCAAGCACAACAATTAAAACATCAACAACAACAACAACTACAGTTAAAGATACAGATGCAACAACAGATATTGTTGATATATCAACTATTACCGAATTAGTTTCTGATTTATCAAGCACAACAATTAAAACATCAACAACAACAACAACTACAGTTAAAGATACAGATGCAACAACAGATATTGTTGATATATCAACTATTACCGAATTAGTTTCTGATTTATCAAGCACAACAATTAAAACATCAACAACAACAACAACTACAGTTAAAGATACAGATGCAACAACAGATATTGTTGATATATCAACTATTACCGAATTAGTTTCTGATTTATCAAGCACAACAATTAAAACATCAACAACAACAACAACTACAGTTAAAGATACAGATGCAACAACAGATATTGTTGATATATCAACTATTACCGAATTAGTTTCTGATTTATCAAGCACAACAATTAAAACATCAACAACAACAACTACTACAGTTAAAGATACAGATGCAACAACAGATATTGTTGATATATCAACTATTACCGAATTAGTTTCTGATTTATCAAGCACAACAATTAAAACATCAACAACAACAACAACTACAGTTAAAGATACAGATGCAACAACAGATATTGTTGATATATCAACTATTACCGAATTAGTTTCTGATTTATCAAGCACAACAATTAAAACATCAACAACAACAACAACTACAGTTAAAGATACAGATGCAACAACAGATATTGTTGATATATCAACTATTACCGAATTAGTTTCTGATTTATCAAGCACAACAATTAAAACATCAACAACAACAACAACTACAGTTAAAGATACAGATGCAACAACAGATATTGTTGATATATCAACTATTACCGAATTAGTTTCTGATTTATCAAGCACAACAATTAAAACATCAACAACAACAACAACTACAGTTAAAGATACATATGCAACAACAGATATTGTTGATATATCAACTATTACCGAATTAGTTTCTGATTTATCAAGCACAACAATTAAAACATCAACAACAACAACAACTACAGTTAAAGATACAGATGCAACAACAGATATTGTTGATATATCAACTATTACCGAATTAGTTTCTGATTTATCAAGCACAACAATTAAAACATCAACAACAACAACAACTACAGTTAAAGATACATATGCAACAACAGATATTGTTGATATATCAACTATTACCGAATTAGTTTCTGATTTATCAAGCACAACAATTAAAACATCAACAACAACAACAACTACAGTTAAAGATACAGATGCAACAACAGATATTGTTGATATATCAACTATTACCGAATTAGTTTCTGATTTATCAAGCACAACAATTAAAACATCAACAACAACAACAACTACAGTTAAAGATACAGATGCAACAACAGATATTGTTGATATATCAACTATTACCGAATTAGTTTCTGATTTATCAAGCACAACAATTAAAACATCAACAACAACAACAACTACAGTTAAAGATACAGATGCAACAACAGATATTGTTGATATATCAACTATTACCGAATTAGTTTCTGATTTATCAAGCACAACAATTAAAACATCAACAACAACAACAACTACAGTTAAAGATACAGATGCAACAACAGATATTGTTGATATATCAACTATTACCGAATTAGTTTCTGATTTATCAAGCACAACAATTAAAACATCAACAACAACAACAACTAGAGTTATAGATACAAGTGCAACAACAGATATTGTTGATATATCAACTATTACCGAATTAGTTTCTGATTTATCAAGCACAACAATTAAAACATCAACAACAACAACAACTACAGTTAAAGATACAGATGCAACAACAGATATTGTTGATATATCAACTATTACCGAATTAGTTTCTGATTTATCAAGCACAACAATTAAAACATCAACAACAACAACAACTACAGTTAAAGATACAGATGCAACAACAGATATTGTTGATATATCAACTATTACCGAATTAGTTTCTGATTTATCAAGCACAACAATTAAAACATCAACAACAACAACAACTACAGTTAAAGATACAGATGCAACAACAGATATTGTTGATATATCAACTATTACCGAATTAGTTTCTGATTTATCAAGCACAACAATTAAAACATCAACAACAACAACAACTACAGTTAAAGATACAGATGCAACAACAGATATTGTTGATATATCAACTATTACCGAATTAGTTTCTGATTTATCAAGCACAACAATTAAAACATCAACAACAACAACAACTACAGTTAAAGATACAGATGCAACAACAGATATTATTGATATATCAACTATTACCGAATTAGTTTCTGATTTATCAAGCACAACAATTAAAACATCAACAACAACAACAACTACAGTTAAAGATACAGATGCAACAACAGATATTGTTGATATATCAACTATTACCGAATTAGTTTCTGATTTATCAAGCACAACAATTAAAACATCAACAACAACAACAACTACAGTTAAAGATACATATGCAACAACAGATATTGTTGATATATCAACTATTACCGAATTAGTTTCTGATTTATCAAGCACAACAATTAAAACATCAACAACAACAACAACTACAGTTAAAGATACAGATGCAACAACAGATATTGTTGATATATCAACTATTACCGAATTAGTTTCTGATTTATCAAGCACAACAATTAAAACATCAACAACAACAACAACTACAGTTAAAGATACAGATGCAACAACAGATATTGTTGATATATCAACTATTACCGAATTAGTTTCTGATTTATCAAGCACAACAATTAAAACATCAACAACAACAACAACTACAGTTAAAGATACAGATGCAACAACAGATATTGTTGATATATCAACTATTACCGAATTAGTTTCTGATTTATCAAGCACAACAATTAAAACATCAACAACAACAACAACTACAGTTAAAGATACAGATGCAACAACAGATATTGTTGATATATCAACTATTACCGAATTAGTTTCTGATTTATCAAGCACAACAATTAAAACATCAACAACAACAACAACTACAGTTAAAGATACAGATGCAACAACAGATATTGTTGATATATCAACTATTACCGAATTAGTTTCTGATTTATCAAGCACAACAATTAAAACATCAACAACAACAACAACTACAGTTAAAGATACATATGCAACAACAGATATTATTGATATATCAACTATTACCGAATTAGTTTCTGATTTATCAAGCACAACAATTAAAACATCAACAACAACAACAACTACAGTTAAAGATACATATGCAACAACAGATATTGTTGATATATCAACTATTACCGAATTAGTTTCTGATTTATCAAGCACAACAATTAAAACATCAACAACAACAACAACTACAGTTAAAGATACAGATGCAACAACAGATATTGTTGATATATCAACTATTACCGAATTAGTTTCTGATTTATCAAGCACAACAATTAAAACATCAACAACAACAACAACTACAGTTAAAGATACATATGCAACAACAGATATTGTTGATATATCAACTATTACCGAATTAGTTTCTGATTTATCAAGCACAACAATTAAAACATCAACAACAACAACAACTACAGTTAAAGATACAGATGCAACAACAGATATTGTTGATATATCAACTATTACCGAATTAGTTTCTGATTTATCAAGCACAACAATTAAAACATCAACAACAACAACAACTACAGTTAAAGATACAGATGCAACAACAGATATTGTTGATATATCAACTATTACCGAATTAGTTTCTGATTTATCAAGCACAACAATTAAAACATCAACAACAACAACAACTACAGTTAAAGATACAGATGCAACAACAGATATTGTTGATATATCAACTATTACCGAATTAGTTTCTGATTTATCAAGCACAACAATTAAAACATCAACAACAACAACAACTACAGTTAAAGATACAGATGCAACAACAGATATTGTTGATATATCAACTATTACCGAATTAGTTTCTGATTTATCAAGCACAACAATTAAAACATCAACAACAACAACAACTACAGTTAAAGATACAGATGCAACAACAGATATTGTTGATATATCAACTATTACCGAATTAGTTTCTGATTTATCAAGCACAACAATTAAAACATCAACAACAACAACAACTACAGTTAAAGATACATATGCAACAACAGATATTGTTGATATATCAACTATTACCGAATTAGTTTCTGATTTATCAAGCACAACAATTAAAACATCAACAACAACAACAACTACAGTTAAAGATACAGATGCAACAACAGATATTGTTGATATATCAACTATTACCGAATTAGTTTCTGATTTATCAAGCACAACAATTAAAACATCAACAACAACAACAACTACAGTTAAAGATACAGATGCAACAACAGATATTGTTGATATATCAACTATTACCGAATTAGTTTCTGATTTATCAAGCACAACAATTAAAACATCAACAACAACAACAACTACAGTTAAAGATACAGATGCAACAACAGATATTGTTGATATATCAACTATTACCGAATTAGTTTCTGATTTATCAAGCACAACAATTAAAACATCAACAACAACAACAACTACAGTTAAAGATACAGATGCAACAACAGATATTGTTGATATATCAACTATTACCGAATTAGTTTCTGATTTATCAAGCACAACAATTAAAACATCAACAACAACAACAACTACAGTTAAAGATACAGATGCAACAACAGATATTGTTGATATATCAACTATTACCGAATTAGTTTCTGATTTATCAAGCACAACAATTAAAACATCAACAACAACAACAACTACAGTTAAAGATACAGATGCAACAACAGATATTGTTGATATATCAACTATTACCGAATTAGTTTCTGATTTATCAAGCACAACAATTAAAACATCAACAACAACAACAACTACAGTTAAAGATACAGATGCAACAACAGATATTGTTGATATATCAACTATTACCGAATTAGTTTCTGATTTATCAAGCACAACAATTAAAACATCAACAACAACAACAACTACAGTTAAAGATACAGATGCAACAACAGATATTGTTGATATATCAACTATTACCGAATTAGTTTCTGATTTATCAAGCACAACAATTAAAACATCAACAACAACAACAACTACAGTTAAAGATACATATGCAACAACAGATATTGTTGATATATCAACTATTACCGAATTAGTTTCTGATTTATCAAGCACAACAATTAAAACATCAACAACAACAACAACTACAGTTAAAGATACAGATGCAACAACAGATATTGTTGATATATCAACTATTACCGAATTAGTTTCTGATTTATCAAGCACAACAATTAAAACATCAACAACAACAACAACTACAGTTAAAGATACAGATGCAACAACAGATATTGTTGATATATCAACTATTACCGAATTAGTTTCTGATTTATCAAGCACAACAATTAAAACATCAACAACAACAACAACTACAGTTAAAGATACAGATGCAACAACAGATATTGTTGATATATCAACTATTACCGAATTAGTTTCTGATTTATCAAGCACAACAATTAAAACATCAACAACAACAACAACTACAGTTAAAGATACAGATGCAACAACAGATATTGTTGATATATCAACTATTACCGAATTAGTTTCTGATTTATCAAGCACAACAATTAAAACATCAACAACAACAACAACTACAGTTAAAGATACAGATGCAACAACAGATATTGTTGATATATCAACTAATACCGAATTAGTTTCTGATTTATCAAGCACAACAATTAAAACATCAACAACAACAACAACTACAGTTAAAGATACAGATGCAACAACAGATATTGTTGATATATCAACTATTACCGAATTAGTTTCTGATTTATCAAGCACAACAATTAAAACATCAACAACAACAACAACTACAGTTAAAGATACAGATGCAACAACAGATATTGTTGATATATCAACTATTACCGAATTAGTTTCTGATTTATCAAGCACAACAATTAAAACATCAACAACAACAACAACTACAGTTAAAGATACAGATGCAACAACAGATATTGTTGATATATCAACTATTACCGAATTAGTTTCTGATTTATCAAGCACAACAATTAAAACATCAACAACAACAACAACTACAGTTAAAGATACAGATGCAACAACAGATATTGTTGATATATCAACTATTACCGAATTAGTTTCTGATTTATCAAGCACAACAATTAAAACATCAACAACAACAACAACTACAGTTAAAGATACAGATGCAACAACAGATATTGTTGATATATCAACTATTACCGAATTAGTTTCTGATTTATCAAGCACAACAATTAAAACATCAACAACAACAACAACTACAGTTAAAGATACAGATGCAACAACAGATATTGTTGATATATCAACTATTACCGAATTAGTTTCTGATTTATCAAGCACAACAATTAAAACATCAACAACAACAACAACTAACAGTTAAAGATACAGATGCAACAACAGATATTGTTGATATATCAACTATTACCGAATTAGTTTCTGATTTATCAAGCACAACAATTAAAACATCAACAACAACAACAACTACAGTTAAAGATACAGATGCAACAACAGATATTGTTGATATATCAACTATTACCGAATTAGTTTCTGATTTATCACACAACAATTAAAACATCAACAACAACAACAACTACAGTTAAAGATACAGATGCAACAACAGATATTGTTGATATATCAACTATTACCGAATTAGTTTCTGATTTATCAAGCACAACAATTAAAACATCAACAACAACAACAACTACAGTTAAAGATAAGATACAGATGCAACAACAGATATTGTTGATATATCAACTATTACCGAATTAGTTTCTGATTTATCAAGCACAACAATTAAAACATCAACAACAACAACAACTACAGTTAAAGATACAGATGCAACAACAGATATTGTTGATATATCAACTATTACCGAATTAGTTTCTGATTTATCAAGCACAACAATTAAAACATCAACAACAACAACTACTACAGTTAAAGATACAGATGCAACAACAGATATTGTTGATATATCAACTATTACCGAATTAGTTTCTGATTTATCAAGCACACAACAATTAAAACATCAACAACAACAACAACTACAGTTAAAGATACAGATGCAACAACAGATATTGTTGATATATCAACTATTACCGAATTAGTTTCTGATTTATCAAGCACAACAATTAAAACATCAACAACAACAACAACTACAGTTAAAGATACAGATGCAAAAACAGATATTGTTGATATATCAACTATTACCGAATTAGTTTCTGATTTATCAAGCACAACAATTAAAACATCAACAACAACAACAACTACAGTTAAAGATACAGATGCAACAACAGATATTGTTGATATATCAACTATTACCGAATTAGTTTCTGATTTATCAAGCACAACAATTAAAACATCAACAACAACAACAACTACAGTTAAAGATACAGATGCAACAACAGATATTGTTGATATATCAACTATTACCGAATTAGTTTCTGATTTATCAAGCACAACAATTAAAACATCAACAACAACAACAACTACAGTTAAAGATACAGATGCAACAACAGATATTGTTGATATATCAACTATTACCGAATTAGTTTCTGATTTATCAAGCACAACAATTAATAACATCAACAACAACAACAACTACAGTTAAAGATACAGATGCAACAACAGATATTGTTGATATATCAACTATTACCGAATTAGTTTCTGATTTATCAAGCACAACAATTAAAACATCAACAACAACAACAACTACAGTTAAAGATACAGATGCAATAACAGATATTGTTGATATATCAACTATTACCGAATTAGTTTCTGATTTATCAAGCACAACAATTAAAACATCAACAACAACAACAACTACAGTTAAAGATACAGATGCAACAACAGATATTGTTGATATATCAACTATTACCGAATTAGTTTCTGATTTATCAAGCACAACAATTAAAACATCAACAACAACAACAACTACAGTTAAAGATACAGATGCAACAACAGATATTGTTGATATATCAACTATTACCGAATTAGTTTCTGATTTATCAAGCACAACAATTAAAACATCAACAACAACAACAACTACAGTTAAAGATACAGATGCAATAACAGATATTGTTGATATATCAACTATTACCGAATTAGTTTCTGATTTATCAAGCACAACAATTAAAACATCAACAACAACAACAACTACAGTTAAAGATACAGATGCAACAACAGATATTGTTGATATATCAACTATTACCGAATTAGTTTCTGATTTATCAAGCACAACAATTAAAACATCAACAACAACAACAACTACAGTTAAAGATACATATGCAACAACAGATATTGTTGATATATCAACTATTACCGAATTAGTTTCTGATTTATCAAGCACAACAATTAAAACATCAACAACAACAACAACTACAGTTAAAGATACAGATGCAAAAACAGATATTGTTGATATATCAACTATTACCGAATTAGTTTCTGATTTATCAAGCACAACAATTAAAACATCAACAACAACAACAACTACAGTTAAAGATACAGATGCAACAACAGATATTGTTGATATATCAACTATTACCGAATTAGTTTCTGATTTATCAAGCACAACAATTAAAACATCAACAACAACAACAACTACAGTTAAAGATACAGATGCAACAACAGATATTGTTGATATATCAACTATTACCGAATTAGTTTCTGATTTATCAAGCACAACAATTAAAACATCAACAACAACAACAACTAGAGTTATAGATACAAGTGCAACAACAGATATTGTTGATATATCAACTATTACCGAATTAGTTTCTGATTTATCAAGCACAACAATTAAAACATCAACAACAACAACAACTACAGTTAAAGATACAGATGCAACAACAGATATTGTTGATATATCAACTATTACCGAATTAGTTTCTGATTTATCAAGCACAACAATTAAAACATCAACAACAACAACAACTACAAATAAAGATACAGATGCAACAACAGATATTGTTGATATATCAACTATTACCGAATTAGTTTCTGATTTATCAAGCACAACAATTAAAACATCAACAACAACAACAACTACAGTTAAAGATACAGATGCAACAACAGATATTGTTGATATATCAACTATTACCGAATTAGTTTCTGATTTATCAAGCACAACAATTAAAACATCAACAACAACAACAACTACAGTTAAAGATACAGATGCAACACAGATATTGTTGATATATCAACTATTACCGAATTAGTTTCTGATTTATCAAGCACAACAATTAAAACATCAACAACAACAACAACTACAGTTAAAGATACAGATGCAACAACAGATATTGTTGATATATCAACTATTACCGAATTAGTTTCTGATTTATCAAGCACAACAATTAAAACATCAACAACAACAACAACTACAGTTAAAGATACAGATGCAACAACAGATATTGTTGATATATCAACTATTACCGAATTAGTTTCTGATTTATCAAGCACAACAATTAAAACATCAACAACAACAACAACTAGAGTTATAGATACAAGTGCAACAACAGATATTGTTGATATATCAACTATTACCGAATTAGTTTCTGATTTATCAAGCACAACAATTAAAACATCAACAACAACAACAACTACAGTTAAAGATACAGATGCAACAACAGATATTGTTGATATATCAACTATTACCGAATTAGTTTCTGATTTATCAAGCACAACAATTAAAACATCAACAACAACAACAACTACAGTTAAAGATACAGATGCAACAACAGATATTGTTGATATATCAACTATTACCGAATTAGTTTCTGATTTATCAAGCACAACAATTAAAACATCAACAACAACAACAACTACAGTTAAAGATACAGATGCAACAACAGATATTGTTGATATATCAACTATTACCGAATTAGTTTCTGATTTATCAAGCACAACAATTAAAACATCAACAACAACAACAACTACAGTTAAAGATACAGATGCAACAACAGATATTGTTGATATATCAACTATTACCGAATTAGTTTCTGATTTATCAAGCACAACAATTAAAACATCAACAACAACAACAACTACAGTTAAAGATACAGATGCAACAACAGATATTGTTGATATATCAACTATTACCGAATTAGTTTCTGATTTATCAAGCACAACAATTAAAACATCAACAACAACAACAACTACAGTTAAAGATACAGATGCAACAACAGATATTGTTGATATATCAACTATTACCGAATTAGTTTCTGATTTATCAAGCACAACAATTAAAACATCAACAACAACAACAACTACAGTTAAAGATACAGATGCAACAACAGATATTGTTGATATATCAACTATTACCGAATTAGTTTCTGATTTATCAAGCACAACAATTAAAACATCAACAACAACAACAACTACAGTTAAAGATACAGATGCAACAACAGATATTGTTGATATATCAACTATTACCGAATTAGTTTCTGATTTATCAAGCACAACAATTAAAACATCAACAACAACAACAACTACAGTTAAAGATACAGATGCAACAACAGATATTGTTGATATATCAACTATTAACGAAATAGTTTCTGATTTATCAAGCACAACAATTAAAACATCAACAACAACAACAACTACAGTTAAAGATACAGATGCAACAACAGATATTGTTGATATATCAACTATTACCGAATTAGTTTCTGATTTATCAAGCACAACAATTAAAACATCAACAACAACAACAACTACAGTTAAAGATACAGATGCAACAACAGATATTGTTGATATATCAACTATTACCGAATTAGTTTCTGATTTATCAAGCACAACAATTAAAACATCAACAACAACAACAACTACAGTTAAAGATACAGATGCAACAACAGATATTGTTGATATATCAACTATTACCGAATTAGTTTCTGATTTATCAAGCACAACAATTAAAACATCAACAACAACAACAACTACAGTTAAAGATACAGATGCAACAACAGATATTGTTGATATATCAACTATTACCGAATTAGTTTCTGATTTATCAAGCACAACAATTAAAACATCAACAACAACAACAACTACAGTTAAAGATACAGATGCAACAACAGATATTGTTGATATATCAACTATTACCGAATTAGTTTCTGATTTATCAAGCACAACAATTAAAACATCAACAACAACAACAACTACAGTTAAAGATACAGATGCAACAACAGATATTGTTGATATATCAACTATTACCGAATTAGTTTCTGATTTATCAAGCACAACAATTAAAACATCAACAACAACAACAACTACAGTTAAAGATACAGATGCAACAACAGATATTGTTGATATATCAACTATTACCGAATTAGTTTCTGATTTATCAAGCACAACAATTAAAACATCAACAACAACAACAACTACAGTTAAAGATACAGATGCAACAACAGATATTGTTGATATATCAACTATTACCGAATTAGTTTCTGATTTATCAAGCACAACAATTAAAACATCAACAACAACAACAACTACAGTTAAAGATACAGATGCAACAACAGATATTGTTGATATATCAACTATTACAATTAAAACATCAACAACAATTAAAACATCAACAACAACAACAACTACAGTTAAAGATACAGATGCAACAACAGATATTGTTGATATATCAACTATTACCGAATTAGTTTCTGATTTATCAAGCACAACAATTAAAACATCAACAACAACAACAACTACAGTTAAAGATACAGATGCAACAACAGATATTGTTGATATATCAACTATTACCGAATTAGTTTCTGATTTATCAAGCACAACAATTAAAACATCAACAACAACAACAACTACAGTTAAAGATACAGATGCAACAACAGATATTGTTGATATATCAACTATTACCGAATTAGTTTCTGATTTATCAAGCACAACAATTAAAACATCAACAACAACAACAACTACAGTTAAAGATACAGATGCAACAACAGATATTGTTGATATATCAACTATTACCGAATTAGTTTCTGATTTATCAAGCACAACAATTAAAACATCAACAACAACAACAACTACAGTTAAAGATACAGATGCAACAACAGATATTGTTGATATATCAACTATTACCGAATTAGTTTCTGATTTATCAAGCACAACAATTAAAACATCAACAACAACAACAACTACAGTTAAAGATACAGATGCAACAACAGATATTGTTGATATATCAACTATTACCGAATTAGTTTCTGATTTATCAAGCACAACAATTAAAACATCAACAACAACAACAACTACAGTTAAAGATACAGATGCAACAACAGATATTGTTGATATATCAACTATTACCGAATTAGTTTCTGATTTATCAAGCACAACAATTAAAACATCAACAACAACAACAACTAGAGTTATAGATACAAGTGCAACAACAGATATTGTTGATATATCAACTATTACCGAATTAGTTTCTGATTTATCAAGCACAACAATTAAAACATCAACAACAACAACAACTACAGTTAAAGATACAGATGCAACAACAGATATTGTTGATATATCAACTATTACCGAATTAGTTTCTGATTTATCAAGCACAACAATTAAAACATCAACAACAACAACAACTACAGTTAAAGATACAGATGCAACAACAGATATTGTTGATATATCAACTATTACCGAATTAGTTTCTGATTTATCAAGCACAACAATTAAAACATCAACAACAACAACAACTACAGTTAAAGATACAGATGCAACAACAGATATTGTTGATATATCAACTATTACCGAATTAGTTTCTGATTTATCAAGCACAACAATTAAAACATCAACAACAACAACAACTACAGTTAAAGATACAGATGCAACAACAGATATTGTTGATATATCAACTATTACCGAATTAGTTTCTGATTTATCAAGCACAACAATTAAAACATCAACAACAACAACAACTACAGTTAAAGATACAGATGCAACAACAGATATTGTTGATATATCAACTATTACCGAATTAGTTTCTGATTTATCAAGCACAACAATTAAAACATCAACAACAACAACAACTACAGTTAAAGATACAGATGCAACAACAGATATTGTTGATATATCAACTATTACCGAATTAGTTTCTGATTTATCAAGCACAACAATTAAAACATCAACAACAACAACAACTACAGTTAAAGATACAGATGCAACAACAGATATTGTTGATATATCAACTATTACCGAATTAGTTTCTGATTTATCAAGCACAACAATTAAAACATCAACAACAACAACAACTACAGTTAAAGATACAGATGCAACAACAGATATTGTTGATATATCAACTATTACCGAATTAGTTTCTGATTTATCAAGCACAACAATTAAAACATCAACAACAACAACAACTACAGTTAAAGATACAGATGCAACAACAGATATTGTTGATATATCAACTATTACCGAATTAGTTTCTGATTTATCAAGCACAACAATTAAAACATCAACAACAACAACAACTACAGTTAAAGATACAGATGCAACAACAGATATTGTTGATATATCAACTATTACCGAATTAGTTTCTGATTTATCAAGCACAACAATTAAAACATCAACAACAACAACAACTACAGTTAAAGATACAGATGCAACAACAGATATTGTTGATATATCAACTATTACCGAATTAGTTTCTGATTTATCAAGCACAACAATTAAAACATCAACAACAACAACAACTACAGTTAAAGATACAGATGCAACAACAGATATTGTTGATATATCAACTATTACCGAATTAGTTTCTGATTTATCAAGCACAACAATTAAAACATCAACAACAACAACAACTACAGTTAAAGATACAGATGCAACAACAGATATTGTTGATATATCAACTATTACCGAATTAGTTTCTGATTTATCAAGCACAACAATTAAAACATCAACAACAACAACAACTACAGTTAAAGATACAGATGCAACAACAGATATTGTTGATATATCAACTATTACCGAATTAGTTTCTGATTTATCAAGCACAACAATTAAAACATCAACAACAACAACAACTACAGTTAAAGATACAGATGCAACAACAGATATTGTTGATATATCAACTATTACCGAATTAGTTTCTGATTTATCAAGCACAACAATTAAAACATCAACAACAACAACAACTACAGTTAAAGATACAGATGCAACAACAGATATTGTTGATATATCAACTATTACCGAATTAGTTTCTGATTTATCAAGCACAACAATTAAAACATCAACAACAACAACAACTACAGTTAAAGATACAGATGCAACAACAGATATTGTTGATATATCAACTATTACAATTAAAACATCAACAACAATTAAAACATCAACAACAACAACAACTACAGTTAAAGATACAGATGCAACAACAGATATTGTTGATATATCAACTATTACCGAATTAGTTTCTGATTTATCAAGCACAACAATTAAAACATCAACAACAACAACAACTACAGTTAAAGATACAGATGCAACAACAGATATTGTTGATATATCAACTATTACCGAATTAGTTTCTGATTTATCAAGCACAACAATTAAAACATCAACAACAACAACAACTACAGTTAAAGATACAGATGCAACAACAGATATTGTTGATATATCAACTATTACCGAATTAGTTTCTGATTTATCAAGCACAACAATTAAAACATCAACAACAACAACAACTACAGTTAAAGATACAGATGCAACAACAGATATTGTTGATATATCAACTATTACCGAATTAGTTTCTGATTTATCAAGCACAACAATTAAAACATCAACAACAACAACAACTACAGTTAAAGATACAGATGCAACAACAGATATTGTTGATATATCAACTATTACCGAATTAGTTTCTGATTTATCAAGCACAACAATTAAAACATCAACAACAACAACAACTACAGTTAAAGATACAGATGCAACAACAGATATTGTTGATATATCAACTATTACCGAATTAGTTTCTGATTTATCAAGCACAACAATTAAAACATCAACAACAACAACAACTACAGTTAAAGATACAGATGCAACAACAGATATTGTTGATATATCAACTATTACCGAATTAGTTTCTGATTTATCAAGCACAACAATTAAAACATCAACAACAACAACAACTACAGTTAAAGATACAGATGCAACAACAGATATTGTTGATATATCAACTATTACCGAATTAGTTTCTGATTTATCAAGCACAACAATTAAAACATCAACAACAACAACAACTACAGTTAAAGATACAGATGCAACAACAGATATTGTTGATATATCAACTATTACCGAATTAGTTTCTGATTTATCAAGCACAACAATTAAAACATCAACAACAACAACAACTACAGTTAAAGATACAGATGCAACAACAGATATTGTTGATATATCAACTATTACCGAATTAGTTTCTGATTTATCAAGCACAACAATTAAAACATCAACAACAACAACAACTACAGTTAAAGATACAGATGCAACAACAGATATTGTTGATATATCAACTATTACCGAATTAGTTTCTGATTTATCAAGCACAACAATTAAAACATCAACAACAACAACAACTACAGTTAAAGATACAGATGCAACAACAGATATTGTTGATATATCAACTATTACCGAATTAGTTTCTGATTTATCAAGCACAACAATTAAAACATCAACAACAACAACAACTAGAGTTATAGATACAGATGCAACAACAGATATTGTTGATATATCAACTATTACCGAATTAGTTTCTGATTTATCAAGCACAACAATTAAAACATCAACAACAACAACAACTACAGTTAAAGATACAGATGCAACAACAGATATTGTTGATATATCAACTATTACCGAATTAGTTTCTGATTTATCAAGCACAACAATTAAAACATCAACAACAACAACAACTACAGTTAAAGATACAGATGCAACAACAGATATTGTTGATATATCAACTATTACCGAATTAGTTTCTGATTTATCAAGCACAACAATTAAAACATCAACAACAACAACAACTACAGTTAAAGATACAGATGCAACAACAGATATTGTTGATATATCAACTATTACCGAATTAGTTTCTGATTTATCAAGCACAACAATTAAAACATCAACAACAACAACAACTACAGTTAAAGATACAGATGCAACAACAGATATTGTTGATATATCAACTATTACCGAATTAGTTTCTGATTTATCAAGCACAACAATTAAAACATCAACAACAACAACAACTACAGTTAAAGATACAGATGCAACAACAGATATTGTTGATATATCAACTATTACCGAATTAGTTTCTGATTTATCAAGCACAACAATTAAAACATCAACAACAACAACAACTACAGTTAAAGATACAGATGCAACAACAGATATTGTTGATATAATACCCTAACAATTTACTTTTTTTAATTTGAAGTAATTTTCTTCCAATAAATTTATTTAATTATATTTAATAAATTTTGTCTTATAGCTTTATTTTTTATTATTCATTTTAAATTTTATTATTTTATCTAAACAATTCCTGCTTTATTTTTACAATTCAAATAAAAATAGATTTTCTTTCATTTGCTCAGATGATTGAATATACAATTTTCAATTCATCTCTATATTTTTTTTTTTATATTCTTTGCCTAAACATAGAACCAATTATTTTATCCAAATTATCAGCTTATTTTCTTTGTTTTAAACTCAAATTAGTTTTTTGAACCAGAATTCAATACCAGTCGTTTCTTTTCTTTCTATCGTTTCTATCTTTTGTTAGATTAGAAGGATTCTTAAGTTCGGCTGTTTTTCGTGTTAACTTGCACTTTATTTTTAATCGCTAGATTTTGGAAAAAATTTGACCGTTGGCTTGGAAAAATAGCCGATTATTCTAATTTTTTTAATTTTTATTAAATTTTTAAAATGAATTTTCTAGTTAAAAGAGTCTCTGCAGCGAATTTGGATAAGGAGTTAAAAAAGGTAAGGACTAATTATCTAAACTAAGAAATAAAAAAGTCAAATAATTTTAAAAAAATTTCTTTATTAATCTTAAATAAAATAAAGTTAAAAATTTTTATTTTATTAAAATAATAAATATTTAAATATAAATATAAATGAAGTAATACAATTTAAGACGCTGGTTTTAATAGAATAATAAAATTTATTTTAATTTAAAACCCTAGTTTTATAATTTTTCAAATTAGATAAAAATAAAGTAAAAAAATCAAGAGTAAAATCGGAAAAAAAATTAAAAAATAATTTAAAAATAAATTTAAACTGACTAAAAACATTTGAGTATTTGACACGTATGTTGAACAAGAAGTCATTTAAGAGCATAAAATAGGAGGTGAATAGACAAATGATCAAACTAATTGTATATATGGTTGCCTGTATCAAATCGATTGGATTTTTTGTAGTCGAATTCTGCCTGAACAAGTCAAATGGAGTTTTGAATTTGACCAAATCGAATGCACCCTTTCCAGTCTCCTTGCTATTCTTGTTCTGGTTCATTATCAAGTAGCCCGAATAAAGACCTCGAATTTCATTCACCAGCGACTCGTACTCTTTATTTATATCTAAATCAAGCTTAGTCAATCTTTCGAACTCTTCCATTGATTTTTCTAAAGCTTCTATATGATACTCGTGTATTTTTTCATTAGTCAAAACCTTTTTTTTATCAAGATTCAAACATTTTTCATCCATGTACATTTTGTATTCATGTATTGATCTATTTTTAACATTATTAATCAAATTAGAATTATTAAAACAAACTTCTTTATCAAAAAATTCCAATTTTTTGTCTATTTTGTCGTTTAAATTCGAATAGAACTCATTTAGCTCTTCGAACTCGTGTCTAAGCTTTTCAAAATGTATTAAACTAGTTGATTTGATTTGTTGATGTTTGAGAAACAAATCGATCGGTTTTAAAAAGGAATTTTTATTATTTAATAAATAGGCTTTTATTTCTTGTTCATAAATATTCAAACAATTCGTTTCTATTTCGTTTAAAAATTCCAATTTGTTTCTAGTATTTACTAGTTCGTATTCCTGAAACAAAAGCTCAAATTCTTGCTCCAATTCGGACAATTTTTCGTCCAATTCTGAATCATTCAAAAGCATAAGATTATTTTTATAATTATTCAAACCAAATGTTTTTAGTTTCATATGTTCATTTAAGATTTCGTTTTCAACCATGAACGGTTTCCTAAGCTCTAGAACATGCTTAAAACTAAGCTTATAATTAAACAGCTCGGTCTGTTTCGATATTAAATTATTATGCTTCTGATATACATCTGCGATTGTGTCCAAATTTGGCAAATTATTCGAGCTAAATATCTCAAAATACTCTTTGAACAAATTGAATAAATTTTCGCCATTTTTGAACAACAAACAATCCTGATTAAACTCTATTGAGTTAATGGTTTGCTTAAAAAATTGACTACAATATCTTAAAAACATTTCGTCAAGCTCGGTTTTTGCACCAGTAAAATTTTTTTTTAGCACACAACGACCGGGATTCGGCATTAAGAAACAATTTTTGTTGTTGAAAAAATTTTTTATATTCAAATCGTTTTTGAGCCTGTCCAGCAAGAACTTCTCGCCACCATCAAAGCCATAGTCGTATTCTTCTGGATACTGCCAGTCTCTCACCAGAAAACACAATTTTTCAAAATGAGCAGTGTTCTTTATTAAATTATCTGTTAATTTTTTGAATTGTGAAAATAAGCTTAAATATTCTAAATCGGTTTTTTCAATATTCGATTTGATGTTGTAGATTTTAATAGAACTCAAAAAAGCTGATAGAGAAAATATTGTGGCGCATTCGGTTTGTGTTGAGTCGTTGTCAAAAGTGCCTTGAGTGTCCATCAACAATACACAAATTTGTTTGCCGGATGTTTCCATTTGCACCGGTATTGGTGTATTCCACATCCAGATGCCTTTAGTGTGAGGCGAAGAACCATAAGACCATTTAAACCCCTGCAAAAACTCTTGCTCATTTTGTCCACATTTTAAATAATTCAAAAATAAATTCAACAAAAACGACTTTCCGGTCCGAAACGAACCGATTATTGATATTATGTATATCTAGTTGTTGGAATAAAATTTTTATAAATTATTTTTTTGATTAATTAATTTGTTTTATTTCTATTTTACCGGTTTATTCTCTGCTATTGGATTAGTCAATATTGATCTTAAATTCGACTCATTAAGCACAAATTTACCATTCAAATTGTCTATTATTTGAACCGATTTCTCTGCACTTTCGACCATTATGCATTGATCTATTTGACCAGACATGTTTTGCTTTTTATTTTTGAGAAAAACAAAATTTATTTCAAAATTTTTTTCAAATCTGTCTATATATGAGATTTAGAAAAATATCATGGATTAAACTTTGAAACGTGATAAGAAACAATTTTTCAACTAATTATAATATTTTAATTTTATTTATTAGATTTTCACGAGAAAAAAATTTTGAATTTTTATTTATATTTAGAACAAAAAATTAAAAAAAAAAATTTATTTTTGAAATATTCATGAATAAAAAGTTCAAAGATTATTAGAAAAAAAAAAATTTATATAGAAAAATTTATGAAACTGTTTAAAATTGTTAAAAAGTGTTTTAAAAAAGAATTCATTTAAATTATAATCGAGTCGAACTGGTTTTTATTATCTCAAACAAACAATTGATTAATTGATAAAAATAATCTTGTTGTTGTTTGTGTTAGTCCAAGTGGTTTCTAATTGTTTATGTTTTTAAAATATTTAAAATAATAGATTTCGATGTTTCGAACTTTATAACTGAAACTTAAATTATTAAATGCTTCAATAAAAGTTAAAATTTTTTTTTATATTTTTTTTTCTCCTATTTTCAAGCACGTGTGGCTAATTGGATAAATATTATTATAATATAAAAATAAACACATTCACATTAAGAAATGTTTTTATTATAGGTAAAGAAAATATTAAAATTGATTGATTAATTTTAATTAAAAATAATTGAGTTATGTTATATTTTGTTGGCTGAAATTCCAAACCCTATTGTTACCAGGGTTAAGGGCCGATCCAATTGTATTTGGTGACAAGTGGACAAGTTTAATTATAAAGTAGACTCTTACCCGGGCTTGGAACCGGCAGTGGAGTAGTTATGATGATATAATAAGGGCGAGGGACCCGCATAATCTAAAATCTAATTTGTTTTTATTAAAAATTTGTTTTTATTAAAACTAAATCTTACTTTTTAACTAATTATTTGTTGTGTAAGCAACTTTAGTATGAAAAAATTTTATTTGCGTAAATTTTCGTAAAAAATGGTAAAAAAAAAATTTAAGTTTAAAAACTAGTAGGTAAAATGTTTAGGATAAAAATATCAAAAAATGCTAAAAATTGGCTATTTTTTTGGCCGAAATCGTTGTTCGAAATATTTCGTGAATTTCCGAAAATTTACCGAAATTTCGGTTAAACTTTGTAAAATATCCATTTTTTACAAAGGTTAATTTACGATAATTTACGAAAATTTTAAATTAAAATTTTGAAAATTTAAGTAATTTTACCGAAATTTTGGTAAAATTTGGTAAAAACCCATGTGTCAATTCAGCGCAATAATTTTTTAAAATTTTTGATCAATTAATTTGAAGCTAATTATAAAATGGGAGGCCAGCTTGTATACATATCTTTTAACATGGCGGTTTAAGAATTCCTGTTCCTTCTCATGTATAAAATTTAATTTTATATATTTGTTTGTATTTAATTTTTTAGATTTTAAGAAGAAATTATCTAATCAAATCAGAATTTGGCTTTCCGTTTCCGTATTTTAGGTATAGCCAAAAAGTAAAAAATTATAATATACAGTATAACAGTAAGAATTATTAAAAAACAGATTAACACATTTTATAAATTGTTTCTTATAGAATTTTCATGGCGTTGTTAATGTTTTTTTTTAAATAAAAATTTTAAATTGGAATAATTGAAAATTTTTAATAATTTCTAAATTTTGAGATTACTTATGAGATTTGAAATAATTCATTTTTTAAGCTACAAAGATGTCAAATAGCTCATTTTGTATGCAATTTACTATTTTTACAACTTTAAGCTAAGAAAAACACTTGATTTCTAAGATTTTAAATAAAAATTGATCAAAATTTGAAATGCTTTAAAGTGAAAATTTTTAAATGTTGATATTTTAAAGTAAAGATTATTGATTTATTGTAAGTGGTAATAATCACCCTCCTACTCTTACCCGGGCTTGGGACCGGCAGTGGCGTAGTTATGATGATATTATGGCTACATACTCTTAATAAGAACGACAGGATTTGAGATAAGGCCCGTAGACCTCACCACCCGTAATGCAACACACTTTACACAATACCACCATCCCTCCTGCTCTTACCTGGACTTACCGGCCGTGGTTTTTTTCTATAACAGCAATAATTTAGCTTTAAAGAAAATTCTTACATTAATTATGAAAAAAAAAGTAAATTGCTCTATTATGTATTTTATTAGTTTTTTTATTAGAATTATTCACTTATTTTTCCTATTAGATGTTCTAACTCTTTTTCAACAGATTTGACATATTGAGCATAATTTTTTGTACAAGTTTGTTCACTCACTGTGAAAATAAAAGTAATAATAAAAATATTATGACTCAATATAATTTTTGCTAATAATTTAAAATATAATAACTTGAAATATTTCTATTGATTTTATTTATTATTTAAATATAAATTAAATTATTAATTAAATATATATTTCAAACAAAAGCTCAAGAACATAATAAATAATCTTGAACAACTACAAAATCTTCTTATTCTTCAAAAAAAAACAAATAATATATTGTTTCTAGCTATAAGACAAATAAATTACTTAATTTAAAACAAAATTTCAGCTTCAATTTAAAATATTCATATAAAATTTGCAACTAATAAGAAAAAAAATAATAAAATAATAATAATAATAATAAAATATTTCTTAACTAATATTTTTTTGTTATATTACTTTGTTTTATGATGTCCTTATCTAATGAAACATATTTGAAAATTGGTCAGATAAAAGAAAACTACAAATCTAGTAACTTGAATAAAATAAGTGTTTACGGCATATTGACGTTTTTATGCGTCAACCCGAAAACAAGTATAAATCAGTTATAAAGTAATTTACTAATACTAATTTTACTATTGCTATTTGCAGCTAGATGCACACCAATCACGATTGTTGACGAATCGTGTGATAAAAATGACAAACTAAAATGTTTAGTATTTAGTTCTGACAAAGACAAAGATAAGCTTATAAACCACATATGCCAACCGGGTGATATAGTCCGTTTGAGACACATCAAGATTCAAGACTTTAACAACCAGGCTCAAGGCTGCGTCAACGCCATGTTCAGCACTTGGATACGCTTCAAAAGAAACGACACTACTTTCAGCTTTGAAGGAAACAACCCGAATAGTACAATCGATGATTACGACAAACTTCGAGTCAAACAACTCCGAGACTGGCTCAAAACGAATCCGATGAATGAAGCACTTTTTGAAGCGAATTTATCGCAGCCAAGATCCGATCAAAATCAATTAAACGATTCTTATACAATAACAGACCAAGACTTAGAACAAGCAGCATTCAAAATGACCATGCAAGAGAACAATTTTAGAAATTTAAAACTATTAAATTTCTCACAGCTACAAAAAGACTCTTATTTTGATCTTGTTTGCCAAGTATTAGCTATTTGTAACTCTAAATGTATCAAATTCTTACTTGTCTGGGACTCTACTAAATCAAAGTTTTTTTAATATAAAAAAAAATTTATTTTTTATTTATTTATTTTTTTCTATTTATACAGTTTTGCCATACATCAAGAAAACGAGTTCAAAATTGAAACTACATTGGCCTCGACTGCATCTTCAGCAGCTTTGTCTGATTATAGAAATAAAATTTTATATTCTTCAAAATTGAACGACTGCATTTTTCAGGTATTTGTGTTTGATGAGTTTTTAAGCCAGCTTGATTTATTGGAAGTAAGTTTAGCACACTTTTTAAATTTAAATGTAGAATAATATCTGAAAAAATTTTTAATAAAAAAATACTTCTATTAATAAAAAAAAATATGATTCATTTCTTTATTTTTTATTTTATTTTTATATATATTTTAATTAATTTTAAGCCAGGAGACTTTGTGTTGTTAAAAAATGCTAAATCATGTGTTGCACCAACTAATTCAACATCTGATATATTGCTCAAAATGCCAGGTGCTGGTAATAATCAGTTAAAATATGGTCGCGCTTTGATCAAACTAGCTTCTTATAGTCAACTAGAAAACACGACTTTTGATGGAACACAAAATAAAGAAATAGACAGTTTAATAAAGTTAGTTAATTGTTACTTTATTAGAAAGTTTTCAATTTAAAAATTTATTCAATTTAGTAATTTATACGAAAAAGGAAAAACTCTTGATCTAAAGTTTTGTACAGAGCAAGAATTTAGACAAGAGCATTTAAAAGGTTTTAATAATAACTTAAATGACACTTTTGCCGACTTGATTTCGGAAAATAAGCAAAAAGATTTGGGCACACAAAAAGCATATTTACTTAGCTTGTTATCACGAGTTGATAATTTAATGGAGGATGATTCAAAAATGTACATAACCGATGACGAAGAGAGTAATAGCAATTCAACAAAAAAAACAGAGTCGGATCAAAATGAACGAATAATTGAGATAAACCCAATTGAAGCAAAATTAGAATCACCAGCAAAAAAAGCCAAAATAATAGACCCTAATGAAATCAGCGAGGATATATTCAAACTCAAAAAGCTAACACATATAATCCCATATTTAAACTGTAATGTAAATCTAGAAGAGTATAAATCTTCTATACCATTTTACCTAAACATAAACTCTCTAATTGAAGACTCGAAAAACAAAGCTTATCTAAAATGTTCCATCATAGCTAAACTTTTCAATTATTCTATTTCTTCTCTACCTCTAACATCAGTGTTTGTTTGGTGTAAAAAATGTAATTATATTAATTTAACACCGTTTCATTTAGCTAGTATTTATCATCTAGGATATTTAAATAAAATTCTAAAATTTACAGAATCAAGTATTGATTCTACACCGAGTCAACAACAACAACAACAACAACAACAACAACAACAACAAGATTGTGAAGAGACTGTGTTGCTTAAAAGAGCTAAAAATTTTAGTCTTGATTGGCTTAAGAGTGTTTTGCCAAGCGAGTTTCATACTATTCAACATACACAGAGTTTGAGTCAAGAAATCGAAATTGAGCCTAGTGTTTCTTATAAATATTCATGTCCTAGATGTGATTTGAATAGTGCTAGGATTAGTGAATCAGATCATGATGTTTTAGATGAGCTCAATTTAGATTATATTTACAGGTTTTGGTTCGTTCTCAGGGATGCTGATTCTAAGCTAGATCCTGTTCTGATCGAGTCTGAGCTTGCCGAGAAATTTCTCGAAGGCATTAAACCTATCAAGTTTTATACCAGTCAAGATAAATCACATAAGGTTTTTAAAATAATTCATAAAAATTTTAATAAAAAGTATTTTTTTACTTTGGAATCTCATAAATTGAATATTAACAATGAAAATAAAATAGTTTACAAAATTGTGAATATGCACGAATTGCTGGTAAATTGAGTTAGAATTTTTCTTTCCTATTACTTTTTTTATATATTTCGAATTTCTCTATCAAATTAATCTTTTTTTAAAAAAAAATAAAATTTTATTTTTATAAAAATTTCTACAAAAAAAAAAAATTTTAAATATTCGATGTAATAGTCGAAGTTAATAGATAATATTTTTTCAGTTTGGTTTGATGCAAAATTAATTTCGTAATTTTCTAAACAAATATTTTATACATGCCGCAATTAAATTTGCAACACATTTATTTTTCATTTTAGAAACAAATTTATACATATATAAAATAAATATAATGTCTTTACAATGGACATTGGTAGCAACATTTTTGTATGTTGAAATTGCCATTATGATAATATTATTATTGCCATTTATATCGGCAACAAGATGGCAGAAAATATTCAAATCGCGTCTGGTAACAGGACTAACATCATATGCTAGCTTATATTTCAATGTAATTCTAGTAGCTTTGGTTCTACTACTGTTAGACGCAATTCGAGAAATATCCAAATACAAATCAAGATTAAATACTTCAAACGATCCACAACACGGCTCTTTACACTACGGACCAACTATGGAGCTTGTAAAAGAGTTTAGAGCTCAAAGAAATTTCTACATTTCTGGTACATCATTATTTCTCTGGTTGTAAGTATTAACTAAGCATATACATATAAAGTCTATGATGTAAAGTAAAAGGTTTGAGGCTTCTAGAATTTTAAGAAACTTTAAAATACAGAAGCCAAAGGATAACAAAAACTGTTTGTTTGTTAAAACACCTGAGACTTTTAATTTAAATGTTAAAATTAAAACAATTTTTTTTTTACTTGCCAGTGTTTTAAAGCGTTTAGTCGCTTTAATACAAAACACAGCTCATTTAGAAGCTGAAAATAAAGCAATTAAACAACAAGCTGAATCGGCTACTCGAGCAGCTAATTCTTTACTTGAATCTAGTTCAAAAGAAGCTGAACAAAAAGAAGAAAACCAAATCGAACTAGAGAAAGAATTGATGAAAAAAACTGATGAAATTCAACAATTAAAAAATGAATTGAACTCGGCCAAATTAGATGTAGAAACCATGAAGAAGCAATCCAAGGGTGTAGCAGACGAATATGACAATTTACTTAAAGAGCATGCTAAGGTTGTTGCTAAGCTTGAAAAATTCGAAAACGGTTCAGAGCCGAGCTCTAAAAAAGACAATTAAATTACTTAAATTATTTTTTTTCTAGATTTAAAAAACCATAGAATTTTAGTTTATTAATAAAAAAAAACTTAAAAATAAAAAATTTTTAATTTTATCCATAATCCAAATTAAAAAAGGATTTTGTAAAAATATTTTATTTTTAAATAAAAAAAATTCTAAAAGAAAAGATGTTGCAAATTAAATTGCGTTCATTACAATTCGAATATATTGTAAAATAACGTAATTAATTTTGCAACATTAAAAAAATATTTATTTTTTTATTTGTTTTCAAATTAAGATGAATAATTTAATGAGAGCAGTAGGCTTTAGGCCACCAGGCTTAGTAGAAAATTTATTTATTGAGAGCCGAGAAATACCCGCTTTAAAACAAAACGAATGTTTGATAAAGGTTGTTTATTCGGCGTTGAATAGAGCCGATACTTTACAAAGAAAAGGATTGTATCCACCACCGCCAGGCGATTCAGATATACTTGGACTGGAAGCGGTCGGTTATGTTACAAAATGTGAAACATGGCCAATCGGAAGCCGAGTAATGGCATTGGTTGGAGGAGGTGGTAACGCCGAATATGTGGCAGTAAATGAAAAGAATTTAATTAAAATTCCAGAATGGATGAGTTTTAGAGAAGCTGCGGCTATTCCAGAAGCATGGCTGACTGCTTTCCAACTCTTGTATTGGATATCCAATTTAACCAGAACAAGTGAAAACATAGAAGATAAAAAAGTTCTTGTACATGCTGGAGCTAGTGGTGTTGGAACATCATTAATACAAATGCTAAAAAAAGTACTTAAAATAAAAAATGTATTTTCAACAGTAGGAAGCGAAGAGAAAAAATCCTATTTAGAAAAAGAGCTAAATGTTACTAGAGCTTTTAATTACAAACAAGAAACAGAAGCTAATTTTGATAAGTTAATACTAGAAATTACAGAGAACAAAGGAGTCGATCTAGTGTTTGATTGTATTGGTGGTTCTTATTGGGAGAAAAATTCAAATTGTTTGGGAATAGATTCCGAATGGATTTTGTATGGCTCAATGGGAGGTGCTCAAGTAAATGGTGATTTATTGGGTAAGATTTTGCGAAAAAGGATTCAATTAAAAGGAAGCACTTTAAGGACTCGATCAATACAAGTAAAATTCCACTTATGCTTAACTAAACAAGTTAATTTAATACTTTTAATTATTAAAGTATAAACATGATTTAATGAGAGATTTTGAAGACAAAATTTTAAACAAATTTAATAAATATAACCTAAAAGCTATTATTGATCAACAATTTGACTTGCAACAGATTACAGAAGCTCATGCAAGAATGGAATCAAATCAAAATATTGGCAAAATTTTATTAAAAATAGCTAATGAACAAGATTTAGAAGTCAAATTCGAATCGAAGAATTATAAACTATAATTTTTTTAAATAAATTTAAATTATAAAATTATTAAAATTATTTTAAAATTAATCCAATAAATTTTAATTAAAGCTTATATTTATAAATTAGTTTTGTTATCATAAGGAATATAAATAATTCAAAGACTTGATTAAAATTTAGCTAACTTTTAAAGAGAAAAATGAGATAAATTATTCAGTTTTTTTCAAAAAAGAAAATATGGTGGGAGACAAAGTATAATATGTAAGAAGTAAGTGAAAAATAAAATGTTTACAAATTTTAAATAATTTTCATAAATTTTGGAAATAATTAAGCATAAAAATTTCATAAAAATAATTTAATTAAATTTCTCAAAATTTTAAAATGAATACATTATTGAATAATCCAATTAATAAATTATTACAATAAAAAAGGAGCGTCATCATAATAAAAATTTTAAAAAAATTTTACTAAAAAACCTAAAAAATTTATAAATATAAATTAATGTAATATACATTTATTATTAAATATATTTTAATATGGATAGCATTTTAATATTTTCCTTAATTTTTTCTTCATCATAGTTTAAAATGTGACCTTTCCAATTTCCCAAAGAACCATTATTTATTTTCTTTTTTATTCCACGCAATGACCATTCTTTTTTCGATACTTCAACATCTTTACCAATGTATTTTTCATGTTCTAAAAATTTATCAGTCCATTCTAAATTTAAAAATTCAGCTATATCTTCTATAGTCTCTTTTGGTTTTAGTACAAGATTTTCATAACGAACCATCTTACAATAACTAGGCCCTGTTCTTAAACATTGATTATAACTTTCTTTATTGACAAATTCCCATCGTTTTAAATATTTAAAAAAAATTTTAAATTGCGGTTGATGACCACGTCTTTTAAGTAAAGAGTAAGCAGATTCACGACCATCTCTTATGATAAGTAAAAATTTGGACTTTGGAAACACTCTTTTAAAATATTTTATATAAAGTCCACTACCAGGTTCTTTGTTGCATATTCTTTTTGTATTTTTTACATTATATTTGATAATATAATAAATAAATGCGCCTATAGCTTTATCAACAGTTTTCGAGCCTATTCCAGAATCTCTCATGAATTTTTTAATAAATGCATTTTGATATATATTTTTTCTAAATTTAAAAATTTCGTAACTTATTTTCGTCTCTGGGCCACATTTTACATCATTATGAACATCTAATATTGATCGCATTAGTGTTGTACCTGAGCTCATGGTGCCACTAACAAATATTAATGGTTCATTAAAATAGCTTTCAATGGTCTTGCTATCTAGATCATTAAAATCTTCATTAAGAGTTTTTTTAACAACCAAATCTTTTTTTTCTTTCAAATCAAAATCGAATTCATAGTAACAAATTTTTATTAATAATATAATTATTATTAAAACTAATATTGGTGTTTTTAGTGTTTTAAATATTGTAGGAATATTCATTTTTTTTTCAAAATGAAAATAAAATGTAATAAATTTAAATTTTAAATTTTGTTTAAATATATATATATGTATTTTTTTTTTGTGTATTTAAAGAAATTTTTTTTCAAAAAAATTGAATCTTTTATTTGTTTGTATCTTAAGTTTGTTGATTATTTTTTTCAATTATTTTAATTTTTTTAATTTTATGTAATCATATAAATTTCAAACGAAAAATTCGCTTGAATAGTTTTTAATTTCATTTTTAAATTTAAAAATTTTCCATTCAAAAATTCTAGTTTTTGTTTAATTTTACCAATTAAATTGTTGAAAAATCGACATCACCTCATTTTTAGAAAACTTACACAGGGTACTTTTAAATTTTAAATGATTTTATAGAACTAAAGTTCTCTTGTGCTCAGTTAAGTTATTAGAAATGGAAAATTTCCCCCATTCTTTCTATATTCATCGATGGAATTTTTAACATATTTCACTATATAAATTTTTAAATGAACGGCCTGTTATATCAATTTATGTGTTATTTCTTTTAAACTTAATTTAAACTTAATGTTCAATATAATTATCATGTGAAATTTTAACCATGATTATTAACCCGACCCTAATAATGGTTTCTTCAATAGACAAAATTTGTTTGACTTAGCCTCCGTGTGCTTTCAAGTTTTTGGATATATTGAGTTTTGAACCTTATCCTAAGAAAGCTCTTTGAAAACTAAGCTAAAATGAAGGCAAAACGAATACGCTTTAGTAGTCAGGATATTTTATCCGAACTCTCATCAAATTTGTTAATATTATCTGCGCCATTATCTTGATAATAATGAAATTTTACTTTTAAAGCCTCAAAATTTATACAATGCAAACGAAATTTTCTCAAAATTGAGATAAATGGTCTCATTTTCGAGACAACTTATTATTAATATTTTTTAACTTATTATAAATATTCAACAAATTTGATTATTTATAGTCTCAAAAAACTTCGAATTGATGCAAAAAATCTAACTTTTGTAACTTTTTTCGTCCGAAAATCACTTCACTTCCAACCTCATGTATGAAAAAAGTGAAATTATTACCTTAAGAAGTAATGGTATAAAACCCTAATATATTTAAGCGTCTTGTATTCAATAGATACCGCATGGATTTTGTATTGCTCAATGAGTGGTAGTGCTCAGGTAAATGGGGTTTATTTTTCAAGTTTCATGTATTTTAAATAAAAAATCAAAATTTAAATAGCCTGAAAAAATTATGTTTTAGATAAAACAAAATATTTCATAAAGTAATATATTTGAATAAAAATCCTTACAACCATTTCTTAATTAGACTTTTCTGAACATTTTAAGATGTTTTTGAGCTTTGTGGACCCAAGAGATCTAAAGTTATTTCGACTCAAAGTTAAGCACCTTTTTGTGAATTTTAAAATTGAAAAAATCGATTTTTTCCATGTAGTTTTAAAAAATTAAAATTTTCTATGATAGACCATAGTATTCTAAACATATTGGAAAAAAAAATTTTGAATTGATCTACTATGATGTTCAAGGCTAAAAAAGAGGTGTTTTTGATCAAAGATTTTGACTATAAATAACTCAATTAAAAAACATTTCTACATATAAAACCTATATATATTTGAAATCCTCACATTACATGGATTCGAATGGTATATACTTTTTATATAGTTTTCCTAGAAATTAACATGTTGAAAGTTGTCGGTTTGTGAACTATACTAGTCAAATTTGGCATTAATATAAATATATAAGCTTAACTTTGTATGCTTAGATTCACTATACTGTATCTCCCCAAAATTAGAGCCAACGATTTGTAGGCTCAAATTTAACTTAAATTAAATATTAAAAATATTTTTTATTTTTAGATGAATCATTTAAAATAAGTAAAAAAATTTATAGAACAAAGTTAAGCAATTTATAAAAATATTTCAAAAAGCATAATTCATTTAATAAAAATATAAAATAATAATAGATTTATAAAATTTCAAGTCAAATGAATAAAAAATTTGTAAATATTTTTTGTAATTTCAGCATCAATTGAAATTTTATACTTTACTATTATGTCATATTTTAAATTAATAAGAAAACTGTCTACTAAAACAAGTAACTTCTCATTCATACCGCGTAAAATGAATAACACAAAAGCAGAACAAATCTACGAGTATATACTTGTCCTAGACTTTGAGGCCACATGTGACCATAACAAGGAACTAATACCTCAGGTAAAAAAAATATAATAAATTTAGCTTCTAATAAAGCTGAATTACGTTCAGAAATAAAAAATAAAACAAAATTTAAATAGAAAATATCTAAACATTTATCTAGAACTTAAATAATGAAACGATGTAATAGATTTCTAAAAACAATACAAAAACGTGTTTACGACTTTTTATCGCATAAATATGCGCTTTTTTTTTCCATCACAAGTTTAATTGCAATTCTAATACTCGTTCTACAATTATCCGACACTATAATAGAATACAATCTATTAAATTCAAAAAACATATCCCAACAAGCTTCACAATCAATTGATGTTGTTTATACTTGGGTTAATGGTAGCGATGTGGAACATTTAAAACAAATAAAAAGCTTTAAAACTGCTCAAAAAAAGCCTGATCAAGTCGAATTTCGTAATTTTCTTCAACTCAAAAATCACTCTTGGCCATGTCACCACAAACTCTGCATACAAACTAACAATTTAATTGTAGCAGTGCCTAAACTAGACTCTGAAGATAAACAAAAACTACTGCACATATCTAAATCAAAATTAGATGAAACTGAATACGCCGAGCTACAAATTGAATCAAATAAAAACATTTCCATAATATACACAAACCCTAATCAAACTACACTACAAAAACTAGGCTTTGTGTTGCACAATTTTGATTCTAAATACAAATTTTATGTAGCTTATTATACTATTGATTGTTCCAATTCCGTAAATTGTGTTCATAATGTACACAGAACTTTTATTAGCAAACAAGTTAAAACAGTGCAAACAAATAGTATTAGTAGTACATTTAATTTAATGAATTTTAATCTGCCAGGTGTAGAAACAAATTCGATTGAATTGCCTAAAAATATTAGCGAAAATTTAATATACAAATTTGACTATGTCTACAAACCACCAGAATTCTATGACGGTACTACAAACGATGACAAGAATAAAAAGAGTTCTTATCTAAATTCAAAAAGTGGACTATTGTTATCAATATTCAAAGTGAAAAATAAAGAAATTGATAGTTTTATTAAAAAACATGTAAATAATAGTGAAATGAGTTTTAGATCAAGATATGATAGGGTTGTAGCTTTGGACTTTTATTCAGCTCATATAGTTTGGGACCTAGGTGATCCGTTTTATGAGGACGTGTCTGAGAATCGTTTCTATGATAACGATGAACTTAAGTATTCATTACGTTCATTAGAACAAAATGCTGACTGGGTTCGACACGTGTACTTGGTCACTAATGGCCAAGTACCCATCTGGCTCAACCAGAGTCATCCAAAGCTGAAACTAATTAATCATTCTGAAATATTCCTAAACAAATCTCATTTGCCTACTTTTAGCTCGCCTGCTATTGAGACCCATTTGCATAGAATCAAAGGTATATCAGACAAATTTTTGTACTTCAACGACGATGTCTTATTAGGCAATAAAATCTATCCAGACGATTTTTACACACAGTCTAAAGGCTTTAGACTCTACTTAGCCTGGAGTTTACCTGGTTGTAATCATGCTTGTCCCAATTCTTGGATCCGAGATGGCTATTGTGATAAGTCTTGTAACACTACAGAATGTGATTTTGATGGAGGCGACTGTGACCAGAAAAAACAATCTTACTTTGACACAGCTCGACAGGCTTTTTTGAATCAATCTAATCTAATTTTTCCCGAGTTTTACTGTTCACACGGATGCTCTACTAGTTGGCTAGCAGACAAATATTGTGATCATGCATGCAACAATCCTGCTTGTGCTTATGACATGGGAGACTGTGGTCTATCCAACTTTGCCAATAATTTATACGAAGTCAAATTAGATCAACTGAAAAGTTTGCATTTAGACATACCTAGCAAAATTGACTCATTTTATTTAAACTTTTCCAAACCTATCAACATTAGCTCGGCTTTTTACGAACAAAATCTAAATGTTAGACAAATCTCTATCATCAACAAACTTGGTTTAATCAATGTTCTTCTAATGCCGCACAACTATCGGCTTAAATTAAACCAACACAAAAAACTTACCATAAAGATAGAAAATTTCTACTTAAGCTTTAACTTGGACTCTTTCAATCAAACCTCAACAACATCAACATATTTTCATAAAACAAAAACTTTTGAATTAAAAAAACTCATTCAAATCAAAGACACAGCACCAAAGCTAATATTTGAAAGCCAAAATGTTGAGCTCAAACAAAACAAATTCGATAATAAACTAGTTCAAAATATCTATGAAAACTACATAAAGTATTTAAACTGGTCTCTGTCTAATGAATTTCTTTCACACAAGGGTTACAATTATAAACTCAATTTATTTCAGAACCAAAATTTATTGGAAAATTTGGATAAATATTTAATTGGAGATGACGATTTGCAAAAAGAGTTTAATTTTTTGTTTAAAAATGATATCAAATTTATGAACGAGTTCGAAAAATCTGTTCTTTTGGATCAATACATCAACGAAACTCGGTCCGATTCGAACATGTTCCAACAATTTAAAAAAAGAAAACTCCTAGACACTTTTGCTGACTCTTTGAAACACGTGAATAGGCTTTTTAACAGAATATATGGCTATAATGCTCGCAAAGTTCCTGCTCACATGCCTCATTTAATAGACAAATCAATCGTGCTTGAATTGCAGACTAAATTTGAGTGGGAGTTCGAGCAAACCAGTTCGAACCGGTTCCGAGCTTCTACTGACATGCAATACTCTTTCTCTTACTATTATTACATAATGTCCGAAATGGAACAGTTTGACATTTCTAAACTATTCGATGAGCTTGATTCGAACAAAAATGGCGTCCTTGATCAAGCAGAAATCATGCTTATCAATATCCGTCTAAATTCTAAACCATTTTCAGACGAAACAGAAGTAAACACCATTAAACCCGAATTATTGGAAAACCTAAACACATGTCTAAATCAAACAAATTCGAATAAAATTTACAAAAAACACTTTCAACAGTGCAAAAACTTGATAGAATTTTTAAAATCAAAATTTTGGAATGAAGAGAGAAAAAAATTCAAATATGAAACTGTAGGTGATGAGGATATAAAATTTATAATGATAAGTGGTGATCCGATCGATGTTGAAATTAAACTGAATAATTTACTAAGAGAGCCGAAGAAGTTTATGTGCTTAAATGACAATATTGATTATAAACTTGTGAACGAGGCAAAAAAGCTCAAAGAATTGGTGAAATACTTTTACGAAATGTTGTACCCGGTCAAGTCGAGTTTTGAGCTTGAAGAGAATTATAAGCCTCGATTAGATACAAGCTTGGATTCAACTCGTTTTATAGAAATTATATTCAAAGTTTTGATTTTAATTGGATTTGTGTTCATTTTGAAACTTGTTTATGAACTGTTGTTTTATTCGAGACGATTGCGTGCTAATAGTCGAAAAGAAAAAATCAAAAAGTCTAAGCGAGAGTACAAAGCCTCTAGTTTATTGAGACAAAAAATAGAGCTAGAATCCTCGTCGTCGTCTTCATCTAGCTCGTGTTTATCACTAAACGAGGCTGATACATCCATAGCAGTCAATTCAAACTCGTTCACCACCATAATGAGATCCAAATTCAAAAATTTAAAACCTAACAAATCTAAAAAGACCGCCAATATTAAAAATATTTAAATTTTGTTTTATTTTATTGTTGAAAATAAATAAAAATATTTTATTTAAAAAAATCACTCATTTTTTATTTATTTGAAAAAGGAAATAATTGAATTTCCAATTTTAAAATTAGAAACAAACAATTTTCAAATTAAAGATGTATTTCACACTTATATTCAACCAAGTGTTAACAAACAGTTGACTAATTTTTGTACCCAGGTAATAATTTGCATTTCAAGAAGTTTTTGTAAATTAACAAGATTATATTTTTCATCATTTTATTATCCCAAGAAAGATAATGATTTTTTTAAAAATAATATAAACATTTTTAATTTTAAAGTTAACTGGAATAACTCAAGATATGGTAAATGATAAGCCAGAATTAGCTGATTGTTTAAGCATGGTAGACAAATGGATTAAAAATAATAATGACTTGAAACTAGACGAGAATGGCTATGGATCGAATTTTATATTTTTAACTTGTGGAGATTGGGACTTGAAAAAAATGCTCCCTTCTCAATGTAATTATTTTAAGCTTGAGCTTAGAAATTATTTTAAGAAATGGATCAATATAAAAAAATCATATGCCCAATTGAGTGGTCATTTTCCCAAAGGAATGCCTGTTATGTTAAATCAATTGAGTATAAAGCATTTTGCTAAAATTTTACAATAAATGTTTAAAATTTCTCTTATTTTTTGTATAAAAAGAGTTAAAATTAGAAGGTAGACATCATAGTGGTATTGATGATTGTAAAAATATTGCCAAAATAGCTAAAGAAATGGCAAATCGAGGATTTATTTTCAAACAAACTTCTTCATATTAAAATTTTATAAATTCTTCCCAATTTTTAAATTAAATAATATATCCTAAAATCAAATATATAACCGATCAGTTATGAAGAAAGATTAAGTTTTACAAGTCAATTTTCAAGATTTTTTTTTGAATCAAAGCTTATAAACTTTTAGTAATAAAAATCTAGAACAATTAACAACATAAAATTCATTTTTATTAAACAAGATCAACTTTAAATTTAAAATAAAAAACATCACAAAAATATTTTAAAATAAAAAAAGAAGAGGTTTAGAATAAAAAAATAAAAGTAATTATTCAAAAATAAAAAGAAAATGATGAAATAAGACATTACATTAATAATGTAAGCTATTATAGTATTTAGATTTACACTTTTTATAGCTTAAGTACCTATACAGATTGGTTAATATTTTTAAGGCAAAGATATATTTATTATATATGACCAGGTACACAATATTGTCTAAAAAAAATTCGTGAGTCAGATCCAAAATTATATATAGCCATAATTTTTTTTAGGTTTTGTAAACTTAAAACGCCAACGAGTTAATCAAAAGAAGTTTCGACTAGCTTTACAAATTGGAAGGTAGCTAAATTTTTCAATTACTATTTTAACTGTATTTTTTACTGAATTGGGACATTTAGGTATTTTGTATTATAAAATCCATCTTGATAACTTGTATTTCTATTTTTAAAAACCAATTAAGCTTTGTTAACTTAAAAGCTACAGAAAAAAATAAATATTATTAAAATTTAGTAAAATCAAAAAAGTAGATATATGTATAGTATGCATATAAGTTCAATTTTAATAAAGTTTTTTTTTTGATAATTTTCTATTTTCTCTAGGGTTGCTTATCGAACATTAATTAACTTGTTCGATAAAGATTAAATAATAAAAATATTTTTTGTTTATTTTCATGAATTGTTCTAGAGAAGGTAAATCGACAAACAAAATTATTATAAAAGTTAATTGATTATAAAATTCGAACAGAACAATCGAAAGTTTTTTTGCTTTTTTTATTTTTTAAATTTAGTTACTTTTGCCTAAATTTAAAATTTTTTTTAACTCAAATGTGTTTAACAAAAATTATTCTCAAACAAGTTTACCTATATTGTCTTCAATAGTAAGAGAGTTAGTATGGTACCAACTTTAGTTCTATCAGATTTTGGGTCCAAATCAAGTATTTGAGTTATAGTGCTGCATTTATGAACAAGCAAATACGGTATTTTTTTTTAAAAATTGAAAATGTAAACAATATTTCTATAGATCAAATAATTCCTACTAATTATCCATAGTCGAAACTTTATCGTGTTGATTTTTCTTTTTAAACAAAATGTTTCCATTAATGATTACTAAATATTAGAACAATATCTAATAGATTTTTAATGGCTTGTATTTTACTCAGGTATCTAAATTAATTTATTTAGTATCTGATAATGAAGTATCTATTTTTTAGTATCTAAATCATTTTTTTGGTATCTAATTTAATTTATCTAGTATCTAAATACTTTTTTTGGTATCTAAAGTAATATTCGATTAAATGGAAAATAAAGAGTAAAAAATAAGGAAAAATAAAAAGTTTTACGAGTTTGTAATCATCAAATTAGTTTTATACATTGTATTCTTTATTTTTACCTTTAAATTTTTTTTTGGTAATTCTAAAACTGTTTGGATTAAGATGATGATTTAGTTTCTGCTTAGATAAATTATTTTAGAATTTGATACTAGAAAATTAATTTAGATACTTGATAAATTAAATTAGATACTGGATAAATTAATTTAGATACCAATTCAGATAATTTTAGATATGAAATGTATTAATTTTAGATACCTAGGTAAAAATATTCCGATTTTTAATCGATAAAACTGTAATTTTCTCATCTGATCGGTTTTACCCTTATTTGACTAAACGGTTTTATCTGCTAATCAGTTTTACCTAATTTTATGAATATTAAAATGAATGAGCCAAAAGAGATTTTCAGCCTTTTTCAGCGTTTTCTTAAACAACCAATTTTTAGATTCAGTTTGAGACTTAATAATTCAACTAATCGTAGATATAAAAAATATAATATAATGACGACTCAGTTTTAGATACTTCAACAATGTATTTTTAAACCACATAAATCTTAAAGGAATATTAATCACCATTTAGATTTTAAAAAAGTAATTAAAATTTTAACTTTATTTTTTTAATTAAAATTACTTTATAAAACTTGAAACTTAAATTTAAAACAATGAATTCAGTACCTGAACATCATCATATCTAAATCTGATAAGAAAAGAGAAACACCTTGAATCCTAAAAAAAGTCTTACAATTGAATTAACTAATAAGAAATTAGGTTGTATTAAATTATAAAAATAATAACCAATATTTTCCACTAGTAAAAATATTATCGTTTATTTCCTATCCTATCTACCACTTTAAGAAAACTATTGAATTATTTTTCATGGTGGAAAAATTTTTAATTATGTAATAAGGATACATTTATATCAATAAGCTTTGTTTTATGTTAACTCATTGGAATCTTAAATGATGACCTGGCAGTTGTTTTTTTAATAATTAATTATTACTTATACTAACTATTATCTATTTGGTAATAGATAGAAATATTTGGTTGTTTTTTGACATAAAAAATTTTAAATAAAAATAAGAACCACTCATGCAAACTTTTGGTTTGAAATTTTTATGATTGCATCACCAAATTGAAATATTTTAGAAAATATTAAACAAAAATTTATATACCATAAAATAGAAAATCTTTCATTTTTGGAAAATTATTATATGTAGTTATATATAAACAAAAAAATATAATAAAAATTTAAAATTGAATTTTTTTGAAAAAAAAATGAATATTCCAACAATATTTAAAACATTGAAAATACAATTATTAATTTTTATAATAATAATAATAATATTAATAAAGATTTTTTATAATGAATTAAATTTTAATTTGAAAGATTTAACTGCTCAAAAAACTCTTAATGAAGCTCTTAATGATGTAGATAGCAAAGCTATTGAAAGCTATTTTAATGAACCATTAATATTTGTTGGTGGTTACATGAGCTCAGGTACAACACTAATGCGATCAATATTAGATGTTCATGATGATGTAAAATGTGGTCCAGAGACAAAAATTAGTTACGAAATTTTACGATTTAGAAAAAGAATATATGAAGATTCGTTTATTAAAAAATTCATGCAAGATGCAGGAATTAGTTTTAAAATTTTTGATAAGGCTATTGGTGCATTTATTTATTATATTATCAAATATAATGTAAAAAATACAAAAAGAATATGCAACAAAGAACCTTATAATGGACTTTATATAAGTTATTTTAAAAAAGTGTTTCCGAATTCGAAATTTGTATTTGTAATTAGAGATGGTCGTGAATCTGCTTATTCTTATCTTAAAAGACGTGGTCATCCACCGCAATTCAAAATTTTTTTTAAATACTTAAATGAATGGGATTTTCTAAATACAAATAGTTACAACCAATGTCTAGAAACAGGACCTAATTATTGTAAAATAGTTCGTTATGAAAATCTTGTACTAAAACCAAAAGAGACTATAGAAGATATAGCTGAATTTTTAAATTTAGAATGGACTGATAAGTTTTTAGAACATGAAAAATACATTGGTAAAGATGTTGAAGTTTCCAAAACTGAGTGGTCATTATATGGAATAAAAAAGGAAATAAATAATGGTTCTTTGGGAAATTGGAAAGGTCAAATTTCAAACTATGATGAAGAACAAGTTAAGGAAAAGATTAAAATGCTATCCGTATTAAAATATGTTTAAAAAAATTTATTTTATTTTCACAATTTTAATTTTACTTATTTTGTTATAAAACACAAAAAAAAAAATCTATATCTTTTATGATATTTTCGTTCCTAGGTAAATTATACCGATCAGTTTTAATAATATTTAAAATCATATTAAATTCATCAACTAATTCTTTTGATTTATTAAATTAAAAATTAAATTATTAAGGACCAGTTAAATACACAAACAATGCTTTATTTATGAAATTAAATAAAAAAAAAATTTTTATGATTACTCATAATGTGAACAAAAATAATTCAAATAAAAAAAATATGATCACAAGATTTAAAATATTGATCACAAAATATTAAATTTTAAAAATAAAATACTTAAACAATTTGAAAATTTTCTTAAAATCTAAAAATATTTCATCATTATTATTTTATTTAAAAAAAAAAACTTAAATTTAAAATATAAAATGGAGATTAATGAAAAAAAGATAACAAAAAAATTTTTGAAAAAATTAAGAAAATTTTTTTACTTAAAACTAAAGAGAGTTGTTCCAAAAAAGGATGTAAAAAAACACGGTTTGAGCATGAATTTAAAACATCGAAAGTCAACAATGAACTGCAAAAATTCAAACTTAGCTTGGCACTGTTCTTCTTGTGGGACTTTTAAGTCAATTTTTGATGGCTAATTTTTTTCTCTTTACAAAAAACCGTTGAAGATTATTTTGGTTGTTATTAAGTACTGGACAAGTCAAATTAATGTTACAAAAGCAATTAATCGAATTGAACTGCATTTAGAGCATCAATTGCAGCGTGAAACAATTTCGAGTATTTACTTTCGTTTATAAGACAGCTTTGTTCGCTCGAAATTGAGAAAAAAAACTTCAGACTTGGTGGCATTGGCAAGATCGTGGAGATAGAAGGGTCTTTATATGCAAAAGTCTATAAACTTGGTCTTTAAACTTATGTTGACCTAAAAATTTTTTATTAATTTTTCAAAATCATTATTTTTGATCATAATTGTTCACAAAACCAGCAAATTACAGGTGATCACACATTGGGTGACCAGTTGATCACGGGATCGACAAGACCAAAATCAGTTTCTGCTGAAAAAAAGTTTTTTAACTTTATAAAAATAATCATAAAGATTTATTTTATTAATTTTTATAAAATATTTTTTATGGAGATTTAACCTTTGGAATAGCAATACTACAAAGACCTTAAAAGTACCGTAATCAGCACGTCAAAATCTACAAAATAATATAATAACTTATTATAATTTTAATTTAATTTTCATCCCTTTTATAAAATTTATAATATTAACTAATCACAAATAACCATTAAGCCAAAAAAAAGAATTTAAAAGAAAATAATTAATTTTATAAATAATTTCCTTAAGCGATCATTTAAAAAATAAATTAAGTCAGAGCTAATATTTAATTTTTTTTCGTGGCTATTTACTTTTATAAATGTCCCATTTTTTTTCAAAAGTTACTTAATTATACTCATAATTTTTATCATAAATTTAAAAAGGTAAATTAATTTTACCTTTTAAAATATTTAAAATAAAATATTTATAATTTTTTTTCGGTGACATAATTTTTAACAAATATTCCCATAGAGAAAAAATTTTAATTAACTATTTAAATATACAATTATGTCGCTAACGATCCGAATTAAAAAGATTTACAAGAGATCTGATTTAACAAAGAGTTTGATTGAAGCTAAATGTAAAATTTATTATTATGATAATTCGAATAAGAATTATACTAAACTTGGTTATGTGATTCATAAAAACAAAAGTAAAAAAAATCTTTTGCTAGATTTGAGCTTGACTTTAAATAAACAACTAAATGATGAGAATAACTCGTCAGATCCATTTTTATCGGATTTTAACAATGAAATAAAATACGATTTTAGTCATGATACAAGCTTTTCTCTAAAGACTGGTGATAGATTAGAAATAGTTTGTTTTAGTCAAAAAAATTTTGCTTTAAAACCATTCGCAAAGTATGTTATGCTAGTAGATCTGTTACTCGAAAAACAGGACCAGTTTAATACACAAACAAAGCTTTATATTGACGATAATTTAACTAATCCCAAAACTGATACACTTCTAAATGAAAAGATCATTTTTGAAGTAATTTATGAAAGTTTAAACATCTCAAAAACACTCACTGACACTAATGTAGAACATGAAAGGTTTATTCACAAAAATTACAGTCAAAGCACATCTTCCGATTATATTCGAACCATTTTAAAAACTGGTGAATTTAGCTTATCGAAATTTAGTTATAATGAGTCTTTGAATAGCTTTGAAATAATTGCCAATGAAATTAGTTTAGAAACAGTTCAAAAGTTTTTTATGGAAATAAACTCATCTACGCAAACTCTGAACCTAGCTCTGAATCTGCTTATGGCCTATGAGCTTAAGTACGAACAAAAAGAGAGATTCAAAAAAATTATTACCAAATACAATTTAATGTTTAATGAAAATATCGACAACAACAGCAACAACAACAATTTAAATGATATTTATTTACCTAGTCTATTAGATCATATATTTTCTTCATATGATTTTGAAGAGAAAATTTTTAGCTGGCAAGTTAGATTCACTTTGATAGAGTTAAAGCACGTAATAGGTATTAACGAAACCTGTTATTGTATTGTTAAAATTGGCGATCAAAAATTTCGCACCAAAGACAAAAATTTAGATGATCTTAAATTCAATGAAACGTTTTTCTCCCGCATTGAAACTAAGCAATATCAAAAGGCGTTTAACTTTAAAATAATCATATCAGTTAGACTAATTATTTTATTATTATTCAATAAAACTTTAAAATTTTTTTATATGGATAACTCTAAAATAAGAATTTAGTTTGTTGTAAAATTAATTTCGTTTTAGCACATTGAATTAATTCAACTATGAACGAAATTAATAATGCAACAATCTAAAAAAACTAAAAATAAAATTTTTTAGGTTTATTACAAGAAATTTTTTTATGGTGATATTTTGATCGGTAGATTTCAGACCGATTTTGAGACTATTTACCGTCAACCAGGACACGAGGTTAACAACAAATGGGGCGAAATAGTAGCCAAAGGAGAAAAAACTGCAAATGATGAACATTCATTTATAAATGAGTATTCTGTTAAAGGATATGTAAAATTTGATATTATACTACAATCAAAAGGTGATAAAGCAAAAATTCGTTACGAACAAGACAAACAAGAAGAAACTGACGAAATAGAAAAGTAATTTTAACTAAAAAATTCTATTTTTTGGCTATTTTTTAATTTTAATTTTAAATTTTTAATAAAGTAATCTTTTAGTTCCGTTTGGTCTTTCTGGTTCTCGACAGTATATAAAATTAGTATTTGATATTTATAATGCTGACATATTGGTTAAAAACAGTTCAAACATTCTAAAAGAATTTAAAAATAATTTTTTAAATACAAACCTCTTTGGAGCAGATAATAAGACTGTTATTGACATGAAAGACGAAAATGAAAACGAGTCTAAAATTAGATTGAGAAGCTTCATAAAAATAACTCACGCTGAAATAACTGTAAGTAAAAAAATTATAAAATTTTTAAATTAAAAAAATCAAGAAATATTCAATTATTTCTAATCAGAAGAATTAACCAACAAAAAATTCTTTTTAGTTATTTCAACTAAACTCGAATGTGTTATAGTATATAAAGAATGTTCAAAATTTTCCAACAAAAATATTCTCAGCTATAACATGTTTCTATGCTATTTAATATCTATTTAAATTAAATTTACAAAAATAAAAATAATTTTAAAATTCTTGTAGAAAAACATAACTTAAGTGATTGATAATTTTATAGAAATTTTCTTTCATGAACTTATTCTCATATCACGTTGATGAGATTTTCTAATTAAGACAAGATTAAATAATTTTAGGAAAAATACAAGTCTAAATAATAAAGTAAACTGAGTTTTATTAAAATACCTTATTGGTTTGAATTTCATATTAATACATAACAGACAGATTACACAAGTGTCAGCTATAACCTTTTATGAAAAATATAAATAAAAAGTAAAATAAGTTTTAGCTATAGGTTTGAAGTGATATAATAGAAGATTATGAGTAAATTAATAATAAGATTTAATGCGAATCCTTATTTTAATATCTAAAATGATATTTAAATAGTTATTCTGGTTTTTATTAACTATAGGTTATCATATAAATATTTGATTATTCTAAAAAAGTTAAGAATCTATAAATTAGAGTTTAAAGCACACATAAATTATCAAATGCTTAAATAATTCTTTAATAGAGAAGTACACCGATAGTTGAATGGTCGAATAAACCAGAATGGAATTATTCAATTGAGTTTAACTTCCGTTATCCACCATTGATTCGCTTGTTCAAAATAGAATTATGTGTTGAAGACACTTCAGGAGAACGAGTTCTGGCTAAAGAATATCTAAACATTGGTGACATATCAAACTACCAGAATGATGAATTATATTTACCAACATATGGTCCAAACTATGTAGACTTGTACTCTGCACCAAATGATCAAAGAATCCCTGAAAATTTAATTGATCCCGATTACGATGAATTTAATACAGTAGGCGTTGATTTAAACCAAAAAAATACCGAAGTTGAGACTAAATCTTTAGATTCTACTTATAAACCATTAATTTCAGATGGCTCTTTTTACATAGCTCGGCTATATTTAAAAATACATTCTAAGAAAATAACTCACCATTTAGAACTTAAAGAGAATATTAAAAAAAAACCACTTGTTAATCCAGCTAAGAATATGAAAACTTGTCAAAAAGATTTTTTTGTTTTTATGATAATTAATGAATGTTGTATGATAAATCCAAAATACTTAAATCATGATTTAAGCTTAAAACTTTGTGTTGGTCTAAACGGATACCAAAATGTTCGAACCAATCTAACCGAGCCTATAAAGTCAATTCAATTAAACAGCAACCTACCAGTTTATTTACCCTATGAAAAATTAAAGCCATGCATATGTCTTAAATTTCAAAATGAAGATATGCGACATATAATGTACAAAATAAACCTTATTGAATCGAATCTAATCGATTTAATCAAATTGTACAATAAAATAAAAAAAATCCTATGGTTAAAAATTATTAGTGAATATAATTACATACAAGCTACAACACATTTTCAATTGTTTAATAAGCAAATAAGCAGTTTAAAAGAATACATAAACAATGATTTTCTTTCAAATCAATTTTTAACTGAATTTAATAAGAATAGAATCAAACAAATTGATCAACAATTGAACACTATTCTTGATTTATTAATATTACTATTCAAGCTTATATCAAGATTCAAAAATTCTCAATCTAATGAAAATTTTAAATTCTACATTGACTTGATTATACGCTATAGTATTAGGAATATAAAAAAATACTTAAACGAACCATTCAGCTATTTTCCGGACATTAATTTGTGGATGTTGAGTGACAATGAGCCGATTGGTGTTTGTACATTCAAGTCACATGACTTGATATGGTCACATGATGAACATAAAAGAGGCCAAATGAGTGCCAAAATGGTTTATACAGATATAAAGACATTAAATAGTGGTGAAATGGATGATCCGGAATATTCTAATTTGGCTCGTATTAAACTATTCACCTGGTTTGGGTTGTTTGAAGAAGTCGATACAGTGCTTAGGAATGATCCTATTCTAAATTCGTTTCAATTTAGCCAACAACTTAATGAATTTAGTTTGCCAACTCATGTTTTTTATGGAGATAGACACACTTTTCAGCTTAATGTTTATTTGTATCAAGGCAGGGATATGCTCTTGTTAGATATTGCTGGTGAATCTGATCCGTTTGCACGTGTTAGCATTTATAATCAATCGGCTTATTCAAACACAATTGATAATACTGTTAATCCTACATGGAATCAAACTTTGACTTTGTCTCAGGTCTATTTGTATGGCAAACTAGAAAATCTATTCAAAAATCCACCTGAAGTTATTATAGACATTTTTGACGAAGATCCATTTAATGTAGAATATTTTAAATTTTTGTTGCAAAATTAATTGCGTTTTTATACAATACTTTCATATTACAACTAAACGCAATTAATTTTGCAACATCAAATATTAAATTTTTTTTTTAATCTTTTTAAACAGCAAAAAGAATTCATGGGCAGAATATACATAAGACCAGTAATAAACAAACATTTCAATCCACCAAAATTAAAATGGCACAAACTTTACTACAACAATCAACATGCCGGAGACATATTAGCCTCGTATCAGCTAGTTTATTTAGACGAGGAAGACATGCACTCATCATCTAAAATAAAATCAAAAACAAGCGGAAATTATTTAATAGACAGCTTGAACACTACTTTATACAGAATGTTGAAAAAATGCGAAGAAATACCACCTTCAATAAAGCCAAAAACTAAACTATACACATTCGAGATTTTCTACTGGGGTTTAAGAAATTTAAAAGAACCAAGTTATTTTAGTTTAGGACAACAAAAAATAAATGTACAAATAGAAATTGGAGATAAAGTTTTAGAATCAAATATTATGGAACAGTTTGTTTCGAATGGCAACTTTTTGATAACACATCGTAAGCATATGATCGAGTTACCAGAAGAAGACGAGTACAAACCTCATTTGAACATTAGATGTGAATGTTATGGATCTTTGTTTGTATACAACTCGTTTCACAAGCAATTAGAAACCATAGAAAAGATAATGAGTAGGAAAATTCTTGTAGGATCATGCACAATCAAATCTATAGGCGATTATTGCTACAACAACCACAAACTGACATATTTTTGCAAACAAAGTTTCAACAAAAGCTTATATTTTCCGTTTAATCAAAACCAAAAAATCATGTCAAGCAATAACACTGCAACAAGTTCTAGTTTAAAACGTGATAACTCTATTCGCCGCAAAAAGAATAATAAAGAGAGTTTTAAAAGAAAAACTAACCAAGATGTGAATTTAGATCTTGACTATTTAGACTGGTGGTCAAAGTATTTCAAGTCAGTAAATGATAATAATATGATTAATAAAGCCGAGGATAATAATAATTCGGATTTAGAGAAACAAAGTGATTTAGAAAGTGAAGATTCGGATATTAAAAAAATCAGCTCTGATTACAAATCAAATAGAAAAAGAACCTCTTTATATTTAGCAGGAAAAAGTTTATTTTATTTTATAAAAAAATACAATTTTTTTAATATAAAAAATTATTTATAATAACAACTAGTAAAATCTCCTCTTGAAAATAAAAAGAAACAAGATGCTAACCACAATAAAAACAAATTTCCAAAATTAAAGGTTTTACACATATTTTATATATTCCTAATTTTATTTTTTTTTCGCAAAATTAATTGCGGCTTAATAGATTATATAAACATATTAATAAACACAATTAATTATGCAATAATTATAATATCTATTAGTGATCATGGTATAGTCAGAGATTAAATGAGCAATCATTAATCACCAATTTTTCATAAAATAATTATAAATAGATAAATAAATATCTTATAATAAAAATCTTTTTATCCTTAAAAATAATTTTAGGCTTTAAATAGAAAAATTTTCATGAATTTATTAATTTTTAGCATTTTCTTTTTGCTCTAGTTGATTCTTTTGTTGTATTATATTAATTGTTGAACCATGACAATATCTGGTTTATTATCTTTTTCATAAATTCTTTATTCTGGTTCTGTAGCTTTGTTAATTTCATTCATGTAATAATCAAAACTAATTCTCTAAAATCACAATTCACTGTAGTTTAGATTAAAATAAAACATTATGTTTTTCTTTGCAAGCTTTTTATTTATTTAGTTTTTTTTATTCAAGATTTATGATTGTGAATTGGAAAAAGTATTTCTATTGAACGAAACAATTGAAACATTTAATTTAATTATTGGCAAAAATCGTCCATTTATAAAACATGACAAATTTCAGTGTCAATTTAAGGGAAAATTCATGCTTTATGATGAAGAATTATTGGACTACGAAGTAGCAAACTATTTGAATGTGAATGGAGGTTTTTTGAAAAAAATGCCACAAAATTTGTCTACTAAAGTTAGAGTACATGTTTATGTTGTCAAAGTATCAATTATAAATCCTATACATTTAATAGGCAAATTTGAGCCATATGTTTGTATTGAATTTGGTCCTAGCAAAACCGCTATTAAATCAGAAAAATTTAATGCCGACTCGGTTGAACCATTCATAGGGAAATGCTTCGAATTCGAAGCTAAATTTCCAAGCGAAGCTCAAATTGCTATTTCAATAAAAAATTGGAATATTTTAGATGGAACTGAACTTATTGGTCAAACTACAATTGATTTAGAAGACCGCTTTTATGCTACTTGTTACGCCACATGTGGTCTACCTCAAAAATTTCAAACTACTGGGTACAACGCATGGAGAGATTGTTTATTACCAAAAGAAATACTAGAAAAAATGTGCCGTAAATACGGCCTCAAAAAACCTAATTATGTCAACAAACAGCTTATTTTGTATGACGTGAATGGTTTTAGAGTTCAATTTCCGGATAAAAGCAATCAAGAAACGGTTACTGATTCTTCTCAATATGATTCACAAAGTGATTTAGAAGATAATAATGAATTAAAAGAGATTAGAATAAACAAATACGAAGAGCAGTTGGCTTTAGATGCTTTGAACAATTGGCAAAAGATTGCTAAGGTTGCTCTAGTTCCAGAACATGTTGAAACTCGATCTTTATACAACCCAGAAGCTGGAGCCGAGCTAGAACAAGGCAAAATTCAAATGTGGATTGATATGTTCCCAATAAACGATTTTAAAATAGAACAACTTCCAAAGCCAATAGACATAAGTGTACGCAAGCCGAAAAAATTTCAATTAAGAGTCATTGTGTTCAATACCAAAGATGTTATATTGGATGATAGGAACTATTTGACCGGTGAGCGTAAAAGTGATATTTATGTTAAAAGCTATTTGTGTGATAGAAAAGACGAATCGCAACAAACCGACATACATTACAGGTCTTTGGATGGCGAAGGAAATTTTAATTGGAGGTTCATATTCAACTTTGAATATTTACCTGCCGAAAAGTCTATTGTTTATTCTCAAAAACAAAGATTCGGCTTTGTCAATATTGAAAGAAAACTAGCACCAGTTATAAACTTTGAATGTTTTGATGCAGATCAAATAACAGCAGATGATCTTCTAGGCACTATAGAGCTTAATTTATGCAAATTTATTAAAGGCGCCAAATCGCCTGACACGTGTTTGACTAAAATGTTAAAAGATGAAAAGCATCCTAAAGTGAATTTGTTTAAGGTGAAAAAAGTACGTGGTTGGTGGCCATTTGTACAACCCAATTCGGACAATTTAGGTGGGAAATTCGAAGCCGAGTTTAAACTGATGACTGAAAAAGATGCTGAGGAGCAGCCAGCTGGTCTTGGACGAAATCCACCTGATCCTTTACCAGAGCCGACGTAACTTTTTTTTTAAATATCTCAGTGAGTTGCAAAATTAATTGCGTTTGTTGTTATTTATTTGTTTGCTTAAAAACCTAATTAATTTTGTAACATACAAGAAAAAACCTTTATTAAATTATTGATTTCTAAAGACGACCTGAAACCTCATTTTTATGGTTCACAAGACCCTTACAATCGTTTAGATTTATAATATGGAAAAATTACTGGAAAGAATTTGTCGGACTGTGCGTTTTTGTTTTGATATTTATATGTTTATTTTTATTCTTAATACAATTGCCAACTTTTATATTAAACAAACTAGCTGGTTAAATCAATTTGCTCAAATCTTTTCTTTATTTAGCTTCAAATTAACAATTACATGTATATTTAAATAAAAAATTTATTTTTAAAAAAATAAGAGTTTTATTGCAAACCTATTCATTTGCTTTCAAACAATTACTCTAATTTTAATTATGATAAATTAAAACAAAAATTTTTAAACTTTAAAATTTTATTCTTTGTAAAAAAAATAGAAAATAAATATTTAAATATTAAAAAATAAGCTAGCTATTAATTTTAATTTTACAAGGAAATGGAACCATTTATAGAACCATTAAGTTAAAAAAATATTTAGATTTTAAATTTTAAAAAATAGATTTTTTATATATAACTAGCGTTGTTAGGCGGTCTTAAGAAGACCGGTCTTCAACGGACGGTCTGGATCGTTAAAATAAAAAAATGCTGTTGAGATTTTTTTTGTTAGTGTTCTTAAAAAAATTTATTTCTATTCTAAAGTTTCAGTAAAGTTATTTTCTTCTGATTCAGAATTTTTTAATTTAATTTTTAATCAAATTAAGTAATTTAATAATGAATTAATGATAGATTTTTGGGATTGTATGTCATTTGTTAATTCATAAATTGGTAAAAGAATTGGAACATAGACATGTAAATATTTTATATCTACAGGTCACTGATTATCATTATTGAAAATCTTTTTTTTTGTGAGCTTTTAGAATACTGAAAAGCATTAAAAATGTAGAAAACCATCTAGTAAAATTATGCCATACTAAGACGCAAAAAAAGAAAATAACCATACAAATGAAAAACTGAAATTTTTATTATTATTATTTTAAATTTGTACAACTGAATAGTTAAAATTCAAAAATTTTGAAATTTTCATTTATATTAATTTATTTCTTTATTTTAACTAATTTTAAAAGGGTTTTACAAAAGATGTTTGGCTACAACTACACCTTAAAAGAAGACTAAATAAATACACCTTTTTCATATTTTTTTTCAAAAAGATGTTTGAGTAGATCTACACCAACACCTCACACCTAAATCTTGGTGTGGATATCGTTGAATATTTTAAATATCAATAAATGTTTTTAAGTAAAAATTAAATGTTATTTTCGCTCAAATTTTAATTTGCAAAAAAAAATCATTGATTACCAATTCTTTAAGGAAAATTTTATAAATTTTGTTTTTGAGCTTTTAAAATTGATATTACATTTGGGGTCATTAAGATCGTTCCTGCATAATGGTTATTATTTTAAATAATTAAAAATTTTAAACCTTAAAAATATCATTGAAATTTATTTTTTTTAATTTTTTAGTTTTTTAATTTATGTTGAAATAATTTTTTGTACTAAGTGAACTTAGAAAATTAGAGAATTCTATTGAAAATAATATTTTTTCTATTGAAAATAAAACATTTAAAATTTTTGAATTTATTATAATTTTTTCAACTTAAAATTGAAAAATATAGGCTAATTATAATTGAATTTTTAAAAAAGAATTTGATGCAAAAGTTATATTATTTTTTTTATATATTAAATTTTTTTCATAGTAAAGTTGCTTCCACAAAAATTGTTAGTTAATAAGTAAAATTAAGTTTCAACATAAATTTGAAACTTAGATATAAAAATAAAATATTTTTTATTTTAGCTATTTTAAATTTTTTCCATTTGCAATAACAACTCTTCATAATGCTTTAATTTATAAAGAAATGTTTAAATAGTCAAATAAAATAATGAAATTTGAGAATAATTTACTTGTTGATCTTTAATGCATATAATACGCCCTTCCACTTGAGGCTCAAGTAACATAGATTTGTTTTCATATTCTTCAATTTTAGATTTAAATTTATCAGATTTCTTTATGTGCAATCTTTGTTTACGGGATAATATTTTTTGCTTATTCGAAAGCACTTTGGTAACTATTAAAGCAGCATTATGAAAATTCAGTTTATTTGGAGTTTCGACTGGTGATTTTTCAGCTATGATTGTCGGATCTTCACTTAGTTTATTTATTAAACGATTTATAATCGCTAATGGCACAATACTTGATCTAAATTTTTGTTGGAGCAATTTTTTTTTTAAATTTGCAATTGTTTTAAAATGATTTTCAACCAAATTGTATAAAACAGGAATATTCTCTTCTTCAATCTAAATAAAATATTTTCTATTTATTAAATAATAGATTTTTTTAGTTTTAATTTTTACTAAAACAGGACAGTTCTTCAAACAATCATAGCCGTCTTTTCCTTGCTTTAAATAAACTCTAGTTGCCACAGAGTATTCCTTGACTCATTTTTTATTTATTATATTAAACAATTTATTTATTAGATAAAATACTTTTTCTAAATCTAAAATTTCATCTTGAACTTGTATTAATCTTGGATCGATACGATTACCACTAGGCTTAGATGGATCAAAAGCAAATTTAATACCAGACACTTGCGGAAAACGTCCATCGTGTTCTGGATATTCAGATAACCCATTTTCTAATGCTTGATGTAGTTGACTACCTGTTAATTTATATTAATACTTACTATATAAAAAATAAATTTTGATTATTTCTATATTATTATAATTACCAGTTACAGATATAACAACAACTTCACCTAAATATGGCAGGATTTTTTTAAGATCTGCAACTTTGAATTCTCCTTTTGGATGAACAAGATCAGATCTTAAAGTACCCGAATTCAAAATTGCACAATCTGCATTTACTGCCCCAAGCATGATATCAGTAATAAAATTTCCTTTTTATTATTATTATTATTAAATTTTAATTTTAATTAAGATTAAATATTTATACCTAGATTTGTTTCTTGGGTTCTTACCTTTTAAAATAAAATAATAAATTAAAATTTTTATCAAGTTTAAAAAATCAATAATAACAAACATAAGAAAATCTTCCTTCTAAATCAACATTCAAATAACCCAAAATATTATCTAATCCTTTGTTAATATTTTCTTCATTATAAAGAAAATTAACAAATTTAATTTTCAAAACTTATTTTTATTAAAATAAATAAATAAATAAATAGAAAACCTAGATAAGAATGTACAATTTTTTTTATCTCTTCATTTTCATTTATGTTAGAATCAATTAAATATTTTTCTATTTTATTAACAACAGAACCTTTATCTGATACATCCATTTCAATAAACGAAAACATTTTAAAATCAGTACCAGACTTGACAATCCATCTATTATTTATCTTTGTTAAAAATAAAACTTTAGAAAAAAAATATAATGAAATACTTGATAAACTACTAACTTGTTTAACAACATAATCGTGATCATGGCCTCCAAGAAATATGTCAATTTCTGGCACATTTTCTGCCAAGATCAAATCATTTACCCATCTCATATGAGTTAAAGCTATTACTAAATCACATTTCTTTTAATTTTAACACAAACTTTATTTTTTAGAATTTTATTTTAATTTCTTATAAAACAAACATGTTCAGTTTTAAGCTCATGAGTTAACTTTTTTCCAACATCAACAAAAGATTCATAGATAATATCATCGGGGCCAATAGTTGATAGAGTGGTTATCCATTCTTGTTCAACTAGACCTATCAAACCAACCTTGTAATTTTTCCTCAATTTAAAATCTAAATTGACCAGTTTTATTTCAAAATTTCTATTTCATACTTTTAATCCTCCTATTTCAACAATATGTTTATCATTAACATTTCCTAGTGGTTTTTTAGATTCAGCATCAAAAACATTGCTAATCAACCATGGAAAATTAGAATTATTTATATGTGTCGAGAGAACATCAAGACCAAAATCTTTAAACAATATTAAGTAATTTAGAAAGCTTAAAATTTTTTGAAGATTACCAAAATCATGGTTTCCAAGACAAGCACAATTTATGTGAAATTTATTTAATATTTCAATCATTTGTTTGCCTTCTACTAACATGCTTACTTAATTTTGGATTGATTTTAGAAAAATATCTATTTGTATAAGTTATGCTTTTTTTAATTTACGTGAAGAAGGACTGATTGCGTCACCAGAAAATAAAACTAGAGTTGGTCCTTTATTAATTAGAGTTTCCAAAGCAGTTAAAAATCGAGCTGCCCCACCGACCGGTTCAAACGAAAATCCCTCAACATTATAAACATCATTAAAATGAATTATATTTAATTTATTTCCTGTGCTTAATAAATTTGGGTTTTCGTAAATAATTTCGATATTTGATGACATTTCAGATTGAAATCTAATTTAAAAAATTTATGTTTTAGTAGTAAAAACTAAATGAATACTTTTTAAAAAAAAAATTTTTTATTTTAAATGAAAATTATTTTTTTAACAAAATTATACATTTTGTAAAAATTATGATAAAAAGTGTTTCTAAAAAGTTTAGCTGCACCTAGAATTTTTTTCAAAAAATGTTTACCTATTTTATTTTTTTAGAAAAAACTATTTTAATTGAAAAAAAATAACATGAAAACTATGTCATATTGAAAAAAATAGAATATCAATAATAAAACTAAAAACATTTATTATTTTGGATAAAATTAAGCAGAAGAGATTCAGTAATAATAGCAACCACTTATATGAGCTGAAGATGCAAATTTGATTATTATCTGGATTAGATTGGAACCCTAAACCAATCATTCAAACTTGAGACTTGAATCAGACTTGAATACAACTTAACTTTGCATAACTATTTAGTATAAATTTATGAAATAAAATAAAAATATTTTATTTTTAGTTTTCAATATGCTTTATCAGCTCAATCCTGTTTCCAACCAGAAGGCGAAACACTAACCTTTTCAAAAAATTTAAACACAATTTTTAGCAGTTTTTAAAATATATCTCTTGTATTAAATTCAAAATGTAGCCTTAATTAATTAATAAACCAAAGTTAAAATATATTTCTTTCATACTAAAAAAGCTAATGTTTATACAAAATAAATTTTAATGTGTATATTAAAACAATGTTTAATGAATATAAAAAACCAACAATTTTAAGTCAAATGAAGAAGAAGAAACATAATTTGTAGATCATGGTTTTATTTTGTATTAGCTTGTATCTGAAATAAGACTGTTTTTTGATTTATTTTCTAAAAATTCATTTGATTCAATTACAAAATTGTCAGAAAAAGTGATGAAGCAATTAAAAGTATTAGTAAATGAAATATTCAAGTGATCAAATGACAACTGTATACAACTCAATCGTTGTCGATGTTAAAAATCGAATGTTTTATGCAACTCAAGATAACATGCTTTAATAATTGTTTTGTCCTAAACTTATTTATTAAAATTCAACTAAAAAAAAACAAAAAATAAGGAAATTTTGATTATTTTATTTTTTTAAATTTTACATGTTACATAACTTAACTTTTGATATTTACGTATTATCAAAATAAATAAAGCAAAATTTCAATATTTTACATAAAAGCTTATAATCGGAATAATTTTTTGCGGTTTAATAAACTAATCAAAATAAAATATATTTATAGATTAAATCATTTATTTTACTAGAAAAACATTTCAATTATAATAATAATAATAATAATAAAAATTAAAAAAAAATAATAATTTATTTGTATTGTTTACCAAAATATGTTCTCATGTTTTTTCTTTGACGGATTTTGATTTCTAATTTTGTTGTTAATTGACTAATTGTAACTTTGATTATATACAAATATTTCTACAAATTTATTTGAATTAAAATATCCAATATGGAATTTCTTGTATAATCCATTTTTTAAATTTTAAAACAAAATTTTTCAAAAATTTTTTATTCAATTGAAAATAAATAAAATATAATATTAGAAAAAAAAAATACTATTGATTTATTCTTGTAACCAAAAAAATATATTAAAATTATTCCAATTAACATAAATAAACTATTTAAAAAAAAAATCGATAATATTTTCTTTTAATAAAGAATTATGCGTTAAAAGTATAGTGATAAATATTTAATAATTGTGTATCGTCTCAAATACAAAAAATAAATGAAACAAATTTGTATGGATATATTATTCGTTTTTATTCTAAAAATTTTGCTAATAAATTGTGAAAATATTTTAATTGAGGATGATTTAAGTGAAAGTGCCAAGCCTGAATATGGAAGATTAACAGGCGATGTTCAAAACTGGGCAACCATAATTCAAAATTATATACTACAGGTTTTTAAGATAATTAAAATAATTTTAATGTTAAATTTTAATTAATCAAAGTTCTAATCTAGTCTGCTAGTGATTTGATTAATAAAGATTTAACTCAGGAGCTATTTGATTTGGCAAATTACACTGTTGAGGCGAAGAATGGCGACGAAGTGGTCAAAGAAGTAAAAGACACTCTAAGTAATTATTTTTCAGCAAAACAAAAAGCAGCTATTGTAGTTTTTTAATAGTTTATATTAAACTAAGTTTCTTCTTTGATAATATATTATTATTTTTATTAAAGAGAATAGCTGAAAAAGCAATTGAATTATATGATGAACATCTTGAGTTGGGTAACCAAACATGGGGAAATGCTGAAAATTTATATGAACTTAATACAAAAATTTATCGGGACTCGGACGTACCCAATCTTCTACCAGATATGAATTTTGAAGCGTAATATTAAAAATATAATTGTATAAAATAGAAAATATTTTCATAAGTATTATTTTATTTAAAGTTATTTCAAACAAAAAGTAAATTTCAATGAATCTATAATAAAAATATCAGATGAAATACCACGCAACGATCCGTTAACTATAAATACAGTAGTTTACACAAAAGGTTTGGATTCGGTGTTTATAGAGAACTTAAAACTAGACAAGTCTTTGAAATGGCAATACTTTGGCTCAAGTTCAGGTTTGATGCGTTTATATCCGGCTCGAGAATGGGACACTAATTTTGCTGGCTTTTATAACGACTATGATCCTAGAGTTCGAAACTGGTACATAGCAGCAACCAGTGGTCCAAAAGATGTTATAATTATAATAGACTGTAGTTTGTCGATGTCTGGTAAAAAATTTGAAATAGCAAAATCAGTGGCTAAGGCAGTTATTGATACTTTAACTGCTAATGATTATGTAAATGTTATATGTGCACGTGCTAGTCATTGGGACGATGTTGGCAAATCGCAATCATACCAGACCGAAGTGTTAAGTTGTCAGCAAAACAGAATTGTTCAAGCTACATTAGCACACAGGAAAGATTTGAAAGAAAAAGTATCCGAATTAGTAGCAGGTGGTACAACCGAGTTGGAGTAAATTATCTATTACCTATTATATAATTGTATATATAAAATATTTAATAAATAAATAAATTTAATAAGAAGAGCTTTTGAAATAACATTTGAGCTTTTAAACTCAAATCAAAGAACTGCATGTCAGAGTATAATAATATTTATTACAGATGGCAATGATTCGGATGGAGAATCAGTTCGATGTGGAGAAGGATATTACACTCGATCGGGCTATGTACCAGGACCGATTTGTATTTATAATTGGACTAAAGTTTGGGAGATGACATCGAACATGAACAAATTGTTGAATCCAAGCGCAAGAATATTTAGCTATTTGACTATTGATAATGCAGAGCATTTACCTGGTAAGTTAGCTTGTGATAATAACGGAAGTTTTAGAAAATTGGATGATGGTGAAAATTTAATCTCAAAAATGAGCAATTATTACGAGTTTTTGTCATCTAGTACTTATTCTAGAGAGTCTTATGGCTTATGGACATCTCCGTATATAGATGCCGGTGGTTTGGGCTTAACCATAACTTATGCAGTGCCTGTTATTAGTAAAAAAGATTATAAACTAATCGGAGTTGCAGCTGTAGATGCAACTCTTGAAGAAATAGAAAATATTCTAACAAGTCATCAATGGGGTGATGTTTATTCATTTCTCATAAATAAACAGGGAGAAGCCATATTTCATCCGGCATTATCTGTCAACACAAAGCAAAATGTAATTACTTAAATAAAAATAAAAAATCTTCTCTTGTTTAATATGTTTATTTAAGATTATCGAGGATCCAATAGCTGTTCCAATTACAAAACTAGAACAAGATAATTACGGCAATCCGAAATTGTTCAATCAATTATTACAAAATATGATTTCTGGTAAAGAAGGTAAATTTAGAATTGAAAATGCCAATCGACTTTTACCCAAAGTAAGCCTTATTCAATAAGGCTTTTTTATTGTTTTTAGATTAATAATTTTATTCTTAAAATATTTAATTTAATTTAATTTTTTCTAAGAAAAATGTACAACCATCAACTTACTATTATGCAAGTCTAGCTGGTTCAGATTATTCGTTTGCCTATAGTCTATCTGATACAGACATGGTAAACAATCTAATGTTATTATTAAATGATCTATTATTTTAAAATTTTTTAAAAGAGTTTTAGAGAAATAAGTGAACCACAAGAATTGAGCAAATATAAAAGAAATTATTTTAATTTATTAATTGAATACAATAGTTCTATAGCTCTTAAGAAATTTCCCAAAGAGTTTGAAAATTTACAAGTTAAAATAAACGAAACAAAGTATCCAGGCTTGCGAGTTTCTTACCCATTTTCGAGCATATTTTTTGCTCCCAATGTGTACTGTGACCCGAATTCGTATTTTTACGATGACGATTTGGCTTCTAAAACTGTCGATGCACACTATTACATCAATAGTCACATTTTCAACTCATCTTTTGTAGATCTCGGATGCGATTCTGATTTAAAATACAAAAAAGGCACTCGTGCTTATGTACTATTAAGTCAGCCAATCGAAAGTTATTGGAGACGTCGTCCCAAAGATTCAGTAAAAGAAGTGAAATGGACATATGTTGGCATGCGTACTGGAGTGTTCCGGACATATCCTGGTCACCGTTCAAACCGTCTTTACAATCCAGTAGACCGATCTTGGTACAAACGTGCTCTTAATTCGCACACAAAAACAACTTTGAGTTCACCATACTTAGACGCAGCAGGTGCTGGTAAAATAATAACCATTTCACAAGCTGTTTTTGAAGGTATGCAAGACATTACTCCTGAATATTGTGAGAGTATTAAAACAGGCAAAAAACCGGGTGGTTGTCATTGTATGAAAGGTGAAGAGTGTGAATCGGGTGTATGCTATGTGAGTAAAGCTAAAGGTGTTGACACTAATTTGCCAAGATGTGCTACTAATCGACTAATTGCCGTTACTGGCACTGATCTTGGCTATAATGATTTTCAAATTAAGATAATGAGAAAAATGAAGAGTAGTGATGGTGTTAAATCGTGTGGAGACAAATATAAATGTCCTGACGGTTTTGAAGATTGTCAAACACGTTGCTATTTATTTGACACAAACGCTATTCTGATTGTTTCACCTGAGTTCATAAACGAAAAAGATTTAGAAGAGAAAAAATACTCTCAAGTTAATCTAGGCTTAGTCGAGGGCGAAATAATGAAGGACTTGATATATAGACACAAATTTCTTAGAAGATTAGAAAATATTGATTTTTCAGGAACTTGTACAATATCACCATATCAGCCAAAAGTAACTCTAGAAGGTATACCAATAAACCCCGAGGATCAGGACAATTACTACAAGAATAGAGGTCCTATACCATCTTTTCAGAACGAGTATGGATGCATTCAAGACGCTGTTCGTTACTCGGTCAACCAGACTGTCTTAGGACCTCAGCAAAGTAAAATTTTGATCGGGAACATTTCAGGACCGTGCATGAGTGGTTTCTATTATGTTGCCGCTTTACCCAAGACTAATCTCTTTTTGCTGGTCATTGAAAATTGGCAAGATAAAAAACAAAGCTTTTTTTACAATTTTAATTGTAAAATTACTAGAAAGTATATTTTCTATACAATAAAATTATATATTTATTTTTAAATTATTCTATTTTAAAAACAAAAATAAAGTATTGTTAATTCAGGAAATTTCCAATTAATAAATGGTACTTGTGCTCATCAAGATTTGACTTCAAAGACTATGAGGAAGAAGGTAGATGTCCTGTTTTAAAGGATATTAAAATGGATTGCATATATAATCATTCAATTAGAATTAGTTTATTGATTTCTAAATTTTATTTTATAACTATTTATTCTTTTATTTTTATTTTAAATTAAGTTTTCTTTTTAATTTGTTATGTTTTGTTTTGTTATTTAATAGATTTATTCAATAAATCTATTTATTTATAAATAAATATTTTAATTAATCAATAATCAATTTTAATAAAAAAAAAGACAATTCTGTGTTGCCAAATTAAAAGCAATTTTTTTAACTGTGGTAGTTCTAGTTATTTTAAAAGTGTTGTCACTTAAAGTGTTAAAATCAAGACAATTTTGTTCATTACACTTGAATAAGTCCTTAGTAATTATTATATGCAAATTTTTCCAAAACAAGAAGTTATAATAAGCTAATAAGTATCATGTATTACAGTTGCTTAAAAAATAAAATAATTCATTAAGACCTTTAGTCATTTTACAAAAAATTTTATAATTAAAAAAATTTTTTTATTGAACATTGAGCTTCAAGTAATTTTCTATTAAGATTTTTCTTACCAAGGTCTATATATAGGGTTTGAAAGTCTCAAATAAAATAGTTGCTTTCATGATACAGTTTTCAGTTAAAATTAGTAGTTAACTTTTTTGCTCTTTGTTTAATTTCAAAGACATCAAATGCATTTTAGAAAAAGAAATTTTTTAATAAATTCGTGACTTTAAAAAGAAAAATTAAAAAAAAAGAAATATTTCATATTTTTTATTTAGAAAATAATAAGCTTTATTGTTACATAATTTCAAAGTTTTAACTAATTTTTATTTGATGTTACTAAGTTAAATTGAACCATCGTTACTTGATACCAAGTAGTCATCAATGGGGTGATGTTTATTCATTTCTCATAAATAAACAGGGAGAAGCCATATTTCATCCGGCATTATCTGTCAACACAAAGCAAAATGTAATTACTTAAATAAAAATAAAAAATCTTCTCTTGTTTAATATGTTTATTTAAGATTATCGAGGATCCAATAGCTGTTCCAATTACAAAACTAGAACAAGATAATTACGGCAATCCGAAATTGTTCAATCAATTATTACAAAATATGATTTCTGGTAAAGAAGGTAAATTTAGAATTGAAAATGCCAATCGACTTTTACCCAAAGTAAGCCTTATTCAATAAGGCTTTTTTATTGTTTTTAGATTAATAATTTTATTCTTAAAATATTTAATTTAATTTAATTTTTTCTAAGAAAAATGTACAACCATCAACTTACTATTATGCAAGTCTAGCTGGTTCAGATTATTCGTTTGCCTATAGTCTATCTGATACAGACATGGTAAACAATCTAATGTTATTATTAAATGATCTATTATTTTAAAATTTTTTAAAAGAGTTTTAGAGAAATAAGTGAACCACAAGAATTGAGCAAATATAAAAGAAATTATTTTAATTTATTAATTGAATACAATAGTTCTATAGCTCTTAAGAAATTTCCCAAAGAGTTTGAAAATTTACAAGTTAAAATAAACGAAACAAAGTATCCAGGCTTGCGAGTTTCTTACCCATTTTCGAGCATATTTTTTGCTCCCAATGTGTACTGTGACCCGAATTCGTATTTTTACGATGACGATTTGGCTTCTAAAACTGTCGATGCACACTATTACATCAATAGTCACATTTTCAACTCATCTTTTGTAGATCTCGGATGCGATTCTGATTTAAAATACAAAAAAGGCACTCGTGCTTATGTACTATTAAGTCAGCCAATCGAAAGTTATTGGAGACGTCGTCCCAAAGATTCAGTAAAAGAAGTGAAATGGACATATGTTGGCATGCGTACTGGAGTGTTCCGGACATATCCTGGTCACCGTTCAAACCGTCTTTACAATCCAGTAGACCGATCTTGGTACAAACGTGCTCTTAATTCGCACACAAAAACAACTTTGAGTTCACCATACTTAGACGCAGCAGGTGCTGGTAAAATAATAACCATTTCACAAGCTGTTTTTGAAGGTATGCAAGACATTACTCCTGAATATTGTGAGAGTATTAAAACAGGCAAAAAACCGGGTGGTTGTCATTGTATGAAAGGTGAAGAGTGTGAATCGGGTGTATGCTATGTGAGTAAAGCTAAAGGTGTTGACACTAATTTGCCAAGATGTGCTACTAATCGACTAATTGCCGTTACTGGCACTGATCTTGGCTATAATGATTTTCAAATTAAGATAATGAGAAAAATGAAGAGTAGTGATGGTGTTAAATCGTGTGGAGACAAATATAAATGTCCTGACGGTTTTGAAGATTGTCAAACACGTTGCTATTTATTTGACACAAACGCTATTCTGATTGTTTCACCTGAGTTCATAAACGAAAAAGATTTAGAAGAGAAAAAATACTCTCAAGTTAATCTAGGCTTAGTCGAGGGCGAAATAATGAAGGACTTGATATATAGACACAAATTTCTTAGAAGATTAGAAAATATTGATTTTTCAGGAACTTGTACAATATCACCATATCAGCCAAAAGTAACTCTAGAAGGTATACCAATAAACCCCGAGGATCAGGACAATTACTACAAGAATAGAGGTCCTATACCATCTTTTCAGAACGAGTATGGATGCATTCAAGACGCTGTTCGTTACTCGGTCAACCAGACTGTCTTAGGACCTCAGCAAAGTAAAATTTTGATCGGGAACATTTCAGGACCGTGCATGAGTGGTTTCTATTATGTTGCCGCTTTACCCAAGACTAATCTCTTTTTGCTGGTCATTGAAAATTGGCAAGATAAAAAACAAAGCTTTTTTTACAATTTTAATTGTAAAATTACTAGAAAGTATATTTTCTATACAATAAAATTATATATTTATTTTTAAATTATTCTATTTTAAAAACAAAAATAAAGTATTGTTAATTCAGGAAATTTCCAATTAATAAATGGTACTTGTGCTCATCAAGATTTGACTTCAAAGACTATGAGGGAAGAAGGTAGATGTCCTGTTTTAAAGGATATTAAAATGGATTGCATATATAATCATTCAATTAGAATTAGTTTATTGATTTCTAAATTTTATTTTATAACTATTTATTCTTTTATTTTTATTTTAAATTAAGTTTTCTTTTTAATTTGTTATGTTTTGTTTTGTTATTTAATAGATTTATTCAATAAATCTATTTATTTATAAATAAATATTTTAATTAATCAATAATCAATTTTAATAAAAAAAAAGACAATTCTGTGTTGCCAAATTAAAAGCAATTTTTTTAACTGTGGTAGTTCTAGTTATTTTAAAAGTGTTGTCACTTAAAGTGTTAAAATCAAGACAATTTTGTTCATTACACTTGAATAAGTCCTTAGTAATTATTATATGCAAATTTTTCCAAAACAAGAAGTTATAATAAGCTAATAAGTATCATGTATTACAGTTGCTTAAAAAATAAAATAATTCATTAAGACCTTTAGTCATTTTACAAAAAATTTTATAATTAAAAAAATTTTTTTATTGAACATTGAGCTTCAAGTAATTTTCTATTAAGATTTTTCTTACCAAGGTCTATATATAGGGTTTGAAAGTCTCAAATAAAATAGTTGCTTTCATGATACAGTTTTCAGTTAAAATTAGTAGTTAACTTTTTTGCTCTTTGTTTAATTTCAAAGACATCAAATGCATTTTAGAAAAAGAAATTTTTTAATAAATTCGTGACTTTAAAAAGAAAAATTAAAAAAAAAGAAATATTTCATATTTTTTATTTAGAAAATAATAAGCTTTATTGTTACATAATTTCAAAGTTTTAACTAATTTTTATTTGATGTTACTAAGTTAAATTGAACCATCGTTACTTGATACCAAGTAATTAAGCACAACATTAATATTTCTATAAAAAAAAAACAAAAGAAAATAAGGCATTTTTTGGTTACTTGAGGCTTTATTTAAATAATCTAATTAATCAGTTCTAATTTGACTATATAAATTCAAATATTCAGTTTTAAAATTTGAAAAAAAAAATTTCTTTAAAAATGATTTTAAATTCAATTATTTTATTTTTATTGATTAAACTCTCTACTGGATTGTATCATTTAAATGATTTGAGTAAAATTAATTTTAAATTTTAATAAAAAATTTAGTAATTATTTTTTTTATTAATTTTAAAGATGAAATCAAATCAGATAAAGATACAGTTTTGATTCGAAATTTTAAAATAGAATTAGATTCAAAATTTGATTTGAAATCTTCTGATTTTCCAAAATATTTTTATCTTAAATTTTCAGAATTTGAACAAAACTTTCAAATAAAGTTTATAAAAAGCTCTGTATTCTACCAAAATGATATTTATGTAATAGATTCATTAAGCAAACAACCAGTAAAGTATAAATTCAAAGATGGCATTTTAAATAATCAGGTTAACAATTTATTAGAAATAATAAAGTAGTTAAAATAAACTGATTTATTAATAAAAAATAATATAAATAGAATCAATATGAGAATTATATTCAAGAAAATGGAAAAGGATTTTCAGCGTTGATTAAAAATTCTGTTTTTAATTCAACAAATCCATTTAGATTGGTAAGTAATTAAAATTAGAATTTTTATTTTATTATATAATAAATATAAGAGAGAAGATTATAAATTAAAATTAAATATAGATTGGTACAATTTATTCAGAACATGATATGAATTTAGCATTTGAAATAGTACCTGTTTTAATAAGAAATACAAAAGCCAAAAGAAGTTTGAATAAAATTTATGATTCTTATAATTATGACCACAAAATAACCAAAAGATCTATTTTGGATACAAACATCAAAACAGGTGTTATTTCACCAAGCAATGACTTGAAAGATTATGTTTTAATAAATAGTATATTTTTTATTTATTTATTACCCAAAATATTCATCAAAGCTATATTTTTCTTAAAACATTATTAAATTTGTGAGTAAATGCTTTAAAGCTAGCAAAAATGTTTGAATATGTTGGTTAAGAAAAAAGATTTCTATTCAATTATTTTATTAATTTAAATTATAGACTAACGAAGGAGATTTTTTGATTTAAAAAACCAAATAAATTGAATTCAAAAGTATATTTATGTTACGTTTGTAAACATGTGGTTTTAATACACAGAAACCAAAAATTTTTCTAATTTTTTTTGGATTTCAAATATTGCATTTTTATTTTAGCACCCGTGTTTAGGGTATATAGTGCACTTAAGAGAAAAAAAAAACATTTTATTTTAATTTATTTTATTATAAATTAATTTTAATATAATCTCTTTCAAAAGATAATTGGGAATTATTAAACAAACCTGAAACAAGGTAATTTTGAATTATATTTTATTAAAATGAATAATTTGATAAAAAATTTTTAAAAAATTTAGAAAAATAAATAAAGCTTTAAATGGAGAACCAGTTGTAGTTGATGTTGAAGTATTAGTTGTAGCTGATTCATCCATTTACAATTTACATAAAACACTTACTGGTCAAACAAATCAAGATTTAATATTTTATAATATGAAAATCTATTATTCATATTTAATATCAGGAGTTGATTTGAGATATAAAACATCTTTAGAAAATGATCCTGATTTGAGAATAAATGTTATCTTAACTAATTTTCTATTTATAACAGTAAAATTTAAAATCTTATTTTATTTAAATAATCTTTATAATGATCATATTGAAATAATATTCTAAAAAGGATCCATTAGAAGAACAATGGTCTAATGAAGGTGTACAAGGCTATCCAACCTATGAAAATAAACAAGTTGTAGACTCTTCTAAAGTTTTAGATAGCTTTAAAAATTGGTTAAACAATAAAACATTTGATTTTTCATATGATCATGCAGCTGCTTTTTTTGCGTATTGAAAATTTTCATTTTTAATTTTTGACTAAAAATATTATTTAAATAAAAATTTATAGAAAAGATATGTGGAGTAGTGGAAATGATATAAATAGCATGAAAGCAGTAGCAGGTTTAGCTTATGTTGGTGATGTATGTAGCCCTTATAGGTATTCTATAAATGAAGATTTTTTCAGTTTATTAACAACTCTTGTAAGTTTTAATTTTATAAAGATTAAAACTTAAGATAAAAGTTATTTAATATGTTAATAATAAAATTAAGATATTTGCTCATGAATTGGGCCACAACTTAGGTTCTGCCCATGATGGAGTTAGTGGTTTAACTGATAATTGTCCTTCAAGTGATAAATTTATAATGGCACCAGTTTCAGCTTCTGATGGACCACAAAAATTTTCATCTTGCTCTATTTTACAATTTAAGAATACAATTTTGAATACCAATTATGAGTAATTTAAAATATTATTCAAATAATAAAATGAAAAATTCAAAGAATTAATGTAATTTTATTTTAAGTGGTGTACAAGTTTCTAAAAAATGTTTGCAGAGTTTTCCTATTAATAAATCAATAGTTAAGGATTCATATCTAGGACTTTATTATTCAGTTCAAGATCAATGCTCAGCATTGTATGGTCCTAATTCTACTTTTTGCTCAGTATATTATAAAAATAATAGATTAAATTTATATTTTTTATAATTTTACTATTTTGTAAGAATTTGGAGAATACAAATGTGTGTGGCGGTTTGTTTTGTTATGATAAAACCTCTTGTCGTTCGACTACTGCTGCATTTGACGGAACTGCTTGTGCACCAGGAAAAGTACATTTTTTTTAAATTGTTTTAATTATTAAATAGTAAAAATTTTTATTATATAAAATAGATATGCATTCAAGGTGTTTGTACAACAAGTGAATTGGTTTCTAATGATGAATGTTATTATCAAGATGGAAAAGTATTTCAAGATTTAGTAAGTGAAACAATGATAAAAATACCGAGTCCGATGAATTGTTCAAGCTTCTTTGATTATGTAATTAAACAGAATCAAGATCCTAAAACTTATTGTGGAATGAATAATATAAAAAATATTTGTTGCCAAGGCTGTAAAAGTAATACAAAAACTGAATAAATAAAATTATATAAATTAAAATTTTTTTTACTTTAAAAGAATACAATTCCGATACTTGTACTGATTTTTATACGAATTGTCCTGATTTTGAATCAAATTGTGAAACAGGCCAATTTGAAGCAGGTGTTTCAGTAAAAGATAAATGTAGAAAAACATGTAAGGTTTGTACAAGCAATTTGAAATGCACAGATGCTACATATTTATGTGTAAATGGAGGAATATGTGAAAATATAAATAATACAAATAGTTTATTAGGCTTTAAATGTATATGTCCACCAGGTTTCACCGGTGAATTATGTGAAATAAGTAAATTATTTTTTTTTTAATTTTATTAAATTCTAAAAAATCAAAAAAAAAAAGGAACTCCATGTGAACCTAATCCATGCAAAAATGATGGAACTTGTAATTTACTTGGAAGTTTAGGTTATTTATGTAAATGTACAGAAAATTGTAAAAGTGATGACTGTTCTCAATGTGAATCAATGTCAACTACAAAAAATACTTCCAATACAAATGAAGATTCTTCTCCTACTACTTTGAATACATTTTCAGAAAAGACTTCAACTACTTCTACTCAGATAACGACATCAATCACTACAATTAATCAGTTATCTTCAACCAGCTTTATTTGCAAAGACAATAGTGTTTATATATGTAAACTTATTTCTTTTCTTAATTACTGTGATACTTTTATTGAGAGATTCGTCAAATGTGATTTATCATGTAAAAGATGTATTATTTCAAATCAACCTTTATCTGAATGCAGAGACTATTTTTCATCTTGCGCGTCTTGGTATAATTATTGTAAGTTTTTATCTAAATTGAATCCGAATCCTTGCATAAAAACTTGCAATTCTTGTAATTCAAATTATTTTAAATCTAATTTCTAGATTTAAAACTTATTTTTAAGATAAAAAATTATAAACTTAAATTATCTTTAAAATAAATTTTTTGGTTTTAAATTATTCATTCTAATAAAACCTTATTTAGATCAACATTTTTTATTTATAACTAAAATATAATATAATTAAACAAAATATAATTATATTGTCTTTATTATATTATTACATTTATAAAATATTTCATCTTAAAATATTTTAGTTAAGTCAAAAAAATAATTAAGGATAGGTTTAAAACTTATACTTTTAACCATAAAAAAAAACAAATTTTAAAAATAGTGTCTATTTTATCAAATTTAAAATTTTAATTATCTTTTATATGCAGTCTCTAAATTTCTTAAAATTGATTTCCTAAACTTTATTTTTCGATCTCAATATTGAATTATTTTATAAAAATTATATAATTAGATAAATTTTTGATTCAATTTTATTTAATTTATTATATTTAAATTAGAATTTTAAAAAAATTAATTAAAATATTTTTAAAGTAAAAAGAAGTATATGTAGATTTTTTTAAAGTTATGTTTAGATAATTATTTAATGGCATAGGATTAATATCACTAGCTAAAAAGATGAATTTTACTAGATAATAAAAAAATAGATAATAAAACTGAAATTAAATATATAATTTTATTAATAAAATAGAAATAAAGAGAAAATGCTAGATTATATTATTATATAATTCTAAAAATCTATTAGAATTTCTAAATAAGAAATATATTTAATTTTTTAATTTTTTTTTCAAAATATTTTTATCATTAAATCAACAAGTCATCAACAGTCCATACCTCCCCTGGTATTTTCCCAATTTCTTAAATTTTTTAAACTTGCTTTATAAAAAAATTTGAATTTAAGTTTTTAAAATTTATTTGATATTTTTAATTTTAAATCAATACAAATAAAATAAATAATTCCAAACTAATATATTCAAATAATAATGTTTTAAATTAAACTATTTTTTGGCTTATAAATTACGTTATTAATTGATTTTGGAAGAATAGCTGTATAATGAAAAGAATCAAGAAATCCATATATTTTTTTTGAAGATATCGAATTATCTATAGGGGAATAATACAAACTTCGACATAAATTCCCTGCATTAAATTGATTCAATAAATCCTTTTGGGTATTTATGCTTGCTTGTAAACTCATTTGCATATAAATATAAATATTTACATTTAAAATTGTGCATAATGCTGATAGATGATATTCATTACACCATTGTTTATGTTTTCTTGCATCGTACAAAATTTTTCGAAATTTGAATATTGCTAATTTTTCTATTTCCTTGTCTTCAGTTATCAAATTTTGATTTTTAATTTCATTTATAATTAATAATTTATAGTGATCTTGGTGTTTTAAAAGAGAGTAAACGCAAATATATCTCAAAAAAGTTGATTTTTGAGGTGTTCCAAAAAGGCATATTGAAACCATATTAAATAAACAGTTTCCATCAGCTGTTGTCTTGATAGGTAGATATTGTTCATAGAATACTGGGTGTAATTTTGACATTACTTCTGGGTCAATTGATAAGACTTCGGAGAACAACTGTGGCTCAATATCTTTTAGTTTTTCTAAAATGGTATTAAATTTGGGAGAGTTCAATTTTATAAATTTTTCCAAAGCTTTTTTTTTGATGTCATAGTTTATTGTAAAATCATCTAATTCAAAATTACTTATTGAGAACTCTTTATTTTTGTTTAATTCTATAATTTCTATAATAAAGTTAGTTATATATAATTAAAAATAATAATACTCATTTTGATTTAAATGTTTACCTTTTAGCTCAAAATCCGATAAATCAACTTTTTTGAATTGAATTAAATTGGCTTTTTTATTATTTTCAATAGTTTTTGATGTATTTAAAGATTCTTCGTTATCCGAAAAATAAAAAAATCCTTTCATAGTGTTGTGGGTTTTTATATAATCAATTAATTGTAAAATTTCTGATTCTACTTTTATTGATTCTTTTATAAATTGTTTTAGATGCAAATCACTTGATCTTTTAACACGTGATAATGCTACATATGCTTGACCAACTGAAAAAATGTTATTATCTACAGAACAATGACAACGTTTTAAAGTTACACCTTGAACCTTATGAATAGTTTGTGCGCTAGCATCAGAAATTGGAAATTGTGTTCGAATCAAAGTTTGACCAGTATTTTTAATATTTATTATTTGTTTATATTTAGAAATAGGTATTGTTTTACCATCGTCTGTTTTTAAAACCAAAACCCTATCACTACTACACACATATGTTCCATGGAGACAATTTACAATGCCATTTGATACATCAATATTTTTATTAATCATTATTATTAATCATTACCGAATCGATTATTGTTGTGTTATACTTTTTCAATTTTTTGTTTAATGATATAGCCTCTTTTCTCAAAATATGAAGACTGCATAAATTTACCGTTTCAGTAAGATTCGAACATTCATCAGTTATTGGATGTCCTGATCCACAGACTCTTGAACTAATAAACTCAATATCATTATCAGTTAGTTTACCTAAACGGCAGTTATTTAAAAACGTTTGAAAACGTTCATCTGATTGCTGTCTCACATTAGTTTCTAACAAAAAAGGACGGAAACTATCCTTAAATAATTTTGTTCGGTAAATTTGCTCTACAGGAAAATCTCTTGTCGATACAGCAGGTAATTGAAGTAAATCTCCAAATAAAATAATACTTTTACCTCCAAATAATTTATATTCTAAATTATTTACAGAATTTAATATCAAGTCTATTCTGTTTAACATTACATCATTTAGCTGACTTATTTCATCTATCAATATTATTTCTGTGTTTTTTATATCATGCCAATATTTGCTATCGTATTCAAGTTTTATATTGTATTCTATATCAATTTTAAAAAAACTATGGACTGTTTGACCATTAATCAATTTTGCCGCTAATCCTGTAGTTCCTAGTTTTGCTATTGAAAATCCGTTTAAATATAAATAATCGTTAAGATAATTAAATAAAAATGATTTCCCTGTTCCTGCTGGGCCTGAAACAAACATTAAAAACTGTGTTTCAAGGTTTTTTTTAACGTAATCAGCAACATTTTTCTGACAATTTGTTAAATTCTGATATTTTTCATCCATTTTTTTAGCAAATTCCGGGGTATCAAAGTCAATTTTTAAAATATTAGCTGTATCAATTTCATCATCAACAGAAGGTTCATAAAAATATTGACTGCTTGCTTATTTGCTCTTCATCTTCATCAACTGTGAAGTCGTCAAAAATATAAGCTGATGATTGACTACCTCGATTAAGATTGGTACTGATATGATGTTTCCGATAAACCTCTTTTAAATCAAGTGTTAATGTATGATTATCAGTTGAAGAGTTATCAACGTTTAACTCAATACTAGGTTCAGAATCTGTACTTGAAATCAAACCTCTAATCAGACATTCTTCATGATATGTTTTTGTAAAGTTGGTACCACTTATTATTTCATTATAATTTCTAAACGGAATTTTCTTTAAAATAACTTGGAAATAAAATAATTCATTATCCGAAATCGACAAATAATTGGTACGAACGATTATTTCTTTATTTCTTTGAACGATTTTATTTAGTTTTTTATCTATAAATATATATTTTTTTCTTGAACTTGGTATTTTTTTGTTGGTGTTTTTCACAAATACCTCATATTTTTGATGATATGAAAAAAAAGTAATTGAGTCAAATTCAGCCCCTTCCGGTCTTTGCAAATAATAATCATAACATGAATCTTTAAAAATTTCGTTATCCTCTAGTTCCATTTGATTAAGCTCTTCTTTGCTTTTTAAAAACTTGAACTGTTCTCCTGGTAAACATGTTGCGATATACTGAACTTTCATATTTGATTGAACAAAATGATGGCCCATTACAAACGCGGAAGCTTCGACCGAACTCACTAATCTTAATTTAAAGTATTTTTGTACTTCATTTATATTTTCTGTTTTTATTGATCCGTTGAAACAGGGTTCCATTTTTGAAATGTATTTTACGAGATATTGTTCAATACCTCTTTTGGTTACGTATTGAACGTTTACATTCCCATTCCAAAGCAAAAGTAATTCAGGGTTAAATGGGACAATTAATTGATCTTGTCTTTTCCTACGTTTATATACATATTTACCTCCATCCTTCGTAATTGTATCAGTCGGTGATAAATCAAATGGAAAACCATATTTACATGTTTTATAAATTTTATTTTTCGATTTGAAACAACGATTTGGTACACAATTATGAATTTGGTACTTCAAAACATGTTCTTTTAGTTTTAAATTAAGCGGATCATTTTCTGATGGCAATTCAGCAGAAATCAAGTCATATTTTAGGGTTTTCAACCAAAATAACATATTGGCATGTAATGAACCCCGGTTTTGACATTCTATTCTTATCCAATAGTTTATTATCTCTCCAAAAATACCTAAAAAATTGATAGTTTTTATTATTTATGCTTTATTAAAATATATAATAATTGTCTAGAAACCTTTTTTGTTGTTGATTAAACGAATTACAGAATATAACCGATGGAAAAAATACTCAGAAACTTCACATGGATTATAAATGGATGCTTTATTTTTTTTGCTCATAAGGAGTGTTTTTAATTCAGGCCACGAATCATTTGCAGTTAAAGTCACAAATAAATGCGGTAAACCTTATATTATAAAATTAAGATATTACTAAAAAAAATTAAATAATAATATTTGATTACCTTTAAAATTAATTATTGAAATCAAATCATAATACTTTGATTTCCAATAAGATCTAGACCCAGTTATAGATTTTGGAACACAGTTGCCATATTTAAAATAATCTTCGAAATTGTTATTTGTTAAATCATGAACTTTTTTTTGGGAGCTTAAAGTGCTTCGAGATTTTATAAGACTATTGACAGCATGAATTCTTTCTCTTATTAATCGATCGTAACCGTAAAATAAATAATATTTATCGTCCCTCCATCGTGAATCAACGTTTAACAATCTCACTCGCAAATATTGCGCAAAAGTTAAAGTTAGTTTACCTCGAACAAAATATCCTTTTCCATCTGGAAATAAATGTGGAAAAGCTTTAGCTTCAACTGTCATATCATTCGAGAAAAATTCTACCTTTTAGCAACTTTTTTTGAGAAATGATACAGTACAAACTATAACTAGGTTGTACGCATTTTTTTCAAAACAATAGCCAATTTTTGTATTTATTTTTTCTACAAATTGACGACATTTTTTTTCATCTATGTTAATAATTAATCCGTTGGTTTTGGATTGCTTTAATTCATTAATTTGCTCGCTGTTTTCGAAACATTCTTTGGTAGTAGATGGTAAGCCATTACCATAATTAGTAATTTGCTCATTATTTTGATAATAACCGCTTATTTGGTCAAATAAACATACGTATTTTCGATATAAATGATTATTTTTTTTCAACCAATTTAAAGCTGGTTTTATCAAAGTTCGATCTATTGGTTGATCCTGGTTATCATGATCTAAAATAATTCCGAAGGTTCCTTTTAATTCTTCTTCATTCTTGTGCATTAAGTTCATTTTTCCACTCATGTGCCAATAAGCATAATTTGTCGGTTTGAAAGTACGACAGTAGAAATAACAAATTGATAATTGTCGAATTTGATAATAGTTTTCTAATCTCTGGATTTCTATTGGAACATCACAAAAATCATTAAATAAATTTACAACTTTATTACGAATTATATTTTGGTTGCACGAGCGACAGAATCCATATTTATGCTTTTTCTTAAATATAACAGTAGTAATTTTGTTAAAATTGCATTTGACAAATGTTTCGAGTTGGGTTGGTTTCAAAGTTTTCCAAATAATGCTGTTTAAAAAATTAATTTTGGAACAATAACAACAACCATAATATTTATCAATTTTTTCTTTCTTTTTAAAATCATTTAAAGTTTTTTCGAAAGAAATTTTCATTTTTTTAAAAAAAAATTTAATTTAATTTTTGGGATTGACCAATTTACAATAAATATATTTAAAATTGAATTGGTTTGCGCTTTTTTTATTAGTTCAGTATAATTTTTAAAATTAAAGTCAGAATAAATTATCTTTTGAAAAGTTTATCAAATTAAATTATCGAGTTTTAATTAAAAATATAAATAACAAAAATTTTTGAATTAAATTATTTTAAAAAAAAATTTGTAATTTAATTTTTATTTGCTACTTTTTTGGTTGCTTAAAATGAATGTTTATTTGAATATTGTTATTTTTTTATCTTTTTGTTCTGACGAGTGCTTTTACCTTTTTTCTCACTATTTTTATTCATTGATTTTTGGTCATTTATTTGATCAGTTGTTTCTTCGTTGACGCAAATATTTTCTTTTATAGGTTTATTTTCTTTATCAAAAGAAGAAAAATCCATATTTTTTATTATTATATCTTCTTCGTAATCCTGGATTATATTATTAAAATTGTTGAATAGAATTCCAAACTTATCAAAACCATAATTTTGAAGGAAGAGTTTACGTTTTTTAAATGCAATTCTGATTCTTTCTAGTCTGTTTTTATTAGTGTTTTGAATAAATTGATTGTAATTTTGTAAACGGTTCAAATAGTCACTAAAACTTTTATTAAAAATTGTCACTGTTTCATAGAGCTATATAAAATATATCAATTTATTAATAATTAATTAATTTTTAAATTTAATTATAGAATATACTTTTCTATTGTTGAAATTGTTTTTTGCATAATCAATTAGTTCAGAATGGAGCTTTTTATATTTGTCAACATTGCTTTTACTAGTTAATCCTTAAATAAATAATACAATTTTTTAAAATTTGAATAATTTAACTAATTCAAAAAATTTTTAATAATTTATATTTCAATTGAAATTTTAAATTGAATGCGCGAATTTAATAAATTAATTAAAAAGTTAAAAATATTTAAAGACAAAAAAATTTAATTAAATTTAATAATTTATGATATTTATTATTTTTTATAATTTTTATAATTTTTAATAATTTATAAAATGAGGGACCAAACTCGTATACATATCTTTTAACATGACGGCTCGAGAATTTGTATTGCTCCCCATGTTATAAAAAAAATTTAATTGTATATATTTGTTTGTTAATAAAACTAATTAAAAATTTCAAAATTTTTTTGAGAAATGATACAGTACAAACTATAACTAGGTTGTACGCTTTTTTTTCCTCTCCTCTTCCTCTCTTCTTCCTCTCTTCTTCCTCTCTTCTTCCTCTAACAATGCAAAATAATATAAAAATGAAATGCTAATAAAATTTTAATTTTTTTCTAATATATGGATATTAAAAATTTGAAAAAAATGTTGCCTTTTAAGGTGTAGCAAACTTGTTAAAATATGTTAAATTTGCTAGAAAGATTTTATCTCATCTATAAAAAAAGTTATTAAAATTAACTGAATTGAAATAAGCCTCACATAGCCAAGTATATTTAAAAAATTATTTTTTTCAAATGTTGATAAAACTAAGTTTGATTAAATTTTTTAAAATATTATGTTTTAATTTTAAGTTTTACTTTTTTTAAACATCATTTAATAAAAAAATGACAATTTATATTAAAATTTGTTTTATGTAAAGGAAGTATTTTGAAACAACTAAATTCACCTTTATTTCACAAAAATTAATAATATTTTGTTTGTTTTTGTACATAAAATATATAGACCCCTTTACAAATCACTATTTTACTGAATACTAAGCACTGATTTGCACCTAAATATTTACGGGTTTTCTGTTAGAGTTGAATAACACGAACCTAAACCATACTTGATACCTAGAAACCCTAAAAAAACCGGTATAAATACCTAACAAATACCCAATTACCCTAATACCCAGTTTAAATAAATTAATTCTTTTTCCTAGTATTTTATATTTTATTATTTTAAATTATATTTTGAGTAAATTTCAACTTAGAATTGTTTTCAAGTATCAATTTTTAAAATTTTGATTAATTCAAGTTTAATTTTAACTAAGTTTAAATTTTATATAATTTTAGTCTATTTGATTTAAATAAATAAATTAAATAAATAAAAATTAATAATATTTTAAATATCCAAACGTAAAGCAGCAAAAAGGCTTAGTTTAATAGTCGATAATGATGAATTGGAAAGGCGTAGTACAGGAAGAATTACTCGTTCAATTACTAATTTTCATCAAACTCAAAGACTTTTTTTTGAAAATGGTGAAGATCTAAGTCTAAACAGTCGAAATGATCAGATGAATAACGAATCTGATCAAGTTGAGAGCGAATCGAATCGAATTGAGAGTGAACCAAATCGAGTTGAAAATGAACCAGATCAGGTTGGGAACGAATCAAATGAAGATGACAATCACAATCTTAATTAGTGGTAATCATCACCCTCCTACTCTTACCCGGGCTTGGGACCGGCAGTGGCGTAGTTATGATGATATTACGGCTACATACTCTTAATAAGAACGGGGGACGTTCAGCACAAATAACAACCACTCATCTGAGCCGAAGCTGCAAACTCGATCATTATTTGGCATATAGCTTGGAACCCCAAACCAAGCGCCTAATTTGACTTTACCTTGCCTTATTAAGAGTATGTGCAAAGTGCCAGCGTTACAAAACAAGCTCCCGCGATCGTTCCCAACATACTATACTCCGTGATGGTCAAAGCCAGCGGCACAGACGTACGACAGGATTTGAGATAAGGCCCGTAGACCTCACCACCCGTAATGTAACACACTTTGCATAAAACCGCCACCCCTCCTACTTTACCCGGGCTTGGGACCGGCCATGGAGTAGTTAGCGGCTTTCTGAAAATAAATTTTTTATTTTTGATGAATAATAAAAAATGATACAAATATTTAATAAATCTAAATTTTGAAATATCTAATTCAATTTTTAAGCTAAAGAAACGCTTAATAGCTCATTTTGTCGATAATTTTTTTATTTTTATTACATTAAGGTAAGTAAAATAAGATATCTACGGCAATAAGGCTTTGGACAGGTAGTGGCGTAGTTTATAGTAAGAATTTAATTGAAACATTAGAAAAATCTAAAAATACTTTAGAAAAATAAATAAAAAAAAAAAACATAAAAATAATCAAAATAGTGTTAATAATAATAACTGATTTCTTTATCATAATTCCAAAATATATTCTAACAGACAAACGTTGATTAAGTCCTAACTCAAAATTAAGTCATTATTATAGTGATTATCCTCAAAATTTTAACTCTTTTAGATCAAAAATTTGAATTAATATTGCTTTGAGCTCAATTTAATTTGTGTTAATAAAATTTTAAAAGAAATTTAATAATAACTTAGTTTTTTAAAAATTTTAAACCTTTAAAAATATTTTCCAGCATTAAAATCATAACGTTCGTAATTTAGCTATTGGAATAATTTCAAAACTAAAAATTTTAATTCGCAATTAAAATAATTGCATTTATGAAAAAAAAATAAAGAAATAATATTTATTTTATAATAATATTACAAATTAATAAGGTTTACATTGTTACATAATTTGAAAAGGCTTTTTTTAAATATTTTTTTGAATGTATACAAACCTTTTGATTTTTATTGATGTTTCTAAGCTAAACTGAGCCTGCGTTACTTGTTACCGGTATGCACAACATTAATATTGTTAGAAAAACAATAAAAAATTTTTGTTTGATTATTTTAATTTTTGAAGTTTTCTTTTGTTTTCGTAACAATTACGGAATATATTAAATTAAATATACATACGGTATTGTTTCGTTTCTAAATGTTTTATTATTAAAATAAAACGGTAAATTGTTCTTATTTGCCTATAAATTTGAATTATTTATTTGAAGTTTATATCTAACAAAATGATTTTAAATTCAATTATTTTATTTTTATTGATTAAACTCTCTACTGAATTGTATCATTTAAATGATTTGAGTAAAATTAATTTTAAATTTTAATAAAAAATTTAGTAATTATTTTTTTTATTAATTTTAAAGATGAAATCAAATCAGATAAAGATACAGTTTTGATTCGAAATTTTAAAATAGAATTAGATTCAAAATTTGATTTGAAATCTTCTGATTTTCCAAAATATTTTTATCTTAAATTTTCAGAATTTGAACAAAACTTTCAAATAAAGTTTATAAAAAGCTCTGTATTCTACCAAAATGATATTTATGTAATAGATTCATTAAGCAAACAACCAGTAAAGTATAAATTCAAAGATGGCATTTTAAATAATCAGGTTAACAATTTATTAGAAATAATAAAGTAGTTAAAATAAACTGATTTATTAATAAAAAATAATATAAATAGAATCAATATGAGAATTATATTCAAGAAAATGGAAAAGGATTTTCAGCGTTGATTAAAAATTCTGTTTTTAATTCAACAAATCCATTTAGATTGGTAAGTAATTAAAATTAGAATTTTTATTTTATTATATAATAAATATAAGAGAGAAGATTATAAATTAAAATTAAATATAGATTGGTACAATTTATTCAGAACATGATATGAATTTAGCATTTGAAATAGTACCTGTTTTAATAAGAAATACAAAAGCCAAAAGAAGTTTGAATAAAATTTATGATTATTCTAATTATGACCACAAAATAACCAAAAGATCTGTTTTGGATACAAACATCAAAACAAGAGTTATTTCACCAAACAATGACTTGAAAGATTATGTTTTACTAAATGGTATATTTTTAATCTATTTATTCAAAATATAAAAAAGATAAATTAATAAACTTAAAACTAAAAGCACCTGGTGAATTTTTAAAAAAATCAAAGTCTGAATTTTTTATTTTATAGAATTTATTAAAGCTTTTAAAAAATGTATTAAACTAATAGTTTAGTTTTATCGTATTTATGAAAAAACCTCAGGTGCTTCTAAAAATTAACTATTATAAACAAAAATAGTCTAACTAATATAACAAATATTCCTTAATTGAAATATTAACAAAGCTAGATTTTTCTTTGAACTTATTTATGTAAATACTTTTAGATTTTAATTTTATAAAAAGAATTTAATTTTTCTTTTTATGAATTTTTTCAATATTGATCAATTACTGTAGAAGATAATTAAATAAATAAATAAAAAGTTTAATGAACAATTTTATTCATAAAAACATATTGAGAAGATTCTAAATAACTAGGGTTTGAGATGAAAGTTTTTGAATTCGCTGTCATATATTTTTGTCTATCAAATGATCTAAATTTAATAAATGAAGATAATATTAAAGATTATTTGCACAAAGATAAATTTATTATAAAAAAAATTTAGGAAAAATTTCTATTTATAACATTCTCTGAAATTCATATTTTTAAAATTAATAAATAAACTATTTTATTATAAATTAATTTTAATATAATCTCTTTCAAAAGATAATTGGGAATTATTAAACAAACCTGAAACAAGGTAATTTTGAATTATATTTTATTAAAATGAATAATTTGATAAAAAATTTTTAAAAAATTTAGAAAAATAAATAAAGCTTTAAATGGAGAACCAGTTGTAGTTGATGTTGAAGTATTAGTTGTAGCTGATTCATCCATTTACAATTTACATAAAACACTTACTGGTCAAACAAATCAAGATTTAATATTTTATAATATGAAAATCTATTATTCATATTTAATATCAGGAGTTGATTTGAGATATAAAACATCTTTAGAAAATGATCCTGATTTGAGAATAAATGTTATCTTAACTAATTTTCTATTTATAACAGTAAAATTTAAAATCTTATTTTATTTAAATAATCTTTATAATGATCATATTGAAATAATATTCTAAAAAGGATCCATTAGAAGAACAATGGTCTAATGAAGGTGTACAAGGCTATCCAACCTATGAAAATAAACAATGTTGTAGACTCTTCTAAAGTTTTAGATAGCTTTAAAAATTGGTTAAACAATAAAACATTTGATTTTTCATATGATCATGCAGCTGCTTTTTTGCGTATTGAAAATTTTCATTTTTAATTTTTGACTAAAAATATTATTTAAATAAAAATTTATAGAAAAGATATGTGGAGTAGTGGAAATGATATAAATAGCATGAAAGCAGTAGCAGGTTTAGCTTATGTTGGTGATGTATGTGGCCCTTATAGGTATTCTATAAATGAAGATTTTTTCAGTTTATTAACAACTCTTGTAAGTTTTAATTTTATAAAGATTAAAACTTAAGATAAAAGTTATTTAATATGTTAATAATAAAATTAAGATATTTGCTCATGAATTGGGCCACAACTTAGGTTCTGCCCATGATGGAGTTAGTGGTTTAACTGATAATTGTCCTTCAAGTGATAAATTTATAATGGCACCAGTTTCAGCTTCTGATGGACCACAAAAATTTTCATCTTGCTCTATTTTACAATTTAAGAATACAATTTTGAATACCAATTATGAGTAATTTAAAATATTATTCAAATAATAAAATGAAAAATTCAAAGAATTAATGTAATTTTATTTTAAGTGGTGTACAAGTTTCTAAAAAATGTTTGCAGAGTTTTCCTATTAATAAATCAATAGTTAAGGATTCATATCTAGGACTTTATTATTCAGTTCAAGATCAATGCTCAGCATTGTATGGTCCTAATTCTACTTTTTGCTCAGTATATTATAAAAATAATAGATTAAATTTATATTTTTTATAATTTTACTATTTTGTAAGAATTTGGAGAATACAAATGTGTGTGGCGGTTTGTTTTGTTATGATAAAACCTCTTGTCGTTCGACTACTGCTGCATTTGACGGAACTGCTTGTGCACCAGGAAAAGTACATTTTTTTTAAATTGTTTTAATTATTAAATAGTAAAAATTTTTATTATATAAAATAGATATGCATTCAAGGTGTTTGTACAACAAGTGAATTGGTTTCTAATGATGAATGTTATTATCAAGATGGAAAAGTATTTCAAGATTTAGTAAGTGAAACAATGATAAAAATACCGAGTCCGATGAATTGTTCAAGCTTCTTTGATTATGTAATTAAACAGAATCAAGATCCTAAAACTTATTGTGGAATGAATAATATAAAAAATATTTGTTGCCAAGGCTGTAAAAGTAATACAAAAACTGAATAAATAAAATTATATAAATTAAAATTTTTTTTACTTTAAAAGAATACAATTCCGATACTTGTACTGATTTTTATACGAATTGTCCTGATTTTGAATCAAATTGTGAAACAGGCCAATTTGAAGCAGGTGTTTCAGTAAAAGATAAATGTAGAAAAACATGTAAGGTTTGTACAAGCAATTTGAAATGCACAGATGCTACATATTTATGTGTAAATGGAGGAATATGTGAAAATATAAATAATACAAATAGTTTATTAGGCTTTAAATGTATATGTCCACCAGGTTTCACCGGTGAATTATGTGAAATAAGTAAATTATTTTTTTTTTAATTTTATTAAATTCTAAAAAATCAAAAAAAAAAAGGAACTCCATGTGAACCTAATCCATGCAAAAATGATGGAACTTGTAATTTACTTGGAAGTTTAGGTTATTTATGTAAATGTACAGAAAATTGTAAAAGTGATGACTGTTCTCAATGTGAATCAATGTCAACTACAAAAAATACTTCCAATACAAATGAAGATTCTTCTCCTACTACTTTGAATACATTTTCAGAAAAGACTTCAACTACTTCTACTCAGATAACGACATCAATCACAACAATTAATGGTGAATTAACTGCAACATCCATTAATGGTGATTCATCAACCACTATTTTTTCTACCACTACTAAAGATGAACATGATTCAACAACAACTACGCTTTCTACATCAACTGATAATGGACATGATTCAACAACAACTACGCTTTCTACTACCACTGAAACTAAACATGATTCAACAACTACAACATTAATTAATGGTGATTCATCAACCACTATTTTTTCTACCACTTCTAAAGATGAACATGATTCAACAACAACTCCTGTTTCTACTACCACTGAAACTAAACATGATTCAACAACTACAACATCAATTAATGGTGATTCATCAACCACTATTTTTTCTACCACTACTAAAGATGAACATGATTCAACAACAACTCCTGTTTCTACTACCACTGAAACTAAACATGATTCAACAACTACAACATCAATTAATGGTGATTCATCAACCACTATTTTTTCTACCACTACTAAAGATGAACATGATTCAACAACAACTCCTGTTTCAACAACAACTGATAATGCACATGATTCAACAACAACTCCTGTTTCTACTACCAATGAAACTAAACATGATTCAACAACTACAACATTAATTAATGGTGATTCATCAACCACTATTTTTTTTAACACTACTAAAGATGAACATGATTCAACAACAACTCCTGTTTCTACTACCACTGAAACTAAACATAATTCAACAACTACAACATTAATTAATGGTGATTCATCAACCACTATTTTTTCTACCACTACTAAAGATGAACATGATTCAACAACAACTCCTGTTTCTACTACCACTGAAACTAAACATAATTCAACAACTACAACATTAATTAATGGTGATTCATCAACCACTATATTTTCTACCACTACTAAAGATGAACATGATTCAACAACAATTCCTGTTTCTACTACCACTGAAACTAAACATGATTCAACAACTACAACATTAATAAATGTTGATTCATCAACCACTATTTTTTTTACCACTACTAAAGATGAACATGATTCAACAACAACTCCTGTTTCTACTACCACTGAAACTAAACATGATTCAACAACTACAACATTAATTAATGTTGATTCATCAACCACTATTTTTTCTACCACTACTAAAGATGAACATGATTCAACAACAACTCCTGTTTCTACTACCACTGAAACTAAACATGATTCAACAACTACAACATCAATTAATGTTGATTCATCAACCACTATTTTTTCTACCACTACTAAAGATGAACATGATTCAACAACAACTCCTGTTTCTACTACCACTGAAACTAAACATGATTCAACAACTACAACATTAATTAATGGTGATTCATCAACCACTATTTTTTCAACCACTACTAAAGATGAACATGATTCAACAACAACTCCTGTTTCTACTACCACTGAAACTAAACATGATTCAACAACTACAACATTAATTAATGTTGATTCATCAACCACTATTTTTTCTACCACTACTAAAGATGAACATGATTCAACAACAACTCCTGTTTCTACTACCACTGAAACTAAACATGATTCAACAACTACAACATCAATTAATGGTGATTCATCAACCACTATTTTTTCTACCACTACTAAAGATGAACATGATTCAACAACAACTCCTGTTTCTACTACCACTGAAACTAAACATGATTCAACAACTACAACATCAATTAATGGTGATTCATCAACCACTATTTTTTCTACCACTACTAAAGATGAACATGATTCAACAACAACTCCTGTTTCTACTACCACTGAAACTAAACATGATTCAACAACTACAACATCAATTAATGGTGATTCATCAACCACTATTTTTTCAACCACTACTAAAGATGAACATGATTCAACAACAACTCCTGTTTCTACTACCAATGAAACTAAACATGATTCAACAACTACAACATTAATTAATGGTGATTCATCAACCACTATTTTTTTTAACACTACTAAAGATGAACATGATTCAACAACAACTCCTGTTTCTACTACCACTGAAACTAAACATAATTCAACAACTACAACATTAATTAATGGTGATTCATCAACCACTATTTTTTCTACCACTACTAAAGATGAACATGATTCAACAACAACTCCTGTTTCTACTACCACTGAAACTAAACATGATTCAACAACTACAACATTAATTAATGGTGATTCATCAACCACTATTTTTTTTACCACTACTAAAGATGAACATGATTCAACAACAACTCCTGTTTCTACTACCAATGAAACTAAACATGATTCAACAACTACAACATTAATTAATGTTGATTCATCAACCACTATTTTTTCAACCACTACTAAAGATGAACATGATTCAACAACAACTCCTGTTTCTACTACCACTGAAACTAAACATGATTCAACAACTACAACATTAATTAATGTTGATTCATCAACCACTATTTTTTCTACCACTACTAAAGATGAACATGATTCAACAACAACTCCTGTTTCTACTACCACTGAAACTAAACATGATTCAACAACTACAACATCAATTAATGTTGATTCATCAACCACTATTTTTTCTACCACTACTAAAGATGAACATGATTCAACAACAACTCCTGTTTCTACTACCACTGAAACTAAACATGATTCAACAACTACAACATTAATTAATGGTGATTCATCAACCACTATTTTTTCAACCACTACTAAAGATGAACATGATTCAACAACAACTCCTGTTTCTACTACCACTGAAACTAAACATGATTCAACAACTACAACATTAATTAATGTTGATTCATCAACCACTATTTTTTCTACCACTACTAAAGATGAACATGATTCAACAACAACTCCTGTTTCTACTACCACTGAAACTAAACATGATTCAACAACTACAACATCAATTAATGTTGATTCATCAACCACTATTTTTTCTACCACTACTAAAGATGAACATGATTCAACAACAACTCCTGTTTCTACTACCACTGAAACTAAACATGATTCAACAACTACAACATCAGTTAATGGTGATTCATCAACCACTATTTTTTCTACCACTACTAAAGATGAACATGATTCAACAACAACTCCTGTTTCAACAACAACTGATAATGCAGATGATTCAACAACAACTCCTGTTTCTACTACCAATGAAACTAAACATGATTCAACAACTACAACATTAATTAATGGTGATTCATCAACCACTATTTTTTTTAACACTACTAAAGATGAACATGATTCAACAACAACTCCTGTTTCTACTACCACTGAAACTAAACATGATTCAACAACTACAACATTAATTAATGGTGATTCATCAACCACTATTTTTTCTACCACTACTAAAGATGAACATGATTCAACAACAACTCCTGTTTCTACTACCACTGAAACTAAACATGATTCAACAACTACAACATCAATTAATGTTGATTCATCAACCACTATTTTTTCTACCACTACTAAAGATGAACATGATTCAACAACAACTCCTGTTTCTACTACCACTGAAACTAAACATGATTCAACAACTACAACATCAGTTAATGGTGATTCATCAACCACTATTTTTTCTACCACTACTAAAGATGAACATGATTCAACAACAACTCCTGTTTCTACTACCACTGAAACTAAACATGATTCAACAACTACAACATTAATTAATGGTGATTCATCAACCACTATTTTTTCTACCACTACTAAAGATGAACATGATTCAACAACAACTCCTGTTTCTACTACCACTGAAACTAAACATGATTCAACAACTACAACATTAATTAATGGTGATTCATCAACCACTATTTTTTCTACCACTACTAAAGATGAACATGATTCAACAACAACTTCTGTTTCTACTACCACTGAAACTAAACATGATTCAACAACTACAACATTAATTAATGGTGATTCATCAACCACTATTTTTTCTACCACTACTAAAGATGAACATGATTCAACAACAACTCCTGTTTCTACTACCACTGAAACTAAACATGATTCAACAACTACAACATTAATTAATGGTGATTCATCAACCACTATTTTTTCTACCACTACTAAAGATGAACATGATTCAACAACAACTTCTGTTTCTACTACCACTGAAACTAAACATGATTCAACAACAACTCCTGTTTCTACTACCACTGAAACTAAACATGATTCAACAACTACAACATTAATTAATGGTGATTCATCAACCACTATTTTTTCTACCACTACTAAAGATGAACATGATTCAACAACAACTACGCTTTCTACTACCACTGAAACTAAACATGATTCAACAACTACAACATTAATTAATGGTGATTCATCAACCACTATTTTTTCTACCACTACTAAAGATGAACATGATTCAACAACAACTCCTGTTTCTACTACCACTGAAACTAAACATGATTCAACAACTACAACATTAATTAATGGTGATTCATCAACCACTATTTTTTCTACCACTACTAAAGATGAACATGATTCAACAACAACTACGCTTTCTACTACCACTGAAACTAAACATGATTCAACAACTACAACATTAATTAATGGTGATTCATCAACCACTATTTTTTCTACCACTACTAAAGATGAACATGATTCAACAACAACTTCTGTTTCTACTACCACTGAAACTAAACATGATTCAACAACAACTCCTGTTTCTACTACCACTGAAACTAAACATGATTCAACAACTACAACATTAATTAATGGTGATTCATCAACCACTATTTTTTCTACCACTACTAAAGATGAACATGATTCAACAACAACTACGCTTTCTACTACCACTGAAACTAAACATGATTCAACAACTACAACATTAATTAATGGTGATTCATCAACCACTATTTTTTCTACCACTACTAAAGATGAACATGATTCAACTTCAACTTCTGTTTACTACCACTGAAACTAAACATGATTCAACAACAACTCCTGTTTCTACTACCACTGAAACTAAACATGATTCAACAACTACAACATTAATTAATGGTGATTCATCAACCACTATTTTTTCTACCACTACTAAAGATGAACATGATTCAACAACAACTTCTGTTTCTACTACCACTGAAACTAAATATGATTCAACAACAACTTTTCCTGTTTCTTCTACTTTTTAAACTATACATTTTTCAACAACTACATCATTATTTTATGGTGATTCATCAACCACTATTTTTTCTACCACTACTTAAGATGAACTTGATTCAACAACAACTTCTGTTTCTAAACATGATTCAACAACAACTACGCTTTCTACTACCACTGAAACTAAACATGATTCAACAACTACAACATTAATTAATGGTGATTCATCAACCACTATTTTTTCTACCACTACTAAAGATGAACATGATTCAACAACAACTTCTGTTTCTACAACAACTGATAATGCACATGATTCAAAAACTGCAACATCCATTAATCTTGATTCAATTACAACTTCTTTTTCTTCTACTACTGATACTGCATATGATTTAACTTCTCTTTCTTTTACTCCTGAAGCTGAACCTGATTTGACAATCCTTTCCTTTTTCTTCTTCTTCTTCAACACTTATTACAAATGACCTAACTACTACAACTTCATATGCTTCAATTCCCAACGAAAATTTTTGCAAAGATAAAAGCAATTACACATGTAAATTTTTGTCATCCAAAAATGGTTTTTGTAATTCCATCTATGAAAAAGTTTTTTTTAAATGCGATTTTTCTTGTCGAAGATGTACTTCAACAAATCCTTCTTTACCCGAATGTAAAGATAATTTCTCATCTTGTATTTATTGGTCTCATTACTGTTCATTATTTTCTAAACTTAAGCCTAATCCTTGCCGAAAAACATGCAAAATATGTTTTTAAAATTTTATTTTAAATATTTTGATATTTAAAATTGATAATTCATTTATTTTTTATTTTTATTTTATTAGTTAAAAATTAAATTATTATTTAAATTTTAGAATTTCATATACATTTATTAATAAAATAAAATTATTTAGTTAAATCATGTTAATTCAATAAATTTTTCTAAATTTTATAATTCATTATGATTTATCTTATACCTGGTTTCTTTTTGATTCATCAACCACTATTTTTTCTACCACTACTAAAGATGAACATGATTCAACAACAACTACGCTTTCTACAACAACTGATAATGGACTACCACTGAAACTAAACATGATTCAACAACAACTCCTGTTTCTACTACCACTGAAACTAAACATGATTCAACAACTACAACATTAATTAATGGTGATTCATCAACCACTATTTTTTTTAACACTACTAAAGATGAACATGATTCAACAACAACTCCTGTTTCAACAACAACTGATAATGCACATGATTCAACAACAACTCCTGTTTCTACTACCACTGAAACTAAACATAATTCAACAACTACAACATTAATTAATGGTGATTCATCAACCACTATTTTTTCTACCACTACTAAAGATGAACATGATTCAACAACAATTCCTGTTTCAACAACAACTGATAATGCACATGATTCAACAACAACTCCTGTTTCTACTACCACTGAAACTAAACATGATTCAACAACTACAACATTAATTAATGTTGATTCATCAACCACTATTTTTTCTACCACTACTAAAGATGAACATGATTCAACAACAACTCCTGTTTCTACTACCACTGAAACTAAACATGATTCAACAACTACAACATCAATTAATGTTGATTCATCAACCACTATTTTTTCTACCACTACTAAAGATGAACATGATTCAACAACAACTCCTGTTTCTACTACCACTGAAACTAAACATGATTCAACAACTACAACATTAATTAATGGTGATTCATCAACCACTATTTTTTCAACCACTACTAAAGATGAACATGATTCAACAACAACTCCTGTTTCTACTACCACTGAAACTAAACATGATTCAACAACTACAACATTAATTAATGTTGATTCATCAACCACTATTTTTTCTACCACTACTAAAGATGAACATGATTCAACAACAACTCCTGTTTCTACTACCACTGAAACTAAACATGATTCAACAACTACAACATCAATTAATGTTGATTCATCAACCACTATTTTTTCTACCACTACTAAAGATGAACATGATTCAACAACAACTCCTGTTTCTACTACCACTGAAACTAAACATGATTCAACAACTACAACATCAGTTAATGGTGATTCATCAACCACTATTTTTTCTACCACTACTAAAGATGAACATGATTCAACAACAACTCCTGTTTCAACAACAACTGATAATGCAGATGATTCAACAACAACTCCTGTTTCTACTACCAATGAAACTAAACATGATTCAACAACTACAACATTAATTAATGGTGATTCATCAACCACTATTTTTTTTAACACTACTAAAGATGAACATGATTCAACAACAACTCCTGTTTCTACTACCACTGAAACTAAACATGATTCAACAACTACAACATTAATTAATGGTGATTCATCAACCACTATTTTTTCTACCACTACTAAAGATGAACATGATTCAACAACAACTCCTGTTTCTACTACCACTGAAACTAAACATGATTCAACAACTACAACATCAATTAATGTTGATTCATCAACCACTATTTTTTCTACCACTACTAAAGATGAACATGATTCAACAACAACTCCTGTTTCTACTACCACTGAAACTAAACATGATTCAACAACTACAACATCAGTTAATGGTGATTCATCAACCACTATTTTTTCTACCACTACTAAAGATGAACATGATTCAACAACAACTCCTGTTTCAACAACAACTGATAATGCACATGATTCAACAACAACTCCTGTTTCTACTACCACTGAAACTAAACATGATTCAACAACTACAACATTAATTAATGGTGATTCATCAACCACTATTTTTTCTACCACTACTAAAGATGAACATGATTCAACAACAACTACGCTTTCTACTACCACTGAAACTAAACATGATTCAACAACTACAACATTAATTAATGGTGATTCATCAACCACTATTTTTTCTACCACTACTAAAGATGAACATGATTCAACAACAACTTCTGTTTCTACTACCACTGAAACTAAACATGATTCAACAACAACTCCTGTTTCTACTACCACTGAAACTAAACATGATTCAACAACTACAACATCAGTTAATGGTGATTCATCAACCACTATTTTTTCTACCACTACTAAAGATGAACATGATTCAACAACAACTTCTGTTTCTACTACCACTGAAACTAAACATGATTCAACAACAACTCCTGTTTCTACTACCACTGAAACTAAACATGATTCAACAACTACAACATTAATTAATGGTGATTCATCAACCACTATTTTTTCTACCACTACTAAAGATGAACATGATTCAACAACAACTACGCTTTCTACTACCACTGAAACTAAACATGATTCAACAACTACAACATTAATTAATGGTGATTCATCAACCACTATTTTTTCTACCACTACTAAAGATGAACATGATTCAACAACAACTACGCTTTCTACTACCACTGAAACTAAACATGATTCAACAACTACAACATTAATTAATGGTGATTCATCAACCACTATTTTTTCTACCACTACTAAAGATGAACATGATTCAACAACAACTTCTGTTTCTACTACCACTGAAACTAAACATGATTCAACAACAACTCCTGTTTCTACTACCACTGAAACTAAACATGATTCAACAACTACAACATTAATTAATGGTGATTCATCAACCACTATTTTTTCTACCACTACTAAAGATGAACATGATTCAACAACAACTACGCTTTCTACAACCACTGAAACTAAACATGATTCAACAACAACTACGCTTTCTACTACCACTGAAACTAAACATGATTCAACAACTACAACATTAATTAATGGTGATTCATCAACCACTATTTTTTCTACCACTACTAAAGATGAACATGATTCAACAACAACTACGCTTTCTACTACCACTGAAACTAAACATGATTCAACAACTACAACATTAATTAATGGTGATTCATCAACCACTATTTTTTCTACCACTACTAAAGATGAACATGATTCAACAACAACTACGCTTTCTACTACCACTGAAACTAAACATGATTCAACAACTACAACATTAATTAATGGTGATTCATCAACCACTATTTTTTCTACCACTACTAAAGATGAACATGATTCAACAACAACTTCTGTTTCTACTACCACTGAAACTAAACATGATTCAACAACAACTCCTGTTTCTACTACCACTGAAACTAAACATGATTCAACAACTACAACATTAATTAATGGTGATTCATCAACCACTATTTTTCTACCACTACTAAAGATGAACATGATTCAACAACAACTACGCTTTCTACTACCACTGAAACTAAACATGATTCAACAACTACAACATTAATTAATGGTGATTCATCAACCACTATTTTTTCTACCACTACTAAAGATGAACATGATTCAACAACAACTTCTGTTTCTACTACCACTGAAACTAAACATGATTCAACAACAACTCCTGTTTCTACTACCACTGAAACTAAACATGATTCAACAACTACAACATTAATTAATGGTGATTCATCAACCACTATTTTTTCTACCACTACTAAAGATGAACATGATTCAACAACAACTACGCTTTCTACTACCACTGAAACTAAACATGATTCAACAACTACAACATTAATTAATGGTGATTCATCAACCACTATTTTTCTACCACTACTAAAGATGAACATGATTCAACAACAACTACGCTTTCTACTACCACTGAAACTAAACATGATTCAACAACTACAACATTAATTAATGGTGATTCATCAACCACTATTTTTTCTACCACTACTAAAGATGAACATGATTCAACAACAACTACGCTTTCTACTACCACTGAAACTAAACATGATTCAACAACTACAACATTAATTAATGGTGATTCATCAACCACTATTTTTTCTACCACTACTAAAGATGAACATGATTCAACAACAACTTCTGTTTCTACTACCACTGAAACTAAACATGATTCAACAACAACTCCTGTTTCTACTACCACTGAAACTAAACATGATTCAACAACTACAACATTAATTAATGGTGATTCATCAACCACTATTTTTTCTACCACTACTAAAGATGAACATGATTCAACAACAACTACGCTTTCTACTACCACTGAAACTAAACATGATTCAACAACTACAACATTAATTAATGGTGATTCATCAACCACTATTTTTTCTACCACTACTAAAGATGAACATGATTCAACAACAACTTCTGTTTCTACTACCACTGAAACTAAACATGATTCAACAACAACTCCTGTTTCTACTACCACTGAAACTAAACATGATTCAACAACTACAACATTAATTAATGGTGATTCATCAACCACTATTTTTTCTACCACTACTAAAGATGAACATGATTCAACAACAACTTCTGTTTCTACAACAACTGATAATGCACATGATTCAAAAACTGCAACATCCATTAATCTTGATTCAATTACAACTTCTTTTTCTTCTACTACTGATACTGCATATGATTTAACTTCTCTTTCTTTTACTCCTGAAGCTGAACCTGATTTGACAACTTTTCCTTTTTTTTCTTCTTCTTCTTCAACACTTATTACAAATGACCTAACTACTACAACTTCATATGCTTCAATTCCCAACGAAAATTTTTGCAAAGATAAAAGCAATTACACATGTAAATTTTTGTCATCCAAAAATGGTTTTTGTAATTCCATCTATGAAAAAGTTTTTTTTAAATGCGATTTTTCTTGTCGAAGATGTACTTCAACAAATCCTTCTTTACCCGAATGTAAAGATAATTTCTCATCTTGTATTTATTGGTCTCATTACTGTTCATTATTTTCTAAACTTAAGCCTAATCCTTGCCGAAAAACATGCAAAATATGTTTTTAAAATTTTATTTTAAATATTTTGATATTTAAAATTGATAATTCATTTATTTTTTATTTTTATTTTATTAGTTAAAAATTAAATTATTATTTAAATTTTAGAATTTCATATACATTTATTAATAAAATAAAATTATTTAGTTAAATCATGTTAATTCAATAAATTTTTCTAAATTTTATAATTCATTATGATTTATCTTATACCTGGTTTCTTTTTGATTCAAACAACCTTTGCAAAATAAATTAAAAATCCAAAAAGCTTTGTCAGTCAACCTCGAAATATTTAGCTTATCGTTGAATTTATATATTTAAAAAAAAAAAATTCTTGACTAGCTAATTTAAAATTTATTATGACTCCGACAATGCAATTATCAATATGAAATTTACTTTCAAGGAACCACAATCAAAATATTGATCATAACATGATAACAGTTTGTATTCTATTTTTTGAATTATATTTTCTAAAATTTAAATTTCATCTTTATTTTATTTTAGAGAATTTACATGTGTAGCAGCATTTAGGCTCAAAACAAAGACCGAGTTTGAAATACAATGAACATGAACTATCCAAATCTAAACATCTAAGACTAGTTGTTAATGGTTCACAAATTGAACAAGAAACCGGACATATTTCACTAACAAGTTTATTATTTACTTTAGCATTACAAAGTGAATTTTGAGAATAATATAAACAAGCATCTGAATCGTAATCTAAACAGTTAACAGTAGTAGTGCTAGAAGTAGTAGTAGAAAACGTCAAACTAGTTGATGTAGAAAGGCTTGTAGCAGTAATTATAGACATTGTAGTTAAAGATCTTGTTGTAGCTGTAGTTGTAATACAATTTGAACAATCTGCTCCGCTACATCCTACAGGGCATGAACAATAGAATCTTAAGCTACTAAATGGCAAACACGTGCCATCATTTTTGCAAGGGCTACTAGAACATGGCGAATTAAATTTTATTTAGATATAAATTAAAACAATAAGAAGTAACAGATTGGCCTTTGGATTAAGGTAAATCATAAAGCTTATTAAAAGTTACCTGAGGCTTGGAAATGGTAATGCTACTAGTAACGATCCGAATAACGTGTTTAGCATATAACTGAGCTACTAAACTAAAATTTTACAATTAAAAACATATAGAGTCAAAAGAAAAAATTCTAAAAATTAAACAGTGCAATAAGAAGCGCTCGGTCCGTATCTCATTTTGCATTGATCATTAGGCGTGTAAGAAAGACTTGGAAATTCTAGATTCAAACTGGCTTCGACTGGTAGACTAGTTGGTATATTTTTCAAACAATTCGCATTAGCATTAACAGCACTATTAAATGTATATTAAATGCATATTTTCCTGGTTATAAACGTATTATATATACCTCAAATTAGAGCTTAATAGAGTTTGTTTAAACATAGGGATAACACGCAAGCTCAGTTAAGCTTATTAACATCAATAAAAATAAAAAAGGCTTGTATATTTTTATGTGATGTTACTAAGCTAAGTTGAGCGTTACTTGTTACCGGTACGCACAACATTAATATTGTTAGGAAAACATTGAAAAATATTTGTTGATTAAAATACATATAAATGCGGTATTTTTTCGTTCCTACATATTTTATAATTAAAATCAAACGGTAATTTTTACTATAAATTTGAATGATTTATTTGAAGTTTATATAAGAAAATATATTTTTAATAAATTTAAAAAATTTGATTTAATAAATGAGAAGATCAATTTTACTAATTTCGATTAGTTTACTTTATGTGCTTAAATTATCAAATGGATTCTATTTAGCAAAGAGTTTAGATGATTTAAAAAATGATAAAAATGCAGCCTTAATTGATAATCTAGAAATAGAGCTTGATAAAAAATTTGAGCAAAAATCAAGACTGCTTTTGGATAAGTCTCAATTTCCGGATTATTTTTGGCTTAAATTTAAACAATTTGATGAAGATTTCAAAGTTAAATTTGTAAAAAATTCACAAAATTGGAATAATGATATTTATGTAATTGATCCTGAAACTAATCAACCAGTCAAATATGAACAAAATAATTTAGAAAAACAACAAGTATTTAATATAAATTAAAAATTATTTTATTCCTTAAATTTATTTATTTATTTTATTTAAAAGAGTTATGAAACTTATGTTCAACAAAATGGTAATGGATTTTCAACATTGATCAAAAACTCTGATTTTAATCAATCAAACCGATTTAGATTGGTAAATATATATTAATTTTTTAAAAAGTTTAAGAATTCATAAATTAGATATCTTAAATTAGATATTAAAATAAAAATCAATTTTGATTTATACTTTATTTATTTAAGACCCTTTTGACAAGTTATCTATAGAATTTCAATTAAAAAATTAAAATAAACTAAAATCATATTTTAAATAACCAAAAACCATCAAATATTTATAATTAAGCAGTTATTAGGGAAAATACATTAGGCATTTACTGTCGACCGACTATTAGATTATGTTTTTGATTACCTAAACAAACAATTTAAGCTGTATAATAGATATATACCTTTTAAAAAGGTATTAGTATAGTTTGATAATGTAAAAAAATGTCTTTACTGTTTATACTTATTAAAATAATTAGCATCTAGTCCTCGAAATAAAAACCTAATTTTTTAAAAAAAAAAATAAAAGTCATTATTATTGAAAAAGATCATGTTTTTTTCATATAAAATCTCTATTATGACTTTCTTTAAATCGGATAATTATATTAAGAAACAAAAAACCATGGCTCTATAGATTATAAATTTTAGATTTTTCTCAGAATTAAATCTTAACAAGTTTTTTTAAATATTAACTAGAAAACTTAAACTTAAATTGACTTGTTTAATAAATTTTAATTATTCAAGATTGGAACTTTGTATTCATCCAAAGACGAAAACTTGGCGTTTGATATAATTCCTTTACTTTTAAAATCCGATATAAAACAAAGGAGTTTGAATTTCGACACTTCTAAAAACAATCATGCTATTTACAAGAGAACTTTCGAGTCTGAAAATTTTCAATTAAAACCTTTAATAGAGCCAAAAGACGATTTACAAGATTATATTGTCAAACCAAGTAATTTTTTTAAATAATTTTTTATATAATATTTGTAAGTTGAATATTATAAAAAAAGAGTATAAAAATAAGCAAAATAAAATAGTATCAAAAGCTTTGAATGGTAAACCATTGGTTTTAAATGTAGAGACTCTTGTAGTCACTGATTCTACTGTTTACAACAATATTAAAAATTTCACTAATCTTACAGATAAAAATACAATATTTGCTTTCATGAGAATCTATTATTCTCATTTAATTTTCGGTGTTAACCAAAGATACCAAACATCTCTTAAAAACGACTCTGATCTAAGAATTAACATTATTCTAACAAACTTTTATTTCATAACTGTAAATTTTATTTTTTTCTCTTGTAAACTTCTATATTTATATTTATTTATTTATATATGGACTTACCAAGGATCCTAGTGCAGAACAATGGTTAAATACTTCTATAGTTGGTGACCCAAATTATCCTACTTATGACGGAAAACAAGTAGTTTTAAACAATGAAACTCTTTATCGCTTCGGAAATTTTATGAATTCACAAAATTTCTTTTTTGAATTTGATCATGCAGTTGCTTTATTTGGGTTCAAATTTTGATAAAAATTTTTTTTTTATATTTTTCATTATTTAAATTTTTTAATAGCAAAGATATTTGGTCTAATGATTATAATTTGACGATTGATCATAGAAAATCAGTTGCTTGTAGTTCTCCAATTGGTGGTATTTGTACTCCAAATAAATATTCAATTGCTGAAGATTTTGGTGGATTTCAAAACATATTAGTATTTGATAACTATTGAAATTTATTTGAAGAAAAATATTTTTTTTGTAAATTTAAAAGACTATTGCACACGAAATTGGACACAATTTAGGTGCTCAGCATGATGGTATTGTAGGACTATCTGATGCTTGTCCGGCTAATTTAAACTTTATTATGACTCCCACTATACAAGGTGAAAATTTACAGAGATTTTCTTCATGCTCTATAGCTATGTTTAAACAAACTCTATTAAGCTCTAATTTGAGGTATATATAAAACATTTATAACTAGGAAAATATGCATTTAATATACATTTGATAGTACTGTTAATGCTAATGCGAATTGTTTGAAAAATATACCAACTAGTCTACCAGCCGAAGCCAGTTTGAACCTAGAATTTCCCGGTCTTTCTTACACGCCTAATGATCAATGCAAAATGAGATACGGACCGAGCGCTTCTTATTGCACTGTTTAATTTTTAGAATTTTTTCTTTTGACTCTATATGTTTTTAATTGTAAAATTTTAGTTTAGTAGCTCAGTTATATGCTCAAGTTTGTTTTGTAGAGAAAATTCGACTGCTACCAATTGTGTGTCTTATGTGGGAGCATCAGATGGTACCCCATGTGATACTGGTAAAATTTGTGTGTTAGGAGTGTGCACGAGTAGTGCTTTGGCACCCACTGGAACTTGCCTATTCGGAGATGATATAATAACTCAAGATGTAATTCCGATCGTTACTAATAGCATTACCATTACCAAGCCTCAAGTAACTTGTAAAGAACTTTTTGATTTAGTTCAATCCAAAGGCCAATCTGTCACTGCTTACTGTTCTAATTCGCTTTTTGAGCCTAAATGCTGCAACACTTGTAGAAGTAATTTTTTAAAAATAAACTAAAGTTGAATTTTAAATTTTTAAAAATTTTATTCAAAAAAAAGAATATAAACTGTTATCATGCTATGATCAATATTTTGATTGTGGTAGCTTTAAAAATAGTTGTGCCCGTACTACTAATACTGGTATGAAAGTCTCGGATTTATGTCCACGCACATGTGGTGTTTGTAATCAACCATTAAAATGTGTTACTTCTAGAAGCTATTGTCTAAATGGAGGTACTTGTGTTGACATAAATGTGCCTAGTACAACTGAATTTGGTTTTACTTGTTCTTGTGTGCCTGGTTATTCGGGTGATTTATGCGAAAATTGTAAAAAATTTTTAAATTATAATTTAACTGTTATTGGATTTTTGTTGAAATGATTTATAAATAAAATTTAGATTCACCATGTTCTAGTAGCCCTTGCAAAAATGGTGGCACGTGTTTGCCATTTAGTAGCTTAAGATTCTATTGTTCATGCCCTGGATGTAGCGGAGCAGATTGTTCAAATTGTATTACAACTACAGCTACAACAAGATCTTTAACTACAATGTCTATAATTACTGCTACAAGCCTTTCTACATCAACTAGTTTGACGTTTTCTACTACTACTTCTAGCACTACTACTGTTAACTGTTTAGATTACGATTCAGATGCTTGTTTATATTATTCTCAAAATTCACTTTGTAATGCTAAAGTAAATAATAAACTTGTTAGTGAAATATGTCCGGTTTCTTGTTCAATTTGTGAACCATTAACAACTAGTCTTAGATGTTTAGATTTGGATAGTTCATGTTCATTGTATTCTCAACTCGGTCTTTGTTTATTAATAAATATGACTTGTCCAGTATCTTGTAAAACTTGCGGTCAACCTTTGTCAACAACAATTGTTCTTACTACATTGACCACTTCTTTTAATGTTTATACAACTACAACCTTATCAACAACTCTTTACACTACAACTAACAATCAAAATATTTGCAAAGATAAAAGCAATTACACATGTAAATTTTTGTCTTCCATAAATAGTTTTTGTAATTCCTTTTTAGAAAAAGCTTTTTTTAAATGCGATTTTTCTTGTCGAAGATGTACTTCAACAAATCCTTCTTTACCTGAATGTAAAGATAATTTCTCATCTTGTATTTATTGGTCTCATTACTGTTCATTATTTTCTAAACTTAAGCCTAATCCTTGCCGAAAAACATGCAAAATATGTTTTTAAAATTTTATTTTAAATATTTTGATATTTAAAATTGATAATTCATTTATTTTTTATTTTTATTTTATTAGTTAAAAATTAAATTATTATTTAAATTTTAGAATTTCACATTCATTTATTAATAAAATAAAATTATTTAGTTAAATCATGTTATTTTAATAAATTTTTCTAAATTTTATAATTCATTATGATTTATCTTATACCTGGTTTCTTTTTGATTCAAACAACCTTTGCAAAAAAAATTTAAATAATCCAAAAAAATTTTTAATAAAAAATTTTAAAAATTTATTTTATTCACTTTTTTCATTTTTTTTCAGAACTATATTCTCGCATAAATATTTTTCAAGAGGTCTTTCTTGATGATGATAATACCAATCTTCTATATCTTCTTCATAAAGCTCAAGCATTTGATCACACTTTAATAGTAATAAATAAAATCATATATTTTATAAACATGTTCCAATTTTATTTTTATTTACAGATCTTTTAAGTTCCATTATTTCTGCTGGAGGTACATGCCAGCCATCTTCTGAATCTCCTATTTCTAGCTTATCATTATTTCTTATTTATTTACAAAATAACTATAAAAAATTATTTATTTTTTATTTTTTTTTTATTACATTCTTTTTTGAATTGGTTTTGAGCTTGAATATGATGTCTTTACAAAACCTTTTTTTGACTGCTTTTTAAAGTCCAAATCATATTCAAGTAAATTCCTACACGCAACTGAAAATGTCTTTATCAGCTTGAGCTCTGTTTCATTGAATTTTTTTGTCTTCTTATGAATATGATCATCGTCTACTCTAAAGTTTGTATCTATTGGTTCATTGTTATCGATTTTTTTTAGTGTTATCAATATCTCTTTAACTAATAATTTGCACGCTTAATAATATTTTAAACTTTAATTTTTTTTAAAAAAGAAAATCAAAAAGTTAAAGTATTTTTTTTTACTTTCACATTTTGTTGGTTTATGTCTTAAGCACTCGATATTACCGAGTATATAAATAGCTAATATTAAATTTAAAAATTTCATTTTTTTTTTCATTAAAAATATTTATTTTAAATATTTGTTGTTTTAAAATTAATAAAATCAGTATTTTTTTTTATTTTAAAATAATTAAAATTATGATAAATTTTTATTTAAAATTGATTTTTTTTAATTTTTAAATTTGAGTATTTTTGAATTAAGATTAAAAACGTTTTAGCAAAATCTAGAAATTGTTTAAAATTATTTTTTATTTTAAAAGGAATTCATTTTTAATAATAAATAATTTGATTATACAGATTGAGAAAAGAGCAAAATTTTATGTAAAAAAAATATTATTACAAAATGAAGTATATAATTGTAATTGATCATTTATTAAGAAATATAAACTTTTAAAAGTGTAAAAGTAAAAGTTAAAAAATTTTTAAATAATTTTTTTTTTAAATTGAAGCTTTGACTGTTAAAAATAAAAAAAATAAAAACAATTTTTCTGAAAAAAAAATTTATGAGATAAAAAAAACAAGAAAGGGATACAAAGGGTAAAACTAATAATAATATATTAGTAATAAGCTTTTTTTAATATTTAGATTTAAAATTTTTTTTAGCTAAAGTACTTAAAAATTAGTTTATATTTTTTAGGGTTAAGATATCTTGTATATTATTTTGGCAATTGATTTCTTTCTTTAAATAAAACTGCTGAATATAAGATACAAATCTTGCAATAATTTTTATTAGGTTTTATAAACTTAAAACACAATTGAGCAAATGAAAGCTAGTTTTGACTAGTTTTACGAATTGAAAGCAGCAAGCTAGATTTTTAAATTAGTGTTTTAAGATATTGCTAAGTTTTTTTAAGCTAAGAATTATAAAATATATCTTGATAAGTTTTAAATTCAAATATTCAAATATTAAAAAAAAATTTTTTGTTTATCTAGAATAATTTTATCTTGATTAATTGTATATAAGTTAAAAATAAATTTAAAAAACTTAATTTAGTTAATAAATGGGCGGTTTTATCCCATTTATTAAAGATAATAGATTAATTTTTTCTAATTTTTAATAAAAAAATAATTAAAAATATTTTAAAATTTATTTTCAATAGTTCTCAGTTGTGTTTTCCCTAATTAATTTTATGTTATTTCAACAGATTTTGTTTAGAGTTTAAATTAAATCTTTTGGTAAAGCTGCAAAACAAATAACAATTTTCCTCAAAGTTAAGTGTCTTTTAACTGTAGATTTTAAGAAGACAAGTGTTAACTATTAAATTTCTATTAAAGATCTAATAGCTTTTCTCATGCAGCACAAACCAGCAAATTTATTATTAAAAGGGAAAAAAATCATTTCCAATCATTTTAAAAAATAAATATATTTTAGTCAAACAAATTAAAGAATTTAAAAATAATAAATTTTATGTAAGAGAATAATTATTACATAATAACAGATACTAAAATTAAGATATAAGGTTGATATATCTAATTTAAAATGACTAATCTTCTTATCATATTTCAATTGAATTTTTTGTTAATTTGAAAATTAATTTGAGTCATTTGAATATATTTTGAAAAATTGAATCATCTTAATTTCTTAATTAACAACAATAAAATAAAAAATAAATAATTTTTTTAAAAAAATATAAAAAATTTTATTAAAAATTTACAAATATTGCAAAAAATTCATAATAAAATAAAATACAAACTAGATAAATTTAAACTTAAAAGAAATAGTTATAAATTCAAATGAAGGCCTGAAATTGAAATAAAGATTGTTTGAGTCACATTCATTAGTTTGAACGAGAACTTGTCTTTTTACTTTGACAGGCACACATTCATATTTTTGTTGTGTTTTCAAAACATTATGAGCTTTGTTCAAGACAGCATGTTGTATAGTGTATGGATACTTATGAGTACGATATGTTGTTTTTAAATGATATTCACACGGAGTCGAATGATAAACATTTTTTATCAAGTCATAATCTTGATTAGAAATTTTTTCTTCTGATGATTGTTCGTTTTGATTATTATTATTATTATTATTATTATTATTATTATTATTGTTAATATTTCTATTGTAAGAAAGTTGAGATAGATTTAAATTATTAACGAAATGCTTTGTATATTCTATTCTTAAATATTCATTTGGAGGATGTTTACATTTAATAATTAACACTTCATCTGAATTTGAGATCGGCTTTGACTGGTTTATTGAAATCAAGTTTAAAACTAGAACTAGATTTGTATAAATATATTTCATTCTTTTTTGTTTATTGCTTTAAATTGAATATAAAATTATTAAAAAAAAAACTTCTTATTTATTTATAGAGAAATTTATTTATTAGAATTTCATTTTTTTTCATCGGGATTTTTCTAAAAATGAAATTAAAAATGATGAAATTAAAATATTTTATTTCAAAAATCATAAAAAGTGGTTTTTACCTTTAAAAACTTTATCTTAAAATTAATAGATAAAAAATTTTTTATTATTAAATAATTACTTATCGTTTGGTTTCAGTTTGATTTAAAAATTAAATATTGTAATAAAAAGGAATTTATTTATGGAAAAAAAAAACAAATTTAGATAAAAGAAGCCATTTATGAATATACTTTTAGGGTTCGTTTAAATAAAATATGATCTTATTCTATTCCATAACCATATATAAAAATATGTACAATAAAAATAACATTAGACTGATAGGATTATAATCTACTGAGTTTTCTAGTGTTTAAAATCTATTTGCTTTGCTTACTAAGTCCGTTTGGGTCTATTAATCAGCTCACTATTTTAGCTCAATCTCCAAATTCTGTATTAAAATATAATTAATTTTAATATGACAATTAAAAAAAAACTGAAACAAAAATAAAAATTATCTTTAAAAGAATATTTATTAATTTAAATAACACACTTTAAATGACATAGTTATATAAACAATTATCTATAAATTTTGTCGTTTGATGATAAGTCTAGATATAAAAAAGAAAAAACCGCAATTTTATCATTTAGCTTTTTATTTTAAACGAACAAATCATTAACAAATCAACTTAGTAACAAAAATTGCATTGTTTATTCTTTTTTATCAAAAAACAAAAATTGATTAAATAATTTCTAAAGATGCATGGAAATATAAAAAAATTTACATTTGAATTTGAAAAGCTATTTGATTATGAAATGTTTACAGGTGGAGTTAAAACGCAATCAAGAAAAGTGAAACTCAAGCAAAAGTTAAAAGTATAGTTATGTAACTAAATCTTCTTCAAGATAGACGATACTGTAGGGTTTATATGTCAGATGATTATCATACTCATAACCAAAATAGTACTAATAAAATATAATCACAATCATTAAAATCTAGTATAGCTTATATAATTGTTTGTGTAGATGGTACTTATAAGTTATTGTGGTAAGGCTTTCCAACAATTATAATAGGTCCAAAAGACGAAGCAAAACAATTCCACTCATATGGTGTTTCATTGTGAAAAAATGAAAAAAAAAGATGATTATGCTTTTACTTTTTCATCTTTAAAAATCAGCAATATTTTATTTAATTATGAATTCCAGTCATCAAGTTTGTTAGCAGATGCTGCAGCTGCTATTACAAATGGATTCAATAAAGTAATCGATACTCAATATGAAAGAGTAACATGTTCAGAACATCTGATTAGAAATGTTGATTCAAGATTAAATACATTAACAGACTCGAAACAAAAGCAGCAAATTCAAATTTTAAATAGTTTTAAAAAAATTTATAAACTATAATTTTATCTAATTTAAATTCAATTAAAATAAAATTTTTATCTTTTTAAATCAGAAAACTAAAATCGAATGATTGATGAAATGAAAAAGAAAATTTTGAATTCTAAGATGTAAAAATTTTATTTGTTTCCTTTTATTATATTTAATCAGTTTATTTAAAATTTTTTATTTAAACAAAAAGTTTTTAAATTTTAAATTTGTTTCCAAGTTACTTTAAATATCCAAAAAATTTTTTTTAAATTTCGGAACAAATACATTTTAAGCAATAAATGAAATTATTAAACAACAAAAGTTAAAAAATTAAAACAAAGATAAACAAAAATTTAAAATTATTATTAAAGTAATTATTTTTTTTCAGAAATCAAAATTTCTTTTAATTATCATTATAAACCATAAAATCGTATAGTTTTAGCAAACAGTTAATTAAGCTATGACAAAAAAAAAAAAAATTTTTTCAAATTGATGTGAATTTAAATGAAATACTTTCTGTTTTATACATTTAGAATGTTTTTATTAATTTATTAAACTAAGAACCTGTATTTCAAATACCAATATGTGTTAAATGCAATATCTATCTAAAAAATTTTAAAAATTATTATCAATGAAATGAACTAGGGCATATTTTTGAAGTTTTTTAGTTTTTATTCAAATTATAATTAAATAATTAAAGTTTGTGATTGCTTCTAATTGAAATATTTGACAATATAAAACTAAGATAAAAAAAAATTTCTTAAAATTACTTAAATTTATTTAAAAAAATTGGTAAATTTAAAGTTTTATTTCTTTTAGTTCTATACTAAAAGATCCTATAAGAATGTTAATCAAAAAAAATATAAAATTTATTTAAAGAAATTAAATAAATTTTTGTTTGTAAAATTGTGTTTTTAATAAAACGCAGTTTATTTGATGACATTCCGTAAATATATTATTTTATTGATTATAAAATATAATTACGAAAAATAACTAAAAAAATATATTTACTTCCTTTTTAATAAATTTTCAATTTTTTATAAAATCTTTTTTAAAAATCATTCAATACAATCAAAAAATATAATTTTAAAAAAATTAATTTGAAGTAATTTAGTTGCTGAATATAAAAGATAATGAAAATTTTATATTTGATAAAATATTTATGCTTTTTAAAATTTGGTTTGTGCATTAACGTTCAAAGTATAAGTTTAAAGTTAATATCCTTAATTATTTTTTTCAAAACCCAATTTTAATTATTTTAAGATAAAATTTTTAATAAATGTAAAAAGAATATATTAGAAAAGAATGATAATTTGATTTGTTTAACTGAATGTTCAAAATATGAGAATTGCAATTTGGTTTCGATTGATCCAATCACACGAAAATGCTTTTTATCTTCTGAAACGTATTGTCCAACTGGCTCAAATATATCCGAAACTTATTATTCAAAGAGGTTTAGAAATATAAATCATTAAATATTTTTAAATAAGCATAAATTTTGTAAATATTTTAATTTAAAGAAAAAATATTCAAAATAATTGGTCATTGTTAACTACTTTAAATAATCATACGAATGCAGTTAATGCATTAAGAGTTTTACCAAATGGATATTTAGCTAGTGGATCAGCTGACAATACTATTAAAATATGGAATCCAAATGATTGGTCATTGATAACTACTTTAAATAATCATACGAATGCAGTTAATGCATTTATAGTTTTAGAAAATAGATATTTAGCTAGTGGATCATCGGATGCTACTATTAAAATATGGAATCCAAGTAATTGGTCATTGATAACTACTTTAAATAATCATAGTAATGCAGTGAATGCATTAACATTTTTACCAAATGGATATTTAGCTAGTGGATCATCGGATAATACTATTAAAATATGGAATCCATATAATTGGTCATTGATAACTACTTTAAATAATCATAGTAATGCAGTGAATGCATTAACATTTTTACCAAATGGATATTTAGCTAGTGGATCAACGGATAATACTATTAAAATCTGGAATTCAAATGATTGGTCATTGATAACTACTTTAAATAATCATACGAATGCAGTAAATGCATTAATTCTTTTACTAAATGGATATTTAGCTAGTGGATCATCGGATAATACTATTAAAATATGGAATCCATATAATTGGTCATTGATAACTACTTTAAATAATCATAGTAATGCAGTGAATGCATTAACATTTTTACAAAATGGATATTTAGCTAGTGGATCAACGGATAATACTATTAAAATCTGGAATTCAAATGATTGGTCATTGATAACTAGTTTAAATAATTCTACTTTTTCGGTTAATGCATTAACTGTTATACAAAATGTATATTTGGCTAGTGGATCAAATGATACTACTATTAAAATATGGAATCATATATTACATTAAAAAATATATAACTGCTTTTTCATTTTTTTATTTTATTTCTTTTAATTATTAATCAATTAAAAAAATATTCTTTTTATTTTAGGTTTATTTTTTAGTTTTATGACTTTCAGAATGTTTTTGATCTTTTTAAAAATTATAAAATTCATCATTAAGTAACCATAATAAAAATAACATATCTTTAAAATATATTTGAATTCCAGTGGTTCTAAATATCTAAATAAAAGAGCTAAAAAATATTCCAAAATATCTCTATCTTATCATGATGATTTGATTCAAGCTTAATAGAAAATAATTTTATTTTTATAAAGTTATTCATATTTTTAAAAAATTTAAATTACACAAAATAGCTTTTTACTTATGTTTTTAAGTTTTGTTAATCTAAATAATTTATATTAAGTTCTATAAATCAATATTACAACATTATTAAAAATTAATAATTTGCTAAATTTGCTTTTTAAAACAAAGTTATAATGAAATTATTAATCAAAATTTTAATTTTAAATTGTATCAAAACTATTTAGCATTTTCAAATAAAAAAAAAAAAATAAAAATAGTTAGATAAAATTTTTAAATAAAAATTTCCTTAAAGTCTAAAACAAAAAGTGTAAATTGTTTTAAAATTAAATCTTTGTAATTCAATTTTTTTCTGATTAATATCTTTAGAAGTCTCTTAATTGTGATTAAATTTTGAAATTTTAATTGAATTATATTATAAATTATATAAAATTAAGCAACATAAAAAAAAATAATTTAACCTTGTGCTTATTAATAGTTTGAATTAACTTTAATTACATAATTTGCTAAAAGAACATTTTTTTATTTTTTAGTTTATTCGAAGCATTATTTATTATCAATTTAGAAAATCTATTTTAAGAAAAAAACAAGCCTCATTATTTCACGATCCACTTGTTATTTTATTGTTTTAAAAAAAAAGAAAAAAATTCTAACCTAAAACACTAATTAATTTAGGCCAAGCCAAGCCAAAACCAAATAAATATATATATATATTTAAATTTAAATGAACATTTCTTAATTTAAATATAAATTTTGAAATTAAAACCTCTAAATTTAGAATCATTAGTTAATTAGAAAAGAAATAAAACAAAAAAAAAATAACAAAATTTTATATTGTTTTAATTTATTGTGAAATTTAAAATAAAATTTTTGTAATTTATAAATACAAATTAAAAAAAAATAAAATAAAATGCAATTTGATTTAAATTCAACTTCTGCTTCACCTAAACCGATTGTAAACACGAGCAATATGAGACGAAGATTTTCATTGCCTGAGCCTCAGCCTCAACAACTTGGAGCATCTCAAAAGTATTCATTTTTGAACAAGCAACCACCTCCACCTCAACTACAGCCACTTCTTCAACAAAGTCAGTTGATTTCAACACCAGATTTATTCTCAAATTTTGACTCAAATCCGTATGCAAAGCTTTTACAAAATCAACTACAACAACCAGAAGATAATTTAACTAGTCTATTGAAAATCTATAATCAATATCAACCTATTGATTTAAGTCCTCCAATTCAGGATTTAAATGAACCTTTTAATAGTTTATTTTTAAATCAACAAAAAACACTTTTTCAACAACAACAACAACAACAGCAACAGCAAAATTTGATTAATCGACGTAGATCTTATTGTGTTGGTAATACAACTTTAAGACCAGTTTTAGAATCTAGATCAACTTCTCCATTTCAATATCATCAACAACAACAGCAACAACAACAACAACAACAAGAATTAATTCAGCAACAATTAATAGAACAAAAATTAAATTTATTACAAACAAATTCAGTATTCATGTCACCTCAATCAACACCTCAACAAACTAGAAAATTGTCTCTACCTGTAGCTCAAAATTTTGATTTAACCAAGTCTAGACTCAGAGCTTCAAGTATGAGCTCAATGGAAAATAAAACTTTATTCACTCCGATTTCTCTTCAAAATAAATTAGACACATTTGAAGAAAAACTTGCTACTACTGGTAATATATTTCAACGCAGAGATGACTGGTACATTTTGAATCGTTTACCAATTAATAAACAAAATACAATTCATATTCGAGTTGAAGATGAAGGTCCATATGGTAATGACGAAACTAGATGTTTTGTTTTATCACATTTTAGTTCACTTGGCATAAAAGAGTTGTCTTGTATATTTTGTGGATGTGATTTAATAATTTATGATCGTTTTCCATTAACTGATGGCACTTTATTTGTTAGTCCGTTTATGTACGATAAACTAAAATCTGTTCCAGCTATAGTTTCAAATAAACAACAGTATATAAATGGGGTTTGTGTTAATTGTCTAAATGGTGATAAGAATCATGAGATTAAATGCAAATGGTGTAAAAAATCATGGAGCTCAATTGGTGGTTTTTCATTACAAGTTGGTACTTTGTATAAATATGATATTTTTGCTGCGTTTCCATGTTGTCAAAAGAGATTAAATTGCTTAAAATGTGATAAAAAATTAATCGACTATGAACATGTTCAAGATGAGTATTTTAGTTATTTTTCAGAAGAAAAAGAATGTCTTAATTGTAAGACTAAAGCGTTGCATTTTTTGAGACCATTAAAAGATGTTTATTTAAAATCTCAATGCGAGTTAAACCGTGAAAACAATAAAGAAAATGTTTTGCAAAATAAAAATGAAGACTAATTAATTTAGTTTTAATCTTTTTTTTTTAATATTATTTTACTAAATTTTATTTTATTTTAATTTAATAAAGTTTATTTAAAAAAAAAAAATTTATTTATTTTTAATTATTTTTCTAATTTGAAATTTTTGTTAAAAAAATTTGATTGTTTTGTACTTTTACCATTAATTTATTTACATACAAGAACAAAATTTAATTAATATAGAATTTGCACTTTTATTTTGATTTATAAAAAAAGCTAAAAATTTAACAGATTTTATTTGTTAGATTATAACTATATTAATAATGCTGATGGCTTAGAAACAAAGAATAATTTAATTTGTTTTACTATTTTAATTATTAAACTATTTTAAATAAATAGACACTAATTTCTGATTTATATTTTAAAAATTGATCAATTAAATTTGATTGCTTATTTTCACCAGTATATTCTAAGTTTATTTATATTTTGATGTTAAATTACAAATAGAAAACAATTTAAATTTTTATTAAATATTTGTTCTTTTTTAATTAAAAATATTTATTGCTAAGTAAATTATTTTTTAACTTTTTTACTGAACATTCAGACAACTTTACAAATACATCCTAAGACAGAGTTTTGTATAATACTAATTTTTTCATTGCCAAAAACTATTGGCAGTTCACTTCTACCTTTAACTCTAGTTTTTGCATATAAATTATAAATTATTTTTAAATTTTTTAACTAAAATTTTTATAGAATAATTATTAAATTAAATTTTTTTATTATTTATTAAAATAAAATTTGTAATATTTACATCAGTGTATCATAATAGGATCTGATTCATCCTTGAAAGAATTTCGAAATATTTGATTAACCTTAGAAACATATATGTAATATAAACTTGATGGTCAAAGCCAACGGCCCAGACTGATTATTACTTTATCGAATAAATTAAGTTCAGAATTATAAGTATCTCTAAGTAAATATGTTTCTAGAACCTTTGTTTTTCAGGTTTTATATTAGCTTTATTATTAAGTAAATCAGCCATAATCTAAATATTCAACTTTAAAGTATCTCGCTTAATGCTCGTCAAAAAAAATTTAGTAAATAAATTTCAAGAGACTGCTTATAAAATATAATGAATATTTTCATATTGGATAAAATATACATGCTTTATAAAACTTGGTTTGTGTATTATCGTTTAAAGTGTACGTTTTAAGCCTATCCTTAATTACTTTTGTAATAAAAATATTAAAGACAATAATGATATTTTGATGTGTCTAATTGAATGTTCAAAATATGATTATTCCAATTTGGTTTCGATCCGATTGATCCGATCACAAAAAAATGCTTATTTTATTTTTATATAAATTGTCCAAGTGTTTTAAATAAATCCGAAAATTATTTTTTAAAAACAAAAGATTACATTTGAAAATAAAAAACTGAATTTTTTTTAATTCTAATCAATAATTTATTAAACTTTTTTAAACAATAAAAAAATCTAAACTCTAAAAAATAAAAAAAAAGACCCCAAGTTGTGCTTTATATTTTAAAAATTGATCAATTCAATTTGATCGCTTATATTCACCAATTTTCTAAGCATTCATATTCTGGTTTTAAATTTCTAATAAAAAAAATTTTAAATATTAAGTTATTAAATAATTTTTAATTAACAAAAAATACTTATTGCTAAGCAAATTATCTTTTAATTGTGATACTGAACATTCAGACAACTTTTCGAAGCTATCTTTATCATTTAATTCTAAATTAGATTTAACTTCAAATTGATCTTCATCACAGTTTGATGCTTCAATATCTTTTACTCCTAATTGCATAGCAATTAATTTTGCAACAGCCTTAATTTAGAATTATTTATTAAATATTATTTTAAATCATATAAAATATAAATTCTTACATAAGCATCTTGTAAACTTCCAGAATCTTGAATAATACTAATTTTTTCACCACTACAAGCTTTTCCTGTTTTACTACCACCTTTAACTTTAGTTTTTCCATCATATACATTATCTCTAATTTTTTTTTATTTAATTTAAAACTTCTATATAAAATAATGAATATTAAAATTCTTACTTGGTAAAATATAAGCCAAGATCATAATCTAATTTTGGAAAAGTCTTTAGTACATTTTCAGTTATTTCTTTAGGTGCATGATTTGAATCTATTTTGTTTTCTTTATTGATAAAAGAACTTCCATCCTTTTATTTTTTGAAAATTTTTAAAATATATTTATTAAAATTATATTTGTAAATATATTTACATCAGTGTATAAGAGGTAAGCTATTTTTAAAACAACTTTAAGATCTGATTCATCTTTGAAAGAATTTTGAAATATTTCATTAACCTTTATAATTTGTATAAATAATTAACCAATTTAATAAAAAAAAATTAAACATTACTTTAAGAAATAAATTATAATAGTAATTTTCAACATTTTTTCTAATAAAATTTTTATTATCGCTTTTAAGATTATTGGCAAAATTTTCATAAATTGAATAATCTGTTATAAATGAAAGCACAGCTGTAGCAATTACCGGATCATTATCTTGGATATTTCTTAAAATATAATGCTTATATTTAAATAAATTTAATTATAATATATTTAACTAAGATTTACTTTTTATTAATTAGATGAAAATTACTTTTTTTTATTCTAGATTCATGATTGTATGAATCTGCTTTTTGAGATAATAAAACAATACCAAATAATATTAAAACTTTAATAAACGATTTCATTTTTTTTCTCTTTTAAATAAAATTTAAAATTACATCAAATTATTTATATCAAATTATATTGGCAACATTTTTGAACTTAAAAGATATTTTTTCGAATTTAAATTAGTAAAAAAATTTGCTGTTAAAAAATTTAAATTATTCTATTTAAATTTAGAGATGTGGCATATGAAATATGAAAATTTCCTCTTCTTAAGATTTAGAAGCAAGTTTTAATTTAAGTTTTTAAATTTTGCTAAAATTAATTTTTTTTTCTATATAATTTAAAACTTAACTATATTTCAAATAATAATTTGAATATCAACTAGGAATCATATTTTTTTTTGAATAAAAAAATATCATAATTTTTGTAAAATTAAAACTTAAAAAACTTTTAATGGTTAATGTATTAAACATTTTCATTCAATATTTTATTAGATGATTGATTTCTTTAAAATATATATTTGGTCTCTTTTATTTTCTAAAAATATTGGCTTAACATATACAAATTGTCACATAATAAATCTTGATAGATCAATCTCTTTACATAAGGTATAAAAAAAAGATTAAAATTAACTTAAATAATTTTTTTAAATATTTCTTGGTGACAGATGAACCATCTAGAGAACAATGGTCCAAATTGTACAGAATATTTTAGTCTTTTAAAAGTCAAATTTATTTCTATTTTATTCAAAAATATTTCCTTTATTGCTATTCTCATTTCACTGTGATTCTTGATTTACTATTTCCAAACAGCCAACAAAGATTTACTTTATAATATAATAAAAATATCTCATTTAATTATATTTGCTTTTAGTATAAAAACTGCTATTGTTTATTAATTGATTTAGGATTTAAAATTGTTAAATTATAGAGAATAAGAGCTTATAATATCAATTGAAGAAAATTTAAATTATAAATTTTATTTATAAAATTGAGTCTTTATGTGAATTTAAATTTTACATAAAATATATTTTTACAAGTTGAAATATTTCAACTTTTACTCATTTTACAGATAATTAAAAAGGATTTTGATTTCCTTTGCAAAGAGAATACAAAGTTTTAACAGACAGGTATTATAGGTGTAACAAATTTCTTAAAAGATGTTACATTTTGCAGAACGATTTTATTTCGGCTTGTATTTTACTAAGGTATCTAAATTAATTTAGTTAGTATCTAATAATGAAGTATCTATTTATCAGTATCTAAATCATTTTTTGGGTATCTAATTTAATTTAACTAGTATCTAATTCTTTTTTTTGGTATCTAAGTTAATTTACCAAGTATCTAATTCTTTTTTTTGGTATCTAAGTTAATTTACCAAGTATCTAAATCATTTTTTTGGTATCTAAGTTAATTTACCAAGTATCTAAATCATTTTTTTGGTATCTAAGTTAATTTATAGTTAATGGAAAATAAAATGTAAAAAATAAGGATAATTAAATACTATTAAAAGTTTTTATTTGAAAAAAATAAACATAAAAATATAAATATAAAAAAATTATTGTTTTCTGATTCTATTTGATTTTCTTGTAGCAAATTGGATCTGTTTTCGTGTTTTTTTCTGAGTAAGTTTAGCAGGCTCTTGTAATTCAGAAGATTTACTAATTTGTTGAGGAGGACAATTGGCATTATCCTCGATATTGTCTTCTATATCACTTAAAATTGTATTCTCTTGAAGCTCATTTGGTTGATATTGTAATGCGGAAGCCGTATTGCGCGGACGCCCGCGTTTTCTATTTTGGCCAATAGGGACACTTTTGGCTTGAATAGGGAAATCTATCAGACCTAAACGAACACTAACACCAAGAATATGTTTGCAAATTGAATTTTTCATATACCAACTACAATTGCATGAGCTTTTTTTCCATTCATTTTGATTTATTAGAACAACTCTAATAGATTCAACAAAATCTTTAAATATATCAAAATTTTGGTTTTGTGGTTCTTGTAAAAAAGATAAATAATCTTTACATTGTTGTTTAGATATATCAATCACGGTGCCATGGGGTATGCAATAGAATACATTTTCATCCTTTTTAATCTTTTGGATTTTTTTATTTAGACAATTCCATTCATAAGCTTTTGTCCAATCAGATAATTTAATTAATGGAAGATGTTCAAAATTTTTACAATTGATGTTATTTATATCTTTTCTATCAATCGACCAGCCATAAACTAACTTGTTTTCAACTATATTTTGAAATTGTGAAATAGCCATCCTCTTTCTAATAATACATTCGCTTTTAATCGACTTATTAGTAGATTCGAGTGCATTATTAGTGCTTGGAAAACCAACCGCATACCCTTCAAACCAACCATAATTTGTTTCGCGAGTCCAAGTCAAGAAGTAATCAATAAAGTCCGAAGCGTTTTCTTTCCATTTATCCAAGAATAAAGGTATACTATATTTAAATAATATTTCATTAGGTAAATTTTGAATTTGCTGAATGTCCATTTTTAACAAACCTTTGGTTTTGTTATCATATTGTTTCATTGCGTTTTCAAAATTTCTATATACATGAGCCCAGCATGTGATCCTTTTAAAAGGCAGTCTATTGAAGGCTTCCTGGAAGCCATTAGTTATTGATTCAGCGGCATCAGCTAACAAAATTGTTGGTTCATATTTTTCATTAAAGATTTTTTTTAAAGCATCTTTAATTGCATTAAAAAAAAAACAAAAGTCATCTTTAGTTTCATGTTTAGATAACATCAAGCCAAAAGGGTGAAATTGTTTAGCTGAATCTACGGTGCCTGCAATCAATACAGGAAAATTTTGCCACACAAGTTTATAGGTAGAGTCAGTAGCTATTAGACTATTTTTGAGTGCAAAAGATAATAGTCTTTTAGTTGCCATGACAACTCGGAGACTTTCAAGTTTATTTTTATTTAATTTATAGTCATAGCTTAAAACAAAAACTTGATCCTGATCATCTGGAATATTAATACGTTCTTCGCACCAAGTTTCCCATTCATGAACTGGTAAAGAGGCTTTTCCATATTTGTCCTCCATGTATCGTTGTTTTAAATTGTAAAGCTGTTCTTTTTTGATTTGTGGTAAATTTAGATGTTGTATTCTACGTAAAATTTCTGCCGGCTTTGTAATTCCTTTTAAATAAAAATTAATTATGTTGTTAAATATTAATAATAATTATATATGTTTACCTAATTCAAACATTTCAATTATTTTATCTTTTGTTTCTTTGGGAAGAAAGTGTGAGTTTATTTGCTCATGCTGATGTTGATCAGTTGACAAATAAATTGTCACTTTTTCGTTGTCGTCATGAAGTAACAAATACAACTTTTTGGGGCAGCCTTTTTTGCAATCGTAAAAAATTTTTTCTCCAAAATTTGTTTCTTTGCGATCACCTCTAATCCATTTAACTTCATCAATAATGCCATCCATATGTTCCTTGGCACTTTTATAATCATCGAATTCTTTGTATACATCGTATACTTTATTTTTACCTCTGATTTTTTTTTTTGGTAATTCCAAATCTGAATCTGATTCTATGTCTGTATCTTCTCCAGTTCTTATTGGATTAAGATAAGAAGATGATGATTCAGTTTCTGAATTCATTTTTTTAAGTTTTACAATTTTAGTTTTTTTTATTAATTTTTCTTTAAATAAATACTAGTCAGATAAATTTAGATACATGATCAATTAAATAAGATACTTAATAAATTAAATAAGATTCTTGATAAATTAAATTAGATACTTGATAAATTAAATTAGATACTTAATAAATTAAATAAGATTCTTGATAAATTAAATTAGATACTTGATAAATTAAATTAGATACTTGATAAATTAAATTAGATACTTGATAAATTAAATTAGATACTATTAAATTAAATTAGATACTGGATAAATTAATTTAGATACCAATTCAATATAATTTTAGATACCAACTGTATTAATTTTAGATACCTAGATAAAAATATTCCGTTTTATTTCATCTAGAAAAAAAGTTATTCAAATTAATCTGAATTGAAATTAGTGCATTGAAATGCACTTCAGATAGCCTGGTTTTAGACCTTAAAATTTCTGTATTATTGATGTGAAGAAGTTACATTACGTCTAGTATTTTTTACTTGTTTTTTTGTAAATTAATAAGAATGCTAAATGGGTAAAAATTTCTTTAATAACAACAATGTTAATAAAGTTATTAAATAAATTCGTTCTAGTATCTGATAAGTTTTTAGAATCAAAAACATTTTTCCAATTATTTGTTATCGATCTAGTTTTTTTTGAATTATAAGACATTTTTTTAGAAGAATATTAAGTAGTAAAAGTTTCAATAGTAAGCGGAGTTGAAGAAGAATAACCAAAATTAAATTAATTTATTTGTGGTGAGAAAAATTTTAATAGTGTGTTTGAGATGTAGACTATGTTAATATTCTAAATCAAGATGTTATAAATATTTCATCTTAGAATCATTTATAAAAAATAAAATTATTGTAGTTGATACCTTAATTAATTTTTAGAATATAAGGATAAAGATAAAGATTGGCTACTGAAGGAACACATTTGAATCTCAAATCTAATCCCAATTTTTGAATAAAAGAAATTCTAAAAAATTTATAAAGTAATAAAGTTCTAAAACTATAAACATTAATTTATTCAACTATTTTAAATTAATAAAAAAATTAAAGCTCTTAAAAATAAACAAAAAGACTCAAATATGTTTTAAGAATTATTCAATTTAATTTGATGGATTATTTTCCCAAGTGTATTTTAAGCATTCATATTCTGTTTTTAAATTTCTGATAAAAAAAATTTTAAATATTAAGTTATTAAATAATTTTTAATTGGCAAAAAATACTTATTGCTAAGCAAATTATCTTTTAATTGTGATACTGAACATTTAGACAACTTTTCGAAGCTATCTTTATCATTTAATAATATCAAATGGGTATGTTAGTAGGTAATTCTAAAATCTTTTAATATAAAATCAAAAATTTTATCAAAAACTATTTTTTAGATTAAATTTCCTCCGAAATTCCCTGATTTGAACCCAATTAAAATGGTATGGAACGAAATTAAACATTTTATTAGATCCAAAGAGCCAAAAAATGACAAAAAAGTAATCAGTTCTATTTTGGAATTTCAAAAATTTAATCTAAAAAATAGTTTTTGATAAAATTTTTGATTTTATATTATAAGATTTTAGAATTACCTACTAACATACCCATTTGATATTATTTTTTTTAAGAATTGAAACACAATTATGTGCGCAATGCTTAGGATCATTATCTTGTTGTAGATTAAACTCAAGATTATAAAAATTAGCACCGAAAGGCAACAAGTATTCAGCTAATATATCTTTATAAATTAATTAGTCTAAATTTTCTTTAAATAACTAGTGATGAATAACAATAAATAATTAGGTTTGTTAAAATAATTATTGAAAAATTACAAAATTTACTGCGAACTTTGTTGGTCCTTTATAGGAGATACCACCCCACACATTCATTTTACTTTTAAATTTAAAAGTACTAGGAAAAGTTATTGGTCTTGCCGATCTTAATCTTAAATGATAAATTAGATTATCAAATACTCTTACAGTTGTTTCATCAACTTAAAAAATCTTTTTGAGTATCTTAAAAATAAAATTTAAATATTTTTGGATAAATAATTTTCATTTTTTTTTACATATGTTTAAATGTTTTTTTTCTCCAAAATCATAACTATTGGCAGTTTCGATATCATCTATTTTTCTTTTTAATTTTGGTTATGTTAAAGGACTTTAACTGAGGACTTGAATCTTTTGACTCATTAAATTGGCTAATTTTTTCCAAATAATCAGTTAATGAAATGAGTGATCGTTCTAAAAATGATTTTTTTACGTCTTCATTAGACTCTTTTATACACTTGTGTCAAAAAGATAAAAATAAAAATAAAGTTAATTAAAAGATTTAAAATTTTTGTTTTTATTTTTTATAGATGTCTCAACAATATTTTGACATTAGAAATTGAAAATTCATTATATACTTATTTACACGTAAAAATATATCAAACAAACCAAATATTGATAAATCGCGACAATGTATTTATAAATTGGATGAGTATTGTTCTGAAAATAAAATCAAAGAATTAGCTTTTCCTAAGTATGGCTTTGGTTTAGACAAATGTAATTTGCTTAAAAAGGCGTAATTTTACGTCAAACTACGTAAAAATCTTAGGAAAAATGATCATTGTAAGCTTATTGGTTAAATTTTTAAAAAGATTTCAAATGGTTTTCTAATGTCCAAGAATTTACCTATAAAAATTGGATTCAATATTTATACAAACTGAAGATAGCCATTTATTATTCAAGATCCTTTATATTAAAATTAGATATTCCCAGAGTTGTATAAAATGGTATAATTATTTAATCATCCATATTTTATTATTAATTTTAATATTCTTATTAAAATTGTGATCTAATTCTGATAACTAAAAGATTTCTTGATTGTTTAATAAAAGGAATTTTAAAAAAATAATTTTAAAATAAAAATGATCTTTAGATTAATTTTTAAATTGCTAAAATTTTTAGATTTTTTTTAGTTTATATAGTCAAAAATATTTATAATATTTTATCAGGATTAAATTTGAAAAAAATAAATTGAATTTTTAATTTTAAACATTAATTTATTTATATATTTTAAATTAATAAAAAAATCTAAGCTATAAAATGATACAAATAGGCCCTAAATTGTGCTTTATAATTTAAGAATTGATCAATTTAATTTTCAAGATTAGTTTCACCACTATCTTTTAAGCATTCATATTCTGGTTTTAAATTTCTGATAAAAAAAATTTTAAATATTAAGTTATTAAATAATTTTTAATTGGCAAAAAATACTTATTGCTAAGCAAATTATCTTTTAATTGTGATACTGAACATTTAGACAACTTTTCGAAGCTATCTTTATCATTTAATTCTAAATTAGATTTAACTTCAAATTGATCTTCATCACAGTTTGATGATTCAATATCTTTTACTCCTAATTGCATAGCAATTAATTTGGCAACAGCCTTAATTTAGAATTATTTATTAAATATTATTTTAAATCATAAAATATAAATTATTACATAAGCATCTTGTAAACTTCCAGAATCTTGAATAATACTAATTTTTTCACCACTACAAGCTTTTCCTGTTTTACTGCCACCTTTAACTTTAGTTTTTCCATCATACACATTATCTCTAATTTTTTTTTTAATTAAATTTTTTATTTAATATTATTTAATATAAAAATTGTAACTTAGTAAAAAGTAAGCCAACATCATAATTATCATCCAAACCTGGAATTTTGTTTTTTACATTTTCTCTTATTTCTTTAGGAACATGATTTAAATCGACTTTATTTGCTTTATTGAAAATATAACTTTCAGGAATATATTCCTTTTATTTTTGAAAATTTTTAAATATATTTATTGAAATAAGATTTATAAATATTTACATCAGCGTATAAGAGGTAAGGAAATTTTAAAACTATATTAAGATCTGATTCATCTTTGAAAGAATTTAAAAATGTTTCATTAGCCTTTATAAATTATATAAAATAATGAAATTGAATTTAAAAAATAAAATTGAACAAAAATCTTATTACTTTTTGAAATAAACTAACATAATATTTTTGTAAATTTTCTACAATAAGACTTGTATCTTTAGTGTTAAGATTTTTCGCTATATTTTCAAAGATTGAATAATCTACTATACATAAAATTACAACCTCAGCAATCAGCGGATCACTATTTTGTATATTTCTAAAAATATAACTTATATTTAAATAAATTTAAATATTGTATATTTAATTAAGATTTACTTTTTATTAATTAGATGAGAATTACTTTTTTTCATTCTTGATTCATGATTGTATGAATCTGCTTTTTGAGATAATAAAACAATACCAAATAATATTAAAACTTTAATAAACGATTTCATTTTTTTTCTCTTTTAAATAAAATTTAAAATTTCATCAAATTATTTATATCAAATTATATTGGCAACATTTTTGAACTTAAAGATGTTTTTTTTAAATTTAAATTAGTTATAAAAATTTTATCTTTAACAATTTAAAATATTCTATTCAAATTCATAAATTAAAATCTGTGATTTATAAAATATGAAAATCAGATGATTTATTTAGATGAATTGAATTTTAGCTTTATTTATAATTTTTTTAGCGTGTTTAATTTTGTAAAATTATTTGGTAACAACACTCAAATTATTCCATAATAAACCTTACTTAATTTATAGTTATTAATTGATTTAGAATTTAAAATGTCTAAAAATATGGAATCATTACATAACAGTAAGGCCTAAGAAATCATCTTACTAATAATTAGCTAAATAAACAAATTTTAATTTCTAAATTATATTTACAGTATATATATAAATCTAATTTTTCAAACTGTGATTTAACATTTCTGTTTTATTTGAATGTAATTAATAATGTAACTAATTCCTTTGATGAATCAGAAAATTGTAAAAAATCTTGTTCTTCTTTCTCTACTTCTTATAAAAATATACCAATTTGTAATTAAAATTAAAAAAATTTTCATGATAAAAATAAAGTTATATATTTTCAATATGTTTTGGGTTCTAGGAAAATTTAAAAGAGATCATTATAAATCCAAGTCCTGAAGAAGGTTTAATAGCCGAAATGCTTATTTAATCATCTAATTTATCAATAAAATTTTCAAAAATGTGTTAACCAATATAACAATATGTATTAAACTTTCTTATTATTTGACAAATATTTCAAATAGAGATTTTCATAGTACAAAAATAGCAGTAGTGGTAGTCTTTAAAAAAAAATACAAAATCAAAATTAAATTAAAATCAAACAAAGAAAAATTTTGTTTTTAATTTAAAAAATATTTTTTCTTTACCAAGCTGTCACTATTGCTGACTTTTGTTTGTATATTGGCCAATTTGAATATAATCAAAGAAATGGGTTTGGTAAATTTAAATTTATAAATGGATTAAGATATGAGGGTGAATGGAGAAAAGATAAAATGAACGGAAAAGGGAAATTCATTTGGAACGATGGATCATATTATGAAGGTTGTTGGTTTAATGATAAGATGCATGGCTATGGAAAAGAAACATATTCAGATGGTTTATTTGAAGGTGAGTTTAAAAATAGTAAAAAGCATGGGTATGGTATTTTGAATTTTACAAACGGAGATCGATGTAACGGAGATTTTGTAAATGATAAATTTTCTGATTTTGGTAAATTTTATTTCTTTAATGGTAATCGCTATGAAGGCGAATTCGCTGGTGATCAGAAAAATGGTTATGGTAAATTTTATTGGTCAAATGGAGATCTTTATAAAGGTGATTGGAAAAACGATAAAAAGGAAAAGGAAAATTCATTGGATCATATTATGACGGAGATTGGTTTAATGATAAGATGAATGGTTTCGGTATTAGAACATATTCAGATGGTGATTATGAAGGAAAATTTAGTGATAATAAAAGAAATGGGTTTGGCAAATTTATTTGGATAAATGGAGATAGATACGAAGGTGATTGGAAAAATGATGAAAGAAGTGAATATGTAAAATATTTTTTTCGGGACCTGGATTTTTAAATTAATGAAACTAATTTCTTTTTCTAGTTTGATATAAAATGTTTTTTTTTTATCAAATAATAATCCTATCAATGATTCTGTATACTTTTATCACATAAGATTTTTTATCACGCGTGACAAAAATAGTTTTTATAAATAAAAAAAAATTTTAAAAAATCGTTTCGTGTCAAAAATATATTTTTATAAATATTGTAATAAGTTAAAATAAAAAAAATAGAAAAAAATTATGTCAATAATTATTTAATCAAAAATAATTTAATCAGTTAAACTACTACTACTACTATTACTCCTACTACTACTACTATCATTTTCACTAACGCTTGATTCAACATCCTTATTATTTTTTTACTTTTTTTGGAAACAATTTTGCTAAAATCAAAAATTTCGCTAACATATTTTACATAAGTATCAAGGAATATATCTTTATCCAAAAGCATTTTTTTGTAATTAGATAACATGGCATCATTAATTACATATAACTTATTTCTAGGTTGACCTTTTTCATTATTCAAAGCCTTATAATACTTAATAGCTAAATCAACTTCTTCTTCTTTAAATTTATCAATCGTTTTAAATATACTAGGATGGGCAATGCCTAAATGTCTATTAAGTTTGTTGTTGTACCCTTCCAAATTATTATTGGTTCTTGGCGTATTAAAAGTTTCAAAGTGATTCCACATATCGATTGAATACGAGCCTTCAAAATAAGTTCCAACAAAGTAATCTAAAATTTTTTCCACGCCGCTTATTGATGGCTTTTTTTGTATAACTTGTTCGAATAAATTATCGGCTTCATTTAAGGGTACTAAAGCCAAACAACAAAGATTTCTAAACCATTTATTTAAGTTCTCATTATTTTCATATTCAAATTTCAAACCACAATTAACTATCATTTTCAACAAAGATTGGCATAGATGGAAAAGACAACCCTTACTTTGTATACCATCAAAATTATTTTTGAAACTGTTAATAGCAGCAAGTTCAAAATCCGTCATTATATATTTAGGCTGCGAGATTATATTGTTACGCTCACTTTTTATGGCTTTTAATACTATATCATATTCTTTTTCTCTTCTTCTGTTCATCAAAGCATAACAACAAGGTATCATATGGTTATTGTATTATGTATAGTTGATAATAATATTTAGCTGCGCTCTTAAACGTACCATCTGCATACCAGTGAGTAGCTTTTGATAATGCTTCGAGTTGAGTTGGCGAACAAAATACTAATATCTTGTTTTTACTTTTATTTAGAATTAAAAACTTTTCATTTTTGATATTACGTGTATAAATTTCAGTCAACTGTATATCTCTTAAACATTTCGGTAGTTTTGGTACTCCTTTTTTTTTTCTTTTCTCCAATGCTGGTTTGAGTGAAGATAAACTTGGTAAGGTTGTAGCTAATTCAGCATAAGAAGCACTAGAATTCTTTGCAATTTTAGCTTGTTCATCTTGAAATATTTGCCGAGCACTTATATTCGGTTCAGTTTCACATCTAATTTTGCAGTTTAATGTAAATTGACGACTTGTTTGTTCGATTTCAGTAAATGGCTGATGAAGTCGAACCAATTCATGTCCAACATAATGTTTTATTTCATCGTCTGCTATTGAAAGAGTTACTGAACCGGGACAATTATCAACTTTACATAACCAGTTTATTGAATTTTTGTTAACACGATGATCCAAATTTTTTGAATTGTATCTATTATTTGGTATATATTGAATATTTTTTTCCATTTTTGGATAATTTTTTTGACACTTTTAAATAATAATTTAATTTAAATTTAATTATATAAACGTGATAAATTTATTTTTTTTAATTTAACTTTTTAAATTTAACGCATCGTGATAAATTTCTTCTTTTTGGTTTCGTTATAAAAGTATCGTGACAAAAGTATTCAGTACCCTATCAATATGGTTTATATTTTTAATAAAAAAAATTAATTAATTTAATTTTTGTTCAAACTTAAAATAGAATATTATTTTGTTTGTCTTTGAACTAAAAGCCAAAAACTAAAGTTAAACAATTATTTAAAATTTATTATAAATTTAAATTTAAAAAAATATGTCTTTTTGATATCTTCTCAGGCATAAGCTGCTAATAAGAGCATCAAAAATTTCAAGTTCTTCACCAGTGCTTTTTATTTAAGCACATGTTATTGCAATTATTACCCTTCAATATAAATATAAGTTAGTATAACTTTATTCTTTATAAAAGAAACCAGATGATTTTAACACAAAAATGATGTTTTATATAAAAAAGTTGATTAGAATGGATTTTTTTTTTGACATTTTAAATTGTTTCTAATTTTTGTATTTTTATCTATGTTTAATTTTGGGCTTAAATTTTATTCAAATAACTTGATTATAATTATAAATATTTTAAATTTAAATGATAAAATAAAAGATTTTTGTAAAAAAAAAATGAATTTTGAGAAATTTAAAACTTTGATTTAAATCTGGTAAAACTGATATTTTGAAAAAATAGAAAAACATCTAGTAAAAATAAAATTTTTAAAAATTTTTCTAATTTAATAATAATGGTGAATCTATAATTATTAATTAAATGAAAATAATGAACCATTTTTGGAGACAAATTGATAAAACACATGGTTTTGGCAAAAGAATAGATAATAATCAAATTGATTTTATGAGGCCACTTTAAAACTTTATTTTAGGTTTATTGCTGTTTTCATTTACCTACAAGAACAAGAACCAATTTTACTTAAATAAAACAAAAATCAATCAAAAAAGTATAAAATCAATTCAAAAATGTTTATTTGGCTAAATAATTTAATAAGTAGAATTTGAATTTTAAATGTATTTAATAGTTTTATATTAAAATATTTAATATGTTAAATTTTAATTTTAAATTAATAGAAAAGTTTTTTATTCAATTTATAAATAAAGTTTAAATTTTATATTATTAAGAATTATAATTTATTTATCAATTTATATGCAATAATAAATATGTAATTAAATTCTGCTTTATACTTTGAAGAATTGATCAAATTAATTTTATAGATTTATTTCGCCAGTATCTTTTAAGCATTTATATTCTGGTTTTAATTTTCTAATGATAAATATTTTAATTATTAAATTATTAAATAAAATTAATTTTTAATTAACTAAACATACTTATTGCTAAGCAAATTATTTTTTAATTGTGAGACTGAACTTTTAGAAAACTTTTCAAAGCTATCTTCAAATTGATCTTCATCACAGTTTGATGATTCAATATCTTTTACTCCTAATTGCATAGCAATTAATTTGGCAACAGTCTTAATTTAGAATTATTTAAATTATACTTAAAACAATCAAATAGAAATTCTTACATAAGCATCATCTTGTAAATTTCCAGAATCTTGAATAATACTAATTTTTTCATCACTACAAGCTTTTCCTGTTTTACTGCCACCTTTGACTCTAGTTTTTCCATAATACACATTATCTCTATTTTTTTTTTAAATTAAATTAAAACTTTTATATAATAATGAATTTTAAAATTTTTACTTGGTAAAATAAAAGCCTAAATCATAATAATAATCCAACATTGGGGAATATTTTTTTACATAATCTCTTATTTCCTTGGAAACATAATTTATATCGGCTTTATTTTTTTTATTAAAAAAATTATTTTCAGGAAGATCATCCTTTTATTTAATTAATTTTTGAATACTTATTAAAACAACTTTAGAATTTGTAAATATATTTACTTCAGGGAATAAGAAGTAAGTAAATTTTAAAACAATTTTAAGATCTGATTCATCTTTGAAAGAATTTATAAATGTTTCATTAGCCTTTATAACATATATAAAATAATGAAATTGAATTAAATAAAATTGAACAAAAGGTTTATTACTTTTCGAAATAAATTAATATAATATTTTTCCATATTATCTCCAATAAGACTTACATCATCAGTTTTAAGTTTTTTCGCTACATTTTCAAAGATTGAATAATCTGCTATACATAAAATTACAACTTCAGCAATCACTGGATTATTGTTTTGTATATTTCTAAAAATATATCTTATATTTAAATAAATTTAAATATTTTATATTTAATTAAGATTTACTTTTTATTAATTAGATGAGAATCACTTTTTTTTATTCTAGATTCATGATTGTATGAATCTGCTTTTTGAGATAATAAAACAATACCAAATAATATTAAAACTTTAATAAACGATTTCATTTTTTTCTCTTTGAATAAAATTTAAAATTACATCTAATAATTTATATCAAATTATATTGGCAACATTTTTGAACCTAGAAGATTTTATTTTTCAAATTTAAATTATTTAAAAAAATTTTATATTCAACAATTTAAAATATTCTATTTTAATTCAGAAATTCAGAAAGCTGTGATTTATAAAATATGAACATTTTTGTAAGTATAATTTAAAAGAAAGTTTTTAAAAAAATCAATTATCTATTTAAACACTACTTCAAATAACAATTTGAATTTTAAATTTAACAAAGAACCATATTTTTTTTAAAATAAAAAGCTCGCATAATTTTTTTTGTAAAATTACAACTTAAAGCAATTTAAATCATATTTATTACAAAGAAACTGCAACATTAATTAAGGTATTAATAAAAACAAATTTTTAATGACTTTTAAATAAAATTAAAAATTTTTGCAATTAGTATTAAAAAAATAAAATACAAATATTTTTTGAGTGTGTTCTTCTTGAAACAGTACTTGATGGTTTATCTAAATTGAAAAAACAAAATTTGATGATTTTGCAACTATTTTATAATTCAAATTGTTGGCTATGAGTGTGCTCTCTTGTGTCAGAATTAAAATATCCGTTTCCATGATATTTACAACTAGAGTTGATTTGTAAAATTGACTTATTTGTGACATTATTAACCACTGATTGTTCATTGGTTTTGTATAAATTAATTTTTTGTAAATTATTTAGAAATGATTCTACAATACAAACAAAAACTAACTTTTAAATTTTTTTTTCTCTCCTCTTCCTCTCTTTTTCCTTTCTTCTTCCTTCAATGGCGTACTTGGTCTTATACAATCCTGACTCTATTTTCAAATAAAAATCGAAAAAACTGAATTCGTTTTTATAAAGAATTAATCTGGCAACAAAAAAATTTATAGTCCAAGTAAAAATTACAAAAGGCATTTTAAATTTAAGAACTGTAAATATTGTAAGAATTTTATTGAATTTTTAACAATATAATAATTTTCATGTTAAAAATTTTACTTAGTAAAATATAAGCTAACATCATAATAATTATACAACATTGGAGAATATTTTTTTACATAATCTCTTAATTCCTTGGAACAATAATTTATATTGGCTTTATTTTTTTTATTGAAAAAATTATTTTAAGGAAGATCATCGTTTTATTTAAATAATCTTTGAAACATCACTGTAAAAGAGGTATAAGCTAATCTTAAGGCAACTTTAAGTAAAATAATGCAATTTAACCGATGGTTTATTACTTTATAAGAAATATTTTAAGTGAGAAAAGTCATCGATTTAAAAATAGCTAGAGAGAAATAAATAAATTCTTCGATGTTTGGTTTCCAGAAACTTTTCTAAATAGAATTAAAGGCTTTTATTACGATTTCATTTTTTTTCTATTTGAATAAAATTTATAATTATTTCTATCAAATTTTTATTGTCAACATTTTTGAACCTAGAAGATTTTTTTTCAAATTTAAATTAGTTAAAAAAAATTTTATGTTCAACAATTTAAAATATTCTATTAAAATTTAGAAATTAAAAGCTGTGACATCTCTTTTAAAAATGACTGAGAAGCAAGTTTTAATTAAATTTTAAATTTTAAATATTAAAAAATCAATTTTTCTTTTTTATAATTTACAACTTATTTCAAATAATCAACTAGGAATAATATTATTTAAAATAAAAAGTTCTTATAATTTTTTATAAACCTTTAAAAGTTTTTAAAGTTAAAACTTATTATAAACAAAAATTTCATTTCACTTAGGGTTTTAACAAATGATTTTTTTAAAAATTATTTTCATCCTAAACAACTGAATAAAAAACAAATTAATTGAATAAAAAACCTTTTTTAAAACAAATCTCTTGAGATATAATAAATATTTCAAAATTTACTGATATCGAATTGGGTTAAATTAAATTAGGCTAAAATTTATTAAAAAGTTTAATATAATAAAATATAAATGTGAGTTTAAACATAATTCCATATTTTGACTGTATTATCATCTGATGCACTAGCTAAATATCCATTTTCTAAATTTATTAAAGAATTAACATGTCCTGTATGACTGATTAAGGTTGTTATTAGTGACCAATCTTTAAGGTCCCATATTTTTATTAAATTATCATCTGCACCACTAGCTAAATATTTATTTTCTAGATTTATTAATGAATTTATCTTTTTTGTGTGACTATTCAATGAAGTTATTAATGACCAACTAGAACAATTCCATATTTTAATTGTAAAATCATCTGATCCACTAACTAAATATTTATTTTCTAAATAAATTAATGAATTTACCTTTTTTGTGTGACTATTCAATGAAGTTATTAATGACCAACTAGAACAATTCCATATTTTTATTGTATCATCATCTGACCCACTAGCTAAATATCCATTTTCTAAATAAATAAATGAATTAACATGGCCTGTATGGCTTGTTAAGGTTGTTATTAGTGACCAATCTTTCAGATTCCATATTTTTATTAAATTATCATCCGCTCCACTGGCTAAATATTTATTATCTAGATTTATTAATATGTTAAGATGTCCGGAATGACCAATTAAAGTTTTTGCTAATGACCAACTAGAACAATTCCAAATTTTGATCATATTATCATCTGCACCACTTGCAATATATCTGTTTTCTATATTTATTAATGTTTTAACATTACCGGTATGATCGGTTAAAGTTGAAACTAATGACCAACTAGAACAATTCCATATTTTAATTGTAAAATCATCTGATCCACTAGCTAAATATTTATTTTCTAAATAAATTAATGAATTAACTTTCTTTGTGTGACCATTCAATGTAGTTATTAATGACCAATCTTTCTGGTTCCATATTTTTATTGTAAAATCATCCGCCCCACTTGCTATATATCTATTTTCTAGATTAATTAATGTTTTTATATTTCCAGTATGATTGTTTAAAGTTTTAACCAAAACACCATAATTAAATAATGAACTTTAAAAAGTGAATAATGTTTTAAATAATTTTATTAAAAGATGATTTTATAAAATAAAATACTTTAAATTGTTTGTTTTTTTTTTGTATAAAAATAAATCTGAATTTGTTCCCATATCAAAATATTCTGATTCATTAAATAAATTACATTCAAAATTTCTAATATTTTTTAAAACAGAACCGCAATTAATGTTTTTTGAACATTCACTGATGCATCTTAATAGATTTTTTTGAACAAAATTAATTATACTTGATTCATACTTTGTTTTTGGTATTCTTATGAATTTATTACCTTGAATATTATTTAATATATTTTATATTTTAGATTTTTGTTTTCTAACTTAATATTACTTAATTTTAAAAATCTTCCAAACTGAAATAAAAGTGAAAAGCTTATCAAAAAAAGAATATTCATTTTCTTCAAAATTTATCAAATTTTCCAAAAAAATTCTATTAAACCTATTTTTATAAGCGTTATATATTTATTTTTAAATGGCTTGTATTTTCTTGCTCAGAAAAATAATAAAATGCTCAGATAAAATAAAAAATATTATTTCAGGTAAAAAATAAAATGCCTAAAAAAAAAATTAATCACTCAAAATAAAAAATTTTTTGCTAATTAATTAATAAGTTTGCATTAAAAAATATGAATTGTGACTGGAATTCACTTTCAAATGTATTATTATTAAAATAAAACATTACTTGAAATAAGTTATTATGTAAATTACTATAAAAACAATTATTTGTGTATTCAAAGTTATCAAAAATAATTTAATTAATTAAAATATTAAAAATATTTGAAATAATTATGAACAAATTACCACAATACCAATCTTCAGATGGAAGTTCAGAGATTCTTTAAAAAACATCTAAAACGCGCAAAAATAAATAATGGTTTTTATAAGATGTTTTGATGATGGAACGCAGGCAGAATCTGAAATTAAAAATGAAAAAATACCGGAGTTAGAAATCCAATAATTCAGATGGGTTAGAAATCCAATAACTCAGAAATATCTAATTTTTTCATAGCAAAAATCAATTTTTTCTTTTATTTTTTATCTTTTTTTCCTGAACTAAAAATTATTTTATTTCTGAGCAAAAATTATTTTTTTTCTGAGCAAAAAATTATTTTTTTTCTGAGCAAAAAAATATAAGTCTTTTTAAATTTTATTGTTTTCTTAATTTTATTAAACCAAAAATAATAGGAAATGTACAATGCTTTTCAAATAAAAAATAATGCTTTGCCGATTTTCAAAAATATAATATGACTTATCTAAAAATCGAAATTTTTACAGATTATTATTTATTTATTTTAATAAAAACAATTTTTAAAGAATTTTTATTGAATTTCCTTAGAAAAATTAATTTTATATTTTTTAATTGAAAAAAAATAAAATTCTTTTAAAAATTAATAATTAAATGGAAATCAAATTAAAAAACTTACATCTACTTAGCTCATATTTTTGAAACAAAAAGAAAAACTGTTGTTCAAGTATAAAGCCGAAAAAAAAAAAATACAAGAGAAAAACATAAAGAGAAACATTTCTTTTTAATTTTTTTAAATATTTTATTTATATATACAGTATAAATCTAAATTAAATAAAAGTTTCTCCAATTCTAAAAGAAAAAAATTATAAAAAATTTATTAAAATAAAATTTTTAAAATGTTATTTATTAACAATTTTTTAAAATTATAAAATGTTTATACTGCTTTATTATTTTTATTTGTTTTTAATATTAATATTTTTCAGGTTTATTTGAACCACTTGGACAATTTAATTTACAAGATTTTGAGAATTTTCGTTCAATTGGTTCAAAAATGAAAGCAAATCGCAATTTTCATTTTTGGAACATTCAATTAGGCAAATCAAATTGTCATTTATTAAAAATTTTATCTTTAAATAATTAAGCTTTATGATCAATCAAGTACATATGGCAGGGTCAATTTAAAAATGTATTTGTACATTTTAAAAAATATGCAATATGATTTTTTTTATTTTAATGATTTTATAAAGATATTTGTTCAATTAAAGTTTTTTTTTTTGAATAAAATTTATTTGAAATTTATTTTTGAATAAAATAATGATATTTACGTTTCAATATTTACATTTATATACGTTTCAATCTATTATTATTTTGGTTTACTATAAAAATATTGAATTAATTTTTCAAAAAACAAAACATGTTTTTTTAATTTTATATAAGAAGTTAAAAAAACTTTATTAAAGAAAAATACATAAATTATTGAATTTATTAATAAGTTTTAACTTATATTATTGATTTGAAATTTTTTTAATAAAAATAAATAAAAAACGATTAAACTGACTTTTATTTTTATTGATTGTATTTTTTATATAAATTTATTATATAATTATATATATGTATATATATACTTTTTATTTTTACTATTCTTTTTTTTTTAGCTAAAAAAATTTTTGTAAGTATTAATAAACAAAAAAATCAGTCCTCGTTTGAAAATCAAAAATATAGTCTGTTTAGACACTACTAACTATTTGATTCAATTGTATAGCGACAGAAAAATTAAATTTTTATATCACTTTGAAAAAATGTTTTTTATCAAATAGTTTTATTATATTTATTTAATCTTTTTAAAAAAAGTATACTGTACTAATTTGATACATGGGTTATTACTGAATTTTACTAAAATTTCGGTAAGTAATTATGTCTTTTTAAATTAAAATGAATTGAAACACTTGTATTATTCAGTTTAAATGGTATAAAATTTTTTATATTATAAATGTGTGTATATATTCTTTTTTTTATATTTTTTGTTTGTCCAATATAAAACTTTTTACAATAATTACATTTTATTATATAAATACAATTTAAAGATTTACAATCAGAATTATCTCAAATGGGAAGAAAAAAGTTTACATTATCAAATTTTATGCCTATATCATTATTAGCAAATTTACAAGTTTTACAATTTAAATCTTGACATTTAATATATGAAGAAAAGGTTGTTTTTGGAAATTTAAAATTGTGAACTAACAAGGAATTTAAATTAAGTTGCATTTCATTTATTATTTTGAATTTGAAATCTGAAAAAATATTAAATTTTAAAGCTGTTTTAGTTATTGCTTTCTCAAAAATTTTTTTGAAATTTTTTATATTTTTATCAAAGTTGATTTTAAAATACATCACTTTTTCGCCTTGAATTTTTTTATATTTATATAAAATTAAGTATTTAAATTAAGTATTTCTAATAAAATATTGCAAATTTAGAATGAATTTCAAATAATGCAATAAAGTTTTTTAAAATTTATCTAAAAAAATTTTAATATTAAATAAATTTTAAACCTAAAATTTGAATAAATTTATTATTTTCTGACGCACAAGCCAAAAATCGATTTTGTAAAACTCTAAGCGATACTAAAATAGTATTATAATTATATGTTGTTATTAATGACAAATCATTTGGGTTCCATATTTTAATAGTATAATCTTCTGACCCAGTTGCTAAATTTCCATTTTGTAAAACTGATAAAGCCCTTACAACTCTACTATGACCATTTAATGTTGTAACCAATTGCCAATTATTTGGATTCCATATTTTGATAGTTGAATCAGCTGAACCACTTACCAAATATCCATTTTGTAAAACTTCTAATGCTCTTACTGATCCGTTATGACTTAACTGTGTCGTTTCTGACCAAACAGTTGTATTCCATATTTTAATAATGCCATTCGATGATCCACTTACTAGATATTCGTTTTTTAAAATTGTTAGTGATGTTACTCTCTTTATATTTATTAGTGTTGTTATTAATGACCAATTACTAAAGTTCCATATTTTTATAGTATTATCTTCTGACCCAGTTGCTAAATTTCCATTTTGTAAAACTGATAATGCCCTAACCTGTCCAGTATGATTATTTAATGTTGCAACCAAAGTCCAATCATTTGTATTCCATATTTTAGTAGTATTATCAGCTGAACCACTAGCCAAATATCCATTATCTAAAACTGTTAGTGATCCTACTCTTTCAGTATGATTTTTTAATGTTTTAACTAATAACCAGTCATTTGGATCCCATATTTTAATAGTGCCGTTCGATGATCCACTTACTAGATATCCGTTTTTTAAGATTGCTAGAGATGTTACTTCTTCATTATTATTTAATGCTGTTATTAAAACTGAATATTTTAGAAAAAAATAATATAAATTACAATAAATAAATTTAAAAAAATTTTTGTTTAATTACATAATTTAGAATTCTCTTTTTTATATGAAGCTTTTTTGTAATGAAAAATTTCTACATTAATTGTAATATTGAAATTTTCGCTATAAAAATTACACTTTGAATTTATTGAGTCATAAAAAACTAAAGTGCAATCATCATTTTTTGAACATTCATTAATGCATAATAAATCATTTTTTATTTGTATAAAATTTATCAAATTAAAATTTGATTCTTTTTGAATTGATCTAATTCTCTCAAACACATTACCTAAATTAATGAATATTTGTAAGACAACTTCATAAGATATTCATTAATAAAAATTAAAAAAATACTTTTTGAAATACAATGTCCAAGCTTAAAAATTAATGCTAATTTTATTATCAACAAAATATTCATTTTTCATTAAATCAAAAAAAAAAAAACTAAATTTGCTATTTAATTTATTCTATATTGTTTTAATATTTATCTACGTGTTTTTCTAATATTTACTGTTTCTTTAAATTTCGAAAGTATAGGAAACAAACATTTAAGGGAATTTTTTATTTTATTAATCTATTATTCTGATTGCTTTTTTATATTTATTTATTATATATTTGCTTAATCTATACCGATCCATGATTACATGAAATCGTTCAAAAAAAAATTTTTTTTTCAAATTTAAATTATGGAAGATTGATAATATTATGAGAGCGAAAAGAGATTGACGTAAATAATGTTTTTTAGTCAAAATTAAATTTTATTAGAATTTTTTTAATACATTTTTGAATTGGCAAAAAACCATTATTTTTTAAATCAATAAGAAAATATTAACATTAAATATTTTTATTATTAAAAAGTTTTTGTTTTTTATAACATTTTTCTATTTATTTTTTTATTTTTTGAAAAACAAATAAAATTTTTAAATTCCGATTTAGTTGAAAAACTTTGGATGGGGTTGAAACGCAAACAAAAAAAAGTGAAACACAATCAAAAATCTGGGAAATTCAAGCAAAAAATTTTTTTTTTATTCTCGAGATGAATCGCAAGCAAAAACTGATTAAATCTGGGAAACTCAATCAAAAATTTTTGCATTCTGTTAAAGTCAAGCAAAAAAGAGTAAAACTCAAGCTAAGTGGATGAAAATCAAGCAAAAGTTAAATTTTTTTTCATTTTTTCAATAAAGATGATTGATTATTTTTATTTTTTTTATAAGTTCCACGAAAATTTTTTACCACAAAAATTTAGATTTAATAGATTTTTTTAATAAAAAAGATAAATATTATTTTTTACCAGGATGCCAATTTCGGGCATTTGCAAATCTGAATTTGGAAATTTTTAATTTGAATTAATTTGTTCACGTCTTTATACTTTTGCAGGTCTCATTTTATCCAATGAACCACTAGCTAAATAAATAATACTAATTAAAAGAATAAATGAACAATTGAAAAGCATAAATATAAAAAATTGATTTTAATAAATAACTATTAAAACTAAAAATTCTGTAGATTTTTATAGGAATAAATTTTAAAATTTTAAAAACCAAATTTAAGAAAAAAGGAAAAAATAAAAAATCCTTTGAAGAACAGTGTCTCTTAAGGAAATGTGACTAAAATTTATTTTCAATTTAAAATATCAAAGCAAATTTATATATTTAGAATTTGCTTTGTGCTTAGATTAGTAAATTTTTATTTTTTTAAAATTATCAAAAAATAATTTTTCAAAATTAATATTAATAATGAATTCGAATTATAAAATGATATTGTATAATGTTAATTTTGTGATTGCAATTTATATGATCCAAATTAAATACTTTTGCATTATTTATAAAAACTAAATTATAATTAAATATTTATGTTAAGCCTATTTCTGTTCAAAATAGTCTTCTTCAAGGGATCAATTTACTTTAATTGAATGATTTTAAAATATATAAAATTAAATTTTTAACATTTTTAAAATTATTGTTAAAACTATTAGTATCAAAATAATCTTAAATTAAATAATTTTAAAATTAATTGAATTCTTAAGCCAAATTTAATTTTTTTTAATTCTTTTTGGACTAATTAATTGCTTTTTTAAATTTAGAATTCAATGCCTCAAAGCAATTTGTAGTAAAACAACTTTTATAATTATTTAAGTCTATGTTTAAAACACCTAAAAAAGATTCCTCTGGCCTAATGAGTAATTTTTTACAAATTAAATCTTTAAAACCATAATCTTTTGGTCTGTACACCAATAACAAATTATTTTTTTGTTTTTCAGACAAAATTTTAGAAAAAGCGGGAAAGAAAGCCCTAAATATTTAAAAAAAAAAGCTATTTCATAGTAGTTTTTTTTAAAAAAAGTAGTGTTCATTAGATAGATACATGCCCTAGAACCTATAAATACGGTGTTTACCCTCAAGTTTAATTACATGTCTCTAAAATCGAGTTTTTACATTATTATAAATATATTAAATTAAAAAAATAAATAATTAAAAATTAATTTTAAATAAAAAAAATTGATAGTTAGCAAGGCTTTAGTTAAATGATTATCCGTTACTAAACTAAAACTAACCTGCCATCTTCCTCGAATAATGAAAAATATATATAAATGAAGAAAACCCTTAAGAAGAAGAGAAGAATAGCGCAGGATGTAAAAGAGAGGAAAAAAAGGACAAGTTAGTTTTAGTTTGTTATGTATTATCAATTAAAAAAATCTTAATAAAAAAAAATAAAATTTTTTTTTAGTTTTCTATTAGAATAATAATTAAATAAATATTTTAATAGTTTTATCATTTGATCCACTAGCTAAAAATCCATTTTGTAAAACTGTTAATGAAGCAACCGCAGAGGTATGATTTTTTAAAGTTGTGATTAATGACCAATCATTTGGATTCCATATTTTAATAGTATTATCATTTGATCCGCTAGCTAAATACCCGTTTTGTAGAACTGCTAATGCATTAATCAAACTAGTATGACTTTTTAATGTGTTAATTATTGACCAATCACTTGGGTTCCATATAATTATAATATTATCCCATGATCCACTAGCTAAATATCCATTTTGTAAAACTGTTAATGAAGCAACCGCAGAGGTATGATTTTTTAAAGTTGTGATTAATGACCAATCATTTGGATTCCATATTTTAATAGTGTTATCTTTTGAACCACTAGCTAAATACCCGTTTTGTAGAACTGTTAATGCATTGATCAAATTAGTATGGCTATTTAATATTTTAGTTACTAACCAATCACTTGGGCTCCATATAATTATAGTATTATCCCATGATCCACTAGCTAAATATCCATTTTGTAAAACTGTTAATGAAATAACCGCAGAGGTATGATTATTTAAAGTTTTGATCAATGACCAATCGTTTGAATTCCATATTTTAATAGAGTTATCATTTGATCCACTAGCTAAATTACCATTATGTAAAACTGCTAATGCATTAACTGAAAAAGTATGATTATTTAAAGTTATTACTAATGACCAATCATTAGGATTCCATATTTTAATAGTTTTATCACTTGATCCACTAGCTAAATAACCGTTTTGTAAAACTGTTAATGTTTTTACAGAATTAGTGTGATTACCAATTGTTGTAATTAAAACTGAACTATTTGAAAATAAATTACTTTAAATAAAATAAAAATTTTTTTTTTATTATTTTTAGGGATGAGGCGATTTCGATAATTTCGAAATCGTCGATATTCAATTTTTAGAGCTTATTTCCAATTAATCGTCGATTAAATCGGAGATAATTTAAAACATTTAATTTGATTATAAAAATTTTATTTGAAATTTAATTATACAGTGATGATTTTTTCTAAGATTTTTACGTAGTTTGACGTTTTTTACGCAAATTTACCAATATTTTCATTAATTTACGTAAAATTAATTTTCAAAATTTAGCAATTTTACATCAAAAGGCGCAATTTTACGAAAAATAATGAAAATATTTGAAAATTTATGTAAAAGGCGAAATTCCAAAAAAGGCCCATTTTTAGACCATTTTTAAGACTTTTTTAAAAAAATTTTTTTTTCATCAAATTAAGTTTAAAAAAAAAAAATAAATGTTACGTAAAATAACGTAAAATTGTGTAAAAATTAGTAAAAACCAGTAAAATTTTGTGTGGTATTTTTGTGTGGTATTGGTAAATTTGCGTAAAAAGACGTAATTTTACGTCAAACTACGTAAATAGAAAAAATCATCACTGTATATTCTTGTTTTTTTAACCAAAGATAATTAAAACTTTTAATTATCTTTGGTTATTTTTTTTAGCTTTTGTAAATTATTCATCAAAAATAAAAGAGAAATAAAGTTTTTAGGTTTTCTTAAAATTTAACTTTTCTGTTTTTTAGCGCTTAAAATATCAGTTGAGTTTCTGTAATATTCTTATTTTTTAGTTTCTGTTTTTTTTTATAATCGCGATTTTGGATACTCAAATCGAACGATTTCGATATTGAAAATCGCGCTCGATTAATCGAAATCGACTCATCATTAATTATTTTCGTAATATTATCTTAAATTTACATATTAAACTAAAAATCAAATTACTTTTCTTTTCTTAAATTTCTTAAATATAATGTCACAGATTGATTATTTAAATTTGTTGATTTAAAGTATTCTAATTCATTAAATATTCTACATTTTGAATTCTTTGAGTCATAAAGGACAAAAATGCAATTATCAATTTTTGAACATTCAATAAGACACCTTATATGATTTTTATTTTTCAATTCACCAATTGAATTCATATTAGAACCAATTAGATAATATACACTACCTTAAATATTTAAATAAACACATCCGTATTTTATTTTTAAAATATTTATTTAAAAGATACTTTTAATTGTAATGCAAAATCCAAATTTTAAAATTAACATTAATTTTATAAAATTTAATATCATCGTTTTAAATATTTTCAATTCAACTAATTTTTTGGTTTTTATTTTTTAATTTTAATCAAATAATTATATTGTGAAACTTTACTTTTTGTTTAAATATAGTTTAAAAAATTGAAATTTTTCAACTACTTGTTTTTTAAAATACATTAATTATTTAAAGATTATTTATAAAATGTCGTTGTTTACTTATTCTTTTTTAAAAAAAATTATTCAATTATTTAATTTGATTTTAAAAAAATTTTTAAATTGATTATATTGAAATTTTTATTTATTTTTAATTAATATTTTATAATTAATTTTCAAAAACCTAATAATATTAACTTAAAATGTAAAATAAAAAATACTTTTTGTTAATTAAATAAATTGTTTTTATTAAAATGTTATTTTTAAAAATCGAATTAAATAAAATTAATAAAAAAAAAGATCTAAAAAATATTTTCATATACTTTAAAATTAAATTACATTAGGTCTGTTTATTCTAGCGTTTATTAGTTTAATTAAAAAAAAAGAGGAAGAAATAAATTAAATACAGTTTAAATAGATAAAAATAGAATAAAATGCTAAAAATTTTTTTTTTATAAATAAAATTTTAAAAATATAAAATAAAATTAATTTTAAAATTGGATAAAAATTTAAATAAAATTTTTTTTTTAAAGTCTAACAGAAGGTCTTGGAATAGAAAAACCGCCGGCTGATTTGTTAAGAGTAATTTCATGAATAGGACCACGAGATTTCATAAGAGGAGTTTTCGGAACAAAATTCATTGAATCATTGTCTGAAAAAAGACCATAATTAGAATCAGAGTTTGTTTTATCTAATCTAGCTAGTTCCAGTTTCCTTTTATAATAAATTTAAAATTTAGAATAAAAAATTTTATTTAAATTGTGATGTTCTTTTTACTTTTTATATTTCAAAATAGCTAAATGTCCCAATATAAATCCGATAATTAAAAATATAATACTAGCTACACCAATTATACCTATTAACAATTTACTCTCTTTGCTTTTGCCAAATTTACAATTAGTTTTAACACTTAATAATTTCTCATGATTTAAAAATTGTTCATATTCTGGTAAATAGTCAGAAATTTTTCTTGAACATCCATGTCCTATAAGTGGCTTTTCACAATTACACTCATATGTTTGATTTACAGTTGCACATTGTTTATTTGAACCACATGGTAGAGCTTTAGTTGAATTACAATAGATTGATTGTTCACAGAATTTACCAACTAAACCTGGTGGACATAGACACATTCCCACTGTTTTATCACCTTCAATAACATCAACACAAGTTCCTCCATTTTCGCATTTTATATCATGACACTGAGAATTTTTTTTACAATAAATAATTCTCGGATCACACAAACACTTTCCGTCAACACAATAGCCATCATCACAAGGCACATCTTTGCACAAATCTTTTTTCTTCAATTCACAATAAGTACCTTGGTGTTTTGAGTCACATTCACATTTGTAACCAGTCTCTGTCGGTAAACATATACCATTGTTTTTACACTTGTTAAATAAACACTTAAAATTGACTTTTTCTTCACAATTTTTGCCAACGAAGCCATCACGACATTTGCAAAAGTATCCTTGAGGTTTTGACAAACAAGTGCCAGAGTTTTGACAAGGGTTGATCGGAGAACAATAATCAATCAATTCAGAGCAATTCTTTCCTGTAAAGCCAGGTTCACAATTTTCACATATGTATTCATTTTTAGACAAAGTTTTACATTTACCATTTCGACATGGTTTGTAATAATCACAAAAATCAATTAATTTTTCACATCTAAGACCTGTGTAACGAGGCAAACAATCACATTTGTTACCACCAGCAATTGGTATACAACGATTATACTGATCACTGATACAACTAGTCTCTGGTGCTGAGCAATAATTAATTGAAGATTCACAATTTCTGCCAGTGAAATTTAATTGACAAATACATTTGTATGAATTTAATAAGTCTACACATTGTGCTTTATTTTGACACGGGTTCGATTCACAATCGTCAATGTTTATTTCGCAATATTTACCAGTATAACCTTGCATACAATTACAGCGATAGTTGTTATCCAATTCATTTGGTATACACTTTCCATTTTGACATTCATTTTTAAGACATTTATCTACTTCTTCAGTACAATATCGACCGTAAAATCCCGGTGCACATTTACATATATAACTGTTTGCAACACTAATACAAGTAGATCCATGTGAACATTTGGAATTTTCACAATTGTTAATCACATTCTCACATAGATCACCAGTATATCCTGGTGGACAAACACAAGAAAATTTATTCACTGACGGAACACAAGTGCCCGAATTTTTACACTGATTTTTTTCACATGAGTTTATCAAATTTTCACAGTTTTTACCTTCAAAGCCAGACTTACATTTACACGAGTAGGAAATTTCACCAGTTAAATCGTCCATTTCAAGAACACAATTGGCACCATTTTGACATAAACCTTGATCACATAGAGACTCTTTTTTATCACACAATTTTCCTTTATAGCCATAATGACAAATGCATTTAAAATCAGATGAAGTCTTATTACTAACACAGTCACCATTAGCACAAGGATTAGTCAAACAAGGGTCGAGTTCATTTTCACAAAATTCTCCGTCATGAGTTTCTCTACAAATACAAGATGGATTTAGCACATCACAGAATAGAGTTCCGTTTGTATCACATTTAGAACATAGTTTAGATTTTTCGCAGTATTTGCCCTCGAATATGTCATCACATTTACATTTAAATGAGTTTATACCATCTATGCATATACCATTGTTTTGACATGGTGAAGAAGCACAATCATCAATATTAGTACATGATGGACCACCAAAACCAGACGAACATTTACACACAAAACGATCCTCGAGCTCAATGCAGACAGCTTTGGGATCGAATTTGTTGCATTCAGAATTCAAGCAACGGTCTTTAATAACAAATTCACAATTAGGGCCAGAATACATTGGCGAACATGTACAAGAATGGTTTTTGGGATTCTCTTGTGTTCCAAGATCATTACAAACACCTTGACCAGTGAGCTGATTGCATGGATTCGATAGTTTTTTACATGGTTCATATTTATTTTCACAGTATTTTCCAAAATAGTGTTTATCACATTTACATTCGTATTCCATCAAAATTTCATTTGATGGAACACATTTAGAATTAGCTGAGCACTTGTGAAAACCTTCTAGTTCACATGGATTTATTACTGTTTCACAGAATTTTCCTAATTTTCATAAAATTTATAAAATAATTTTTTAAATAAAATTTGTTTAATTAATAAAATTATAACCTGTATAGCCATATGAACATAGACACTGGTAGTCGTCATGATTAACATCATCTTCTTGTTTAGTCTCTTGTTTAGCATCAAAAAACGGATTTAATAAATGCTCTTTGTTAATACAAATAGCATCGTTTTTGCACTTGTTAAAATCACATGGTGTTGAATACTTTTGACAGAATAAACTAGTTGATTTAGTTTTGTCAACAAACAAGTTTTGTTCGTTGTATGAACAAGTTGAATCATTAATTACAGCACAATCAGAGTCTTGTTCAAAAAATTCTATATTATCCAAACTACCTTCAGCCAATTGAGTCTTTTCATCGGCTTTTTCCAAAATGAACAAAATTCTATAATCATGAAACATCTGTAAACCTATTCGCACTCTAGCAAGCTTCCAGTCTGAACTAGTCTCATTAAAAACTCTCAATACCAAAGCATTATTCAAATCCAAATTCATAAACTCTTTCTCTGTCACCAAACTAACCGTCAATTTGGCAGCATTTTTCAAATTATACAAAAACTTCAAATACTTTTTACTCTTGCTTATACTCGGACTTACCAACACTGCTTTGCCTGGCTCACCACTTTCACTTTGTAATGGCACATGTGCATTCAAATAGCAACTAGTACAAAAGTACTTGTTAAAATCATGTTCATATTTTGGATTTAGATTTTCTCCTTTTACTAACCAACTCAAATCTCCTACATTTTTATACGAACACATGAAATTTTTTTTTGTCTGAAAATAACAATCGCCATTTTCTTCTACAAACGAGTAAAAATACAAAAAGCCTTGATACAATTGAAATTGTGGTGGTGTGTTTAAATAGACTACATCATTGTTATTCTGAGTAATAAATCTAACATTAAGTTCATTCGAACTAGTCACAAAGCTCAATTCAGGATTTGACTTTAGGTCCAAATGACCACATTTAGAATCTATTAAAGTTCCGTTTGATTCATAGAAACTAAGCGAAGCTTTAGAACAAGGCTTTTCACTTAGCAAATCAATTTGTTTTGTATAAACTTGAATTCTTTTTGAATATGGTGCTCGAATGGTCCATTGTTGATCGGTCAATTTGGGCACATAGATTATTGGTTGTGTTAAATTGTTGTAATGTTGTCTAATAAAACCAGCCGGTTGAGATAGAATTTTATTAACTAGAGAATACTCTAGTCTGAAAAGATCATTCAAACCACCCGAGGAATATTCAATTCTGATCATATTGTCTTTGGAGACTATTAAATCAGTATTACGCTCATATAAATAGTCAAAATTAACAGACTCTGCGTTATTGTTCAAGTTAAAATGATAAATTCCATTGTCTGAATAGCCTGTGTTTAATAGTGAAAATTTCAATTGTCCACGTTCTTCGGATGATCGAAATTTAACTATTTTGATTACAATCAATTGATCTACTGGAGCTATTATTAGCCAATCGAGAACATTTTTTGTCAATGTTGTATTAAGACTTATTTCGCCTAGTTGACTCTTAAAATTGATTATTCTCGGTTCGGCACTGTAAGAACACTTCAAGTACGGATATTTAGACAATTTGGCATTGTTCTCTTTCATGTGTTTGAAGGATATGCGAATTTTATTCGAAGAGAACAAATATGAATATTTTCTATTTAGTTTATAGTTTTCTATCAGTTCGGATTGTTCGTATAAATTCTCGTTTGTATTGGCATCATAAATTGTGAATTCGTTAATGGCAAAATCATTTTTGAGTTCGTCTATGTTAAGTTTGATCATGTACGAAGGATCTAGATTGATTAAAAAGTTGTATTCAACAGACTCACGTGACGGATTGATGTACAAGTGTTCGAAATTGTTTGTTTCAAAGTGTCCATTTGGAGAATTGAAAACTCGTGGTAGTATGGTATAATTGAGTTTAAAACGAACCTGAGAGTCTTTGAGTTCTTTTAAATTGACATTTATAAATTCAATGCTGAGCTCGTTCTCCATAGAAGACATTAGAGTATAAGTTTGATTTGCACAAGACATTTTAAATGGTACAGATCTTTGATCCGATCTGATATTAACCAAACCAGATTTGATATCAGTAAAACAATCGCTTATAATAGGATATATATAGCTAGAGTTGGATTTGAGTTTTATTTTAAAAGCTAAATTGTCAATTTTGGTCTTGTTTGAAACATTGTCTGGTATAATTGTGGAAAAATTCACATTTATTAAGTCATCGTATTCAGTGTATAGATATTTATAACTAAAATAGCCCAAGTCTAATATCAAAGGCTTAACTAAGTGTGTTGGTTCAGTGGATCGTTTGAAATTTAGATAAACATTGTTAGAGTCTGATATAAAAGAATAGAATGGGTTGTCCATACAGTATTGATTTTGGCTTGCTACTCCATACTTGGGATTCTCGTTGCTTATCAAAAGACTGTCTTGTCCTTGACAACGTTGTTTGCTATTCACAAAATTAGTGTTTATCTCTTCTTGATTCGATATCAAATCGTTTTGATTGCTGAGCCAATTTATTTTGTACAAAACAACTCTTCTAAATGGCTTTAATTTGATTGTATTGTAGCAGTCAATGTTCTCGTCTATATAATCAGACACAACTGATTCTAAACTAGAAAAACTTATCAATTTTTTAAACGACCTAGTATAAACATTGTCACACAAAGGTTCAGTGAAATAAGTGAACTCTATCTCTGGCTTGGATATGTCCAATTCGTTAACATCAAACTCATCTGTCTCTGATGGTTTAATCTCGGCAAAAACAAATGTAAAAAATAATCTGTTGGAAAAGCTTGAATAAATTTGAAAATTTGAGCTCTCAATTCGGTTGCATAGGATGGGATTTTTTTCTATTAAGGAATCTATTCGGTTTGTGGTTCTATTCAATTTTATTATGGCATAATCAGTGCACAATTCTTCGGTTTGATCGAATCTACCATTTGAAAATTTGCTTATATTAAGCACTATTCTGTGGCCCATTGGAGCTTGTATTTCAAAATCTAAATGCTGATTACGCAAGTCTGAGTCTACCAAGTCTGTTTCACTTCTAAATAGACCAACTTTGTCTTTAAAAAATTTGTAAAATTCTAAAAAAATTAAAAAAAAATTTTATTAATTAACTATTAAAATTTGTATGTTGCAAAATTAGTTGCGTTTATTAATATGTATTTTAAATTTAACTAAACGCAATTAATTATGCAACACGTAATTTATATTGAATTTGAACACAAAACATACTCTTTACTAATCGCAAATTGAACTCGATGACAAAATTGTCTGGTTTGAGGTTCGAGTTTGGACGGAAAGGATCTCTTATAAATTGAATATAAGCTCTTTTAAAACCTCTTAATTCAAGCAAACTTGTATTAAAAGCACACGAATTGAATTGTTTAACAAACATCTGATTAAGCAAATTTTGTCCATAGATTAATATCTCACTTGTGCTCAGTTGATCTTCTGCTTGGTCACATTTGGTTTTGTATTCACTTAATTTAAAATCAATCAAATCTCTTGAATCAAAATTGACCAACTCAAATAACAAATTAGTATCCAATTTGTTCGACATTAACAAACTTGAATCCAAACGATAAAAATATTTCATTTCTGTTTCACCTAAGCTTGTATTTTTATAATTCATTTTCACTTGGTCTATTCTAATCTCAATAGGTTCATTGTTCTCGAAACAATTTGACAATTTAATCATAACATATTTGGAACCAACTAAAATACCGTTTTTTTCGAATGGTATTATTGAATCATGTGTTTCGAACACAGCTTGAAGATTGTAGTCTTTTTTGTCGAGTGTGTTTGAGTTGGAAATGTGCATTGACGCATGACATATTCTGTCTTCGTGTACTGGAAACGAATTGATGCGAATCATCATCATAAATTTTTGAACATCAGTGTTCTCAATGCGATAAATACAATCATGATCAGAATTGTGATAAATAACAGGTAGATTATTATCAATCAATTGAATGTCTCTTAAACGATTTATAGTATCACATCCACTAAGTACTAAGCGTAGCTTAAGCTTTATGTCAGAAGGTAATAAATGTCTTTTAATTCTAAGCATAAATTTTGAGTTTAAAATTTCAATATAACTTGTAATACAATCAAAATTAGAATCATTCAATGATATAGCACATTGATTAAAATCTAAATGTTTATTTTGAACATCTATTAAAAGCTCAATTTGATATAATTCTTTAATAGCTTTGAAATCGTAAATTACTAGGTCTTGTTTATCATCTACTCTTTCGACTACTATTTCTCGATATTCAATTGTGTTTATTTCATAGTTGAATATGTTTACAGTTTTTTTGTTTGGTTTTAATTCAATATTTTCAATTGTGCTTGTTGATGTGACAGTTTTAGAAGTTGTTGTTGAAGTAATTGTTGTTGAAGAAGAAGAAATTTCTTCTTCTTCTTTTTTGTCTTGTTCTTCTTCTTGTTTAGCCAAAGTTGAATTATTTATAGAACTAGTCGTTTCTACAGTTGTAGTGCTAGTTTCAAGTGTAGTCGTTGTTGGATCTGGTACAAACGAATTTTCTGTTTTTAATTTTTCTAGTTCATATTCGGCTATGTCTTGAGGGTCTAAGTATTCATCGGGTAGCTCGGTGGTTGTTTGTTTCTCATCTGATTTTATATTATTGCTTTCAGTTCTAATCAAACTCGCCAATATTGTGATTATTAAAATTGAAATTAATTTATTTTTCATTTTTAAATTAATCTTAAAATTACAAAAAAATAAAAAAATTATTAATAATTATTAAGCTAACAACAAACAAATTTTAAATAATTTAGTTTTTGGCTTTAATTTTGAAATAAATTCAAATTTTTTTTTTTATATAAAAGCATGGTTTTTTAATTTTTATAAATAAGTTATTGTATATTTTTTAAAAGTTTTATTTAAATTTAATGAATCAAAAAGCCAAGGTTTGTTTGAAATTTTATTTAAAAATTTGTAGAATTTTTTTCAATTTAAATTTGCAATTTAATTTAATTCAATTTAAGTTTTTTTTAGTTTAAAATTCAATTTTTATTTTTCAAAAAAATGTGAATAAAAAACTTTTATAATCTTATTTTATATTGAAAATTATAAATATTTAGTTTTTTTTGTTAAAATAAAATTTTATCTAGTAAACGATTTATTTAAAATTAAAATTATTCAGGATTTGAATTTAATTTTTTATTTACCATATTATCGATCTTTTACTTTTCGTTCAAGTTGATATTATATGAAATTAATAAGTTATAGGAAAATTAATAAAATTTTTTTAAATAGTTTTCAACCTATACAGATCTAAAAGTTATCAACAGTAAACTTCATAATTTTTTATTTAAAAAAGTATTGTTTCCTTGTAACTTATTTCTAAAATTTAGTTTAAATAAAATATAAAACCATAACTAAAATATAAAAAGAGTTATAGGTTCATAAAAATAACTAATCAAGTGTTAGCTATTTGCGTTCAACATATCGTCTCTTGTTTTATATTATAAATAAAATTAGCAAAATCTTCTGATTTTATTAAAGAAACAGCGGTTTATTCAAATCAGATATTTTCTGTACCATTAAAAAATGCTTAAAGTATAATTAGCTAAGACTTTGATACTAATAGAATAAAATAGATAAAAAAATTTTAATGAAAATATAATTTTTTTAAAACAAGTTGTAATATACAGTTTTTTTAATTTAAGTAATTTATCAGCATATAAATAAAATAAAATAGACAAGTTGAATTCCCCCATTATTTTACAAAATTTTTTAAAAATGCAATCTAAGATTTTTTTTTCAAATTTTATGAATGTCTTATGTTTAATATAATCAAAATAAAATAAAGAGATTTTTAATAAATATATCAATTATTTTATGAGTATATATTTTTAGATAGTAAATATTACTGCTAAACAAAACTCTTTCTGAATGATATTTTAAATTTTCTATTCTAAGAAATATGATGGTCGTATTGTATCGATAAAATTTAACAATGCTATAAAGCAATTTGAGAATTGCTTGTTTGAAATCTTTATTTGGTATAATTTATAATGTTTGAAAAATTTCAACATTTTTTATGTTCTTATTTCTAATGAAATAAAAATTGAAAATGTTCATTGTTTAAATTTTATTGTTTTATTGTTTGTTTTGAATAAATTTTAAAATTGTTTCCAAAGTAACTAGTGTGTTTATTTCAAGAATATGAATTAATTTAAATTCAAATCAAGAAAAATTTCACAATTAAATAATAAATCTTTTCAAATAAAATTCTGTTAAAATTTCGTTTTGAGTGAAAGACTTATTAAATATTTTAATATCATCATAATCTGCTGATGCCAAATCGTCAGTCATATATTGGCTTTTGCCTATGTAATTTATATTTCTATTGACATTTATCAAGACTATACTAGTTTCTGAATATCTTTCCAAGTTACCATTTATATAAATATATATATTAGTATTATTTATTACAACACTTATATGATACCAATTGTTTAATTCTAAAATTTTATTGGTATTTATTGTTCCAGTATTAGATGAATATTTGGTAAATTCCAATCCAATTTGGTTAGTACTAGTTAAATAAATTCGCAAGTTATTTTCCTTATTATAATTACCAAAATCTATAAGCCTAGCATAAAATCTTGCTTTTAAAATTCTAATCCATGCAAAAAAAGATAAAACTGGTCCAAAATAATAATCTGTAGGAGCTTGTATAAAGCCATTATCAAATCGTAAAGCCGAGTTTTTATTTCCAAATCTGTCTTGAACAAAGCTAACATTATTTGGATTATATAAATGATTACCTTTTATTACTTCAGCAAATTTAGAATTAAATATAGGCCAATAATAAGCTAAATCAATACTACAATATAATTAGATTTTAAATATTTTAATATAAAAAAATTTGAATTTTAAAAAAATAAAATTTTACTTTGACTCTGATTTTTTAACAAATAAATTGCTTTCATTTGAAAATTTAATTAATTTAGAAGCTAAACAGGTAAACAATAAGCAAGTATTTAAGTTTATCTTTACATAAACACAATATTCTATTTGATTACATCTTATCAAGCAATCTATTTCGGTTTTTTGTGACAAAATTTCAATCAAAATATTTTCATCTATTGCAAAAATATCCAAATTTTTTTCAATTTTAAAATTAGCAGATAATACTTTAATTAAAATTATTAAATTTAAAATATTTATATTTAAACAACAATTTGTAAAAGTTTGAATTACCTTTAGTAATTGTGAAAAAATAATTTAAAAAAATTGCTAAATTTTTCATTCTCTACTTGAAAAATCTACTTGAATTTGAATTTTAAAAAGTATATAATTTTAAAAATAATATCATATACATGAAAATAAAAAGTTAAGTACATAAATGAATCTATAACTAGGAAAATCAAATTTTCTTTTATTAATTATATTAATTATTTAAAAAAAAATTTTATTTACTTTATTTAAATAAATTATTAAAGCATAAATCTAAAATATGCTTTGTAATTTTTTTTTATCGACAAATTTCTAAAAAATAAAAAATTATTTCAACATTACTTGATTTTAATGGTTTATTATCTCTAGAACTTTTTGTTATTTAGAAACTGCTGCAAAGCGTTTTTATTTTATAATGTGCTTTGCATTTACATGAGATCTCAATTGGTCTTTTGCATTAAATCTTCTGTATTAGAAATTTATTATTTGATTAAAATTGTATATAAATATTTATATGAAAAAAATTGATAAAATTAATCATTTAGCTAAAAAAAAGCAAAATATTTTTCTTTAGAATTTAATATTACGAATATGGAAGATGAACGCAATTTAACTGTATTTTAACTGGTAAATCAATCAATTTGATTGTAAATGACAATTCATTTAACTTGTTAGACTATTTTAAATATTATCCTTTCTTTTTGACTGTATTTTCTACATTTAATTGCAAAAAGTACGAATTACCTGACCTATAGTTTAAAATCAAATCTAAGCAAACTTATAAACTCAAGCATAATTTTAAATTCATCTTATGATCATACAAATGTTGTAAAATACAATCAATTGTTTAATTACATTTTAAACAATGGCAATGACTGGAAAGATTTTTTTGAAAATTTAGGAGATATGCAAAAACAGAATTATCAACAATTTATCAAATATCAAATAGTTTATATTCATTGTACAAAAATAACTCAGAATTTTAATGAATATACCTTATGGGCTCTTAATTATGGTTATTGTGAATTGGATTTAGAAAGTTTTCCAAAAATGAATAAACTTTCAAGCTAAATAAAAAAATTGGGATTTAATTTTTATCTCAAGCAAAAATGTGTTAATAAAAAAATAAATTTTATAACGTTATATATGGTCAGTACTTAAAATTGATAAAAATTATCCTAGCTATCAAAGATCGACAAAAGATAGAGATAGGATAGATAGAAATTTTCTATGCACTTTTGGCAAAGAGAAGATTTGTAGGAAAACAAAAAATAATGTTTTCAAGTAAACGAGATTTCAATGATTTTATTAGACAATTGAGTGAAAAAACAAATGATGATCATGTTCAATCTGGCTTGAAAGATATCGATTTTAGTGGTGCTTTCATTTTACCAGATACAAAAGTAATTGATTATGACACTTCTAACGGTTTAGATTCCTGATTTATTTAATTATGTAACTAATTAAAAATCATTCGGGTTCCAAAATTTAAATGTATTATCAGTAGATCCACTTACTAAATATTCTTTTTTTAAAACTATTAAAGCATAAACTGCTCCAGTTTGATTATTAAATGTTTTTTCTACTGACCAATCATTTGGATCCCATAATTTTATTTTATTTTTTAAATAGTTTTATCAGCTGAACCACTTGCTAAAAATATTAAATTTTTCTAAAAATCTAAATTAATAATTTATAAAGAAAAAATATCAACTAAAAAAATAGAAAAACACAAGAACATATTAATCGACAATCATTATAATTTTTTTTTTTATTATTTTAATTCATCATTAATTATTAATAAAAAAAATGGATTTAAAACTTTTAAAATAAAGTTATAACTTAAAATTAATATTTTTATATATAATTAATAAAAATCTATTTTAATATTTTGAATGACATTTTTATCAAATTTTTTTATACTAAAATGTAAAAACTAATATACTTGATTTTATTTATTTTTTAGAATTATATGGAGTTTTGGAATTAAATTTCAAAAATGTTTTGCAACTCTCCTGACTGAAAGACTTGGTAAATTAATTAATTTTTCACTTTTGGTTTTCAATTAAGAATTATTTTCAATTATTTTTTAAGTATGATCGGATGATCTACTTATTTTGTTTAGAATCTCAAACAAAATAAAATAACATCATCATCTGTTAAATATGTTTATAGCATGAAAAAAATAAATCTTTAGTTAATTATATTATAAATAATATTCAAACAAATCATATAGTCTTTAGTAACCAGTGTTTCTATAATTAAAGTTCCTTGTTTATTTGCTAAAATATAAATAAATGTGTTATTGTTATTTTATTTGTAATTTCTATCTAAATTTTTTATTTTTTTATATCTAATACGCAGCTAGTTTTTCAATAAATGATATTTTTCTGAAATTTTATTTAAATGTCTGATTAATGGATTAGTTTTTCTATAAATGGTATAAATACTAAAGAAGAAATTAAGTTTAAGGTTAGTAAGAGTATGAGGACTAGAGACTAATAACAGTGATGTCTTATGTAAGTACGACTTCAAAAATTTTATTAAGTGAAAAATAAAATGATTAATTATTTTTAATAAACTTCTTCTGCGAAAGCTCTTAATTCACAATTTGCAGCATTTTGGCCATTTCTGGTAGAAAGGAAATTAATTTCAATAAAATCAGGCTCATCTCCTTTGGAACTCAAGCCTTGAAAAGCCTTTAAATAATTAACATCAACCACAGTTCTATTGTTCAATATTAACGAATTTAAAAATATTGAATCCAAAGGTTGTAGTCCAAAGTCTAATCTTCTTAAATTAATTGCATTTAAATTACATTTTTGTGGATTGTTAACTTCAATTGTATGAATTTTTAAAGTAAAAGCACCATTAATTTGCATTATTACTTTCAATTTATCATATGGTGAACTAATACCACCTCTTTTAGGAAATATGTTGAATGGATTCGGAATATATACATTCTGATCGAATCTATCTTTGTATACAACATTAATATAGCTTGGACCAATCTCGAATAATTCGAGCACGTCAGTTTCTTGACCATTTGGTGTATTATCTTTTTAGAATTAATAATAAAATTATAAAATTAAATAAAAAACTTTTCTTTTTTTTCTTTTTTACAATCGTTATCTTCAATGTAAATGATTTTTCTTAAATTATTAGAACCATATTCGGGTGGATTAACATCTGTTATTTCTAGAGTAAAAAATTCAAATGGTTCAATCAAGTTATCATCATTTATGTATACTTTAACATCTCTATACAAATTCTGATAATTAAATTCCAAATCTAGTGATAAACCTTTAAATATTCAAATCAAAGTATTTACTTTGTTATATTAAAAAAAAAAAAAAATTTTTAAATGAATTAAAAAAACCTAAATAATCAAGTCCTTCAGTAGCAGAGTAGGATTTTGTTTTAATTTTTGCTTTAACTGTTTTAGTAAGAACACAACCTTGCATTAATGGTTCTATTTTGATTCTAAATGTATACTCGGTTACGTTTTCGTTTACAACTTGGATTTGTGAGCGTTGTTCAAAATTGATTTTAAATTGACATGAATTAAAAGAAGAACTAGTTGTGGTTCTATTGGCAAGTAAAGGATGCGCTGTTGTTGTCAAAAGACTAGTAGTGCATACACAATGACCTAAACGACCGTCACAATATCCATCTCTGTACAATACATCGCCACCGTTCATTCGACAATGAATTCTACACACAGTTTGATGGTAGCCTATGAGTTGATCACAATAAAATCGAGATTCTAGATTTAGCATATCGTTCAAACAATTTAAACAGCCTGTATAAGGTATTTCAATTATGCATTGAACACACTCATCTTTCAAACACTGTGAACACTCGTTTAATGTATCACCACACGGTTTACATGAAGTCAACCAATAAGCATATGTTAAAAAATTGCCTAAAATTAAAATATTTGATAATATAAATATTTCTTTAAACATTTTAAAATGATTTCAACTTTTATTACATTTAAATAAATTAATAATAAAAAAATATTATATTCTTGATTAATAAAAATTTATTAAAACATGTTTAGTTCACATCTTCATCTTCATATATTATTTATTCTCTTATACTAAGCTATCTTTAAAAAAAATTTACTTGACTTTAATCTAATCGAACAACATTATATAGCTTATTAGCAAGCAATCTATATTGATATAAAATAACATGATAATATATAAAAAATGTGAACATTTATTATATAAATCCTATTAAAGTTGTAATTATTCTTAAGCCAAAAACTATTTTTAATTGATATTTTGACAAACATTTATTGTTTTTTTCCCATATTTAGTAAAGAATAAAGTTCTTTGATTTTCTAGTCTAAATAAGTCGAATTTGAATAAATTTATAGTTTTTAAAAATAAAGAAATATATTTAGAAAACAATTTATAAAACTTGTTTTAATTTAAGACGAAAATGTTGATTTTTTAAATTTTTATTATTTATTTAGATTATGATTTTAAATTTTTTTCTTAAGTAACTGTTGTTTTTACTTTACAAGAATATTTAATAAGAAATCAATAAGTCTAGCATAATATCATGTTATTAAAATTCTAAATAGATAAAAAGCTGGTCAAAGATAACTAATCTGTGCGAACTTATAAATCCAATTTATTTAAAAATCTATCTTGATAAAACTAAATTAATCTCTTTTGAACTAATATTATATTGTACACTCAAAAATATTTTGAATGCAAAACTTCACTAAAATTTCTTAAAATTTTTTAATTTTTTTTAGAAATACTATGTAAAACAAAAAATTTAATCATAATTTTATTTTTTATGAGACAATTGGTATTGGTAAAATATTCTGTAAAAAGTTTATTTAAAAATAATATTCTTTTTCACAATACCATGTTTAATTTATTTATATTTATTGTACAATTTTTAAATCCACCTATTAAAGTTTCATTTTTTAAAACAATTAACCCATTTGCTGAATTATAATTTGAAAAAGTTTTAACACAAGTTCCATCAATTAAATCCCAAATTTTTAAAGTATAATCTGATGATGCACTTATTAGATAATAATTATTAAGAATTTCAAGTGAAATAACATCATCTGTATGAGCAATTAATTTTTTAAACAAGGAACCATCGCTTGTGTTCCATAATTTTATTGTTTTGTCTTTTGATCCACTTAGAAAATAATCATTTGATATGCTTAAAATTATATTTATTCTATCTGTGTGTGCTTCAATTGATTTTATAAAATTTCCTGTATTAACATTCCATATATAAATAAAATTTTCATTTGAACCAGTTGCCAAATAATTGTCTTTTACTTCAGCTAATGTTAAAATAACATCTGAATGATTAGTTTTAAAGCTTTTTATTAAACTAGCATCAGTATAGTTCCATATTAAAATGGTATTATTTTTGGTACAAGCTAGATATCCATTTTTTAAAACTTTCAATATCTTTATTAATTGATTATTTGAATCTTCTTGAAGGGTTTTAATTAATGCTCCATTGTAAGGGTTCCATATGATGATTACATATGAAGCTGAAGCCATGTTTCCATCTGGAAGATCAGTTAAAGATAATACTCCATTTGTATGACCGTTAAATGTGGTCAATAGTACACTCGTATAAGGATTCCATATTTTCACTGTTTTATCATTTGATCCACTTGCTAAAAATCCATTTTTTAAAACTTTTAATACATTTACATCATCTGAATGATTCATTGAATATTTTTTATTTAAATCTAACAAACTTTTATACAAATTTAATTATTTTTAAAATATAAATACAATTTTTTTAATAAGCTAAAAATAACTTGATTTTTTTGTAATAAAATGTCTTATTTAAATACTCGATATTAAAAGATTTAGATAAATTACATGTTGATTTATATTGTTCATTAAAGACTGAAAACAAACAATCATTTTGTCTTGAACAAATATTCAAACATTTTAATATATTTGCTTTATATTTTGAGTCAACCAGTTCATGCTTTATTTTGTTAAATATTTTGAAATTTTTATCTTTTTTTTTTTATAAAATAATAAAAAAGTTACTACTTTTTTAATATATAGTAATTTAAAAATTAAAATTACCTATTTTTAAACTATTCATAAGCTCAAAATAAATTATAAAACTTATTAAGCCAAAAATCTGCATTTAATTTTTTTTAGATTTTTATTAAAAATTTTTTAGATTTTAATGCTTTAGAAGAATAGTTTAAATATATATATATATTTTATTAAAAAAATAAAATTTTTAAATTAAATATTTTTTTATTAAGAGGAAATAGATGAAAACGTATATATTTTTTTTAAATTAAAGTTATTTTTAAAAAGCATTTAAAATACAAGACTATTTTTTCCTTTTTTTTTATTATTAAAATTGCTTTATCAGAAACAAACAAATTTATATATGAGTTCACTGAATTCTTTTCTATAATTCCAATATTCCTAGATAATTTTTAATTTTTCAGAATTTAAAAAAAAATTAGAATTTGTTAATAAAATAAATCTTAAGCTAAAAAAATCTAAACTAGTCTAACTATAGCTACTATTAAAACTATATAGATGATAAATTGGTTCTATACTAATTCTAATTTCTCTCGTTCATTTCAGTTGGAACCTAAAACTTGAAAAAGAAAAACTTTAAAATTTTATTTACATCAAAATTAACAATATTATAGATAACCTGAGTCTAAATCTTGTTCATTAAATAGTTTTTTTGGTACATGATTTTAACTTTTATATTACAAGTAACTTAATAAAACACTTGATCAGTTAACTGTAAAAAAAAAATTGGTTTATTGGAAAATTTAAAATGGTGAAAAATCAATCTTATTAGTTTATTTAATCACAGCTCATTTATTTATTTAAATATTCAAATCCAGATTCAATTTACTTAAAAGCATGTTATCAAAACAACTTTTAAGTAAATAATTTCAAAATAATTTTTAATAATTGATGAAACGCAATTTTAATCATAATAAAAGTTAACTGTACAATTATAATTTGTGGCATATCATATAAATTATATGCCAAACTCTAATTTCTCTAATTTTTGTTATTTAAGAAAAAAAAACAATCATTTAATATTAAACATAGTTAAAGAAAATGTTTAAAGAGAGCTAGTTAAATAATTTTTTGTTTAATACTAACTTTTATCAGACTATTCATCAGTTTGGTTTATAAATTTAAATTGGAATTATTTTTTAAATATAATCAAAAATTTGAATTAAATATGTACAAAGTAAACACGATACTCATGTGAAAAAAATATATAAAATTTCAATAAAAAAAAAAAAGTTGTAACAGTTAAAATATGTATAATTGATTTTTTTAATAATTTTGTTATTAATTATTAATTAGAAAGGCTAAAAACCATTTAAAATTTTCATTTTCAATAAGAAATAAAATGAAAAACTTGATTATTTTTCTTATTTTAATAATAACAAGCTTTATAAATTGTAATTTGTATTATGAAATTGTATCAAATTTCAGTGTTATTAAACAAAAAAATTTAGACAATTTATTGCTTGAATCACAAGAATCTAGTTCATTAAAATGCTTAAATTTATGCAATAAAAAGGAAATGTGTTCTTTGAGTTTATTTGATAAAAATAAAAAATTATGTAGTTTGTACAAAAATCGAACTTATTTAGATTATCAAGAATCAAATGATTCAAATATTTATTACAAAACTTCAAATAATGATTTTTTAGGAATTTTAAGAACAACAATAAATAATCAAGCAGACACTATTTGGGCTTTGAGTATTATCGATAATAATACATTTATTAGTGGTTCATTTGATAAGAAAATATTAATTTGGAATCGTTTAGATTTAAGAATAATTAGAACATTAATAGGACATACAAACATTGTTTCAGCTTTATTGATTTATAATGATACCATCTTGGCAAGTGCTTCTTATGATAGAACTATTAAAATATGGAATTTAAAAACTGGATTATTGATTCGAACGTTATTTAATCATACAGAAACTGTTTATTGTTTGGCAGTTTTGAAAAATGGTTATTTGGCTAGTGGTTCTTTTGATTCAACAATAAATATTTGGAATATTTCAAATGGAGATTTAATTAATAAAATTAATATTCACACAAATAAAATTTATAGTTTAGTTGTTCTACAAAATGGCTATTTGGCAAGTGGATCTGCAGATTTATCAATTAAAATCTGGGACAATGAAAATCAAACCTTAATTAATAGCTTAGCTAATTCATATACAATAGGTTCATTGATTGTTTTAAATAATGGTTATTTAGTTGGTGGTTCATTTAATTACATTAGAATATGGAATCCACTGAGCGGAATTGTAGTAAAAACTTTAACAAGTCAGTCTGGATATTTTAGAAGTTTAGTTTTATTAAATAATGGAAATTTGGCAAGTGCGTCAGATAATGGAACTGTTTTAATTTGGAATTTAAAAGAATATAAACTAATAAAGATATTAAATGATAGCAACCTATTATTGAGGGCTTTAGCTAAATTTAATGACAATAGTCTATTAACTGGAAGTGAAGAAAAAAAAATAAGCATTTGGATTTAAATATAAACAAATTTATTGCTTTATGTTTTTTAAAAATAATTTAGATTTTAATTGTATTTAATTTGAAATATTAAAATTATAAAGATAAAAAAATATTTATATACATCATGATAAATTCTTGAAATTTCCCTGTCTTCTTTCAATTCACAAAAATAATTAACTTAAGCATTGATTATATAAGAAAATTTTACATTATATACTATATTTTATTTAATATATAAAACTAATTGAATATAATTTTTCAATAATGTTATTTGGAAAATTCCATGAATTGTCTATAGGGAAATATAAATAATATAAAATTTTTTATCCTTGGGTTTGAAAATAAAAAATGTAAAATTTAAATTTGAATTTAGATGATTAAATAAATTATTTAAATAGAAGATATTCTTTTAAATATAAATATATTATTTATATGATGGTGATAGAAACAATAAAATTAATTTTTATTTTAATTAAATTTGTTTATTTAATTCAAAATTTTTGTAATGCAGATAATCAAACTTTGTTATTTAATCAATTTAAAAAAGATCAATGTTTAGATATGATAAAGAATTCTAAACTAAGTAAATATTCAAGTTTAGATTCTAAAATGATTTATAGTCTTAAAATTAAAAACATCTATAGATTCGATAAGATAAAGTTAGATTGTTTAAATTCAGATAAGCTAATTCTTAATACCATATATTTAGAAAGCGAAAATTTTCTAATATTAAACAACAATTTAAACTTGGATTTTAAAGAGTATTATGATAAAATTTTAATTCTTACAATTGGTTTTACTAATATATTAGGCATAGACTCTGATTCAAATATATTTCAAAATATCTCAATTTATAGAGTAAAACTTGAATTTTATTATTCTAAATTCGAATTTTACACTAACTATTCCAAGTTGGACAACTGCTCTTTAGATAGTTCAAAATTTTCAGCTTTTAAATACCTAACTCAATTATTTTTTTCATTTACTGTCAAGTATTCAACAAATACATGTGCATTTGTGTTTTTAAATTTAAATCTATACGATATTTATTTCTATGGTCTAAGTCAAAGTTCAATTAAAAAGAATACAATTGAATTTACAAATTTAGTTGATTACAATTTATTAAATTTTTCTGCTAGGTTTATTTATTTAAAATTTTACAAATCAACTCTAACAAATAAAACATTTAATTCATTTTTATTCAAAAATACATCAGGATTAACTCTAAAAGGTCAACTAGATTCAATTCAAGATGATTTATTTCTATTTAAATCAAATAATTTCATTTATTTAACTCTTTCGCTTGATAATTTTAGAAGTTTACTGCTGAAAAGTAATAACTGGTTTAAACATTTACAAAATATACAAATTGAATTTTATATAGATTATAATTTTGATGATTCAGATTTTTGTTTATTCAAAAATTACCAAGTCAATAAAGTAAAGCCTTACTTTTCTAAATTAAATAATATAAATTGTTCTTGCTTAATTTATTATTTATTTGGAAACAATCCGATTCAATATGGTTTGTGCAAAAATAAAAGAAGAAATTGCAGTTTTGCAGAATATTTTTCAAATTGTAATAAAACTAATTTTAAATTTAAATATGATAAAAATGATCTCGATTATGTTTATGAATCAGAATTGATTAATTTAATAACTATTATTTTGAGTCCTTTGTTTTGTATCATGAGTTTGATAACAAACTTTATAAATATTTTAGTCCTTAAATACAAAGATATAAATTATAAAAAAGAATTAAAACAAACATTATACAAATTGATGTTATACAATTCAATAATTAATTTTGTTTATTCATTTTTGTATTTATTTCATTTATTTTCCAGTTGTGTTCAATGGAATGGAATTTTTTGTTCTGCTTATAATAAGAATATTATTGTTCAGTATTATCAAGTCATATTTGTAGATTTCATTGGTAATATGTTAAAAACAAGTTCTAATATTGTAAATTTATTCATTTCAATAAATAGAAATATTTTGCTTGATTCAAAAAATAAATTAAATAAATTATTTAAAAAAAATTCAACTAAAAAAATTATCTTATTAGTTGTTTTATTTTTAATTGTGTCATTAAATATTGACAAAATTTTTACCAATAATATGCATAGTATTTTAGAATCTAAAGATTATTATGATTATAATGAGTTTCCAATTGAAAACTCCTTTACAAATTCTTTTGTAACAGATAATAATGTTCAAAATTATTATGATCGTAATTTGTACTTCTTTGTGATGTTCATAGTTAATTTCGTGATAAATGATTTTATATTATATGTTTTATTATTAATAGCTGATTTAGTTTTATTAAAAAAGTTTAAATCAGATTTGAACAAGAAAAGAAACACAATTAAGGAAAATAATAATGAAATTTCAAGATTGTGCAAGTTGGAAACAATTGAAATTAAAATCACGTTTGTTGTCTGCTTTAATTCTATTTTATTAATGGCTTTAAGATCAATTGAATTTTCAGCATTAGTGTTTGTATTTTATCAAAAAATGGATGGTAGCTTGTGCTCTTTTATGAACAAGATCTGCACCAATTATTACCAATTTGGAAATATGTTTTTTATTATTTCAACTTCTTATCAATTTTTTGTTTATTATTTTTTAAACAAAACTTTTAGAGAAATTTTTCTTACCTTTTTTAAAAAGAAATTTCTAAATACAAACCAATAAAATAAATATTTAAAAAAAATTTTGTCCATATAAAGATAAATTATATACTTTACTTAAGATAAAAATAGAAAGTTTTTTAAAATAATTTTTGATAAATGATTTAGTTTTTTATAAAACTGTTACTATTAATTTTCATGACAATCTGATGAATATTTTATGTAAAAATATAATATAATTCTATAATTTTTTTTTTAAATTAATTAAAATGAATAAAGTAAGCCTTGCAATATAATTTAGAGTTCCTTTTCTTGAATTATAATCTCTTTGTCACGTTTAAAACCATGATTTACCATGAAATATAATGTAAAAATCATAAAGTTATAAAATATAATTAAGAAATTGCAATATGTTCAAATAAAAGAATAATTTTTAATTAAATATTTTACACGAATTAATAAATATTTTAAAATTTGATACTTATTTAATTTAAAAATATTTTCTAATCTATATTCAAATAACTTATTTTTTATTTTCTAAATCAAAATTTTTTTTTGCCTAGAAAAAATATAAATTAAAATAACTACTATAAATACAAATAATTTTTCTAAAATTATTTTATATCTAAAAAATTTCAAAATATAAAAAAAAAGAAAAAATTGAGAAAAAATGAAATTTTTAATAGTTTTAGCTTTAATCATGCAATTTAGCTATAATCAAGCTTTATTAAAAGGTACTGCACAATTGACTTATTACGAATCTTATGCTAGATGTTGTCCAAATAATCCAAATTATGATCCAAGTGTTCCAACTGAAGAATGTGATTTATATTCTGCTTGTGATTATCCTGGTTATTTTGCTGCTTATAGTACACAAAAATCTTTCAACTGGGTCAAATCAAACAATATAATTGCATTTTATGATAGTTCAGATAGATATGGATCTCAATGGTTTTCAAGATATGCCAACAAAACAATTCGATTAACAAAAAATGGAAAAAGTTTTACTGCTATAATAGCTGATACATGTGGTGATCATGATTGTAATGGTTGTTGTTATAATAATGCTAAAGGTGGTTACTTAGTCGACTTGGAATATTATACAGTATTGAGAAATCTAGGTAGTTTTTCAACTGCATCTGGAACTATTGATTTTGAAATTTTATAAATTTTTTAGCATTAAATAAACTTTTTTAAAATTTGTTTAATCTTATTTATAAACTTTTTTAATTTTTCTTCTGCTTATTATGATCTATTAACAACAATTGACTTTATTAAGTTTATATAAAATTAAGAAGATTAAGAAGAAAGAGCTGGTATTAGAAGATAACTATGAGGAAGAGGAGGCTACAATACTTGTTTAAATTTACTTGTTCTCGATTTGAGTAAGACTCGAAATCCAGAAGAAGCTAAAACTATACCAATCGGTCAAAAGAGAAAAAGAGGTCGTCCACAGAAGACCAAAGCTGCTTTATTCAACCAAAATGATAATATTACTGAGACTTAAGAAGATCTAAAGCTTAATGACCTACATAGCGACCAGGAAAATGTTCCGAAATGTCGTACGTCTGTGTCGCTGGCTTTGACCATCACGGAGTAAAGTAGGTTGGGAGCGATCGCAGGAGCTTGTTTTTTAACGCTGGCACTTTGCACATACTCTTAATAAGGCAAAGTAAAGTCGAATTCGTTCGATACTTGTTATTTCTGCTAAACGTCTCCCGTCTTTATTAAGACTATGTAGATATTATAACATCATAACTACGCCACTGCGGGTCCCAAGTCAGCCCAGGTAAGAGTAGAAGGGGTGGTAGTATTTTTTACCATTTTTATTATTTTTTGAATTATCGCTTTTTTCTTCCCTTTATTTTCTTTTAATAAAATACTTATCATAAGCAATCAAATTTAAAATTTTAATTAAAACGTTTGGTATGTATTCTCTGATAGCGAATTATTTCTATAATTTATAAGCAAAATGTTATGTTGTTATGTTAAAAATTAATTGTGATTTAGTTTGACTTTTAAATAATTTAATTGGAGAATTTATGTAAGCATAACCAGCAGTATCATAGTTTTCTTTTGATAGAAATTTTCGTGATGGAGAGATAAAAATTTTAAAAAAGTCACAATATTAAACTAAAATTTTTAAAATTTAAAATTTATTTATTTAAAATCTTTCACAAATTGCATTGAAAATATTTCCTGGTAATTGTTGATTATTTCTTATAAGTTCTTCAAGTTTTTTTTTAGTCTTTATTTCAAACAAATTTTCTAATTCATTTTTTAAATTAAAAATTTATTAATAAGCCTACCAATTTAACTAGATCTTCTACTGATATATTTGGATCATATTCAATAGGAACATCAATAATTGTTCTTAAAAAAAAAATTTATTTATTTTTATTTGAAATCTAAACTTAAATGAAAAATTTTTCAAACCTTAATTTAACCGGAAATAAACCGATACTGAATCCAAAGCCAATTTTTTTAGACTCATAAAGTTTTCTATTTTTTTCTTTAAAAATTTGTCAATTTAAAATTGAAAAAAATCTATTGCAAATTAAGTACCTTTAAAAATTTCTAAATTTTTGGTAATTTCTCTACAATTTTGAGTAAAAATAGGAACAATAGACTTTTAAATTATAATTTAGATTTAAATATTAAAAAAATTAGTTTAACTATAAGCATACGACTTTAGCTCGTAAAGCCACTCGAGCAAATCCTTTTCTATTAGCCCAAACAAGAGTATAATTATTATCACTAAACAATGTTTCACGCATACCACCAGGAGCAACAGCAACTATTTCATTTTTTTCAAGTAATTCAACACACTCTTCAAAAGAACCTGGTGTAGCTTCAATTGCTTCATAAAACGTTCTAAATACTTTGAAAACAAATTTTAAAAATTAAATTTTTTTTATTAATTTTAAAAATCAATTAACATGGTACTGAAAAACAATTTTTATCGGCAACAAATTTGATTTTTTTTCCATATTTTAAATAAATATAAGATGATAAATAAAAAAAATCCAAGAGTGCTGGTGGATGATAAAGTACAAGTAATGCCGGTTTGTCTAGCGCTAAATTTTCTATTCCAACTAATTCATAACCTAATATTAAAATTGAATAATAAAAATTATTTAATAAATATTATTATAAATAATTATATACCGTGATAATATTTTGAAAAATAAAACAAAAAATTGGCTACGTTTTTCAAAGGTTTTTCCCAAAAATCTGCCTTGTTTACATACTTGAAATAATATGTGTTTAAAATCATTAAATTATTTTTTAAATTTGAAATTTAAAATTTACTTTTTTATTAAAAAATTTATAAAGAGAAAAATAAAAAATGATAAAAAAAAATAGAAAAATTGTTTGGTATTGAAAGAAGTATAAAAACGCTAAAACAGTTTCAGTAAAAGCCATCTCTTTAATATAAAAGTAAATAACTTTTAATTACGTTTTATTCATTTAAATAAAAATAATCCAAAATTCATAAAAAATATTAAAAAAATTATAAATATTTAATTTTTTTGTTTTATCAAAATAAACTTAAAATTTAATTTTAAGCATAAATATTCAAAATTGTTAATGAATTCTGAAAGGATAATTATTTTTGTTCTTGTATCGATATTAAATAAGAAACATTTCACAATTAAACAATAAATCTTTTCAAATAAAATTCTGTTAAAATTTCGTTTTGAGTGAAAGCCTTATTAAATATTTTAATATCATCATAATCTGCTGATGCCAAATTGTTATATATAAATTGGGCTTCGCCTATGTAATTTATAGCTCTATTGACATTTAATAAGACTATGCTAGTTTTAGTGTTGGTTTCCGGATAACCGTTTAGTCTTCCGGAAAAAAAAGCAATCTTCCGGATAAAAAAAAGCGGTAGCGGAAGATTAGCCGATAACCGGTAGCGGTAGCGGAAGAGTCAACCGGTAACCGGTAGCAGTAGCGGAAGATTAGCCGGTAACCGGTAGCGGTAGCGGAAGAGTCAACCGGTAAGCGGTAGCAGTAGCGGAAGATTAGCCGGTAACCGGTAGCAGTAGCAGTAGATTAGCCGGTAAGCGGGAGCAGTAGCGGTAGATTAGCCGGTAGGCGGGAGCAGTAGCGGTAGATTAGCCGGTAGGCGGGAGCAGTAGCGGTAGATTAGCCGGTAGGCGGGAGCAGGGGCGGGAGAATTACCAGGAGGTGGTTGGAGTAGAAGTAGCGGAAAAAAAAGGTTTAAAGAAAATCAAAAATTAAAGTTTTTTTTGTATTTTTTTATTTTATTAAAAAAATTTATAAATAAAAAATTAGCTTAAAAAAATATTTTTTAAAAAATTTTATTAAAAAAAAAATTTACAAAATAAAAAAATAAAATTACAAATAAAAAATAAATTTACAAAATAAAAAATAAAATTACAAATAAAAAATAAATTTAAAAAAAAAAAATAAAATTACAAATAAAAAATAAATTTACAAAATAAAAATAAAATTACAAATAAAAAATAAATTTAAAAAAAATAAAATTACAAATAAAAATAAAATTACAAATAAAAATAAAATTACAAATAAAAAATAAAATCACAAAATAAAAAAATAAAATTACAAATAAAAAAATAATGTATAAAAAATTTAAAAAAGAAATATATAAAAAAAAATTTTATAAATCAAAATTTACAAAAAAAACATTTTCAAATCAATATATAAAAAATTTAAAACGGAAATACTAAAAAAAAAATTATGTAAATTAAAATTTATATTAAAAAAAATATAAATTTAAAAACTATATTTATTATAGATGCCACCTTTTTTTTGTATTTATTTTATTTAATAAAAAATTAATTAAAAGAACTTTTTGCTATTTTTTTTCTTTGTTATGTATATAAAGAAATGTTATTGTATAATATACTAAAAGCTAGTTTATGGCATAAAAACTAGTTCCTTAAGTAAGAAAGTAAGGCCCAGATGGGTTGCTGGTTTAGGGTTCCAGCTAGGACTTGGTCCGAACGATTCACCCTCTTACTTTAAATTGCAATGCCATAAAGATTATTCTTCATTGATAATTCATAGTCCGGTTTTAATATTTTCGGACGAGCTTTTTTAACTTAATAATTAAAATTTAATTAAAAATATTTAATCAATTATCACAAAAATTATCTAAATAGTTATCTTATCAAATATATTATTCAATTTAATAACTATCTTTTTCAATTTCAATTCAATTTCAATTTTGGTTCAATAAACACTTTTTAATATCAAATTTTTTTAATTATAAAAAAAATTTTAAATTTTAAATTAAATTTTTATTGTTTTAATTTTTTAATAAAATTAACATTTTTAATCAAATTAATTATTTAGTTTTTTTGATTTTCATAAATAAACATAATTTTTTCTACTCTTTCAGGTGAAATTTTGTTTCTTCTGTCCCATATTTGATAGCCAACTTGTGAAAAAACCCTTTCTGATGGCACGCTTGTCCCTGGTATATTACCATATCTCTTAAAAAATTCAAAAAGAATTGGATATTTCACTTTGTTTATCTTCCAGAACTCAATTATATTTGAACTTATATTTTGATTTAAAGCTGTTATTTCTTTTTCAAAAATTGAATATGAATCATTGACGTAACCACCGATTTCTTTTTTCACAATTTTCCATGTAATGCATTCTTTGCTAGCTTCATCATCAGACGAGTCGCTTAATTGAGCTCTTTTCTTTTCTTGTATTTCAGTATCGTTTTGAATATCAGGCATTTTTAAACTTAACGACTTTTTAACTTCTGGCAATTTCGATTTTATTAGCTCTTTACTAATTTCAATAAAATTTAATTGATCATCTAATGATGATTTCGAAAACTTTTTGTATTTTGGGTTTAAAAAAGTCGACAATATTAAATACTTGTTTGATGTTAGAGAATATTTTTTATCATAGTATAATATGTTTTCATGTATTATTTCTTTTAAACCAGCCTTAAAAACGCTATCGTCAATATCTTTTTTTGTTGAATTTTTTAAAAGTAATATTGATGGCACAATAAGACTCCTTGTACCAAAATCTTCAGATGATATTTTTAACGTGATTTCATAAAATGTTTCTAAAATATCCAAAGAATCTTCCAACATTTTTTTATCATCATCATTAATAATTAAATGTTTGTATTTATTTTCTTCTTTTACAATTAAATTTATTAGATCGATATTATTGAAAACCCGTTTAATCATCAAAAATAAACTATTCCATCTTGTTTCAACCTCTTGTGTTATTGCTTCTATTTTTTTGTTATTTTCCTTTTGTTTTTTGGTCAACTCTTCTTTAAAATTGGTTGAATGGTTAAAAAGCGAAGCGATTGAACAACATTTTTTTATTGCCTTGTCAAATGATAAAAACTTTGTTCTATTCATTTCTAAAATTGTTTTTATAGATAAATCGACAATTTCTTTGTACGATGTATAATTATATTGTTCGGATTCGTTATTATCGATTTCTTCAATATTTGGTAATCTGTCATAATCGATCTCAGGATCTTCCGATTGAGCACTTGCTTTGGTAAAATCTTTAATCGATTTGAGCGACGTTTTTATTATTAAATTTAATATATGTGCAAAACAAGGTATTCGCTCTGAATTTAAATCTTTAACAGTTCGTATCATAGAATTAACGTTGTCTGTTGTAAAAAAACCTATTTTATTTTCTAGTTTGAATTCAGTTAAAATATCTTTAATGTATTGAACTAAATTGTTTGAACTATGACCGCCAAAAATATGTCTAATTGAAAGACAAATTGACTTTAATTTAAGATTTGAGTCGAAAAAATGAGATGTCAAACTTAAATATGAGAAATGTTGTACTGATGTCCAACAATCGGTTGTAAAATTTATTAATTGAACGTTTTCGAATAAATTAATAATTGAATTTTTTTTCTTATAATACTCATCGTCACACATTTCCGCTAATTTTTTTCTTGATGGAACTTGAAAATTCGGATTTAAACATTTGCAAAATTTTAAAAAATATTCATTTTCAACACATCTAAAAGGAAGTGAAGCTGAAATGATAAACATCATCAGGAAGAAACAACTATCTTCTAACGATTCTTTTAAAACTGCTTCATCTTTGTTGGTACATTCAAATTTATGTTTATTTCTCAAATGAATTACCATTGGACCAGTTGAATCGTCTGCATAAGGATATGATTTTAAACATGGCCCATTAGCTGTCTGATGTTGACAAGAAACAAACATTTTTTTTTCTTTTGTTCTTTTGTTTTGTTTCCATTTTTCTTTAAAATAGAGCCAACATTTTGACTTTCTTTTTTTTTTTGCAGGTATTTCTTCATCAACAGTTTCCCACTCATCATTGTTTTTATCACTATTTTGTATCAACTGAGTTTCAACTTGTGATTCAATGGGTTGAGTTGGAATTGTTTGGATGGCACCATTTTCTTCTTGATTTGGTTCATTATATTCAATCAATATCATTGATCTCGCAGATGTTGTTGGCTGTGTACCTGATCTTACACGTTTACTCTGTGAAACATTTTCACTTAATGATGGTGATCTTGGAATTTTCTCAGACATTTATTTAATTTTTCGAAAAAAATAATTCGATAAATTTTTTTAAAATTAAAAGTTTTTTTGGTGGTAAATTTGAAATTTGCTTTTAGTATTTAAATTAGTTTTTTTTATTATTCAAAATTTCAAGGTAACACGATTTTTTTAAAAAAAAAAAAATTTTGTTTAAAAACAATTCTTAAGCTTTGTTTAAAAACAATTCTTAAAATTGAAAAAGATAGTTATTAAATTGAATAATATATTTGATAAGATAACTATTTAGATAATTTTTGTGATAATTGATTAAATATTTTTAATTAAATTTTAATTATTAAGTTAAAAAAGCTCGTCCGAAAATATTAAAACCGGACTATGAATTATCAATGAAGAATAATCTTTATGGCATTGCAATTTAAAGTAAGAGGGTGAATCGTTCGGACCAAGTCCTAGCTGGAACCCTAAACCAGCAACCCATCTGGGCCTTACTTTCTTACTTAAGGAACTAGTTTTTATGCCATAAACTAGCTTTTAGTATATTATACAATAACATTTCTTTATATACATAACAAAGAAAAAAAATAGCAAAAAGTTCTTTTAATTAATTTTTTATTAAATAAAATAAATACAAAAAAAAGGTGGCATCTATAATAAATATAGTTTTTAAATTTATATTTTTTTTAATATAAATTTTAATTTACATAATTTTTTTAGTATTTCCGTTTTAAATTTTTATATATTGATTTGAAAATGTTTTTGTAAATTTTGATTTATAAAATTTTTTTAAATATTTCTTTTTTAAATTTTTTAAACATTAATTTTTATTTTTAATTTTATTTTTATTTTGTAATTTTATTTTTATTTGTAATTTTATTTTTATTTGTAATTTTATTTTTTATTTGTAATTTTATTTTTATTTGTAATTTTATTTTTTATTTTGTAATTTTATTTTTTATTTTGTAATTTTATTTTTATTTTGTAATTTTATTTTTTATTTGTAATTTTATTTTTATTTTGTAAATTTATTTTTATTTGTAATTTTATTTTTATTTGTAATTTTATTTTTTTTTTTTAAATTTATTTTTTATTTGTAATTTTATTTTTTATTTTGTAAATTTATTTTTTATTTGTAATTTTATTTTTTTTTTTTAAATTTATTTTTTATTTGTAATTTTATTTTTTATTTTGTAAATTTATTTTTTATTTGTAATTTTATTTTTTTATTTTGTAAATTTTTTTTTTAATAAAATTTTTTAAAAAATATTTTTTTAAGCTAATTTTTTAATTATAAATTTTTTTAATAAAATAAAAAAATACAAAAAAAACTTTAATTTTAGATTTTCTTTAAACCTTTTTTTTCCGCTACTTCTACTCCAACCACCTCCTGGTAATTCTCCCGCCCCTGCTCCCGCCTACCGGCTAATCTACCGCTACTGCTCCCGCCTACCGGCTAATCTACCGCTACTGCTCCCGCTTAGCGGTTGACTCTTCCGCTACCGCTACCGGTTACCGGCTAATCTTCCGCTACTGCTACCGCTTACCGGTTGACTCTTCCGCTACCGCTACCGGTTACCGGCTAATCTTCCGCTACTGCTACCGCTTACCGGTTGACTCTTCCGCTACCGCTCCCGGTTACCGGCTAATCTTCCGCTACTGCTACCGCTTACCGGTTGACTCTTCCGCTACCGCTACCGGTTACCGGCTAATCTTCCGCTACTGCTACCGCTTACCGGTTGACTCTTCCGCTACCGCTACCGGTTACCGGCTAATCTTCCGCTACTGCTACCGCTTACCGGTTGACTCTACCGTTTCTAACTGGTAATCCGCTTTTTTATCCGGAAGATCTCCAGTTAAATTTCTTCCGGAATCTTCCGGAAAGTTATCATCCGCCAGCCAACACTAGCCTAGTTTCTGAATATTTTTCTAATTTACCATTTATATAAATATATATTTTTTTTAGGGTTGTTAAACAAACTTTATTTCGAAACTTTGAAATAATACAAAAAATTTCAAACTAAAAAATTTATTTTGAAATTTCTTCAAACCTAAAATTTTCTAACTTGAAGACAAAATTTCAAGCAAGTTTTCTATTTAAACTTAAAATTTAAAAATAAAAAAAACAAATTTGATATTATAATTTGAAATTTATTTTTTCTTGAATATAATTTTTAAATATTTAGAAATGCTTAGCTAACTTGTAAATTGTGTCACCCAACATCTCTTAACGAAAAAAAACGTAAAGATATTGAGCCTAGATCTTGGGTATGGCTGAATTATGCTACAAAGACAAATAAAAATAAAAATATCTATTCATTTTATAGATTGACATAAATTTTTTAATGAAAAACAGAGTTTTGGGCTTAGTTTATTTGGAAGAAGATCATGACAGACCGTATTTAAATATGAAGCTAAAACTGGCTCTTGAAGAATTGAAAGTATTAAATAAAGTGAAATACTTATTTATATAAAATATTTTAGATAATAAGTCACTTGACTTTAAAAAAGAGTTTAACTATTATGAAGTATTAAATTATAAGTTTACAGATGAAAACTCTATTTATAAGCCTCTAGATTTTTATAAGCATTTTAAAAAAGAAATTCCAAAATTAGCAGAAGTTTTTGAATTTATTTTATTGTGTTTCAGAATTCTCGGTTCCTTCAGAAACTCTTTTTAGCTATGCTGGTATAATCCAAAATGAACAAAGAAATAGATTAGAACCATCGGTTTGGTTAGAACCACCAATATGCTAAATTTTATTAAAAAAAAATATTTTTTAAACTAAAATTTTGTTTTTTATAAATACAATTTTCATTTAATTAATTTTTAAAATCTTCAAATTTTCAATCGATAATTTTAAATGTTTATATTTTAAATTAAAAATAATTATTTCAAATAAATTATTTTGAAAAAAAAACTGTTTATTTTGAAATTTTCGATTTTTAATTACAAATTTTTGTAACTTGAAATAAAAAGTATCGAAATATTTTTCAAAAATTGAAAATTTTGAATTTCGAAGTTTCAAAAATTAGCTTAGAAGCTAAAAAATTTGAAAAAACTTTGAAAAAAAAAAACTTCAATCAACAACCCTAATTTTTTTATTATTTATTACAGCACTTATATGATACCAATTGTTTAATTCTAAAATTTTATTGGTATTTATATTTTCAGTATAAGAAAAATAATTGGCAAATTCCAATCCAATTTCATTAGTACTAGTAAAAAAAATTCGCAAGTTATCTTTGTTATTATAATTACCAAAATCCATAAGCCTAGCATAATTTCTTGTTTTTAAAATAATCATTTTTTAAAGTTTTAAAAAATGTTTATTTAGCAAGTGGTTCTTTAGATTCAACAATAAATATTTGGAATATTTCAAATGGAGAATTAATTAATAAAATTAATATTCACACAAATAAAATTTATAGTTTAGTTGTTTTACAAAATGGCTATTTGGCAAGTGGATCTGCAGATTTATCAATTAAAATCTGGGACAATGAAAATCAAACCTTAATTAATAGCTTAGCTAATTCATATACAATAGGTTCATTGATTGTTTTAAATAATGGTTATTTAGTTGGTGGTTCATTTAATTACATTAGAATATGGAATCCACTGAGCGGAATTGTAGTAAAAACTTTAACAAGTCAGTCTGGATATTTTAGAAGTTTGGTTTTATTAAATAATGGAAATTTGGCAATTGCGTCAGATAATGGAACTGTTTTAATTTGGGATTTAAAAGAATATAAACTAATAAAGATATTAAATGATAGTAACCTATTATTGAGGGCTTTAGCTGTTTTTAATGATGGTTGTTTATTAACAGGTAATGACCAAAAAAAAATTATTATTTTGATTTAAATATAGACATTTATTTAAATATAGAAATTATATATATTTGTTAATAACAAATAAAAAAAAAATTAAATTAATTTGATTCTATTAACTTAGTTAGCTTTAGGCTTTTATTTAGTTTTTTTTTCAGGTATAAAAATTGTATTAATCTCTCATCTCAAGACTTATATAAATTTTTTTCATAATTCTATAATATATAAAGCAAGCCTCAGCTTAAAGTATCTCATCAATCTTACCTCATCAACTTTTTTTTTCCATTTTTTTGTTATAGAGTTTGCTCGAATACATATTTAAACTCATAAATCAAACCTATTTAAAAGTAAAATGATAATAAAAAAAAAAATGCATGTGATGTATTTAAATTGATTGGGTTGAGCTAAATAAGATAATTAACTAAATAAGTTGATTTTTTTTAAATATTTAAACTAATAAAGGTATTAAATAATAGCAACAAATTATTGAGATTATGAGCTTTAGTTGTTACTTTTTATAACCAATTTAATTATATAAAGATAAAATATATTATAGAAATAAAGAAAAATTATTTAATAATATTTCATCTCTAAACCTTTTATATTTATTATTTTTTCTTAAGTCAATAACAATCAAATTATAATCATTTTTTTTTAATATTTGCAAAAATTAATACCACCATGGCGTTTGCAATTAAAAAATATTTTTTTTTCTAAAAGTGATTAGTAAAAAATTTCAATGTTAGTAAGTACAGTACAAAATATTTTTGTTATATATTATCTTTTGAGAAACTCGTTTTAAAAATTTTAACCTAATTATTAAGACTTTGTCAAAAATAATTTTTTTTCGTTTTGAGTATCTAAATTTAGTTTTTATTTTGACAATTTTTTAACAAGGAAAAGAAGACAAACATTTTTAAAACGAGTTTTTAGGAGTTTTAACTATTCTATTAAGATTTTTTCCAACAAACGTCACTCTGTTGCCATTCTTGAAATTTGTTCAGATCTAGTAGCTCGTTTCCAATTGTAAAAGGCTGATAACGATTTGATTTTAACAGTTCTATCATTTCAACAAGACATTTATACTCGAATGTATTTTTTTGGGCTTTTTTAACATGAGTCCATTCCATGAATATTGCTTTTATATCAATTGATGTTAGAAGAGTTTTAGCTGATTGAAAAGCGATTGCTTCGAAGCCTTCTATATCAATTTTCATTAAAGCTTTTTTATAAATTTCATTTATATGTTTATTTATTGGCAAATAGCCGATAAGATCATCCAAAACTATTGATTCAACAAAAAATTTATTTTCTATTTTTTTGTATTTATCATCCGACTCTTTTTCAATAATTTGATTTCCATAATTGCCTGAATAATAGAAGATTTTCTTTATTATGCCACTCTTATTGTAAACAAGATTGTTCAATAAAGTAATTTTATTTTCTAGATTTTGTATTTTGACTGCTTTATGAAACCTTAGAATATTATCTTGGAATGGTTCAACTGATAATACATCTCTGCCAAGTTTAGCTGAGAATAATGAATATAAACCAATATTAGCTCCGATATCTATAACCATCAAATTTGGATCATCAATCAAATATTTGGTAAATAAATCTTAAATCAAATAAAATCTAATTTTAATTTATTTTTTTTTTTAATAAAATTTCTATTCAACAAAATATATACCAATATTTTGATTTTCATATATTTTATAGTTTCGTATTAAGACTCACATAATTATTTGAATCATATAAACACATTAGAATACTGATTGAATTGACTGACTTTGTTTGTTCACATGAAATGTTTTTATAAAGAGTCCAAGGTTCGAGTGATTTGCTCAAATCTACTAAATTTGCATTGGTTTTATTGATCTTAAGTGTTTTTTTGATATTGAGAATTTTTTCTATTGGCCTATATTTTTGTATGAGAAAATAAAAAATCATAGTTGACAAAATCCAAAAAGAAATTTTATTAATTAGTTTTAACATTTTATATATAGTTGTAAGATTTAAAATTATATTTTAAATATTTTCAATTGTTTGTGTAAATTTCAAATATAATTTTGTTTCACCTATAATTTTAAATTTAAATTTTCTCTTTTCTAAAATCAAAACTTAAATTTTACAATCAATGATCCATCATATAATTATTTATTGTATAAAAGTATTTCAAAAAATTAAGAAATATATTAAGTTTTTTCAAATCTTATCATATTTCGCATTTTGAGAAATATAAATATTGTTTTTAAATTATTAAATTAAAAATAATAAAAATAGAATCTTATTGTATTATTTTTTCAAGCTTAAAATAAACAAGTTTTAATGTTTTTAAAATAAAATTTTTTACTTGATTTTTACTTGATATTAAACAAGCAAATTGTTACAAACAACAAATCATTGACTGATCAAACCTCTAAAACCAAGCGTTTCACCAATATGTTATCGTAAATTGGCATGCTGCATATTTACTAGTTAAAAAAGCATTCTGAAAAAAAAAATTAAAAATTTTGATGAATTTCTAGTAAATATACACAGATTTAATCTAATTCTTTTTTATTAATTTTATTAAGAATTTTTTATAAATTTCAAAAAAGTAACAGGAAAAAAAAGACCATTTTGAAAAATTAATATTTATAAATGAAATGATATTATAAAAAAATTTTAACAAAACTTAATATAATCAATTAATTAATAATCGATACTGTCATATAATTTTAATTTTTTAAAAGCTAAAAACTTCAAAAAAACTTTTAATAAAATTAACTTTGAAAAATTAGTTGAAAAAGAAAATAAGCCAAAAATAGTTTAAAAAAGAATAATAAATTTTGTTTTTTTGAGTTTTTCTTAATTAAAAAAAAATAAAAAAAATTATTAAGGTTTTACATCTATTTCCTTTAAGAAGTAAAAAAATTTCTAAAAACAATAAGAAAAAATATATTATTTTTATAAAATTTAGAAATGAAATCTTATGCTGTTCAAAACAAAAATTTAAAAAAGTAATAAAATTTTTAATAAAAAAAAATGAAAGTTTTTGGCTTAATAAGTTTTATATTTTATTTTGAGTTGATCAATTGCTTGAAAATAAGTAAATTTAAAAATTGAGATTTTAATTTTATAAAAATTTTGAATTTAAATTAAATTTAAATAAGATAAAAACTTTAAATTTTACAACAAAATGAAAAATTATTCAATCGACTCAAAATATAAAACAAATATATTAAAATGTTTGAATATTTGTTCAACACAAGATGATTGTTTATTTTTGGTTTTGAATGAACAAGATAAATCATCATGTTTCTTATCTAAATCTTTTAATATCGAGTTTTTAAATAGAACATTTTATTACAAAACAATTAAGTATTCAACTTTTACTAAAAACATTTAATTTTAATTTTTATAAATTTTTTAAAGATTTTTAGATTCAGTCATAAAATATTCTATGAATAATCATTCAAATGATGTAAATGTATTAAAAGTTTTAAAAAATGGACTAATTGCTAGTGGTTCAAATGATAGCTATGTTAAAATATGGAATCCTTATACTGGCTCCCTTTTATATACATTTAATAATCATACTGCTCCGGTGTTTTCTTTGACCGATCTTCCTGATGGAAACATGGCTTCAGCTTCATATCTAATTTCTATATGGAACTTAACTAATGGACAAATAATTAGAAAAATTGAAGAAGGATCAAATAATCAATTTATAAAAATATTGAAAGTTTTAAAAAATGGATATTTGGCATGCACCAAAAATAAAACTATTTTAATCTGGAACTTTACTAATGCTTGTTTAATAAGAGCAATAATAACAAATCATTCAAATGATATTTTTACATTAGCTGAAATAAAAGATAATTATTTAGCAACTGGCTCATATGATAATTATATTAATATTTGGCATGCTGAGACAGGAAATTTTTTAAAATCAATCAAAGCTCATACAGATAAAATTAATATAATTCAGAGCATATCAAGTGATTATTTTGTAAGTGGATCAAAAGACCAAACAGTTAAATTATGGAACGCAAACGATGGATCTTTGCTGAGAAATTTAACTGGTCATACACAACATGTTATTTCATTAAGCTTTTTTAATAGTATTTATCTAATAAGTGGATCATCAGATTCTACTTTAAAAATATGGAATTTAATTGAAGAAAATTGTGTTAAAACTATTTCAAGTTATAATTCAGCAAATGGCTTAATCGTTTTACAAAATGAAACTTTAATTGGCGGTTATCACAATAATCAAATTAATATATATAAATTAATAATATTGTAGCTTTAAATTCTATTTAATTTACATTTTATATTTTAATAAATTTATTTAAACAAGTTTATTTTTAATATTGAAACTGTTTATACTAATATTGATAGTCTATCTATATAATATTTAAAGAAAAAATAATTAAACAATTTTTATTAAACAGTATATTAATTCCATATATAAATTGTATTATCTTGCGATGCACTTGCTAAATATCCATTATTTAATACAACTAAAGATTTTACTAGACTTGTATGATGGTTTAATGATTTGATCAATGTTTTGTTTAAAGGATTCCAGATATGAATAAATTTGTCAAATCCAGTAACTAAATAATCATTTTGAAAAATTGTTAAACTGTTAATACCATTTGGTTCATTCAATAAAATTTTTAATAAACTCATAAGAGTATCCCAAATTTTCACTGTTCCATCATCAAGTCCACTTGCTAAATAACCGTTCATAAAAACTACGAAACACTTCACACCACTTGATTGCTCATTTAATGATTTAATTAATATACCGTTATTAGGATCCCAAATTTTAATGTTTTCTTGATTTGAACTTTTATTTGAACCACTAGCTAAACAACCATATTTTAAAAATGTTAAACCATACACAAAATCATTAGTGTCAATTGTTCTTATTGTTGAATCATTGTCAGTATTCCATATTCTTATTGTTTTATCATTAGATCCACTTGCTAAATATCCATTTTCTAATATTTCTAAACAATTAATTTCACTTGTATGACCAGTTAAAGATTTTATAAGTGAGCCATTATACGGATTCCATATTTTAATTTGTTGATCAAAAGATCCACTAGCTAGTAATCCATTTTTTAGTACCATCAAAGAGGAAACTCTTAGAGTATGATTGATTAAGCTACGAATTAATAAACCATTATTTGGATTCCATATGTTTATAACATTATCATCAGATCCACTTGCTAAATATCCATTTTGTAATACTGCTAATGAATGTACTCCTAATGTATGATTAAATTTATAAATTACTTCACCTTTAAAATTACTTTAATTAAAAAAATAAATAAAAAAATATTTATATAATTATAATCATTTAATCCAAATTAAACATACTCTATTGTTGTTGTTGTTTTAAATTGCTTTGAATAAAGATAAAAACTTTTTGAAACATCTAATGAACCAAATCCTTCATAAAGCTTACAAATTGATTTTTCTTTATTAAATAAAACAGTAAAACAATTGCAATCTCTTGAACATTTACTAATACATTTTAAATGACTTGTATTCAATATTTCATCTATTAATCCTAAATCGATTGTAAGGTTTGCATTTATTGCTTTATTTATTATAAAAATGTTTTCTTTTATTTAAAAAGAAATTGCTTTAATATTTGAATTTTATTTAAAAAGCATTAAATAGAATTTATTTTATATACCTTTATTAAAACATTTAATTAAAATACAATTTAACATAAAATTGAGAAACTTTATTAAAATCATTTTAAATTGAAAATCAATTTTTCTAAAAAACTGTAGATAAAATAAAATAATATTATAATTAAAGGCTAAAATTATTAATAAATTGTCTGAAAACACATACTAAATTTTGAAACATGAGTAATGAAATAAGAAAATAAAAATTTTTACTTAATCAATTTTATTTACTCAGGATTTTTCCTAAATTTAGAATGCAAAAGTTAATTTTAAATAAATTAAATAAAAATAGAATTTTTTTTTTTAAATAAAATTAAATTCCGATTATGATTGAACAACAATTGCTACAAATTCAAAATATTTTTTAAAATCTTTTTTTTTTAATATTAAATTTTATTTTTTCATTTTAAGATGCAGGAAACACGTGTAACACCTGGATACATTTCTAAAACCAAATAAAACATTATTTTTTTATTATTTAAAGAGTCTAATTTTTTATTTTTATATAGTTTATTAATATAGCAAAAGTATTTTATTAATTAAAATAAAAAATGTTTTTTAACATTTTTAAAAAATTTATTAAAGATATTAAATTATTAAAAACATAATTGATTAATTTTGAAGTATGAAATATAGCTTAGTATCTAAAGGAAAAAACATGAAACTAATAATTGAAATATGTAGATTAAAGCTTATTTTTTTTAATAAAATTAAACCCTCCTTTTCCAAATTTTCTTTTCGTTTCCGATGAAATCTGATTCAGAAAAATTTTGAGAATGAATGAACTTACTATTTAAATAAGAAAAAGAAAAGAAATTAAACAAAAAATAGAATTATCAAATTGTAAAAAAAGTTTTTGTTTTTTTTAATTAATATTTGTCACATTTACTGCTCGCTATTTTGATACAATTTGCCCATAACTCTCATCAACCTTTTTTGTTCTAGTAAAATCAACTCGAGTGGGAGTTGATTTAAATGTTTATATTTGACAATAATACCAAAAGCCCTTTTTTTAACTGAGAAAAAAAAACATGAATTAATGCTGTCAAAAATTTGCTTTAAGTATACCAACAAAAGAAATATAATATTTTATCAAAATTGTTCAATAAATTATAATTAAATTTTGTATTTGACTAATTATCAATTCCATTAGAGATTAAAGTGAATTTATAGAAATTTTCAACAACAACCATTGATAAATAATTATGAAACAGTAATTTGAGATACTTGCAAGAAGTTAAAATAAATAACAAATGTTATTTATTTAATAATCATACTGCTGCGGTGTTTTCTTGGACCGATCTTCCCGATGAAAGCATGACTTCAGCTTCATATCTAATTGCTATATGGAACCTTATAAATGGAAAGCTAATAAAAAATATTCAAGAAGAATTAAATAATCAATTAATAAAGAAATTGATAGTTATAAAAAATGGATAACCATGTCGAAATCTACCTTGAGTCTCTAAAGAGATCTCCAGGAGAAGAATACCGAGATCTACTAGAGATTACAGGTTTTATTCTCTGTATCAAAAATAAAACTATTTTAATAAGATAATAAAATAGTTTAACTAGCGCTAGTTTAATAAGAACCATAAAAACAAACCATTCATATGATATTTATATATTTAGCTGAAATAAAGAATTTATTTTAATATGGAACGCTATAACTGTAGATTTTATTCTAATTCGATTTTAAACTAATTCAAGCACACATAGATATAATAAATATAATTTTGAGCATATCAAGTGATTATTTTGTAAGTGGATCAAAAGACCAAACAGTTAAATTATGGAACGCAAACGATGGATCTTTGCTGAGAAATTTAACTGGTCATACACAACATGTTATTTCATTAAGCTTTTTTAATAGTATTTATCTAATAAGTGGATCATCAGATTCTACTTTAAAAATATGGAATTTAATTGAAGAAAATTGTGTTAAAACTATTTCAAGTTATAATTCAGCAAATGGCTTGATCGTTTTACAAAATAAAACTTTAATAGGTGGACTTCACCAAAGTCAAATTAATATATATAAATTAAAAAAATTATAAGATAAGTATAATAATAAAATAACAAAAAAAATCCTAGTTTTTTTCATATACTTCTAATTATAAATTTATTTTTAGATTAAAACTATGAAAATATATGAAAAAAAGTTTTAAATTTTATAAAAAGATTAATGGATAAATTTATTAAATCATAATACATTCTAATCTAAAACTTTATTTAATGAAGAAAGCACACATTACACATTAGGTATTCCGAATATAAACATTCTTAAAGAAATTATTTTTAACTTATATTTTAGAATCTAAAATGATAAACGAATTTATTGATTATTTTAAAGACAATCAATATCAGAAATCTTTCAAGTTTGGCCCATTTTTCAGCAAAAGATTTGCTAACAAAACTCCAGAAAAAATGAAACTATCTTTTGATCGTGATTTAGAAAATACAAAACAAGTTATACTTGTGAATTTATACAAGAATAAATCATTTAGTAGTTTAGAATCAATAAGTTTATGTGCAATAGCAAAACTAGTTAGATTATTTGAGATAAAAGAATGGAATCCAACGAATGAAGCTCATTTAGTTTACTTAGTTCATTTAAGTAAATTTGAAATTTCTAAAGATGATTTTGAAAATCATTTTGAAAACTTTGATTCAATTTGTTTAATTGATTATCAAAATTCTGATTATGATTTAAAAAATTTTTTCCAAAAAATCAAAAAAAATAAAATTATTTTGGACGCTGTTTCAACAATTGTGTTTGATTTTACTAAGGAAAATTTAGATCAAATAGAAGATTTGAAATCTATAGAATTAATATTTTTTGAAACGAATGTTCCTCTTGTAAATGGTTATGCAGGTTTTAACTCAATTTATGTTTCTTCTATCCGTTTAGACGATTTGTCTACTAAAATTCGTTTAAAAAAAACAATTACTAAAGAACAAGGAATAAAAATAATAAGACTTTATTTTATTCGGTTAATTTTACATGAAATTACACATGTAATAATTAGAATTAAAAAAAAAGATATGAATGCATCTAGTCCATTTATTGAAAATAGAAATAAAATAAAATATCAAAATGAAAATTGGCTAGAAGCTGGAATATTTGCTGAGAGAGAAATATTTGGAGCTAAAATAGATTTTCATTTATCATTAATAAAACCAGGGTTTAATATTGATTATTTATTAAAATTCTACGCAGATTTGATAGAAAATGAAATTAAAACACCTTTTAGTTTAGTAGAAGCAGGAGTTTTTGTTAATGATGGACCATCAGGTGTAATGGGTGTAGATTTTGGTGCAAAATTAAATTTTGTACCCATAGAATAAAATATCCTTTAATTGGATTCTATAAAAATACCTTTTTAAACATCTATATAATAAAAATTTTTCATACTTAAAGAATTATTTAAACTTGATTCTTATTATTTTAACAAGAATTTTATAATAATTATGTAAAACAAAAAAATTTTTAGACCCTGAGACCATTTTGGTCGAAACGGGTCGATTTTTCTTAATATATTTATAAAATAGCAAAAAACCCTTAGACAATTTTTGGTTTCGCTTATAAAAGTTTGCAAATTTAATAATCAATAATATTGAATATCTATTAATAAAAACAGCCGTTTTTTCTTTCAATAAATCTTTATTTTAAAAAATTTAGATTAAACTTCTTTTAAATTAAAAAAAAAATTATTAAATATTAACAAATTGCATAAATAATAAAAAACAAACAAATAACAAAATTTATAACAAAATTGATTTTTCTTTTTTAACTAAAAAAATAAACAGATTCTAAAACTTTGTTTAAGTCAAAGTTACCCTTTTTGGGAATATTTTCCAGCTTTTTATTAAACAAAATCATCAATTTTTTAACTTCTTCATTCTGTTCTTGTTCAATTTCTCTATTTTAAATAAAATTAAATTATTTTTTTTTCAATTTTAAAAAATAATTTATAAACTCAAAAATTTTACTTTTGATTAAAACTGTAATTTTTAATAAAATAAGTACTCAAATTTTCCAACAATGGCAATGAATGTAGGGCTACAAATTGCTCTCGACATATTTTGTTCATTAAATCAGCACTCGATGCATGTGTCCAGAAACAATCATGTACAGATACAAATTTAACACCAGCTCTTTCACAATACAAAGAAGTTAACATCATGTGACAAGAGTCCAATGAATGAATAAAATTTGGTGGAAATGCATTACGCTGTTTTAATGTGTCCGGTTTGCTATATAATTTTAATTAATTTACTAAAATAAGAAAAATTTTTCAAATATTTTTACTTTGTTATCAAAGGAGTAGAATTTTTGCCCAATTTTGGATCGCGTATTGAAACATTTCTAAAATAAGGCTGAGAAATGGGTAAACCAAGGGGTGTTTCCCATTTAAGAGAGCAATCTCGTACTCGAGTAATTAAGTAAGCACATTCGGAAAACCAGTCTTGGATTTCTCTAGCCGAACTAAACAATTGTCTGATTGATTTAAAAGTTTTATGTGCAATATAAGCACTTGCATCTCTAGCTTTGTCAAGTGGAAAACCTTTAATGTCTTCAATTTGTCTCATAATTTGCAATTTAGCACCATAAAATGTCACATTATAAACCGTAGTCATTACAGTTTGTTTAATTGTCTTTCTTTTTATATTGCCAGCAAGTACTCTAGCATATTCATTAATATCTTCTTCAGATTTGCGCTCTTTTTCTACTAGTTCTAACACAGTTGAATAAACATCTTTAGGTTTGTCCGAAGGTGCTAAATTTACTGATGCAGCGCCTTCAATGTCTCTACCAAGTGCAGCATAATGTTGTAGACCATTACAAGAACCGTCTTGATGTATCGGAAAATAGGAAATAAACTCTTGTGGATTACCCGATTTAATAGCGTTGTTTATCTCCATACAACACGCAAGTGTTTGCCACTTTTCTTCTGACTTTTGCCACCACAGTTTACCAGTCATTGGTTTCTCTGCCGAGTCTATAATATCTTCTATTATTGAATTTGCATATTCTAATCTTTCTTTTAGACTTGATTTTTTCATAGAACCAGTCAAATTGATTAAATGTAATTTCAACATATCAAGTCCTTTTTGGCCTAGTTTTTTACCTTCTGCTAGTAAAATTAAACTGCGTGAAATGTCCGAGCCTAAGTGATTAAAGTGTGGTGGTATCGGATAACATCTACCTCTAAAATCTAAACTATGAGGAAACCATATTATTTTATCTCTATACATATTTGCAATTGAGAGTCTGTACAATTCTGTGCACCACAAACTGTGCATCTCGGCTCTAATTTTTTTCGATTTCTCAACTATAGAATAAAACTCTTTATATTCAGATTTGGAAAGTTTTTTATTAGGAAATTTAGGTACTTCAGGACCTTTGTATTCGGGCTCAGGTACTTCTAATTCTTTATTACCGTCTTTATTGAATATATCTATTAAATAATCCAAAATTGGTTTGTTTATTTTCCATGCACAAGAAGATAAAGTGTTTAATGAATCATAAATAGGCGCAATACTTTTCTGATCGATTTGATCAATCATCAAGCGTTGCTCTTGTGCTGAATCGCCATAAAGACGAAGTAAATTACTTTTAGACATAAAATATCCTCCTTGATTTGACATATGCCAAGGCATAGGACTTGTTATCATCGGCATACGATTAGACTCGAACATTAAATTCGAATTGAACAATTTAAACAAAATTGGATGACATTTTATCTGAGGATCTTTGTAATAACCAACAAGTCTATAGATTTTATGAAATGCTAAATCATATTTTGTTTTTTTTTCTGTTGTTGAATTGTTTGAATTTTGCATTGAGTGTAATTTACGATCTATTTTGCAAGACTTGAATAGAATCTCTTCGAGTAAATATTTGCCTAGTTTGAGACGTAAAGAGCTTGGCCACGGATTGTCCTGATTGTGTTTAAATAAATTTTCTTCGTGCATTATTCTAAGCCATTCTTCACGATGATTGTTGTTCATTTCACTCGGATTTTGCAAAAAATTCAGACGATAATTTGTATACTTTGAATAAATTTGTTTTATTTTTTCTATATCATTGTTTTTTATTAGTAAATATTCTTGATATTTATTCTCTAAAATTGAGCCTAGTTCTAAACTAAAATAAGACAAACTAGCTGAAAAATATTCAGATGTTTGTGCTAATTTTGATACTTGTTGAACCAATATGTCCACATAGGTTTTATGATCTAAAATGCTCAAAAATGGATATAAAAAATTTTCTGAATTTTTCAATATTTCCAGTGATTTTAAATAGTTTTTTGTTATTTCTTCGCGAAATTTTAACAAAAGTTTTTCTTTTAAAGCTTCGTTTCTTTCTGTTTGTTTTTGTTCGAGTTTGTTGAGATTTCGAATCGATGGTACTTGAATCATTAGATTTTGTTCTTCTTTTAATTGTTGTTCGAAATTTTTCATTATAATACTTTCATCTATTAATTGACGTGGATAGAAGGTCTCATTTTTGTTTATACAATTTTCATCTAAAGGTTTTTTGAGACCAACAAGAAGAGGATTTTGATTCAATGAGTTTTGTTGTATAAAATCAAATTCTGGAATTATTAAATTTATTGCTTTTTTTATCAGTTGTTTTTGCTCACTTGAATAATACATACTTTTTGACAAGTCTTCCAAACTTAGCTAAATAAGAATATATAATAAAAAATTATTTTGTTGCAAAATTAATTTTGTTTATTAATTAATAAAGTATATTAATTTAATATAATAAACGCAATTAAATTTGCAACAATTTAAAAATATTTTAACTTGGGTATCAATAATTATTTAATATAATTAAGCAAATTAAATAAACTTACATTGGCTTTTTTAATATCGTACAAAACACGTTCTAGAAGCAAACGGATCGAATTGAGTTCAGCAGAATTAGGTTTTTTTAAAGTATTTAGTTTAAAACCCAGCGACTGTATTACTGCTACATAAGAGTTTAAATTAGGTACTAGATTCCTATTCAATTCTTGATTAGATCTTATTTTTTGAAAGAGCAAACTTATTTGATTTGTTTTGCCTGCTTTAGCAAGCTCTAACATTAAACGATTATAAACTTCAATATCACTAACAAATTCGTAAGGTTTTTTTCTTGTATCTTTTGACTCGTCAATTAGCTTATCTAATAGATTATATGCTTTGTCGATCAGCTTCGATGAGGCGCAACAAACATCAACAAACGCTTTTATCTTTTGATTAAATTGTTTGTGTTTTTGTTCAAACTCAATTTGATCATAAGTTAAACTTTTTTTCTTATCCATTTCATTTTTTATCAATAAATCAAACGATTTATTCAAATTTTCCATTTGTAATTTTGCTTTATTAATTAAGTTTGTTTCACTTTGAGTTTGAGCTTTTATTTCATTAATGTTTTCAATTTGAGGTTGTTCAATTTTTATCTCTAATTCTTCTAAATTTTCTAAATTTGAGCTTATTTCTTTTAGTAGATCAACATCAGGATTAGAAATCTTTAAAATTGAGATATTATTAGTTGTTTTCTTAAGATCACCACATATTCTAGATTTATCCAAACTTTTTTTTGATTCTCTTAGATAAATTGTTTTTAAAACTTGAATTAAAAAATATATTAATTTATAATCAAAATGGTCATGATAATATTATTCTTAAATACTTTCTAGTAAATCGTTATTTGGTAATTTGTTTGCTTTGTGTTTATTTAAAGCTGGATAATTGTTGTTTACATTTAGTTTATAGTTGACGTTTTTAAATGATACTTTGTTTATTTTTGAACCTAAATTTTGAAGTAAACCTTTACTTCGAAGCATTTTTTTTTTATTTTATAAGAATTTTTATTAAAGAAAAATTCAAAACATAAATTTTTTGAGTAGATGTTGTATAGTAATAAATATATGTTGAAATTTTTCAAGTTTTTTTTTTTTGAATGAGATTTTGTTTTATAAGAACGCGCACATGATTTAAAGAGTATATTAATTAGAAATAGTTTGCTTTGTTTCTTTTTTTTGTTGTTATTTTTAATAATAATTTGAAATATAGTAAATATATTTGAAAAAAAAGGAAAAAAAACTTGAAATATTTTTATTCTTTAAATGCAAAACTAAACTGAAAAAAAATCATGTTATATATTATTATAAAAAAAGAAATTTATAGTAAAGCAAATTCAATAACACTTGTTCTTACCAATTTTGATGACTATCGTATCGTAGATGATTATATGATTGTATGTAAGTTTTTTAATTTATTGAATGAAAGAGTAGATTTTTTGTATTGAAAATTTTGAGACTAAAAAAATAAGTAAAATGAACAAAAAATATTTATCCAACACCATTTGATGATTAATCAACTTGGTGTCAATTTACTTTCAACTTGAAAATAAACATATATTTTATAGTTAATAAATAATATTTTTGAAACAAACAATTTATATAAAGTATTTGGAAATTATTGAAGCGCTGTGATTGGTTATTCAATTAGTAATTAAAAATTATTAAACTATTAAAATAAAACATTGCTTATTTCTAAATCCACCTCTCAATTAACTCTTAAGCTTTATCCCATTAGATCACATTAGCTTATATAGATTAGATTCTACTGCGCTTTTCAAAGAAAAATTTTTTGATTAATCTAATTGATTATTTATCGATTGTATTATTTTCTTTCAGTTCTTTTTGAAATCTCAATTATATTTTAATTGGATGATATTTCAAGAGAATTTAAAATGATAACATGATTGGGATATAATAATAATAATTATATTAAAAAATAGTAATTTTATATAAGCTTTATTTGGAATTAAACTATATTAATATACATAAATTTTAACTGTAATTATAACATTTAAAGCTTTAAAAATTTTTATGATAAATTTAAATTAAATGAATGTAATTCAAAAATATAAATTTTAAGATTTATATTATTTCTCCTTCGTCCCAAAATAATATTGTTTCTAAAATTTAATCATGTTCTTTTTTTTATCAAAAATTTTTATCAATCTTAATTATCAGCTTGATTACAATTTGAGTCTTCAAGGCAATGTTCTACAAATAGAAAACAAATTATATACAAGAAATTTTATAAATAATTTGTATAATATCTTATCTTATGTAATATTTCTGATTCTATTTACAACATCAAAAAGCCTGTAGTGTCTTTTAGCCTTTTTTAAAAAGTCTCAAGTCTTGTTATTTTTTATAATTTTATGATTTTTATTTTATTTTTTAAATTTTATAGGATATCTTTAAAAAAAAACACCATATCAATATTATGATATCTATTATGTATATATGGAATTAGCTTGTCTTAAAAATTAACCTATTAAAATTAATTTTAGTTGCTAAAATTTCAAATTAAAAAAGATGGATATTACGGTAAACCCCTGCAAATAAGAGCATGCTTTAAACACAAAACCTAGTTAGTATCCAATTTTTTGATTGGTTATTTCACTTCTAATATATTAAAAATAAGTGAAAAGAAGAAATTAAAAATATTTATTTGGATAATTTAGAATGCAAATTAAAAATTATATTCTGATCAATAAAATAAATTTAATTATTTATTTGGTAAAGCAAAAGGTTTAAAATTAAATACAAAAAGATTCTTTATACTATTTTCTAGGCATGTTTATAAATTTTTTTAAAAATACATTTTTTTTAAATATTAAAAAAACTAATTAATGGCTTGGCGATTTAAAGTATATAACTAATTTTAAAGGAAAAGCGCTGTCTTATAAAATTATCTTATTTTTTAAGCTTCAATTGGATCCATGCAAACATTGCCGCATCCGTTAGAGCACTTGTTAAAGATAATTAGTTTATTTATTTAATTAATAAAAATATTTATTTATTAAATTACGCATTTTTGTTTTTGATTTTGGCATTCCGAATCTGATGAGCATCCTTGAATACAAATACCAAAACCGCTTGGAGTTGGACATTTTCCAGGTCTTAATAATGATGATGAATCTTGTTTCTCAGCATCTATACAAACTTTTCTTCCACATGCAACCTGACACTATTTTTCAATATTTATTTTGTCATTTATTAAAAAAAAATAATGTAAATATTATACGCATTTTTTTTCTCCTAAACAATTCGAATCAGTTACACAAGGACCATTAACTAAAGAAAACAGTGTATATTTAAAAAAATTTCTAAAATTGCATACTTCGACAATTGGACAAGATCCTTGTTTTTGTGCTTTATTAACTGTAGAAAATTAAAATTTATTTCTTTAAAAGAATAATTTATTTACAAAAAATTTAACTAACGTTTTGTATAAAAAAACAAAAAAATCACAACGATTTTTAATAAGTTAAAAATTAATTTCATAATTTTGACAAAAATTCAACAATTTTTGAATTATTTGAAAATAAAATAATAATTCAAATTAAAAAAATTTTTTCTTTCAAACATTGAATAAATATTTACCTAAATTGAAAAAGCTTTCTTAACACATTTATAAAAAAAAATTTCTTTTCAAATGGATTTTTTATTTATTTCAAAAAGTATAAAATATTTTATATTTAAATTTAAAAAAAAACCTTTTAATTTTAAATTTTTTTAAATAAATTTTTATTAAAAGGTGAAATATTTTTTAAGTAATATTTTAAAATAACAAATTGATTCATACTTTTCTTAACTAAATTTTTAGAAAAAAAATTGTCTATAATATTCTATCAAGTATCCTTTGGAAATTATCCTTTTAAAATAATTAAATTGTTCATATTTGTATCCATGAAATATGCGTATTTAATTTGAATTTTTAATTTTTTTAAAAAGCTCACTACGCCACTGCCGGTCCCAAGCCCGGGTAAGAGTAGGAGGGGTGGTGGTATTATGCAAAGTGTGTTTCATTACGGGTGGTGAGGTCTACGCATACATTTACACTTGAAGTTTTTCAGGTTTCAAGTTTTAGTCTAAGTTTTTATACTTATTTATACTTATATCCAATAAACCGACTTGATCAAGTTTTCATAATCGTATTTAAACTTGAATACTTGATTCTTTAAATTTTAAATACTCAAACTTATATTTGTTCTATCCAAAATATAAATTTATACAATTTGTAAATTTTATTATGCTAATTATAAATTTATACCTGGCATATGCAAATTATAAAATTTATTTATAATTTATAAAATGCTAATTCAATTTATAAATTATGTAATAATTTTTATAAATTGCATTGCTTTAATCAAACAATTTATAAATCCAATTAGTAAAAATGAATGATCAAATAATAAAACAAGGTAGCAATGAGAATGAATCGGAAAATAAAGACACTCATCGTGAAACGTTCGAAAATTTTTTAAAATTATATACGGAAAAAGAAGATTCAACTTCAATAATAATATCTAAAAAAAATATGAGATTATTATAAAATATTTAAACAATATCATCGAAAATCCAGATCCAAATAAACGTTTTTACTACAAAAAACAACTATTTAATATACAAATGATAGATAACGAGCCAAAACTATATCGTCAGTTTAAAAGAAGAAAACAAGAATATAATCTACCAGTAGCAACCAAAGAAAATTATTTTGATATTTTATATGATTTACATTCAGTTCAAAGAGGCCATGTTGGTATTAATAAATTAGAGCAACAATTAAATATGCGTTATTATAGAATTCCTAGAATTAAAACACTCAAATACTTCAAGTATAATACTTTAATATTTAATAACCTAAAAACCTGTATAAATCAATGCTTATTCAAGTGAAATATATAATTCTACAGTAATATATTTAATATTATATTTATAGGTAAATGGTATCATCTTACTGCTGTTTTGAATAATAATAAAAAAAACTTTAAAAAAAAGATATTTTAAATTTTTTACATTTTTTTACCATTTTTTACCACTTTAAAATTGCTTTTTTACGTAAATTTACGTAAAAAATTGTAAATAATTAAATTCAGTTTAAAAATGAACTGTTTTAAAAAATTTTGACCAAAATGTCAAAAAATCAGAAAAATGCTAAAAATCGGCTGTTTTTTTGGCCGATTTCATTTTACCAAATTTTTGGTAAATTTTTGAAAATTTACCGAAATTTTGATAAAATTACGTAAAATTACCGTCTTTTACAACGGTAAAATGACGATAATTTACGTAAAATTTTGAAAATTTACGTAATTTTACCGAAATTTTAGTAAAATTCAGTAAAAACCCATGTATCAAATCAGTACAGTAAATCATTTCCCTTTACAATTTCAATTAATTTAGAATCAAATATTGGCCAATAATATATCTTAATAATAAAATATCTTATACCATTGCTATTTAAAATTCAATTTTAAAATATTAATTTATTATTAGAATAAACTGATTTTTTATTTGTTTTTTATTTTCGGTTTTTAGCTTAATTATTTCAATCAGAAAATTTTTTTATTTAAAATAAAAGCAACTTTTTGATGTTATCATCAGAAGATTTGGTAAAAAAATATAATCAAAAACTGTCTCATTAATGTTTAATTCAATATCATAAATGTAATTTAAATTTCTAGATCTTTTGTCAGCTTTTAAATTTTGGCATTTATATATTTAACTAATCTAAATATATAAGGCCCGTAGACCTCACCGCCAGTAATGTAACACACTTTGCATAATACCACCACCCCTCCTACTTTACCCGGGCTTGGGACCGGCAGTGGCGTAGTTATGATGATATTACGGCTACATACTCTTAATAAGGACGGGGGACGTTCAGCACAAAAAACAACCACTCATCTGAGCCGAAGCTGCAAACTCGATCATTATTTGGCATATAGCTTGGAGCCCCAAACCAAGCGCCTAATTTGACTTTACCTTGCCTTATTAAGAGTATGTGCAAAGTGCCAGCGTTACAAAACAAGCTCCCGCGATCGTTCCCAACCTACTATACTCCGTGATGGTCAAAGCCAGCGGCACAGACGTACGACAGGATTTGAGATAAGGCCCGTAGACCTCACCGCCAGTAATGTAACACACTTTGCATAATACCACCACCCCTCCTACTTTACCCGGGCTTCGGACCGGCAGTGGCGTAGTTATGATGATATTACGGCTACATACTCTTAATAAGGACGGGGGACGTTCAGCACAAATAACAACCACTCATCTGAGCCGAAGCTGCAAACTCGATCATTATTTGGCATATAGCTTGGAACCCCAAACCAAGCGCCTAATTTGACTTTACCTTGCCTTATTAAGAGTATGTGCAAAGTGCCAGCGTTACAAAACAAGCTCCCGCGATCGTTCCCAACCTACTATACTCCGTGATGGTCAAAGCCAGCGGCACAGACGTACGACAGGATTTGAGATAAGGCCCGTAGACCTCACCGCCCGTAATGTAACACACTTTGCATAATACCACCATCCCTCCTACTTTACCCGGGCTTCGGACCGGCCTTGGCGTAGTTAGTGGCTTTAAAATTAATAATTTTTATTTTTAAATCTTAAATTGAACAAAATGATAAAAATATTACAAAATTTGAACTTGACATAACTCATTCAATTTTTAAGCTACAGGAATGCCTAATATCTTATTTTGTAGATAATTATCTACTTTTATAGTATTAAGATAAGGAAAATAGTAAATTAGTTATGATTTAAAGTATAATATTCTTCACAGATGAAAATACTAAATTGATAATTTTAAATAATTAAGTTATTTTAATATAGAAAAGTATATAATGAATATTGTTATTTTGTTAGTGGTAATCATCACCCTCCTACTCTTACCCGGGCTTGGGACCGGCAGTGGCGTAGTTATGATGATATTACGGCTACATACTCTTAATAAGGACGTGGGACGTTCAGCACAAATAACAACCACTCATCTGAGCCGAAGCTGCAAACTCGATCATTATTTGGCATATAGCTTGGAACCCCAAACCAAGCGCCTAATTTGACTTTACCTTGCCTTATTAAGAGTATGTGCAAAGTGCCAGCGTTACAAAACAAGCTCCCGCGATCGTTCCCAACCTACTATACTCCGTGATGGTCAAAGCCAGCGGCACAGACGTACGACAGGATTTGAGATAAGGCCCGTAGACCTCACCGCCCGTAATGTAACACACTTTGCATAATACCACCACCCTCCTACTTTACCCGGGCTTGGGACCGGCCTTGGCGTAGTTAGTGGCTTTAAAATTAATAATTTTTATTTTTAAATCTTAAATTGAACAAAATGATAAAAATATTACAAAATTTGAACTTGACATAACTCATTCAATTTTTAAGCTACAGGAATGCCTAATATCTTATTTTGTAGATAATTATCTACTTTTATAGTATTAAGATAAGGAAAATAGTAAATTAGTTATGATTTAAAGTATAATATTCTTCACAGATGAAAATACTAAATTGATAATTTTAAATAATTAAGTTATTTTAATATAGAAAAGTATATAATGAATATTGTTATTTTGTTAGTGGTAATCATCACCCTCCTACTCTTACCCGGGCTTGGGACCGGCAGTGGCGTAGTTATGATGATATTACGGCTACATACTCTTAATAAGGACGGGGACGTTCAGCACAAATAACAACCACTCATCTGAGCCGAAGCTGCAAACTCGATCATTATTTGGCATATAGCTTGGAACCCCAAACCAAGCGCCTAATTTGACTTTACCTTGCCTTATTAAGAGTATGTGCAAAGTGCCAGCGTTACAAAACAAGCTCCCGCGATCGTTCCCAACCTACTATACTCCGTGATGGTCAAAGCCAGCGGCACAGACGTACGACAGGATTTGAGATAAGGCCCGTAGACCTCACCGCCCGTAATGTAACACACTTTGCATAATACCACCACCCCTCCTACTTTACCCGGGCTTGGGACCGGCCTTGGCGTAGTTAGTGGCTTTAAAATTAATAATTTTTATTTTTAAATCTTAAATTGAACAAAATGATAAAAATATTACAAAATTTGAACTTGACATAACTCATTCAATTTTTAAGCTACAGGAATGCCTAATATCTTATTTTGTAGATAATTATCTACTTTTATAGTATTAAGATAAGGAAAATAGTAAATTAGTTATGATTTAAAGTATAATATTCTTCACAGATGAAAATACTAAATTGATAATTTTAAATAATTAAGTTATTTTAATATAGAAAAGTATATAATGAATATTGTTATTTTGTTAGTGGTAATCATCACCCTCCTACTCTTACCCGGGCTTGGGACCGGCAGTGGCGTAGTTATGATGATATTACGGCTACATACTCTTAATAAGGACGGGGGACGTTCAGCACAAATAACAACCACTCATCTGAGCCGAAGCTGCAAACTCGATCATTATTTGGCATATAGCTTGGAACCCCAAACCAAGCGCCTAATTTGACTTTACCTTGCCTTATTAAGAGTATGTGCAAAGTGCCAGCGTTACAAAACAAGCTCCCGCGATCGTTCCCAACCTACTATACTCCAGCGGCACAGACGTACGACAGGATTTGAGATAAGGCCCGTAGACCTCACCGCCCGTAATGTAACACACTTTGCATAATACCACCACCCCTCCTACTTTACCCGGGCTTGGGACCGGCCTTGGCGTAGTTAGTGGCTTTAAAATTAATAATTTTTATTTTTAAATCTTAAATTGAACAAAATGATAAAAATATTACAAAATTTGAACTTGACATAACTCATTCAATTTTTAAGCTACAGGAATGCCTAATATCTTATTTTGTAGATAATTATCTACTTTTATAGTATTAAGATAAGGAAAATAGTAAATTAGTTATGATTTAAAGTATAATATTCTTCACAGATAAAAATACTAAATTGATAATTTTAAATAATTAAGTCATTTTAATATAGAAAAGTATATAATGAATATTGTTATTTTGTTAGTGGTAATCATCACCCTCCTACTCTTACCCGGGCTTGGGACCGGCAGTGGCGTAGTTATGATGATATTACGGCTACATACTCTTAATAAGGACGGGGGACGTTCAGCACAAATAACAACCACTCATCTGAGCCGAAGCTGCAAACTCGATCATTATTTGGCATATAGCTTGGAACCCCAAACCAAGCGCCTAATTTGACTTTACCTTGCCTTATTAAGAGTATGTGCAAAGTGCCAGCGTTACAAAACAAGCTCCCGCGATCGTTCCCAACCTACTATACTCCGTGATGGTCAAAGCCAGCGGCACAGACGTACGACAGGATTTGAGATAAGGCCCGTAGACCTCACCGCCCGTAATGTAACACACTTTGCATAATACCACCACCCCTCCTACTTTACCCGGGCTTGGGACCGGCCTTGGCGTAGTTAGTGGCTTTAAAATTAATAATTTTTATTTTTAAATCTTAAATTGAACAAAATGATAAAAATATTACAAAATTTGAACTTGACATAACTCATTCAATTTTTAAGCTACAGGAATGCCTAATATCTTATTTTGTAGATAATTATCTACTTTTATAGTATTAAGATAAGGAAAATAGTAAATTAGTTATGATTTAAAGTATAATATTCTTCACAGATGAAAATACTAAATTGATAATTTTAAATAATTAAGTTATTTTAATATAGAAAAGTATATAATGAATATTGTTATTTTGTTAGTGGTAATCATCACCCTCCTACTCTTACCCGGGCTTGGGACCGGCAGTGGCGTAGTTATGATGATATTACGGCTACATACTCTTAATAAGGACGGGGACGTTCAGCACAAATAACAACCACTCATCTGAGCCGAAGCTGCAAACTCGATCATTATTTGGCATATAGCTTGGAACCCCAAACCAAGCGCCTAATTTGACTTTACCTTGCCTTATTAAGAGTATGTGCAAAGTGCCAGCGTTACAAAACAAGCTCCCGCGATCGTTCCCAACCTACTATACTCCGTGATGGTCAAAGCCAGCGGCACAGACGTACGACAGGATTTGAGATAAGGCCCGTAGACCTCACCGCCCGTAATGTAACACACTTTGCATAATACCACCACCCCTCCTACTTTACCCGGGCTTGGGACCGGCCTTGGCGTAGTTAGTGGCTTTAAAATTAATAATTTTTATTTTTAAATCTTAAATTGAACAAAATGATAAAAATATTACAAAATTTGAACTTGACATAACTCATTCAATTTTTAAGCTACAGGAATGCCTAATATCTTATTTTGTAGATAATTATCTACTTTTATAGTATTAAGATAAGGAAAATAGTAAATTAGTTATGATTTAAAGTATAATATTCTTCACAGATGAAAATACTAAATTGATAATTTTAAATAATTAAGTTATTTTAATATAGAAAAGTATATAATGAATATTGTTATTTTGTTAGTGGTAATCATCACCCTCCTACTCTTACCCGGGCTTGGGACCGGCAGTGGCGTAGTTATGATGATATTACGGCTACATACTCTTAATAAGGACGGGGGACGTTCAGCACAAATAACAACCACTCATCTGAGCCGAAGCTGCAAACTCGATCATTATTTGGCATATAGCTTGGAACCCCAAACCAAGCGCCTAATTTGACTTTACCTTGCCTTATTAAGAGTATGTGCAAAGTGCCAGCGTTACAAAACAAGCTCCCGCGATCGTTCCCAACCTACTATACTCCAGCGGCACAGACGTACGACAGGATTTGAGATAAGGCCCGTAGACCTCACCGCCCGTAATGTAACACACTTTGCATAATACCACCATCCCTCCTACTTTACCCGGGCTTGGGACCGGCCTTGGCGTAGTTAGTGGCTTTAAAATTAATAATTTTTATTTTTAAATCTTAAATTGAACAAAATGATAAAAATATTACAAAATTTGAACTTGACATAACTCATTCAATTTTTAAGCTACAGGAATGCCTAATATCTTATTTTGTAGATAATTATCTACTTTTATAGTATTAAGATAAGGAAAATAGTAAATTAGTTATGATTTAAAGTATAATATTCTTCACAGATGAAAATACTAAATTGATAATTTTAAATAATTAAGTTATTTTAATATAGAAAAGTATATAATGAATATTGTTATTTTGTTAGTGGTAATCATCACCCTCCTACTCTTACCCGGGCTTGGGACCGGCAGTGGCGTAGTTATGATGATATTACGGCTACATACTCTTAATAAGGACGGGGGACGTTCAGCACAAATAACAACCACTCATCTGAGCCGAAGCTGCAAACTCGATCATTATTTGGCATATAGCTTGGAACCCCAAACCAAGCGCCTAATTTGACTTTACCTTGCCTTATTAAGAGTATGTGCAAAGTGCCAGCGTTACAAAACAAGCTCCCGCGATCGTTCCCAACCTACTATACTCCGTGATGGTCAAAGCCAGCGGCACAGACGTACGACAGGATTTGAGATAAGGCCCGTAGACCTCACCGCCCGTAATGTAACACACTTTGCATAATACCACCACCCCTCCTACTTTACCCGGGCTTGGGACCGGCCTTGGCGTAGTTAGTGGCTTTAAAATTAATAATTTTTATTTTTAAATCTTAAATTGAACAAAATGATAAAAATATTACAAAATTTGAACTTGACATAACTCATTCAATTTTTAAGCTACAGGAATGCCTAATATCTTATTTTGTAGATAATTATCTACTTTTATAGTATTAAGATAAGGAAAATAGTAAATTAGTTATGATTTAAAGTATAATATTCTTCACAGATGAAAATACTAAATTGATAATTTTAAATAATTAAGTTATTTTAATATAGAAAAGTATATATTGAATATTGTTATTTTGTTAGTGGTAATCATCACCCTCCTACTCTTACCCGGGCTTGGGACCGGCAGTGGCGTAGTTATGATGATATTACGGCTACATACTCTTAATAAGGACGGGGGACGTTCAGCACAAATAACAACCACTCATCTGAGCCGAAGCTGCAAACTCGATCATTATTTGGCATATAGCTTGGAACCCCAAACCAAGCGCCTAATTTGACTTTACCTTGCCTTATTAAGAGTATGTGCAAAGTGCCAGCGTTACAAAACAAGCTCCCGCGATCGTTCCCAACCTACTATACTCCGTGATGGTCAAAGCCAGCGGCACAGACGTACGACAGGATTTGAGATAAGGCCCGTAGACCTCACCGCCCGTAATGTAACACACTTTGCATAATACCACCACCCCTCCTACTTTACCCGGGCTTCGGACCGGCCTTGGCGTAGTTAGTGGCTTTAAAATTAATAATTTTTATTTTTAAATCTTAAATTGAACAAAATGATAAAAATATTACAAAATTTGAACTTGACATAACTCATTCAATTTTTAAGCTACAGGAATGCCTAATATCTTATTTTGTAGATAATTATCTACTTTTATAGTATTAAGATAAGGAAAATAGTAAATTAGTTATGATTTAAAGTATAATATTCTTCACAGATGAAAATACTAAATTGATAATTTTAAATAATTAAGTTATTTTAATATAGAAAAGTATATAATGAATATTGTTATTTTGTTAGTGGTAATCATCACCCTCCTACTCTTACCCGGGCTTGGGACCGGCAGTGGCGTAGTTATGATGATATTACGGCTACATACTCTTAATAAGGACGGGGGACGTTCAGCACAAATAACAACCACTCATCTGAGCCGAAGCTGCAAACTCGATCATTATTTGGCATATAGCTTGGAACCCCAAACCAAGCGCCTAATTTGACTTTACCTTGCCTTATTAAGAGTATGTGCAAAGTGCCAGCGTTACAAAACAAGCTCCCGCGATCGTTCCCAACCTACTATACTCCGTGATGGTCAAAGCCAGCGGCACAGACGTACGACAGGATTTGAGATAAGGCCCGTAGACCTCACCGCCCGTAATGTAACACACTTTGCATAATACCACCACCCCTCCTACTTTACCCGGGCTTGGGACCGGCTTTGGCGTAGTTAGTGGCTTTAAAATTAATAATTTTTATTTTTAAATCTTAAATTGAACAAAATGATAAAAATATTACAAAATTTGAACTTGACATAACTCATTCAATTTTTAAGCTACAGGAATGCCTAATATCTTATTTTGTAGATAATTATCTACTTTTATAGTATTAAGATAAGGAAAATAGTAAATTAGTTATGATTTAAAGTATAATATTCTTCACAGATGAAAATACTAAATTGATAATTTTAAATAATTAAGTTATTTTAATATAGAAAAGTATATATTGAATATTGTTATTTTGTTAGTGGTAATCATCACCCTCCTACTCTTACCCGGGCTTGGGACCGGCAGTGGCGTAGTTATGATGATATTACGGCTACATACTCTTAATAAGGACGGGGGACGTTCAGCACAAATAACAACCACTCATCTGAGCCGAAGCTGCAAACTCGATCATTATTTGGCATATAGCTTGGAACCCCAAACCAAGCGCCTAATTTGACTTTACCTTGCCTTGAAAATAAATTTTTTATTTTTGATGAATAATAAAAATTAATACAAATATTTAACAAATCTAAATTTTGAAATATCTAATTCAATTTTTAAGCTAAAGAAACGCTTAACAGCTCATTTTGTCGATAATTTTAACAAAAAAAACAAAAATAAAAATTACTGATTGAAGATTTAAAATAAATTAAAACAAATCGAGGTAATTTAAAACCTTTTCTTTTTTATTAAAAAACAAGATAATGGCGCTAATTGAAGAAATATCAAATAATATTACTAGAAATGATAACAATCAAATAAAAAACAAGCGGACTTAAGTAAAAAATTTAAATCCTGTTCTGTTTTTTAGAGATTAAAAAGCATTTAGTCACGAAATTTGATTATCAATCGGCTTATAAAAGAACAACAGCAAATTTAAAAGGAGATTCAAGCTGTTACCAATGCACCAAATGTTTAATAAGAATAAAAATATCCCCTAGCACATACCATGATAAACAGTCTGTTGTTTTAGAAACTTCAAATGAAATACATTTAAATTGGGAATTTCGTAAAACTAATTACGTAAAAAAGTGCCAGTTTGTAAAAAAAATAATTGAATATTAAAAAATGAATAATAGTGCTAATGGGTCTATCCGGTAGTGTTATCAATGGTAATGTTATCATTTTTGATAACCAAATCCTTTTACTGATAACCAAATTCCTTTTTTGATAACAAAAACATTTGATTCAAAAGAATTTTAAATATTTATATTTTTGACCAAAATAAAGTTAATTTTAATTTAACATATATAAAAATTTATAAATCCCAAAAATTTAATATTAAATTATAAATTTTTAAATTTAAACTCATGTAATTTAAACTGTATTTATCTAAAATTTTAAAGAATTTTATTTAAAAAATGGCTTATAAATTTGATATTAAAGAAACAATTGAATATAAAACTTATCAAAAACTTTATAATTACGGTTCTGTTTTACCACAAAGTTTATTCCAAAATAGTAATTGCAAATAAATGGCGAACAAATGGGACCATATTTACAAAAACGGTCAAAAGATGCCAAAAATCAATTACTTTATTGGCGTTGTAGTTCTTGCGGTCGACTCAAGTCAGTTTATGACAAATCGTTTTTTTCATTGTACAAAAAATCTCCTTCAATAATTTATGCTCTGATTAAATGCTGGTCAGGACAATCGACAATCTCAAAAAGCATTTAAATTTTTTATTTTTTTAATTATTAACTAAGATTTTACTTTATATTTTATATATTTTTTTGATTTATTTTATTTTATTTTATTTCACTTATTTAAAATAATTTTTTTATGTCAAATGCATTTAATTTCTAATTGTTTTATTTTTTTAATTTGTTAATTTTTAAATCACAAAATTTTAATAATATTTTATAAGTGCCTCATTTAAAACCAAATTTTTATCGATGCATCATATGATGCGCTTGCTATTAGTCCATATTTTAGATTAACTAAACTGCTTACTTCAGCCAAATGACTTTTTAATTTTATAGTTAAAGTATCATCTACCAAGTTCCATACTCTTATATTTGAATCATAACACCCACTAGCTAAAGTGTAATTATCATATAGTGCTAATGAAAATACTGCTGAACTAGTATTAATACTTCTAATTAATATACCTTCATTCAAATTCCATATTTTAATCGTTTTATCTTGTGATCCACTTATTAAAAGATTGCTTGAAAGTAAGAGCAATACATTAACATCACTTTGATGACCTTTAATAGTTTTAATTAAACTATTATGGTTTATATTCCATATTTTAATTTTACTGTCACTAGAACCACTTACTAAATGACCATTTTCTAATTCTATTAAAGATTCAATAGAGTTCTTATGATCAGTTGTTATAAAATTAATTAATGAACCAGTGTTATAGTTCCATATATTAATTTTTTTTTCTTTTGTTCCACTAACTAAATTTCCATTTTTTAGATTTAATAAAATCAAATTCACATCATTGCCATTATTAACTAGAATTTTTAACAAACTTCCATTATTTGGATTCCATATCGTAATTGTATATGAGCCAGCAGCTAAATAACCATCTGATAGACTAGTTAAAGACCGTACTGGATTTGTATGATTTGTTAATGTTCTAATTAAAGTATTATTATAAGGATTCCATATTTTTATTGTTGTATCATACGATCCACTTGCTAATAATCCATTATTTAATACTGCTAAACAGTATATTTTTCCAGTATGGCTCAATAATGTATTTATCAAATTACTTAAAATTAATTTTACTATAAAAACACAAAAATTTAAATTTATATTTTATTTTACTGTTTTGTTTTTTTTAAATATAAAATTGAATCAGTTGATTGATGAAAAGAACCAATACCAATGTATAAATTACACACCATTTCTAGTCTATTGTAGATAGCAAATGTACAATCAATTTTTTCCGAACATTTACTTATGCATTTTAAATATGTGATTTTTTTAAAAGTATTTATTAATGATAAACTATCCAATTTTTCACTTGAATAGAATTCATGTTTCTTGAAAATATCATCTTTTAAAATAAATTACACATAAATTTTTACCTTTTTAATTAATGTATTTGTTTTTGAAATTTTACTTTTAATTAAGCAATTAATAATGCTCAAGAACATGGTTATAATAATTCCAATCAAATACACTTTAAAGGACATTTTAATTTTTTATTTTATTTTGCTTTTAATATTAAAATCTTCAAAGATTTACTCGAAATTTTAAATAATCTAAGTTAGCTAGAATAACATTAATAATGGTTTGAGAAAATGTTTTTTTAAAGTTTGCTATTATTTATCTTACATTAACCAAAATAAAAGCTTTTTAGGTTTTTGTAAATATTTATATTATAAAATATTTAACGCTTTAAAATTTAGTAAATTTTTTAGCCATTATTGAATTAAATATATTATTGACAATTAAAAATGTTATTAATCTTGAATTTTTACATTATTTCGAAATAATATGATAAAAGTCGATTTAAACAATACCACGGCGACCAAGTGAAATATTTTTTTTTATATCATTAAAAAATAAAATTCTTCATTTATATTATTTTTATTATTAGAGAGTATTAGCAGATGAAATTCTTTCATAATATACAATGGATATAAACTAAACAAACAAGTAAAGCTAACAGAAACAAGTTATAACCAAACTTGAGAAAACATGATTAAAGTGAATCAGATTCTATATTCTTGATTAGTATTTTTGATCTTGAAAAATAACATTTTTTAACTGAATTTCAAATACCTTTCTTTTATATTTTTATTTTGGAAATTAATTGAATCTAAGATATTTTTTCTGAAAATAATTGAAAAATTTTTTTTTTATTATTTATTAATAAAGAAATAAATGATGATTATTTAACAATTGTTATTTATTAGTTTAATTATTAACTATAAAACCATATTTATGTTCCCGCTAAGCTTAAATGCGAAATTTATTCAGACATAAAATCAAATTATTGAAAACAGTTTACATTTTAAATTTAAAATTAAATCAATAATTTTATTTTTTATAAATTAAAAATTTATAGACTTTTTGAAAAAAAAAGTTTTTTTTTATGTTGCTATAAAACAGTAATGATTTTCAACAAAATAAAACAAATTTACAAAAAAAATAATTTTTATTTAACTAATTTAAAATGTATAAATACTTGGTTATATTATATTTTAATTTGTTAATAGTTGAGTTGAAACTATTTGACACATTTACCAAACTGATAAATACTGGCTTTAACAGTAACACCACAATAATATATTCTATTGAAAATTCAAATAAATTTAATTGCTTGCTAAAATGTGTTAAAAATGTTGATTGTGGTTTTGTATCAATCAAAAAGAATAAATGTGATTTTTATTCTTATTTATCTTCTAACTTGAAATTGGCTTCATTTGATTCTGATTTATATAAAAACAATTATTGGGAACAGTAAGTTTTATTTTATATATATATACAATATTAGTAAAAAATTTTTCATAATATTTTTCAATTTTATAATCTATAGATATGAAGGTTTGGTTTATTACTGGCCTATTGATAATTCAAATACATTTGATATAATTTCTAAACATGATTTATATAATTCCACAAATTCTAATTTTACTACTGACAGATTTGGTAATAATAATTCGGCTCTTTGTTTAAACCATGGCTATTTGAATATACCTCAGGATAATTATTTAAATAAAGACTTCACTATAATGGGATGGGGTAAATTATATAAAGTAAATTTAGGATCAAGATTGATTGAATTTGGAAACGGAAAAAGTAAGGATAATATAGTTTTATCATTTTCTTCTGGTAATAGTTCCAAACCTTATGTTGAGATAACAAATAAAGTTAATCAAACAAAAATAATTAAATCACCTGATAGTATTTTAATTGGTGAATGGTATCATCTTACAGCTGTTTTGAATAATCAAAATTTATCTCTTTATGTTAATAGTATATTAAAAATAAGCTCTATAATGGGATTTAATTTAAGCAATGCAACAAGAACTAGTAACTATATTGGAAGAAGTAATTGGCATCCTTCTGATCCAGATGTATCAGGTGAAATTGATAATATAAAAGTTTATAATAGAGCTTTAAGTTATAAAGAAATTTTAAATGATTTTAATAATAATTAATTTGGTCTAAAAATTAATTTTTTAAAATTTAATAATTTAAATTTTAATAATATTAAATTAGCATTAGTCAGTATTTTACACTTTTTTGATCTATAATATCCATGTCATTAAATTATTTTAAACAATTAACTATTAATTAATGAGTTGGTCCAATAAATTGTTTTTTATTGATGTTGAAAAGAAACTAGAAGCTGAATGTAAAGTAAGATTGCTCGATTTCAATATTTGAATATCAATTTAACAAATATGTATATTATGGAGGGCATCTTTTGACGCATAAAGTTATAGTTTCAATAAGTCTTTAAAACTGTTTTTCTCAAAATTGACACAAAATGCTTCATTTTGAAGCCATCTTATGTCATCAATATTTTTTAAAAAAATTTATCATTTAATAATAAAAAGTCTATAAATATTTAATATTAAATTAAAACCATCTATTTTATGTTTTCTGGCTTAATTGAATCTTATTTTATTTTATGTTTAACATAATATGAAACTTAAAAATAAAATTTTTAAACATTCTTTATTAAAAAGTTTTTAGAATTAAAATTGATAAATAAAAATATTAATTAGGACAAGTCAGATCATTCTTTAAAAGTTGTAATTTATTTAGATCTTCTGGAATCATTGAATTTAATCAAAGAAATTTATTTAAAAGAATTTATTTGTGTTAATATTATTACTGGAGCAGTTAAAAAAAAATTAACAAAAATAGATTATAGTTTTAATCCTATAGATTGCAACCCTAAAAGAGATCGTAAGCCAAAAATAGGATCATAGTTACAAAAATAAATAAAAAATTAAAATTAGATTTTTTATTTAGATAGATTTTCTAAAAAAAATTTTTTTTAAATAAAATATTTTTATAACACAAGAGTTATTTTAAAACATTAAAGTAATTTTATTATTTAATAAGTATTTTTAGAAAAAAGTTGATTTTTGGTGATAAAAAAAGTCTAACTTTTATTCTTCTTTTCTTGAATGCTAATCTTTCTTATTCTTCTTTCTTAGTCTTCATTTTTACTTCTTTTTCGTTTTTTCTAGCTTCCTCTTCTTTTTTTCTTTCTTCTTCTTGCTTTCGTTTATCTTCTTTTCTTTTTTAATTTTCCATATCGCATTTTTCATATCGGCTTTGAATATGCTCTGTCGTTGTTTATAGTTCATATTCAGTTATCTTTTTCATAATTTGCTACATCGAGCTCGCAATATTTTTTCCTAAGAAAGCTCCTTTTCCTAGCTTATTTATGGTCGTTAGATGGCTAATGAACCATACATCTCACTTTCATCTCCCTCTTTAACACATCCATTACTTGTTATTGATAATTCCAAGACATCGACTGCAATCTTATCAAATGGTTTATTGAATCTGTTATTGGTTTTAGACGCTGGAGCATCTTTAAATTTTGAAAATATCTCACAAGATTCAACATTATTTTTTTTTTTAAGCGATTTAGAAATATCTTTCCTAAGAGCTAATAATTCTCGAATATCCAAATTAATAAAACTAACTGATTTTTCTTTAAGATCATTATTTAAATACTCGTAAGCCAACAAGTTATAATTTTGATTAGAAATTAAACACAAAAATATATTCTTATCTCATTCTAAAATCTTAAAATTCCTATTTTTTTCAGAACTAATTAAAATCTTATATTGACTACAATTTAAATTGAAATTAAAATCACAATTTAATTTAATTAGTTTTTTATAAAGTTCTAACTTAGATTCTTTCTGTAAAGGTAACTTTTTTGGGTCAAACATGGTTCTAGTTCATTTAAAAAAGAATCACAATTTTGCAAGATAAAATTTAAACTACCTGAATTTTTAGACTTAGATTTTACTTTATAATAAAATAGTTTTTCAGGAAAATTAAAATATTCATTTTCGAAAAACAAGAATATTTGTAAATAATACTAAATTTACTAAAACGAATACACGGTATAAATGGCTCTATATTAAATAATCGAAAATTTTTTTATCGAAAAAGACAATTTTTATGTCGAAATATTAAATAGAAATTTTTTTATTCGAAAAAAGAAATAGAATTTTCATAGAAAATTATTAAAAAAATAAAATAAATCCTATTACATGTGCGATGGATAAAAAAAATTTTGACAAAGTCAAAATTTCATATGAAGATTATAAGTCAAAGAAGATAGGAAAATCGCCAGAAGAAACCAAAAAACAAGTGAATGATTGGATTAAATCTTTGTACGAATTCTTTGACGTGGCTGATTCCGAGGATGAAAATACAACCAGCCAAACAATCGAAGATGAATTAGGAGATTACATCGATTTTAAATTTGAATAAACTCTATTTTAGTATTTTATTATTTTGTTATTTTTATTTTATTTTGTTTGTTACTATTTTTGTTTTATTTTGTTTTGTTAAATTTTTATAAAAATTTATTTTTTGATGGGGAGATGTCAAAAAGATAAAAATAAAGTTAATTAAAAAATTTAAAATTTTTATTTTTATTTTTATAGATGTCTCAACAATATTTTGACATTTGAAATTGAAAATTCAAATTTCAAATGTTAAAAGTAAATTAACATTACTTTAATTATATTGTTAATTTTTTTGTATTTATTTTGAAATTTTTATATAAAGAAATAACTAAATAAAAGAAGTATTAATTAAAATTTTATTTTAATTCCCTGGTTCTGCTGAACAGTGGAACTTTCCTCCAATTATTCTACTTTGGTAGGATAATCAATAATCTCCAAATTTCTGCTTTAAAAAGCAGACTTTCCCTTTTGATTATTTCCTGCTGAAGAGTGGGAACAAAATATATTATTTAATCTTTTATTTCATATCTCTGGAACCGATTCCTGAGATATCTTTAATTATCTTTAACTTCGCCTGACCGTGCTGAATAGTGCGCATAAGGTTACCTTTTAAGTTAAGTAGGATTTTAAGAAAATTCTTGCTGCAAATTTTAAGTTAGGAAAACGCCTGTCATTCCGGCTCATCACAGTGTTCAGACAACCACAACAAACCAATCGTAACAAACCCACAACATACTACTAGTTGATATCGGCACTACATAATTGGTGACAGCAGTGCTAGTAGTATGAATAAATCAACTTTAGAAATTGATCTAAATAGTGCACTGTCCGCTGCACTATCAAACATTGAACAATGTTTGAAGAAAAGAGTTCAGCGATACCTCTTTGAAAAACTTCAAATACAAAAATCCAGCTGTTACTGCAAAGCTTGCTGAATTGGTAGATACTGATGATAGCAAGAAATGGATAAAAGACATTATCTATCATGCTGAAAAATCAGATAATACCGAAATCATAGATTTATTAGCTAGAGTAATAAATTTAAAAGCTAAAAAATCAAATGATGGAGAATCGAACTCGGAAACTGAAGAGTTCGAAGATGCCCATGATAATTTGACATTTTTGAAAACCATGAATACATTGGCTCAATCAATGATTCTTAATAAACCCTTAAGAATTGAATCATTGAAAAATCAGCATCAAAACGTATCAAACTGGTTTGAAAGGTTTGAGTTATTGACAGCTCATTGGCCAGATGAACTCAGAGCTACTGAAGTCATAACATACTTTGATGACTTAGCTTTTCAGAATTACAAATTAATGGACAAAGATGTTTTGAATTACAAGTCCATAAAGGATCACATGATAAAGAATTAGCTTTTCCTAAGTATGGCTTTGGTTTAGACAAATGTAATTGGGAGACAATTAAACAATTAATAAATATTATTCTGATTGATAATGGTGTTAATTGTACAGTTTTTACCAAACAATTTGAAACTGAAACTTTAAATGGAATTGAAGAAAACTCAAGTTTATCTATGAATGATAGCTTGAGACGCTTACAGAAAAAAGATGAAGAGATTAGTAAAATGGTCGACCAAGTTAATAGCGGAAAACTCAGAGGTTATATATTGGAAAATAATGTTTTATTAAAAATAAGAAAAGGTAAAAACAAAAGAATGTATAAACAATTAGTGGTACCAAAGGAGTTAAGAATAAATATTTTAGAGACATGTCACGATAACTTCACTGGTGCTCACTTAGGACAAAAGAAGACTTGGATAAAGCTAAATAATAGATTTTATTGGCCAAACTCTTATAAAGACACAATGAATTATGTTGAATCTTGTGAAACATGTGCAAAAATAAAAAATCCTCCAGCTAACAGAACTAAATTAAATCCAATTACTGATTACCAGAAACCTTTTGATATGGTTGCTGTCGATATATTGGAATTGTCTCGAACAGATTCTGGTAATAAATATGTCGTTGTTTTCACGGACTATTTAACTAAATGGGTAGAAGCATTCCCAATTAAAGATATGACAGCTGAAACAGTTGCTAAAATATTTATCAACGAGATTATTACCAGACATTCTGCACCATCTAAATTACTGAGTGATCAAGGCAAAAATTTTTTATCAAATTTAGTAAAAAATATTTGCTTGTATTTTAAAATTAATAAAATACAAACGTCACCATATCATCCACAATGTGATGGTTTAGTTGAACGTTTCAACAAAACTTTATGCCAAATGCTTTCAGCTTATAGTAATTCTAACCAAACAAACTGGGATTTATACTTGCCTTTAGTTTTATTTGCTTATCGCACAAGTGAACAAACAACAAGTCTTGACTCTCCGTTTGCACTTCTTTATGGTAGAGAACCAAGAATTGGTGACTTAGATAATTTCAACAATGGTTATCAACCTTGCCAATTTATACAGGTTGCTAACAAGAGGATACGACTTGATGTTTTACTTCAATTATTTTAATTCTCCGATGTTATATTTTCCAGAAATACCGGAGAAATTAAAACATATGGTACCACAACGAGATCCAGAACCAATATCAGAGCCAGAACCAAAATTAACAAAATCATCCATCACGATAGAAAAGGTCAAACCGAGAGACAAAGTCAAAATTTCATATGAAGATTATAAGTCAAAGAAGATAGGAAAATCGCCAGAAGAAACCAAAAAACAAGTGAATGATTGGATTAAATCTTTGTACGAATTCTTTGACGTGGCTGATTCCGAGGATGAAAATACAACCAGCCAAACAATCGAAGATGAATTAGGAGATTACATCGATTTTAAATTTGAATAAACTCTATTTTAGTATTTTATTATTTTGTTATTTTTATTTTATTTTGTTTGTTACTATTTTTGTTTTATTTTGTTTTGTTAAATTTTTATAAAAATTTATTTTTTGATGGGGAGATGTCAAAAAGATAAAAATAAAGTTAATTAAAAAATTTAAAATTTTTATTTTTATTTTTATAGATGTCTCAACAATATTTTGACATTTGAAATTGAAAATTCAAATTTCAAATGTTAAAAGTAAATTAACATTACTTTAATTATATTGTTAATTTTTTTGTATTTATTTTGAAATTTTTATATAAAGAAATAACTAAATAAAAGAAGTATTAATTAAAATTTTATTTTAATTCCCTGGTTCTGCTGAACAGTGGAACTTTCCTCCAATTATTCTACTTTGGTAGGATAATCAATAATCTCCAAATTTCTGCTTTAAAAAGCAGACTTTCCCTTTTGATTATTTCCTGCTGAAGAGTGGGAACAAAATATATTATTTAATCTTTTATTTCATATCTCTGGAACCGATTCCTGAGATATCTTTAATTATCTTTAACTTCGCCTGACCGTGCTGAATAGTGCGCATAAGGTTACCTTTTAAGTTAAGTAGGATTTTAAGAAAATTCTTGCTGCAAATTTTAAGTTAGGAAAACGCCTGTCATTCCGGCTCATCACAGTGTTCAGACAACCACAACAAACCAATCGTAACAAACCCAAAACATACTACTTGTTGATATCGGCACTACACAAATAATGATTTACGAGAAAATAAAAAAATTGAAGAAGAAACGATAGTAGTTTCTAAAACAAGCAAGGATATGCCGAGATTAATATATCAAGATTATGAATTTGTAATTGATAAAGAATATAAAAACAAAATATATTGGAAATGTAACAGACTGCTTTACCAAATTACCAATAAGTGCTGCTCCATTTGTTTCTTCAACAAGAAATTTAACTCAAATGGTTCAAAGAGAAAGAAAAAAAGTCCTAGATCAAACAACAGCTTGGAAGCTTGGCACAAATCTCTTTCTCAAGATATTGGTTCTCATCCTAATATCAATAAATTAGCTAAACATTTAAAAAATGAGCAGCATTTTACAGATGTTTTAATAGAACAGATCAAAAGTGGCATTGTTTATCAAAGTTTAAAATCTGAAATAAAAAAAGATGCTGATATTGAATTTTTATTTACAATTTATAACAAAAATAATTTAGAAAATTTTTTTGATAAGATTGTTTTCTTATTAAATCAATAATAATTTAATTATTCAATAAATTAAAAAAATAGGTATTTTAATTTTAATTAATTGACAAGTAAATTCGATAATTTTTTCAATAAACTTATTTTCGATGACTTTATTTTTCTTTTCGAAATTATTTTTCTATTAAAAAAAATTCTATAAAATGAATGATTCCCGTATAAATTTAGAACCTTTATTTATAAAGTTATTGGGAAGATTTAAATCGGTGAAAATTGTCAGTTAATAATGTTTTTGGTCCATGTCAAAAGAAATATTATTAAACATTTGCATCTTGTAGATTATAAATACCAAACCGATGTCTTAGATGAGATCGATTCCTTGGAATTAGCTTCAAATCAAGACGTTTTTAACAAAGCTTTGAATCTGTTTGTAAAAAAATGGCTCCCAAAAATTATATTAAGAATCAATGGTTTGATAGTCATCAACATTGATATGAAGGTATATCTGAATTTGTTTCATCAACAAATAATTGCCTTGTAATTAAAAAAGAATACACTCTTCAGGAGAGATTACCTCTTTCCAAATAGATAATAAACTAATTGAAAACTCTAAATGGACCAATAAACAAAAACGTAAAACCAAAGATGGCGAAAAACGCTATTACAAGTGCTCGAATTGCAAGAAGAATCTATTTATCAATTTGCTGAGCACATGTTGAAAGAAAAATTGAAGAACAACTAAAATGCTTCGTTTATAAACAACAAATAATAGATGATTTCCGTTGGTTTCAAGCATCAGTCTCTCAAGATCATTTTAAAAACGTTTTTGATTTACTAGAAAAAAAATGGTTCGTAATTAATGATCAGAAAATAATAAAAATTGTCGAAAAAACATTGTATATGGTAACATCAACTTACAATAAAACTGAGGCATCTTAAGAAGGTTGTAGATCTTATTTATCTAAAACAAATTGGGATGACTTTAATTCATATCAAGTTTATCTAAATTCTTATTTGATGGTTGAAATTAATGAAGAAACATGTGAGCTTTGTAGTTGTCAATATTGGAAAAAAAATTTCATTTGTAAGTTTGTCATTGGAGTAGCTTATGAATTACAATTAACAACTTATCCTTTGATTGACTTAAGTTTATAGAAAAAAATTCTAAAAGAGGACGAAGGAAAAAATGTGCCTAAGCTTTGTTAAGAAACTCAAATGGACCTCTTAATCCTTTTTTAGTCAGTATTCAACAATCTGATGATCAAAATTATGAGCCGCCAAAGCGCAAAAGAGGACGTCCAAAAAAAAATAATTAGATAAAATTAAATAATGCTAAATTTTTATAATACAATAAAGTCAACTAATGTTTTTTTCTATACTTTACTAAAAAATTTTAATTTTATATATGTACTAATAAAAATATTTTTGTCATTTTCTTAATTATTTTATGTATTTTTTTTATTTTATTTTAAATAAATATATTAGCTGCGAAAAAAAATATTTTATCAACTGTATAAAATATAGGCCATATTTTTTTTATAATTTTTTTTTTTAAAAACTATTGGAAAAATATCAGAGATACCTCTAAATACAGATTTAATTAAAAAAATTTACAATTAGAACAATAGAAATATCTTTTTTTTTTATTAAAGAACCACATTTTTCACATATTTTATTTGCAATAGATGCAGACTCAAGATCATCTAATTTTTGTTTTTTAGAGTTATTTTGAATAACATTCTCTACAATACTTTCATCATAAGAAATACCTTTGGGCTCACATTCACCATTAACTGTATCTAAAGGTTGGATAACTAAAGCAGGTTTATTTCTTTTCGAGCACCTCTTTTTAAATTTGATTGAATTGGTAAATCTATTGATATCGTATCGAAATAACATCTTTTACCCTAGCACTGACGCCAATTTGATGCGAACATTTGTAGTTTTTAAGCCATGATGAACATGTACAACTTGAATCATTTCAATTATAATCGTTAAATTAGATTCGGTTTATGCTAAATATAAAGTTGACCATAATATCAAAAGTTTCCCAATTTTTTAAATTCATTCTAAGCTCATATTCTCTACATTTATTTGGACTCAAGTCAAGATGTTCCTCCCAATTTACATAAAAATAATTAGTTCCAGGTATTGAAGTTTGAATAGTTTTGTTTAAACAATTCCATTGATAAGCTTGTTTCATATAAAAATTGGTAATTGTTGGGATTAAAGCAAATACTTTTTGATTATCATTTTCTGCAAATTCTAATTCTTGTGTTTGTGGATTTATTAGCTATTTAGAATCAAAGATCGTTCAATAGACCAATACTTAACAATGTCTGATTGACATTTTTCTAAAAAAGCAATCAAATCAAGTCGCTTTCCTTATCTTTAATTTTGTCATGGGTTGATTTAAGAGAATTACTGGTACTAGAAAAACCAGGAGCATATCAACCAATGTTGTCTTCACCCCATTATTTTAAAAAAAAATTAATAAAATTTTTGACAACAGTGTTATTAATTTTTATTCATTTTTGTTCAAAAAGCTTAATTGGTAATTTAAATGTACAAATATCGAATATCTTTTGAATTTCGTATGTCTTTTATTTTTTTTTAAATGTCTGATTTTAGATGGACATCAATATTTCTTTTCCAGCAATTAACACGTTTCTCGAGCTTAAAAACAGTTTTAAAATCATTCGTAATGGCACCAGCATTATCTTCAATCAAAACTGTAAAAGAAACTTCTTCATCGAATACTCTTTTGTATGTGTTTTTGACGGAAAAAAATTTAAAATCTTCTTCTTTTTCTTGTCAAAAACATTTTGTTTCTGTCAGTTGTTCCGCCTGCAAGTATCGAAAAATTCCCTGAAGTCTATTATATATGTTGCATCTGATAATAAATGAGTGACGCTATTTGCTAAGCTTAATAATCTTTTTGTTGTTACAAAAACTCTAAATTGTTGTTCTGGATTTGACCTAATATCATATTTGCCAACAAATACTTCATCATTGTCTTCAGGAATTTGAAATCTTTTCTCAAACCAAATTTTTAAATCAGTAAGAGAAGAGTGTTTAGTTTACTCAATTTTTTCATTTCGAACTGTTTTGATTATGTAGAGCATTTGTGAATATTTTGGTGGCTGTAATTCAAACTTTATGAGTTATTTGTTTATTTCTTTTGAGTTTAATCCTAGACTTTCATTATCAATGATTTGCTTTTTTACTTCTTCAGAAATGTATTTATTGTGTTGGAAAGATTCTCCTTCTTAAAAAAAAAAGGCTGGTTTAATTTTTTTATATTAACACATAATTTAAAATTATATGTTAATATAAAAATTAGTTTTTCTTTTGTAAATCTTTCAACAACTTGTGGTACCTAGTGAATTACGACCGGATATTCTTCGACTATGCCATGATGACTTTACAGGTGCTCATCTTGGACCAAAAAAAAATGGATTAAACTAAATAATAGGTTTTATTGGCCAAATTCATACAAAGATACAATAAATTATGTCCAATCATGTGAGATATGTGCAAAGTTTAAAGATGCTCCAGTAAATAGAGCTCGCTTAAAACCAATAACGGAATTCGATAAACCATTTGATAAGATTGCAGTCGATGTCTTGGAATTATCAAGAACAAGTAATGGAAACAAATATGTATTTGTTTTTAACCAAACCAATTGGGATTTATATCTACCATTAGTCTTGTTTGCTTACAGAACAGCAGAGCAATCAACGAGTGGATTCTCACCATTTTCATTATTATTTGGTAGAGAACCAAGACTTGGAAACTTAGACAATTACAATTTAGGATATGAGCCTGGTAGTTTTATAAGTGATCTACACAACAATTGGTTATTAGCAAAGCATAAGATCAGAAAAGGCTGAGAAAAATAAATTATTATACGATTCAAAATACGATAAGCCACCTCCAAAATTTCAAGTCGGAGAATACGTTAGATTATATAAACCACAGACAAAAATTGGATTAAAGAAAAAACTTAGAAATGATTTATGGAGTAAACCTGTTAGAATTAAGTTATTAAGATGAGGAACATTTATTATTTACCATTTTTGTAATTTTTAAAGTTGATATAAACTACTTTGTTATTTACAATTATTTTTATATATTTATATTTGATTATTTTATTTATTTAAGTAGGTATAAAATTGAAATAAAAATAGTATTAAAATAATATATTTTTACTGTATTTCTTTTGTTCCACTTTGATAATTGGGTTATCGATACTCACTAACAGGAGGGTCTGAATATAGTCCATCACGTCTAGTTATCAGTGATATAAATCTAAGTTAAGTTAAGGCGGACGTATAAAAAGGCTCGTACAAGTGTAATCGATTTCAAGAACACTTGATTAAATATACGAACCGACGCCTGTCTAACCCTTAAGGTAAGACCCTTGGACCAAAATATCAGCATAACAATTTGATTTATATTTTTTAATTTTATTTTAATTTACAAAATAATAGCTTTTTCATAAATTGGTAACTAGGCTTATATTTGAGAAATATATGATTGTTCCTAAGTGAGAGATCATTTATTATTAAATTACGGCGCTATATAAATATAATTTTGACAAATGGAAATGAAATTTAATAATAAAAAGAATCGGCTTGACTGGCCCTACATCAAACCGTCAACAATATGTTCAAATTATTCTCAATTAGGCAATCTATTTTATTTAATGTCTTGCTCGTTTACAGTCATTATTTATTATTACATAAATAAAAGATTTCGAACTATTATGAACAAATTTTTGAAAAGCTTTCTTAAATTTTAATCAAAACACTTTTAAAAATAATTCTTCTTTTTATAAAGTAATAATAAACAATTTTTTAAATTCAAGAGAAATTTAATCACAAAAAAGAGCCTTAAAGCTAGTAATAAGTAGATGAGCTTATTTTTTTTTTATTTTTTAGACTTTGATTTAATTTAAATATTGAAATTTAATAGATTTAATTTTATAGTCTATAGTTTGTTAAATTTTTATTTATTTAGTCTATTTATTAAAGATTATTTAAATGTTCAAATAATATATTAAAAAATGTATTATATTTTTGCAAAACAAATATTTTAATAGTTAATATTATTTTTATTGAAACAAAATTTTAATTAAAAATTTAATTTTTGATCTAATTTTTGTTCTATTTCTGAAGTTCTACTGAAAATTTTGAAAAGTTTGATATTAATTCAACTTTTATATTAATTACTTATAATGATAAAATGCTTTATTTTATTATTATTATTTAATGCGTTAATGGTTGAACCTAAACTATTTGATGCATTTTCTAAAATTAAAAGATCTGATTTCAGCACAATGATATATTCTATTCAAAATTCAAATAAATATTATTGTTTAATGAAATGTCTTGGAAATTTTGGCTGTGGCTTTGTTTCAATTAAAAAGAACAAATGTGATTTTTATTCTTATTTATCTTCTAACTTGAAATTGGCTTCATTTGATTCTGATTTATATAAAAAATTGTACTTGAATCAGTAAGTTTTATTTTACTAAAATTTTTCTTTACTAAAATCTAATTTGATCTAAAGATATGAAGGTTTGGTTTATTATTGGCCTATTAATGATTCAACTACATTTGATATAATTTCTAAACATGATTTATATGATTCAATTAATTCTAATTTTACTACTGATAGATTTGGTAATAAAAATTCAGCTCTATGTTTAAACTATGGCTATTGGAAAATACCTCAAGATAATTATTTAAATACAGATTTTACAATAATGACATGGGCTAAATTAAATTTAGTAAATCAAGCATCAAGAGTGATTGAATTTGGAAATGGTGCAAGTAATGATAATATAGTTTTATCATTTTCTTCTGGTAATACACTTAAGCCTTATGTTCAAATAAAAAACAATATTAATCAAAATAAAATGTTAGTATCGCCGGATTCTATCTTAATTGGTGAATGGTATCATCTTACAGCTGTTTTGAATAATCAAAATTTATCTCTTTATGTTAATAGTATTTTAAAAGTAATCTCTATAATGGGATTTAATTTAAGCAATGCAACAAGAACTAGTAACTATATTGGAAGAAGTAATTGGTATCCTTCTGATCCGGATGTATCAGCTGTAATTGATAATATAAAAGTTTTTAATAGAGCTTTAAGTTATGAAGAGATTTTATATGATTTTAATAATTAAGAAAAAATTTTCATTTAAAAATTTTATTTTCTATCTATTTTGTCTATTGACGAATTAAGTTTTATTATAACATTTTTTAAATAAAACTGTTTATTGATAAATTAAAAATAAAATATTTAATAAGGCTATCACTAAATATGAAATTTTGCTTTAATCTTTGTATTTTTTACAAAAATCAAATTCGCTGATAATTTCTGTATTGATCAAAATCTTATAATAAACGGTTTTATTTTGTGGATGCATGATCAATGGTAACTTTTTAAAAAATCATGTTTATTCAATAAGTTTAAAATTTAGCAATATTAAGTTTTAGAAAACAATTTTAAATTGGAACAAAACATTGATATTTTACCAATGGATGAAAATTTTCTAATTGAAATTTTGACAAATAAAACAGATTTAGATTGTATGATAAGATGTAATAAATTAGAATATTGTGCTTATATAATAAAAAATATAAATAATTGTTTGTTATATACCCGTTTAATTGAAAACAACAAAATTTACTCATGAAATTTACTAATGAAAATTGTTTATACAAAAAACTTAATTTAAAGTAAAATTTTTAAATGCTCTTTGATTTGAATATAATATTTCTTAAAATAAATTAAAATAGGAATACTTTAATTATTGGCCAATATCTGATTCTAAATTTAGTGAAATAATAAATGGAAAACATTTATATTAATCCAGTTAATGTCATGTTTTTCAAAAGACAGATTTGGAAAAAAAAATTCTGCTTTAAGTATGAATGACGGATATATACAAGTACCATCGGGTTATTATTTTGAACCAGTTTTCACTTTATTTGCATGGATTAAAATTAAAAAAATAAAAGAGTGGACTAGATTTATTGATTTTCTAGTAGAAAATGATAATAATTTTCGTATTTTCATATCAACTGGTTTAATTAATAAACTTTGGATGGTATTTAGCGATGTTGCATGTTGTAATGAATTATACAAATTCATATATTTACATAAATGGTCAACAGGAAGCTAAAGAGCAAAAAATTCAAGTAATAAAGAATCTAACTACAAATTTTAATTAATATAGGAAAAAAATCTTACACCCAAGAATCAGCTTCAGCCGATTATGATGATATTAAAATTTATCATAAAAGTTTTTAATCCGAATGAAGTAAAATATAAATACAAAATTTAATTAATCTTTAAAAAAATACAATGCATTAAAACAAAATTATAAAAATCAAAATATCAAAATAATAATAATAATTATATTATCTCATAATAAAATATTTATTTATTTTTTTAATAAATTTAATTTATTTTATATTTTATTTTAAAGTTAAAAGTTAAAACAACTAATTGAATTTCCCTTTTAAGATTTTGGCTCAAGAGAGTGTTACTATAAACTTAATAGATTAATTATATTTAACTTATGTATTTTAATCAACGTTTAAACCTTTTTTTTACCTTAAACATTATTAAAACCATGCAGACGAGAAAACTTCGGCTAAAAGGGAAAAACTTTCGAGTTAGTTTTAGATTTCGTCTTAACTACATTTTTACTACTGTTTTAAATATACAAGCGAGGATTATTTTAATTCAAGTTAAGTTTATCATAATACTCTCTGAATCAAGATGTTTTTTAAAAATAAATTTTTAAAATCTTTTCTAGAAAAGAAAAAAAATCTATTTTCTTTTTTAAAATTTGCGATTTTAAATTTTTACTAATTAAATAAAAAAAATGAGTTTTTCTACTAATTATTTTATTGAATTCATTTTAAAAATGAAAAAATAATTTTAAGAAATTAAAAATTTAACATCTTATAAATATTAAAATTTTATGATTTTTTAAATTGTTTAAATATGTATTTATTTAATCGATTACTAGATTCAATAAATAATTAAACATAGTCAAAATCACAAGATATAATAAATATGCAAAAATGTTAGTTTTTAAAGATCATGAGAGAAATTAAAAAAAAAGCCTTGAATAATAAAAAATAAATAAGAATATTATCAAATTATAATCTTAAATTAAAATAACAATTTCTTTTTCGTCTAAAATATATTTATTTATTCGGTTATTTGAAATCTTTAGCCGAAAACTGTTTAAAAAATTATTTAAATCAACAGAAAAAAATTGAAAGAAAATTAAAAAATAATGAATAAAATTGGTGCGACCAATAACGAAAAGCTGCCTATTCCAACAATAACTGAAAATAATGAAAAATTTTTCCAAAAACCTTCTGAAATGAAAAAAAATGAAGAAAAAAAAGCTTTAGATAATTTAGTAAAAGAATGTATAAAAGAATGGTGTGAAAATACAACTTCTCATGGTTTTTCAAACATGGTACGAACCGACAGCTGGTTAATAAGAATAATATGGATTATTTTAGTAATTCTATTCATGGGATACTGTATTTATAGTAAATAAAATTTTTTTAAAAATCTATAGAAATAAGAAAATAGAAAAAACTAAATATAAGGTGTTATAATCATAATAATAAGTTATTTGAATTATGACACAACAATTATGTACCAAATAAAATTTGATTCACCAGCTGAATTTCCAGCGGTTACAATATGCAATTTAAATGCATTTGATGTGGCTTCTGATGTCATGACAGAAAATTACATTATTAGAAAACTAGAAGAGCATAACCTAAAAGCAGCATTAGAAATTAAAGGTGATGAATATGGTATTACTTTAGTAGAAGATACTGGAATTATTTTAAAAGCAGCTGTTATTGCTGATAAAACATTGAATAATACCACATTGCAAAAACTTGGCTTTACTATGAATACTATGATGATAAGTTGCTTTTATAATAATGAAAAATGTAATGAGTCTGATTTTACTTGGTTTAGAGATTCTGAATTCGGAAATTGCTATACTTTCAATTCTATATTTGATTCAAATCAAAATCTAGTAGATTCGAAAAAAACAAGTAAAACTGGTCCAATTAATGGTTTAAATTTAGAATTGTTTATTGGTGCCGCTGGAGTTCAAGATTATTATACAATTAAAAGAGGAGTAAAAGTAGTCGTGCATGAAAGAGGTATGAAACCATTATTAAAATACCAAGGTATTTATGTGGGCACAGCTTCAGCAGCAAATATAGCTGTGACTAAAATAAACTATTCAAAATTAGACTTACCATATAATGATTGTAGAAAAGATACCAATAAAGTATTACTTTCTGATTCAAAATATTTTAACGAGACCATTAAGATTAGTAAATATTATCAAAAAATGTGTTATGAAATATGCTTGCAATATAGTCAAATAATACCAAATTGTGGTTGTGCTGACCCTAGTATACCTTCAGTGGATCTGAATCAAACAGTTTGTAGTAACAAAACAACTTTGCTATGTGTTAAAACCCAAAGAGATATATTTGATAAACAAAACATTGATGAAATGTGTGGCCAGTATTGTCCTATGGAATGCAATTCAGTAACATATACCACAAGTGTTAGTTCATCTAAATATCCAACTTCATATTATTCAAAATTATTAATGTCACAAAAAAATTTAAATGTTAAATTCAATCCACCAAATATTTTTTCCTCTTCACAAACTAATTCTTCTCCTTCTTCTAATGTTTCGAATCAAAAAAGACCTGGTATGAGCGAAATCGAAAATGCAATTTTAATGTTATCAGTTTTTTACGAAGATTTAAAATATACCTATATTGAAGAAACACCAGCAATCACTTTTGAAACTTTGATGGGTGTAATAGGTATTTAAACACAGTTTAATATATATATGTATTGTTAATAATAAATTTATTTTTTATTTAAAGGTGGGCAATTCGGCTTATTTATGGGAGCAAGTTTTTTAAGCTTTGTAGAAATATTAGAAATGATTGTAAATTTAATAAGAATATTGACTAAATATAGAAACAAGAAAAAAAATTTGAAAAACAATTTTAGAAAAAATTGAATTTACATAAGTTCAATTAAAAATTATTTGTTTATTGAAATCTATTTACTCAAATATTATTTTCCAAATTTACCATATTATGTGACTTTTTTTGAATTATTTAATTCATTTAAAGATTTTATTAATTTAATTAATTACTTTTTTAATAATATTTTTATTTAAAATATAATTAAACTAATCTGCAATACAAATATCTTTCAATTTAATAAAAAAATAATTAATCAAAAGTTAGGTCTAAATAAAATTAATTAAATATTAAAAATTTTGATTCCTAAGGAAGTATAAATTTCAAAGTTGATTTATATCTAGGCAACTGTTTTATATTTTGTTAAAGCTAAACGCAATTCAATTAATTTAATTAATAATTCAATTAATGATTAACTTGGCTAGTAATTAAATATTTTTACTTGGCTATAATACTAGTTTAATACTTAAAGGAAATTTTAATTTAAGTTATTAAAAAACTTTCAAATAAAAGGAAACATCTTAAAAAAATTTCAAGTATAAATGAATAAAATTTGAACAATATAAGTTTGCTAAACTTGCCAGAAAATTTAAAAAAAAAGAATTTATAACATTAATTTTATGTTATAATAAAGTTAAAATATTTTATTTAATTTATGGTTAATCTTTTTAATACAAAGTATAGTTTATTTTTTAAATATTAATGTGCAATAATGTCGATTGTTAAATGTTTTATACAATTCTAAAAATACAAATCATTATATTAAATTGTATTCAGTTAGAACTTCTTTTGGTGAAAATACTTTATCATATATTTTAATATCATCATAATCAGCTGACACTAAGTCATCCCTTGAATAAAAGCTTCTCCCTATGTAATTTAAAGTTCTATTTATGCTTGATAATTTTTGAGAAATTTGAATATTAGCTACTTGTTTAGAATTTATGTAAATATATAAATTAGTATAATTCATCACAACTCCCAAATGATACCAAATATTTAAGTCTAAAGCTTGATTACATAAATGACTTTCAGGATTATTATTAGGGATGTCTAAATAAAAACCAGGCTTATTAGTAGATTCTTCTGAAATAAAAATACCAAGTCTGCGATTATCGTTTCCAAAATCAATAAGTCTAGCCCATTTTCTTGAATTTATAATTCTAACCCATGCAAATACAGTAAAAACTGGTCCAAAATAATAATCTGGTGGAGCTTGTAAATATCCATCATTTAAACTAATAGCCGAATTATCATTTCCAAATCTATCTTTAATAAAACTAACATTTACTGGATTATATAAATGATTTCCTTTAATTGTTTCAACAATTTTTGAATCAAATATTGGCCAATAATAAACTAAACCATTACTAATAAAATTATTAATAATTAAAAAATATATAAATTTATAAAATATTTTTTTTAAATTTTACTTTAACATTATTTTTTTAAATAAATAACTTTCATTTGAATATATTTTATTGTTTTTAGCTAAACATGTTAATAATAAGCAATTATTTCTATCTTGTTTCACATAAGCACAATGTTGTAGTTGATTACATCTTATCATACAATCTAAACCTGTTTTTTTTGTCAAAATTTCAATCAGAATATTTTGATCTATTGGAAAAATATCAAAATTTTTTTCTAGATTAAAATTATTGCTAATAGCTAATATTTTTTATTAATTTTTTATTATATTTTATAAACTAATAATTTAAAAATAAAATACCATCAACTCTATAAAATAATTGTATTACAATTAAAAATAAGCTTATTGATTTTTTCATTTATTTAACCTTCAAAAATTTGTTAGAAAACTTTTTTGTATTTGCAAATTCTAAAAAAGAATAGTTAAAAGTATTTATCTAATAAAAAAATAATAAAAACTATTTAATAAAATATTATTATTAAAAATAAAAAAAAAATTTTTTTTTACCTATTTTATATGAAGATATATAGAAAAATTAACTTGAAATTTAATTGAGGAAATTTTAGATTTTATTTTTCACTTAGTTTTTAATATAAAAACTATTTATTTTTTTATTTTGATCTACTAAACTTATATATTGAAAACAAAATTAGATTTTAAAAAAAGAAACTTAATCATAAAAGTATTAACTTTTTTTTTTATAATTATAAAAAATAAAATAAAACTTTTAATTCTATTTTTTTAATATTTTTGGTTTCAAAACTTTTTAATGCTAAAATAAAATAATATTTCCTTTATTAGAAAGAGTTTTATTAAAAATGAATTATTTTAATTTTGAATAATCAAAAATCTTAAAAAACACAAAAAAATATTTTTTTACACATAGTAGATCCTACTTAGAACAAAAGTTTGCTTTATGTTAACAAATATTAACTAAACACAAAAATTAAATTTAATTATTAATTTAAAAATAATCCACTGGATGACTTTAGTTGATTCAAGCTTATTACCACCCAATAACCTTGTTTACAGACCAGATTCAACACACTTGGCAATCTCTTACTCTCCACTCACTTCACCAGTACCTGCTCCGCAACCATCTCCCCGCTATTCCATCATATCTAACATAGCGGGAGAGATTATTCAAAGTGCACTGATTTAATCATTAAGTGACACTTCTATCGTGGAGCAATCCTTTAATTCCGGGTTGCAAACAGTAGCTAACCCCGATACTGTAATATCAGAATTCACCGTATAAGACTATTTCGAACCAGGATTAACCATTCTACTTATTAAAAACGAGTTTCCGCTACCAAGAAACTTGTATAACAAATGGAAAAATGGAATAAGAATCTGGTCTAAAGCTAGATCTGCTTAGACCATAGGATATAAACATAGAATCAAACAATCTGATCCTTTAAGGAATCACTTAATAAAAGAAGTTTTGGCAGCCAAAATCATAAATGAGCTCCAGACAAATAGGCCGAGATATCTGGGATGATAAGAGGTAGAATTGCAGACTTCGGTGGATTGTTAAAAACTCTAGATCCATCAAAGTTTATGATGATGAGCTTATATACCAGATTTCCCATAGAGGATTAAATGGCCAACGAGCTTCTGGTATGTAAATCTTGACTTAAAACAGGCCTTTTTTAATATCCCCTTTTTAAACAAAGGAAATTTATCATCATCTTTGGTTATGGGGTGAGATATTATCAATTCAACCGTTTCCCATTTGGCTTAGTTCTACAAAAATTAGCTTGATGCCTATGATAATGCTCGAAAGGTTCATCAACACGCAAAGAATAATATTTAACAATTTTTAAAAATTTACTGAATAAAAATGATAAGGACTTATTATTTTTATATTTAAATATTCTATTAATAATAATTTCAAAAGATATCGATTGATTGAATCTAGGAGATCTCGTGTTTAATTAAAAAATTGAAAAAATCCAAAAAAATATAATCGATAGTCTATAAAGATAATTAATAATGCAATTAACAAAATTTACATATTAACAGCGCAACGAGAATCTTTACACAAAAGTTGTAATTATTGCTTTATGTTAACCAAGTTGCTAATTAATTTTAAATAGAAGGTATTTTATACATTTGTAGTTTTGCAACTACTAATTCTTATTTAGGATATTTTTAATTTTATTTTATTTTTTTTTAAACTTCTAAATAAAAAAAAGCGTCGGATAAAAAAAATTCAAGTGTAAAAAGATTAATTTTTGATATCTTTAACCAATCTAAGTTTGCAAAAATTGAAATTTAAAAAATAGAATTTAATGTTACTTTTAGCTAAAAAATTCTCATATATTTAATTTTATTTAGTGCATTTGATTTTTTTGGTAAATAGGAAAATTATCCCGAAAAATTTTTATCCCGAAAATTTTATGCCGAAAAAATTTATTCTGTTTTCTTAAATTAGAAAATTATCCCGTTTTAAAAAATTAGAAAAATATTCCATTTTCTTAAATAAGAAAATTATCCCGTTTTAAAAAATTAGAAAAATATTCCATTTTCTTAAATAAGAAAATTATCCCGTTTTATAAAATTAGAAATTTATCCCATCTTCTTAAATAAGTAAAATATCCCGTTTTTCTTAAATAAAAAAATTATTCCGTTTTGCATTTATTAAAAATAGTTTTAAGAAAATTATGCCGTTTTTAGTAGTGTTGGTCAGCGGAGAACGGTTAACCGGTGGGCTCCGGAGAAAATTTTCCCGGTGACACAACCGGAAAAAAAACCGGAAGGCGTTGAAAACCCGGATGATGTACCGGTAGAATTTGACGGAGCGGTGAAAGTTACCGGTAGAATTTGATGGAGCGGTGGATGTTACCGGTAGAATTTTTCGGAGCGGTGAATGTTACCGGTAGAATTTTTCGGAGCGGTGAATGTTACCGGTAGAATTTTTCGGAGCGGTGAATGTTACCGGTAGAATTTTTCGGAGCGGTGAATGTTACCGGTAGAATATGTTTGGCCGGTTTTTTAAAAAGTAAAATAAACGGTAGACGGTAGCAGTTGAATAAAAAGTGCTAAAATTAAAGTAATCTAAACATATCTTTTTTTAAAAATAAAAAAAATGATTAAAATTAAATAAAAAATTGTAGTTTATTTATAAAATTGTTTGGTTTAATGGGTTAGCTACTTGATAAAATTTTAACATAAATTTTTAAAATATTTCACCAGTTCGAATCCTGCAGGTGGAACAATTTTCTATTATTGAATTTCTATCTATATTTCCTGAATTTATATTAACCATTAAAAGAATTGTTTTAAAATTTAAATTATTGATTAATTTAATATTTTTCTTGAAAGGCTTAATAATTGTTTTAGATAAAAATCCATTTTTTAAAACAAGCTTAAAAAACTAAGTGAATAAAAATAAAATCAATTTTAAAATATAAACTTTTTTGATTAATGGCTTAATGATTGTGTGTGAAATTTTGTGAATTCTCGTTTTTTTATGATTTTTATTATTCAAAAAATAATATCCGTGAAAACGTTGTATTCCTTGAAATTTTTAATAAATGAATTCTGTAGTATAAATAAGAAAAGTTTTCTAATAAAAATTTTATTTAAAAACTTTAAAAACATTAAAAATAATTTTACAAATCAACTAAGCTAAGATGTCTGAAAAACTGCCAAGATCTCCATCTTCAAATGAAAACGTGTCACAATCCAAGCGTGTCAGGTCAGGTTTAGAGCCAACAACATCAGCAATCGCTGTTGCAATTGCTGAATGCGAAAATACAACTGAAGATGAAACTGGTATTACTTCAAATCAACAAATAGATACCCAACTAATTAGTCAAAATGATTTAAATTGTTTGGAAGATGAATGGGAATCAATTGACGAAGAAGTTCCTTTAAAAAAAAAAAGAAAATCAAAATGTTGGCTTTTTTTTAAGGAAAAAGTTAAAAAAAATAAAAAAACTAATGAAAAAAAATTATTTGTTCAATGTCACCACGAAACAAAAACTGGTCGTTGCATGAAGACTTATCCATTTGTTAATGAATCAACAGGTACGATGGTTTCACATTTAAGATCCAAACACAATTTTGAATGTTCAATTAAGGAAGAAAACAATAAAAACCAAATTGTTGTTGACTCTTGTTTTTTATTGTTAATGTTCATTATAACATCTTCATTGCCGTTTCGATGCGTAGAAAACGAATTTTTTAAAAAATTCTGTAAGAGTTTAAATCCCAATTTCGAAATACCAACAAGAAAAAAATTAGCAGACTTAAGCAATGATTATTATTTTGAGAAAAAAGAATCAATTATAAAACTGCTTCAGAATATTCCAACTATTAATTTTACAACCGACTGTTGGACTTCAGTTCAACATTTCTGTTACATCAGTTTAACAGCTCATTTTTTTGACTCGGAATTAAAGCTTCGAGCAATTTGTCTTGCAATTAGACATATTTTCGGTGGTCACAGCGCAAACAATTTAAAAAGTTATATCACAAATATAATAAATGAATTTAAACTTCAAACAAAGATTGGTTTTTTTACTACAGATAATGCAAATACAATGATAAAAACTATAAATGAAATAAAAGCAGATCGTATACCATGTTTCGCTCATATCTTAAATTTGATAATTAAAACAACGCTGAAAAAGATTAAAGAATATTCTAAGTCATCGAACCATTTAATTGATCAAGAATTAGATTATGATAGATTAGAGGCTATAAATGAAGTTGATTCTGATTTAGAAAATTATATAACAACCAAAAACAATGAATTAACAGTATATGAAACATTTGATAAAGCTTTAAAAAAATGTTTTTCAATAGCAAGCTTATTTAATCATTCAACTATTTTCAAAGAAGAACTAATGAAAAAACAAAAAGAAAATAATAAGAAAATAGAGGCTATAACTCAAGAAGTTGAAACCAGATGGAACAGCTTATATTTAATGATGAGAAGAATTTATGATAATTATGATCTAATAAAATTAATTTTGGGTGATGATAAAAAACAAATGTTTATTAAAGATGAAGAGTTAAAGCTTTTGGAAGAGGCTTTAGAAATATTAGAAGTTTTTTATGAGCTGACTCTTAGAATATCATGCGAACAAATGGGAACAAGCAGTCTGATAATTCCATCAATTTTATTATTAAAAAATGAAACTAGAAAAAGTGATCAAGATAGTGAATTCAAAAAAGGACTTAAACAAATTCTAGATAGTTTGATTACATTTTATGATATAAAATACGAGCTAACATCTAATAAGAATTTGATTTTGTCTACATTTTTAAATCCTAAATACAAAAAATTTTCAAAAGCCACTCAAGAAGATCAAACAAAATTTTTGCAAACAAGCAAAGATTTTATAAAAAATCAATTGCCTAAATTGAAAGAAACTTTGGGCTCACAAGTCTCTGAAAATATAAATTCTTCAAGTATTTCAATCAATAAAAGCCCCATTTGTCAGATTCTTCTGAAGATGAAGCTGGCAAAGAAAGTATTTCTTGGAAGTTGGTGAAAAAAGAGATTGGAAGTTATTGGGAAGACTCCATTAAAGTATTCAATGAAGAAGTGAATGATAAAAATGAATCAAATTGCAAAATAATAGAATTCTGGAGAAAAAACAAGGTTAAGTACCCAATTTTATATGAGTTTTATAAAAAATATGGCAATATTCCAGGAACAAGTGTCCCTTCAGAAAGAATTTTTTCCCATGTAGGATATCAAGTTTGGGATCGTAGAAACAAAATTTCCCCAGAACGGGTCGAAAAAATTATGTTCTTGTACGAAAATTTAAAAGAATTTTGAATTTTTGTTTTGATTTTATTTTATTTATATAAATTAAAATAAAATTTAAAAAAAAATTGAACTTTTATTTTAATTTAAGTAAAATTTATCTTTATAAAAAATATTCTAAAGAGATTGTGTGGGAAAAGCGTTATCCACTTTTTCATCATTCTGTAGACTCAACCGCTCCACCAAATTCAACCTGTAGACTCAACCGCTCCACCAAATTCAACCGGTAAATTATCCGCTACCGTTTTTTTTCTTCCGGAGATTTCATAAATTACCCGGAAGATTTTTCGGTTTACCGGAGACCAACACTAGTTTTTAGTATTTATGCGGTTTCTTTAATTCGCCAACAATCAAAAAAAAAACAAGAAGAAATAGATTTTCAGATTGAGCTGATTTAAATCGGGCATAAAAATTCTAATAATTTAAAAGAATTTTTATTAAGTTTGTCTCGGTATATTCAATTTCCAAATTAATATTGGTTTGATAATGCTGATGAAGCTAATGATAATTTTGAATTGCCAGATTTAGATTTACTATATATGGCTTCAAATGAAATTAATTTACCAGTTGTTGTAATCATACCTTTTTTGAATTTTTTTAAATAAAATTTTCATTATCTCAATTATCTATATTTTTGAATTTTCAATCATCCTCAAATTATTTCGGCATAAAAAAAATTCGGAATAAATTTCTTATTTTTTTTTTGGGATAAAAAAAATTCGGAATAAATTTCTTATTTTTTTTTTGGGATAAAAAAAATTCGGGATAAATTTCTCATGATAATTTTATTTGGGATAAATTTATTTCGGGATAATTTTACTATCAATCGATTTTTTTACTTATGATTAAAATATTAATAATAATTTTAAATTATTAAAATTTATGGTCTGTTTTATAAAAATTAAGCTATAATAACGTCATTTGTTCAAATCATTTTATTAAATTATATTCAGTTAAAACTTCATTTGGTGTAAATGCTTTATCATATATTTTAATATCATCATAATCAGCTGAAGCTAAATCATCTGCTGGATATATACTTTTGCCCATGTAATTTAGATTTAGGAATACATTTTCTAATAATCCAGTGGTAACTTGATGAAATTTAGTGTTGGGCCGATCTTTAAATGTTAGAGTATCGAATAATTAAAAATTTTTATTTTCGAGTATCGATCTCTGATCGAAATTATTCGCGAGTACTCGAGTATTTTCCTCTCAAATTAAAATATTAAATGAATGGAATATTTAGTTAAACTTTTCAACATATAAATTATTTTTATTGAAATTATAATGTTTATGTAAATTTAAAATTAAATTATAAAAATAAAGATTCTAACTTAAATTTAAAAAAAAAAATTTAAATGGAAAATTAAGATATAACAATAAAGTTTTTAACTTATTTAAAAAAAAAACTCAAAAACTTTGATCTAATAAAGTAAGTTAATAATATAATAATATAAAACATTTTGTTAATGAGTTGAAAAAAAAATTTAAGAAAATAAAAAAAAAATACTATGATCAACGTGTTTCTAATTAAGCTTATAATTATTAATATATTATTTATGTTTGTAAAAATGTTTTGAATAACAAGTAATGTTTGAAAATGACAAAGAGCATTTTAGCGTCTAATATTTTATTATTTTTTTTGATTTTTTATTTTATTTTTTTTAAATGTATACTATGCTTTTTTAATAACAGAACAGATTTATCTTTTCGAGTAGATCGAAAGAAAATTCTATAATAATCGAGATCGAAAAATTTTGAAAATAGAGTAACGATCCGAATACTCGATCGAATTATTCGAGTAGTATTCGAGATCAGCCCAACACTAATGAAATTCTTGTTGACCATTTATGTAAATATATGAATTAGTATTATTTATCATAACACACAAATGATACCAAATATTTAATTCCAAAATTTTATTGGATTTACAATTTCCACCATAACTTGTTGAAAAATAAAAGCCAAGATTATTAGTTAAATCATCTGATATCATAATACGAAAATTATTTTGAAAATTATTATTACCAAAATCAATAAATCTAGCCCATTTCTTTGTTTTTGTAATTCTAAGCCATACAAATATACTTACGACTGGTCCAAAATAAAAATCTGCTGGAGCTTGTAAATATCCATCATCCAAACGCAAAGCAGAATTTACTTTTCCAAATCTATCTTTAGTAAAACTAACATTTACTGGATTATATAAATCATTTCCCTTTACAATTTCAATTAATTTAGAATCAAATATGGGCCAATAATATCTTAAACCATTGCTATTTAAATCAATTGCAATATATTATTATATGTATTATTACTAATTTATTTTACTTCATTTTACTTTATTTTTTTAAATAAACAACTTTCATTTGAATATATTTTATTGTTTTCAAGTACACGTGTAAATAATAAGCAATTGGTATTATTTCTTTTCACATTAACACAATATTCTATTTGATTGCATCTTATTAAACAATCTAATTCGGTTTTTAGCTTAATTATTTCAATCAGAAAATTTTGATCTATTGGAAATATATCAACATTTTTTTCAATTATGTAATTAATTGATAAAACTTTTTTATTAAATGTAAAAAAAATAAAGTAAAAAAAAATTATAAAATTTGTTACTTTTATTTATTGTAACTGATAAAATACAATAAATGAAAAAAATTTTAATATTTTTCATTTTAAGCTTTAAATAAAAATGATTAAAATTTTTTAAGTGCAAAGCTTTTATTTGTTTAAAATTGTTTTAATTATTTTATGATATATTATTTTGTAATTATTTTTGTTTTTATTTAATTTATCTTTCTATTTAAAAAATTATATATTGTTAAGAAAACAACTTTCAAAAAAATTTTTAATTGTTATTTTTTTGAATTTTGAATTAAAATTTAAAAATAAAATTTTTAAAAATTACGTAAAAAAGTAAATGTAAAAATACTGTGATGATTTTTTCTACCCGGGTAGAAAATTACGCCATGCATTACGCGTAATTTTTTATCTTGAACATTATTACTCGTAATATTTTATTTGATAAAAAATTACGCGTAAAAATAAGATGATGAATTACGATGCAATGTGTCTAATTTAAGTATCGCTAAATTACGCGTAATTTAAAATAAATTACGAGAAAAAACATATGTTTTAATACGAAATTATGCGTAATTTCTGCGTAATTATGCCGTAAATTTATCCGTAATTTTCTACCCGGGTAAGGTTTTTACGTAGTTTGACGTAAAATTACGCCTTTTTACGCAAATTTTCAAATATTTTCATTATTTTACGTAAAATTGCTTTGTAAAGCTTTGTAAATTATCATCAAAAGACGTAATTTTACGAAAAATAATGAAAATATTTGAAAATTTTTGTAAAAGGCAAAATTCCAAATAAAGGCCATTTTTAGACCAAATTTTGACTTTTTTCATGAAATTTAATTAATAAAATTAAAAAAAAACAATTTTACGTAAAATCACGTAAAAAGAAAACCATAATTTGAAAAAAAAACGTAAAATTGTGTAATAATTAGTAAAAACCAGTAAAACGTTGTGTGTTTGTATTTTTATGATTTTAATTTGATTTTTAAAAATATTTTTTTAATTATTTTTTTTTATATTAAAAATAAAAATTTTATAAAAAGAAAGAAAGAAAAGCTTTTTGGTAAAATATTAATAATATTTACACGATGTTTTTCTAAAATTAATTTTAAATTCCATAGAAAAGAAATATTTTTTATTCAAAAAGCAAACAAACGATTAAAATATTTTTTTTGTTTTTGGAAACTATTTAGAAATTATTTCTAAACAACAAGTATTTGTTTAATCAGTATAATTATTTAATTATTATACAAGTTAGAAAAAACTTTTAATAAAATTCATTCTAAAAATCTTAAATTCCATCCTAAATTTAATTTTCTAAGAAGTCTTTTAAATGCAATTATATATTGAAAAACTAAAGCATTTTTTAACCAAATTTAATTACTATTCTCTGATATTTTTTGGAGGTTTGACAACTTCTAATCTTGCAAATTTTTTTTCTAAAAAATTGTTATAAAATTTTTTAAATTTTAATTAAAAATATTTGCCAAAATTCTGGATAAATATTAGTAAAAGTTTATTTTTAAATTTGAAGTAATTTTTTTATTTAATTTAAAATTCAATCATAACTAAATATTTGTTCAGACGCTGTTTAATAAATAAAACTAAAAAAAGTTTTCAAGTAAAGCTGGAAAATTATATATTAAAAAATATTATAAATTTAAATAAGACATTTAAAAATCATTTTTTAAAACATTTTTTTCAATATTTATAAATAAAAGAAATATAAAATGAAAACTATAAAACTTTTTTTAATTTTTTTTGTAACAATAAAAATATATTCAAGTATCAAAATTTGTATCTTGGCTTTTTTTATTAATTTTAAATAACTTTGTTTTATAAATAAACTATAAAGCTTTATCAAACAATTTTCGAAAAGAGAAAAATGTTGATATCTTTCCGATAGATCAACATTTTTTGATTGAAATTATTGAATTTAAAACAAATATAAATTGTTTCATAAGATGTAACCAATTGGAATATTGTGTCTATTTGAAAAGAAATAAAGATAATTGCTTATTATTTACAGGTTTAGCAGAAAAAAATAAAATAGCCTCAAATGAAACTAATTTATTTAAAAAACTGAACTTGAAGTAAAATCAAAAAATAATTTAAATAAAATTTTAAAATAAATTATATTAAAAAATAAAATTATATTAGCAAAAACTTGGTTTATTATTGGCCGATATTTAATTCTAAATTTAGCGAGGTTATAAAAGGAAATGATTTATATAATCCAATTAATGTGAGTTTTACTCAAGATAAATTTGGAAATAAAAATTCAGCTTTAAACTTTGATTATGGATATATTTTAGCTCCGGCTGATGTTTATTTTGGACCATCTTTTACATTATTTGCATGGATTAAAATAAAAAATACAGGAAGATATGCAAGACTTATTGATTTTGGTAATAACTGGGATGATACTTTACAAATTTTTATTTGCACAGAAGAAATAAGCAAACCTGGAATGGTAATAAGTCAATCTTCAGATTATTCACAAAATATTATTAGCAATAAAATATTAGAATTGAATATTTGGTATCATGTATGTTTTATGGCGAATTATACAAATTCATATATTTTCATAAATGGTAAACAAGAAGCTAATGCAACAACAACTCAAGTATTAAGAAGTGTAATTAGAACTACTAATTATATAGGAAAAAGCAAATATTCAACAGATCCTTTTGCATCAGCTGATTATGATGATATTAAAATATATGATAAAGCTTTTACTCCAACTGAAATTTTAAATGAATATAATCTAAAAAAATTATTTTTTTAAATATATAATAGATTTAATTACTGTCTTTATTAAATAATTTTATTAGAAAAATAACTGTTTAAATTAAAACTTAAAAATTTAATAAAACAAAAAACTTTAATAAAGTTAAGAATAAATTTTTGATTGAAACAATTTTTTAAATTAGTAGTTTAGAAGTAACAGGTGTTCAAAAAGTAATAACCAATTTTATTTTTACCAAAAAAAATATGTAAATGAAATTTGTACAAAAATTCTTATATTGTAGAAATTACAGTTTCAATTTCACTTAATACTTTAAAATATATCTATATATAAGCAAATAAAATTAATGTTTTTACTTGATTTATAAAAACTTTTTATACTTATAAAAAAGATTCAATAAAATTTCAGTTGAAAAATTTTTTCTCATCCACATGGTGTATTAAATTTGTTTCCGTTTATTTGAAATTTTAATTTGTTAATTAATTCAAAATATATAGATAAATACATAGGAAATATTCAAATTTTAAAATAAAAATTCTTAAAGACATTCTTAAAGATTTTGAAATCAACAGCGAAAAATGAGAATACTTTCATTTATCTTTTCATGTTTAATTTTAAGTAAATAGCTATCCATGAAATATTTTTGATAAATCTTATTTTTTAAATTTAAATTTTAAGGCTTTTATAATTATAATTTTGCTTTGGCTGATAAAAGACATGAATTTCAAACGAAATGCCTTAAACTAGTGACTTTTTATGAGTCATATAGATTTGTAGTTTATGGTTTAAATTATACTGTGGTTAAAAATAATTTTATAATTTTAAAATTTTATTTTTATTTTAGATTATTTTACCAATATAGCAAATATTTAGTAACCTAGTCTTTTAAATAAACAAACACTTATACTGATATTGAAGGGTTGAAAATGATAAATGATTAAAACTTTTTTAATTGATATTTTATTTTTTTCTATAATTTTTAAAGCATTTGTTACTTTAAATTAAAAATAAAAATATAAATAAAATTTTTTAATATTTTTTAAAAAATATATATATTTAGACTGACGCGTTTCGGCTGTCAGAGCCTTCTTCAGAGTTTCTTTAATAAAAGTGTTTTTTTTTAATTATAAGTATGCTTCTCGACTTTTTTGTTTTTTCTTTCTTAATTATATTTGACTTTTTTTAATTTAATATTTTTTAATAATTTATATTAAAAATCACTAAAACTCAAATTCAGAAAAAAAATTTCAATAAATTTTAAGAATATTTAGAGAATTAGACTATTATTAATATTAACATGTCATATGAATGTATTTATTATTTTGATATTGAAGAAAACACAAAATTTTTTTATGTAAAAAAATGTTTCTAAAACATTTATGTTTATTGTTAATATTTTTAAAAATTACCAATAACTCAACTTTTGATTATAATTCAATTATTTTTGGCTCATATTCATGTAATAGTTCTAATTGCTTGAATTTTATAAATAAAAATTTAAAAATCAAATCAGTTTTAGCGAATTATGAAGATTTAAACATAAGCGTGTACGAAATAGAATTAATTAACTTTAAAAATTTTAAAGAAATAGATTTAAATTGTTTGACTAATTTAACAACATATTTTCAAAGAATTAATTACATTCCATCTTCATATAAACAACTATTAATCGATGATTCATTTCAATTTTATTTTGATCACAAAAATTCCAGTCAATTTTCAGATATCTATATTTTGATTGCAATTCAATTTACTTTTAATTACATAAAAGGTTTTGATATAAACACAAATATATTTGAATCTATTCAGCAAAATTTCTATATTTACCAAATTCAAATTTACAATTCTAATTTTGATGTTTATTTAAACAGAAAATTACTAAATAAATCTATTAAATTGAATTACTCTTTTTTTGGCTCAATAGACTATTTAGAATTTTCATATACAAACAAGTATTCGTTAAATACTTCAAAGTCAATATTTATGAATTCTAGAATTTCAAATTTGAAAATTCATGGTTTAACAAATACATTTATAAGTACAAATTTAATTGGCTTTATTCAAAACAATTTGTTTAATTTTAGTTCTTTTAATTGTACCATTCTAAATTTAGAATTACATTTTTACAAATCAAAATTAGAACTAAATTTTTTAGATCCAGATTTATTTGGATATTTAGAAAAAATTGATTTAAGAGGCTCAATTGATAAAATAGATTCTGAAATATTTAAAAATTTAAATAATTTGAAACTTTTAACACTTGATGTTGAAAATTTTCAAAATCTTATCTCAAAAGAAACTAAGTGGATGAATTTTTTAAAAAATTTAAAAGTTTCGATAGTTTTACAAGAAGAATATGAATTTTCTGATAAAGATTTTTGCTATTTTAAAGATTTCAAGCAAGAAATTTCAATTGAATTTAAGATTAAATCAATGGTAAATTTAAATACAACATGTACAATTATATGGCTTTACAAGTATTTTATTTTAAATAATAAAACAAACAAATTTTATTACATTTCATCTGATTTAGAGTTAAAATATTTTGAACACATTGATTTAAAGACTTATTTAGAATGTGATTTTGAAAAAAAAATTTCACTTTGTGAAAATATGCAAAATAAAATAGTAGAAAAGAAAAGTATCAAAGATTTATTATTCGAATCGGAATATATGAATATAACAACAATTATTTTGATACCATTTATTTCAATTTTAGGCTTAGTTACTAATTTTATTAATTTATTAGTTCTAAAAAATAAAAAAAACCTTCCAGATATAAAACCCTTAATGCATAAACTAATGCTGATTAATTCTCTTGTAAACTTTACCTATTTTATTATTTATTTTATTCATTTAATTAATAAATGTGTCTCCGTGAATAGTCCACTATGTTCTCTAATTTATAAAAATGAATATTCTCAATATTTTCAAATTATTTTTTATACATTTATTGGCAACATATTGAAAATATGGTCTAATTTAAGTCTAATTGGTATATCGTTTTATCGTTTGATATTTATTTTAAAAAAAGAAAAAAGTAAAAAAATTTTTAAAATTAAAGAAGTTCTAATTAAAAAGAAAATTTTAATTTTATTTGTATTTTTCAGTGTTTTATTCAACATTGACAAATTATTTGTGAATAAATTAAATTTAGAAGATCGTGTAATGAATGAAGAAGATTACTTGGAATTTCCAAATACTAATACTTTTATTTTTTATTTTGCATCTCCAAGATGGATACCTAGCTATTTAATAGATTATGTTGGATCTATTTCATACATATTTTATTCTTTATATGCTTTTAATTTTATTTTAAATGACATTTTAATGTATTTGTTAATGTTTATTGTTGACGTATTGATTATTTATAATCTCAGAAAAGAGATTAAAATTAAAAATGATTTTTTAATTAAATTAAATCAACAAGATAACAAAATATCTAAAACAGAAAATTTACAAAGAAGAGTAACATCAATAATAATCATAAATATTTTGATAATTTTTTTCTTAAGACTTGTACATTTATCATTTAATTATTATGTTTTTATTAAAAAATTATTACATAATATTAACATGGACAATATTTGCTATTATAAAAGTAAAATATGTACAAATTATCAAGAAATTGGAGAAGTATTTTATACTCTATCAAATACATATAATATTATTTTGTTTTATTATTTAAACAAAAGTTTCAGATCAAGATTCAATAAATTATTCAAAAATTGATAAATTTGTTAAGTACATGAGTATAATCAATTGATGTTGTAGAAAAAAATAGTTAAAAAAATAGTAGTGATATAAACTTTTTTATAAATTTATTTAAATTGCTTTTAAAATTATAAAAAATTAAAATTTTTAAAAATATAATTTATGATATACTATTCACAAAATATATATGTATGAGAATTTTAAAAAGTTCTGGTTTGCTCTAATCTCCGAAATTTTGCCTGGATAAAATTCAAATTTTCTCTAAAAATTCAATAGTTTTTATCTTTCATCACAATATTCAATATAGTTAATTGAGTTTTTTATGATTTCTCTTGTATTTGATTATATACAAAGGTTAAAATATTACATAAATAGCAAATGAAATAAAACCTTATTTGCATTAAGACAGTCCTCAATATTTCAAATTATCATTAGGTAGATTATAATAATATGTACCCTTATAATAAACAACTTGTTTATAGTTTCACACGAATTTTCACAATTATCGTAATTAATATGTTTTTTTAAAAAACAAATATAGTTATATCTTATAGATACCCTATTGAAAAAAAAATAAAAGTTACAAATTGTCACATGATTTTTTGCAATATCTATAATTCGATTTGAGTGAGTTATGATCAAAACTCTAAAAATATCTCTTAAACATTTTTAGAATCTAATATTGGAAACTTAGAAGATGTTGTCAGACATTTTTATGATAATATTTTATTTGAATTTCAGCTGTGATTTCTACAAGGGATATTTATTTAAAAAATAAATTTCAAATCATTACTTATATACCTTTATTAGATTAGATATTTTTTTTTTTATATTTAAAGAGCAAAAAGCAAAAGTAATAATTATAATTTTATTGTTTTCTTTTTTGAAATCCAATTTTGGTAATTTTGAATTTAATTTTGATAATTTATATATTTATATTTAAAGAATTTTAATTATGTAAATATTATTTATAAAGCTTTTAGAAAATTTTTTTATTGTCTATAGTTTAAAATAAAATAAAATATTATTTAATAAATAATATTTATAATGTTTACAGAAAATGTATTTACTAGAATTTGAAAAGTTTACAAGAGAAATAAAGAATATGTCTAAGCTAATTTATCATCAGTTAAATATTGTAGGAATTATTGCTTTAAATTATTAAATATATTACTTTGGAAAAATTGTTTTTTTTTTTTTATAAATCCAGATTTTATTTTAAAATAATTTTTACATTTTTTCACAATACAACTTAATTAAGAATATACGCTAAAACAAATTAATTAAAATCCAAAACTTTTGCTTTCTCTATTTTTAGTTTGATTGAGTTTTATAAGAATCAATTATAAGAATCAATTCATAGGCTTTATATGATTAGTGATCTTTCTATAAAGAAGAATTTGGTGATTATAATTTTTTTACGGAAAATCACGTAAAATTAAGTAGTTTTACTGATTCTTCGTCCTAAATAAAAACATTGTATATTTAAGAAATTTTTCAAATTTTTATGGTGTTATCAAGTTCTTAAAAAAACGATTGTATTTTAATTCTTATTTTTTTTTAAGATTTGATTAAACAAAATTTAAAATAAAAATGAAAAAAGCAAAAGTAATAATTATAATTTTATTGTTTTCTTTTTTGAAATCCAATTTTGGTAATTTTGAATTTAATTTTGATAAAACAAAAACTTTTAAAAATTAACTAAAATTAAGTTTTTACTGATAATTATAAATTGGAAAAAAAATGGGATATTTTTCCGATTGATAATAATTTTCTAGTTGAAATTTTACAAATAAAAACAAAATTAAATTGTTTAAGAAAGTGTAATCAAATAAAATCATGTGTGTATGTAAAACGAGACACAAATAACACTTGCTTATTTTTAACTTCTTTAGCCGTAAAAAACATTATACATTCAAACAAAAGTACTTTATTCAAAAAGATGTTATCAAAATTAAAGTAATATATTTTTTTTTGAAATTTTTACCCAAAAATAATTAAAATGTTTTTTTTAGTAATAATTTGATATACCATTGGCCAATATTTGGTTCTAAATTTACTGAAATTATAAAAGGAAATCATTTATACAATCCAGTTAATGTAAGTTTTACAGAGGATAGATTTGGAAATAAAAACTCAGCTTTACGCTTTGATTATGGATATATTTTAGCTCCGGCTGATGTTTATTTTGGACCAGTTTTAACTTTATTTGCATGGATTAGAATAAGAAAAACAGGAAGATATGCAAGACTTATTGATTTTGGTAATAATAACCAAGAAGATAATCTACAAGTTTTTATTACTACTACAGTATCTAACATACCAGGTATGGCATTTAGACAAAATTTGATTAGCTCGCAAAATGTATACACAAATAAAAATTTAGAATTATATATTTGGTATCATTTATGTGTTGTTATTAATTATACTAATTCATATATTTACATAAATGGTAAACAAGAAGCTAGTGCAAAAACAACTCAAGTTTTAAGAAGTGTTAATAGAACTGTAAATTACATAGGAAAAAGTAAATATCCAGGAGATGATTTAGCTTCAGCTGATTATGATGATATCAAAATATATGATATTGCTTTTACACCAAATGAAGTATTAAATGAATATAATTATTTATTATAATATTTTATTATAGTTTATTAAATTGGCAATATTAATTTTATTAAAAAGTAAAACTATAACTTGTACCTTTTTCTTCTCCTCTTTTCCTCAATATGTAAATTACAAAATGCAATATTTGCTAGGAACCACCTTAATAACGACACATTTAATACAAATTTTTATTGAATGAATTTGTACAATGATGATTTTTTCTAAGATTTTTACGTAGTTTGACGTAAAATTACGCCTTTTTACGCAAATTTACCAATATTTTAATTATTTTACGTAAAATATTTGTGTGGTAATCTTAAAAAACTGGTTTTTACTAATTTTTACACAATTTTACGTTTTTTTTCAAATTATGATTTGCTTTTTACGTTATTTTACGTTATATTTTTATTTTTTTTTTAAACTTAATTTGATGAAAAACAAAATTTTTTTTAAAAAGTCTTAAAAATGGTCTAAAAATGGGCCTTTTTTGGAATTTCGCCTTTTACAAAAATTTTCAAATATTTTCATTATTTTTCGTAAAATTGCGCCTTTTGATGTAAAATTGCTAAATTTTGAAAAGTAATTTTACGTAAAATAATGAAAATATTGGTAAATTTGCGTAAAAAGGCGTAATTTTACGTCAAACTAAGTAAAAATCTTAGAAAAAATCATCACTGTATTTAGTAATTAAGCTAAATTTTATTAAAAGTTAAAAGAATAAGCCAGTATTCAATTTCAAAAGAGCTTCTAAAATTTAATAATCTAGCAAAAAATAGATATTTTTATTAAATGAAATGTTAAAGCATTTTCAAGAACATGTTTTTGATTGTTACGTGCTTTTTTGCTTAGTTTCTTAAATTCAATAAAATTTAACCTAGATAAATAACAAACTAGTATACATTACTAAAAATGCTTCTTTCTTTAAAATGAATTATGTAATATGTGAAAAAAAAGCATTCAATTAAAATATAATTTCTCCATTTAAAAATAAAAAATTAATGTCATTAAAACTTTTCCAATAAGTTTATAAAAAAACATGAATATTTGTTTTATATATACTCATTATACAAAAGTATCAAAAAAATAATATTCATGGTTAAAAGCATTATTATTTAAATTACTAAAATGTTTCTATTAATTTTAAAAATTGAATTATTTAAATAATAAAAAAATAACCAAATCTAATATTTTATTTGTTTCTGTTTGTTTTAAAAAATTTTTCAAAGTTTTTCATCTTATAATATATTTCCTTGATTTTTAAAAGAAAAAATATGATTTTAATTTTATAAAATAAATAAAGTATATTTAACAAACAGGAAAGCAGAGCATTTAAGTCTATTTTTAATTTTACAAAATTATCAAAAAGTAATTATCTATAACTCCTAGGGTAGCGTCTTTTTAAGATTTTATAGAATAATTTCTTATATTTAATTTTTAAAAAATGTTGGCGTAATTATTTTTAATACCTCTAATTTAATAAAATTTACCTCTATTTTGATAAATTCACATAGTACAATTGACCCAAAAAGAATTGAAAAAACAAGTCTTTGCATCCATTTGGATTAGCAGTTTGCAAAAACGAACAAGATGTAGATTTTTCGTTTTTTTTTCTTGCAGTTAAAGAAACATATTCAAAAGTATTTAACAATGAGTTAAATTTTTCAATACTTGTAGCAGACAGTGCTCCTGCAATAACAAAAGTTTTTAATTTAGAAATAAGAGTGCATTGTTGAGCTCACGTTATCAGAAACATTGATATTCAATTAAAATCTGTTCCAAAAGAATATCAATTGAAAATTCGTTCAGATATATTTGATATTCAAAAAATATTTGATCAAGATTTGTTTTCTACAGCAATTAATTTATTTTCGGAAAAATGGAGTCAGATAAAAAATTCAGGAGTACAAAATTTTTTGTCTTATTTTATTAATCAATGGACATGTGAAACAAACTCAGGTTGGTTTGAAGATATTGTCCTGGTTTATCAAGCACAAGTAATAGTCTTGAATCGTTACATGAAAAAAATAAAAATTGAGATGAAAGGAAAACGTCTTGGTTTAATACATTTTTTAGATGTTTGTGTTGACAATTTAGTAAAAAATTGGTCGATTGATCGATCTCTCACATTAGCTATTAATGATCCTCAATCTGGTATCACCAAGATATTTACACATCGAGATCAGAAAATATTTCATCAACAACCGGCTATTACAAATCAAGATATGAAAAATGCAGAAGAATGGAATTCTTTAAATAAAACAATTCGTCACCTAAAAAATAAGTGTTATTATGTGAGTGATTCTGATAAAATTGATCTTACAAAACAAGAATGCAAAGATTACGAACAAGCATTGCAAGATAAAAAATGGTCAACTTTTGATTCAATGATGAAACAAATTTACAGCATAAATAAGATTACAATTAAAGATAATTGAATCAACTTGTTCATGTTGGCATTGGCAAAAACACTATAAATGTTCACACCAAATAGCAACCTTTGCCAGTGAAAAAAAATGTCGAATTGATATAATTGCAATGGATTTACCGATTGAAGCAAATCACAAAAAGGGAGCTCCTAAAAGAAACTTTGCTGCTTTAATGAAACAACCAGAAGAGACACAAAAAATGGACCACAAAAAGGCATCGAATCTGACGATGAAGAGGAAGAAGAAGACTTGCGTCCTAAATCAGCAAAAATTGAACAAGACAATCAAGTTAAAATTTGCGCTGTATGTAAAAGCCAATTAGAAAAATTGAAACATTAGTTCTGTCCAAATAAATGTGGCAAGAAATAATTAAAATATTTTTTTATATTAGATTTTTTTTTATAAAATTTATATATATTTTTTTTATTTAATTTATTTTTTCAATCAAAATCCTATAAAATATTAAAATAGAACCTTTAGCGGTAAAAATTTTAAAAATAGAGGTAATTTTTATTAAAACAGAGGTAAGACATTTTTGATGGCCAAAAATTCTTATATCTTTAATATTGAGTCATAAGAATTACTTGCCGAAAATATTATATTAATTGCCAAAAATGTAAACATGTGTAAATAAGAAATTAGCATGGAAAAATATTAATTAAATAATTTTAAAATATTAATTTTTTATATTTGCTAAGATATTAAACTCCTGTAATAGAAAAAGCTTAAATATTCGTTCAATATTAAAATAAGTTTTAAGTCAGTGTTATTTTGTATTTGATTATTATTACAATAAACTCATCCCTTGCGTACAAAGCTTTTATAAAAGTATATACATAGCTATGTCATACATTCATAGCTTATAGTTTAATTCTAAGAATATAAAAAACTACTTTTTATTTTATTTTAAATTATTTATTAGTTTCTTTATAACCCAAATAAATATGAATTTGCGTCGAAATGTAATCGGAACAAAATGATTCATTAAGTTAAAATTTTAATTGTTTTTTATGTTTTTTTCCTTAGAGTTTTAAAATGTATTTTTAAAAAATTTCCTCGTTTCAGTTTAAGAAATCATTAGATAAATAATTTTAGCAAAACTATTTCAATTTAACAAAGTATATCCAAATGATCTTAAAAAAGTTTGTCGATTTCATGTTGAATTTTGTTTTAATCAAATGTTTTATTAAAGGTATATATAGAGTTATGTTTTTATTTTGTTTAATATTCAAAATGAATATTCCATCTCCTTTTAAAATAGACAACATTTTCAAAATAAATAAAACGAAAAATGCAAATTCTAACATCGAATTAGGATTAATAAATGAAATATCAAATTTGAACAATTTAAAATGTATTAGTAGGTGTTTAAGAGATAACAATTGTTTTACTGTTTATTTTAATAAAGAAAAATCTAGTTGTAAGCTTTATAATGAATTCAGTTCATTTAGTGTTCCAAATAATTCTTACCTTTATTTCAAACAATTTAAAACAATTACAACAACAACAACAAAGTATATTTTATAAACTATATGTATTTATCAGATAATATATCTATAGAATTATATTCTAAAAGTGATTTTAAAGGAGAATTAATTTATAAATTAAGAAATCATACATTTGCTATACATGCATTAGCAGTATTACAAAATGGATATTTAGCTAGTGGATCTGAAGATAGGATTATAAATATATGGAATCCAAATAATGGTTCTTTAATTCGTAGCTTAATCAATCACACTTTAAGAGTTTCTTCTTTGAGAGTTCTAAAAAATGGATTACTAACTAGTGGATCTTTTGATCAACAAATTAAAATATGGAATCCATATAATGGCTCACTTATAAAAACTTTAGCTAATCATACAGCAATCATTAATTGCTTAGAGATTTTAGAAAACGGATATTTAGCAAGTGGATCTAATGATAAAAAAATAATAATATGGAATACAGACGATGGTTCAATTATAAGATCAATTAATACAAACGATTTTGTGTATACTTTAGTATTATTAAAAAATGGCTATTTGGCAAGTGGGTCAAATCAAAATTCAATTAATGGAAACATTAAAATTTGGAATCCTTATAATGGCTCATTAATTAAATCATTAAATGAGCAAGCAAGTGGTGTGAATTGTTTTACAGTTTTTATGAATGGTTATTTAGCAAGTGGATTAAATGACACAATTATAAAAATTTGGAATCCTTACAACGGTTCATTAGTAAATTCCTTATATGAATCAAGTAACATAACAAGTTTAACAATTCTAAAAAATGGTTATTTAGTTAGTGGACTAAACAAATCTATTAATATTTGGAATCTTTTTAACAATTCATTAATTAAGTCATTAAATAATCATATAAGTCCAGTAAAATCTTTAGTAGTATTAAATAATGGATATTTAGCAAGTGGATCTCAAGATAGAACAATTAATATATGGAATTAGTATGCATATAATTATTTATTAATTTTTGATCCGAATTTTTGTTCATTAAAGATCTAATTTAGAATAATTTAAAACATACTCAGACGCCGTTAATAAAAAAAGTTGTGTCAATAAATTATTATTTTAGTTGAAAATTATTCTTTCAAAAAATTAAAGGAATAATTAAAGATTAATAGCATTTTATTCGTAAAATTTTACCTTATAAATCATATTGAAATATATGATTGAGCATTTTATCTAAGTGAAGTGAAGGGTTAGGGTTATTTTAATCTATTAAATTAAATGTAATTATAAACAAAGGTAAATATGTTTCAATAATTTTTAATTGTTTATTAAATTAAATTTAAAAAATTATTTAAAGAAATATTTCTTAATTATTAAAATCATATAAAATCTCTTCATAACTTAAAGCTCTATTATAAACTTTTATATTATCAATTACAGCTGATACATCCGGATCAGAAGGATACCAATTACTTCTTCCAATATAGTTACTAGTTCTTGTTGCATTGCTTAAATTAAATCCCATTATAGAGCTTATCTTTAATATACTATTAACATAAAGAGATAAATTTTGATTATTTAAAACAGCTGTAAGATGATACCATTCACCAATTAAGATAGAATCCGGCGATACTAACATTTTATTTTGATTAATATTGTTTTTTATTTGAACATAAGGCTTAAGTGTATTACCAGAAGAAAATGATAAAACTATATTATCCTTACTTGCACCATTTCCAAATTCAATCACTCTTGATGCTTGATTTACTAAATTTAATTTAGCCCATGCCATTATTGTAAAATCTGTATTTAAATAATTATCTTCAGGTATTTTCCAATAGCCATAGTTTAAACATAGAGCTGAATTTTTATTACCAAATCTATCAGTAGTAAAATTAGAATTAATTGAATCATATAAATCATGTTTAGAAATTATATCAAATGTAGTTGAATCATCAATAGGCCAATAATAAACCAAACCTTCATATCTTTAAATCAAATTAGATTTTAGTAAAGAAAAATTTTAGTAAAATAAAACTTACTGATTCAAGTACAATTTTTTATATAAATCAGAATCAAATGAAGCCAATTTCAAGTTAGAAGATAAATAGGAATAAAAATCACATTTATTCTTTTTAATTGAAACAAAGCCACAGCCAAAATTTTCAAGACATTTCATTAAACAATAATATTTATTTGAATTTTGAATAGAATATATCATTGTGCTATTATTACTGAAATCAAATCTTTTAATTTTAGAAAATGCATCAAATAGTTTAGGTTGAACCATTAACGCATTATTAAATAATAATAATAATAATAATAATAATAAAATTAAACATTTTATCATTTTATGGGATTTAAATAAAATAAATAAAAATAAAATAATTTAAAATTTCAAATTTTTTTTGTTTATTAATTGGGATGGATACATGTTTTTAATTTTCAAATTTTACAGCAAAAAGTAATAAATAATGACATAAATAATTAATAAATAAAAAATAAAACTATTAAAATTAAAATAAAATATATTAAATTGTTAGAATATCAATAAATGTCTATAGTAATAAATATTTGTCAATAAATGCCGCATATAAGATAATCATAATCAAAATAAAGAAAAAAAATAAATTTGGTATTTAAATTTTAACAAAAATTGTAATAACTGATTTAATGCTTCTTTAAAAAAAATAATAAAATTTTTTTTTGTAAATGTGTTTATTCAGAATAAATAAAAAAATATTCTTTTCTTTTATTCTAAAAAAAAAACAAGTCTTTTTAAAACGTTATAAAACTTATAAATAATTAAAAAATGTAAAAAAACTATAACCAATCTGAATTTATATTTATTAGTCAATTGAAATTGTTTAGATTCATAAAACTTAAAATTTATTATATTATTTTTATTTTCTGAAAGTGTTGATAATTAAGAATTTATTATTATGATTTATATTAGTTTATATTCATGTTATGTTCCTAATTTGGAATGTTTAGCAAAGAATTCAGTAACTGATAAAGTTTTTAAATTTTAATTAATGTAAAAAAATCAATCAAATATTTGCAAATCAAGCCAAAAAATCAAACATTTTTTCTCAAACTCTTTCAAATGGTCAACAAACTACAATTAAATTCCCACAAACTAGTTTAGCACCTTTAAAAAATCTGAAAATGATTATGCCACAAACTTTATATGAAATAAATCATTATATTACTGTTTTAGATTTAAAAAAAATTTATTCATTTTAACAAGAATGGTATTGTGGTTGTTTCTCTCTCAACCTTAAATATATTTTAAGTTAAAAATTATTAAGAGCGAGTTTTATTCATTTATATGTATTTTATGTATTGTATAGCTTTATTTATCTTCTACGTCTTTCAATATAATCTGTAAATTTTTTTTTCTCATCTGAAAATTTGAATGATAAATTTACTACAAAAAATTTTGTGGAAAAATTTTCATAAGCATAAATTTCTACTTCTACACGATCGTCAGAATGTGCAAATAGTTCAGTAATTTCTATTACGTGTACACTTGTAACCAATGTGATGAAGCCCGTTTATTGTTTAGCAACATTTTTCTTTTTTTTGCTAAATGATTCTTTTCTAAAAGTTAGAAGAATTGAATTAAGACTCATTTTATTTTATAATGTTAATATTTAGATTCAGATTTGTAACAATTTTAACACTATTTATTTTACACTAATTAATTAATTTTTTGATTTATTAATTTTTGAAATTATAAAAGATATGACAACTGTTCAAATTAAAAAATTTAATTTTTAATTAATTAATAAAATATTTAAATATTTAAAACGTAAATTTATATTTTTAAAACAATTTTTTTTATTTAGAATTGATGAATTTTGAGAACATTGGAATGGATATACCATTAAATAATAAACCAAAAAGAGGCGCCAAGAGAAAAACAAGACCCTGTTTACAATTCCAGCCATCAGATTGCGTCGAAAACGTAGCCAATATTATTTTAAGTTTCGATGAAGAGAGCGAAGAATTTGAAAGACCTTCAAAAATTTCAAAAAACAAAACTCAAAATGCATCTATTGGTAAAAATTGTACTACTTGTAATGCTAATAAATAAAATTTTGAAATATTATATATTTTTATAAAATTCAATTAAAATAGTGTTAGTTTTATTTTTTTTTTGGTATTTTCTTAAATTAATTTTTTTATTTTAAATAAATTGATAAAATAAAAATTACATTCTAAATTATTTATATTTGTTATATTTTTACTATATTTGTTGAAATTTTACTAATTTTATTAATCAAAAATATTAACTCTCAATCGATGTATATTATTTAGATTTTTAAAATTATTTAAAAATGATATAATATTTCTTAAAAGAAGCTTTAAATATTATTATTGTAATCTTTTATTATTGTAATCTTTTTTATTTTTTTTTAATATTTAAAATGTTCACCTATTATGTGAACATAGTTTATGTGACCATAAAAATTTATTTATGTTCACTAATTTGAGATAAATTTTCTGATCACATAATACGTGAACAACCGTTCACATAACAGGCCAGACCCAAAGTTTCTAATTAAGAATAATTGATATTTCAATAATTTCAGAATGAAATAATGATACCAGAAAAAGATTGTACCATGATGGTATGAATCATTTAGAAAAAAAACTTAATAATTTGAATTTTATATTAACTGTTATTAAAATTTTACATATTTTTTATTACCACATTATTTTACATTTAATTATATCCATTCAATGCTTTATTTTAAAATTAGAATAAAATTCAAAATTAAAACAATAGATTTATATTAAATTTTATTATTTTTCAATGTGTCATAAGTTGATTCGTAACTATTTGATAAATTTAACAAAATGATAAATCTCCGGTTTAAATAAAACAACACTAGACAATTTGATGATGATTTATATAGAAATATTTTATAAATGTATTAAAATAAGCCTTTTATTTTAAATTTATAAGCACGTTTTATAGCCCAATTTCTTTTTAATTTAAAAGACTTATAAAACAATTATATAAATAAGTTATTTTTTTAAAGGAAACATTTTTTAAATGTGTTTAGTATTTATACATATTATAAAATACATGATTTTTAAATTAATAATTATTTCCTAAGATTAAATAAAAAATATTTCAAATTGATTTTAAAAAGAGAAAATAAAATTTTTTATTGACTAAAACTAAAAAATTATAAAGTTAACACTTTTTTAATTATATACTGTATATATTTTTTAATTTAATTTAAAATTTAGAAATACTGAATAAAAATGAAAAAAGAAATAATTTTATTTTTAATTTTTTTGATAGTTTTTTTAAAATATGATAAAGGTAATTTTATTTAAAACATTTAAATTTGGTTTAATTTTATTTAAAAAAAAAACAAAGTTTTAACAATTTATTTCAATTTGGAGAAAAACAAAGATATTTTTCCTATTGATCAAAACTATCTAATAGAGGTTTTTCAATTTAAAACATATTTAGATTGTTTGTTAAGATGTAATAAAATAGAATATTGTGCTTATGTCAAAATAGAAACGAATTCTTGCTTATTATTTATTTCTTTAGCTTTAAAAAATATTAAATACTCAAATGAAAGTAGTTTACATAAAAAAATAAACCTAAAGTAAAATATATTATTATTAAATCTTTTTTTCTTTTATAAATATTATTTAAGTAATAACTTGGTTTGTTATTGGCCAATATTTAATTCTAAGATGATTGAATTGATTATAGAAAATGATTTATACAATCCAGTTAATGTAAGTTTTACAGAGGATAGATTTGGAAATAAAAACTCAGCTTTACGCTTTGATTATGGATATATTTTAGCTCCGGCTGATGTTTATTTTGGACCAGTTTTAACTTTATTTGCATGGATTAGAATAAGAAAAACAGGAAATTATGCAAGACTAATTGATTTTGGTAATAACTGGGATGATACTTTACAAATTTTTATTACCTCATATTATATTAACAAACCAGGAATCGCATTTAGCGAGTATCAAAGTTATTCTCCAAATATAAATACTTATACAAATTTAGAATTTAACATTTGGTATCATTTATGTGTTGTTGTTAATTATACTAATTCATATATTTACATAAATGGTAAACTTGAAGCTAGTGCACAGACAACTCAAGTACTAAGAAGTGTAATTAGAACAACTAATTATATAGGAAAAAGTAAATATCCAGGAGACGATTTAGCTTCAGCTGATTATGATGATATTAAAATATATGATATAGCTTTTACTCCTACTGAAATTTTAAAACAATATCATTTAAAATTATTGAATGTTTAAATAAAAAAATATTAAAAAGTTAAAATTCAAAATAAATTTTTTTTGGCTTGTATTTTTCGAGGCAGTATTTAAAATTTAACTGCCAGTAAGATCAAATAAAAATTGTTAGTATTATTTAATAATTTGTCAGTATATATTTTTAATTATCATTGCTAATAAAAAATTGATAGTATTTTGGGTTTCAGTAAAAAAATTATCAATATAAAAATTAATCTGTCAGTATTTTTAATAAGTCATTTATACTAAATTTAATTAGTAGGTTTAAAATTAGATAAAATTTGTTAATTAATAAAATTATCAGTATAAATATGATCAATAACGAAAATAACTGGAAATTTATGTATAAAAAAATATTATTTAAAATTGTATTCAGTTATTTTAATTCAAAAATTAAAAAAAAATGGCCCAGAATAATCTACCAATTTACGTTTCAGAAGAAGATGATTCAGTAATTGATACTGAAAACCCAAAAGCAGTGCACAGAAGGAAAAAAAGAAACCGAAATTGGTATTTGGAAAAAAACTGTAGCAGTATAGAAGAAGCGATACAAATAATTAATTCCGAAAATATATGGAGTTACCATTACACAAATAAAACAACAGAAGGAAAAAAAATTTACTATAGATGTAATAGAATAAAAAAAAAAGATGATCAATGTCCAGGTGGAATATATGTTTTTTTACCGAGTTCGAATGAAAACGTATTAATTTATAGAACAGAAGAGGATCATCAACACAATAACGTGGAAGTAAATACACGTTTATCAAATGAAATTAAAAATGAGATCAAAACACTTTTTGATTTAAATATAAAACCTAAGAAAATATATGAAAAGCTTAAAGAAAAAGGTTTTACACTTAAAAATAAAACACAATTGACCAACTATTTATCCAAACTAAGACAAGAAAAATTTGGATCAACTAAAATAAGTCTTGGCGAAATTGAAAAATGGTGTCTAGAACATAATAAAATTCCAGAATCAGATGATGAGCCATAAGTTGTTTCTTATTTTATACGATACGATGATGATGAAGAATCTGAACAAGATGACGTTAATCAAGAAAATGATCAAGATATAATTAAATTTAGAGTTATGATATCAACAAAAAGACTTCTAAAATTATCAATTAATTCAAATAATATACATGCTGATGCTACATATAAGCTTATATGGGAAGGAATGCCAGTTTTAATCATAGGCACAACTGACATGGACCGTCATTTTCATCCGTTTTGTATCTGTATTTGTAATAACGAAAAAACCGAGGATTTTAAATTTGTCTTTCAAAGCTTAGCTAATGCTTTAATGCAATTTGAAAAAGATTTATCGTTTCAAAATCTTATTTCTGATGCTTCGGATGCTATAAGAAATGCATTTCTCCAAGTATTTGGAGAAGATAAAAATTTAATAATGTGTTGGGCACATATGAGACGGAATGTTGTGAAGAACTTGCATCTAGTCAATGAAGAATATAAGGATGACGTTTTAGATGATTTAGATATGCTACAATTGGCATAACAAACAAACATTCGATAAAGCTTCTAATTTATTTATTAAAAAATGGCTTCAAAAAAAACAAAAAGATTTTATAGATTACATGAAACAATTTTGGCTGAATTCTCATCAAAATTGGTATGAAGGTGTATCACAAAAAAACTCCTTCAACAAACAATGCCTTAGAAGCTTTCAACTTGGTAATTAAAAACGAAGATACTTAAAGAGAGAGATTACTTTTAGCTAGATTTTTTCAGTTATGCTTAGAATCAACTAAAAAAATGGTCTTTGAAATATGACGATATTTACAAACAGTTTATTAAAGATACAACTATAGACTTAAAACTTTGGACCAATCTTTACAATTGGGCAAAAAGTAATAAGATTGTTTCATCAAAAGAAACAGATTTTACAGTGGAATATTATTGTCCAACCGGTGATGATACTAAAAACACAGAAGAAGATATAATAAATGTAAAAGAAATGCGATGGAGCACATTTGAACAGTTCAAAAAAAGAGCCTTTAGTGTCTGGATTGTCATATTGCCAAAAAATAATGATAAATGGCGTGCCGAATATCGTCTCAAATATGTAAGAGCTCCACCTGAAGCAAAACAAATACCAATCGGCGAAAAAAGAAAAAGAGGTAGACCGAAAAAAGCAACCAAAGCTTTATTTATTAATTAATATTTTTCCCATTTTTATTTTGTAAAATTTTATTTTTATACTTAAAAACTTTCTATTTATACTGAAATATTTTATTTTCATTAATTATAATGACTAATTCAATAAATAATACTTACAAATAATTGTTTTGATACTGATAAAAAGTTAATTTTTTCCCAAAACAAATAAATACTTTACTTTCACTTTTGATTTATTAATGACAATTATTGAAAATAATACTAACTTAAATTTTTATATAATTCTGACAATTTATTATTAAAAATACTGACAATTTGTTTATAAATACTTACTATTTAAATAGAAGTCATTTTTTTTAAATATATTTTTTTTATTTTTTGATCTAGAACGTGTGTTATATAATAAGTAATTTATAACAAATCAATTAAGGAAATTTAATCTAATTTAATGCTAAAATTTTTGATAATTGTAAAAAATTTAAATTTGAGTACCATGAAAAGATGAGCAAGTTAATTTATAAAAATGAGAAAAAAAAATTCAGCGCATTCGGTTTCGAACTTATTTTGTAAGTACAAGTTAATTTAAGTTAGAATAATGGAATTGAATGGAAAAGGTAAAAATGGTGGTTAGGTTTAAAATTTATTAATTAAATTATTAATATTCTTGATTACATAATATCCGAAGATCCAAACAGAATAATAAACCTTGGAAATGAACCGCCCCTAGGTTCAAGTAATCAAGGACACATCACATTACTGTTTGATTACCGATTATGCAATAACACAAATAATAGCAAACAACTCAATTACAAATTTGGTGATTATGAGAAATTAAGTAAACATCTAGATCTAGACTGGGACGAACTTTTTAAAGATAAATCAGTTGAAACCTGTTATCAACTTTTCTTAAACAATTATCGATACACTAACGTGCGATCTATATATCCCAAAAATGAAGTTGAACATGAAAAATAAAAGACAACCTTGGATCACCAAAGAGCTTATCAGACTAATTAAAAAAAAGAAATCGTTATGGTACAAAATAAAAGCCTCAAGTGATAAAAAACCAACCCTTAAAACCGATTATAATACAACTAAACGCGAAATAAAAAAGCTGAGTAAAAAATCAATACAAGAATTTGAAAACAAATTAGCTAGTTATAAAAAAAAACCAAAAAGAATTTTCTCTTACATAAACCAGAAACAAAAAATCAAGCAAAATATCGCACAACTCAAGGACTCACACAACACCATTCATACTGACCGACAAACGATTGCAAATGTCCTAAACCAACATTTCAACTCTGTTTTTATAACAGAAAGCACAATTGGGAACGATGGAGTACATCCCTTGAACTTAAACGCTGCGCTAAAACCCTGTCGTACCCGCTAGCCAAAATTTTTAATCTTTCGATGCTCACCGGATCTCTTCCATCAGCCTACCTCAAAGCTAATGTGACACCAATCTTCAAAAAGGGCTTCACCTTAGATCCTTCAAACTATCGACCAATCTCGCTCACATCAGTCGTCTGTAAAAGTTGGATAAAGTCGTTCTTGTCAGGAAGAACACAGAGAGTTATTCTGGGCGAACAAAAATCTTACTGGCTTCAAGTTATAAGTGGAGTGCCCCAAGGCTCTGTACTAGGTCCGCTTTTGTTATCATAATCTACATCAATGACCTGCTTGACGGACTCAGCCATACCGGAAAAATTTATGCAGACGACACCAAACTGACTGCCAAAATCAACAAAAAAACATTAGATCGAAAAAAGAAATTTACAAATGGATATAATTCACATTCAAGACTGGACTGAAACTTGGCTAATGAGATTAAATCTAGATAAATGCAAAGTCATGTACATTGACAAAATTAATCCCAAAACAACATACACACTACGCGACTATGGAACGAACAAATTAGTCAAAATAAGCGAAACTACTTGTGAAAGAGACCTTGGCATCCTTCTTTCCAACGATCTAAAACCAACATTACAAGTCAATAAAGCAGTTGCTAAAGCAAACTCCTTGATTGGACTTTTCAAAAGAACCTTTCAAGCAAGAGAACTCGATCTTGGTCTCTATACTCAAAAAAAGATATACAAACACTCCAACGCAGAGAAATCAAAATTCCTCACGAGCTTAAAAATCAAGACTAAAACTCAAGATGCAAGCAAATGGACATAATGAAGCTAAGCAAAAGAAGAGTAAGAGGAGGCTTAATACAAATGTATAAAATAAAAAACAAAATTGATATCGTCAACTGGCATTATCCCCCCGTAGAATCTACTCCCAGAAGTGGCCGCAGAGCACAACATCGACGAGAAATCACCAGGTGCTGCAACCAACGTAATGAATTCCTTAATATCAGCAAAGTGGTGGAATGGGCTCTCGGATGATATAGTCACTGCTAAAACAGTTGATCTATTCAAAAGCAAACTAGATATCTACCTACACAAGCTGCCATAGTGCGTCTTGGCGTGCTCTGAATGTCAATCTTTTATCTACTACTACTACTACTACTACTACTACTACTACTATTAATTATTATAGTTTTAAAATAAATTTTATTTTTATTTGAAAAATAACATTGTTTTATAAAATTTTAAGATTCTAATTTGAATATAGTTTTAATTAAAAAGAAAATTTATTGATTATAAATAAGAAATAAATAAATTTTTATTAAAATTAAATTAAAATTATTTATTAATTTGTTAATTTTATTATTAGTTATTTAAAAAATCCGATAGGCCTATTTCTAAAACCTACTAAAAAAATATTCTTCAGGGGATCGATTTTCTATGAAAATAAATAGATTTTTAAGTTATAGCCATTTCAAACATTGTTTATTAATTTAAAAATTTCTTTAAATTCTATAAAGAATCTGTATTCCTTAATGAAAAATCTGTGATTTTAACTTTTGCTTCTACTTGGATTGAATCATTTAGTTGATCATAATAAATGCTTTTTATCAAATCCTTCATAATAAATATTATTATTTAAATTTTTTAAAAATAAAATTTAATTTCAAACAATTAGTTATACTTGATATTCATAAAAAATTATATTTTTTCGGCGACCTGTTTTAATAATATCACTGTATGATTTTATAAAATTCAGTTGCTTAATTGTTTGATCTATCATATATATTTCATAATCTACCAATATTGTTCCAAACTCGTATTTATTATTACAAACAATATTAAAAGCAATAATATTTTCAGAACCTTTTTGATAAAATATAGCTATGAGATAGAATGGAATATAATTAATATGAGTTTTTTTTCCTCTAAAAGTTTTAGACACTTCAAAGGTTTCTTTTGAAAATTTTTTGATTATTAACTTTAATTTGCCTTCATTTCTTAAAATTGTTTATAAAAAATTATTATTAAAGTTTCTTTTTAAAATTTTTTTTTACTTATTCTCAAAATATTTTATGTCTGGAAATACGAAATGCTTTTGCTCAAACAGAAAAGCTCTTTTGAGTAAAATATCGTTTTTAAAAGCAATCCAATCTTTATTTAAATTCGACAAAAATTTCAAATTTTTGCTGTCAAAACTCACTTTTTTTAAATTATTTTCAATTTTCTGTGACATTAAATCAATGGATCTTTTTTTATAAGGATAATTTCTTTCCAGATCAGCCTTATATTCATTTATTTCATTTATTATTTCTAAGTATGACTCGTCAATAGCTGACAAAAACTCTTCTCTTTGTAGAGTCAATTTTTTAGTTAAATTTTCAACTTTTATTTGTGGCAAATAATCCTCAAATTCAAATTTATCTTGTAGAAATTCTTCCAAATTTTGAAACAAAATATCTCTTTCTGCTACATCATCGTTATTAAATGCTTCTTTATCCAAATTAATATCTAAAATTAACTTTTCATAGTTTATTTCTATATTTAATTTAAAAACTTCTCGTTTTAAATCAATATTTAATTTAAGATTTTCAACAAAATTTCCAAAAAATTCTAAAGGTTGATTTTTTATCGATATAAACTTATTATAAATTGATTTAATTTTGGAAATAGTCTGAACTCGATTTATATATTTTATGTAATGTTGATCATGAATTTTTTCACATAAAACGCATGGTTCATCGGGTCCATTTAAGTCTTTTTTACAAACTATGTTTTTAGCACATGATAAAAGAAAAGAGTTTTTTTTAATCTTTTTGCATATCTTGCATTCGAAACGCTTTAGTATATTATCCATTTTTTATTAAATTATTTAAAAAAAAATTAAAAATAAATTTATAAAACTTAAACTAATAAATAGAACTAAAGGCTTGTTTGGCTTATATATTTTAACTTCTAAAAGCAGTTTATATCTAAATTTAAAATTTAATTTCTAATTTTTAATTATAATTTGAATCTTTAATTAGAATTTGAAAATATTTTTCATTTTTTTTAAATTAAGCAAATTTTGGTTTAAAAAAAGAATAATTTAATTAGCTTGGATTTTAAATATGATATTTAAAAATTAAATTAATTAATAAAATAGTACTTTGGAACAAAAATATAAATTCAAAAAAATAAGAATCAACTTAATTAAAAATAATAGTCAAAAAATGTATGTAAAATAAAGCGCCTAATATATAATTTTAAACTATCTTATATAATTGTTAGCAATAACAAAACTAGTTTAAAATTTCAATAAAAATAATCAAAAATTTAAAAACAATATTTGAGCTATGATCAAAAAAAATGTTTTAGATATCAAAACTTTTAAAAAAAATAAAAATTTCCAACAATTTATTAGCTTCATCTTTAAAAAGTTAACAAATTTAAAACTAAAAGTAAAATAGCTTTAAATTAAAAAAAAAAAGATTCATAAAAATTGTTTTTTTTATTCACACAATCAAATTTCTTAAATTATATTGTTTTAAAATTTCAGTTGGAGCAAAAGCTATATCATATATTTTAATATCATCATAATCAACTGAGGCAAAATCATCTGTTAGATATTGACTTTTACCTATGTAATTTAGATTTAGAAATGCATTTTCTAATACTCCAGTGGTAACTTGATGAAATTCTTGTTGACCATTTATGTAAATATATGAATTAGTATTATTTATCATAACACACAAATGATACCAAATATTTAATTCCAAAATTTTATTGGATTTAAAATTTCCACCATGACTAGTTGAAAAATAAAACCCAGGATTATTAGTTAAATCATCTGATAAAAATATTCGAAAATTGCCTTGAAAATTATTATTACCAAAATCAATAAATCTAGCCCATTTCTTTGTTTTTGTAATTCTAAGCCATACAAATATACTTACGACTGGTCCAAAATAAAAATCTGCTGGAGCTTGTAAATATCCATCATCCAAACGTAAAGCAGAATTTTCTTTTCCAAATCTATCTTTAGTAAAACTAACATTTACTGGATTGTATAAATCATTTCCCTTTATAATTTCATTTAATTTAGAATCATATATGGGCCAATAATATTTTAAGCCATTGCTATTTATAAATTCAATTTTAAAATATTAATTTATCATTGAAATAAATTCCTTGTTTTTTATTTTTGATTTTTACTTTATTTTTTTAAACAAACAACCCTCATTTGAATATTTTTTATTGTTCTCAATTACACGTGTAAATAATATGCAATTGGTATTATTTATTTTCACATAGACACAATATTCTAACTGATTACATCTTATTAAACAATCTAATTCCGTTTTAAGCTTAATGACTTCAATCAGAAAATTTTGATCTATTGGAAAAATATCAACATTTTCTTCCAATTTAAAATTAATGCAAAAAACTTTTAAATAATTTATTTAATAATAAATTCGATTGATAATATAATGTTTTAAAATATGATTACCATTATTTATGAAAATCAATTTTATCAATATCAACAAAATAATTTTTTTTTTTTCTATCATTTATTTTATATTTATTGAAATAGTTTTAATTTTAACTCTTAAATGTAATTTAAAATTTTAAGTTGTTTATATTATTTTATTAATTTTATCTGAAAAACTTGAATTTATTTATATTTTTTAAAAAAACACATTTTTCAAAATTAGATATTAATTAAAACATTTTAAAAAGTAAACAAAAATTACTTTCCTTAGATTTAAAAAAATAGAAATACTCATATATGCAATTAAAAATGTTTCCTCTTTTAAAATATAATAAACCATGTATTTTTATTTATTTCATTTTAAATCATTTTTAATAAAAAAAAAAAACTTGATAACAAAACGTGAACAAATCTTTATTATATATTTACTAATTATATATAATATTTAATAATCGTCTTAAAATAACTTAATTAAATGTATTTTATCAATAACAACCAGGCCTTGAATAGAAATTTTCAATTTGATCTACATTCGACTAAAATGGTGTGTTTAATTGTTTGTTTAAGTTTAAATTTAAGCAGTAAATTCTAAACAAATCTCATTTTTTAATGAAAATGCCTTGGCATAAGTCTGATATGTGCACTGACTAATAATAATTTGTGAACTAAAGTGCACATATTATATATATGCCAATACCTTAACTCTTGCAAATATGACCATGAAATTATTTTCACTTTTTAGAAGTAACTTATTATCTGATTGATGAGTCTTAATAATTGTTTTATTTTGAATATTTTATTATATTATTTAAAAAACTAATTTTAAAATAAAAATCAAATGATTTGGTTTAGCTATTAATAGTAATATAGTAATAGTAATAAAAATAAGATTGAGTTAGCCCAAATATTGGGAAGAAAATTTACATTTTCTTTTACAATCTATTTAGTCTTTTTGGTTGTTCTGTAAGTTCCATTTGCTTCAAACATTTTATCTATTCTGGCTTTAAATGAGTTAAGTGTGTTCGCTTCTACAACATCATTTGGTAACGCATTCCAATCGTTTGCAATTCTGTTATTGAAAAAATTAGATCTTATTGAATCTTTGGTATTTTCTCTTACCAAGCGGTATATATGTCCCCTTGTTTTGGGTCTTAAGATCGCAGAGCCTTGTTCCATTACTGGTTTCTTATACCAATTGATTATGTCATGACCTTTAACAATTTTGTATTGCTGTATCAAATCACCTCTTATTCTTCTTTCTTCCAAGGTCATTAAATTTAGTTTTTCAAGCCTTTGCTCATAGTTGAGATTTCTTAGTCCTGGTGCTCTCTTAGTTGCCCGTCTTTGTACTAACTCTAACGACTCTTTATCCTTGGACAAAAATGGGTTCCATGCAACCATCGCAAACTCTAATTGTGATCTCACGAATATACAATATAATGTCCTGAACGAATCTAAGTCCAAATAAACGAAAGAGTTTAAAATTAGACCTAGCATTCTATTAGCCTTCGCTACTACTGTACTAATATGTTTAGAGACTTTCAAATCATTTGAGATGATCATTCCAATATCGCGTTCTTCATTTGATACATCTAATTTGTTTGTACTCATCCTATATTCGTATCTAGGGTTTTTCAACCCAAAATGCATAACTCTGCATTTTTTTATATTGAACATGATTTGCCAATTTTTTGACCATGCCACCAACTTATCTATATCTTCTTGAAGACTAATATGCTCATTTATTGAATTAACTCTCGAAAATAATTTATTGTCGTCAGCATAAAGCTTACAATCGTTTGATACATTGTCAGGTAAATCGTTAATGTATATCACAAACAGTAAAGGACCAAGTACAGAACCTTGAGGAACGCCGCTAATTACTTTTGACCATTCTGATTTCACATCACCCATTATAACTCTTTGTTTTCTATTTGATAAATAGTCTCTAATCCACTCTAGAATTTTTCCATTAATACCATATGCTTTCAATTTAATTAATAATCTTTGATGTGGTACACTATCGAAAGCTTTTGCGAAGTCTGTATATAGAACATCGACTGATTCGCCTTTTGAGACTGAATGTGTAATAAAGTCGATTGTCTCGAGTAAATTCGTGGTACAGCTCTTTGATTTAACAAATCCGTGTTGCGATTTATTTATTAACCCTTGTTCAGATAAATGTGTCATTATCCTGTCTCTTATTATATTCTCCAGTAGTTTACATGGAATCGACGTCAGAGAAATTGGTCTGTAGTTGAACGGTTCGAGTTTACTTCCACTTTTTGGTAGTGCAGTAATATTAGCTAACTTCCACTGCTTAGGTAGAGTTGATGTTTCTAATGATTTATTAAATATTTCTTTTAGAGGTATATTAATACTTTCAGAACATTCTTTAAGTACAAATCCCTATATTTCATCTACACCAGGAGATTTGTCTATTTTTAATGATTTGAGATGTTTATGTATTTCATCACTGGATATCTCTAAGTTATTTAAGTCTACTGAGTTCTTTTTTCCAAATTCAGGTACTATCTCTTCTTCCTTGATATAAACTGAACCAAAATACTCATTTAGGATATTTACTATCTCTTTAGCATCTGTAATTATTTCTCCGCTTTTGTTTTTTATACATCTTATATAGTTTTTGATCTTTTGTTTACTATTTATGTACGAGTATATCATTTTTGGATTCTTTTTAGCTTTTTGGATTATGTTTACCTCATATTGTTTAGTCTTTTCCACTATTTTTTTATCCAAGGAAATTGATAACTTCTTGAATTCACTTTTTAGTCTTTTATCTCTCCAATGTAAAGACTTGTTCATATACCATAACTCTCTTTTTTTATTTGCTAATTTTTTTATTTCTTCATCATAAATGACAGATTTATCGTTCTTTTGTTTTGTTAATGGAATAAACTTGTTGACCGCTTCTTTAAAATAGCCTCGAAACATTTCATAGCACTCGTTCACCGATCTTGACCGAAACTTGTCTATCCAATTGATATTTTTAAAGTACATATTCATTTCTGTGTAATTACCTCTTCTAAAGTTGTATCTACTTTTACCATATTTTGTATTATCTCTATCAATTTCTGCCTTGACTATAAATTTCCATTTTAAGACCTGATGACCTTGATTTTTGTTTCCAATCGGTGCATTGTAACTTAGTCCATATATTCTATTCTCCTCATTAGTAATTATCAAGTCAATAGTGTTTGTATTTTGAAAGTCAGCTTTCTGAAAAGTTGGTTTTGATACCGCTTGATAAAGGAAATTTTCTTGAAGATTTTCTAGAAATGTACCAGCATGACTACTTAAACAACCACGTAGTTTTGGACAGGAATTATCTCACCAATCTATTAAACTATGGTTAAAATCACCAGCTATCAATAGAAGATCATATTTTTTTTGCATACAATATTTATTTGCCTGATTTATTGATTTGTTTATTTTATCATTTGTATTCCAGTCCACATTTGGAGGCCGATATATGCATCCTAATAGTATATTTTCACTTTTAATCTTAACTCTAGCCCATATTTGTTCTATTGAATCATCACATAAAAAAATATCATTGTTTACTTCACTCGAAATTAAATATTCTTTAATATATATACAAACTCCACCACCTTTTCCTATTTTCATATTTTTCGCATATATTACATAATTATTGATTTTGCTTATTGATTTATCGTTAAACCAAGTTTCTGTAACAAATATAATATCTATTTTAGTCGAGATTATTTCTAGCTCTTTCAATTTTTTCTTATTGAGAGATGTTGCATTTAAATATAAACATTTTAATTCTGAACTATGTTTTGTATTCGTTACATTTGACTTTATTTTACTGTTCTTTGCTACAATCGCTGACTGCTAATGTGTTTCAGCCATGTCAGCATTCAGGTCTATTTGTTGTGATGGTGGCGGCATTGATTGTATATTTACAGATTTCAATCTCTCTAATTCTTCTACCAGTTTTCTGTTTTCCTCTTTTAATCTTCTATTGTCACCAGAAACTTCTATATATGATTTTTTACCTCTTTTACTTTTCTCTTCTGACTCAGTGAATACATCATTTGTCTGACTTGTTCCCTGTTGACTAAATTGACCTGTTACGCTGTTGGACCTGGCTCTACTCAATATTTTTGTCTCAGCTGATTTTTTTACTGGTTTATTACAAGTCTCTTGCATTTTTTTATTCTCTAAATTTGCTTGATTGTTTATTGATTGATTTCTTAAATTATGTTCTGGTAAAGGTACTTCCTTAGTAGCTGTTTGGCTTGTTGGTACAATTTGTTTAGTTATTTCGGTTTGTTGATTAATTCCTGTTGTTTGAGCAGATAACACTGATTGTGATTGCTCCGAGCTAGATATTTGATTTGTATGTGCCTGATTTATCTTAACTAGTTTAATTCCTGATAGATTTCTATCTATTATGTATTTTTTGTCCAATATGTTTTTTTCTAATAATTCTTTATTTTTGTTTATTTGGATTTGCCTAAGCTGCTTTTTAAATTGTTGTTCAGGTGCTGTTCTGTCTGGCTCTATAAATATGTTTTTGTATCCAGTTTTGTTTAGTTTGAAAGAGCTTTTCAAAATCTCATCTCTATTTATGTCTTTTTTTAACATAACTCTAATAGGCGCAATTCTATTGTCATTTTCTTTCTTTTTGAATCTGTATGTTGCAACCACGACATCAGCAGCAAAACCAATAGACCCAAGTATTTCACGTATTCTTTTTAGATCTTCTTCAAATTTGCTCTTAATATCTGTTTCTTTGCTCTCATCTAATCCGTATAAAATAATTGAATTTTTCTTCTTTTCTGTTTCAGCTAAACTAGTTTTGACTTCATTAATTATATTAAATGTTTGGTTATAGTTCTTTTTTGTTTCATCTGCTTTAAACAGATCCGTTGCTTGTTTGATCCATCTATTTGTTGGAGGCAGAGAGGTTCCAATCTTTGGAAATTCACTGTCGTCTAGCTTTTTTATTAAATTACCAACCGATTCTGATACATCCAAGTCTGTGCCAATTAATTTCAACAATATTTTTTCAATAGTTTCGACTCTATCGTTTAACAACTGTATGTTTTCAGTTATTCGATTTAATTGTTTTAATTTATCTTTTAACAACGATGAAGGCGACTTTCTATCATCCCTTCTCTTGCTATCATACTCCGAATCGGAGCCAGACTCTACTCGTTGCTTTTTATCGTTGTCATTAAAGTTATTTTCAGCTAAAAAGCCTTCTTTAGTCGATGCCAAAGATGACATAGCTAATTTGTATATTTTGAAAATGTTAAGTTTTTTAAGTTTATTTATTAATTTCTTTATTTTAAAGTATTAAGCTTTTATTTGAAAATTCTGCTTTACGTTTGGAACAACGATTTGTAATCGGTAGATATAATCAAGAATTTAAAATATATATGATATAACTTTTACCTAAAATTTTTTATATGAATTTACTAATTTATTTTTATTTGTTAGTTGAATCGATCAAAAAATCATAATCAATATATTCAATTTAGAAACTTTTTTTAAAGCTTTAAAATCAAATAAACTAAACAAAAAAATGCAATTATTAAATTTACTATTCCGATTATACTATAGATTTTTTTTAATTTAATTTTAAACTTCAATATCAGCATGGACATGGGTCTTTTATTTACAATTTTCTAGATTTTTTAGGATTTAATAAAATATTTTATTATTACTAGTTTACTTTTTAAGTCGATTATTTTAAAATTTGAAAATAAATTTTAATTTTCATAAATAATTTTGAAATGTAAAATTCTTACTTAATTATTACTAATAATAAATATTTGTTTCTATAGTGAATACGAATAGAATAATAAACAAATAATTAAAAAATTCCGAAAGAAAACTCTAAATATGGAAAAAATGAAAATGAAATCTATTAGTAACTTCAATCACCTAAAAATTGGTAAAATCAAAATGCTTACTAACGATCAAAAAAATATTACAATAAATCTAAAAGAAACATTAGATTTTAAAATTTTTGACGAATTTAAAGATAAAAAAGACATTGATATTCTATTAATTGAGAATTTCAACGAAAATAATTTTAGAAAATTATTAGAAAATGAAATATTTCGAAATTTTACGGACATAAACAAATTTGTGTTGACAAATAGTTGTGTAGAAAGTCTTACCAATATATTCAAAAGCTTTAATAGACTGACAATTATTTCGTTTGAGGATAATAAAATACAAACTCTAGATGGCTGCATTTTTCAGAATAATTTAGGATTGAAAGAAATATATTTTGGTAAAAATCAAATAGAATATTTGGACAAAGATATATTCAAAAATTTAAAACAACTATCCATCATTTCATTTGCAAGTAATAATATTAAAAGTTTGAATAAACAAATTTTTGATGATTTAGCAGAATTAAAAGAAATATGTTTTGATAAAAACCAAATAGAAAGCTTAGATTTGGATATATTTAAAAATGCTAAAAAATTGAAAATTATATCATTTGAAGATAACAAAATAAAATCTCTTGATAAAAATATTTTTCAGAAAATTACAGATTTGAGTAAAATTTATTTCAATGAAAACCAAATAGACAATTTGGAAAGAGACATCTTCAAAAATTTAAATAAACTAAGCATTATTTCATTTGAAGATAACAAAATAAAATCTTTAGACCGCGAAATATTCCAGAATATACCAGAATTGATTAAAGTATATTTTGGTAAAAATCAGATACAATCATTAGATAAAGATATATTCCGCAATTTAGTCAAATTAAAAAAAACAGTATTTTATTCGAATAAAATAAAAGTATTAGACAAAGATATCTTTCAACAATTACCAGAGTTAACAGGTATATATTTTGGTAGTAATCAAATTGAATACCTAGATAAAGATATTTTTAAAAATCTAAAAAAGTTGTCAATTATATCATTTGAAGATAACAAAATAAAATCGCTTGATAAAGAAATTTTTCATAATTTAGCCGAATTAAGCGAAATAAATTTTAGCGAAAATCAAATAGACCTCTTAAACGAAGACTTTTTTCTAGATTTAACCAAATTAGAAAAAGTATATTTTTCCTACAACAAGATTCAAGAACTTCCAAGAAATATATTTTTACCAAGTCTAAAATATGTTCATTTAAATGGAAATAAATTCAAAGACATACATTTTCAGTTTTCATCATTTTCAAATAAAAACACATTTTTTCAAATACAGCAAAATTTAAATGACAATTTTTATATATTCAACAATTTGTTTAAAATTTATGACTTATTTTATCTTCAATCCATTTTCCAAGATGAAAAACACAAGTTCTTTTTAGAAAACAACAAACAAAATTTATTTTATTTGAAAAAATATTTTAATTTTCAACAAAACAATTATAAGTATGTTTTATTTCGAAATATTGAAATATTTTCTGTAAATTTCTTGCCAGTGAAATCATTTTTGTTAAACTTGTTTTTTAATTTTCAAATAAGATGTATTAATAACATGGATGATAAATGTGAATATTTATCTAGATTTAATTATGATATAAATTACAATCAAGCTTTAATCAATATAGAAAAATTTGATTGGAATATTTTAGACTTTATATTATATTTTGACGATTTTAAAGATCATAGTATTATATCGCAAAAAAGGTTCGTCGAAACTGAATTGAATCAATATCCTAATTGTTTTAATTATGAATTTAAATTTAACTCTAGTGATTCGTTTTTATTTTTTTGTAAAAGAAACAATGAATATTTGATAGATTCATTCTTTCCTTATTTGAATTTTATAAATTATTTTAAAAACAGAATAAATCATAAATACCAGAACACTAATGAACATGAAGAAATCAAAAGATTTGTTTTAAAAGATAATTTTTTTCTAGAAATCGATTATTGTCACAGTTTTGATATAATTCTTGACAAAAAAAATGAAAAAATGGCTATTTTTTTGTTTTGTTTTCTAAAATATGCAATCATAGATTTACAAATTAAAAGTAAAAAAAAGTTGTCAATTAATACCGATGATAAGTCAAAGAAAATTAACCAATTCAATATTGCATTTTTAAATAAATATTTGAAGGCAATATTTGAATTAAGATGGGAAAATTTGATACAATTTATTTTAGATTTCTATGAAAAAAAATATTTTATCAAAATTTTAGATTTTATTAATATTTCGGATGAAAAAAGAATTAGGCAAAATGAAACTAACAAAATAGATGATAGTTTATTAGAAATACAAGTTAATAAAAGCAGCAGTGAAGATTTTCATATTAAAGAAAATATTGAAAACTTAGAATCTGACCAAGATCAAATAACACAAAATAAATTTTTAAATATTTTAGAAAAAAAAAATAGAGTCGAACCCTGGAACGAGAATTTAAAAACAACTAAAGTGGATGAGAATAAAGAAAAAATAAAAAATATACTCGAATTGATCAGAGAATATGGTAAAAAAGAATATTTTAGACATTCAACAACCAATACAGTTTTACAAGAAAAATGGGAAAACTTACCACGATTCATGTATTACTTTAATTTGTTTCTCTATTTAGTTTTCCTTATATTCTACTCGATTAATATTGAAATTTATGAGAATGATTTGTATTTTGGTCGGTCTACAGAGCTAGTCTCGAGAATTATTTGCTACACCTTGGTATCATTTTTTTTCATACTTGAAATTATACAATTTGCTTATTCTTTTTTCATTGACTCAGAATTCAAATACAATTTATTTTATTATTTTTCATCATATAAAAATTCATCTGAAATTTTAAATTTTATTTTGTGTTTAGTTCAATTATCTCTAGAAAGAAGTGAAGCAAAATCAGCCTTATTCTCAGTCACAATTCTGTTAGCTTATTGCATTTTAATATTTAGGTTAGACAAGTTTTGGATTTTAGGAACATATGTAGATGTAATCGGCAATATCATAAGAAACTCGTTTAGTTTATTGGTAGTCGTTTTCATATGCTTAATTGGTTTTATTCTTTCATTCAGAAATAGATCTAAATCGTTTCTAAATGTAAATAATCAAACAATTGATTTATTTAATTCGTCATTTGAAAATAACATTTACAGAATTTTAGCAATGTCTTTGGGTAATATTGATACTGAAAATATGGGCATTGATTATTTGAATGGTTACAATTTTATAAATTTTCTGATCTATGCATGCTTTATTATAGTAATACCAATATTATTGATTAACATATTTACAGGCATATCAATTGACGAAATTCGTAAACAAATAGAATCGTCAGAGGCTGATTATATGAAAGCAAAGATCGAATATGTAATGATTATTGAAAAATTGAGATACAATATTAAAATTATAAGATTTATTTTCAAATGTATTGAAAAACTAGCTTTTAAACTAAACAACTTGATTAAATTTATAAACAAAATTTTAGTTAAAATCAAATTTAGAAAGTTTTTAGATGAAAAGAAAAGGAAAAAAAAATTAGAATATGAGAAAAACAATTATTCGGATAAAAGAATAGATGAAATATTGGTAAAATTAAATGAAATTTCAATCACAAACGAATTTCTTCTTAAAAAATTTGATTTTATTGAAAATCAATTGAATAATCAACCAGAAGCTATATAGTTTCATAATCAGATTATATTCAAATTATATTCAGTTTGTTAATAAATTTTCTCTTCATGAAACCCATATCTGATTGCGTTGGTCTACAGCGAATGAAGCTTTAATTAAGCCTAAAGCGCGTTAAGGATCATCACTATTACTTTAATTTTAGATTATTTTATTATTTAAAAAAATTAGGATTACATTTGGGGTACAAATGTGACCCATTGTTAGCCAATCTTTATGTTTGTATTTAGATTAATAGATGACATATTTATTGCAAAGAAAACAGTTTTATTTTAAGAAGGAAGCTTTCACTAATAACCCAGAATCATTCTATCAACTACAATTTAGGTTGAAATATTTTGATATAAAATAAAGCAAATTTTTATACTTCTTGATCTTTTTATATTTTCATTTATAAATTGTTGTTATATCATTTTTTTTTTAAATTAAAAACAAATTAAGCTCAAAATTAATAAAAATATTTCAATAAATTTTTAAAAATTAAATTATTTAATAATAACATTTTATAAAAATATTAATATTTAAAAAGATTTAAAATAAAACAGAAATAAGTGCCTTTGTTAATGTTACATTTTTATTAGAATGTATTTATTAGTTAACTATATAAAACAAATTTTTATTTAGATATTGAAGAAAACACAAAATTGTTTTACTAAAAAAATGTTACTAAAACATTTATGTTTATTGTTTATATTTTTAAAAATTACCAATAACTCAACTTTTGATTATAATTCGATTATTTTTGGCTCATATTCATGTAATAGTTCTAATTGCTTGAATTTTATAAATAAAAATTTAAAAATCAAATCAGTTTTAGCGAATTATGAAGATTTAAACATAAGCGTGTACGAAATAGAATTAATTAACTTTAAAAATTTTAAAGAAATAGATTTAAATTGTTTGTCTAATTTAACAACATATTTTCAAAGAATTAATTACATTCCATCTTCATATAAACAACTATTAATCGATGATTCATTTCAATTTTATTTTGATCACAAAAATTTCAGTCAATTTTCAGATATCTATATTTTGATTGCAATTCAATTTACTTTTAATTACATAAAAGGTTTTGATATAAACACAAATATATTTGAATCTATTCAGCAAAATTTCTATATTTACCAAATTCAAATTTACAATTCTAATTTTGATGTTTATTTAAACAGAAAATTACTAAATGAATCTATTAAATTGAATTACTCTTTTTTTGGCTCAATAGACTATTTAGAATTTTCATATACAAACAAGTATTCATTACATACTTCAAAGTCAATATTTATGAATTCTAGAATTTCAAATTTGAAAATTCATGGTTTAACAAATACATTTATAAGTACAAATTTAATTGGCTTTATTCAAAACAATTTGTTTAATTTTAGTTCTTTTAATTGTACCATTCTAAATTTAGAATTACATTTTTACAAATCAAAATTAGAATTAAATTTTTTAGATCCAGATTTATTTGGATATTTAGAAAAAATTGATTTAAGAGGCTCAGTTGATAAAATAGATTCAGAAATATTTAAAAATTTAAATAATTTGAAACTTTTAATACTTAAAGTTGAAAATTTTCAAAATTTTATCTCAAAAGGAACTAAATGGATGAATTATTTAAAAAATTTAAAAGTTTTTGTAGCTTTACAAGAAAAATATCAATTTTCTGATAAAGATTTTTGCTATTTTAAAGATTTCAATCAAGAAATTTCAGTTGATTTTGAAATTGAATCAATGGTAAATTTAAATACAACATGTACAATTATATGGCTTTACAAATATTACATTTTAAATAATAAAACAAAACGTTTTTATTATATAACATAAAGTCTTGAACATATTTTTTTCAAAGACATTAATTTTAGGACTTATTTAGATTGTGATTTTGAAAAAAAAATTTCACTTTGTGAAAATATGCAAAATAAAATAGTAGAAAAGAAAAGTATCAAAGATTTATTATTCGAATCGGAATATATGAATATAACAACAATTATTTTTATACCATTTATTTCATTTTTAGGCTTAGTTACTAATTTTATTAATTTATTAGTTCTAAAAAATAAAAAAAACCTTCCAGATATAAAACCCTTAATGTATAAACTAATGCTGATTAATTCTCTTGTAAACTTTACCTATTTTATTATTTATTTTATTCATTTAATTAATAAATGTGTCTCCGTGAATAGTCCACTATGTTCTCTAATTTATAAAAATGAATATTCTCAATATTTTCAAATTATTTTTTATACATTTATTGGCAACATATTGAAAATATGGTCTAATTTAAGTCTAATTGGTATATCGTTTTATCGTTTGATATTTATTTTAAAAAAAGAAAAAAGTAAAAAAATTTTTAAAATTAAAGAAGTTCTAATTAAAAAGAAAATTTTAATTTTATTTGTATTTTTCAGTGTTTTATTCAACATTGACAAATTATTTGTGAATAAATTAAATTTAGAAGATCGTGTAATGAATGAAGAAGATTACTTGGAATTTCCAAATACTAATACTTTTATTTTTTATTTTGCATCTCCAAGATGGATACCTAGCTATTTAATAGATTATGTTGGATCTATTTCATACATATTTTATTCTTTATATGCTTTTAATTTTATTTTAAATGACATTTTAATGTATTTGTTAATGTTTATTGTTGACGTATTGATTATTTATAATCTCAGAAAAGAGATTAAAATTAAAAATGATTTTTTAATTAAATTAAATCAACAAGATAACAAAATATCTAAAACAGAAAATTTACAAAGAAGAGTAACATCAATAATAATCATAAATATTTTGATAATTTTTTTCTTAAGACTTGTACATTTATCATTTAATTATTATGTTTTTATTAAAAAATTATTACATAATATTAACATGGACAATATTTGCTATTATAAAAGTAAAATATGTACAAATTATCAAGAAATTGGAGAAGTATTTTATACTCTATCAAATACATATAATATTATTTTGTTTTATTATTTAAACAAAAGTTTCAGATTAAGATTCGATAAATTATTTAGAAACTAAATTTTATTTGAATAAATATAAATAAAAATTTTTATAATCTAATATTTTCAATATTTTTTATGATTGATGAATGACTGTATAATATATAACTTTTAAAGCATACCGTATTTCCTTGCTTAAGAATAGTTTCTAAGCTCTGAATTGACATAATCGCTTAAATAAATTTTCCATTTTTTAAATGTTTTTTCCAGACAGCCTTATCCATTTTTTTTGAGACTAAAAAAAATACTTATCTATTTTTATAATATTATCAAAACGAGAACTCGATAAAATTTATAATGAAAAAAGATATTCTCAAAATGTTTCATAAAACAACTTTATTGAAGGTTAGTAAAGCCAGCAAGCGCTCTAATGTCTTGTTAAAGATATAATCTTGACTTCAAAGTAAAATTCATTTGTTACTATGAAAAGGACTATAGTAGAAATAAACGTTACCAATACTTAATGTTTGATCGTCAGACCTGATCCAACGACTTATAATATGATTTAAATGCACGTTTTCTTAGCAAGGAAATATGGTATTTGGGCTTAACTAAAATTTTAAAAAATATCTTTTATTGATTTGAATATAAATTAAAAAATACTGAAATCAAAATTTTATTTTTTTATTTTAATTTTCTTCACATCAGTCGATTAACAATATTTACTTAAAAAAGTTAATCAAGCCATTTATATTAAAAAAAAAATTAAAACTAAAATAAATGATTAAATTTTAAATAAATTTATTAAAAATATTTTTTTTTCTAGGCTTTTAAATTATTTAGGTTAAAAATGACTAATTTGTGAGATGGAATAATACTGTAAACAGAGTAATAAAGTGCCAACCGAATCGATTCTTAATTTGCCAAAAAAATATGTTAAATTCCCTATCAATAAAGCACTATAATTTGGTTTAATATTAAATGATATCTCATTTAGGAACAATTATATATTTTGTATTATCTTAAGTCTATATTTACTACATATATTACATATTACTTATAATTATATATATATATGTTATACTGTAAATTTATTATTTATTTATCATGCATTTAAAACTATTATTTCTAAATCCACATCCTAATCAACTTTTAAGCTTTATCCTATTAGCTCTCATTTTACTTAGAATAAAAGTAATAAAAAATAAAATTAAGAAACATTCTAATTAATTAGCAGTTAACAACATGCATTAGTAAACAGTAAGCTTCTACTATAGAGAATCTAAGCGAACCATAAACCCACGTCAACAAAACAAATGTACTTGATCATCTATAGATATAACATTGTATATCAAAATAATATTTATATTGTTTTATTTTCTAAAATATTTTTTAAAAGCTGCATTCAAAATAGTTCGAAATCTTTTATTCATATAATAATAAATAATAATTGTAAATGAACATGACATTAAATAAAATAAATTTCCTAATTGAGAATAATTGGAACATATCTTATTTAAATTATTACAAAGACCAATATTTAATTTTTGTACAAAAACAAAAATACTTGTAGCAAGTTCAAGTGTTCTAAGTAAAAGTAAATTAAGTAAATTTAAAAATACAATTAAAGTTATTTTTTTTTCATTTTGTTTCAATTTGATATATTTTACATCATTATTATTTGAATTAGTGTTTCTATCATTTTCACTATTGATATTATTTCTATCTGAAAATAAAATTTTTCTTTTATTTTTCATATTTGATTTAAATCTTATAATCAATAGAATTTCAACCAAAGATAATATTAAAAATAAAACAATATCGTTAAAAATAAAATAAAATAAATAGAACATATAGAATAATTTAAGAACAAAGGGTCTTGATGAGTATGATCCAGAATTGATAATAATTGTATTTTTAACTGGAAATTCTTGATAATCATAATAATCCAAATCTAAATAAAAATCATTTACACTGCTTGATAATATATTATAAATGGGCAATAACAAAATAAATAAACAAGATGCTATTTTTAAAAATTTATTTTTCAAAAATTTTAATTTTTTGAATAATTTATTTTCATTTAATAAATCATATCTTTTGAATGATATTAAAATACAAAATACATTTGAGAATAGTTTCAATAAACTGCCCAAGTATTCAACTATATATATTTCAAAATATTGTACATATATTGATTTTTTATACTTTGAACAATATATTCCAGAATATGAAACACATGTGCTTAGCAAATGAAAAAAACTTACTAAACAATAAAATAAATTCAAACTAGAATGTATTCTCATCATTATATTTAAGCTGTCAGTAGTTTGTTTTTGTGAATGCTGTTTGTCTTGTTTTTCTTTACTTGTTAAAACTAAAATATTAATAAAATTAGTGAGTAGACCAACAAAAGAAAACATTGGTATTAAAATAATTGCTGTATAGTTAAAAATTTCACTAAAATATAATTCATCTAAAGCTATTAAATTAAATGTTCTTTGTATTGTTTTATTACAATTTTTGATCATTTTATTGAAATCACATTTTTTTAATTCATTTAAATTTTCACAATCAATTGATTTGAATTTAGAATTTGAATTTTCAATCAACCATGAATAAGTACAAGTGCATTTATAATCATAAAAAATGAATATATTTGAATCATTTGGAAAGTTTTTATAGAAACAAAAATCTTGATCATTAAAAAAAAATTTATAATCATTAGCAAAAAGATTTAAGTTAAAAGTTTGATTCTTTCTCAAATAATTCAAATAATAAAAGCATTTAGAAGATTTATATAATAATTTTTCAAAGTTATCTAAATATATGTTCAAAATATTCAAATATTTGAATGGTTTAAATACATCATCTTCAATTTCTTCCAAAAAACCATTTAAATCTAATTCATTTAAATTTTCAAACACATATTCATCTAATAGAGTTTTATCTAATTTTGATTTATAAAAATTAAGTTGTAAACTTTTTATATTTGAATTAATTGATTTATTCATGTTTATAAAACTAATCATATTATTTTTAATAATTGATTTTGATAAACCATAAAATTTAACTGATTCAACATTTGAATTTTTAAATATTAATGGACAAGTGTTCAATGAATATTTGACTGTATATGAAAACTTTAAACTACTAAGACTTTTGAATGCATCGAATCTATTATAACTTAAATCGCAATTTTTTTCCTTTAAGCTGGTTTCATTAATGTATAATTTAAACTCAGAATAAAATAAATATAATGAAGATTTATAATTTTTTAAATCATTGAACAAATCATGTTGAACATCGATACCTCTGATCGAATAAGCATATATATTTATATATATTTTCTTGATATATGGCGAGTTGAAATTAAGCTTTAAATTTGTATTTAATATTAAATTATCATTAGATGGTTCTAAATAAATTTCATCTATAATCATTTTATTTATATTTTCAATACAACTAAAATTTAATTGATAAAAAGAATCGAAATTTTTAACCTTTAATAACAAGTCTGTAATATTGGTAAAAGGTTCTTGAAATGTAGAAATTATTTCCAATTGTTTAAGAAATTTATTGCAAACTAAATTATCATTTAATTTTACAATTTCACCTAGATTGTTAATTAAAAAGCAATTCATTTTCATGCAACAAGTTATTAAGCTTAAATAAAAAAATTTTAAAATTATCATTTTTTATAGTTTTCTTAAATTTATTTTAATTGTTTTTTTGATAATGAATTATTATAAATTAATTTTTAGATGATATCTTTTCTCAAAATAATATATATTTAGCTTATTTCTTATGTATTAGCTCTTTAATTAACAAAAATAAAATTCATTTCGAATGTTTTAATATCAATCACAAAATTTCCCAAATCGCAGTCTCTTAAGATATCACTAGGATGTATTTTTTTTCTCCGAAGACTAACCAATTTTTGTGACATAAGATCTACTTTTGCTATATTAAATTTTTTTTTAACTTATATATATATATAAATTTACGTGGGTTTTCAATTTTTTTAGTTTAATTAAATTTAAAATTAAATAATTATTCTATGACTTCTTTAATTTTTAGAAACATTTTTATTAGTTCAACTTCAAGGATAAATTCAAATAAAACTAAATAAAGAATAACACAAAAGCTTTATTACATATTTTAAAATAATATATTAAAACTTTTGAATAAATTTCAAATAATTAACTTCTTCAATATACTTCCTTAACATATTTTTCTGTAATTTTTCAATATGAAAAAAAAAAAAGTTTTAATTATCTTAAAATCATTTTAAATTAAAGTTTTTTCAAACTAATTTTATTCAAAAATATGATAAAATAATAAAATTACCGTATATTCTCTTGCCTACTACTCTTAGAAATAAAGTTGAATTCAAATTTTTTTCTGTTTAGAAAACTTCGAAAATATGCTACAATAATAATAATTTTTTTTAATTTTTTATTGAAAAAAGTTTAAATTTAACATATTTTCTATAAGACATATATAGTATCTAAAATAACTAGAGTTAATTTCAATATGATTAAAATATAAAGTTTTTTCTAATTTTTAGATTAACTTTAAAAATAATTTTTGGATTGTGTTTTTGGCTAGAAAAAAGCCCATATATTTAATTATTATTAATAGAAAATATCTTAAATTTAAACTTTTTCTATAAAAAATTAAAAATTTTGAAAGCATGTTTTTGATGAGATGGGAAATTTTTAGATAAAAAGAAACCTGAATTCAACTTTATTTCAAAGAGGAGCAAGCTGTACCGTATATTAAACGGTAATTGAATTAAATTTTTTCAAAGACTTAGAGTTAAAAATAAAATTAAATGAATAACTATTATGAATTACTAGCTCTTGAAATCAAATGCTAAGGCATCTAGATATGCAAATAGCTGTTCGATATGAATCTCTCAGTCGCCTTAAAATATTGAAAAAACAATTTTAAATTTAATTTAATTTAAATATAAATATTCGAAAGCTAAAATATAATGTTAAAAAATTTATTCTAGTTTATAAGAATTCAAGTCTTTTTCGGAGATTCAAAATTTTACATCAATATTTTTAATTTTACTAAAATCGTTTATCTTTGGAATAATTATGAAAATTTTTTGGTTGAATTATAAATTTAAAAAACATTGAAAAACCACCACCGGAGCTGCAAACTCGATCATTAAAAACAAACTCGATTAAAAATCTAAAATATTTTCGCATTTTCTTTGACATTCCATCTCCTGGAGAATATCGATTGTTTTTTTGTTTAATCTTTTTTGCGCTGCCACTTTCTTCCAGGAATTGATAAGTGGAAAACGTCTACGAAATTCAGTCATTTCTTCGGACGAGAACCTTTTTGGTTCTTCGGCTTCGTCTAAAATCCGAAATACCGGATGAAGACTAGACCTTGTTTGTCTTTTGTGGTAATCATCACCCTCCTACTCTTACCCGGGCTTGGGACCGGCAGTGGCGTAGTTATGATGATATTACGGCTACATACTCTTAATAAGGACGGGGGACGTTCAGCACAAATAACAACCACTCATCTGAGCCGAAGCAGCAAACTCGATCATTATTTGGCATATAGCTTGGAACCCCAAACCAAGCGCCTAATTTGACTTTACCTTGCCTTATTAAGAGTATGTGCAAAGTGCCAGCGTTACAAAACAAGCTCCCGCGATCGTTCCCAACCTACTATACTCCGTGATGGTCAAAGCCAGCGGCACAGACGTACGACAGGATTTGAGATAAGGCCCGTAGACCTCACCGCCCGTAATGTAACACACTTTGCATAATACCACCACCCCTCCTACTTTACCCGGGCTTGGGACCGGCCTTGGCGTAGTTAGTGGCTTTAAAATTAATAATTTTTATTTTTAAATCTTAAATTGAACAAAATGATAAAAATATTACAAAATTTGAACTTGACATAAATCATTCAATTTTTAAGCTACAGGAATGCCTAATATCTTATTTTGTAGATAATTATCTACTTTTATAGTATTAAGATAAGGAAAATAGTAAATTAGTTATGATTTAAAGTATAATATTCTTCACAGATGAAAATACTAAATTGATAATTTTAAATAATTAAGTCATTTTAATATAGAAAAGGATATATTGAATATTGTTATTTTGTTAGTGGTAATCATCACCCTCCTACTCTTACCCGGGCTTGGGACCGGCAGTGGCGTAGTTATGATGATATTACGGCTACATACTCTTAATAAGGACGGGGGACGTTCAGCACAAATAACAACCACTCATCTGAGCCGAAGCAGCAAACTCGATCATTATTTGGCATATAGCTTGGAACCCCAAACCAAGCGCCTAATTTGACTTTACCTTGCCTTATTAAGAGTATGTGCAAAGTGCCAGCGTTACAAAACAAGCTCCCGCGATCGTTCCCAACCTACTATACTCCGTGATGGTCAAAGCCAGCGGCACAGACGTACGACAGGATTTGAGATAAGGCCCGTAGACCTCACCGCCCGTAATGTAACACACTTTGCATAATACCACCACCCCTCCTACTTTACCCGGGCTTGGGACCGGCCTTGGCGTAGTTAGTGGCTTTAAAATTAATAATTTTTATTTTTAAATCTTAAATTGAACAAAATGATAAAAATATTACAAAATTTGAACTTGACATAACTCATTCAATTTTTAAGCTACAGGAATGCCTAATATCTTATTTTGTAGATAATTATCTACTTTTATAGTATTAAGATAAGGAAAATAGTAAATTAGTTATGATTTAAAGTATAATATTCTTCACAGATGAAAATACTAAATTGATAATTTTAAATAATTAAGTCATTTTAATATAGAAAAGGATATATTGAATATTGTTATTTTGTTAGTGGTAATCATCACCCTCCTACTCTTACCCGGGCTTGGGACCGGCAGTGGCAAGGTTATGATGATATTACGGCTACATACTCTTAATAAGGACGGGGGACGTTCAGCACAAATAACAACCACTCATCTGAGCCGAAGCAGCAAACTCGATCATTATTTGGCATATAGCTTGGAACCCCAAACCAAGCGCCTAATTTGACTTTACCTTGCCTTATTAAGAGTATGTGCAAAGTGCCAGCGTTACAAAACAAGCTCCCGCGATCGTTCCCAACCTACTATACTCCGTGATGGTCAAAGCCAGCGGCACAGACGTACGACAGGATTTGAGATAAGGCCCGTAGACCTCACCGCCCGTAATGTAACACACTTTGCATAATACCACCACCCCTCCTACTTTACCCGGGCTTGGGACCGGCCTTGGCGTAGTTAGTGGCTTTAAAATTAATAATTTTTATTTTTAAATCTTAAATTGAACAAAATGATAAAAATATTACAAAATTTGAACTTGACATAACTCATTCAATTTTTAAGCTACAGGAATGCCTAATATCTTATTTTGTAGATAATTATCTACTTTTATAGTATTAAGATAAGGAAAATAGTAAATTAGTTATGATTTAAAGTATAATATTCTTCACAGATGAAAATACTAAATTGATAATTTTAAATAATTAAGTCATTTTAATATAGAAAAGGATATATTGAATATTGTTATTTTGTTAGTGGTAATCATCACCCTCCTACTCTTACCCGGGCTTGGGACCGGCAGTGGCAAGGTTATGATGATATTACGGCTACATACTCTTAATAAGGACGGGGGACGTTCAGCACAAATAACAACCACTCATCTGAGCCGAAGCAGCAAACTCGATCATTATTTGGCATATAGCTTGGAACCCCAAACCAAGCGCCTAATTTGACTTTACCTTGCCTTATTAAGAGTATGTGCAAAGTGCCAGCGTTACAAAACAAGCTCCCGCGATCGTTCCCAACCTACTATACTCCGTGATGGTCAAAGCCAGCGGCACAGACGTACGACAGGATTTGAGATAAGGCCCGTAGACCTCACCGCCCGTAATGTAACACACTTTGCATAATACCACCACCCCTCCTACTTTACCCGGGCTTGGGACCGGCCTTGGCGTAGTTAGTGGCTTTAAAATTAATAATTTTTATTTTTAAATCTTAAAATGAACAAAATGATAAAAATATTACAAAATTTGAACTTGACATAACTCATTCAATTTTTAAGCTACAGGAATGCCTAATATCTTATTTTGTAGATAATTATCTACTTTTATAGTATTAAGATAAGGAAAATAGTAAATTAGTTATGATTTAAAGTATAATATTCTTCACAGATGAAAATACTAAATTGATAATTTTAAATAATTAAGTCATTTTAATATAGAAAAGGATATATTGAATATTGTTATTTTGTTAGTGGTAATTATCACCCTCCTACTCTTACCCGGGCTTGGGACCGGCAGTGGCGTAGTTATGATGATATTACGGCTACATACTCTTAATAAGGACGGGGGACGTTCAGCACAAATAACAACCACTCATCTGAGCCGAAGCAGCAAACTCGATCATTATTTGGCATATAGCTTGGAACCCCAAACCAAGCGCCTAATTTGACTTTACCTTGCCTTATTAAGAGTATGTGCAAAGTGCCAGCGTTACAAAACAAGCTCCCGCGATCGTTCCCAACCTACTATACTCCGTGATGGTCAAAGCCAGCGGCACAGACGTACGACAGGATTTGAGATAAGGCCCGTAGACCTCACCGCCCGTAATGTAACACACTTTGCATAATACCACCACCCTCCTACTTTACCCGGGCTTGGGACCGGCCTTGGCGTAGTTAGTGGCTTTAAAATTAATAATTTTTATTTTTAAATCTTAAATTAAACAAAATGATAAAATATTACAAAATTTGAACTTGACATAACTCATTCAATTTTTAAGCTACAGGAATGCCTAATATCTTATTTTGTAGATAATTATCTACTTTTATAGTATTAAGATAAGGAAAATAGTAAATTAGTTATGATTTAAAGTATAATATTCTTCACAGATGAAAATACTAAATTGATAATTTTAAATAATTAAGTCATTTTAATATAGAAAAGGATATATTGAATATTGTTATTTTGTTAGTGGTAATCATCACCCTCCTACTCTTACCCGGGCTTGGGACCGGCAGTGGCGTAGTTATGATGATATTACGGCTACATACTCTTAATAAGGACGGGGACGTTCAGCACAAATAACAACCACTCATCTGAGCCGAAGCAGCAAACTCGATCATTATTTGGCATATAGCTTGGAACCCCAAACCAAGCGCCTAATTTGACTTTACCTTGCCTTATTAAGAGTATGTGCAAAGTGCCAGCGTTACAAAACAAGCTCCCGCGATCGTTCCCAACCTACTATACTCCGTGATGGTCAAAGCCAGCGGCACAGACGTACGACAGGATTTGAGATAAGGCCCGTAGACCTCACCGCCCGTAATGTAACACACTTTGCATAATACCACCACCCCTCCTACTTTACCCGGGCTTGGGACCGGCCTTGGCGTAGTTAGTGGCTTTAAAATTAATAATTTTTATTTTTAAATCTTAAATTGAACAAAATGATAAAAATATTACAAAATTTGAACTTGACATAACTCATTCAATTTTTAAGCTACAGGAATGCCTAATATCTTATTTTGTAGATAATTATCTACTTTTATAGTATTAAGATAAGGAAAATAGTAAATTAGTTATGATTTAAAGTATAATATTCTTCACAGATGAAAATACTAAATTGATAATTTTAAATAATTAAGTCATTTTAATATAGAAAAGGATATATTGAATATTGTTATTTTGTTAGTGGTAATCATCACCCTCCTACTCTTACCCGGGCTTGGGACCGGCAGTGGCGTAGTTATGATGATATTACGGCTACATACTCTTAATAAGGACGGGGGACGTTCAGCACAAATAACAACCACTCATCTGAGCCGAAGCAGCAAACTCGATCATTATTTGGCATATAGCTTGGAACCCCAAACCAAGCGCCTAATTTGACTTTACCTTGCCTTATTAAGAGTATGTGCAAAGTGCCAGCGTTACAAAACAAGCTCCCGCGATCGTTCCCAACCTACTATACTCCGTGATGGTCAAAGCCAGCGGCACAGACGTACGACAGGATTTGAGATAAGGCCCGTAGACCTCACCGCCCGTAATGTAACACACTTTGCATAATACCACCACCCTCCCTACTTTACCCGGGCTTGGGACCGGCCTTGGCGTAGTTAGTGGCTTTAAAATTAATAATTTTTATTTTTAAATCTTAAATTGAACAAAATGATAAAAATATTACAAAATTTGAACTCGACATAACTCATTCAATTTTTAAGCTACAGGAATGCCTAATATCTTATTTTGTAGATAATTATCTACTTTTATAGTATTAAGATAAGGAAAATAGTAAATTAGTTATGATTTAAAGTATAATATTCTTCACAGATGAAAATACTAAATTGATAATTTTAAATAATTAAGTCATTTTAATATAGAAAAGGATATATTGAATATTGTTATTTTGTTAGTGGTAATCATCACCCTCCTACTCTTACCCGGGCTTGGGACCGGCAGTGGCGTAGTTATGATGATATTACGGCTACATACTCTTAATAAGGACGTGAAACGTTCAGCACAAATAACAACCACTCATCTGAGCCGAAGCAGCAAACTCGATCATTATTTGGCATATAGCTTGGAACCCCAAACCAAGCGCCTAATTTGACTTTACCTTGCCTTATTAAGAGTATGTGCAAAGTGCCAGCGTTACAAAACAAGCTCCCGCGATCGTTCCCAACCTACTATACTCCGTGATGGTCAAAGCCAGCGGCACAGACGTACGACAGGATTTGAGATAAGGCCCGTAGACCTCACCGCCCGTAATGTAACACACTTTGCATAATACCACCACCCCTCCTACTTTACCCGGGCTTGGGACCGGCCTTGGCGTAGTTAGTGGCTTTAAAATTAATAATTTTTATTTTTAAATCTTAAATTGAACAAAATGATAAAAATATTACAAAATTTGAACTCGACATAACTCATTCAATTTTTAAGCTACAGGAATGCCTAATATCTTATTTTGTAGATAATTATCTACTTTTATAGTATTAAGATAAGGAAAATAGTAAATTAGTTATGATTTAAAGTATAATATTCTTCACAGATGAAAATACTAAATTGATAATTTTAAATAATTAAGTCATTTTAATATAGAAAAGGATATATTGAATATTGTTATTTTGTTAGTGGTAATCATCACCCTCCTACTCTTACCCGGGCTTGGGACCGGCAGTGGCGTAGTTATGATGATATTACGGCTACATACTCTTAATAAGGACTGGGGACGTTCAGCACAAATAACAACCACTCATCTGAGCCGAAGCAGCAAACTCGATCATTATTTGGCATATAGCTTGGAACCCCAAACCAAGCGCCTAATTTGACTTTACCTTGCCTTATTAAGAGTATGTGCAAAGTGCCAGCGTTACAAAACAAGCTCCCGCGATCGTTCCCAACCTACTATACTCCGTGATGGTCAAAGCCAGCGGCACAGACGTACGACAGGATTTGAGATAAGGCCCGTAGACCTCACCGCCCGTAATGTAACACACTTTGCATAATACCACCACCCTCCTACTTTACCCGGGCTTGGGACCGGCCTTGGCGTAGTTAGTGGCTTTAAAATTAATAATTTTTATTTTTAAATCTTAAATTGAACAAAATGATAAAAATATTACAAAATTTGAACTCGACATAACTCATTCAATTTTTAAGCTACAGGAATGCCTAATATCTTATTTTGTAGATAATTATCTACTTTTATAGTATTAAGATAAGGAAAATAGTAAATTAGTTATGATTTAAAGTATAATATTCTTCACAGATGAAAATACTAAATTGATAATTTTAAATAATTAAGTCATTTTAATATAGAAAAGGATATATTGAATATTGTTATTTTGTTAGTGGTAATCATCACCCTCCTACTCTTACCCGGGCTTGGGACCGGCAGTGGCGTAGTTATGATGATATTACGGCTACATACTCTTAATAAGGACGGGGACGTTCAGCACAAATAACAACCACTCATCTGAGCCGAAGCAGCAAACTCGATCATTATTTGGCATATAGCTTGGAACCCCAAACCAAGCGCCTAATTTGACTTTACCTTGCCTTATTAAGAGTATGTGCAAAGTGCCAGCGTTACAAAACAAGCTCCCGCGATCGTTCCCAACCTACTATACTCCGTGATGGTCAAAGCCAGCGGCACAGACGTACGACAGGATTTGAGATAAGGCCCGTAGACCTCACCGCCCGTAATGTAACACACTTTGCATAATACCATCACCCTCCTACTTTACCCGGGCTTGGGACCGGCCTTGGCGTAGTTAGTGGCTTTAAAATTAATAATTTTTATTTTTAAATCTTAAATTGAACAAAATGATAAAAATATTACAAAATTTGAACTCGACATAACTCATTCAATTTTTAAGCTACAGGAATGCCTAATATCTTATTTTGTAGATAATTATCTACTTTTATAGTATTAAGATAAGGAAAATAGTAAATTAGTTATGATTTAAAGTATAATATTCTTCACAGATGAAAATACTAAATTGATAATTTTAAATAATTAAGTCATTTTAATATAGAAAAGGATATATTGAATATTGTTATTTTGTTAGTGGTAATCATCACCCTCCTACTCTTACCCGGGCTTGGGACCGGCAGTGGCGTAGTTATGATGATATTACGGCTACATACTCTTAATAAGGACGGGGACGTTCAGCACAAATAACAACCACTCATCTGAGCCGAAGCAGCAAACTCGATCATTATTTGGCATATAGCTTGGAACCCCAAACCAAGCGCCTAATTTGACTTTACCTTGCCTTATTAAGAGTATGTGCAAAGTGCCAGCGTTACAAAACAAGCTCCCGCGATCGTTCCCAACCTACTATACTCCGTGATGGTCAAAGCCAGCGGCACAGACGTACGACAGGATTTGAGATAAGGCCCGTAGACCTCACCGCCCGTAATGTAACACACTTTGCATAATACCACCACCCCTCCTACTTTACCCGGGCTTGGGACCGGCCTTGGCGTAGTTAGTGGCTTTAAAATTAATAATTTTTATTTTTAAATCTTAAATTGAACAAAATGATAAAAATATTACAAAATTTGAACTCGACATAACTCATTCAATTTTTAAGCTACAGGAATGCCTAATATCTTATTTTGTAGATAATTATCTACTTTTATAGTATTAAGATAAGGAAAATAGTAAATTAGTTATGATTTAAAGTATAATATTCTTCACAGATGAAAATACTAAATTGATAATTTTAAATAATTAAGTCATTTTAATATAGAAAAGGATATATTGAATATTGTTATTTTGTTAGTGGTAATCATCACCCTCCTACTCTTACCCGGGCTTGGGACCGGCAGTGGCGTAGTTATGATGATATTACGGCTACATACTCTTAATAAGGACGGGGACGTTCAGCACAAATAACAACCACTCATCTGAGCCGAAGCTGCAAACTCGATCATTATTTGGCATATAGCTTGGAACCCCAAACCAAGCGCCTAATTTGACTTTACCTTGCCTTATTAAGAGTATGTGCAAAGTGCCAGCGTTACAAAACAAGCTCCCGCGATCGTTCCCAACCTACTATACTCCGTGATGGTCAAAGCCAGCGGCACAGACGTACGACAGGATTTGAGATAAGGCCCGTAGACCTCACCGCCCGTAATGTAACACACTTTGCATAATACCACCACCCCTCCTACTTTACCCGGGCTTGGGACCGGCCTTGGCGTAGTTAGTGGCTTTAAAATTAATAATTTTTATTTTTAAATCTTAAATTGAACAAAATGATAAAAATATTACAAAATTTGAACTCGACATAACTCATTCAATTTTTAAGCTACAGGAATGCCTAATATCTTATTTTGTAGATAATTATCTACTTTTATAGTATTAAGATAAGGAAAATAGTAAATTAGTTATGATTTAAAGTATAATATTCTTCACAGATGAAAATACTAAATTGATAATTTTAAATAATTAAGTCATTTTAATATAGAAAAGGATATATTGAATATTGTTATTTTGTTAGTGGTAATCATCACCCTCCTACTCTTACCCGGGCTTGGGACCGGCAGTGGCGTAGTTATGATGATATTACGGCTACATACTCTTAATAAGGACGGGGGACGTTCAGCACAAATAACAACCACTCATCTGAGCCGAAGCAGCAAACTCGATCATTATTTGGCATATAGCTTGGAACCCCAAACCAAGCGCCTAATTTGACTTTACCTTGCCTTATTAAGAGTATGTGCAAAGTGCCAGCGTTACAAAACAAGCTCCCGCGATCGTTCCCAACCTACTATACTCCGTGATGGTCAAAGCCAGCGGCACAGACGTACGACAGGATTTGAGATAAGGCCCGTAGACCTCACCGCCCGTAATGTAACACACTTTGCATAATACCACCACCCCTCCTACTTTACCCGGGCTTGGGACCGGCCTTGGCGTAGTTAGTGGCTTTAAAATTAATAATTTTTATTTTTAAATCTTAAATTGAACAAAATGATAAAAATATTACAAAATTTGAACTCGACATAACTCATTCAATTTTTAAGCTACAGGAATGCCTAATATCTTATTTTGTAGATAATTATCTACTTTTATAGTATTAAGATAAGGAAAATAGTAAATTAGTTATGATTTAAAGTATAATATTCTTCACAGATGAAAATACTAAATTGATAATTTTAAATAATTAAGTCATTTTAATATAGAAAAGGATATATTGAATATTGTTATTTTGTTAGTGGTAATCATCACCCTCCTACTCTTACCCGGGCTTGGGACCGGCAGTGGCGTAGTTATGATGATATTACGGCTACATACTCTTAATAAGGACGGGGTACGTTCAGCACAAATAACAACCACTCATCTGAGCCGAAGCAGCAAACTCGATCATTATTTGGCATATAGCTTGGAACCCCAAACCAAGCGCCTAATTTGACTTTACCTTGCCTTATTAAGAGTATGTGCAAAGTGCCAGCGTTACAAAACAAGCTCCCGCGATCGTTCCCAACCTACTATACTCCGTGATGGTCAAAGCCAGCGGCACAGACGTACGACAGGATTTGAGATAAGGCCCGTAGACCTCACCGCCCGTAATGTAACACACTTTGCATAATACCACCACCCCTCCTACTTTACCCGGGCTTGGGACCGGCCTTGGCGTAGTTAGTGGCTTTAAAATTAATAATTTTTATTTTTAAATCTTAAATTGAACAAAATGATAAAAATATTACAAAATTTGAACTTGACATAACTCATTCAATTTTTAAGCTACAGGAATGCCTAATATCTTATTTTGTAGATAATTATCTACTTTTATAGTATTAAGATAAGGAAAATAGTAAATTAGTTATGATTTAAAGTATAATATTCTTCACAGATGAAAATACTAAATTGATAATTTTAAATAATTAAGTCATTTTAATATAGAAAAGGATATATTGAATATTGTTATTTTGTTAGTGGTAATCATCACCCTCCTACTCTTACCCGGGCTTGGGACCGGCAGTGGCGTAGTTATGATGATATTACGGCTACATACTCTTAATAAGGACGGGGGACGTTCAGCACAAATAACAACCACTCATCTGAGCCGAAGCTGCAAACTCGATCATTATTTGGCATATAGCTTGGAACCCCAAACCAAGCGCCTAATTTGACTTTTACCTTGCCTTATTAAGAGTATGTGCAAAGTGCCAGCGTTACAAAACAAGCTCCCGCGATCGTTCCCAACCTACTATACTCCGTGATGGTCAAAGCCAGCGGCACAGACGTACGACAGGATTTGAGATAAGGCCCGTAGACCTCACCGCCCGTAATGTAACACACTTTGCATAATACCACCACCCCTCCTACTTTACCAGGGCTTGGGACCGGCCTTGGCGTAGTTAGTGGCTTTAAAATTAATAATTTTTATTTTTAAATCTTAAATTGAACAAAATGATAAAAATATTACAAAATTTGAACTTGACATAACTCATTCAATTTTTAAGCTACAGGAATGCCTAATATCTTATTTTGTAGATAATTATCTACTTTTATAGTATTAAGATAAGGAAAATAGTAAATTAGTTATGATTTAAAGTATAATATTCTTCACAGATGAAAATACTAAATTGATAATTTTAAATAATTAAGTCATTTTAATATAGAAAAGGATATATTGAATATTGTTATTTTGTTAGTGGTAATCATCACCCTCCTACTCTTACCCGGGCTTGGGACCGGCAGTGGCGTAGTTATGATGATATTACGGCTACATACTCTTAATAAGGACGGAGGACGTTCAGCACAAATAACAACCACTCATCTGAGCCGAAGCTGCAAACTCGATCATTATTTGGCATATAGCTTGGAACCCCAAACCAAGCGCCTAATTTGACTTTACCTTGCCTTATTAAGAGTATGTGCAAAGTGCCAGCGTTACAAAACAAGCTCCCGCGATCGTTCCCAACCTACTATACTCCGTGATGATCAAAGCCAGCGGCACAGACGTACGACAGGATTTGAGATAAGGCCCGTAGACCTCACCGCCCGTAATGTAACACACTTTGCATAATACCACCACCCCTCCTACTTTACCCGGGCTTGGGACCGGCCTTGGCGTAGTTAGTGGCTTTAAAATTAATAATTTTTATTTTTAAATCTTAAATTGAACAAAATGATAAAAATATTACAAAATTTGAACTCGACATAACTCATTCAATTTTTAAGCTACAGGAATGCCTAATATCTTATTTTGTAGATAATTATCTACTTTTATAGTATTAAGATAAGGAAAATAGTAAATTAGTTATGATTTAAAGTATAATATTCTTCACAGATGAAAATACTAAATTGATAATTTTAAATAATTAAGTCATTTTAATATAGAAAAGGATATATTGAATATTGTTATTTTGTTAGTGGTAATCATCACCCTCCTACTCTTACCCGGGCTTGGGACCGGCAGTGGCGTAGTTATGATGATATTACGGCTACATACTCTTAATAAGGACGGAGGACGTTCAGCACAAATAACAACCACTCATCTGAGCCGAAGCTGCAAACTCGATCATTATTTGGCATATAGCTTGGAACCCCAAACCAAGCGCCTAATTTGACTTTACCTTGCCTTATTAAGAGTATGTGCAAAGTGCCAGCGTTACAAAACAAGCTCCCGCGATCGTTCCCAACCTACTATACTCCGTGATGGTCAAAGCCAGCGGCACAGACGTACGACAGGATTTGAGATAAGGCCCGTAGACCTCACCGCCCGTAATGTAACACACTTTGCATAATACCACCACCCCTCCTACTTTACCCGGGCTTGGGACCGGCCTTGGCGTAGTTAGTGGCTTTAAAATTAATAATTTTTATTTTTAAATCTTAAATTGAACAAAATGATAAAAATATTACAAAATTTGAACTCGACATAACTCATTCAATTTTTAAGCTACAGGAATGCCTAATATCTTATTTTGTAGATAATTATCTACTTTTATAGTATTAAGATAAGGAAAATAGTAAATTAGTTATGATTTAAAGTATAATATTCTTCACAGATGAAAATACTAAATTGATAATTTTAAATAATTAAGTCATTTTAATATAGAAAAGGATATATTGAATATTGTTATTTTGTTAGTGGTAATCATCACCCTCCTACTCTTACCCGGGCTTGGGACCGGCAGTGGCGTAGTTATGATGATATTACGGCTACATACTCTTAATAAGGACGGAGGACGTTCAGCACAAATAACAACCACTCATCTGAGCCGAAGCTGCAAACTCGATCATTATTTGGCATATAGCTTGGAACCCCAAACCAAGCGCCTAATTTGACTTTACCTTGCCTTATTAAGAGTATGTGCAAAGTGCCAGCGTTACAAAACAAGCTCCCGCGATCGTTCCCAACCTACTATACTCCGTGATGGTCAAAGCCAGCGGCACAGACGTACGACAGGATTTGAGATAAGGCCCGTAGACCTCACCGCCCGTAATGTAACACACTTTGCATAATACCACCACCCTCCTACTTTACCCGGGCTTGGGACCGGCCTTGGCGTAGTTAGTGGCTTTAAAATTAATAATTTTTATTTTTAAATCTTAAATTGAACAAAATGATAAAAATATTACAAAATTTGAACTCGACATAACTCATTCAATTTTTAAGCTACAGGAATGCCTAATATCTTATTTTGTAGATAATTATCTACTTTTATAGTATTAAGATAAGGAAAATAGTAAATTAGTTATGATTTAAAGTATAATATTCTTCACAGATGAAAATACTAAATTGATAATTTTAAATAATTAAGTCATTTTAATATAGAAAAGGATATATTGAATATTGTTATTTTGTTAGTGGTAATCATCACCCTCCTACTCTTACCCGGGCTTGGGACCGGCAGTGGCGTAGTTATGATGATATTACGGCTACATACTCTTAATAAGGACGGAGGACGTTCAGCACAAATAACAACCACTCATCTGAGCCGAAGCTGCAAACTCGATCATTATTTGGCATATAGCTTGGAACCCCAAACCAAGCGCCTAATTTGACTTTACCTTGCCTTATTAAGAGTATGTGCAAAGTGCCAGCGTTACAAAACAAGCTCCCGCGATCGTTCCCAACCTACTATACTCCGTGATGGTCAAAGCCAGCGGCACAGACGTACGACAGGATTTGAGATAAGGCCCGTAGACCTCACCGCCCGTAATGTAACACACTTTGCATAATACCACCACCCCTCCTACTTTACCCGGGCTTGGGACCGGCCTTGGCGTAGTTAGTGGCTTTAAAATTAATAATTTTTATTTTTAAATCTTAAATTGAACAAAATGATAAAAATATTACAAAATTTGAACTCGACATAACTCATTCAATTTTTAAGCTACAGGAATGCCTAATATCTTATTTTGTAGATAATTATCTACTTTTATAGTATTAAGATAAGGAAAATAGTAAATTAGTTATGATTTAAAGTATAATATTCTTCACAGATGAAAATACTAAATTGATAATTTTAAATAATTAAGTCATTTTAATATAGAAAAGGATATATTGAATATTGTTATTTTGTTAGTGGTAATCATCACCCTCCTACTCTTACCCGGGCTTGGGACCGGCAGTGGCGTAGTTATGATGATATTACGGCTACATACTCTTAATAAGGACGGAGGACGTTCAGCACAAATAACAACCACTCATCTGAGCCGAAGCTGCAAACTCGATCATTATTTGGCATATAGCTTGGAACCCCAAACCAAGCGCCTAATTTGACTTTACCTTGCCTTATTAAGAGTATGTGCAAAGTGCCAGCGTTACAAAACAAGCTCCCGCGATCGTTCCCAACCTACTATACTCCGTGATGGTCAAAGCCAGCGGCACAGACGTACGACAGGATTTGAGATAAGGCCCGTAGACCTCACCGCCCGTAATGTAACACACTTTGCATAATACAACCACCACTCCTACTTTACCCGGGCTTGGGACCGGCCTTGGCGTAGTTAGTGGCTTTAAAATTAATAATTTTTATTTTTAAATCTTAAATTGAACAAAATGATAAAAATATTACAAAATTTGAACTTGACATAACTCATTCAATTTTTAAGCTACAGGAATGCCTAATATCTTATTTTGTAGATAATTATCTACTTTTATAGTATTAAGATAAGGAAAATAGTAAATTAGTTATGATTTAAAGTATAATATTCTTCACAGATGAAAATACTAAATTGATAATTTTAAATAATTAAGTCATTTTAATATAGAAAAGGATATATTGAATATTGTTATTTTGTTAGTGGTAATCATCACCCTCCTACTCTTACCCGGGCTTGGGACCGGCAGTGGCGTAGTTATGATGATATTACGGCTACATACTCTTAATAAGGACGGAGGACGTTCAGCACAAATAACAACCACTCATCTGAGCCGAAGCTGCAAACTCGATCATTATTTGGCATATAGCTTGGAACCCCAAACCAAGCGCCTAATTTGACTTTACCTTGCCTTATTAAGAGTATGTGCAAAGTGCCAGCGTTACAAAACAAGCTCCCGCGATCGTTCCCAACCTACTATACTCCGTGATGGTCAAAGCCAGCGGCACAGACGTACGACAGGATTTGAGATAAGGCCCGTAGACCTCACCGCCCGTAATGTAACACACTTTGCATAATACCACCACCCCTCCTACTTTACCCGGGCTTGGGACCGGCCTTGGCGTAGTTAGTGGCTTTAAAATTAATAATTTTTATTTTTAAATCTTAAATTGAACAAAATGATAAAAATATTACAAAATTTGAACTCGACATAACTCATTCAATTTTTAAGCTACAGGAATGCCTAATATCTTATTTTGTAGATAATTATCTACTTTTATAGTATTAAGATAAGGAAAATAGTAAATTAGTTATGATTTAAAGTATAATATTCTTCACAGATGAAAATACTAAATTGATAATTTTAAATAATTAAGTCATTTTAATATAGAAAAGGATATATTGAATATTGTTATTTTGTTAGTGGTAATCATCACCCTCCTACTCTTACCCGGGCTTGGGACCGGCAGTGGCGTAGTTATGATGATATTACGGCTACATACTCTTAATAAGGACGGGGGACGTTCAGCACAAATAACAACCACTCATCTGAGCCGAAGCTGCAAACTCGATCATTATTTGGCATATAGCTTGGAACCCCAAACCAAGCGCCTAATTTGACTTTACCTTGCCTTATTAAGAGTATGTGCAAAGTGCCAGCGTTACAAAACAAGCTCCCGCGATCGTTCCCAACCTACTATACTCCGTGATGGTCAAAGCCAGCGGCACAGACGTACGACAGGATTTGAGATAAGGCCCGTAGACCTCACCGCCCGTAATGTAACACACTTTGCATAATACCACCACCCCTCCTACTTTACCCGGGCTTGGGACCGGCCTTGGCGTAGTTAGTGGCTTTAAAATTAATAATTTTTATTTTTAAATCTTAAATTGAACAAAATGATAAAAATATTACAAAATTTGAACTTGACATAACTCATTCAATTTTTAAGCTACAGGAATGCCTAATATCTTATTTTGTAGATAATTATCTACTTTTATAGTATTAAGATAAGGAAAATAGTAAATTAGTTATGATTTAAAGTATAATATTCTTCACAGATGAAAATACTAAATTGATAATTTTAAATAATTAAGTCATTTTAATATAGAAAAGGATATATTGAATATTGTTATTTTGTTAGTGGTAATCATCACCCTCCTACTCTTACCCGGGCTTGGGACCGGCAGTGGCGTAGTTATGATGATATTACGGCTACATACTCTTAATAAGGACGGGGACGTTCAGCACAAATAACAACCACTCATCTGAGCCGAAGCTGCAAACTCGATCATTATTTGGCATATAGCTTGGAACCCCAAACCAAGCGCCTAATTTGACTTTACCTTGCCTTATTAAGAGTATGTGCAAAGTGCCAGCGTTACAAAACAAGCTCCCGCGATCGTTCCCAACCTACTATACTCCGTGATGGTCAAAGCCAGCGGCACAGACGTACGACAGGATTTGAGATAAGGCCCGTAGACCTCACCGCCCGTAATGTAACACACTTTGCATAATACCACCACCCCTCCTACTTTACCCGGGCTTGGGACCGGCCTTGGCGTAGTTAGTGGCTTTAAAATTAATAATTTTTATTTTTAAATCTTAAATTGAACAAAATGATAAAAATATTACAAAATTTGAACTTGACATAACTCATTCAATTTTTAAGCTACAGGAATGCCTAATATCTTATTTTGTAGATAATTATCTACTTTTATAGTATTAAGATAAGGAAAATAGTAAATTAGTTATGATTTAAAGTATAATATTCTTCACAGATGAAAATACTAAATTGATAATTTTAAATAATTAAGTCATTTTAATATAGAAAAGGATATATTGAATATTGTTATTTTGTTAGTGGTAATCATCACCCTCCTACTCTTACCCGGGCTTGGGACCGGCAGTGGCGTAGTTATGATGATATTACGGCTACATACTCTTAATAAGGACGGAGGACGTTCAGCACAAATAACAACCACTCATCTGAGCCGAAGCTGCAAACTCGATCATTATTTGGCATATAGCTTGGAACCCCAAACCAAGCGCCTAATTTGACTTTACCTTGCCTTATTAAGAGTATGTGCAAAGTGCCAGCGTTACAAAACAAGCTCCCGCGATCGTTCCCAACCTACTATACTCCGTGATGGTCAAAGCCAGCGGCACAGACGTACGACAGGATTTGAGATAAGGCCCGTAGACCTCACCGCCCGTAATGTAACACACTTTGCATAATACCACCACTCCTACTTTACCCGGGCTTGGGACCGGCCTTGGCGTAGTTAGTGGCTTTAAAATTAATAATTTTTATTTTTAAATCTTAAATTGAACAAAATGATAAAAATATTACAAAATTTGAACTTGACATAACTCATTCAATTTTTAAGCTACAGGAATGCCTAATATCTTATTTTGTAGATAATTATCTACTTTTATAGTATTAAGATAAGGAAAATAGTAAATTAGTTATGATTTAAAGTATAATATTCTTCACAGATGAAAATACTAAATTGATAATTTTAAATAATTAAGTCATTTTAATATAGAAAAGGATATATTGAATATTGTTATTTTGTTAGTGGTAATCATCACCCTCCTACTCTTACCCGGGCTTGGGACCGGCAGTGGCGTAGTTATGATGATATTACGGCTACATACTCTTAATAAGGACGGGTGACGTTCAGCACAAATAACAACCACTCATCTGAGCCGAAGCTGCAAACTCGATCATTATTTGGCATATAGCTTGGAACCCCAAACCAAGCGCCTAATTTGACTTTACCTTGCCTTATTAAGAGTATGTGCAAAGTGCCAGCGTTACAAAACAAGCTCCCGCGATCGTTCCCAACCTACTATACTCCGTGATGGTCAAAGCCAGCGGCACAGACGTACGACAGGATTTGAGATAAGGCCCGTAGACCTCACCGCCCGTAATGTAACACACTTTGCATAGTACCACCAATCCTCCTACTTTACCCGGGCTTGGGACCGGCCTTGGCGTAGTTAGTGGCTTTAAAATTAATAATTTTTATTTTTAAATCTTAAATTGAACAAAATGATAAAAATATTACAAAATTTGAACTTGACATAACTCATTCAATTTTTAAGCTACAGGAATGCCTAATATCTTATTTTGTAGATAATTATCTACTTTTATAGTATTAAGATAAGGAAAATAGTAAATTAGTTATGATTTAAAGTATAATATTCTTCACAGATGAAAATACTAAATTGATAATTTTAAATAATTAAGTCATTTTAATATAGAAAAGGATATATTGAATATTGTTATTTTGTTAGTGGTAATCATCACCCTCCTACTCTTACCCGGGCTTGGGACCGGCAGTGGCGTAGTTATGATGATATTACGGCTACATACTCTTAATAAGGACGGAGGACGTTCAGCACAAATAACAACCACTCATCTGAGCCGAAGCTGCAAACTCGATCATTATTTGGCATATAGCTTGGAACCCCAAACCAAGCGCCTAATTTGACTTTACCTTGCCTTATTAAGAGTATGTGCAAAGTGCCAGCGTTACAAAACAAGCTCCCGCGATCGTTCCCAACCTACTATACTCCGTGATGGTCAAAGCCAGCGGCACAGACGTACGACAGGATTTGAGATAAGGCCCGTAGACCTCACCGCCCGTAATGTAACACACTTTGCATAATACCACCACCCTCCTACTTTACCCGGGCTTGGGACCGGCCTTGGCGTAGTTAGTGGCTTTAAAATTAATAATTTTTATTTTTAAATCTTAAATTGAACAAAATGATAAAAATATTACAAAATTTGAACTTGACATAACTCATTCAATTTTTAAGCTACAGGAATGCCTAATATCTTATTTTGTAGATAATTATCTACTTTTATAGTATTAAGATAAGGAAAATAGTAAATTAGTTATGATTTAAAGTATAATATTCTTCACAGATGAAAATACTAAATTGATAATTTTAAATAATTAAGTCATTTTAATATAGAAAAGGATATATTGAATATTGTTATTTTGTTAGTGGTAATCATCACCCTCCTACTCTTATCCGGGCTTGGGACCGGCAGTGGCGTAGTTATGATGATATTACGGCTACATACTCTTAATAAGGACGGGGGACGTTCAGCACAAATAACAACCACTCATCTGAGCCGAAGCTGCAAACTCGATCATTATTTGGCATATAGCTTGGAACCCCAAACCAAGCGCCTAATTTGACTTTACCTTGCCTTATTAAGAGTATGTGCAAAGTGCCAGCGTTACAAAACAAGCTCCCGCGATCGTTCCCAACCTACTATACTCCGTGATGGTCAAAGCCAGCGGCACAGACGTACGACAGGATTTGAGATAAGGCCCGTAGACCTCACCGCCCGTAATGTAACACACTTTGCATAATACCACCACCCCTCCTACTTTACCCGGGCTTGGGACCGGCCTTGGCGTAGTTAGTGGCTTTAAAATTAATAATTTTTATTTTTAAATCTTAAATTGAACAAAATGATAAAAATATTACAAAATTTGAACTTGACATAACTCATTCAATTTTTAAGCTACAGGAATGCCTAATATCTTATTTTGTAGATAATTATCTACTTTTATAGTATTAAGATAAGGAAAATAGTAAATTAGTTATGATTTAAAGTATAATATTCTTCACAGATGAAAATACTAAATTGATAATTTTAAATAATTAAGTCATTTTAATATAGAAAAGGATATATTGAATATTGTTATTTTGTTAGTGGTAATCATCACCCTCCTACTCTTAGCCGGGCTTGGGACCGGCAGTGGCGTAGTTATGATGATATTACGGCTACATACTCTTAATAAGGACGGAGGACGTTCAGCACAAATAACAACCACTCATCTGAGCCGAAGCTGCAAACTCGATCATTATTTGGCATATAGCTTGGAACCCCAAACCAAGCGCCTAATTTGACTTTACCTTGCCTTATTAAGAGTATGTGCAAAGTGCCAGCGTTACAAAACAAGCTCCCGCGATCGTTCCCAACCTACTATACTCCGTGATGGTCAAAGCCAGCGGCACAGACGTACGACAGGATTTGAGATAAGGCCCGTAGACCTCACCGCCCGTAATGTAACACACTTTGCATAATACCACCACCCCTCCTACTTTACCCGGGCTTGGGACCGGCCTTGGCGTAGTTAGTGGCTTTAAAATTAATAATTTTTATTTTTAAATCTTAAATTGAACAAAATGATAAAAATATTACAAAATTTGAACTTGACATAACTCATTCAATTTTTAAGCTACAGGAATGCCTAATATCTTATTTTGTAGATAATTATCTACTTTTATAGTATTAAGATAAGGAAAATAGTAAATTAGTTATGATTTAAAGTATAATATTCTTCACAGATGAAAATACTAAATTGATAATTTTAAATAATTAAGTCATTTTAATATAGAAAAGGATATATTGAATATTGTTATTTTGTTAGTGGTAATCATCACCCTCCTACTCTTACCCGGGCTTGGGACCGGCAGTGGCGTAGTTATGATGATATTACGGCTACATACTCTTAATAAGGACGGGGACGTTCAGCACAAATAACAACCACTCATCTGAGCCGAAGCTGCAAACTCGATCATTATTTGGCATATAGCTTGGAACCCCAAACCAAGCGCCTAATTTGACTTTACCTTGCCTTATTAAGAGTATGTGCAAAGTGCCAGCGTTACAAAACAAGCTCCCGCGATCGTTCCCAACCTACTATACTCCGTGATGGTCAAAGCCAGCGGCACAGACGTACGACAGGATTTGAGATAAGGCCCGTAGACCTCACCGCCCGTAATGTAACACACTTTGCATAATACCACCACCCCTCCTACTTTACCCGGGCTTGGGACCGGCCTTGGCGTAGTTAGTGGCTTTAAAATTAATAATTTTTATTTTTAAATCTTAAATTGAACAAAATGATAAAAATATTACAAAATTTGAACTTGACATAACTCATTCAATTTTTAAGCTACAGGAATGCCTAATATCTTATTTTGTAGATAATTATCTACTTTTATAGTATTAAGATAAGGAAAATAGTAAATTAGTTATGATTTAAAGTATAATATTCTTCACAGATGAAAATACTAAATTGATAATTTTAAATAATTAAGTCATTTTAATATAGAAAAGGATATATTGAATATTGTTATTTTGTTAGTGGTAATCATCACCCTCCTACTCTTACCCGGGCTTGGGACCGGCAGTGGCGTAGTTATGATGATATTACGGCTACATACTCTTAATAAGGAGGGGGAGCGTTCAGCACAAATAACAACCACTCATCTGAGCCGAAGCTGCAAACTCGATCATTATTTGGCATATAGCTTGGAACCCCAAACCAAGCGCCTAATTTGACTTTACCTTGCCTTATTAAGAGTATGTGCAAAGTGCCAGCGTTACAAAACAAGCTCCCGCGATCGTTCCCAACCTACTATACTCCGTGATGGTCAAAGCCAGCGGCACAGACGTACGACAGGATTTGAGATAAGGCCCGTAGACCTCACCGCCCGTAATGTAACACACTTTGCATAATACCACCACCCCTCCTACTTTACCCGGGCTTGGGACCGGCCTTGGCGTAGTTAGTGGCTTTAAAATTAATAATTTTTATTTTTAAATCTTAAATTGAACAAAATGATAAAATATTACAAAATTTGAACTTGACATAACTCATTCAATTTTTAAGCTACAGGAATGCCTAATATCTTATTTTGTAGATAATTATCTACTTTTATAGTATTAAGATAAGGAAAATAGTAAATTAGTTATGATTTAAAGTATAATATTCTTCACAGATGAAAATACTAAATTGATAATTTTAAATAATTAAGTCATTTTAATATAGAAAAGGATATATTGAATATTGTTATTTTGTTAGTGGTAATCATCACCCTCCTACTCTTACCCGGGCTTGGGACCGGCAGTGGCGTAGTTATGATGATATTACGGCTACATACTCTTAATAAGGACGTGGGACGTTCAGCACAAATAACAACCACTCATCTGAGCCGAAGCTGCAAACTCGATCATTATTTGGCATATAGCTTGGAACCCCAAACCAAGCGCCTAATTTGACTTTACCTTGCCTTATTAAGAGTATGTGCAAAGTGCCAGCGTTACAAAACAAGCTCCCGCGATCGTTCCCAACCTACTATACTCCGTGATGGTCAAAGCCAGCGGCACAGACGTACGACAGGATTTGAGATAAGGCCCGTAGACCTCACCGCCCGTAATGTAACACACTTTGCATAATACCACCACCCCTCCTACTTTACCCGGGCTTGGGACCGGCCTTGGCGTAGTTAGTGGCTTTAAAATTAATAATTTTTATTTTTAAATCTTAAATTGAACAAAATGATAAAAATATTACAAAATTTGAACTTGACATAACTCATTCAATTTTTAAGCTACAGGAATGCCTAATATCTTATTTTGTAGATAATTATCTACTTTTATAGTATTAAGATAAGGAAAATAGTAAATTAGTTATGATTTAAAGTATAATATTCTTCACAGATGAAAATACTAAATTGATAATTTTAAATAATTAAGTCATTTTAATATAGAAAAGGATATATTGAATATTGTTATTTTGTTAGTGGTAATCATCACCCTCCTACTCTTACCCGGGCTTGGGACCGGCAGTGGCGTAGTTATGATGATATTACGGCTACATACTCTTAATAAGGACGGGGGACGTTCAGCACAAATAACAACCACTCATCTGAGCCGAAGCTGCAAACTCGATCATTATTTGGCATATAGCTTGGAACCCCAAACCAAGCGCCTAATTTGACTTTACCTTGCCTTATTAAGAGTATGTGCAAAGTGCCAGCGTTACAAAACAAGCTCCCGCGATCGTTCCCAACCTACTATACTCCGTGATGGTCAAAGCCAGCGGCACAGACGTACGACAGGATTTGAGATAAGGCCCGTAGACCTCACCGCCCGTAATGTAACACACTTTGCATAATACCACCACCCCTCCTACTTTACCCGGGCTTGGGACCGGCCTTGGCGTAGTTAGTGGCTTTAAAATTAATAATTTTTATTTTTAAATCTTAAATTGAACAAAATGATAAAAATATTACAAAATTTGAACTTGACATAACTCATTCAATTTTTAAGCTACAGGAATGCCTAATATCTTATTTTGTAGATAATTATCTACTTTTATAGTATTAAGATAAGGAAAATAGTAAATTAGTTATGATTTAAAGTATAATATTCTTCACAGATGAAAATACTAAATTGATAATTTTAAATAATTAAGTCATTTTAATATAGAAAAGGATATATTGAATATTGTTATTTTGTTAGTGGTAATCATCACCCTCCTACTCTTACCCGGGCTTGGGACCGGCAGTGGCGTAGTTATGATGATATTACGGCTACATACTCTTAATAAGGACGGGGGACGTTCAGCACAAATAACAACCACTCATCTGAGCCGAAGCTGCAAACTCGATCATTATTTGGCATATAGCTTGGAACCCCAAACCAAGCGCCTAATTTGACTTTACCTTGCCTTATTAAGAGTATGTGCAAAGTGCCAGCGTTACAAAACAAGCTCCCGCGATCGTTCCCAACCTACTATACTCCGTGATGGTCAAAGCCAGCGGCACAGACGTACGACAGGATTTGAGATAAGGCCCGTAGACCTCACCGCCCGTAATGTAACACACTTTGCATAATACCACCACCCTCCTACTTTACCCGGGCTTGGGACCGGCCTTGGCGTAGTTAGTGGCTTTAAAATTAATAATTTTTATTTTTAAATCTTAAATTGAACAAAATGATAAAAATATTACAAAATTTGAACTTGACATAACTCATTCAATTTTTAAGCTACAGGAATGCCTAATATCTTATTTTGTAGATAATTATCTACTTTTATAGTATTAAGATAAGGAAAATAGTAAATTAGTTATGATTTAAAGTATAATATTCTTCACAGATGAAAATACTAAATTGATAATTTTAAATAATTAAGTCATTTTAATATAGAAAAGGATATATTGAATATTGTTATTTTGTTAGTGGTAATCATCACCCTCCTACTCTTACCCGGGCTTGGGACCGGCAGTGGCGTAGTTATGATGATATTACGGCTACATACTCTTAATAAGGACGGGGACGTTCAGCACAAATAACAACCACTCATCTGAGCCGAAGCTGCAAACTCGATCATTATTTGGCATATAGCTTGGAACCCCAAACCAAGCGCCTAATTTGACTTTACCTTGCCTTATTAAGAGTATGTGCAAAGTGCCAGCGTTACAAAACAAGCTCCCGCGATCGTTCCCAACCTACTATACTCCGTGATGGTCAAAGCCAGCGGCACAGACGTACGACAGGATTTGAGATAAGGCCCGTAGACCTCACCGCCCGTAATGTAACACACTTTGCATAATACCACCACCCCCCTTACTTTACCCGGGCTTGGGACCGGCCTTGGCGTAGTTAGTGGCTTTAAAATTAATAATTTTTATTTTTAAATCTTAAATTGAACAAAATGATAAAAATATTACAAAATTTGAACTTGACATAACTCATTCAATTTTTAAGCTACAGGAATGCCTAATATCTTATTTTGTAGATAATTATCTACTTTTATAGTATTAAGATAAGGAAAATAGTAAATTAGTTATGATTTAAAGTATAATATTCTTCACAGATGAAAATACTAAATTGATAATTTTAAATAATTAAGTCATTTTAATATAGAAAAGGATATATTGAATATTGTTATTTTGTTAGTGGTAATCATCACCCTCCTACTCTTACCCGGGCTTGGGACCGGCAGTGGCGTAGTTATGATGATATTACGGCTACATACTCTTAATAAGGACGGGGGACGTTCAGCACAAATAACAACCACTCATCTGAGCCGAAGCTGCAAACTCGATCATTATTTGGCATATAGCTTGGAACCCCAAACCAAGCGCCTAATTTGACTTTACCTTGCCTTATTAAGAGTATGTGCAAAGTGCCAGCGTTACAAAACAAGCTCCCGCGATCGTTCCCAACCTACTATACTCCGTGATGGTCAAAGCCAGCGGCACAGACGTACGACAGGATTTGAGATAAGGCCCGTAGACCTCACCGCCCGTAATGTAACACACTTTGCATAATACCACCACCCCTCCTACTTTACCCGGGCTTGGGACCGGCCTTGGCGTAGTTAGTGGCTTTAAAATTAATAATTTTTATTTTTAAATCTTAAATTGAACAAAATGATAAAAATATTACAAAATTTGAACTTGACATAACTCATTCAATTTTTAAGCTACAGGAATGCCTAATATCTTATTTTGTAGATAATTATCTACTTTTATAGTATTAAGATAAGGAAAATAGTAAATTAGTTATGATTTAAAGTATAATATTCTTCACAGATGAAAATACTAAATTGATAATTTTAAATAATTAAGTCATTTTAATATAGAAAAGGATATATTGAATATTGTTATTTTGTTAGTGGTAATCATCACCCTCCTACTCTTACCCGGGCTTGGGACCGGCAGTGGCGTAGTTATGATGATATTACGGCTACATACTCTTAATAAGGACGGGGACGTTCAGCACAAATAACAACCACTCATCTGAGCCGAAGCTGCAAACTCGATCATTATTTGGCATATAGCTTGGAACCCCAAACCAAGCGCCTAATTTGACTTTACCTTGCCTTATTAAGAGTATGTGCAAAGTGCCAGCGTTACAAAACAAGCTCCCGCGATCGTTCCCAACCTACTATACTCCGTGATGGTCAAAGCCAGCGGCACAGACGTACGACAGGATTTGAGATAAGGCCCGTAGACCTCACCGCCCGTAATGTAACACACTTTGCATAATACCACCACCCTCCTACTTTACCCGGGCTTGGGACCGGCCTTGGCGTAGTTAGTGGCTTTAAAATTAATAATTTTTATTTTTAAATCTTAAATTGAACAAAATGATAAAAATATTACAAAATTTGAACTTGACATAACTCATTCAATTTTTAAGCTACAGGAATGCCTAATATCTTATTTTGTAGATAATTATCTACTTTTATAGTATTAAGATAAGGAAAATAGTAAATTAGTTATGATTTAAAGTATAATATTCTTCACAGATGAAAATACTAAATTGATAATTTTAAATAATTAAGTCATTTTAATATAGAAAAGGATATATTGAATATTGTTATTTTGTTAGTGGTAATCATCACCCTCCTACTCTTACCCGGGCTTGGGACCGGCAGTGGCGTAGTTATGATGATATTACGGCTACATACTCTTAATAAGGACGGGGACGTTCAGCACAAATAACAACCACTCATCTGAGCCGAAGCTGCAAACTCGATCATTATTTGGCATATAGCTTGGAACCCCAAACCAAGCGCCTAATTTGACTTTACCTTGCCTTATTAAGAGTATGTGCAAAGTGCCAGCGTTACAAAACAAGCTCCCGCGATCGTTCCCAACCTACTATACTCCGTGATGGTCAAAGCCAGCGGCACAGACGTACGACAGGATTTGAGATAAGGCCCGTAGACCTCACCGCCCGTAATGTAACACACTTTGCATAATACCACCACCCTCCTACTTTACCCGGGCTTGGGACCGGCCTTGGCGTAGTTAGTGGCTTTAAAATTAATAATTTTTATTTTTAAATCTTAAATTGAACAAAATGATAAAAATATTACAAAATTTGAACTTGACATAACTCATTCAATTTTTAAGCTACAGGAATGCCTAATATCTTATTTTGTAGATAATTATCTACTTTTATAGTATTAAGATAAGGAAAATAGTAAATTAGTTATGATTTAAAGTATAATATTCTTCACAGATGAAAATACTAAATTGATAATTTTAAATAATTAAGTCATTTTAATATAGAAAAGGATATATTGAATATTGTTATTTTGTTAGTGGTAATCATCACCCTCCTACTCTTACCCGGGCTTGGGACCGGCAGTGGCGTAGTTATGATGATATTACGGCTACATACTCTTAATAAGGACGTGGGACGTTCAGCACAAATAACAACCACTCATCTGAGCCGAAGCTGCAAACTCGATCATTATTTGGCATATAGCTTGGAACCCCAAACCAAGCGCCTAATTTGACTTTACCTTGCCTTATTAAGAGTATGTGCAAAGTGCCAGCGTTACAAAACAAGCTCCCGCGATCGTTCCCAACCTACTATACTCCGTGATGGTCAAAGCCAGCGGCACAGACGTACGACAGGATTTGAGATAAGGCCCGTAGACCTCACCGCCCGTAATGTAACACACTTTGCATAATACCACCACCCCTCCTACTTTACCCGGGCTTGGGACCGGCCTTGGCGTAGTTAGTGGCTTTAAAATTAATAATTTTTATTTTTAAATCTTAAATTGAACAAAATGATAAAAATATTACAAAATTTGAACTTGACATAACTCATTCAATTTTTAAGCTACAGGAATGCCTAATATCTTATTTTGTAGATAATTATCTACTTTTATAGTATTAAGATAAGGAAAATAGTAAATTAGTTATGATTTAAAGTATAATATTCTTCACAGATGAAAATACTAAATTGATAATTTTAAATAATTAAGTCATTTTAATATAGAAAAGGATATATTGAATATTGTTATTTTGTTAGTGGTAATCATCACCCTCCTACTCTTACCCGGGCTTGGGACCGGCAGTGGCGTAGTTATGATGATATTACGGCTACATACTCTTAATAAGGACGGGGGACGTTCAGCACAAATAACAACCACTCATCTGAGCCGAAGCTGCAAACTCGATCATTATTTGGCATATAGCTTGGAACCCCAAACCAAGCGCCTAATTTGACTTTACCTTGCCTTATTAAGAGTATGTGCAAAGTGCCAGCGTTACAAAACAAGCTCCCGCGATCGTTCCCAACCTACTATACTCCGTGATGGTCAAAGCCAGCGGCACAGACGTACGACAGGATTTGAGATAAGGCCCGTAGACCTCACCGCCCGTAATGTAACACACTTTGCATAATACCACCACCCTCCTACTTTACCCGGGCTTGGGACCGGCCTTGGCGTAGTTAGTGGCTTTAAAATTAATAATTTTTATTTTTAAATCTTAAATTGAACAAAATGATAAAAATATTACAAAATTTGAACTTGACATAACTCATTCAATTTTTAAGCTACAGGAATGCCTAATATCTTATTTTGTAGATAATTATCTACTTTTATAGTATTAAGATAAGGAAAATAGTAAATTAGTTATGATTTAAAGTATAATATTCTTCACAGATGAAAATACTAAATTGATAATTTTAAATAATTAAGTCATTTTAATATAGAAAAGGATATATTGAATATTGTTATTTTGTTAGTGGTAATCATCACCCTCCTACTCTTACCCGGGCTTGGGACCGGCAGTGGCGTAGTTATGATGATATTACGGCTACATACTCTTAATAAGGACGGGGGACGTTCAGCACAAATAACAACCACTCATCTGAGCCGAAGCTGCAAACTCGATCATTATTTGGCATATAGCTTGGAACCCCAAACCAAGCGCCTAATTTGACTTTACCTTGCCTTATTAAGAGTATGTGCAAAGTGCCAGCGTTACAAAACAAGCTCCCGCGATCGTTCCCAACCTACTATACTCCGTGATGGTCAAAGCCAGCGGCACAGACGTACGACAGGATTTGAGATAAGGCCCGTAGACCTCACCGCCCGTAATGTAACACACTTTGCATAATACCACCACCCCTCCTACTTTACCCGGGCTTGGGACCGGCCTTGGCGTAGTTAGTGGCTTTAAAATTAATAATTTTTATTTTTAAATCTTAAATTGAACAAAATGATAAAAATATTACAAAATTTGAACTTGACATAACTCATTCAATTTTTAAGCTACAGGAATGCCTAATATCTTATTTTGTAGATAATTATCTACTTTTATAGTATTAAGATAAGGAAAATAGTAAATTAGTTATGATTTAAAGTATAATATTCTTCACAGATGAAAATACTAAATTGATAATTTTAAATAATTAAGTCATTTTATGCAAAAAATATATTTAAAACGAAAATGAAAATTTTCATTTTTTTTATTCTAATTTTGTTTGAATTTAAATCCAAATAATCACAAGTAGTCTTACTAAAAATTTTATTATAAATATTATTTTATTTAAAATTAGATAAAAAAGTTAATATTATTATTGATATAATAAAGAACTGATTATAAATGTAATATTATTATCGATATAATAAAGAATAATCATGTATATTTGAACAATTTCAAAAAATAAATCAAACAGCTCATTGTTTCTATTTTCTTAAAAAAAAAAAAATTTATTTGCATAGCTTTCATATATTAATAATAATTTACTCAGATGGTTCGATGATTATGGCTAAAAATTTTGATGTTAAAAGGATCTAGCCAAAAGGGTTTAAATGAAATTTTGAAAATTTAAATTAATTTATTTTCAATAAAATATTGCATTGACTTCAATGCTGTTAAAATATGGTAAATAAAAAAGCTAAACTTTATACTTTACTAAAAGCAATATTAATTACAATTAAATTAATGATAATAAAATAACATTTGAAATTCTTAAATTTCAATTTTATCTAAATTAACCTTAAATTTGTATTTAAATAAATGAATATAATTAAATTTTCCTTAGATTTTTTTTTAAAACCATGTTGAATTTTATAATTTTCTATATTTTGTGTTTACTATTTTCAAGCTGTATTTCTAACCAGTACATTTATGAATATCCTGATTTAGAGTTTAATCTAGAAACCAATCAAGCAAATATTAAATTAGAAGCATTCAAGGCTAGTTCAAATGAGAAGATAATAGAAGATGGTCTTGAATATAAATACAATAAGTTAAATTGGGTTTCCATCGGTCGACCAACTATGTTGTATAACAATTTAACAAAATCATATTTTAACTTTAATAATGAAGGGTTTGATATTAAAATAGAGCTAATAAATGATTTTATTTGTAATAAATTTATACAAGAAATAAAAAATAAATATTCTATTGATGTATCAAAAAATCAAATTAAAAATATTGATTTGGATATTTTAGAATGTAAATTAAAATATATTGATCAAGAAAACAAATTTAATTATTTGTTTGGTAATGCAAAAGATTTAAAATCAAATCCAGTTAAAGTGGAATTTTATTTAACAACTGATTTAAAACAAAGAAAATCAATTGAAACAAAACTTAGAAATAATTTAAAAGTATCAATAGAATGTGATTTTAGAACAGGTTCATTTTTAAAACAGGAAAAAATATTAACAATTAATGAGCCGGAACTTGTAAACAAGATTTTTACAAATTTAGATCAAACTTTATGTTTGTCTGAGTATCAGTTGAAAAATTTATATTCAATATTGTATTCAAATTTAAATATTTTGGATAATTTTAATTTAGACTTTGATTCTTTTTGGTTCAAAATTCATACACAATTTATACGCAAATCATCAGATTCATTCAATATTAAACAAATACCCTTTTCAAGATACTTAAAATCAAATTGTTTATCAGATATGGAAAACGATTTTAAAAGCTTGTTTATTTTTGATACCAACAATAATATAATCCTAAACAAAGAAACATATCAAAATTTAAAATTAAAATTAGAAGATAAAAATGAATTATTAAACTTTAACTTTGAAATAGACAAACTTGAACTCAAGAGTTTGATAGAATTGAACAACTTAAGTGATATTAAATGGTTAAAAGATTCAAAGACTAATAAAATATATCCAATTTCAATCAAATGTGTTTGTTTAGACAGAAACAAATTAAAAAATGAAATACAAATAGATTCAATAAAATCATTCAATAAATTGCATGAATCATATTCATATTCAAGAAAATATTTTTTTGAAATAAATCAATTAAATAACATAGTTAATCCAACAAAAATGAAATCCAAAAATGATAAAAAATTTTTAAAAATAATAATCAGTCTCGTATCTAAAATAAAAGATTTAGAAAAATTAATATCAAATAATTCTAATTTAATAGAAAATTTAAATGCTAAATTGACAAATTTAGTTATAGAAAATGATGAAAACCCAAAAAGTTCAAATAAATCTGAAACTTCAAAAGCATATATTGATTTGTCTTTAGTTACTTCATTAGAAGACAGGCCAAATATTGGCGACACATACTCTTTTGCAGTTTTGCAAAATGGATATTTGGTAAGTGGATCAAGTGATAGAAAAATTAGAATATGGAATACAAATAACTGGTCATTAATAAATACAATAGAAAAAAATGATTTTTGGGTATTTTCATTAACAGTTTTGCAAAATGGTAATTTAGCTAGTTCTTCGGAAAAAAAAATAAAAATATGGAATACAAATGATTCGACAGTAAGTGCAACATTAAATAACCATACTGGCTCAATTTTTTCATTAATAGTTTTACAAAATGGCTATTTAGCTAGTGGATCGAGTGATTATACTATAAAAATATGGAATCCAAATGATGGGTCATTATTTAAAACATTATTTGGCCATACTCAAGCAGTAAATGCTTTGACAGTTTTACAAAACGGATTTTTAGTTAGTGGATCAAGTGATAATAGTATTAAAATATGGAATACTAATGACTGGTCATTAGTTAAAACATTAAATTGTCATTCTGCTTCAGTAATTGCTTTAACAGTTTTAAACAATGGAAACTTGGCTAGTGGATCAAAAGATAATTCAATCAAAATATTGAACACAAATGATTGGTCATTAATCAAAACATTAAATTACCATTCTTCTTCAGTAAATGCTTTAACAGTTTTAAATAATGGATATTTGGTTAGTGGATCAAAAGATACTACAATCAAAATATGGAACCCTAACGATTGGTCATTATTTAAAACATTGAAAAATCATACCGCTTCAGTGAATGCATTAATAGTTTTAAAAAATGGATACTTAGCAAGCGGATCGGATGATAAAACTATTAAGATATGGAAGCCATTAATATAAATAAAAGCATTATTTTTAGTTTTAATTTTTTTTCTAGATTTTTTCTTAATTCTTCTAACAACAAATTATTTTATGATTTCAAATAAATCAGTAACAAATAAAATGATAATACATTTTAACTTTAAATTAAAAAGTGATTAAAAATAATATTTATTTAAAATTAGCAGAAGCAAACTTAACAATAATTTGAATACTTTTACATGGAGGAGTCTTAAGAGAAATTTCTTTAGAAAGAAAGAATTTCTTTATTTTGGCTGATTTCCTATTTCTGTTATATAAATTAATCAATTTTTTATTTTGAATCTAATCTGAATTTAAATATAATTTATACTAATTTTTTTATGAATTATTATTAGCATTATTAAAAAATGAAAGTTCTACCATTTATTTTAATATTATTGTTATAATTAACGGTTGCTAAATGATACCATAAATAATTGCTTTTTTGCAATCAATTTTTCTATTGGGTTCAGTTTTTTTGTTGTTTTTGAGATGTTTAAGTACTAGCTTTTTGATAGTTTATGTAAATAAATGCCCATAAATGATACAAAATATTTAAATTTTATTTAATAGTAAAAAAAATTCAATAATAATTTATATACTGAAAATTTTTCATTTTTTATATAATATTTAGTTTAAGTAAACGTATTTCTTACAAAATAATATTCTATTGAAAAATTTAAACAGTGATTTTTTTAAAATTATATTCTGTTAAAATTTCATTTGGAGAAAAAGCTCTATCATATATTTTAATATCATCATAATCAGCCGATGCTAATTCATCTGTTATAGAGAAACTTTTACCAATATAATTTAAAGTTGTATTAATATTATTAATTGCTCGAGTTTGATTGTAAACCACTTGTGTACTATTAATATAAACATATGAGTTATTATTATTAACTACAACACATAAATGATACCAAATATTTAAATTTAAAGTTGAATTAGAATATGTGTTTGATGATGTTTTATTCGAATAGGAAAATATTCCTGGATTATTAGTTTGGGCTCTTGAAATAATAATAGCAAATACATCAGTATTATTGTTTCCAAAACTAATAAGTCTAGCCCATCTTCTTGTATTTATAATTCTAACCCATGCAAATACAGTAAATACCGGTCCAAAATAATAATCTGGTGGAGCTTGTAAATATCCGTCATTTAATCTTATTGCCGAATTTTCAATTCCAAATCTGTCTTCAGTAAAACTAACATTAATTTGATTGTATAAATGATTTCCTTTTATTGTTTCAACAAATTTTGAATGAAATATTGGCCAATAATAAACTAAACTATTGCTAATATTATTTATTTATTATTTAATTAAGCTATTTTAATAATAAAAATATTTTTTTTGATATTATACTTTAAGTTTATTTTTTTTATCAAATATTTTCCATTTGAATGTGTTTTATTATTTCCAGCTAAACGTGTCAATAAAAAGCAATCACTCGAGTTGTTGTATTTAATATATGTACAATATTCTAATTGATTACACCTTATCAAACAATCTAATTTTGTTTTAATTTGAACTATCTCAATTAAAATATTTTCATTTATTGGATAAATATCAACATTTCTTTCCAAATTAAAATTATTGCTATAAGCTAATAATTAAAATTTAAAAATAGATATATTTTGTAAACAATTGATTTAATTTAAAAGATGTTACCATTAAATTTATAAAATAATGTAATTAAAATTAAACATATTTCTTTTTTCATTTTTACAAAATTACAATTTTATATTAAATTAAAATGTTAAAATTTTCTTAAAATGAAATTGATTATAAATTAGTTTATTTAATGTTATTCAACAAGATATAGCCTTTGAGATATTTTCTTAAGAGATTATTCATAATAATATTTTACAAATTTGCTTTTTAAACAGTTTTTTTGATTATTTAAATTTTACAATTCCAAAATATTATTTTCAAATATTGAATAAAATAAAAAATTTTCTATATAACCTAACGCATAGCCCTTAAATCATTTATCTTATTTATACATTACCAAATAAATTGAAAATTAAAAATATTTTTTATATTTAATTGTCCAAATCTATAAATTTTGTCTGTAATAATTATAAATAAGAAACATATAAATTTTTATTAAATTAAAATTATTTATTAATCTCATTATTAGTTATAAAAACCCGATAGGCATACTTCGACTAAAAAAACTCTTCTCAGAGGATCAGTTTCCTTTTAGCTTAAGTTTTTTAACATGCTATTATTATAAACAGAAACCTAATAAATTGTTTTTTACCAGTTGTCTATAAGCTTAAATTTAAAGTTTTTTCTAAATTCTATAGAAATGATTTATTTTCAAAATATTAAATTTAAAAATAAATTTAAAATTTATAATTTAAATGCCAATATATACTCAATAACAGAAATAAAAAAAAAATTCCCAAAACGCCTTTATTTTTTATTAAATTTTTATTTAAAAACTCAATCAGATTTATGTTTATACTTTCTATTATTAAATTTATATTCACTCTTTTTTGTGTTAAAAATCAAATAAATCCAAATAACATTTAAACTAAGAAATAATTGCTTAAAATTAAAAATATGTGTTTATTCTTTATTTTTATTATTCTTTATTTAAAAACAAAAAAAAATTAAATATCTCTTAAGGTTACGGATATTAATTTTATAGGCTTTTATAAAATTAGTATTTAAATAAATGGAAACAAATAAAGATTCTTGAAAATATAATTTTTTAAAATTAATAAATTAAGTTTTAGATTTATTATTATAGCGACGAGAAAAATACACTCGCATATAGCAACTTTATTGATTCTACTATAAATAATAATCTTATTTTTAACTTTTTTAATTATTAAATGCATTTTGAAAGAATGAAATTTCTAAGCCTATATTTGATTATCAGTAACAGTTTTATCATTATCTGATTTACAAAATGGATTTATAGTCAGTGGATCAGCTAACTAAACGGTCAATATATGGGGTCCTGATGATTGGAAATGAATTACAACATTAAATAATCATACTGTTCCTATAATCATTAACAGTTCTTTAAAATTGTTTTTTATAGCAATTTTTGTATTGTTATTATCATATTTGTTAGCTTTCTTTTAATTTTCACTTGCGGTTTAACTCAGGAGCCTGGAAGAATCTAAAATATATAAATAATTATCAAATAAATTAGCCATATTTACTTTTTTCTTATGAAATGTAACATGATTTATTTAATATAAAATAAAAAGTAAGAACATATTAAACTAAAATTAAAAACAAAAATAAATAAATAAAAATAAAACATAAATAATTTTAATAAATTGATAAATAAGAGCCTAATTGTTTGAAATGTCTATTAAATTTTGTTCTTTTTTAGCATCATGATAGTCTTGATCATCTGATTCTTCATCTGAATAATCATTATCTTCATTCTCTTCACTTTCTCTATGCTTTAAACTATTCATTTTATTTGAATATTCTAAGATATTAGCTGGTAAATCAACTTCAATTGGAAAAATGTTCACTGTTGACTTCATCGATTCGTAACAATCACTATGATATTTACTCATAGATGTTATAAATCGGTGCAATTGAAACACAATATCTTGAACATGTTTTTGATCCAATAGTTCCATTTTAATTAATACATCTTGTCTTAATTTTGCAAACTGTTTTCTGGCCAATTGTCTACATCTTAGTACCAATCTGTATTCATAGTTTCCTGTTTCAACTCGATACAATGGCTCTTGAAGTGCTGCATAGCTATATTCTTCATCGTCCATCTCCTTCACTTTTAGACAATAAGACAAATACTCGAATTTAACATCAGCATACTTTTTTATAGTCAATTTTGTATCTGGAATAGCTTTAGTCAAATAAGTGTTCAAATCGCTAATCATCTTTTTAATAAATTTATATTAATAAATAATTTTATATTAATAAAATTTAATAAAAAAACTAAACTGGTTTTATTGCTTTCATTAGTGAATGTGCATATTTATCTATTTGTCTATGTGCTTCGCCAAATTTAAAAAAAGTCTCGGATGCACGTGCCTGAGGTTCACGTGCACCAATTGCAGCAAACAAATCACCAAATGCTTTATGGGTTGTCGAAAGCTCAAATATTGATTTTAAAAGTAATTTTGTATGTTCCATTAAGCCTTTGTACAATTCGGCTGTGCGCTCGAGTTCGTCCATTTTTTTTAGCAAACCATCATTGCACAATATAGCTCTACTAAGACCCAAAGCATCAGCAGTAGTCGAGCTCATATTTTCGACCATTCGATGCTTGACTTTTTTCAAAATAATGTCTAAACTTTTACCTTGTTTTTGATCAGCATGTAGCTTGTTGTAGTTTATTATAACTTGATCTTTTTCGGTTTGTATCATTTTGGCCACTTCTACTTTTGTTTTGCCTTTGACAGACTTATTATTGATGCCAATTATTTCATCGCCAGCTGCTAAAGAACCATCTTTATGCGCAGGTGTATTGTCAAATACTTGTACTATATACAAACATGGACAATACGGTGCTCCGCCGCCTATACTTATACCAACCAAGTTTGAATCGTCTTTTTTAAGAGTACAACTACCAGTCGTAATTGTCATACCCCTTTGATCAAAACAATTTTATTAATTTAAAACAAAATAATACAAATTATTTTAGGTTTCAAATTTACATGGTATCTTCTTCTAATTCTCCGTATTCAATCATTTTTTTTTATTTAATTGAATTTTATTTAAATTTTAGAATAATAAAATATTTTTAACAGATATTTGTATAATTTTTTTGTTGGATTAGATGTTAAAAAGAATAATTTGAATTTATATATATTTAAATATATTTCAAACATAATTTATGATTTAATTTTAAATAGGAAAGAATTTCAAATAAGACAATTTTTTTTCGATGGAATTTTTAACAATTAACTTTAAATAAAAATTATAATTATGGCTATTTACATTTTCAATTGAATTTCAATAAATATGTTTAAAATAAATTTTAAAAGATCATAAAATATTGCAATTTTTTATTATTAAGGGCTGTAATAACTGTAAAAGAATCGATTTTTTAGCTGTTAAAAAACAAAATTTTATTCTGTGTTTATATCAAATAAGATATAAGGATTTCTTTTCTTTTCAATAAATTTTTATAAAATACGTTATTTTATATTTAAAAAATTTTTAAAATAAAATTATTATTTAGTAGAATCAACAATGTTGCTATTTCTGAGTGTATTGTATTTTTATCGTCGCTATAATAATAAAGCTAAAACTTATTTATTAATTTTAAAATTTATATTTTCAAGAATCTTTATTTGTTTCAATTTATTTAAATACTTTTTTTTATAAAAACATTTCAAATTAATATCCGAAAATTTAAGATATTTAACTTTCATAAAATTTAAAAATATTATTTATTTTTATATTTTTTATTTTTATTATTCAATAAAACTTTTAATAAAAATATAGAATAAACAAATTTTTTTAATTTTAAACAGTTATTTCTTAGTTTAAATGTTATTTGATTTTTAACACGCCAAAGACTGAATATTAATTTAATAAAGAAAGTATAAAAATATAACTTTGATAGATAAACCATTAAAAAGTGTTCTATTAAAATTTTAAAATCAAATGTTTATATCATAAATTTGTGTTTATATAAATATGAAAAGCATATTAAAAAACTTTAGATTTAATAGTCAAAGTCTAATAATAAGAAAAAGTTGTTAAAATTACTAGAAAATTTGATTTTTTACTTATTTCATTGTTATCATAGATAAAATTAAGATATCGATAATTAAATATAAAAAAATATTTTAAATTTTCAATTTATTGGGTAATGTGTTTTTTTATAAATAAGATAAATGATTTAAGGGCAAGGTGTTAGGTTATATAGAAATTATGAATAATCTCTTATAAGAAAATATCTCAAAGACTATTTTATTAAACAACTTTAAATAAACTAATTTATAATCTGATTTTAAGAAAATTTCAAGATTTTAATTTAACGTAAAAGCTCGATTTTAGTGACATGTCATTAACTTATAGTGGTATGTCACTAACTATGAGACACAACATTTAGAAAAAATGTCTTTTTTTGACCTATTTCGGGTTTTAAGACATGTCATTGTAGCATTTTTTCAAGCAGTGTTCATTTTTTAAGGACATGTGACCAAACCCGAATACCCTAGTTTAGTGAGATGTCACTAAAATCGAGCTTTTACGTTAATATAAAATTAATAATTTTGTAAAAATGAAGTTTAAATGATGAATATTTAGAAGCTCCAGCAGATTATTATTTTGTATCAGTTTTTACTGTTTTTGGATGAGTTAGAATTATTAATACAAGAAGACTAATTCATATGTTAATATTAATGCTAAACAAGTGGGTTATAATCAAACTCGAGTATTTAAGTATATTAATGCAACTTTAAATTATATTGGCAAACGTTTATACGCTATATCAGATGAATTAGCATCAGCTAATTATGATGACATTAAAATATATGATAGAGCTTTTAATCAAAATGAAGTTTTAGCAGAATATAATTTAAATAAATTTCTCAATAAAATATTATTTTATCATTTTAGATTTTTTTAAAGAGTTTCTTTAAATTACAGTACAAACTTTAACTAACTTGTATACGTTTTATTTCTTTATCCTTATTTTTATCTATATATTTTTTTATTACTTAACGAACAGAGGAAAAAAGTTATTTATAGTTTTTTACCGTAATAGAAAAATTCATAATTTAAAAATTTTTGATTTATTCATTTTGTAAGAAAATTATAAATTTTTTGATTATTAAACTATTTAAATTATAAAAAGTAATTCTTTAATTTCTAAAAAGGAATAAAAGGGGCTATATTTTTTCAAAATAAGCCTTTTCGAGTGGTTAAAACTCTCATTTATTTAATCGAAATAAGTTTTAGTACACTTTAGTTAAATGATATCTAGTAAGTATTGATCAATACTAGAATCATTTTAAAAAAAATTGATTTTTTGATTCTCTATTTTATTTGAATATTTACAAAATTGTTAAAAACTTGAAAACTTTATATTTATCATTTTTGAGATTATGTTGAATTTGGTATATAAAAGGATTTTCATGAAAAAATAATTTTTTATTTATATCAAATGTTACAAATCTTAGATCTTTTTTTAAACACATTAATCTAATTGTATTAAAATTAATTTGCAATTAATTCCTATTAAAAGCATATTTTGTCCAAAAAGTTACCTGGTATTTTCAAAAAAAATAATATATACATCTTTTTGGTTTTTAATAGAAAAAAAATTTGTATAAATTTAAAAGATAATTTTCTATTAGTTAACTCATATTATAAAAATCAAAAAAAGTATAAATATATAAAAATGTATAAATCTAAATTTATAATAATATCAAAAAATTATTGTAATATTTTTTAAAAAAATTTATATTATATTTTTATATATTTTTTTATAAAAAAATTTTTTTTCTTTTCATTTTTTAGACTCTGATGAAGACTTTCTAAAGTCGAAACTAGTTAGTTTAATAATTATTAATTGAATATATTTTTTATTTTTATATTATATTTTTTTAAAAAAAATTTTATATTTATATTTTTCAAAAAAATAAGCATATAGTTATCATTATAGTAACGATAATTTAAAAAATTTTATTCATTTCATTAAATTAAATTTTCAATTATTTATTTGAATTAATGTAAATATTATTTTTGAAAAGATTTTAAATTAATATCCGTAAATTTTTAATTTAATAAAACTTTTATGAAAAATATAAAAAAAACACCTACTTGAAGAAAATTCTTAGTTCTTAGAAGTTTATCATCTGAGAACATCTAAGAACAACTAAGAAATGTTGATATTGAAATGAAAATTTAATTAAATGACTAAGCTATTTATTATCTGCTAATACAAATTTCATACCCAATCAAACCAGATCAAATCAGTACAAAATAATTTGGCGGCTCTTACCAAATGTTATGATCTAAAGTGCGAGACAAAAGTCTTTGAACACCTTTTTTTTTAAATATTTTTTTAAAAATATATGGGAAAATAGTTAAAATAAATATTTTACATCTAATTTTGTATGCTGAATCACTCTTGACCACTGTTCTTGAGTCCAATCTCGATGCCTTAAACATATTTAAAAAAAAAGGTGTTCAAAGACTTTTGTCACGCACTTTATTTCTTAAAAACAGATATATTATTTTATAATCTTAAAAATCACAAATTTTTTTTTAAGTTTTTTTGGAATTTGTGGTTTTTAACATAGAAAAATTTCATAACATTTGGTAAGAGTTTAGCCGCCAAATTATTTTGTACTGATTTGATCTGGTTTGATTGGGTATCAAATTTGTATTAGCAGATAATAAATAGCTTAGTCATTTAATTAAATTTTCATTTCAATATCAACTTCCTTTTTTTATTAGTTGCTCAGTATCTTGGTATATAATAAAGTAAACTCTCTTTTTAGGCTTTAGTAAATATTTAAAAAAAAATTTATTTTTCTGTTTCATTAATTTTCAAATTAAAACTCAAATATTACTAAAGACAGTAAACTACAGTAAATTCTTTTTCAAAAAATAAATTACTTAATATTTTATATGATGAGGAAATGAAATATTTTATTATTTTCATTTTATAGCAAAAAAGGATTCTAAGTAAAAATTAATTTTATTTCTATTTTTAATTTATTAAATGAAAAATTATCAAATAGAATAAGTTTTTCTGTTTTCTAACTTGATATTAGATGTGCAGTTATTAATTTTTAAAAATTTAAATTAAGAAATAAAAAATTAAATTCTTAATTTAGAATTCTAGCCAATTTTATAAGTGTAAAAAAATGGAAAAAGAAATATGTTTAATTTTAATTACATTATTTTATAAATTTAATGGTAACATCTTTTAAATTAAATCAATTGTTTACAAAATATATCTATTTTTAAATTTAAATTATTAGCTTATAGCAATAATTTTAATTTGCAAAGAAATGTTGATATTTTTCCAATAAATGAAAATATTTTAATTGAGATAGTTCAAATTAAAACAAAATTAGATTGTTTGATAAGGTGTAATCAATTAGAATATTGTACATATATTAAATACAATAATTCAAGTGATTGTTTTTTATTGACACGTTTAGCTGAAAAAAATAAAACACATTCAAATGGAAAATATTTGATGAAAAAACTAAACTTAAAGTATAATATCAAAAAAAATATTTTTATTATTAAAATTAGTTATTAAATTAAAAAATAAATAATATTAGCAATAGTTTGGTTTATCATTGGCCAATATTTGATTGTAAATTTGTTGAAACAATAAAAGGAAATCATTTATACAACCCAATTAATGTTAGTTTTACTCAAGATAGATTTGGAAATGAAAATTCAGCTATAAGATTAAATGATGGATATTTAGAAGTTCCAGCAGATTATTATTTTGGATCAGTTTTTACTGTATTTGCATGGGTTAGAATGAAAAATAATAGTAAATTTGCAAGACTAATAGATTTTGGAAATAATAATAATTATGACAATTTTCGTATTTGGTTATCAGATGGCTTTTCTAGTAAACCTGGAATATCTTTTACAAATATAAATAATCAGTATGGAGATTTAATATCAAATAAAACTTTAGTATTAAACATTTGGTACCATTTGTGCGTTGTAATAAATAATAATAATTTGTTTATGTTTATAAATGGTCAATTAGAAGCTTGTGTGGTAACAACTGAGGTATTAAGAAATGTTTATAGAAATGTAAATTATATAGGCAAAAGTCAATATTCAACAGATAGTTTAACATCAGCTGATTATGATGACATTAAAATATATGATAGAGCTTTCTCTTCAAATGAAGTTTTAACAGAATATATTTTAAAAAGAAGAATTGTTTAATAAAATTAATTTAATCAAGAAAGTTATTATTTATCATAATTTTTTTAAAATTTACAATTTTGATTTGCTTTAAAAATGACTTTAAATATTTTTATTTAAAAAAAAAACCTTAAAACTTTATTTTACCAAATTTATTTTAAATAATAAAATTTATAGATTTGATGGTGATTAGAAATTTCTTAAAAAATATTGGATATAATCAATAATTTTTCGTTTTCATTGGTTCCAGAAGGCTGATAATCAAAAATATTTGTACAAATAAGTTGATAATCAGCAATCACCTTAGACCATCTAAAGAAACTTCAATAAAATCTTTATAATTCTATCAAGTCTATTAAATAATCATTTTTTCAATTTTAACAAAACATATTTCTATAAATTTATACTTTTGAAATTATTGATAAAAATCATGCAACTCATTTATATTGAAAGGCATTTGTTTTTTTTATGATAAAAATTCAATCAATGCCGTAAAAAAATTTCTTAATTAAAAAAATAAATTCTTTTATTAAAAAATCTTTGTTATAAAAAGAATATTTAATGTTAAAAAATAATAATAAACGATGGTTGAAAAATATATGTTTCCAAAGTTGGCTAAAAAGTTATAAGTTATTAACTCAGTCACCTAAAATCAAATGGCTAAAAATTGAAAATCTCACTAAAATAAATGAAATATGCCTTAAAAAAAGTCATTGGAATTGACCAAGAGTCATTGGAATTTTAAAACATAATATTTACTTGAAAAATTAAAAATTTTTAATTTTCCTTTAAAAGAAAAATAGTTACTTTAACACTCAATTAATCAATTTGTTTATTTGTTTTTATTTTTATACTATTTTCTATTTCTTTCAATTAAGAAATTCAGTACAACCTTAATCTTTTGATTAGTAATACATAGGAATTTAAAAAATAAAGTTTATTTTTATTTCAATTATTGTATTTTTTATTTTAAATTTTAAATTAAAGCCTATATAGCAATCAAATTAAATTTTATAGGTGATAATTTTTATAAAATTATCATGAGACTTAATTTAATTATTATTCTAAGATTTTTCTTGGTTGTATCACAAACAAACTCTTTAAGTACTCAAATTTTTATTATAGACTTTTATAAAAATACTACGTTATAAAACAAAAAAAAAAATTGTTAATTTTCATTTTATAAAGCAATTAATTTTTTAAATTATATTCTGTTAAAACTTCATTTGGAGAGAAAGCTCTATCATATATTTTAATATCATCATAATCAGCTGAAGCAAATCGATCAAAATTATATTGACTTCTACCTATGTAATTTATATTTCGAAACACATTACCTAAAACTCCAGTTGTTACTGTACTAATTACTTGTTGACCATTTATGTACATGTATAAATTATTGTTGCTGTTTAGCACAACACACAAATGATACCAAATATTTAACTCTAAGGCTTTATTGGATACAATAAATAAATTTTGTAAATTTGAAATAAACAGTCCAGGTTTATTAGTGAGACCATCCGATGTAAAAATACAAAAAATATCTTGATTATTATTGTTTCCAAAATCTATAAGCCTGGCAAAAAATGTTGTTTTTGTAATTTTGACCCATGCAAATAGAGTAAAAACTGGTCCAAAATAATAATCTGCAGGAACTAGAATAAATCCATTATTAAAACGCAAAGCAGAATTTTGATTTCCAAATCTGTCTTCAGTAAAACTAACATTATAAGGATTATATAAATGATTTCCTTTTATTGTTTCAACAAATTTACAATCAAATATTGGCCAATGATAAACCAAACTATTGCTAATATTATATATTTTGAATTAGAATTTAAAAACTTTAAATATTTTTAAATATTACTTTAAGATGGCTTTTTTAAATAAATAACTTTGATTCGAATATATTATATTGTTTACAGCTAATCTTGTAAACAAAACGCAACCTATTTGAGTTTGTTTAACATAACCACAATATTCTAATTCATTACATCTTATCAAACAATCTAAATATGTTTTAAGTTGTAATATCTCAATTTGAAAATTTTCATCATTTTGAAAAATATCAACATTTTTTTCAATTTGGTATTTAGTTGATAAAGCTTTTTTATTTAAGTTTAAAAAAATTATCAATTAGAAAAAAGGATTAAAAAATGTATTACTTTTATTTATAATAATTGACACAAAATAAATGAAAAAAAAATAAATATTTTTCATTTTAAGTTTTAAATAAAAATAATTAAAACTTTTAAAACAGAAAGCTTCTAAATGTGTAAAAATGGTATATAATTATTCAAAAAAGATTTAATTTTTTTTTGAAAATTATAAAATAAATAAAAAATCTCTGAGAATGATTGAAACTTAAAAACAATCTACTAAATTTAGGAAGAAAAATTGACCAAATCCTCAATAAAAAAGATATCATTTTAAAGCTTAAAATTTAATATTAAAACTAAACACTTTTAGGTACTTTACAGATTCCAATTTGATGGAAAAATAATTAAAATAAAAACAAAAAAACTTGAAATTACAGTAAATTTTTACCCGATTTAAGCGAAAAAAATAATTGTTTTTCAAAAAAATAAGTAAATAAAATTATTTCTACCCATTTTAATAAAAATAAAAATTTGAATTTAAAATAAAAAATTAAAATTTGAATTTAAAAATTTTTTTTCTGTAAAAAATAAGTTTAAAAAAATTTATATTTTTATCTCAAAATAATAAAATAAAAATTATTTGAAAGCTAAAGCACTCAATTTTAATCAAATCTTAAAGTAAAAAAATACTCTCTGTATTTAAAATGAAACCAAAAAAGTAAACGAGCTCAAAAAATTAAGAGAAAAAAGAACTAGAAAAAATTCTGGCATTTGATTAATAATAAATGATGGTAGTGTTCTTGTTTTAGTGTTTACTTTGGTTTGAAACAATAGAAAAAACGAAAAGGTCTTGTAACCCATGTCTTCGGAGAAAAAAATTAAGAGAAATAATTAAAATCAAGTCGAGAAAATATCAAGAAAAATTGAAAATTTTTATTTTAATGTAGAATATTCTGAGAAATTTGGTGAAAAAAATCAGAAAATTTTATTAGATAAATTGGAGAAAATTCATAGAAAAATGATTTTTATGAATTGTTATGGGGTAATAATTTCACAAGGGTATCTTAAAAACTGAAAATTGACATTATTTGAATATTAACTGGAATATCACATAACAAAGTAATTTTGTATATAAATGCTACATAGACAATATTTTAGATCATTCACTCTTTAAATGTCTCCAGAAGCTTTAATAAAATTTGAAGAAGTTATTGGACTCTAAATAGCAAAGACATAACTGCGGAAATTGATGATAATAGAAATTTTTGAGTGTTTAAAAATAACTAATGAAATAATCGATTACCAGAGCCTTACATTCATAGACTTTTCCGAGCTTGATTTGCAAACCAAAACCTTTAATTATGATTTTAATAAAAAAGGGAATTTGGTTTAGTGCAAAGCCTCACTCACCATCCATCAAGATCAAGCCCATTTTGGAATTCATGAAATTAAATCTCTTTCTAAAAAAAGTCATTATTTATTTTAAAATTTGTTAAAATAAGTTTTAAGATAAGTTTTAAGAATATATTTTAATAAATAATTAACTTTAAGATTAGATTTTATAGAAAAAAATCTATTTAAATCATTTATTAGAAAAATAATTTTTTTATTTACAAAAACAAGAAAAAAACTTGATAAAACAAAATCATCTCTTTTTATTTTTTAAAATTATTTCATAATCACTTTTACTAATCAATCTAGTAAGATTTTGTAAAATACTGATTGTCTGATTATCGTCAAATAACTTAACCAAGATTCTATTTAAGCCATCATCAAAACTAACTAATTGTCCAAATTTGTTTTTATGTTCACCTTGTAAAACTTCAATATAACAACCTTTAACATATTTTAACTTTGATACTTTATCATCTGCTTCTTCTTCTTGCCCTAATTTTTGCTTTTTTCCAAAGCCTGCACCGAGACCCAAACCTTTTGGTCTCAATTCGACTTCAACAAGACCAAACGATCTCTTATTAAGCAATCCAATTCCTTCTTTCTCATTCCAACCCATACCTCTCAAAGCCGCTTTTCCAAACTGCTCCAAATCAATAGCTTCATAATTCGGCTCTTCAATCTTACTTAAATCATTTACTTCACTTTTTTCATCACTTTCATTTATCGGTATTTTTAGTTCTGTTTCTTTTTTTTCGTTTTTTCCTTTAGCACTCTTTAGCAATTCTTTTATTGCTTCAACGTCATCTGAATTTTGTTCAGAATTAAATTTTATTTCGATATCTTGTTGTTCTGATTCTTGTTTTGATTTTTTATGTTTTAAACTATCGATTAATGATTGATTCTTTTGACATGGTATAACTAATAATTTTTTTGGCTCGGTTTTAATTGTAGATTTGACTTTTTTATCTTGAATAGACGTAATCAATTCTGGCCTATCTTCATTTTGTTTCTCTTGTTCGTTTGTGAACAGTTTCGCTTGAACAAGAGTTGTTTTTTGTTTTGTTTTGGAAAATCCAAAAGAAAAACTCATTTTGAAATTTTAAAATCTTTTCTTTTATTAGTTATATTTATTAGTATATATAAATGTATTATGTAATAATGTGAAATTTAACAAAAAAAAATTGCAAATTTTTTTTTATTGAAGTTTTATTTGTCTGTTGTTGTTGTAGTTGTTGTTGAAATAGTAGTTACATAAAATGTCAGATTTTTGATAATAATTCAGGGACATTTAGAAACAAGTATCAATTATTTAGAATTTAAAATATGTTACTTATTTTCATTGGATATAAATATTTTAAAAATTCAATTTTAAGAAATAAATTAAGAAAATAAAATAAAATGAAAGATTGGATTTTTGTTTTTTGCTTTTGTATATTTTCATTAACTAAAATAAAATGTATAATCCAAAGCGGAAATTTGAATTTTGCATTAATAAAGCAGTCTTTGAGTAATTTACCAGGGCCAGTTAGATCTAGATTAAATTCTTCAAAACTTTTAGCAGAATTTAATGACTATCTATCAATAGAGGCAAGTGATTCTGAATATATGGGTTGTTTCCAAGAGGCAGCTAATATACTTATTAAAGACTTTAAAAACTTGACTTATAATAGTTCTTACATGTCAGCCGAGTTGTGTATCACTATATGCAAAAACATACCAGGTTCACTTTACGCTGGTTTACAATCTGGGTTTTTATTTTTCAATTATAAATAAAGAGTATTTTTCTTGTAAAATTATTTTATTCATAAGAAATTTGTGTTACTGTGGTAAAGATTATGGTATAAACAGCGACAAACTAAGTGATTACCTGTGTGATAATTTTTGTTCTGGTAATTTATTAGAAAGCTGTGGTTCCAATTTGAGAAATTCAGTTTATAAGATAAAAAGTAAACAAATTTTTAACACATTAAGCTTTTATTTGTTTGCCAAATAATTTTAATTAATTCTAAGTATTTTTATTATTAAATTTTATTAAGTAAAATATAAACTTAACAGAAAGTTAATAAATTGCTTTAAGCAATTAACTTGAAATTTAGACTTAAAAATTTAATAAAATATTATTAATAGAAGATGTTGTGTATCCGTTGGGAGCTGAGTATATAGGTTGTTTTAAAGATGATTCTAGAAATAGAGATTTAAAGATACAAAATCTAAACTCAAAAAATAATAGCTTACAAAATTGTTTATCTTTATGTCAGAAACTTAATTTAACTTATGCTGGTCTTCAAAATGGGTTATTTATTTAACATTAGAAACAAATGTATTTATATTTTATTGATATTTATTTTTACTACCTTAAAGCACATTTTGTTATTGTGATAACAAATTTGGAAGCTTTGGAAAAGATTTTGAAGCAAATTGTGACACAAAATGTAGTGGTAATAGTTCTCAAGTATGTGGTGGTGCTTTAAGAAATAGTGTTTATAGATGTAATTGTTTTAAAATTTAAATTTATTAAATTATAAATATTATTGAATATTAAATAAACCAAAGTGAGTAAATGCTTAAATAAACCATGTCCACAAGGAGCAATTTGTAAAAATTTACAAGACAATACTATTAAATGTGAATGTCCTTTAAAAACAACTTTAACTTCGGCATCAAAATGTTGCAAAACACTTTCTTGCTCGTATAAAAATATTCTATACTTTTTACTCAATTTAGTTTTTGATTAATTAATTCAATTAACAAGATGTTGGGGAGCTTCTCATTGTTTTAATTTTGATAATTCTGAATTTGATTTAGATTCAGATTGTAAATATGACATGGTATCAACAAACTGCTATCAAAATAAACTAGTAAAATTTATATATATATATATATATATATATATATATATATATATATATATATATTTAAGCTTGATAATATACTTGTTATTTTCTAAAATAATTTTCTCAACAGCCTTCTAATTTGGTACCTTTTACAGTCAGAAAAAAGTTAAATAAGGACTATAGAGCTTTTTACATAAACAATATTGAATCAATCGAAATTCAAATTTATCAAGACATTTATAAGCTTTACAAAGAATTGAAAACAGACAAGTTTTTATTTAGTATTAATAACATAATAAAAAATATACCATTTGGCTCAAACAATTCAGTTAAAATTAGTTTAATTCAACAAGATAATTACTTAAAATTTAGCACAGGTTTTGGTCTAAATATAAATTGGGATGGTAATTTTAAAATTGAAATAAGCATTTGTGATGATTATTCAAACTATGTTTGTGGCTTGTGTGGTAATGCAGATCGAAATAGTGCAAATGATTTTGTTGATAGACTCAATAAGTCTATTATTCTTAATTCTAATAATAATGCCAAGTATTTACCATGGACCAATCAATGGAAAACAAATTCATTTGATATGTGTGATAGGATAAATTTGACAACACCTGTTAAAACATCTTGCATTAATATTTTGTATTCTAACGACAATTATTGTGGTTTAATTGGAAGAAATGCTTATAGAATATGGAACGATACTATTTTATCGAGTTTAGAAAAAAATTTTGTCAAAAGTGTTTATGATGATTGTATAAACGATTTTTGTAATAACAAAAATAAAAACATTACTAATAATTTGAAATGTTCAAATTTAAACTTATACAATCATAAATATAACCAATATATGCAAAAATTTGCACAAATAACCAGTTGGAGAGGCCCTTCAGGATGCAGTAACTAAAATACTTTATAATAACCAAAGTCTTGTAATTGTCCTTAATTTTTATCATGTAACATACTCTACCAACATATTTTTTTTTCTTGTTATAATTTGTAACCTCCAAATAAGCAAATAGTGATGGGAAAAGACAAGATTTGAAAATAAAAATTAATTTTTTTAAATATTATATATTTTAAACTTTTTTAAAAACAAATAGATATAAAATGTGGGATAAATGAAGTATATGATAAGAGAACAGAATGCCCAAGAACGTGTTTGAATCCTGATGGTAAATATGATTGCGGAGAAATGTTTTCTTATGAAGGATGTCATTGTGCGCAAAATTTTGTGTTAGACAATAATGGTAATTGTGTAAATAAAAATACATGTGGTTGCGTATTGCCAGATAAGAGTCAAATGATTGAAAGAAATCAGTCTTTGATAAGTTCAGATTGTAAATATTCATATAAATGTGATTCAAAATCAAATTTGAGTATAGTTCAGCTTAAACCATGCAGTCAAAATGCTTATTGTGGTGTAGACTCTAATAAGCAATCGATATGTGAATGTAAAGTTGGTTATTACGGCAATGGATATAATTGTACTAAAGTTGAAAAAAGACTTTCACCAGACACAAAATGCACAAGTAAAAAGTCAACAATTTATTTAGAAAAAATTTAAAATATAAATTAATAAAATTTATTTTAGCTACTGAAAAATCTTGCACGGTGTTTGGAGACCCTCATTATAGAAGTTTTGATGGTTTTGAATTTACTATAGCTGATGATTGTAGTTATTTGTTAGCAAGTGATAACTGTTTGAAAAATCGAGTTTGTTTTTTTAAATTAAATTTTTTAAATGTTGTTTTAAAATTTTGTATTAAAATAAAAAAAAGACTAGTTCTTATCAAATTTTCGGTAGACAAGATTACAATAAAAGTAGAACAACTTATTTATCTTCTATATTAATTAAATACAAAAATAATGAATATCTAGTTGATAATTCAATAAAAGTAAAAGATAAATAAAAATTTTTTATTTTTAAAATTTATTTTGTTGTTTAAGTTAAACGATGAAGAAGTATTAAAAATACCTTATGAATCGACTGTGGATGATATTAGAATAACAAAAAACGAGTTTTTTTATATAATTGAAACAAGTTTGTTTAATATAAGATTCAATAATAGATCATATTTTAAATTTTCCAAATGTGGGCCAAGTTTATGTGGGATGTGTGGCATTCAAATTAATAATGAACCAATAAAACATATTAATAAAAAAGATATAAGCATGTATATTTTAAATGATCCATTTAAACCAAAATGCTTCTCAAATACTACATTTCCTATAGTATAAATTACCAAGCTTAAATAAAATATCTATTTAATTATTAGTTAATTTAATTTAAAATACTGGTTCTGGTTAATAATTAAAATTCTAAAAATCATTTATTATTAATTATTCATTTAATTTTTTTTAAATTATTTAGATAAATTCTTAAATTGAAAATTTAAATTTTATTTTATCTTAACTTTTATTTTATTTTTTTAGTTCTTTATCAAAATTTATTATTTTTCAATTTGAATAAAATATTAAATAAATTATTAAAATTTCAAATTTGCCATGTTACAATATTAAATTAGCTGATCCTAATTTCTTAATTTTAAAAATAGTTCAAAGTCTTATAATTAATTAATTAATTAAATATAATTAAATTTTTTCAGTTTTAAATAAAAGAAATTAATCAATTTTTTTTAAATATTTTGTTCAATAAAGTTAGTAAGTCTTATTTTAGTTTTTCTAATAGTAGAAATGGTTGAAACTTTGGCAAAATAGTTTCGATATACTTAGGTTTGACAGAGTCTCCAAATTAAGTTCAATAATCTTGATAAAACCTGAATCCTAAAAGCTGCTTAAAATTAAAAATAATTAAACAGAGAATTTTATTAAATTTTATATACCAAATTTATGTAATAATCTATTTTTATTAATATTTAAAATTTTTATTTTTTGTTTTGTTAATTAAAGTTAAAGTTCGGTATTATTATAATAATTATAATAATTTGCATCTAATGATAAATGGCCCATGTGTGGTGTTCTTAATTTAGAAAATAAATGAAATTTAATTAAATAAAAATATTGAATTTTAGTATATCTTACTTCTAACTGGATATTCATAAATAAAATAGTTTAATGTATAAGTAAAGAACATAAAATGAAAAATAAAAGCAGCATTGGCTTTTTTCGGTGCCAAATATTTGAATCTATATCTCCACATAGCACGACCTAAAGCGGATCTTATAGCTGTCAAAGAAAAGCTACGTCTACCGAGCCATTGTCCAAGTTCGCCTACTTTAACTTCACTCAATGGATCAGCTTTTTAATTAAAATATTTTATTTTATCAAGATACCAAGATTAAGATTCGATATTATATATTTACGTTTTCCATAATATCTGGCCGGGTTGTACGGTCCATGTACTCTTGGATTATATTCTTTTGGATATTCTAAAAATTTTTGAAATGGTTTAGTCAAATCTATCCATTTATCCAACATTTTTTTTTTAAATTAATTTATTAGAATAAAATCAAATTCTAAAATTGATTAAAAGCTTCTTATTATTTTTTATTTAATAATTAAGAAAAAATTATTTATATTTTCAAAATCAAAAAAAGCAATACATATAAAAACAAAAATAAAACTAACAATGATAGCGTCTATATATTAGAAAAATAATATACATTAACTTTTAAATTTTGAATGCGTATATTGAAAAAAGCGTGCAAATTTTATTTTGAACAAAATATATGTTAGCTTTAGTTTTTAAAAACAAAACGTTTTCAATTTGCAATTTTCATTTTAATTTTTTTTTTGTTTAAATCAAAATATAGAGTTTTTGTCTTGAGTAAAATTTTATAGAAAAAAATTAAGAATTTTTAAATTATAAAAGCTTAAAATGATTTTTTAATCAATATAAAGAAAAGACTAAAAGTTTCTTAGAATTTGTTTGATATTATAATATATTATTTATTCAAATTTCAAGTTATATTTAATTTCGAATTAAAAAACAAACAAATGAGGCAATTTTTTTCTCATATTCTAATAGAAATTAATGCGCTGATTCAGAAAATATGTAATGTTAAGGTTATTGAATACTTGTTTCAAGTTTTCAAAGATTAAATAAATTTTTCTTTGTTTTTGATTTTTTTTAATTAATTTGAAGCTATCAAAATTATATTTTGTTCTCACAAGGACTTTTTTAGCCTAAAATTAACCAATGAATTCAAATATTGCAATAAGTTTTTTGATTAGATTAATTTCTTCTCAAAATCTTCAAAAAACTGAAAAATTAAATATTTTCACTTAGAGACCTGATGTATGACTGTGACCGCGTTAGAACAAAAACTTTTTAAGGTGGTTCATTTTATGAATTTTTTAATCCTGAATAACATATTAAAAAATAAATGACTGCTGAACATGCTTTCTTTAATTTTGATTTAAAATAAAAACAAAAATTAAAAAAATAATTTTATAAATTATTTGAAAAAACAAATCAAAAACTTATGATATGATGTTAATTTTATGATAAATTAAATAATATTCTAGTACAAAGAGAAGATTTTTTTTAGTGAATTTAAGTATTTCAAATTTCAGAAATGTAACTTTCCTATTGTATTCTTTTTTTTTTAAATTTGAATTTATTTGTAAATTTTTAATGGATTATAATTCTAGTCGTAGCAAAAATAATTTGTTTTGTAGCTAAATTTTTTATTTTATTGACTAATTTATAAAAACATAAATTATTTTTATAAATTGATAAATTAATTTAATTAATATCTAATATTATTTATATAATACACAAATTATTTTATCACCTAACAAATATAATTAACACCTTTTGATTAATTCTAACCATGTTTTAACAATTTTTATAATTTTTATTAGAAAAAAGTTTGAATTCAGCAAATTTTCTATTAGTAATGATCAATTTTGGGCTTTTTTCTAGTGAAATTTTTTATATAATTCCAAAAAATATAGAAAAATTGTAGAGTTAATTACAATTGCTACGACTAGAATTATAATCCATTACAAAATTACTTAAGTCTAAATTGAAATATTTTCTAATTTTTAAAATAACTCCAATATAAAATATCGATTTTAAATATAGATTTTCGACGTCTTTTTGTTTGTTTTGCTCTCGTTTCAGAGTTTTCTACCCGAAAAAATTAGGTATTAGGTTAAGGTGGGTATATTTAATCATTAAACTCGCTTTTAGGTGCCAAATACTTCTAAGGAAACAAATGTTTTATGTAAAAGCTAATTAAGATAACCCAAAACAAACAAAAAGACGTCGAAAATCTATTTGCTGAATTCAAACTTTTTTCTAATAAAAATTATAAAAATTGTTATAACATGGTATCGATGGGAATATTTCAAATAGAAAAAAACTTGACTTCCACTTTTATTCTTAGAGTAGCAGGCAAGAGAATACGGCATTTTATTTTATGTACTAAAAAAATTATTTTTTATTTAGTTTTGAAATATTTTATGTATTTTTTTTATGTATTAACAATAAATAGATTAGCTACAAAAAAAATTATTTTTGCTACATACTAAATTATAAGCCATTTTTAATAAGAATGTATCAACAATAAATTAAATATTTGAATCTTATTACAATATTACAATATTTTTAATGATTATATCTGTTTTTCTTAATTTTTCAAACAAACAGTTTTTAGATTCATATATTCAATTAAGCAATTGTTTTTGTTTTAAGACATACGTCATTTATTTTAAAATTTTCAATTTTTAGTCTTAAAAATAATTGTTTATATTTTTTGGTTACATTTATGACGAATTTACATAATTTAAATTTATTTACTCGTAGTAAAGTGTCCGCTTAATGAAATTAATTAGGATTTAGCAAAAAATTTAATATTTGAGAAAAAACCGTTCACATAACAGGCCAGACCCAAAAAAGATGGGTCTGGCCTGTTATGTGAACGGTTGTTCACGTATTATGTGATCAGAAAAATTATATCATATTAGTGAACATAAATAAATTTTTATGGTCACATAAACTATGTTCACATAATAGGTGAACATTTTAAATATTAAAAAAAATAAAAAAGATTACAATAATTAAAAGAATTTATTTCGTGACCAGAAAAAAAAATCTGATCCAAAAATGTGATCCAATAAAAATTTAAGTGACCAGAAATTTTGTGAACCTGAATGAAAAAAAAATATAACATTTTTGAAATATGGCCTTTAATACCCCGTTGATTTTTACCACAAATAACACAAGGAACAGGATAAGAATGTTTACTTAATACATTCTCTATTACTTGATGTTTTTATTTTGATATTTCAGGTATTTCAGAAGCGATTTCTGATATTTTAGCTAGCTTTGATTTTTCTGTATCAATATTAATATTAATCAATGTTGTACTTAATTGTTCGACTTAGTTTTTTTAATATATACCGCATTCTTTTGCCTGCTACTCTTAGAAATAAAGTTGAAATTAACATATTTTCTATATGGAATTATTTCTAAAATATTAGAGTTCATTTCAATATGATTAAAATATAAAATTGAGCTTTTTTTCTAATTTTTATATTAACTCTTAAAAATTTAATTTTTTTAGGAATTAAATAAAAATTTTTGCTGGAAAAAAGTCAAAAATTAATCATTATTAATAGAAAATATGTAAAATTCGACTTTTTTCTATAAAAATTTAAAAAATTGTTATAGCATATTTTCGATTAGAAGTTTTCCAATAGAAAAACACTTGAATTCAACTTCTAAAACTAGCAGTATTTCTAAAAGAATAAGGTAATATTTTTTAAATAATTACAATAAGCTAACTTAACTTTTAAATTTAATTTAAAATTTTATAATTTAATCAAATTTACAAAAAATATTTTGGTGCACAAATAAATTTTTTTGTGAACAAAAAAAAATTTTAGTGATAATAACATTCAATTTTTATTTTTTAAAATGTTCACCTATTATGTGAACATAGTTTATGTGACCATAAAAATTTATTTATGTTCACTAATTTGAGATAAATTAATTGATCACATAATACGTGAACAACAGTTCACATAACAGGCCAGACCCAAGATGGGTCTGGCCTGGCCTCTTTTTTTCCAAATAAACTTAATATTTTTTATATAATAAAAAAATAAAATCTAATTTAAATAATATTAAAACAAGAGGTGAGACTAATTAGATAAACTTTTATATTTCAATTTTTTGTTGGTTGTATATTCTTTATTTTAAAATAATTATATCTTTGATTTGATTGAAATTTAAAATTAAGTTTTTAAGAAATTGTTAAAAGTATTAGTATATATTATTATCAATGCAAAATAATCTAATATTACTTATTCCATAATCATCATAATCATTAGCATAATAATTTATATCGTATCCTGAATACCAATCAACTTGAGATTGAAAACCAAAAGCATATTGCCCGTTATCACAATAATTATAATCCGATTGCCACAATCCGTAATTATAATAACCTGCATAACCATTATAGTAACCAATTTTTTCCCCACCTTCACATAGTAATTCAATAGCTACTGTTGCAGCTATATCTTCTTGCCTAAAAAACCATTTATAATTATTTTCACCTCTATGTCCTCTTATTTTAAACCCAACAACTCTCTTTTGGTTAGAACAATATAATTTATTTGTCCAAATACCTGCTGGATAGTAACTACTTGAAATTTCTGCGCCGTTGCTACAGATAAAATTCAATTGAGTAATTCCTATGTCATCAAAACCATAATCAAATTGATACTTCGCTTGAAAACCTATTATAAAAGTATTTTGTGGGCAATACACACCAGAATTCCAAGATCCCAGGTCACCATACAATCCTCCAAAATATTCGGTAGTTGCAATCGTTGTTTTTGGTTTATTTACACATTGTGATTGCAATAAATCAAACTTATCAAATATTAGAATCAAAGCTTTAAATTATTAATTTATTAATTTTGTAAAAACTTTTAAAATAAAAACTATTACCAAAGCTAAATAACTGAAATAATGTATTCATTTTGCTTAATTAAAAATCAAGTTAAAAAATAAAAAAATTTAAAGATGTATTTATACATAAATTTTACAATTTTACATTAAAATATCAGCATCAATTATTTTAAATATAATTTTTGACTAATTATTAAATATGATGTTTCTCTAAAGTATAATAAATATTTTTATTTTTTTTTGATAACAATTATTTTAAGTTTTGGATGATTGGGCAATTAACTAATAATAATATTTGCAAATCATTTTGAATTTTGAATATTTCAGAAAGCAATTTTAAATAATTTTGACAGTTCATTTTTTTAAAGATGTTTTAAGCAATTCATATAAAATTATAATAATATTCTTTCAATTAAATGCATCCAATGTAAAAATCTCAGTTCAGATCTCTTTGAGAAAAACTGAAAAAATATTATCAAGGGATTCTCATTGAAATTTCATTCGGAATATAAGTAATGGCTTAAATTTTTTTATCCTGACAAAAATAAATTAAAGCTTGATAAATATAAATAAATTTTGTGACTAAATTAAAATTAAAGCAAAGACTGAAAATAAATTACTATAATGACAAGACCTTGTATTTTCGGAATTTATGAATTCCATGGCCTCGTTTTTAGATTCAAATACTTGTTCCATATCCCAAGTAGTTTTCCTTTTATTTTTTTTTATGATTATGCTTTTATTCGTTGGAATTTCTTCTTCATCTGAAGAATATTGAGCTATAGTATTAGATGCCATAAAGTAGTTTTAATAAGTATTTTATTATAAAATAATGTTCAAGTAGAGCAATATATTTAAATATTGTCCATTTCAGTTGGTTTTGCAATTTAATTGGCATTTAATAATTTAGAAAAGTGACTATCAAAGTATAAGAAATCAAAGTATTTTTGTTTTTAATTACTTTTGTTTTACCTTCAATAAATAATTAATTAATTACTGTCAATTATATTTAATTAACTCATTAAATTAATTTATCTTCTATCAATCATTTATTTTTTACTGTTTCTCAAAAATAAGTACTGAAAATTCATATTATGTACTACTTGATTTTATTTAATACTGCCAAAAATTATTAGTTACAATTTCTAACTGGTAATTAAATTTTTTAATGCAATTTTATTAATAATACTGCCAAGTTTAATTTTTTTTACTGCTAAATTAATTTTTTCTACTGCTCGTTTAAATAGTTGCGTTTGTTAAAAGAAAAAAAAAGGTTGTTAAGACTAATTAAAATAAAAAAATTTACTAATAAAATTTTAAAAAAATAGCTTAATTAATAAAAAAGTGATTAAACAATTATTTTTTCAACCTTTTTGATCTTTTCTCTTCTACTTCCATCAGGAACATTTGTTTAAGGTGGACGGCCACGTTTTCTTGGTGCAGTTGCAACTGATTGGGTTATAAACTGTTGAGTTGATTCTTAACAATTTTTAATAACCTGCTGCTGAATTTCTTCTTCTGAATTGATTTCTGCTGATTCAACTCCTGTCTCTGATTGATAAAACAGAGCCGGTTTAGTTTTGCATGGTCCAACTTTTTTTTCTTTTTTGGCGGATTGGAATATTTTTAGCATTTTCAGGAATTAAAAGAAGTTTGTATCTATAAGCTAATCCAATTATATGATGGCATATATAATTCTCATCAACTCAACTCTCATCTCAAAAATCGATGGAAAACCATCTTGGAAAACATCCGATAATGACTCAGCGCCGTCAGCATCAACAACATTGGGTTTTTAATCGTAATCTAAGTATTTTTTTGCTGCCGTTATTCAACATTTAAACGCAAATTCAAAATCATCACCTTTTTCGTTGTAACAAACCGAGAGACAGAATGGATGGAAATGTTTTGCATATCTGTTGCCACAATTAAAATTAAAGGAAAATCTTGATAAATTAATTTATATGTTGCATTGACACAAATATGTTTTTTTTCAATTTTCCAAAAGTCTTCTTGTTATCCTCAAATTCTAATTTATTTAACATTCTATCTTTATTTACGCTACAATTAAGAAAAGCATTTTCGATTTCTTCGTTTTATTTTTTTTTTAATTTAATTTTGTTAAAGACGCTGCTTTTTTTTCTTAGGTAGATATACATGTATTTAAAAATTTATTATTTTTTAGCAGCGCCTTTAACGTTCTTTTAATTTAAATTATTAAGATGATTAAAAATCAAAACAAAAAATTAAAATAAAAATATAAATTTTTATTTATAAATATAATGTAAGATTTTTCATTTATCTTTATCACCATTTTGACCAAAACTGGGAATGCATGAACAAAACCTTTGGCAAAAATATTAATTATTTCTTTATTTAGGTCATTGTTACTTAAAAAAAATAGTTTATTTATAATAAAAATCAATATATTATACTATCTTTTTTAACAAAAAATAACTCCAAGATTTGAAAACATTTCGCCTCGATTTAATATGGATGGGCTATTAAATTCTGGAGCGTCTTGGCTTCTGTATTATATGATACAATCTTTTTTTTTATATGAAACGATTTTTTGAATCTTTTCAATAGGTAAGTTCTCCATCGTTGAATTTTGGATGTTAAATGTATTTGAACGAAAAGATTTTTCTTCAGAAGTTTTTGAATTACTTGATATATCGCTTTAGATTTAGATAGTCTTTATATCAAGTATTAAATAACTTAATTTTGTATATATATTGATATTCGTATTATAAGTCGTTGGATCAGGTCTGACGATTAATCATGAAGTATTGGTAACGTTAATTTATACTCTGTTCACATTGGATGCATTTAATTGAAAGAATATTATTATAATTTTATATGAATTGCTTAAAACATCTTTAAAAAAATGAACTGTCAAAATTATTTAAAATTGCTTTCTGAAATATTCAAAATTCAAAATGATTTGCAAATATTATTATTAGTTAATTGCCCAATCATCCAAAACTTAAAATAATTGTTATCAAAAAAAAATAAAAATATTTATTATACTTTAGAGAAACATCATATTTAATAATTAGTCAAAAATTATATTTAAAATAATTGATGCTGATATTTTAATGTAAAATTGTAAAATTTATGTATAAATACATCTTTAAATTTTTTTATTTTTTAACTTGATTTTTAATTAAGCAAAATGAATACATTATTTCAGTTATTTAGCTTTGGTAATAGTTTTTATTTTAAAAGTTTTTACAAAATTAATAAATTAATAATTTAAAGCTTTGATTCTAATATTTGATAAGTTTGATTTAACGCAATCAGGATGTATTATTTCCAAACCAACAACAACTCTTTTAACTACCGAAAATTTTTCAGGATTGTATGGAAACTATGGAAATTATGATGCTCCTCAGTATTGTCCAAAAAACTCTTATGTTGTCGGTATACAATTTAGGTCTCAATTTGATGCATTTAGTGATGACATGGGACTAACTGGATTAAATTTTATATGTAGTAACGGCGTAAATCTTGTCAGTAAAGATTATGGTGCTGGTTATTGGACTGATAAAATTTATTGCCCTAATGGAAAGAGACTCGTTGGCTTTAAAATAAGAGGTCATAAAGGGGAGGATAATTGGAAACCGTTTTATCAAAGGTACGATGAAGCTGCACTTGTAGGGCTTGATGTTGTTTGTGAAGATGGGTATAGAATCGGTTTTTATTATGATAGTAATTTTTGTTGGTTTAATTTTGGAACTTGGGAAGACAATTATCATTATTGTCCAAGAGGACAATATATTTATGGTTTTAGCGCACAAGTTGATACTTTTGGAGGATTTCATATACAGTATTCTCTTCTTAATGATTGGGATGATGTAGGAATAAATAATCTTAGAGTATATTGCATTGATTTTAATATATAATACTTTTAAATATTTCTTAAATAACTTGAATTTAAATTTTAATTAAATCAAATCTTTATTTTTTTTAAATAAAAAGTTTTATAAAAAAAAAACATAAAAATACAAGATATAAAACATACAAGGTTTAGGTATGTATTCTAACTCCTTGGTTCAATCTTTCTTAAATCAGACAAAAGTAATTATTTTATCAGTAAATCTTAGAACTGGGTCGAGTCATTTAAATCGATCTCAATTTCAATACTTAAGACCCAATAAATTTGGTCAAAATTCTCTCCAGACTTTACAGTTTTTTGGGTACTATTTAAATGTTTTTAAACGTCTTGAAGATTTTCATTTCTAAAATCTAATTAAATTGGGCTTATATATTTTAATTAACTAACTAAAAATGTGGTTGAGTTGTAGAGCTTTGAATATCAATATCTTTAGCTCTTGGATTATCTAAATTCAATTCAATTGAATTACCTCTACATTGTCATTCAAAATTTCATCATTATCAGATATAACAAAAACTTCTTGAAAACGAGGTATGTCGGACTGAAAAAAAGGGAAGGTTTTCTATTTGATAGACGACTTCTTGATCTTTTGGTATTATTTTTGCAGCATTAGGAATTATCAATTATACATAACGATAAGCCTAGATCATAAAATATATAATTCTTAAAGAATGATTTACAATTACATTAGCTTTTGATCAAATTATCTCGATATAAATAAATTTGAGATATTAACTACATTTTAAAAAACCATCAAATGTTAACCAACTTAAAGAATTTTTCTTTTCCATATAACTAATGACTTCTTCTTTTCAATCAATTTCAATAAAAATCATCAGTAAAAGATATAACATTGGTTTTAAACGATTGAAGAGGATTTTAATCTTTTGACCATACAGCTAATTTATGTTAGTAACATATCATGTCTTGGAATATTTAAAAAATCATTTAAAAAAATTTCATCTTTAATGACACGATTCCATGCCTAATTTGCTTTTTTAGTTTATGGTTGATGTATACCAGAAGCAAAAATTTCGAACCAGTCTTTATAGTCTCGAAGCAATTGATCTTCCTATTTTGAAGTTCAAAATTTTACGAATTATTTTATTTGATTTAATTTGCAGTTTGCTCTCATCTAATTTTTTTCCATCCCCTGATATATGGTTGTCGTTAACTTCATGTTGCTCATCTCATCTTCATAGTCACTATCATCATCTGAGTTCTCTACTTGAAGAGTTTGTTTTAATCTACGAGCCTGATTACATTGAGCTTCATCGTGATATTTTCCGTTGAATTTTGTAAAGATTAGTCCATTTATTTGACAATTTTTTGCTGGATGATCAACATTTTTTCAATTTCGGCAACGATCTCCCAATCAGTTGTTCCGAATTTGTTAATTTTACAGTTTTTCGTATTTAAATATTTTTTTGCTTTGGAACTTAACTCATTTCTAAAAAGAAAATAACCAAGAATGAAATTTAATAGAACACAACTTGAATATTCAAAAAAAATATTAGATGCGCTTGCAAAATAAAAATTCTGCAATTTTCAATTATATTTATTGATTTCTTTATTTTAACGAATTTATTGCCTCTAATCTATCATAATTTAATTCTGGATCAACTAAATAGTTCGATGACTTAAAACAATCATTAATCGTTTTAAGCGTTGTTATTATGATCAAATTTAAAATATCTACAAAAAACGGTATACAATAAGCTTTTATTTTGTTTATAGTTTTTTATCATTATGTATTTTTATTATCGAAAGTAAAATTTAAATTTTTTTTAGAAGTTTAAGTCATTTGTTGTACTAGTAATATGTTTATCAAATTTTTTGGATTATGACCATCGAAAATTCCAAACAAATTTTTCGAAGCTTTGATTTTAAGTAAAAAAATGAGCCATCAAACTGATGTAAGATAATGAACTATATTCCAACAAACAGTCATAATTAAATAATTAAAATATTTTCAAGGATTTTTAAAATTTTTCTCTTTTCTCTAAATATTAATCATTATATCTGCTATTTTTTTTGGTTAAATAAATGCTATTGAAATGGTTAAATAAATGCTATTGAATTCACTTGTCTTAAGCTCACGTTTAGATCGAACGGGTTAAATTTTTTTTACTTTTTTGTCCTGCTACAATCAATCTGAGACAGTCTGCACCTTGAACTTTTTTGCAGTTGAAATATTGTTTTCTGCCGATTTGAATTTCGATTGTTCTGAATGCTGTCCATTTGAATTTTTTAACTCTAAGCATAGTCTAATGCGGAGTCGATGTTTTCAAAAGTTATGGCTTTATCATAATCTTTTGCTTCGAAAGAGATCGTTTGCTGCTCCATTTCTTCAATGTCGCTTAAGGTATCATCGCTCCTGACATTTGAGAGATTCCAGAAACTCGTCGTCTAAAAGAATTTGATTTTCTTGAGAATCTTGTTTTAGAATCTCATTTAGATCTCTAATTTCATAACATTTTTGTTTAAATTATTGTTTAATTTCATTAATTGAAGCTATATTAAAGTTAGTTTTATATTTAAGAGCCATTGTATCTATATAATTAAAATATTCTAAAGCAACATTGCCATTATTGAAATTAATATTTCTATTTAGATTTACATTTAGATTGTTATCAATCTTATTTATTAATGATAAATTTGTTTCATTTTCTGCCCTAGACTTTATTTTGTGTTTACTATTTTCAAATAAAAAGTTATGAATTTTAAATAATTCTAATCTAAAAATTCTTTTTTTAATTTTTATATTCATTCTTATATTTTGCTATATGTTAAAGCAAAGACTAAAAAACAACCAATAAGTAAATATATCTGAAATTTTTAATATTAAAATACATGTAATAGATTGAAAAATAAAACTTTGAAATAATTTAAAACATAAAAAAAACAAAAATATTGATTAAAACTTTTGAAAAAATGGCAATTCAAGTAAGAAATTTGATTATAAACAAAAATATTTTGAAATTATTGTCAAAAAATACAATTAGAAATTATACAACATTAAATTTAAAAGCAATACCAATATTAAATTATTCTAAAATGAGAAATTTATTTTCATATAATCAAAGTATAAAAACTGGAACCAAAAATTTGACAACTAACTCGACAAATCCTAATTTAAACGCAAATACATCAAGTATTGATAAAAACGAAATGGAACATTTTAAAGTGCTATCTCATTCGTGGTGGATTGAAAATGGTGAATTTGAAGGTCTACATCAAATGAACAAGCTTCGAGTGCCTTTTATAAGAGACACAATGATTAATTACCGTAATTTATTACCACAAGTAGATAAAGAAGCTCTTCTTTCTTATATTAATGAGAAAGAAGAAAAAAAAATGTATACAGAAGAGGAACTTAACCGTGAACCACTATTAGGTCTAAATATTCTTGATATTGGTTGTGGTGGAGGCATTCTATCTGAACCATTGGCTCGTTTAGGTGCTCAGATAACAGCTATTGATGCCTGTAAAGAAAATATCATATGTGCTCAATTACGTGTTGAGTCCCAAATGCAAAAATTAGCCGGACTTGAAAGTTCTAAGCTTTATGATCGATTAAGGTATATTAATTGCACTGTGGAGGATTTGGCTGTTGTGGAAGATAATTTTAATTATTTTGATGCAATTGTTTGTTCAGAAGTAGTTGAGCATGTCAACAATGTGGAAGAATTTGTTTCGAATTCTATTAAATTGTTGAAAAATAATGGTTTTGCATTTTATACAACTATAAATAGAACTACTCAGTCTTATTTATTAGCCATCTTGGCTGCTGAATATGTTCTAAATTTAGTACCAAGAGGAACTCATACATGGGACAAATTTGTAAAACCAGATGAATTAAGAAATATATTACAGAAAAGTTTTTAAAATTTCATTTTATAATTATTTTTTTTTATGATTTTTATTAACTTTTTTTAAAGATCATGCTTCAGTGAAATTTGAAATGGGAATGAGCTATAATCCTTTGACCAAAAATTGGTGCTGGTCACAAAATAATTCAATAAATTATGCCATGTATGCTCAAAAACTTAAACTAAATTAAAATTTTATTCATTTTAAAACCTGTAAAGTATTTTTCAAATTTCAAAATAAAATCATTCAACGTTTAATTTCTTTTTTTCTAGTGTATATTAAATCTTTATGAAAAGTGATAAACCTTAAAAAAAATAATTTTAATTTGTTTCGAGATTTTAAATTAACTATAAAATTATATAATATTGATATATTTAGCAATCAATTTAGATTATATTCAGTTAAAATCACATTAGAAGCAAAAACTCGATCATATATAGATTATAATAAGCCATTATGATAAGTCGAAGCTAAATCGCTCTGTTTATATTGACTTTTTTCAATATAATTAATATTCCTAATTACATTTCTTAATTTTTGACTGTCTGCCCTTTAGCTTCTTCTTGAATTTTTATATAAATATAGAAATTAGTATAATTAATTACATCACAATAATGATACCAATTAATTATTTCTAGAACTTTCTTAGCTTGGTGAAAAACTATTTAATTCATTAAATGCGAACCCAGTTTTGTTAGTTAAACCATTTGATATAAAAATATGCAATTTATCATCCAAATTATTATTTCCAAAATTGCAGAATTACCGAAATATTAAATAGTAATTTAAAAATTTTTTTTTCAATTTTTTTTCTTATTTAATTTAATTTAATAGAAACAAAAATTTGAACACTTGAACAAGAGAAAAGAAATTTAAAATTAAAATTAAATAAAAAATAAAATAATTTATTAATTTTTTTCTAATTAAATAATTTAGGTTTTCCAAAAGCTTCAATAACTTCTTCTTCTCTTTCTTTGAGCCATAGAATGTTTGTCGAGACTTTTTCCATTGATTTAAATTTTGCCTCAGTTGTTGAACCACTTGGTGTAGAAATTATAAAATCAACCAACTGTTAAAAACACCAAAATAATATAATTTTAAATTTGTTAAAATATTATAAATAAGAATCTTTCTTAATTTTGTGACTAATTATTAAATCTTAATTTAAACTACTAAGATAGAAAATTAAGGGATTAAAATATTTGTTGCAAAATTAATTATTAATTCTTAATCTTAATTCTTCATAGAATATCATATGTTCCTGAAATAGTTAATATTTAAAAGTGTTGTAATTGTTTAATATTTTATAGAGAAACTTAACATTATATTTTATATTTTAAAATTGTATTAAGATTTTAAATTACCTCATACAACAAAGAATTAGTTTCAAAAGTATATGTCAAGTCAATTAATATTTGACCAAGTCTGACATCATCTAAGCCATATTCATTCAACAAATCAGTATATTTTTCCCTCAAATAGTTCCATGCCAATTCTCTACCTATATTATTTTTTGCCAATAATTTAAATTTATCAAAAAAATTAACTACATCATCATCTAAATCAAGTAAGTATTTTTGAATAAACCATGGTAAACGAGTATAAGATAAACTTTCTATTAATAGGATTTTTTCTCTTAAATCTAACAAATTTCGACTTTCAAAATACAACAATTCCCATTCATCCACTAAATAAGTATTTTGTATATGGTAATTATAAACTGTTTGTTTTAAATATCCTGCAATTGTTTTATTTAATGATTCATCTAATAAATATATTTTATTTTCATTCCAGATTGATGTAGCATTATTTAAGCAATAGAAATCTTGTAATTTACAGGCCAAATCTAAAACAGTTTCTTTAAGCATGCTAATTTTTTATTTTAAATATAATTAATTTGTAGCTTAGGATTATTAACAAATGTTGCAAAATAAATGCGGTCTATAGAAGTAAAATTCATTTTCAAAAACGCAATTATTTTTGCAACATTTCAATATTTATAGAATCAAAATTATTATTTAAAATTACACTTCTAAATGATTGTCTCCAGTAGAATTCCACAAGTTTTTTTTAAGCTCAATATTTCTTAATAAATAATCAAAATAGGATGAAACTTGGTAAAATGATTTTTTGTATTCTAATAAAGAAACAATTTCACTCAAATGATAGTTTAAAGTTTTCCAAGTTAAATAATCCTCCTCGTTGATCATATAAGTTAGAACATCTGTTAAAAGATCATAAGATAATCGCTGATTGAAAGAATTTACAAACAAATTATGAATTAAATTGGATCTATCAGAAGAATCTAAAATAGTATGATTAGTTTTAAGAACATTTTCCAATAATTTCCAATTATTATAATCATAGTTCGAATCAAAATAGCCCAAAAATTTCAAATTACAATAAAACCATTCAATATTTTCTGATTCATTTTCTAAAATTCCTTCAACTTTTTATGGTTTTTTTTGAATATTTAATTAATAAAAAATTTAACTAATTATATGATTTTAATAATTACATTTTTTTGTTTCTATATCAAAGCTTTGTTCAAACAAATTTGTTCCATTTGAAAATAAACAAGTAAGTGGTATAAACCAAGTCCAACTTTGCACAAATAAATATTAAATTATTTGTATTATTTTATTATCTTTTAGATTAATTAATTTAAAACTTAATTCAATTTTAGCACTTATTCTACTGTTTAAAATAGTCAAACATACACATCAAAACTATTTATTTACTCATAATTTCTATAACTTTTACTTAAACTATATCTTTAAATAAAATGTTTGGGCATTTATAGAGGCTTCTAGCATATATTAATTATATTTTTTACAGCTTTCCTTTTGAAAATTCTCTATTCTCTAATTTAGCACTGATTGTCTAGATATATATATAATTTTTAAAGTTACTTATAAGGCGATGGATATAAAACATCACCAGCAAACAAAGAATTTTCATTGTTAATAGACCTAGTTTGTTCTACATTTAAATAGTATCTATTATTATTAGACTTGTCTAAACGCATAAATAACACTGGATAATTTGATTGCTTAAACCATCTATTTGCAAATTCTTCTGCATTCCAATTTCTCTTTAAAATAAAAGGAAAATTATTTTATAAACTAAAAAAAGCTTATTTAAAATTAGTAAAATTCACAATTTTTCCTAATTGAGAAAAAAATAAACTTGCTTCTCCAGTACCACCACCATTTGCTTCTAGATAGGATATAATTGCTTCTAAAAATTTTTCTTTACCTTTTTCTTGTTCCATCATTCTTAAAACAGCTGCTGCTTTGGAACTTTCAACAATATCAAAATATTGTTCTATTTCATAAGGATTTTTTATATCCTTATAAACAGGATGAGAAGAAGGATATGCTTTAATAAAAAATTAGAAATATTTTAAAGCTTATTTTTAATTAAGTTTTATAACCATCTTGGACTAAAACTTGAATCAATTCTTCTGTTATGAATTGTTCATACTTTAGAAAATTACAATTAAGTATTATTAAATTTTTAAAAGAAAAAATTTCTAACTATGTTCCATTCAGGAAACACATTTTCTATCACTCGATATTTGAAATAATCTCCTTTTTAATAAATTTTTTTTTTAGGAAAATTCTTGTTTTATTGTTGTAAAATTGATTGCGTTTTTTAATAAATAAATACATATATAAAAGCGTATTTTATTTATTTTACAACAAAAAAATATAATCGAAAAAAAAAGAGTTTTTGATTACCCATGGCTTCTTGTAGCCAAAGTTCATTCCACCATCTAAAGGTTACATAATTTCCAAACCACTTTCAAATAGAAAATATTCAAAAAAGCAATAATATTAATTAAAAAAATAGTTTTTATTTCCATACAAATTCTGAAAATTGTTTAGCAATCAAAAGAGCTATTTTTTGAATTTCTGATTCACTGACAGTACCAGGTTTGAATAAGATTTTGCTTTCTTTAAAAATTGGTAAACCATAATGAGGAACAGCATCCAAAGGATAAGAAGGCGAAGCGAATATGTCTATTTTATTTGGCGCAGCATCAATAACATCACAAAATAAATCTAAAATTGAATCTAAAATTTTAGCAGCAATTTCTAATGGTTCATCAACATAGCCCATATCAACAAGTTCACTTCGAGCCCAAATATTCAAGTCAATCTTAGAGTTAACTCTTTTTGTTTTGAATTTAAAATCTTGTTTATTAAAAACTACTAAGCCTAACAAATAGCTCGGAATTCTTGGTGTTGCTTTGAATATGGTTCTATTTAAGCTTTCTTCTTCAATTGGAGTATTAAATAATACTCGAGTATCATTCGAATAGTGAATAGTCAATTTAAAACTAGACTTTAAATTTGGCTCATCAAAGCAAGGGCTTTAAAAATACAAAATTTATTTATTTCAACTAAACAAACTTCTAAAAGAAAAAATAACATACAAAACTTTTCGAGCATCTAAAGGCTCAAATTTGCTTATGATGGCAGTTTTTTTCTCTGAACCAAATTCGAATTTGAACAAGCCACTTTCATACTTGTCATATGAAGAATTAAAATAAAATTTTAGAGTTGAAAAATTGGATCGAATTGTGTCTCTAGTTTTGAATATATAAAAATCATTTTTAGGAAATTCACCGTCACAACTAATTTGAATTTGTTCACCTGTCGAATCAATAATTTGTTCTATCTTCACATGGTTTAATTTTCTGTGGATTATAAACAAATCAGTAGGTTCTGTAAGGGTTATATTTATGACTGAGTAACCAGTGTAATAGTTTGGATTATCTAACAAGTTTAAGTTGATTTCGTAGCTTTGAGGAATGAGATTAGAAGGAATTCGAAAATATTCCCATTGAGGCGTAGGACCAATTTGATCCGAGCCAATCTCGGGGCATTTTCCAAAACTTTCCGATTTTATATCTCGTTTAGCAAGTTTAATATTATTTATTTTACACTCTGGCTTATTAACCAAAGCAGGCAATATACCAACTAATAAACAAGACACTATAACTCCAATAGCATATAAAATTATTACATAAACTTTAACAGTTATAATTTTACTCATTTTTTTTTTGAAAAATAGAAAAAAAATTAAATAAATTTGTTTTTTATTTTTATTTTTAAGTTATAAAATTTAGTTATAAAATTTGATAAAACAAGGTTTAGGTTTATTACTTTAATTTTAACTTGACTTGATAAACAAAACTCTTTATTAACAAGAAATAATAATTAAAAACTCAAAACTTTAAATAATGCATTTTTGTTGAAGTTTATCTTTCTAATAAAATTTATTTTCTTATTTATATATTAATAAATATCTATATATAATCTAATTAATATATTAATAAATTTTTATGGAACTTGATTTACAAGTAGCTAACACCAATAAAATAAAACTGAATTTTTTCAAATATAATAAGTTTAAATTTCCTTGTTTATCAGCCAAACTTAGACCCAAAATAGCTTTTTAATTAGTGTTTCTATCAGAATGAAAGACCTATTTTAGTTTTTTTTCTAGAGACAGTCTGGTTGGATATAATGGAAACTTTTCATTTTTTGGTCAGGAAATTATTTAGAGTTATTTTTAAATAAGGAAAAGAATCTCAACAAATCTTTTTTAATAAATCTGTAGTTTTGACATGGTTTTGATTTATTAATTTAGATTATTTTATCTAAAAGTAAAATAGAATAAAGAGTTTAATTTATTTAAAATTTTATTAGAAAAAAAAATATTTAAACAAAAATTTCATTAAAATTGACTAAGAAAAAGATCCATATTCTATTTTCTATCTGTATTGGCTTTAGTTAATTGAATGTATTGTTCGTTTGTGTTGGAAAAACGAGAAGATGATTTTGGAAACTGGCTGATAAATTGTGTATTACTATTTTGAATAGGTGGTAAAAAGTTTTGTTGTTGTGGTGCTTTAACAACCACTCGAACAACTCTTGGTTCGGTACCAGGATTAGTTACATTTTTATTAATCACTATTCTATAAGTTCTTTCTCCAGATTTGAGAGGATTTTTGGCCAAATCTTGTTGTATGATTCGATCCACTTCGGGTGGTATTTCAACCTTAGCCGGGTTCGGATTAGTATAAATTACATGCGGACTCTGGTTTCTTATATCTTGTTCCTGATAATACATATCCATTTGACTCTCTGGTTCAAAGTATTCCGGCTCTGTTTGAGAAAATTTGTCCGATGAAGGTTTCTGCTGATGTTGGTATTCAAAAGGGTTAGCTCCAGTCTTACTAAAATACAGACTATAACCCATATGATTTATCTGAGTAATCAAACTCGGGTCTATATTCTTAGCTACTCGATCGTTTTCTGAATCAATCAATTTTTGAATTATTTCTCTTAATCTTTGATCTTGAATATTCGAAATTTGTGGATGAGGTTCTTCTTCAACACGAACTATTATTGGCTGTGGCTGTTGTTGTTGTTGCGATTGAGACTGGCTCTGTTTTTGTTTTGAATTGTTTGACAAATTTGGAACACTACGTCTTTTTTGAGACGGTGATTTGGTAAAATTTGAAGTGGTAGAATAATTGTTTCGGTCATGTCCGCTCGAAGTCGGCATTTTAATATTTAAATTATGAAATTCTTTTATTTTATTATTTTATTATAATTATTGTGTAAATTTAAAGGTTTAAAATTAAGTTTCTTATTCTTATAAAGTTTTTATAAGAAATTTTATTAAAAAAAAAAAATTTAATCAAGGTAAGCTTTATTGTCAAGATTCTTTTTAATAAGTAAATAAATAAATTTAATGCAATTAGAAACATAAAATAAATTTTATTTTGTTCAAATAAACGGCTTCAATTTATTTAATTATCAATTTAATTTCATTCTAAGATAAAACAAATCCCAATTAAAAAAAATTATTGTGATTCGACATAAATATTATGTCATTTTAGAATTTTAGAAAATGTTTTTAATTGAGTAGGAGTTGGAATAAATAAGTTTGCTTATAAGCTAGAGTTAAAGAAACAAAATTATATAAAATTTAAGTAGCTTTATTTTTTCTAAAGAGTTTAATTGAGTCTTTTAATTGTCATGATAACTAAATAGAAGTTTTTGAGACACAATAAACAAAAAATCAAAACCAAGGTTGGTTTTACATGATTTTCAAAGTGTTTTTCTTATTTTTACTTATTTTTACGTACTTATTGTTAAAAGTAAGAAAATATTTGAATATTTAAGTTCAATTTAAGTTAAATAGACCAGAGCTTCATTTTGAAAAAACTGAATTTTTTTATGCATTGGTAATAAACAACATGGTAAACAAATTTTATACAATATTTAATTTATATATTGTTATAGGCAAGAACTAAATTTGATTAGTTGTCAACATAACTCTTTTTTATATCTAAGTTATAATTTAAAACTTATATTTTAAACTTAAATTGGTGACTTGGAGATGAATATAAATTAGAAATAGTATTTAAAAGGCTTGATTTTTGAACACAATTACTAATATTTCGTAAGATTTTAGAAACTTCAATTGAAATAAATAAAAATTCAGACTTTGGAACCAGAATATTTATTTGATAAGTATTGAGTAAAGGAGAACAAATCACCCAACAACTATATTTTATTTAAAAGCTTTGAATTTTGTTGAAAAATTAAATGCGGCGCTTATGATACAACTATCTGCTAAAATCCGCAATTAATTTAACAACATCAAAAAATTTATTTTCTAAAATTATTAGAGATTATCTTTGCTGCAAATAATTTTATTAAGCAAACACATAGAACTAGACATGCAAGATACTAAACACATATTCATTTATAAATTCAATTTTCTCTTAATTTAAAACATATTTGAATATTCTTCATACATTTCTTGAATGTCCAGACTTCTGTTGTAAATTTTAAATTCATCTATATAAGCGCAAGCATTTAGATCTTGAATCCAATTACTTTTACCAATAAAATTCGAATCATTGTGGTTATTGTAAAAATTGTATTCTATATAATTAGAGCTCAATACACCATTAAGGAAAATAGTTAAATTTCTATCATTTAAACTAGCTAATAGAAAAGACCATTCATTTAATTTTATCTGATTTGAAGCTTTAATTGCACTTACAAAATTGTTTGATATTTTCGATACTACTAGAAAAGGCTTTGTTTCATTATATTCGGTAGAGAATGACAAAAAGCTTTTTAAAGTATCATTTGCAGCAAAGTCAAAGAGTCTTGAAAACTTCACATTTCTTTTAAGCATTATCCAAGCCGAAATAGTAAAATTTGGGCTTAAATAAAATTTATCAGAAGGTAATGTGTAATAACCATAATTTAAGTAAATTGCAGAGTTGTTGCTTCCAAATCTATCTTCTGCAAAACTTGTATTAACCGAAACAAATAAGTTTATTTTAGTTATCAAGTCTTGTGCAACTGAATTTTCAACTGCCAAGTAATTGACAAGACCATTTAAACTTTCAAAAGCATTTTTGATTTAAATTTTTTATCTTTTTAAATTAATGAAAAATTTATATACTTTAAAACATAATTTTTAATAAATAAAATAGATTCATTTGCAGACTGAATTGAATTTATTGCTTGATTCGAATAGAATTTGCAATTTTTGAATTTAATTGATAAAAATTTACAATTCGCATTAGTTAAACATTTGTTCAAACAGTTTAATTTATTACTTGTTTCCAACTCAAATAGTAAAAAATCTGCATCTGATTTAATTTCAGTTTTTGATTTAATTTTAAAAATATTAGAATTCAAACCAAAATTGAATCCTATTTTCCAAGAAAATCGTTCAAATATAAAAAATTTTGAATTTTATTTTTTTCTTTTTATTAAAAAAAAATTACCCAACAAAATAGATAGCAGAAAAAGTTGTAATTGAATATACATTTTAGTTTTATCTAAAAAATTATTTTTGACTAAATTGACTAAATTCTTTAAAATAAAAAGCTATTAAAATATTTTAATAATTAATCAAGTTTTATTAGCTTTTAATTAAGTTAAAGTTAATAAATATGAAATTATTAAATTAATACTTTTATAGATCCATGTTAAAATTATTATATAATTTCAAAAAATCAATATAGTTTTAAACAATGCTTGGAATATATTATCAACAAATGCTACAAATTCTTATCCATTTCACTTATATTAAGTTGCTTTAAAAAGAGAAGCACAGAAGACAACTTACTCAAAGTATACTCGATCAAAAATGCAATACAGCTTCATACCATATCAAAACGCATCAAATAAAATAAAAAAATATGGAAAACTACATAAGAAAAATAAGCAATTACAACACTTTATAAGATCTATTTTACGAAAATCTACATCTAATCTATGCAAAAATCATTAAACAAGCAATACTTAAGTACAAAACACCCAATAAGCTTTAACAACTAAAATTAATATTACTAACCCATATAATTTTTTTTTATGAGTTTATTAGCTTTTATTTAAATTTTTAACATTTTAATATTTTTTTGTTTTTAGAGAAAATGTATTAATAAACATTCAATTCGTCTTGGTCATTATTCGTTATTGCAATACTTGTTTGTCGATTAGTTGAAATATTCTCAAGACTATTTAAAGTAATGGTCTCATTTGTAATAGAAAAATCTTTCACTATCAAGCTACAAGAATATACTATATACTTTTTTATGATTTGTTCTTAGCAGAGTTTCTATTGTATTCGAAAGTCAATCAAACTGGAGAATAGGAGTATTTAATTGAAAAAGTTTAACAAAATTTTAATTTAGTAATTTTTTTTATTTAATTTTTACAAAAGAAATTAAAAAATAAATAAATATTTAATAAAAAAACTAAGTTTTGACATTAAATTAAAAATCTAAAATATAATAAACTTAAAAAAAAAAGATCGGGATATTCTATTGAACTTTGCTGTTGATGAAATCATGCATCGAAAAATAATTATTTTTTTTTTTTAATCTAAAAGTTTATAAAAATTATTAAAATATTAAACATGATTAAACATTGAGATTAATGATTATGAATTCAAATTCATATTTGATGATAAGTCAAAACAGTCATGGGTTTTAAATCGGTTCTTTTTTTTCTTTTTTTTTCTTTAAGGTTTACCTATACTAGTAAAACAAAATAATTTAGCTCTAGGGCTAAATTATTATTAACTACATATGAACAAAGAAGCACGCGAATGTTGATCAAAAAAATGAAAAAAAAATATATATATATCAATCAGCATGTCATTTTTACTTAATAAAACTTACGTGACACTCTTCTCTAATACGGTTAGAAACAAGATTATATCTAATTAGAATTTATTCAGTAATTTAGAATAAAAAAAAGTAAAGCAAAGTATATTAAATTTTCTTTTTTAATGTAAGATTAAATTACAAACAAAATCCCAAAGGGCTTTAATATTATAATTAATTATAAAAAAAAATAAACTGTCAACAAAATTTATAATCTATAACTGATTTTAATTTTATTTTAATGTTTAATTATTCTATTGATCAATTCTTAAATTTTATGAAAATTAAAGTATGTTGGGTTGTTTTTTAAGTATTTAATCAGCTTTTTGAAATTGGTTTAGTATGAAACTTAAATAACAAATAATACCATTCATATTCAAAATAAATAGAATCTGTCCAAATCATTTCGGCATAATTTGTCTCATTATATTTTTTTTTTGGCAAAAATCATTTTCGGGATAATTTTACAATCATTCAATTCTAAAATAATTATATCATCATTTTTTAAAATCAAAATATTCATATATTTTTTTAATTAATTTTACAATATAGAATATTAAAATTAAAAATATTTAATTTTCTAAAAACTCAGAATAAGTCAATTAATATATTTATTATTTAGAAATTGTTCTGAAATTATTTTACATTATATTTTAAGTGATGTTTAAAACAACTTTTTTTAAAATAATAGTAAATTTAAAATAAATTTTATTGATTTAATTCTCTAAAATTATTTACAAATAAAAAATGTAAAAGAAAAAGCAATACATATCAATGACTAGATTGCACGCTTAGAATTATTTAAGAAAAAAAAAAATTTACAAATTCTCATTTGTGGCCATAATTTAAATACAAAAATTTAAAAACAACAAAAAAAAAACAAAAAAAAAAAATATTAAATTAATTAAAAATTAAAATACTGTTCAAAAACTATTTAAATAATGTTGAATAAATTTAGGAAAATTAGTTTTATCTTGATTTGATTTGTTTAAATTTGATTTTGATATTTGTTTCAAAGTTGGAAATGATTGATAAGCAAAATCAATTTTAAATATTGATTGAGATACAGTTGTAGATACAATTGGATATAATGGTTGAGTTAAATCAATGTTATGAAATGCAACACCAATAAATTTATTATTTATAAATATTGATAATTTAGCATTTAATGAATCAAATAAACATGATATTTTAATTGATTGTTGTTGATTATTGTCTAAATAATTTAAGAAATGATCACAAAATTTAACATATTTATTATCATGCCATATATAACCAGTATTTGATATAGCCCAACTATTTTTATCCATACCAATCAAATTTAAATAACCATTAGAAGATAATTTAGCATTTCTATTTGCAATACCAATCATTGTACTTGTTCCACTTAGACTTTGTTTACAAACATCTATTTGCCAATAAGTAAAACAATTCATTTTTAAACATTGTTCTATTCGTATTGCATCTGTTTTAAAACAACCACTACAATATGGATGTAAACAAACTGATTTTAAATTTGATGAATATATTTGTTTATCATCAAATAGTTGATTATCATCATTTTCATCTGATTGTTTAACTTGTTTGTACCAATTCCATTTTAACATGTTTATATTGCAATATTCAAACATATTACCAATATTTTTAATTAATTCTATTCTTTGACTTTCCAAATCTTCATTATTATAGCTGTTATTTGTATTATTATCATTCAATTGATCTAATAATATTTCTAATTTTTCTCTTTTGAATTTGTTCATTTCTTGATTTCTATTTTCATTTATTGATTTTATTTTGTATAAATTTAAATCAATTGGTTTTGATAATAACTCTGATAATAAAATATTTTCATTTAATAATGAAGAAATCATTCTATTATTTTTATTTTATTATTTTTTATTATTCTAATTTTCTATTTTACAGACTTTTATTTATAGTTGACAAAATATCGATTTTAGTTAAAAATTATTATTATTATTATTTATTTTTTATTGGTCATTTTTTAATTTAGAATAATTTAGGCAGAGTTTTTTTTTTTCTATTTTTATTTTTATTTTTATTCATTGGTTTATTGATTTTTATTTATTGATTAAATTCATCAATAAAATTATTTCCTATATTTCTTGATTTGACATATGTTCTTCTCTTCTATTTGGGATTTAAAACTATAAACAATAATAATAAAATAATAAAACACGTGCATTATTTTATTAAGAACTGTTTCCAACTCTAATTGTCAAAGTCCTTTTTTTTTTATTTTGTTATTTTTAATCCAAAATCATTGATTAATTATTTAAAAAATAATTATTGACCTCATTTTATCCAAAATTTACTGTAAATTTTATTTTATCAAGATAAGATTTTCATTTTTTTTATTTTAGTTCCAGCTGATAACAATAAACAAATAAAAATTTGTCACATAAACTCATTTTTATTTATAATTTGACATTTTTATTAAAAATTTTTTACTTTTAATTATTTTATTAGTAAAATAAATATTGATATCTTTTATTCTTATGCATTTGATTTGTTTTTACTTTTGCCAAAACCAATATTCAAATTTCTTGATAATTGTAATAAATCCTTATTACAATTATCAAGGAAGTATTAATTAAAAACTATATTTATTTCAAATCAGTCAATAACAAATTTGATAGTGTTCCTTATTAGAGAGTATTTATCTAATAGAAAACAAGCAGTGATAATGGGCGATGAAAAATTACAATGATCCGAAGTAATCAGCGGGGTTCCTCATCGTTATGTACTTGCCCCTTTACTGTTTCTAATATATATAAATGACTAACAAAACCATCTATCAAATTATTGAAAAATATATAATATAAAGTGAATTTAATAAATTAAAATTTGAGACTTCAAGATTAGCTAGTTGCATAGTCAAATATTGGCAAATCATGTTTGTCGAATTATGCACTTTAGGTCGAAAAACCACAAATACAAATATAAAATGTTCATAAATAAATAAGATGTAGCAAATAAAGAGTGAGATATTGGAATGATCGTTTCAAATTACTTGAGAGTTTCTAAACATATCGGTACGCAGTAGTAGCAAAGACAAATATAGGATGCTAGATCTGTTTTTAAATACTTTTGTTTATTTGGACTTAGATTCTTTTAGGACACTATATTGTATATTTGTGCGATTAATACTAGAGTTTACGATGGTGCCTCGGAATCCATACTTGTCCAATGATATAGAATCTTTAGAATTAGTACAAAGACAGAAAGAAAAAATTGTTAAAGGTTTACACATAATATATTGGCATAAAAATCAGTAAACGCGACAGACTCTGTTAATTTAAGAGCGAATACTAGAGGACACATATATGGTTTGGTAAAAGAAATGTTATAGACAAGAAATAACTTTGATTGGTGATTTATGAACCCAATTAATTATTAAGATTTTAGACTCAATCTTATTTTTATTATTCCTATTACTATTTTAATTTATTTGTTAGAAGTTGTTTGATATATTCTGTATTTACTTAATAATTTTGATTTCTTTTATTTTTTGTCACTAATAAGCCAGTATTTGATTTACATGAAATTATTGAATTTGTTAGTTAGGAAGCAAATAGTATGTTGAAAAATAATTAAATAATTTTTAATCATATTTATATTCAAATTTATTAACTAATAGAGCTCAAGGGCTAAGATAAGTTTTTAAATTTATTAAGCAAATTAAATGATATGTTAAAACAATTAATAATTTTATTTTCCAAGTATTAATTTATATTAAGAGCACTTAATTGTATCTTAGTTGGATTTTTAATACTTTTGAATGTAAAATTAATCTAAGCCAACAGCTTTTCCGAGTTTTTAAGTATTTTTATTTTTAATCTTAATCTCAATAAAGTTTCTGCTTTTTTATTTTTTATTTTAGTTTATTTAACTATTAAAATAATAAACGAATAAATATAGTTAATAATCGAAATAAATTAGAATTTGTCACATTTATTGATTTACAGAATTAAACAACAACAACAGCAGCATATGTTTTGATTTTTTTTCCTTATTTAGAATCAAGAATCAAGTGTAGAAAGGTATAAATATGATATTAAATTTTATTTAGAGCACATAATAAAAAGAATTTAATACTTTAATTGAAATTTAAAAAATGAAAAATACTTATTTACAGTATTACTAGTTATTCTCATTAAAAATATTAATACAAAAATATAATGAATCATATGTTTGAAATTAAAGTTGTAAATGAATCGTGTATTATTTTTTTTTAAATTAATTAAAACATATTGTGAGAATGTAAACTACATTTAAATGATTATATATTGAGAGAGAGTAGAGTAGAGTTGTTTTTAGTTGTAAAAATTATTTTTAGAAAAAGTGACAGTTGATCGGATTAGAACTATTTATGATACTAATCTTCATTTTCAGACATTGATTGACAAATGTTGTTTTATAAATTCAATAAAATAAAATTTTTCCAAAAAAAAAATTTATAAAAATGTCGCTTTTTTTTTTAAAATTTTTACTTATTTTTGCTAAATATTATGCTTTAATCGTTATCTTAAAACTATTCCAATAATTTTATTTATTTAATAGATTATTTTTTTACAACCTGTAGGCTATCTAAATCAATGCTGATCAATATTTACAACGTGTGTTGGATTTAATTGTAAAATACCGAAAAATAATTTTTAATATTAAATAAAAATAACTAGAAATAAAAACCACTTGAAATTTATTTTAAAGAAAAAATTACTAATTAATTAGAAAATATCGGCATTTTTCTGTTTACTCAAGAACCATAACTATTTTGTTTATTAAGTGCTTTCTTGAAATCTTTAGATCTTTAATCTGAGTCTTGTATAACTAGAAATAATTAAATTTTAAGTATTCTCATTTGCTTAATGAGAAGAATTTTAAATGTTTATGTGTTTAGTAAAAATTAGGTTTGTATATCGATTAATGACCTATCGATATTGTTCTAATATTTTGTAATCGATAATTGAAACATTTTGTCGAAAAAGATAAATATAAATAAATTTAAATAAATGAAAAAAATTATTTTTTTGAACTAAAAAAATTTAGCAATATTAAAATATAGTTAAATTCTTAATTATTAAAATTGATTATTGCCGAATTTTGTTTAATAAATATTATTTTTTCTAAGTTTCTAAGTTGAATAAAACCTGCAACCGAAAAAAGACTTTCTGCGGACGTAGATGTTGGTGTAGAGCTAAATGGTTTGTCAAATATGTAGTAGAATTATTGTTTTCTATTAAATTTACATTTTGTGCATTGAACTTGTCCATTTTCTTCATCAAATTTTATAAATTTCCAGACCCAAGAAGATTTTTCTCGTTTTCTTTTTTCAGCATAAATTTGATTAAACATATTTGAGTTGAAAATTTTTTTCAAATATAAAATTTTAAATTTAGGTTTATTTTAAAACTAAAAAATTTAAGCAAAACTAAGTTATATTAAATTTCGATAATTCTTTTCGATTTAAAACATCGTTTTGAATCATCAATTAAGTTTAATATTATTTTTGTTTGTCGATTTACTTTCGTTCAAATTATTCATGAAAATATGTAAGGATGAAAATTAAAAATAGACGATAAATATTTTTATTATCTCGTATAATCTGTATCGATAAAGAGCCAAATTTTATCGAATATGTCATTTTTGTTCGATAATCAACCCTAAAAAAAAAATTAAAAAAAATTTAATTTATTTAATTTTAATTTTTAATTTAATTTTAATTTAAATTTAATTTTTAATTTTATTTAAATTTATCTAATTTAATTTAATATTCTAAATTATTTTGCAATTTGATGATTATTTTTTTTAATTAAAAGAATAAAAATTAATTAGATAAAAGTAATCAACTAACAAAAATAAAAGATACAACAAATTCTTCCTCGGTTTATATGACAAAAAACAATATTATATACCGAAAAAAAGATAAAAATTCCCAAAGAATTTGAAAAAAAAAATTCAAACTAGTTAGTTTTTTAGGTTTTCGATATTGTAGAGTCCGAAAATCACCACATCTGAATGATCTAAATAAATTAAATAAAGACTAATTTGGTGCCTAAAACATAAGAACTGCAATTTTGAAGATTTTGTTTTTGTTGATGAAACAACTGTTAGAGTATTTGATAAGCCTATTTATCATTTAAGATTAAGATCGGCAAGACCAATTACTTTTCCTAGTACTTCTAAATTTAAAAGTAAAATTAATGTGTGGGGTGGTATTTCCTATAAAAGAACAACAAAATTCGCAGTAAATTTTGTAATTTTTCAATAATTATTTTAACAAACCTAATAATTTATTGTTATTCATCACTAGTTATTCAAAGAAAATTTAGACTCATTAATTTATAAAGATATATTAGCTGAATACTTGTTGCCTTTCGGTGCTAATTTTTATAATCTTGAGTTTAATCTACAAAAAGATAATGATCTTAAGCATAGCGCTCATAATTGTGTTTCAATTCTTAAAAAAAATAATATCAAATGGGTATGTTAGTAGGTTATTCTAAAATCTTTATTTGAAACTTTTTTTTAGATTAAATCTCTTCCGAAATCCCTCGATTTGAACCAAATTGAGATGGTATGGAACGAAATGAAATATTTTATTAGATCCAAAGAGCCAAAAAATGATAAAGAAGTAATCAGTTGTATTTTGGAATTTAAAAAAAGATTAACAGTAGAAAAACGTAAAAAATATAATGATCACTTAAAAAAAGTTTTTATTAAATATCAATTAATAAAGATTCAAAAAAATATAAATAAATATTTAATTAAAAAATAAAGGCAATAAAAATTGTTATAGATGTTGATGGAGATTGGTCAAAACATTAACCTAACCATTAAAATTAAAACTTAAATTCTATTAAATTTACGTTTTTTTACAATTTTTTACTTTTTTTTGCTAAAAAAACATTTGTCTTTTACGTTATTTTACGCAATATTAAATTTTTTTTTAAAACTTAATTTGATGAAAAAAAAAAATTTTTAAAAAAAGTCTAAAAAATGGTCTAAAAATGGGCTTTTTTTGGAATTTCGCCTTTTACAAATATTTTCACTATTTTTCGTAAAATTGGGCCTTTTGATGTAAAATTGCTAAATTTTGAAAAGTAATTTTACGTAAAATAATGTAAATATTGGTAAATTTGCGTAAAAAGGCGTAATTTTACGTCAGACTACGTAAAAATCTTAGAAAAAATCACCACTGTACATAAAACATAAAAAATCACTGATTAAATTTAGTATAATTTTTTTTAATTTCAGTTTTGGTCACTAAATAAACTTTTTGTTCACCAAAATTGTTTTTTAATTTTTTTGGTTCACAAAATATGAAAAAAATTTTTTGGTGAACACAATGGTTACAAATCAATAGAGTTTCAATTGATCACATTTTTGGTGTACTAATGTTCACATTTTAAGGTATAGCCATAAAAAGAAGCGAATTAGATGGTCTTAGTAATATTAAATTTTTACAATTTTATTTTAGGTATTGCTTTTAAATTTCATCAAAAATATTACTGTTTTGCTCTAATTTCACTAAAAAAATTCTCAATTAATTATATTTATAAAGTAAATTTTAATTTTTTGTTTGTTTTAGAAAAGCATTTATTTAAAAATTTTATTTTCTTTTATTTCATTAAATATTGTTATATGTATTAGTTATTATTATTTGTGCAATATACTCTTATATTATTTATTGCTGTATCATCTACATCGCCCCAATAAACGTTTATATCTCTATCGTAATAGCGTTCAATTTGTGCATTAAAACCAAAAACATATTGTCCTGGTGGACATAAATGATAATTTTTTTCCCAAGTTCCAAAATAAGGATAATAATAATTAATTCCAGAGTAATCTTCACATAGTATTGAAATACCTATTAATGCTGCTATATCAAAAAATTGAGGTTGCCCCCTCTTATATTCGCCTGTATGACCTTTAACTTTAAATCCAACGACTCTTTTTCCGTTTTCACAATAACATTTTTCACTCCACCAACCCATAGGATAATATTGTGTCACAAGATTCACATCGTTATTACATATAAAATTCAATTGAGTAAATCCCATGTCATCGTAATAATCATCGAAATAATCTTTAATTTGTATACCAATAACATAAGAATCTTTTGGACAATATTGAGGAGCATGCCAATCTCCATAATTATAAAAATATTCGGTAGTTAACTCAGTCGTTTGTTTTTTAAAAATACATCCTGACTGAATTATAATAAAACTATCAAATATTAAAATTAAAACTTAAAAATACTAAAATATTAATCAAGTAAAAATTATTAAAATAAAAATTATTACCAATGCTGAATAACTGATATTCATTTTCTTTCATTAATTATAAAGTTAAAAAATAAAAAAAACTTGAAAATCTATTTATACGTAAATTTTTTTACGCTCTGTTGAAAAATTGAATTTTGCTTTAGATTTTAGCATTGATTATTATAAATATAATATAATTAAATATGATGTTTTTCAAAACTATTTATATAAACATATTGAAATTAATTCAAAATTTTAATTTATGAAAACAATTTTAATGTTTAAAAAATAAAAACAAAAATGTGTTTAATCGACAGAATTATTTTATAACTATAAATATCAATCAATTGCTTAAAAATAAAATAAATAAACTTAATTGTCAAAATTACTTACATCTTGTAAACGCACGTATTTTTTTATTTTCTAATAGAGAAATTTTAAAAATCATAAAATTAGACACTAACCAAGTTGGATACTATCCAGATTTTGAGCATATGCCTAAGACGCATCTTAAATTTGGGTGCTGCAATGTCAAGCAAAATTTATTAGATTTATTAGAAATAAAAAATGATTTATTTAAATAGTTGATTTCACTAAGCTAAAATTAAGCAATAATACTTCGATTCTAACTCTCTGTATAATAAGAAAGTTAGTGATTATTTAAATAATTATCATAAAGTTTACTTAGAAATTAATATATTGGGAAAGTTGGCGGTTTGTGAGCTAGTAATTAATAGTAACTAGTAATTTAAATAGTGGTAGACATTTTTAAAGATTAATAAAAGATATATATTTAAAAATTAATTGCCTACATCAACTCTTGAACAAGTACTGTATTTAGCGAAATCTAGACAATTATTTTTTAAATTAAACAAATTTTGATTTGTATTTAATAAAATGATTTTTTGATGTTGTCATATGTAAATGCTCAGTTAAAACTGATATTATTTTTTGAAAATTGCACCATTATTTTGAATTATACCTTTTTAGACTGTTATGGTCTTATTTTTTACTTTAAAATATTAATTATACTATTTTATACCTAAAATATTTCCTTTTAAAATTTTTAATAAAAAGTCAAAATTTTGTTGAGAATTTTTGTCTATTTTCATAATCTGAGAAAAAAAGATGGTACTTGTGGCTATTACTTGTCCTAGATACAAAAATATTGAAAAATTAATTAAATAATTTCTTTTGTTTAGTGTTATATCAAACTCTAAAGTTTGAAACAAACAACCCAAGCACATTTGATTGTAGATCAGACTGTTAGCTTTCAGAAAATATATCTATTTTATAGTATGTTATGTATAAAAATATAAAACATGCTTGATTTGAAAAGGATGTAGGTGTTGTTATTTAATTAAGACTTGGTGCAGCAGTAGTAAAAAAAAATTTTTTTTAAACCTAAGTAAAAAACTAGGTTTCTAAGGTTTCTTATATGAAGAATAATAATTTGAAGTCAAAAATCTAAAATTAAGATAGTGCTGTTGTTTTGCTGTAGTTTTGCGAGAACTTTTAATCTACAATCTTTTCAACAAATTATGGGCTCAAGAAATTAATGCACTTATGCAAGTCTGAAGTTCCAAATAATTTTAAAACATATTTATATTTAAATCTAATGATTTACGATTCCGATTATGAATGCTTTTATAACTAATAATAACAATATGAATAACACTTTGATTAATGGCAAATTGACAAAGTGTCTATTTCTCAAAAGACTATTTCTAATAATTAAATTGAAAGAAGAATTAATTTTAAATATTCAGAAAAAAAGAGATAATAGGTTGTCAAATTTAATAAAGCTATGGACTGATGCTATTACTCCTAATATAACAATTTCAGACATTTTCAAATTTATTTCTCTTTAAATCAAATTTCATAAATAAAAAAAAAATTGTTTTGTTTTTTTTAATGAAAAGTATCAAATTTGTATGTATTTAAAAAAAAAAGTTAAATTTTCTGCTCTATTAAAAAAATCACAATATGAAATTTTAGATTTTGTCTTTTTTAAATTGAATTTTTATTTAATTAATTAAAAAATAAAATTCATATCAACTAGCACAGCACTAAGCAGAAGGTCTTTTGTTTAATTTTATTGATAAGTTTTAATAAATCTACACATTTGTCTTTTATAGATTATCAGCACTTGTAATTGAATATTTACATTTAATTTGATTTTAGAATCTTAATTAGGTCAACAAAAAAAAAAAGAGTTAAAAAAAGAGTATTTATTAAAAACTTAAACTTCTGCTCAATTCATACAACATATAAACCAATAAATGTGACAATTTATCAAATTTATTAAGAATTAAACTCTAGTTGGTTTTTTTTCTTTTTTAAATAAATAAAACAACTCAAACATTAATTTTAAACAGAATAAAAATCTAAAAAAAAAAAAAATAAAAATACCGCGTCACATGTTCTGAAACGATTAACATTAACTTTCAATTTTTGAAGCGACATGCGATCAACTAAAATTTAATTATCGCTATTTCTTTGTTGTTGCTGTTGTTATTGTTGTTTTTTTAATTTCTAAATATTAAAATTTAATTGATAAGGTTTTAATTTTGAATTGAAATAAAAATAAAAAAATAAAAAAAAACGAAAATTTATAGTTTAATAAATATTTCTATTTAATATTTGTTGATTCGTAATCTTAATCATGCATAGTTGAATTAATCATATAAAAATAGAAATAATTAAACTTAAAAAAACGAATTGAATAGTTTTTTTCTTATTTTTATTGTTTTTAAGATGATTTATAAATTCTTATTCTTATAATTGTAATTAATTAATAAACAATTGAGCTTCTAGCTGACTTTTTAATACTTAATTAAAATTTCAAGAGTTATTATCATATATTAAAAACTCAATTAATACTTATCCTGATAAATTCTTTTAATATTAAATAAGTAAATGAGTTATTTTACTTTTAGCAAATTTTAAATTTTAAATGAGTAGAAATAAAAATTTATTTTAACTTAAATATTCAATATTATATTTGAATCAAAAAGAAATTTGTCTTAATGATTCACCTTCAAATTCGTCATATCTCGCTTAATTCTTATCATATAAAAAAAAAATAAATATACAATCTTGTAAGGCTCATCAAGATCTAGAATATGATGTACAACAATTATCTAAAAAAATTGTTTTAGCTTCTTGCATCTATTTAATAATAAAGTACTGTAGATTTTAAAAATAAATTTTAAAAAATAGTTTTTTTTTTATATAAATTTTATTGATTTAATTCTATAAAATTATTTACAAATAAAAATGTAAAAGAAAAAGCAATACATATCAATGACTAGATTGCACGCTTAGAATTATTTAAGAAAAAAAAAAAATTTACAAATTCTCATTTGTGGCCATAATTTTAATACAAAAATTTAAAAACAACAAAAAAAAAACAAAAAAAAAATATTAAATTAATTAAAAATTAAAATACTGTTCAAAAACTATTTAAATAATGTTGAATAAATTTAGGAAAATTAGTTTTATCTTGATTTGATTTGTTTAAATTTGATTTTGATATTTGTTTCAAAGTTGGAAATGATTGATAAGCAAAATCAATTTTAAATATTGATTGAGATACAGTTGTAGATACAATTGGATATAATGGTTGAGTTAAATCAATGTTATGAAATGCAACACCAATAAATTTATTATTTATAAATATTGATAATTTAGCATTTAATGAATCAAATAAACATGATATTTTAATTGATTGTTGTTGATTATTGTCTAAATAATTTAAGAAATGATCACAAAATTTAACATATTTATTATCATGCCATATATAACCAGTATTTGATATAGCCCAACTATTTTTATCCATACCAATCAAATTTAAATAACCATTAGAAGATAATTTAGCATTTCTATTTGCAATACCAATCATTGTACTTGTTCCACTTAGACTTTGTTTACAAACATCTATTTGCCAATAAGTAAAACAATTCATTTTTAAACATTGTTCTATTCGTATTGCATCTGTTTTAAAACAACCACTACAATATGGATGTAAACAAACTGATTTTAAATTTGATGAATATATTTGTTTATCATCAAATAGTTGATTATCATCATTTTCATCTGATTGTTTAACTTGTTTGTACCAATTCCATTTTAACATGTTTATATTGCAATATTCAAACATATTACCAATATTTTTAATTAATTCTATTCTTTGACTTTCCAAATCTTCATTATTATAGCTGTTATTTGTATTATTATCATTCAATTGATCTAATAATATTTCTAATTTTTCTCTTTTGAATTTGTTCATTTCTTGATTTCTATTTTCATTTATTGATTTTATTTTGTATAAATTTAAATCAATTGGTTTTGATAATAACTCTGATAATAAAATATTTTCATTTAATAATGAAGAAATCATTCTATTATTTTTATTTTATTATTTTTATTATTCTAATTTTCTATTTTACAGACTTTTATTTATAGTTGACAAAATATCGATTTTAGTTAAAAATTATTATTATTATTATTTATTTTTTATTGGTCATTTTTTAATTTAGAATAATTTAGGCAGAGTTTTTTTTTTTCTATTTTTATTTTTATTTTTATTCATTGGTTTATTGATTTTTATTTATTGATTAAATTCATCAATAAAATTATTTCCTATATTTCTTGATTTGACATATGTTCTTCTCTTCTATTTGGGATTTAAAACTATAAACAATAATAATAAAATAATAAAACACGTGCATTATTTTATTAAGAACTGTTTCCAACTCTAATTGTCAAAGTCCTTTTTTTTTTATTTTGTTATTTTTAATCCAAAATCATTGATTAATTATTTAAAAAATAATTATTGACCTCATTTTATCCAAAATTTACTGTAAATTTTATTTTATCAAGATAAGATTTTCATTTTTTTTATTTTAGTTCCAGCTGATAACAATAAACAAATAAAAATTTGTCACATAAACTCATTTTTATTTATAGTTTGACATTTTTATTATTTACTTCCTATTATATTATTACTAAACTTAATTAAACTCAATTTAAATTATTCTAAGTTTATACTAATCTGACTTTTAAATAAACAAATAAAAAATTCAAATTATATAATCTAATTACATAATTTATTTATATATTAAAAATCTGTGCTATAAATGAAATGAAACGGATCAAAAAATAATTTAAATTTAAAAACACATCATTAAACATTTAAAATACAAAAAAAACAAAATTAAAATCAGTTATAGATTATAAATTTTGTTGACAGTTTATTTTTTTTTTATAATTAATTATAATATTAAAGCCCTTTGGGATTTTGTTTGTAATTTAATCTTACATTAAAAAAGAAGAAAATTTAATATACTTTGCTTTACTTTTTTTTATTCTAAATTACTGAATAAATTCTAATTAGATATAATCTTGTTTCTAACCGTATTAGAGAAGAGTGTCACGTAAGTTTTATTAAGTAAAAATGACATGCTGATTGATATATATATATTTTTTTTTCATTGTTTTGATCAACATTCGCGTGCTTCTTTGTTCATATGTAGTTAATAATAATTTAGCCCTAGAGCTAAATTATTTTGTTTTACTAGTATAGGAAAACCTTAAAGAAAAAAAAAGAAAAAAAAGAACCGATTTAAAACCCATGACTGTTTTGACTTATCATCAAAAATGAATTTATATTAATAATCATTAATCTCAATGTTTAATCATGTTTAATATTTTAATAATAATTTTTTTTATAAATGAATTATTATTAACTTTATGTTAAGTCCGAAATGAAAGCTAATTATTAAAATATCTTGATAGAACTTGTTCAATAAAAATTTATAAATAAATTTCTTTTTTTTTTCTTAAAATTTAATTTTTCCTCTAGTAAATAACAAATATCCTTCCTACTAAAATATACCCCCAACAGAGTTCGCAGAGCAAATAATCTCCTTCATGAAAGTAACCATTAGTTATTTTGTTTAATTTAATGTAATTTTCAATAACACGTTTGCCAATTTTTGAAATAGGTTCTTACACGATATACAGTCTCACTAAAAAAGGAGAATTATTCAAAAGCATATGCGATGATTAGCTACACAATTTGCCTATCATGTCACAGCTATTTATTATACTTTCTACAACTACTTATATTTGTTTCTCATTTTAAGTTTTAATCAAATATTTCTAAGGGTTATAATCTAATTGAAACTATTTTCTTTTTCTATTAGATAAACCCTAACCTGTAGTCCTTTTAAATATTTTAAAACAAAATAAAACACTAAAATAGAACATAGAAAATTAATTTTCTAATTATTTAACCATGTTTTATTTTGTTAAAAATAATTTTTTTAATATAAAAAGAGTCTTTTGATTTATTTGTTGAGGCTTACAGAATTTCTGAAATACAATCAGATAATGATTATTTATAATATTCTTATTATCGAGTAAAATTAGTTATTTGGTGATCTTGAGCTTAGATCACCCTTCTAATTGCATACTAACTTAAATTAAAATAAATAAAATCCAACACAGATTTGAAAATATTGTATATAATTGCTTTAATAATTATACTGAAATACCAGCTATGAAACTATTATTTTTTATCAATAGAACAGATTTTTATTTTTAAATTTTCTTTTGCTGGCTCACCAATAAGCTTTAGATCGAAATGCTAAAATGAATAAACAGTAACCAGTTAAAAAGCTGACTTAAATTTTTTTTAAATTTTAATTGTCTTTTACATTGATATATACTGATTTTTTTAGAATTTAAACTAAAAAAATTTATTTATTATTTAACTTTTCAAATATTTTAAATTGTTACATGAATGTTTGTTAAAATATTCTGTGAATGTTAAAGAAAAGTTTTTGATTTATGTTTAAAGATAAGATTAAATGGGATATAGGAGACGTGATTTTTGGTTAAGGAATACATGGTTCTAATATTATATTTTACAAATAAAATGTATATTTATATAAATTAATCAAGAATATTCAGAAAATGTTTAAATCAAAAATTTGATTAAACACGAGTGGGCATCATGTATGTATAACAAAAAGAAAAAAAAATTAATTAAGTAACGATGAAAAGTGAATTTTATGTAGGATTTGAATTAAGTATTACTTTATGCTTCTAATTAAGCAAATGAGAATACTTAAAATTTAATTATTTCTAGTTATACAAGACTCAGATTAAAGATCTAAAGATTTCAAGAAAGCACTTAATAAACAAAATAGTTATGGTTCTTGAGTAAACAGAAAAATGCCGATATTTTCTAATTAATTAGTAATTTTTTCTTTAAAATAAATTTCAAGTGGTTTTTATTTCTAGTTATTTTTATTTAATATTAAAAATTATTTTTCGGTATTTTACAATTAAATCCAACACACGTTGTAAATATTGATCAGCATTGATTCAGATAGCCTACAGGTTGTAAAAAAATAATCTATTAAATAAATAAAATTATTGGAATAGTTTTAAGATAACGATTAAAGCATAATATTTAGCAAAAATAAGTAAAAATTTAAAAAAAAAAAGCGACATTTTTATAAATTTTTTTTTGGAAAAATTTTATTTTATTGAATTTATAAAACAACATTTGTCAATCAATGTCTGAAAATGAAGATTAGTATCATAAATAGTTCTAATCCGATCAACTGTCACTTTTTCTAAAAATAATTTTTACAACTAAAAACAACTCTACTCTACTCTCTCTCAATATATAATCATTTAAATGTAGTTTACATTCTCACAATATGTTTTAATTAATTTAAAAAAAAATCATATTTATACATTTCTACACTTGATTCTTGATTCTAAAATTCTTAATAAAACATTATTGGTAAAATAATATTTTTTAATTTCTATTGGAACTAATACTGTTAATAATAAGTAAATAACCAGGTCAAAATAAGGAAAAAAAATCAAAACATATGCTGTTGTTGTTGTTGTTTAATTCTGTAAATCAATAAATGTGACAAATTCTAATTTATTTCGATTATTAACTATATTTATTCGTTTATTATTTTAATAGTTAAATAAACTAAAATAAAAAATAAAAAAGCAGAAACTTTATTGAGATTAAGATTAAAAATAAAAATACTTAAAAACTCGGAAAAGCTGTTGGCTTAGATTAATTTTACATTCAAAAGTATTAAAAATCCAACCAAGATACAATTAAGTGCTCTTAATATAAATTAATACTTGGAAAATAAAATTATTAATTGTTTAAACATATCATTTAATTTGCTTAATAAATTTAAAAACTTATCTTAGCCCTTGAGCTCTATTAGTTAATAAATTTGAATATAAATATGATTAAAAATTATTTAATTATTTTTCAACATACTATTTGCTTCCTAACTAACAAATTCAATAATTTCATGTAAATCAAATACTGGCTTATTAGTGACAAAAAATAAAAGAAATCAAAATTATTAAGTAAATACAGAATATATCAAACAACTTCTAACAAATAAATTAAAATAGTAATAGGAATGATAAAAATAAGATTGAGTCTAAAATCTTAATAATTAATTGGGTTCATAAATCACCAATCAAAGTTATTTCTTGTCTATAACATTTCTTTTACCAAACCATATATGTGTCCTCTAGTATTCGCTCTTAAATTAACAGAGTCTGTCGCGTTTACTGATTTTTATGCCAATATATTATGTTTAAACCTTTAACAATTTTTTCTTTCTGTCTTTGTACTAATTCTAAAGATTCTACAGTATATCATTGGACAAGTATGGATTCCGAGGCACCATCGCAAACTCTAGTATTAATCGCACAAATATACAATATAGTGTCCTAAAAGAATCTAAGTCCAAATAAACAAAAGTATTTAAAAACAGATCTAGCATCCTATATTTGTCTTTGCTACTACTGCGTACCGATATGTTTAGAAACTCTCAAGTAATTTGAAACGATCATTCCAATATCTCACTCTTTATTTGCTACATCTTATTTATTTATGAACATTTTATATTTGTATTTGTGGTTTTTCGACCTAAAGTGCATAATTCGACAAACATGATTTGCCAATATTTGACTATGCAACTAGCTAATCTTGAAGTCTCAAATTTTAATTTATTAAATTCACTTTATATTATATATTTTTCAATAATTTGATAGATGGTCTTGTAAGTCATTTATATATATTAGAAACAGTAAAGGGGCAAGTACATAACCTTAAGGAACCCCGCTGATTACTTCGGATCATTCTAATTTTTCATCGCCCATTATCACTGCTTGTTTTCTATTAGATAAATACTCTCTAATAAGGAACACTATCAAAATTGTTATTGAATGATTTGAAATAAATATAGTTTTTAATTAATGCTTGTGTAATGATGTATTTCGGAAAAAACAATAAAGTCGATAAGTTCTATTTTAAAACCGATACAGAAAAAATCGAAATCAAAAGATCAAAGCTTGAGCGTGATCTAGGTATCTACATATCTGATGACTTAAAATGGCAACACCAAACTGAGATAGTTTCATCTAAAGCAAACAGAGCATTAGGTACAATTAAAAATACATTTGCCTCTAGGGAGGAGAAACTTTTAAACAATCTCTACAAAATTTATGTCAGACCATTAGTTGATTTCGCAGACCCAGCTTGGAATCCATATCTAAAAACAGACAGTAATCGTGTCGAAAAGATTCAAAGAAGATTTACAAAAATGCACCCAAAAATCAGAAAACTGAAATATATTAATAGACTCAAAGCATGCAAACTACAATCTCTACTCGATAGGCGCATAAGAGGTGATCTAATACAGCAATTCAGGATCGAAAAAGGTATCGACTTGGTTTCTTTTCATGCAAAACAAACAAGAATGAATTCTACTGAATTAAATGGACCAGCAGGTTCAATTCGTGGTCATAAATACAGATATAAGCCTGAGAAACAAATCAATATAATGAGAGAAAACTTTTTTACAAATAGAATTTGTGGCCCTTGGAATAAATTGTCAAACGAGGATATAGAGGCAAGAACAATTAATAACTTCAAAAATTAAATTGATAAAAAATTTGATCAACTTATTAGTCGCAGTCTGCTATGACCATAAATGGTTTATATGGCTTTGCCATGCCGATATCTCTACTACTACTACTACAACTACTACTTCCTTGATAATTGTAATAAGGATTTAGATTATTGAATATTGGTTTTGGCAAAAGTAAAAACAAATCAAATGCATAAGAATAAAAGATATCAATATTTATTTTACTAATAAAATAATTAAAAGTAAAAAATTTTTAATAAAAATGTCAAATTATAAATAAAAATGAGTTTATGTGACAAATTTTTATTTGTTTATTGTTATCAGCTGGAACTAAAATAAAAAAAATGAAAATCTTATCTTGATAAAATAAAATTTACAGTAAATTTTGGATAAAATGAGGTCAATAATTATTTTTTAAATAATTAATCAATGATTTTGGATTAAAAATAACAAAATAAAAAAAAAAGGACTTTGACAATTAGAGTTGGAAACAGTTCTTAATAAAATAATGCACGTGTTTTATTATTTTATTATTATTGTTTATAGTTTTAAATCCCAAATAGAAGAGAAGAACATATGTCAAATCAAGAAATATAGGAAATAATTTTATTGATGAATTTAATCAATAAATAAAAATCAATAAACCAATGAATAAAAATAAAAATAAAAATAGAAAAAAAAAAACTCTGCCTAAATTATTCTAAATTAAAAAATGACCAATAAAAATAAATAATAATAATAATAATTTTTAACTAAAATCGATATTTTGTCAACTATAAATAAAAGTCTGTAAAATAGAAAATTAGAATAATAAAAAATAATAAAATAAAAATAATAGAATGATTTCTTCATTATTAAATGAAAATATTTTATTATCAGAGTTATTATCAAAACCAATTGATTTAAATTTATACAAAATAAAATCAATAAATGAAAATAGAAATCAAGAAATGAACAAATTCAAAAGAGAAAAATTAGAAATATTATTAGATCAATTGAATGATAATAATACAAATAACAGCTATAATAATGAAGATTTGGAAAGTCAAAGAATAGAATTAATTAAAAATATTGGTAATATGTTTGAATATTGCAATATAAACATGTTAAAATGGAATTGGTACAAACAAGTTAAACAATCAGATGAAAATGATGATAATCAACTATTTGATGATAAACAAATATATTCATCAAATTTAAAATCAGTTTGTTTACATCCATATTGTAGTGGTTGTTTTAAAACAGATGCAATACGAATAGAACAATGTTTAAAAATGAATTGTTTTACTTATTGGCAAATAGATGTTTGTAAACAAAGTCTAAGTGGAACAAGTACAATGATTGGTATTGCAAATAGAAATGCTAAATTATCTTCTAATGGTTATTTAAATTTGATTGGTATGGATAAAAATAGTTGGGCTATATCAAATACTGGTTATATATGGCATGATAATAAATATGTTAAATTTTGTGATCATTTCTTAAATTATTTAGACAATAATCAACAACAATCAATTAAAATATCATGTTTATTTGATTCATTAAATGCTAAATTATCAATATTTATAAATAATAAATTTATTGGTGTTGCATTTCATAACATTGATTTAACTCAACCATTATATCCAATTGTATCTACAACTGTATCTCAATCAATATTTAAAATTGATTTTGCTTATCAATCATTTCCAACTTTGAAACAAATATCAAAATCAAATTTAAACAAATCAAATCAAGATAAAACTAATTTTCCTAAATTTATTCAACATTATTTAAATAGTTTTTGAACAGTATTTTAATTTTTAATTAATTTAATATTTTTTTTTTGTTTTTTTTTTGTTGTTTTTAAATTTTTGTATTAAAATTATGGCCACAAATGAGAATTTGTAAATTTTTTTTTTTTCTTAAATAATTCTAAGCGTGCAATCTAGTCATTGATATGTATTGCTTTTTCTTTTACATTTTTTATTTGTAAATAATTTTATAGAATTAAATCAATAAAATTTATATAAAAAAAAAACTATTTTTTAAAATTTATTTTTAAAATCTACAGTACTTTATTATTAAATAGATGCAAGAAGCTAAAACAATTTTTTTAGATAATTGTTGTACATCATATTCTAGATCTTGATGAGCCTTACAAGATTGTATATTTATTTTTTTTTTATATGATAAGAATTAAGCGAGATATGACGAATTTGAAGGTGAATCATTAAGACAAATTTCTTTTTGATTCAAATATAATATTGAATATTTAAGTTAAAATAAATTTTTATTTCTACTCATTTAAAATTTAAAATTTGCTAAAAGTAAAATAACTCATTTACTTATTTAATATTAAAAGAATTTATCAGGATAAGTATTAATTGAGTTTTTAATATATGATAATAACTCTTGAAATTTTAATTAAGTATTAAAAAGTCAGCTAGAAGCTCAATTGTTTATTAATTAATTACAATTATAAGAATAAGAATTTATAAATCATCTTAAAAACAATAAAAATAAGAAAAAAACTATTCAATTCGTTTTTTTTTTAAGTTTAATTATTTCTATTTTTTATATGATTAATTCAACAATGCATGATTAAGATTACGAATCAACAAATATTAAATAGAAATATTTATTCAACTATAAATTTCCGTTTCTTTTTATTTTTTTTTTATTTTTTATTTCAATTCAAAATTAAAACCTTATCAATTAAATTTTAATATTTAGAAATTAAAAAAACAACAATAACAACAGCAACAACAAAGAAATAGCGATAATTAAATTTTAGTTGATCGCATGTCGCTTCAAAAATTGAAAGTTAATGTTAATCGTTTCAGAACATGTGACGCGGTATTTTTATTTTTTTTTTTTTTAGATTTTTATTCTGTTTAAAATTAATGTTTGAGTTGTTTTATTTATTTAAAAAAGAAAAAAAACCAACTAGAGTTTAATTCTTAATAAATTTGATAAATTGTCACATTTATTGGTTTATATGTTGTATGAATTGAGCAGAAGTTTAAGTTTTTAATAAATACTCTTTTTTTAACTCTTTTTTTTTTTGTTGACCTAATTAAGATTCTAAAATCAAATTAAATGTAAATATTCAATTACAAGTGCTGATAATCTATAAAAGACAAATGTGTAGATTTATTAAAACTTATCAATAAAATTAAACAAAAGACCTTCTGCTTAGTGCTGTGCTAGTTGATATGAATTTTATTTTTTAATTAATTAAATAAAAATTCAATTTAAAAAAGACAAAATCTAAAATTTCATATTGTGTTTATTTTATTAGAGCAGAAAATTTAACTTTTTTTTTTAAATACATACAAATTTGATACTTTTAATTATTGTTTATTTAATTTGAAAAAGTCTAATTTTTAAACAATAGACTTAAATAAATTTTTACATTGATTTTATAATTTTTAAAGTTCGTCTTAATTAAAAAATAAAAAATAAAAAAATAAAATCAATTCTCTCTAAAATACGGACCGCGGTCTAATCTTTTTAAATTACTGTATTAAAATAAACAATTATTTCGAAAGGTTAAGTTTTATTTTTTAAATATAATTAATCCATTTAGATAATATTTTAATTAATACATTAGTATTTATTATGAATCTATTTCAGTATTTTTTTAATATTTTTTTATAAGTTAGTATTTTACCAATTTGAATTTCGTAGTCCTCATTTTAGAAAGCCTGGGTCCGTGTCCGTGTTTTAGGAATAACCATAAAATAACTATTAATTTTACCATAAATATTCAATCAATATCGATTACTAAGTCTAATATAGATAAATCAGTATTTTAAAAAATACTAAAAAATAAAATATTTAAAATAAAAGTTTTAAGATCAATTTAGTTATTATATTCAAATCAAAAATCCAAATTCCGACAAGATTGAATTAACTATATAAATATAAACTTCATTACTTAAAGGTCATTAGATAAACTAATATTCTCAGATTGCTCAATATTATTTTTTAAAATTACAAAAACAATCAACCCTAATATCGAACCCTGCGGTAACATAGCTATCACAAATCTTTATGTGCTTATATTGAATATTGTTATTTTGTTAGTGGTAATCATCACCCTCCTACTCTTACCCGGGCTTGGGACCGGCAGTGGCGTAGTTATGATGATATTACGGCTACATACTCTTAATAAGGACGGGGGACGTTCAGCACAAATAACAACCACTCATCTGAGCCGAAGCTGCAAACTCGATCATTATTTGGCATATAGCTTGGAACCCCAAACCAAGCGCCTAATTTGACTTTACCTTGCCTTATTAAGAGTATGTGCAAAGTGCCAGCGTTACAAAACAAGCTCCCGCGATCGTTCCCAACCTACTATACTCCGTGATGGTCAAAGCCAGCGGCACAGACGTACGACAGGATTTGAGATAAGGCCCGTAGACCTCACCGCCCGTAATGTAACACACTTTGCATAATACCACCACCCCTCCTACTTTACCCGGGCTTGGGACCGGCCTTGGCGTAGTTAGTGGCTTTAAAATTAATAATTTTTATTTTTAAATCTTAAATTGAACAAAATGATAAAAATATTACAAAATTTGAACTTGACATAACTCATTCAATTTTTAAGATACAGGAATGCCTAATATCTTATTTTGTAGATAATTATCTACTTTTATAGTATTAAGATAAGGAAAATAGTAAATTAGTTATGATTTAAAGTATAATATTCTTCAAAGATGAAAATACTAAATTGATAATTTTAAATAATTAAGTAAATTTAATATAGAAAAGGATATATTGAATATTGTTATTTTGTTAGTGGTAATCATCACCCTCCTACTCTTACCCGGGCTTGGGACCGGCAGTGGCGTAGTTATGATGATATTACGGCTACATACTCTTAATAAGGACGGGGGACGTTCAGCACAAATAACAACCACTCATCTGAGCCGAAGCTGCAAACTCGATCATTATTTGGCATATAGCTTGGAACCCCAAACCAAGCGCCTAATTTGACTTTACCTTGCCTTATTAAGAGTATGTGCAAAGTGCCAGCGTTACAAAACAAGCTCCCGCGATCGTTCCCAACCTACTATACTCCGTGATGGTCAAAGCCAGCGGCACAGACGTACGACAGGATTTGAGATAAGGCCCGTAGACCTCACCGCCCGTAATGTAACACACTTTGCATAATACCACCACCCTCCTACTTTACCCGGGCTTGGGACCGGCCTTGGCGTAGTTAGTGGCTTTAAAATTAATAATTTTTATTTTTAAATCTTAAATTGAACAAAATGATAAAAATATTACAAAATTTGAACTTGACATAACTCATTCAATTTTTAAGATACAGGAATGCCTAATATCTTATTTTGTAGATAATTATCTACTTTTATAGTATTAAGATAAGGAAAATAGTAAATTAGTTATGATTTAAAGTATAATATTCTTCAAAGATGAAAATACTAAATTGATAATTTTAAATAATTAAGTAAATTTAATATAGAAAAGGATATATTGAATATTGTTATTTTGTTAGTGGTAATCATCACCCTCCTACTCTTACCCGGGCTTGGGACCGGCAGTGGCGTAGTTATGATGATATTACGGCTACATACTCTTAATAAGGACGGGGACGTTCAGCACAAATAACAACCACTCATCTGAGCCGAAGCTGCAAACTCGATCATTATTTGGCATATAGCTTGGAACCCCAAACCAAGCGCCTAATTTGACTTTACCTTGCCTTATTAAGAGTATGTGCAAAGTGCCAGCGTTACAAAACAAGCTCCCGCGATCGTTCCCAACCTACTATACTCCGTGATGGTCAAAGCCAGCGGCACAGACGTACGACAGGATTTGAGATAAGGCCCGTAGACCTCACCGCCCGTAATGTAACACACTTTGCATAATACCACCACCCTCCTACTTTACCCGGGCTTGGGACCGGCCTTGGCGTAGTTAGTGGCTTTAAAATTAATAATTTTTATTTTTAAATCTTAAATTGAACAAAATGATAAAAATATTACAAAAATTTGAACTTGACATAACTCATTCAATTTTTAAGATACAAGAATGCCTAATATCTTATTTTGTAGATAATTATCTACTTTTATAGTATTAAGATAAGGAAAATAGTAAATTAGTTATGATTTAAAGTATAATATTCTTCAAAGATGAAAATACTAAATTGATAATTTTAAATAATTAAGTAAATTTAATATAGAAAAGGATATATTGAATATTGTTATTTTGTTAGTGGTAATCATCACCCTCCTACTCTTACCCGGGCTTGGGACCGGCAGTGGCGTAGTTATGATGATATTACGGCTACATACTCTTAATAAGGACGGGGACGTTCAGCACAAATAACAACCACTCATCTGAGCCGAAGCTGCAAACTCGATCATTATTTGGCATATAGCTTGGAACCCCAAACCAAGCGCCTAATTTGACTTTACCTTGCCTTATTAAGAGTATGTGCAAAGTGCCAGCGTTACAAAACAAGCTCCCGCGATCGTTCCCAACCTACTATACTCCGTGATGGTCAAAGCCAGCGGCACAGACGTACGACAGGATTTGAGATAAGGCCCGTAGACCTCACCGCCCGTAATGTAACACACTTTGCATAATACCACCACCCCTCCTACTTTACCCGGGCTTGGGACCGGCCTTGGCGTAGTTAGTGGCTTTAAAATTAATAATTTTTATTTTTAAATCTTAAATTGAACAAAATGATAAAAATATTACAAAATTTGAACTTGACATAACTCATTCAATTTTTAAGATACAAGAATGCCTAATATCTTATTTTGTAGATAATTATCTACTTTTATAGTATTAAGATAAGGAAAATAGTAAATTAGTTATGATTTAAAGTATAATATTCTTCAAAGATGAAAATACTAAATTGATAATTTTAAATAATTAAGTAAATTTAATATAGAAAAGGATATATTGAATATTGTTATTTTGTTAGTGGTAATCATCACCCTCCTACTCTTACCCGGGCTTGGGACCGGCAGTGGCGTAGTTATGATGATATTACGGCTACATACTCTTAATAAGGACGTGGGACGTTCAGCACAAATAACAACCACTCATCTGAGCCGAAGCTGCAAACTCGATCATTATTTGGCATATAGCTTGGAACCCCAAACCAAGCGCCTAATTTGACTTTACCTTGCCTTATTAAGAGTATGTGCAAAGTGCCAGCGTTACAAAACAAGCTCCCGCGATCGTTCCCAACCTACTATACTCCGTGATGGTCAAAGCCAGCGGCACAGACGTACGACAGGATTTGAGATAAGGCCCGTAGACCTCACCGCCCGTAATGTAACACACTTTGCATAATACCACCACCCTCCTACTTTACCCGGGCTTGGGACCGGCCTTGGCGTAGTTAGTGGCTTTAAAATTAATAATTTTTATTTTTAAATCTTAAATTGAACAAAATGATAAAAATATTACAAAATTTGAACTTGACATAACTCATTCAATTTTTAAGATACAAGAATGCCTAATATCTTATTTTGTAGATAATTATCTACTTTTATAGTATTAAGATAAGGAAAATAGTAAATTAGTTATGATTTAAAGTATAATATTCTTCAAAGATGAAAATACTAAATTGATAATTTTAAATAATTAAGTAAATTTAATATAGAAAAGGATATATTGAATATTGTTATTTTGTTAGTGGTAATCATCACCCTCCTACTCTTACCCGGGCTTGGGACCGGCAGTGGCGTAGTTATGATGATATTACGGCTACATACTCTTAATAAGGACGGGGACGTTCAGCACAAATAACAACCACTCATCTGAGCCGAAGCTGCAAACTCGATCATTATTTGGCATATAGCTTGGAACCCCAAACCAAGCGCCTAATTTGACTTTACCTTGCCTTATTAAGAGTATGTGCAAAGTGCCAGCGTTACAAAACAAGCTCCCGCGATCGTTCCCAACCTACTATACTCCGTGATGGTCAAAGCCAGCGGCACAGACGTACGACAGGATTTGAGATAAGGCCCGTAGACCTCACCGCCCGTAATGTAACACACTTTGCATAATACCACCACCCCTCCTACTTTACCCGGGCTTGGGACCGGCCTTGGCGTAGTTAGTGGCTTTAAAATTAATAATTTTTATTTTTAAATCTTAAATTGAACAAAATGATAAAAATATTACAAAATTTGAACTTGACATAACTCATTCAATTTTTAAGATACAAGAATGCCTAATATCTTATTTTGTAGATAATTATCTACTTTTATAGTATTAAGATAAGGAAAATAGTAAATTAGTTATGATTTAAAGTATAATATTCTTCAAAGATGAAAATACTAAATTGATAATTTTAAATAATTAAGTAAATTTAATATAGAAAAGGATATATTGAATATTGTTATTTTGTTAGTGGTAATCATCACCCTCCTACTCTTACCCGGGCATGGGACCGGCAGTGGCGTAGTTATGATGATATTACGGCTACATACTCTTAATAAGGACGGGGGACGTTCAGCACAAATAACAACCACTCATCTGAGCCGAAGCTGCAAACTCGATCATTATTTGGCATATAGCTTGGAACCCCAAACCAAGCGCCTAATTTGACTTTACCTTGCCTTATTAAGAGTATGTGCAAAGTGCCAGCGTTACAAAACAAGCTCCCGCGATCGTTCCCAACCTACTATACTCCGTGATGGTCAAAGCCAGCGGCACAGACGTACGACAGGATTTGAGATAAGGCCCGTAGACCTCACCGCCCGTAATGTAACACACTTTGCATAATACCACCACCCTCATACTTTACCCGGGCTTGGGACCGGCCTTGGCGTAGTTAGTGGCTTTAAAATTAATAATTTTTATTTTTAAATCTTAAATTGAACAAAATGATAAAAATATTACAAAATTTGAACTTGACATAACTCATTCAATTTTTAAGATACAAGAATGCCTAATATCTTATTTTGTAGATAATTATCTACTTTTATAGTATTAAGATAAGGAAAATAGTAAATTAGTTATGATTTAAAGTATAATATTCTTCAAAGATGAAAATACTAAATTGATAATTTTAAATAATTAAGTAAATTTAATATAGAAAAGGATATATTGAATATTGTTATTTTGTTAGTGGTAATCATCACCCTCCTACTCTTACCCGGGCTTGGGACCGGCAGTGGCGTAGTTATGATGATATTACGGCTACATACTCTTAATAAGGACGGGGGACGTTCAGCACAAATAACAACCACTCATCTGAGCCGAAGCTGCAAACTCGATCATTATTTGGCATATAGCTTGGAACCCCAAACCAAGCGCCTAATTTGACTTTACCTTGCCTTATTAAGAGTATGTGCAAAGTGCCAGCGTTACAAAACAAGCTCCCGCGATCGTTCCCAACCTACTATACTCCGTGATGGTCAAAGCCAGCGGCACAGACGTACGACAGGATTTGAGATAAGGCCCGTAGACCTCACCGCCCGTAATGTAACACACTTTGCATAATACCACCACCCCTCCTACTTTACCCGGGCTTGGGACCGGCCTTGGCGTAGTTAGTGGCTTTAAAATTAATAATTTTTATTTTTAAATCTTAAATTGAACAAAATGATAAAAATATTACAAAATTTGAACTTGACATAACTCATTCAATTTTTAAGATACAGGAATGCCTAATATCTTATTTTGTAGATAATTATCTACTTTTATAGTATTAAGATAAGGAAAATAGTAAATTAGTTATGATTTAAAGTATAATATTCTTCAAAGATGAAAATACTAAATTGATAATTTTAAATAATTAAGTAAATTTAATATAGAAAAGGATATATTGAATATTGTTATTTTGTTAGTGGTAATCATCACCCTCCTACTCTTACCCGGGCTTGGGACCGGCAGTGGCGTAGTTATGATGATATTACGGCTACATACTCTTAATAAGGACGGGGGACGTTCAGCACAAATAACAACCACTCATCTGAGCCGAAGCTGCAAACTCGATCATTATTTGGCATATAGCTTGGAACCCAAAACCAAGCGCCTAATTTGACTTTACCTTGCCTTATTAAGAGTATGTGCAAAGTGCCAGCGTTACAAAACAAGCTCCCGCGATCGTTCCCAACCTACTATACTCCGTGATGGTCAAAGCCAGCGGCACAGACGTACGACAGGATTTGAGATAAGGCCCGTAGACCTCACCGCCCGTAATGTAACACACTTTGCATAATACCACCACCCCTCCTACTTTACCCGGGCTTGGGACCGGCCTTGGCGTAGTTAGTGGCTTTAAAATTAATAATTTTTATTTTTAAATCTTAAATTGAACAAAATGATAAAAATATTACAAAATTTGAACTTGACATAACTCATTCAATTTTTAAGATACAAGAATGCCTAATATCTTATTTTGTAGATAATTATCTACTTTTATAGTATTAAGATAAGGAAAATAGTAAATTAGTTATGATTTAAAGTATAATATTCTTCAAAGATGAAAATACTAAATTGATAATTTTAAATAATTAAGTAAATTTAATATAGAAAAGGATATATTGAATATTGTTATTTTGTTAGTGGTAATCATCACCCTCCTACTCTTACCCGGGCTTGGGACCGGCAGTGGCGTAGTTATGATGATATTACGGCTACATACTCTTAATAAGGACGGGGGACGTTCAGCACAAATAACAACCACTCATCTGAGCCGAAGCTGCAAACTCGATCATTATTTGGCATATAGCTTGGAACCCCAAACCAAGCGCCTAATTTGACTTTACCTTGCCTTATTAAGAGTATGTGCAAAGTGCCAGCGTTACAAAACAAGCTCCCGCGATCGTTCCCAACCTACTATACTCCGTGATGGTCAAAGCCAGCGGCACAGACGTACGACAGGATTTGAGAAAAGGCCCGTAGATCTCACCGCCCGTAATGTAACACACTTTGCATAATACCACCACCCCTCCTACTTTACCCGGGCTTGGGACCGGCCTTGGCGTAGTTAGTGGCTTTAAAATTAATAATTTTTATTTTTAAATCTTAAATTGAACAAAATGATAAAAATATTACAAAATTTGAACTTGACATAACTCATTCAATTTTTAAGATACAGGAATGCCTAATATCTTATTTTGTAGATAATTATCTACTTTTATAGTATTAAGATAAGGAAAATAGTAAATTAGTTATGATTTAAAGTATAATATTCTTCAAAGATGAAAATACTAAATTGATAATTTTAAATAATTAAGTAAATTTAATATAGAAAAGGATATATTGAATATTGTTATTTTGTTAGTGGTAATCATCACCCTCCTACTCTTACCCGGGCTTGGGACCGGCAGTGGCGTAGTTATGATGATATTACGGCTACATACTCTTAATAAGAACGGGGACGTTCAGCACAAATAACAACCACTCATCTGAGCCGAAGCTGCAAACTCGATCATTATTTGGCATATAGCTTGGAACCCCAAACCAAGCGCCTAATTTGACTTTACCTTGCCTTATTAAGAGTATGTGCAAAGTGCCAGCGTTACAAAACAAGCTCCCGCGATCGTTCCCAACCTACTATACTCCGTGATGGTCAAAGCCAGCGGCACAGACGTACGACAGGATTTGAGATAAGGCCCGTAGACCTCACCGCCCGTAATGTAACACACTTTGCATAATACCACCACCACCCTCCTACTTTACCCGGGCTTGGGACCGGCCTTGGCGTAGTTAGTGGCTTTAAAATTAATAATTTTTATTTTTAAATCTTAAATTGAACAAAATGATAAAAATATTACAAAATTTGAACTTGACATAACTCATTCAATTTTTAAGATACAGGAATGCCTAATATCTTATTTTGTAGATAATTATCTACTTTTATAGTATTAAGATAAGGAAAATAGTAAATTAGTTATGATTTAAAGTATAATATTCTTCAAAGATGAAAATACTAAATTGATAATTTTAAATAATTAAGTAAATTTAATATAGAAAAGGATATATTGAATATTGTTATTTTGTTAGTGGTAATCATCACCCTCCTACTCTTACCCGGGCTTGGGACCGGCAGTGGCGTAGTTATGATGATATTACGGCTACATACTCTTAATAAGGACGGGGGACGTTCAGCACAAATAACAACCACTCATCTGAGCCGAAGCTGCAAACTCGATCATTATTTGGCATATAGCTTGGAACCCCAAACCAAGCGCCTAATTTGACTTTACCTTGCCTTATTAAGAGTATGTGCAAAGTGCCAGCGTTACAAAACAAGCTCCCGCGATCGTTCCCAACCTACTATACTCCGTGATGGTCAAAGCCAGCGGCACAGACGTACGACAGGATTTGAGATAAGGCCCGTAGACCTCACCGCCCGTAATGTAACACACTTTGCATAATACCACCACCCCTCCTACTTTACCCGGGCTTGGGACCGGCCTTGGCGTAGTTAGTGGCTTTAAAATTAATAATTTTTATTTTTAAATCTTAAATTGAACAAAATGATAAAAATATTACAAAATTTGAACTTGACATAACTCATTCAATTTTTAAGATACAAGAATGCCTAATATCTTATTTTGTAGATAATTATCTACTTTTATAGTATTAAGATAAGGAAAATAGTAAATTAGTTATGATTTAAAGTATAATATTCTTCACAGATGAAAATACTAAATTGATAATTTTAAATAATTAAGTTATTTTAATATAGAAAAGTATATATTGAATATTGTTATTTTGTTAGTGGTAATCATCACCCTCCTACTCTTACCCGGGCTTGGGACCGGCAGTGGCGTAGTTATGATGATATTACGGCTACATACTCTTAATAAGGACGGGGGACGTTCAGCACAAATAACAACCACTCATCTGAGCCGAAGCTGCAAACTCGATCATTATTTGGCATATAGCTTGGAACCCCAAACCAAGCGCCTAATTTGACTTTACCTTGCCTTATTAAGAGTATGTGCAAAGTGCCAGCGTTACAAAACAAGCTCCCGCGATCGTTCCCAACCTACTATACTCCGTGATGGTCAAAGCCAGCGGCACAGACGTACGACAGGATTTGAGATAAGGCCCGTAGACCTCACCGCCCGTAATGTAACACACTTTGCATAATACCACCACCCCTCCTACTTTACCCGGGCTTGGGACCGGCCTTGGCGTAGTTAGTGGCTTTAAAATTAATAATTTTTATTTTTAAATCTTAAATTGAACAAAATGATAAAAATATTACAAAATTTGAACTTGACATAACTCATTCAATTTTTAAGATACAGGAATGCCTAATATCTTATTTTGTAGATAATTATCTACTTTTATAGTATTAAGATAAGGAAAATAGTAAATTAGTTATGATTTAAAGTATAATATTCTTCAAAGATGAAAATACTAAATTGATAATTTTAAATAATTAAGTAAATTTAATATAGAAAAGGATATATTGAATATTGTTATTTTGTTAGTGGTAATCATCACCCTCCTACTCTTACCCGGGCTTGGGACCGGCAGTGGCGTAGTTATGATGATATTACGGCTACATACTCTTAATAAGGACGGGGACGTTCAGCACAAATAACAACCACTCATCTGAGCCGAAGCTGCAAACTCGATCATTATTTGGCATATAGCTTGGAACCCCAAACCAAGCGCCTAATTTGACTTTACCTTGCCTTATTAAGAGTATGTGCAAAGTGCCAGCGTTACAAAACAAGCTCCCGCGATCGTTCCCAACCTACTATACTCCGTGATGGTCAAAGCCAGCGGCACAGACGTACGACAGGATTTGAGATAAGGCCCGTAGACCTCACCGCCCGTAATGTAACACACTTTGCATAATACCACCACCCCTCCTACTTTACCCGGGCTTGGGACCGGCCTTGGCGTAGTTAGTGGCTTTAAAATTAATAATTTTTATTTTTAAATCTTAAATTGAACAAAATGATAAAAATATTACAAAATTTGAACTTGACATAACTCATTCAATTTTTAAGATACAGGAATGCCTAATATCTTATTTTGTAGATAATTATCTACTTTTATAGTATTAAGATAAGGAAAATAGTAAATTAGTTATGATTTAAAGTATAATATTCTTCAAAGATGAAAATACTAAATTGATAATTTTAAATAATTAAGTAAATTTAATATAGAAAAGGATATATTGAATATTGTTATTTTGTTAGTGGTAATCATCACCCTCCTACTCTTACCCGGGCTTGGGACCGGCAGTGGCGTAGTTATGATGATATTACGGCTACATACTCTTAATAAGGACGGGGACGTTCAGCACAAATAACAACCACTCATCTGAGCCGAAGCTGCAAACTCGATCATTATTTGGCATATAGCTTGGAACCCCAAACCAAGCGCCTAATTTGACTTTACCTTGCCTTATTAAGAGTATGTGCAAAGTGCCAGCGTTACAAAACAAGCTCCCGCGATCGTTCCCAACCTACTATACTCCGTGATGGTCAAAGCCAGCGGCACAGACGTACGACAGGATTTGAGATAAGGCCCGTAGACCTCACCGCCCGTAATGTAACACACTTTGCATAATACCACCACCCTCCTACTTTACCCGGGCTTGGGACCGGCCTTGGCGTAGTTAGTGGCTTTAAAATTAATAATTTTTATTTTTAAATCTTAAATTGAACAAAATGATAAAAATATTACAAAATTTGAACTTGACATAACTCATTCAATTTTTAAGATACAGGAATGCCTAATATCTTATTTTGTAGATAATTATCTACTTTTATAGTATTAAGATAAGGAAAATAGTAAATTAGTTATGATTTAAAGTATAATATTCTTCAAAGATGAAAATACTAAATTGATAATTTTAAATAATTAAGTAAATTTAATATAGAAAAGGATATATTGAATATTGTTATTTTGTTAGTGGTAATCATCACCCTCCTACTCTTACCCGGGCTTGGGACCGGCAGTGGCGTAGTTATGATGATATTACGGCTACATACTCTTAATAAGGACGGGGACGTTCAGCACAAATAACAACCACTCATCTGAGCCGAAGCTGCAAACTCGATCATTATTTGGCATATAGCTTGGAACCCCAAACCAAGCGCCTAATTTGACTTTACCTTGCCTTATTAAGAGTATGTGCAAAGTGCCAGCGTTACAAAACAAGCTCCCGCGATCGTTCCCAACCTACTATACTCCGTGATGGTCAAAGCCAGCGGCACAGACGTACGACAGGATTTGAGATAAGGCCCGTAGACCTCACCGCCCGTAATGTAACACACTTTGCATAATACCACCACCCCTCCTACTTTACCCGGGCTTGGGACCGGCCTTGGCGTAGTTAGTGGCTTTAAAATTAATAATTTTTATTTTTAAATCTTAAATTGAACAAAATGATAAAAATATTACAAAATTTGAACTTGACATAACTCATTCAATTTTTAAGATACAGGAATGCCTAATATCTTATTTTGTAGATAATTATCTACTTTTATAGTATTAAGATAAGGAAAATAGTAAATTAGTTATGATTTAAAGTATAATATTCTTCAAAGATGAAAATACTAAATTGATAATTTTAAATAATTAAGTAAATTTAATATAGAAAAGGATATATTGAATATTGTTATTTTGTTAGTGGTAATCATCACCCTCCTACTCTTACCCGGGCTTGGGACCGGCAGTGGCGTAGTTATGATGATATTACGGCTACATACTCTTAATAAGGACGGGGACGTTCAGCACAAATAACAACCACTCATCTGAGCCGAAGCTGCAAACTCGATCATTATTTGGCATATAGCTTGGAACCCCAAACCAAGCGCCTAATTTGACTTTACCTTGCCTTATTAAGAGTATGTGCAAAGTGCCAGCGTTACAAAACAAGCTCCCGCGATCGTTCCCAACCTACTATACTCCGTGATGGTCAAAGCCAGCGGCACAGACGTACGACAGGATTTGAGATAAGGCCCGTAGACCTCACCGCCCGTAATGTAACACACTTTGCATAATACCACCACCCTCCTACTTTACCCGGGCTTGGGACCGGCCTTGGCGTAGTTAGTGGCTTTAAAATTAATAATTTTTATTTTTAAATCTTAAATTGAACAAAATGATAAAAATATTACAAAATTTGAACTTGACATAACTCATTCAATTTTTAAGATACAGGAATGCCTAATATCTTATTTTGTAGATAATTATCTACTTTTATAGTATTAAGATAAGGAAAATAGTAAATTAGTTATGATTTAAAGTATAATATTCTTCAAAGATGAAAATACTAAATTGATAATTTTAAATAATTAAGTAAATTTAATATAGAAAAGGATATATTGAATATTGTTATTTTGTTAGTGGTAATCATCACCCTCCTACTCTTACCCGGGCTTGGGACCGGCAGTGGCGTAGTTATGATGATATTACGGCTACATACTCTTAATAAGGACGGGGACGTTCAGCACAAATAACAACCACTCATCTGAGCCGAAGCTGCAAACTCGATCATTATTTGGCATATAGCTTGGAACCCCAAACCAAGCGCCTAATTTGACTTTACCTTGCCTTATTAAGAGTATGTGCAAAGTGCCAGCGTTACAAAACAAGCTCCCGCGATCGTTCCCAACCTACTATACTCCGTGATGGTCAAAGCCAGCGGCACAGACGTACGACAGGATTTGAGATAAGGCCCGTAGACCTCACCGCCCGTAATGTAACACACTTTGCATAATACCACCACCCTCCTACTCTTACCCGGGCTTGGGACCGGCCTTGGCGTAGTTAGTGGCTTTAAAATTAATAATTTTTATTTTTAAATCTTAAATTGAACAAAATGATAAAAATATTACAAAATTTGAACTTGACATAACTCATTCAATTTTTAAGATACAGGAATGCCTAATATCTTATTTTGTAGATAATTATCTACTTTTATAGTATTAAGATAAGGAAAATAGTAAATTAGTTATGATTTAAAGTATAATATTCTTCAAAGATGAAAATACTAAATTGATAATTTTAAATAATTAAGTAAATTTAATATAGAAAAGGATATATTGAATATTGTTATTTTGTTAGTGGTAATCATCACCCTCCTACTCTTACCCGGGCTTGGGACCGGCAGTGGCGTAGTTATGATGATATTACGGCTACATACTCTTAATAAGGACGTGGATCGTTCAGCACAAATAACAACCACTCATCTGAGCCGAAGCTGCAAACTCGATCATTATTTGGCATATAGCTTGGAACCCCAAACCAAGCGCCTAATTTGACTTTACCTTGCCTTATTAAGAGTATGTGCAAAGTGCCAGCGTTACAAAACAAGCTCCCGCGATCGTTCCCAACCTACTATACTCCGTGATGGTCAAAGCCAGCGGCACAGACGTACGACAGGATTTGAGATAAGGCCCGTAGACCTCACCGCCCGTAATGTAACACACTTTGCATAATACCACCACCCCTCCTACTTTACCCGGGCTTGGGACCGGCCTTGGCGTAGTTAGTGGCTTTAAAATTAATAATTTTTATTTTTAAATCTTAAATTGAACAAAATGATAAAAATATTACAAAATTTGAACTTGACATAACTCATTCAATTTTTAAGATACAGGAATGCCTAATATCTTATTTTGTAGATAATTATCTACTTTTATAGTATTAAGATAAGGAAAATAGTAAATTAGTTATGATTTAAAGTATAATATTCTTCAAAGATGAAAATACTAAATTGATAATTTTAAATAATTAAGTAAATTTAATATAGAAAAGGATATATTGAATATTGTTATTTTGTTAGTGGTAATCATCACCCTCCTACTCTTACCCGGGCTTGGGACCGGCAGTGGCGTAGTTATGATGATATTACGGCTACATACTCTTAATAAGGACGGGGACGTTCAGCACAAATAACAACCACTCATCTGAGCCGAAGCTGCAAACTCGATCATTATTTGGCATATAGCTTGGAACCCCAAACCAAGCGCCTAATTTGACTTTACCTTGCCTTATTAAGAGTATGTGCAAAGTGCCAGCGTTACAAAACAAGCTCCCGCGATCGTTCCCAACCTACTATACTCCGTGATGGTCAAAGCCAGCGGCACAGACGTACGACAGGATTTGAGATAAGGCCCGTAGACCTCACCGCCCGTAATGTAACACACTTTGCATAATACCACCACCCCTCCTACTTTACCCGGGCTTGGGACCGGCCTTGGCGTAGTTAGTGGCTTTAAAATTAATAATTTTTATTTTTAAATCTTAAATTGAACAAAATGATAAAAATATTACAAAATTTGAACTTGACATAACTCATTCAATTTTTAAGATACAAGAATGCCTAATATCTTATTTTGTAGATAATTATCTACTTTTATAGTATTAAGATAAGGAAAATAGTAAATTAGTTATGATTTAAAGTATAATATTCTTCAAAGATGAAAATACTAAATTGATAATTTTAAATAATTAAGTAAATTTAATATAGAAAAGGATATATTGAATATTGTTATTTTGTTAGTGGTAATCATCACCCTCCTACTCTTACCCGGGCTTGGGACCGGCAGTGGCGTAGTTATGATGATATTACGGCTACATACTCTTAATAAGGACGGGGGACGTTCAGCACAAATAACAACCACTCATCTGAGCCGAAGCTGCAAACTCGATCATTATTTGGCATATAGCTTGGAACCCCAAACCAAGCGCCTAATTTGACTTTACCTTGCCTTATTAAGAGTATGTGCAAAGTGCCAGCGTTACAAAACAAGCTCCCGCGATCGTTCCAAACCTACTATACTCCGTGATGGTCAAAGCCAGCGGCACAGACGTACGACAGGATTTGAGATAAGGCCCGTAGACCTCACCGCCCGTAATGTAACACACTTTGCATAATACCACCACCCCTCCTACTTTACCCGGGCTTGGGACCGGCCTTGGCGTAGTTAGTGGCTTTAAAATTAATAATTTTTATTTTTAAATCTTAAATTGAACAAAATGATAAAAATATTACAAAATTTAAACTTGACATAACTCATTCAATTTTTAAGATACAAGAATGCCTAATATCTTATTTTGTAGATAATTATCTACTTTTATAGTATTAAGATAAGGAAAATAGTAAATTAGTTATGATTTAAAGTATAATATTCTTCAAAGATGAAAATACTAAATTGATAATTTTAAATAATTAAGTAAATTTAATATAGAAAAGGATATATTGAATATTGTTATTTTGTTAGTGGTAATCATCACCCTCCTACTCTTACCCGGGCTTGGGACCGGCAGTGGCGTAGTTATGATGATATTACGGCTACATACTCTTAATAAGGACGGGGGACGTTCAGCACAAATAACAACCACTCATCTGAGCCGAAGCTGCAAACTCGATCATTATTTGGCATATAGCTTGGAACCCCAAACCAAGCGCCTAATTTGACTTTACCTTGCCTTATTAAGAGTATGTGCAAAGTGCCAGCGTTACAAAACAAGCTCCCGCGATCGTTCCCAACCTACTATACTCCGTGATGGTCAAAGCCAGCGGCACAGACGTACGACAGGATTTGAGATAAGGCCCGTAGACCTCACCGCCCGTAATGTAACACACTTTGCATAATACCACCACCCTTCTTCTTTACCCGGGCTTGGGACCGGCCTTGGCGTAGTTAGTGGCTTTAAAATTAATAATTTTTATTTTTAAATCTTAAATTGAACAAAATGATAAAAATATTACAAAATTTGAACTTGACATAACTCATTCAATTTTTAAGATACAGGAATGCCTAATATCTTATTTTGTAGATAATTATCTACTTTTATAGTATTAAGATAAGGAAAATAGTAAATTAGTTATGATTTAAAGTATAATATTCTTCAAAGATGAAAATACTAAATTGATAATTTTAAATAATTAAGTAAATTTAATATAGAAAAGGATATATTGAATATTGTTATTTTGTTAGTGGTAATCATCACCCTCCTACTCTTACCCGGGCTTGGGACCGGCAGTGGCGTAGTTATGATGATATTACGGCTACATACTCTTAATAAGGACGGGGGACGTTCAGCACAAATAACAACCACTCATCTGAGCCGAAGCTGCAAACTCGATCATTATTTGGCATATAGCTTGGAACCCCAAACCAAGCGCCTAATTTGACTTTACCTTGCCTTATTAAGAGTATGTGCAAAGTGCCAGCGTTACAAAACAAGCTCCCGCGATCGTTCCCAACCTACTATACTCCGTGATGGTCAAAGCCAGCGGCACAGACGTACGACAGGATTTGAGATAAGGCCCGTAGACCTCACCGCCCGTAATGTAACACACTTTGCATAATACCACCACCCCTCCTACTTTACCCGGGCTTGGGACCGGCCTTGGCGTAGTTAGTGGCTTTAAAATTAATAATTTTTATTTTTAAATCTTAAATTGAACAAAATGATAAAAATATTTAATAAATCTAGACTTTGAAATATCTAATTCAATTTTTAAGCTATAGAAACGCTTAATAGCTCATACAAACAAACAAATAAACAATTTTGAACCCATCGCATTTACATATTATAGAAGAAGATTATCTTCCTAAATTCTCAAAAATGATCAGACAATTATCTTCATTCTTAGACTATTTTCTGTTGTTCAAAAATACTTATTTAATTACTTTATTTTAAAGTGATGCAATCAAATAGTCTCAAGTTTGTCTAAAAAACATAAAATTCTTATCAACTGAGTTATTTAATTTTTGGAAGTTTTGTGTGGAAGCGCTTTGAGAGAAAAAACTGGTGATTAGTTTTTATATCGATGGCTTAGGATAATATAGGTATTAATATGATGAGAAAGAGTTACTCTTAATTTTGGATAAAAAGATTGATTGTGCTTAGAAATACAAGTTTTTTTTTTATTAAGCATTAAAACCAAGAGTTAGTACTACAAGTTGAACATTTAAAACAGTCTTGTTTTAATAAATTTAAATTTAAATTTAAAAAAATTTCAATTAGTTCAATAAATAAAAAATTTTTTTTTTTTAAAATCTATTTTTTATTTTTAAAATAACTGGAATTTTTGGTCTAGCAAAAAAAGAATTATCAATTATTATTTTTTCTGGTGTTTTGTCACATTTTATGAATCTGTATTTTGATAGGATTTTTGCCAGAGTTAATTTCATTTCTAATTGTGCAAATCGCATTCCAATACAATTTCTGGGACCTTGTCCAAATGGTAAATATGTAATGTTATCTCTTGATTTTCTATTTTCTTCATTAAATCGTTCTGGTATAAATTCATCTGGCTTTTCATATATATCTGGATTATAATGTAAAGCGAATATTGGCACAGCAATTACTTGATCTTTTTTAATTTTTATTCCTTCATTTTCATAATCTTTATTTGCTACTCTATCTGATCTAATCGCAGCTGGAAACATTCTTAAAGTTTCATCTATAACCATACTCATATAACTCATTTCATGCACTGTATCATAGTTTATTTCACCATTCTTGTTTAAATTTATAAATAAAAGAATTATAACTTTTTAATTAATATAAATTTCATACATTATTCTCCAAAACCTTATCTACTTCTTCACATAATTTATCTTGAATATTTGGATACATGGCTAGATTATAAGAAACCAAGTTTAATGTTAAAGCAGATGTTTCATAACCCGCGCTCATAAACAATATTGCCTGAGATAATATTTCGTCAATAGTCAACTTGTTTTTATGATGTGAAATTTTAGAATCCGGTTGATTCTTATCTTGACAAGTTTTTTCATTTTGGCTTTGCTCTAAATTTTCTTCATGTTCAACCATGATTTGAATAAAATCATCTCTTTTTTCTAATTTTTTCTTTCTTCTTTCAATTATTGTTGCTGTTAAATTTTTTAAATATTCAATCGACACTTTTGGGACTAATTCAATCAAGTTTTTTTTTTCAAAAAATTTTGCCAAAGAAGGAAAAAATACTTTTTTGAGTGAAAATTTTAATTTGATTTTTAGATTAAATTTTCTTTTAAATACTTATTAACAAGGCTCTTGGGTCGTTTGTAAGTTCTTCAAAAAACATATTTTTAACATGTTTTAAAACCTCATTGTTTGAATCATTCAATGAATCAACACTAAACCCAAAACAACAAGAGCATATAACATCAAAAGATAAACTACCAAATAATTCTCTACAATTTATGTATTCTTCTTTATCCGCGTATTTTTTTAAATTATCACTAAACCTATCTGAACATTCAATCATCAATTTTGACATTGATTTCAATTTGCCACTAGTAAAAACAGTGGTTAAAATAGCTCTGATATTTTTCCATTCTTCATCTTTTGTAATTGTTAACATTTTATCAAACGGATCAATATTAATAGCTTCAAATACTCTTCTATTTGTAAAACTATGAAAATCTTTTATCATTATGGATTTCAATAATTTAGGATCTGAAACGAGAATGATTGGAGTTGAGCCTTCAAAATAGCCAACTATTTTACCATATTTGTTTATCATACGAATATCATTATAAGGCACACCATATTTAATCATTTCAATAAAGTTACCAACCAATGGTAATGGAGTAGGACCTTTAATATTAAATTTTTTAAAATAATTACACATTTCATACCATTTTGTAATGATATAAATTGCAATCAAGCCAATTAAGCCAGTTATTAAAATTGTTCTATTATCAAAAAAGCTTGATAAATCCATATTTTTTTTTTATAATTAATAGAAATTTATTTTATTATAATTTTTATTTCGTTTTAATAATAGTAATAATAATAATAATAATATAACCAAATTGGATATTAAAATTATGAAAGTTTAAAACATACAGGTAACAGGTTTTATAAAGATAAAAACATTTTTATTTTAATTTTTAAATGTCTATATTAATATCTTTTTTATTGTGTAATGTCATTAAAATAAGCCTAAATAAAATTTTAGATTTTTCTTATTTTGAAATCCGAAATAAAAATAATTGCCAAAAAGCACTAAAAGCTCAGTAAAAAAATCTAATTTAAGTCATACAGAACAAAATAAATCAATAAATCTTTTTTAAATTTTTAAAAGTTGGATCAATCGGTTCGATTTGTGATTATAAAATTATATATATACAAGTCTGAAAAACAACCCAACAACAGTAGAGTTAATTATTCTAAAGATTTTATTACTTTATAAGCAGTAGTCTAATATGATCGTAATGGTTTATTAGGCTTTCAAGTTATCAAAAAATAAGTAATAAAAAAATTTAAATTTATTTGTTTTTTATATTTTCAATAAAATAAAGTCTAAAAAGAAATTAGAAAAAAATTTTATATAAAATGTCCACTTTTATCGCTTATTTGAGACATGTATGGAAAATTTTCTAATTCGCCAGGTTTTGCTTTATCATATGATTCAGTAACAGGAGTTGAAAATGCCGCATTTCTTCTAAATGGTGTATCCAAAGTTTTAAATTGTGTTACACCATTAGCTTTGTTTCTATGCTCGGTCCAAAAAGAAATTGGCATTTCAGAATATAGATCATGTTTCTTAAAATAATATAAAAATATTTTAAATCTAAAAAAATAAATGCATAATAAATAACTTACTGTTGTTGGTTTTGGTGGTTTTGATATAAATCCTGGTATTGAATATTTATCTTGAAATTCACTTTGACAATTAGTAGGCTCATCTAAATAATCGTTTTTTTCTCCTTCTTGCATTTCTTGAATAAGCTTATCTCTTATGGATTTCTCTGTTAGTTTGTAACGAATTCCTTTTGGTTCACCATTAGGATCATAATTATCTCTGACAATAAAATCGTCTGTATAAGTGGTATATTTTGAATATTCGGCCTGTTCATTTGTGCTTAATAAACCACGATGTCCATTCTTGAAAAATTTTATCTCTGCTTTTTCCGAATTTCGGTATTCTTCCGGGATTTGATCAAAATTTTTAACACGTCTCTAAATAATTTAAAAATATTTTAAACAAACTTTTAATATTAGTAAATATGTAATATATGAAATTTTTAACAAACCTCTTCGACCCAATTTTGTAATAAAGTTTTACTATCCGAGTTGTACAATCTTCTTTGATCTAATGCATTCGGATAATACATCGACATTTTATTTCTTTATTCAATTTAGAATTAAAATTATTATTTAATTGTTTTACTTTTATTTAAAATAGAAAAATAAAAGTTTGATGTTTTAGAAAAATAAATTTAAAATTATTTATTCAAGTTGTCATAGCAACTCCAACAAAAAAATTTACTCTTTTCTGAATTAATTTTACTTATTTTTAAATTGTTTAATTAAAATGATCTTTAAGATTGATAATTAGAAGAATTTTTATATGTTTTAAAATAGAAAAACCTCAAGAATCATCGAACTTGGATAAATTTATATCTATCAAACATTAAAGAATGTGAAATGAGATAGCTAAATAAAACTTAAGATTTATTTTTCTTTGTATGTTTATTAAATAAAGCAAGTAGAAACTTTATGTCTTTTCATATCGATAGAATATATTATATTTACAGTATTTCACTCTTAAATTACCAAAGTTAAACAATTAAACTATCTAGATAGTTTTAATGGTTCATGAAAACTTTGATCAAAATTTAATATATTCAACAGAAAAAATATTAAGTCAATAATTTTTTTGAAAAGATCAAATTCAAATCTTTAAAAAAAGCTTTGGATAAGCTTCGATACTTTTAGTTAAATATGTATTTAGACCCAAATTTGGACCATATATTTTATAATTGTTTAAATATATTATAGAGTCTTTAGTAAAAGAATTGTATTAGATGAAAGAAATATAAAAAGCTTATTGTATTTTTAAAAGCTAAAATAAATTTAGCAAAATAATACTAAATTTATTTTAATATAACTTAATTATACCTATATCAAGTAATTAATCAATTTTTTTGTTTAAAAATTAAAATATTTATTTTGAAATAAAAATTTTGTTATAAAAATAAAAAAAAAACAAATTTTTTTCTAATCTTGATCAGAATCAGAATTTCTTTTTTGTTTTGGCTTTGAATCATTGGTTTCAACAGCTAGCAAAGGTTTATTATTTGATTTGATCCAAATCAGAGCTGTTTGTCGATCTGCTTTGGAAATACCACTAAAATTTAAATGTCTCAAATTAGGCAATCTAGCTAGAATATAAAATTTAAAAGCAGCTAAATTTTCTATTGGATTACCATGTATTGAAAGAGTAGTTAGATTTTTTAAAGCTTTAAGCTTTTCTATTTCGGCTAAATTAGTTATTTTATTGCCATGCAAATACAAGCATTTTAGACCTTTAAAATTCATTATTTCGTCTGGTATACTTGAGAAACAATTGAAAGACAAATCTAGAGAAGTTATATTTTCAGAATTAAAGAACGAAAAAGCGCACCACTGGTATAAACCATTTATTTCTTTTAGAGCATTGTAGCCTAGTTTTAGACTCTGACTTGCAAATTTTCCGTCTATTAATTTTGGAGGCTTTTTTTTATCGTGTCTCGGCTGTGCATCGTTTATTTCTTCTATATTCATCAAATCCTTAAAAGAAAAGTCGATCGGATCCAACAATTCAGCTTTTGAGTCTATTTTTGCTTTTATTTGTGCTTCATTTTCCTCACTCATTTTTGTTTTATTTATTATTTTTAAATATTATTATAAAATTATTTTTATATAAATATAACATACATTTATAATATTTTAAATTCTGCTTAAATATAAAATTTATGTTGCTTGGTTACTTAGAAAAAAAATAAAATTACTTTACTAATATATCTCAAGTTTTAAAATTTAAAATATTTTTATAATTAGTAGATAATTCTAATTTTTACTTTTTATAAATTGATTGATTAAGAAGCTTTTAAAATATGTTATACTTTATTAATTATGAAATTGAAAAGTTTTTTTTTATTTAAAACCAACTTTATTAGCCAACATAATAAATACGAAATAATTTCATCTTAGAATAAATAAAAATGCAAAAGTGTTATAAAAAAGTAACTCAAATGCTAACACCAATTAGGAGCATAAACAATCAAAAAAAATTAAATTTTTTTTTCTATATAAATTTACAAATAGATATCATTTATTTTATATCAATTTGTAGAGTTGTCTACATATATTTTGTATATTTGTTCGTAACAAATCATTTATTCTGAATCTTGTTATTTGGTTTTTTAATATAATATTGTATTACTTTGTATAAAATTTCTAGTAATTCAACAAAGCTTAATAGACTTATGCCAATACAGAATCCGGCAAAACCTCCAACATCTGCAAAAAATTCTTCTGGGCTTTGTGATGGCTTTTCTTCAATTATTGTATGCGCCAAATCTTCATAATAAACATTAACAGCCAAAATGTTTTTTTTCATTTCTTCATAAGAAATTAATTTTTGATTAAATTTTGAATTGTTTTGGAAAAATCTAAGCAACAAGTCACTATAAAATAAATTAGGAAAATTGGATTGAGATGTTTTCAAATTAAAATTGATTGCTTCACATTCTATTGGACATTTATCAAAGCAATTTTCACCAGTGTTTGATTCATAGTAATTTTTAACCGCATCTATTAAACAATTATTAGTTTTATTTAAATCACAAATATTATAGCCTTGAATCATATCTGTAGTAGCATCATAACACTCACATTTTTCAATTAAATAAAATTGATAGCAATAAATTAAACAAGCTTTTTGGTCATATAAACCGTTTAGTTGTATTGTTTTTTTGTATAAATCTGAATCAAATGAATCTTTATTAGTAACGTTTTCAATACAATTGCTATATGGTTTTGGTAATTTTTTGAAATTTACTTGCTCTATTACAATATCAGTTTCAAAACCATTTGCTGTTTTTATTCCATCTCTATCTAAATTTGCTCGTCTGCTTGAATTGTGTATGAATAAATGAGCTCCACTTGATCTAATAGTACTACCATAATGTTTATTCTCTTTGCCAGTGTATAATTCTAATATTAGACCATTTTTTCTACCAGGATAAGTTGAATTATATTTTACATTATTCTTATAATTACCACTATTAAATTTAAAACAGTTTCCATATTTATTAGAAAAAAAAGTTTCAAAGTCTTTTCGATTGCATACAAGATTATTAAATCTACAACTTAATAGAACATCGTCAATATTTAAACTAATATTTGAATTTTGATTATTTAAATTATTGGAAATTAATTCCGATTCAATCAAGTATCTAAAAGTAATTAGCATATCTGATGTATCGTTGAAATAAAATGTTGGATTTTGATAGATCCAACCTTTGTGAAAATCATAAAAATTTTTTAAATGTGGAAAACTTTCAAAATTTAAAATATTCATTAAACAAAATGTGACTACTGGAAATTCGATAGAAGAATATCTTTGAAATTTTATTTGAGTGTTAACTTCATAGCTAAAATAACTGAAAAATCTCTGAGTCAATCCATAAGCACAGTAGCCACAAGAAACTAAAAGGAAAAAAGTCCACATAAATTTCAAACCGTAGCTTTTGTTACGAACTATACTTGGAAATCCATGACTAGTCGATGTTTCAACACAATCTTTTAAAATATCTTTAATATCTTTATTTCTTTTACTCATAATTTAGGAAATAATTGCTTTTTAAATTCTATATAAATATATATTAATTTATTGTAAATCTTTTCAAGTTATTTCTTAGGCTTTTTTTAATTGAGTAATTGAGATTAAACAAATATAAATAAGTTTTATAAATTTTTTAATATATAATATATAAATTTATCGATTTTAGAAAAACTCACGGTTTTCACACTTTAACAGCTGTATGAAAAAAACATTTTTACATCTTTCCAGATAAAAAGCAGTGTTTATTATGTAATAACTTAAGATAAGTTTGATAAAGTTGTCCAAAAACTATCAACCACAAAAAAATGTTTATAAAAACTCAAATACTTTTGCGTAATTTCAAATTTTGAGAATATAAATTCAAAGAGCTTGTTTATTTAATTTATTATTCAAAAAATAAACAAACCATTTAAAACTTAATTATTTTTTGAAAAACATTTATTTGAAATTGATTTTGAAAGAATCATAGTTTTAAACATATAATTAAAAAAAAATTTATTTCACTTTATTTAAACCTTAAAATGAAAAATTTAGAAATTTTTTTAATTTATTTTTTTACCATAAAAATAAATAAAAGTATAGAAAATTTTATCAGTAAACTTTAAATTATAGTTTTTGTTTTTAAAATTAAAAGATTTATCAACTAATTTCCAAATTGAAAAAGATTGTGATATTTTTCCGATAAATGAAAATTTTATAATTGAAATTTTGCAACTTAAAACACAACTGAATTGTTTGATAAGATGCAATCAAATAGAATATTGTGCTTATGTGAAACAAAGCATAAATGATTGCTTTTTGTTAAAAGGTCTTGCTAAAAAGAATAAAATATATTCAAATGGAAATTATTTGTTTAAAAAGCAAAGTTTAAAGTAAAAAATTTGAAAAACTGATTTTTCTGATTTGAATATTTAAATTGAATAAATTCTACTATAGTAATGATTTAGTTTATTATTGGCCTATATTTGATTCTAAATTAACTGAAATTATTAATGGAAAAGATTTATATAATCCAGTTAATGTTAGTTTTATTCAAGACAGATTTGGAACTGAAAATTCTGCTATTCGTTTAAATGATGGATATTTACAAGCCCCATCAGGTTATTATTTTGGACCTGTTTTTACTTTATCTGCATGGGTGAGAATTACAAAAACAAGAAAATGGGCTAGACTTATGGACTTTGGAGATTATAATAAAGAAAATTATTTTTGTATTTTTTTTTCGGATGGTCTAACTAAAATACCTGGATTAGCGTATAATCAAATTTTGGTTCCTTTAACATTAATAAAAGCTAAAAAAACATTAGAATTAAACATTTGGTATCAAATATGTGTTGTAATGAGCAATTATAACTCTTATTTTTACATAAATGGCCAACTAGAAGTTAGTGCTCAAACAGCGCAGCTATTAAGAAATGTCAGTAGAACCAATAATTATTTAGGAAAGAGTCAATTTTTTGGTGATGAATTAGCATCAGCTGATTATGATGATATTAAAATATATGATAGAGATTTTACTCCAGATGAAATTTTAACCGAATATTATTTTAAAAATTAATTAATTTTAAATAAAATAATTTAGAAATTATAGAAGATAAAATTCTTTTATAAATTAAAAAATGTAATACTGTTTAATTTAGATTTTAAAAGATTTATTTAATAAAAATTTTTTCTATAACAAAAATTTATTTTAAGATGCTTGAAAACTTTATATTAAAATAAAATTAAAATAAAAAAAAAACTCTAGCTTAGAAAATTTTATTAAAAATAAAATTTAATCATGTGGATAAACTGTTTGTAAATATTTTTTCTTTAAATACTGTCCACCGTCATATTTGCTAAAAAATATGTTCAAAATTTGATGTGTAACAGGACTATTAACAATAACTTCTAGATCTTCTTGAGCTATGTAGGCTTTAGTTTTAAAATCATTTTGATACTTTGCATCAACAAGCAACAAATAATGTGGTTGATTGACAAAATATTCTTTTTCACTTGTGTCATAGTGTCGATCAAGCCAAGATTCCGGAGCTTGAGCACTAACATCCCAGCCAATAATTACCCCGAAAAAGTCTATTTTTTTGTGTTTAACAACCTGCCCAACCCGATATTGAACATTACTTGGTCTCGGCGACCGTATCACAGACGATTCTGCAAAATCTATAATTTTTTTTCTATATTCCAAAACCTCTAAAGCTATATCAGTATCTTCTGCTAAGTTATCTTTTTTAGTATTTAAATTTTTATTTAAAACAACTGGGATATCAATAACAAAGCTAAAATACCATTTTTTCCATGATTCTAACTCAAAATAAGACTTTTTAAATTCATTTAAAGTTTCAACTACATTTTGAAAAGCTAAATTTTGTTGTATATCATCATTAGACCAATATTTACTTAGAAAATACTGCGTAGGTAAAGCTAGACCGATTAGAATAATCTTAATCAAACTAATCCAGTCCATATCTTATTAGAAAAAAAAAAAAAACAAAAATTATATTTTAAAAATTTGTTTTTAATAAAATAGTAAAACCGAGTAAAAATGAGCTTTTAAACCCAATTTTTTTTGTTTTTTGTTTTAGATTAATTTAAATTTCAAATTTAAAATTCAAATTTTTTTTTTTTTTATTTTTAAATAAATTACACAAAAAAGAGAAAAAAAAATTAAATATTAAATTAAAAAAAAAACCAAAAATAAATAAATATTTTGTTTTATACAAATTGTTAAAAATCAAAAGCAGGTCTTCGAGTAGGGATATACTTTCGCCTGAATTGACCATTGTCAGGAGTCTCTGGCAAATCAGGACAAGGATGAACAACAATGCCTGGTACATCGTTGGAAGATTTGATCAATTCACAGGGCTCGTCCGGTGCTAGTTTAGCCAGAGCGGCAAGAAGATCATAATTAATAACTGGTGGATCTTCGTGAGTTTGTTCCCAACCGATTGGCGGCGAAGATGGAGGTGAAATCAAAAATGTTTTGTCATTCTTAGGCGGCTCTAAATAAGGTCTTGAGTTTTTAAATTTAATAGGCTTAGTTAAAAACACTCTGAGTCTATCATTTAAAAACAAGTAATCATCAAGTTCAAATCGCGCCAAAACAGCCAAAATCGGGTCTTCAAACTGAATCAGACAACGCTTAAATATTCTAAAATAACAAAATTTACAATTTTGATCAATATTAAAAAAGAGATTTTCAAATTCAGATTTGGTGTCTAAATTGGCAAATAGCTCATTTGGTAGTTGTGTTATGATTACATTTTTAGGCAAATCGGTGTCTTCATTTTCTAAATCATCTTCATCGTTTAAGAAAATCTTTGACGTGCATCTTAAATGAGTTTTTATAATTGTTTTTAAATGCTGATTGATCATTTCTAATTCTAAATCATTCTTAATTTGTTTATTTAGAAAATTTTCTATAAAGTCTTCATCTGTAATTTGGTTATCAACTGAAATAATATTTAATAAAGCATGATTTTCACTATCTACAGATTGCTCTTTTATTCTTGTTTTATAATTTAAAATCATTTGTTTATAAATTTTTAATAAATTTATTAAATTCTCTTTATCCAAGTAATCAGAGTCGTTTTGCTCGCATTCAGCCATTTTGTTGTCATCAATTATATCGGACGTGTTAGATTCTATAGTGTCCTGTTTACTCAGAATAAAATTACTTTCATTATGATCTTTGTTTGGATCAATGGTTAAACTATGCAAATCTTGGCTTAGATCATTCATTCTATTTTTTAACTTTTTTTTTTGTTAATTTTTAAATATTAATTGATGAGTTGAAATAAAATTTTTTTTTTATTAGTTTTAGAAATAAATATAAATATGTAGAAATGATTTGCAATGAATCCAAAAATATTTGGTTTTTAGATATATAATGTATATATATATATATATATATGAAAATAAATTTTATTTAATTTATGTGAATTTATTATTTCAAAAAATGCCATAGAAGAGCATTTTATTTAGTACTTTGGTAATGGAATTAAAAATATAATTGTAGAATATTAGTATTATAATAGAGTTATAAGTTTTGTTAGAGCAAAGCGTATCTAACTTTCTTATTATATACTCAATTATTATAGGTTTGTTATAAACTTGACCGGCTATAGAGCCTAAACTCGTTTAATTAACAAAAAAATGAAAAAATTTCTTTTAAGATTTTATTAAAATTACATTTAGCCACTTCTAGTCGGAAAACAAAACCGAAAAGAAATAATAAATTTTTCTACTTCTCAACAATAACAAAAAATAATAATCTTTTATTGTAATTTTTTTCAAGTTTTTAAAGGTATTATACTTCATAAATAAGTTAAACTTAAGTGTACTTGGTTGCAGTTTAAAAGAACTACAACAATTATATTAATTATATGATCCTATTTGATTTAATAATGACAAGTTGTCTTGGTAATCTTATTACAAAAAAAAACAATCGCATATATTTTAAGAAATTCTCCATAGCTTTATGATTAAATTTATAAATAAATCAAGCAGTAATTTATGATCATAAAATTGATATATTTCTATTATTATTGGGATATTTATTAGTAATAATGATGCATAACAAAAAATTTTATTTAATTTTTTAAATTTAAATTGAAAAAAAAACTAAATTAGATTTTATAATATTTTTAAATTGATATAAAACAATAATTAGAGCATATATTATAAAATTATCTATAAAATAAATATTTTATTAAATTTAAAGATAAAAAAAAATGTTTTTTTTTGATAGATTAAAAAAATTTTTAAATTTAATATGCATTTTTTTTGAAGATTCTCAAAAAAACTTCGGAAATCGCTTCGGCTATTTAGATGGCTATCGAGGATTTTGTGCTTTTGTAGTGATAATGGCTCATAGTATGGGAAATGTGAAATGGGGTGATTTTATTATATTTAAAAGAATTGGATTTATTATTGCCGTAGCTGGTTTTTTTGTATTAAGTGCATTTTTGCTTACCTATAGATTGATTAAAGATTTTGATAAATCAAATTCATTTAAAGATATTTTAAAAATTATTTATATATATTTGATTCGCAGATTTTTTAGAATTTATCTTCCATTTGTAGTTTATGTTACACTAGTTGTAATAAATCCTAGTTTTTTCGCCGGAGTTTTTTCAAAAAAAAAATCAATTTTAAACGGTACATGGTTAAAATTGGTTTCATTAAATATTTTTGATAGTCATTTATGGACAATACCCAAAGAAATAAAATATTATATTTTGATACCATTTATTTGTTTAGCATATCATTATAGCAAAAAGAATTGGAAAATTTTCTTGATGATTTTATCAAGTTATATTATATTTGTTTTATATGATTTTAATTTATTCCATATTAACTATGGTACAAAAGATAGCTTTCACCAAAAGTTTTCAATTTTTTTTTATGGTTCAATATTAGCTATTTTATATTTTCATTATGAACAACTCAATTCAAATAATATCGTTAAAAAAATTTTAAATTTAAATTTATCTAAAAACATAATTGGAATAATCTCTTTTTTACTAGCGGCGTATGCTTTTTTATATCTTAACCGTATTTTTAATCCCAATGCCAGCAATAATATTGGTGCAATATGGGTTGCAGTTTTTTATTTTTCAATGCTCATTGGTTCACCTAATTTATTTACCAAATTATTAAGTGATAATTACTTTTTAACACAATTTGGAAAGTATTCATTTGGTATTTATTTGTTTCATCCAATGTGTATTAAAATTATAAAACAAACTCAAATTTATAATCGGGTTCAATTTGCTCTCTCAGTTACTATTCTTTCTTTTATCTCAGGATATGTTTTCTATTTTCTTATTGAAAATCCATTTATGAAACTAGGAAACTATTTTATCAAAAAATTAAACAAGGATTATACATTAATTCAAAATACAAAATAAATTGTAATCATAATTAGAATGTGAATAAAAAATAAAAAACAATTCAAATTTCTATTTATTTCTAAAAATTTTTATTTCAATACCAGAATTTACAAATAATCAGATTTGAGTAGATTTAACAGTGTCCTGTTTATACTTAGAATAAAATCACCTTGATTCTTGGATAGAGAAGTAGAGCTTTTAATATACCAATAATGAAATCATTTACCATATTTTTAATTTAAAAAAAAAGGATCAAATGATATATATAATATATATAATTCAAACTGAATATAGTATTATTTTAGTCCACTTAATTACAACTAAAAGAATAGTTATATTTGGTCTTATAACTTCTTTTTGAAGTATAAAACCTTCTAAAATTTTTATTTACCAAATAAAAATTCATCCAAAACAAATTGGTTTAAAGCGTCATTCAATAAAATTTGTTTTTCTGTTTTTTAATTTTGTATTACATGTGTGTTTATTAAGCTTGTTCATCGCTATTCGAAATAATACTTAAACTATACAACTCAATTATTTTTTAAAAAATTAATTTTATTTTATTAATAAAAATTGATGAGTTGAAAAATTTTTTTTTTTATATAGAAAAAATAATAATTTGCAAAGAATGTAAAAATATTTTTTTTTTAAATATACATGAAATAAATTTAATTTAAATTATGTGAATTTATTATTTAAAAAAATGCCATTGTAGAGAATTTTATTTAGTTTATTATCATGAATATAATCGAAAATAATTTATTTTTTCAGTCATTTATTTTAGTTTATTGCATATTGGAAAAGCTCTATTTTAGGTGAATTTATTTTTGTTTCAATCATGTTTAGTTGTCTTGGTGTAATAATATTCAATCTTAATTATACATTTTCTTTTAATCAATTTTATATTCAAATTTTAGTTATTTGAATTGTAAAAAAAGAAATTCCATGATAACCGCTTTAGTGATAATCTAATATGTAATCTAAAAATATTTAATGGAAAAATAATTTTGGCTTGATGATTAGTGTTAGGATTCGGAGATCATTATTTAGCAATTCTTTTTACATTTTAGACTTTCACAGGTCCTAGAAGGATATACAAGTCCTATTTCTTTTAATTTAAGAAAAAGCTTGTATTTCTCTAAGTTATAGACTTAAATTTTAGAAAAATTTTGAATTTAAAATAAATTTTTTTACTTAAAATAAGATTCAATTTTTAGTCTCTATAAATGAATGTTCTTTATCAAAATTATGTGATAATCTATAACCATCACTTAATAGATGATCACTGACCACATATCCCTTTAACACAATTTTTAAATCTGATTTTTAAATATACATTGTGAATAACTTTTTTTTGTCTAGCAAAGGCTTTCCAAATGTAACAAGTTAAAACAAATTTTGTTTAAGCCCTTGAAAAAATCTGCAAAATAATTTTGCTGCACTAAAATGTAAAATAAAGACAGTCAAATCTTTTTTAAACCAAGCGGTAAACAAAATATTTGCTTTATGACAAATTTTTTCCTTTAAAAGTAGTTTCTTTTAAGGATAGTTTCAAAATCGAATCTGCAATTAAATTGCAGATATTTTGCAGAACGTATCCAATGGTAAAATAGGAAATTCGATGAAACCACCTTAAAAAGAATTAAGTGATTTTTATTTTTGTATGAAAACTCAGAATGCTGCTTTTATAAGTGAAAAAATATTTCTATTAAATTCAAAATATACAAAGTTATATAATATTGAAAATTTATAATAATTAACAAATAGCAAAATTATAGAAAAAAACAAATGAAGCATAAATTTAAAAATTTTTATAAAGCAAAAATAGAAAAATTTTTTAGTTTATGAAAAAAAAATAAAATCATGTTTTTGTTTAATAATATAAAAAGAATGATTAATATTTTAAACACTTTTTTTGAAGATTCTCAAAAAAATTTTGGAAATCGCTTCGGCTATTTAGATGGCTATCGAGGGTTTTGTGCTTTTGTAGTGATAATGACTCATAGTATGGGAAATGTGAAATGGGGTGATTTTATGATATTTAAAAGTATTGGATTTATTATTGCCGTAGCTGGTTTTTTTGTACTAAGTGCATTTTTGCTTACCTATCGATTGATCAAAGATTTTGATAAATCAAATTCATTTAAAGATATTTTAAAAATTATTTATATATATTTGATTCGCAGATTCTTTAGAATTTATCTTCCATTTTTAGTTTATGTTACACTAGTTGTAATAAATCCTATTTTTTTCGCTGGAATTTTCTCTAATGAAAAATCAATTTTAAACGGAACATGGTTGAATTTGGTTTCAATGAATATTGATGATGGTCATTTATGGACAATACCTGTAGAAATAAAGTATTATATTTGGATACCATTTATTTGTTTAGCATATCATTATAGCAAAAGTTTTTTGAAAATTTTCTTAATGGTTTCAACATGTTATATTATATTTATTTTATATGATTTTAATTTATTCGATATAAACAATGGTCCAAAAAGTTATTTACACCGAAGGTTTTCAGTTTTTTATGGTGGCTCTGTAATAGCTATTTTATATTATCATTATGAACAACTCAATTCAAATAATATCGTTAAAAAAATTTTAAATCTAAATTTATCTAAAAACATAATTGGAATAATCTCTTATTTTCTTGCTGCTTATGGTGTTTTATATCTCAACCCCATTTTTAATTCCAATGCTACGAATAATAAAGGAGGTGTTTGGGCTGCACTTTTTTATTTTTCAATGCTCATTGGTTCACCTAATTTATTTACCAAATTATTAAGTGATAATTACTTTTTAACACAATTTGGAAAGTATTCATTTGGTATTTATTTATTTCATCCAATGTGTATCAGAATTATAAAACAAACTCAAATTTATAATCGGGTTCAATTTGCTCTCTCAGTTACTATTCTATCTTTTATCTCGGGATATGTTTTCTATTTTCTTATTGAAAATCCATTTATGAAACTAGGAAACTATTTTATCAAAAAATTAAACAAGGATTATACATTAATTCAAAATACAAAATAGATAGAAATACAAGTAAATCGTTTGCTTTTATAGTTTTATTTTTCAAACATTTGATGTCTTCTTTAAAGAAAGAAATAGAAAAAAAGAATGCTTTTAAATTAAGTTTTTAATAAAATAATTAAGAATTTCTTTGGCCTTTTTTATTTTTTTTTTGTATCTTTAAATTTCTCTATTATTTTTTTCAAATGACTCTTTGGACATCTAAACTCTATCATCTATCAGTCTAAAAATTATTTTTAAAAAATAAATATTTTTTTTTTAAGTCAAAATTAAGCTTAAAACAGCTCATACTAAATTTTATTTTAAATTTTAAAATTTTTATAAACCCTTGAACTTTATTTTAAAATAAATTTGAATTTTAGAAAAAAATGTTTTATTTTATTTTCTATTCAAAAAAGAAAAATGAAAAGCTTTAAATTTTTATTAATATTTTTAATTTTATTCTTAAATTTATCTGAACAATTTATAATAGACTTTGAAAACGACGATAACCATTTACATCTTGAATCAAATTTTCTCATATCAACCGATTCAGTTGCAAATGAACCAAATCTACCGGATGCAATCAGTTTGAAAATTTTTTCATTTTCTTTATAAAATTCGTTACCTTTTATTTTAGATTTTTTTTTAAGAAACTTTGTCATCTATGAAATTTCCTTATAGAAAAAGACAAAAATATTTGCCTATGGCCAAACCTGAAATCATAAAAGAAGAAGATAATGAACAATTGCCAAGAATTTTCATTACCAATATCAACAGAAACATAAACTCAAATGATCTCGATTCAAAAAGCAAAGTTGAAGAAAAAAAATTTTATATTAAAAATAAAAATCCCAATTTTAAGCTTCTCAAAACTTCTAGTATAAATAACACGACGGTTTAAAATAAAATTATTGTTTAAAAATTTAATAAAAATAAAAAAAATATTTCAAAAAAAAAAAGAAATTCTCTTCTTTTATTTTTTCTATATATTCAAATCAAACAAGGTCTTTAAATGTATTTAAATAAAAATTGAATTAGTGTTAAAATAGTAAAAAAATTTTTTCTTAAAATGAAATTTATAGTTTTAGTAGTTTTTATTTCAATAGCTAGTAGCTTTTCTTTTTAATTTAATTTAATAAAATATTTGACTATATTCTTTAATAATTATTAAACATAGCTGGTTATAAAATAAGCCTTGACAATGGAAGAAATTCACTTAGGCTCGAGTCTAATATGATTCAAAATGGCAAAAAATTGAATGAACCTACTCCAGATCAAGCTATTAGTAGTTTTATTTAAAGTTATTTTGAATTTAAATGAAAAAAAAATATTTCTATTTCAAGAAACATTGTCTGGTTTGGGTTTTAAAGTAGTTAATTTTGAGAAAGACAAAAAGCAGGATGTAAAGCTTCTAAGCAATCAAGCCGAGGAGCCAGGTCTTAATTTTAAACCAAGTAATTATTAAATTTGAGAGATTTTTTTTCTTTGATTTTTATCAATTTAGTTTAATTTCAAAACAGAAATGCCTATAGAAGATATATTCAAAGATTTTATTGGAAAGCATTTGAATGTACAAGAAAAAGTTTTAAATTTTAAAAGGAAAAAGCCTAATTATGAGCCGGCGAATAAAGCAAGTGAACAAAAGATTCGTTTGGAGTCGGCAAAATATGGTTCTTTTGATATTTACATAACCAACATAAACGAAAACTCTAACAACAACAATTCAACAAAATAAATTAATTTAAACTAAATTTAATCTTTTCATTTTTATTTGTTTTTTATTTGTTTAAAAGATACTTTAAACTATCTTGAATCAAAAAAACTTGAAATTTTAATATTTAAAAAATTTTTTTTTTAAGATGAATTTCATGCTTTTTATTGTTGTATTTATAAGCTTATTGTATTTAATTTCAACAAAGTGTTTGAATCAAACAAATTCAACTGGTTGTAAGAAACATAAAATATCAAGTGATTTAGTCAAGGTTAGTAATTTAAATGTGTCGTCTAACACTCGTAATTTGCCCGTTTGTTCTAGACCTTATCCAAAATTAAACACGTGATTAACAACTATTAAATCTCTTAATTAATTAAACACAAATTATTATTTAAAATAAAAACAAAAATGTTTAAAAAAATTTTTATTTTTTTATTATTTGTTTCATCAAGTAAACATTAAACAACATTTAACTATTTTCTAAAATTGACTATAAAATTTTCATTAAAATTAAAAGACAGTTTCTCAATTGATTTGTACACCGGTGACAACCACTTGCATTACCAGACTAGTTCTTTTAATAAAACCCTAAAGAATGGAACTTATTTGACAATCTTTGGTACAAATAATACAATATTAAATCAAACTAGACTAAATCAAGTAAATAGTCTTGATCAAGCTTTAAGTAAAATTAACAAAATTAATTCTTTATATTAAACTAATCATTTAATTTCTTTAAACAACAACAAAAAAAAGATACAATTAAGAATATAATGAATAAACATCAATTAGAATTTTATGTGCCAAAGTATAAGCAAACAGTTTTTGAATTGAACAAGATCTATAGACCAGTGTTTCGAGAGCCTAAATTTAAACCATTAAATTACATGAATAATAAAAATAGTAAAAAACAAATTCTACAATTAAAATTGAAAAAATTTCTAAATATTGAATAGAAAAATTTATTTAAATTTTTCAAAATTTTCAATAATAAATATAATTTTGATAAAAGTTATTGTTGTTTAAATTAGTTAAAAAATTTCTTCCTTGGAAAGGTCTTAATTTTAAATTTAAATTTACTCCTCTTGCTGTTTCAAAGTCTGAGAAACTATTCGGGTTGTAAACATCATAAGAGTCTTGACGATCATTAAAAGAATAATCTTGGATTATTCTATAAAAATCAGCTATTCTATTTCGTTTTGTAGACGTGTCTCTTGAATAAGCAAAGTTGTTCTCTTGATTTTCATATGGACTTATAAAATTATTAAATCTGTTTTGCTTATAATGTTGTTCATAGATGTAATCATCGTCCAAATATGTTGCCGATTTAACAAAGCCTTTTTGAATTGAAATTTTGTTATACTTAAAAATAGCTTAAAATTTAAGGTTTAATTAATTTAAACTTGATAAAAACGATGCTAATAACAATAAAACTAGTAATTTTTGCATTTGCAAGTATTTTATTTAAATAAAAAAAATGTGATTTTTCTTGTTGTTGTTGTTTTTTTTTTATTTTATTGTAATTTTATTCTTAAATTTAAATAATAATAAATAAGAAATTTTTACTTTAAGCTTTGTCTTGGGTTTATTTATTTGAATTATAAAAAGTTTTAAACAAATTTTTAATTATAGTCCCATATGGTCTAGTGGTTAGGATTCTTGCCTTTCACGCAGGCGGCCCGGGTTCGATTCCCGGTGTGGGAAATATTTTTTAGATTAATTTTTTTTTTATTTTAAAATTTTAATTATATTCTCAAATTTTAAAATAACAAGAAAATAGAATTTTATTTTTTAAATTAATTTTACATTTATTTTTGTTGATTACCGAATTGACGTAAGTGCTGAATTAAATGCTGATCTTTTAATATCATTTTCAATTGTCAAATATGAGTAAAATTAATTTAAAAGGAATTGATTACTTGCTCTTCTAAAAATAATATACTGTATGTTAAAATAGCTTTTTTTTTTCAAAGTTTTCTTGCTTAGTATCGCCTTTTATTCCAATACCAATATCTTATTTATGAGTCTTTATTGTTTGTTCTCTGTTTAAATAGTATATATTAACAAAATATTTATTTTATAGATAAATAATAAAAAAAATAAAAATTTCAAAAATATTTTATAAATTAAGATTTGAAGAATAAAGCTAAAATCCAATAAAATAGATAAACTATGACCATACAAGAAAAAGTAATGCAACAATTTTTAAAAATAGATTATATTACAATTTAGGATAAGTTGTTAAAATTGAAACAGAAGCTAAACAAATTCTTCCTTGATAAAGACGCAAAATAGGAAATCTTATCAAAACAAATAAAGACTTAATAATTGAATGCAATTAAATGATTCATTAATTAAAGCTATAGCTAATTATAGTTAATTTTAATTTAATATAATATCATATTAGAGTTCAAATATTTTAAAAATTTGATGGTGATTTTCTATATATTTAAATAATAGTTTAATTTTACCTATTTTAGATTTTTATTTTATTTGACATTATGTATAAATATGCTTTAAAAAGACTTGATTTTTATTTTTAATAAAATGAGATTTGATTTGCATCATTTATTGAAATCTAAGCCTATCTGGAAGGTGTTAAATTTTAGCAATTAAATTATCATTTTTATATATGCGAATAAAAAACAGGTTTCTCGTTTACAGTGTAATTCATAAAAAGCCTGGTGTCTATATTTTCTTTTTGTCAACAAATATCCTTAATTTTTCTGCATAACTTTGGAATTTAAATAATAATAATAAAATAATAATTTCTTTATTTTGCTTAAATTTCAGTATTAACCAAATACAATTTAAAATACAATAAATCATTTGACAATTGTGTCATGTAACAAAATCTGATCTGATTATTTGTGATAAAGTATTAGATAACATTAATTATTTTTTATATAAGATAATTAATATCAAAACAACTTGTATCAATTAACAATTAACAATTCCGAGAAATATAATAAAATTTGAAAATTTTTTCTAATTTTTTCTTTAAATTATTAAAATATTTTAAAATGTTAAAAATTTACATTTTATTAATTTTTGTTTTCAAGACAATTGCATTATTTGATAAATATTCAATCATATTTGGTTCAAGTTCTTCTCCTAGTGCAGAATGTTTAGAGTTTGTGGAAAATAAAGTTGAAATTAAAGCTCATTTAGACGAGGATCAGAAAAATAATTTAAGCATGTATGAAATTGATGTGTTTATTTTTGAAAAAAATTTTCAACATGTCAAATTAAATTGTTTAACAAACTTGAGCACATTTATGAAGCGAGTCAATTTCAAGCCATTACAAAAAAAAGTTCTCATGGTTGATGACTCTTTTGAATTTGATTTTGATTATAAAAATTTAAGTACAATGTTTTATATTAAACAGATTGAATTGACTTTTAACTACGTCAAAGGTTTCGATATTAAGACAAATGTTTTTGAGCCAATACAGAAAAAATTTCAAATAAAAAAATTAGAAATTTACAACTCAAACTTTGACATTTACATGAATAAAACTTTGATTTTGAATGATACAAATTATTTTTTTAACTATTCATATTTAGGTACAATCGAATTTTTTCAATTATCTTTTACTAACAAGTATTCATTGAACACTTCAAAGCTAATATTCAAACAATGTAAAATATCTAATTTTATAATTTATGGTTTGATAAACACATATTTGTATAAAAATCAACTTGGATTTGTTCAAATGCAAATGCAAAATCAAAGCTTAAACGCGTTTATAAAAACTTTAAGAATTAATCTTTATAAAGGCGTTTTAAATAAAAGTCTAGTAGATAGGCATTTGTTTGAATTAACACAATTCATTTATATTAAAGGCACTATTGATAAAATAGAGCCAGGTATATTTAATGATTTAAAAAAATTACATTTAATACTTATTGAGTTCGATAATTTTGGATATTTAATATCAAAATTTGGCTCATTGTGGATGAAAGGATTGAAAGATGTAATGCTTGAAATTGTTATAAGTGAAAATTTTCAATTTTTGGATGAAGATTTTTGTTATTTCAAAGACTATGATCAAGAATATTCAGTTAATTTAATGATACATTCCAAAAGTATACTAAAAACAACATGCACAATTATATGGTTGTACAAATATTACATTCTTAATAATAAAAGTTCCAATTTTTATTTCATGTATAATCTGAATATTATTCTATTCAATAATATTAACTTCGAGTCTTACTTGAAGTGTGAATTTGAAAAAAGAATTTTACTATGTGACCCAAAAAATGATCAAATTATTGAAAATAAAATCAATAGTTTAAAAGATGTACTTTGGTTTTCTGAATATATGAATTTGTTTACCATCATATTGATTCCTTTTATTTCTATTTTAGGTTTAATAACTAATTTAATTAATATAATCGTATTAAGAATTAGAAAAACTACTTTAGATAATAAAGATGTATCAAACAAAATAATGCTAATAAATTCTTTGGTTAATTTTTTATACTTTTTAATTTATATAGCTCATTTAATGAATAAATGTGTTTCAGAAAATGGTTTATTTTGTTCTAAAATTTATAAAAATGAACATGTTCAATATTTTCAAATTATATTTTATATTTTTATTGGTAATATATTAAAGATATGGTCAAATTTAACCTTAATTGGTATCTCATTGACTCGATTGGTCAAACTCAGAAACAAAAGTAATAAAATAATTAATTTTGTAAATAGAATATTCTTTAAACAAAGATTTATGATTGTATGCGTAATCTTGAGTATTTTAATGAATTTAGATAAATTCTTTGTGCATAAAATAAATTTAAATGATCAAGTAATGAGTGATGATGATTATTTGGAATTTCCAAATACAAATACTTTTATAATTGATTTTTTTATACCTAGAGACTTTCCAAGTTATCAAATATATTTTATTGGAAAATTTACATACATTTTTTTTGCTTTATTTGCCATCAATTTTATATTAAACGATGTTTTGCTTTATATTGTATTGATTATTATTGATATATTAATTATTTTTTATCTTAGAAAAGAAATTAAAGCTAAAAAAGTATTTTTATCAAAATTAAATCTACAAGTAAGTGTTCATTTAGCTGAAAATGTAGAAAAAAGAATAACATCAATTATAATCATAAACATATTTGTAATATTTTGTTTAAGAATTGTGCATTTAGCTTTTAATTATTATATATTTATTAAAAAATTGCTATCTAACATTGATCAGAATAATTTGTGTTTTTACAAAGCTAAAATATGTACAAATTTCCAAGAAACTGGAGAACTATTTTACGCGCTTTCAAATTCATATAATATTATTTTATTTTATTATTTAAACAAATCATTTAGACACTCATTTAACTCTTTATTCAAATCTAAAAATTAGAACAAAAAACATTTTATATATTCCAATATTATTAATAGTAAAGAGGCGCTTTTTCAAATGTTATTTCAAAAATTCTAAAAGTTGTGTTTAATTATAAAAAACAATCTTAAATGCAAATTGATATTTCTATTACCAATTTTTTAAAAGATTTTAACTTGGCTTGAATGTTAATATAAATAAAAAAAATTTATATTAAGTTTCTTTTTTAATAAAAATGCAATTTTATTAGTTTGAAAGTTACCGTAAAATAAAATTTTCATTTAATCTAATTGTTTTAATGGATATTTATTTTAAATAGTTTCATGTAAATTGTATTAAAAGAAAAAGAAACGCTCAAGTTCTCGAGTCAACTCTTACCATAATGTTGTGATGTTTATTTGAGATTATTCTTATTTACTTTTATAAAAACTTTATTTTTTCGTTAATCCTCAATTGATTAGTGATTTCTTTATTTTTTTATTAATTATATTATCTGATCTAGTCCCAATAAAACACATTTAAAAAATAATATGAATGGTTTTTTAAGTTAAAAAAAAATTTATGTTTAGTATATTTATTTGGTTATAGTTTGGTTTAGTAAGTCCCATAGGTATTTTTAGAAAAGGAATCGATTAAAATTTAAGTATAAAATTAATTAAAAAAAATGTAATTAATTATGATGTTATATATTTTAGTAAAATATAATATTTTAACCATAGAAAAGATAAAAATAATTTTAGCTATTTTGGATACCTATTATTATATATTTTAAGTTAATTTTATAATGTTGTAAAATAATTGAATATTTCATCATTTTAATTTAAATAACTAAATTAAGAAAGAAAAACAAAAATCATAAATAAACATCATAAAATATGTTGTTAAATGTATTTTTAAAGAGACAGTTTGGAAGATTTTTAAGAATGGAAGATTCTACTTAGGGTCTTAGTAAAACTGAGATATATTACTTTTATTCAGAATTGATAGACCATTCGCATCTTAATTAAAATAGCTGCTAAACAATGGTTCAAAACTTTTAATAAGCCCATTTTTTTGTTATAAGCTAATATTCAATAATAAAAAAATAAAACCTAATGATGAACTGGTTAAGGATATCGGTCAAAAAAAGAATAAGCTGATGCTTTCTGCATAAGTTAAAATTCTTCAAAATTGTTCTAAAATTGGCTACTTATTCGTGTCTTAAAATTACCTTAATTAAAGCAATTAAAAAATAATTATGTTTGATTATGTTTGATAATAAAAAACGATCAAGAAAGAGCTAGTTTTTTTATAAATTCTTCATCATATAAATTCTTTATAATAACTTCTGATTCTTTTATTCCATGATATTTTACACTTTGTATTTAACTACTTTTATATTACTTTAGTTTCTTGTTTTTTTGTGCTTAATAAAATTTCAAGTTTAGAAATTTTTTGCCAACATGTTTTATAACTTTATATTTGAAACCATTGAAAAAAATCGTGCTATTGTAATTATAAGTTTTCCATAAATAAAAATCTTAAAATTTTTTAATTTAAAAAATAAAGTTTTATTTTTAGTAAAATTTTAACCATAGAAACAAAAATAAGAGATTTACACAGCAAACAAACAATTTTAAACTAAATTTAATTACAATATAAATAAAAATAATATTATACACCACTACAAAGGTATCGTATCATCTTTGAGAATAATTAAAGAATTTATGAATGAGATGAAAATATGTCTTTACAAGTCAGCTGATTTCATCAACGTTATTTATTCAAATATTCTTTTTTTTTAATAATTAAAACTTCATTTCAAAGAAAAAATTCGTATTTATTTCTTAATCTTTAGTTAAATCTAGATTTTAAATGAGACTGGCTTATAGGATTCAGAAAAATTTGTGATTTTTTTGAGCTCGATTTTTAATGAGACTGAATTTCTAATTTATTTATGTATTTTTTTCACTACTTGGTTTGATTAAAATACTGTATAATCAAAAATTATTTATTATTAAAAGATTTTAAAAAAAGCTTTTTACTAAATGGATAAAATAGGCAAAATTTCAGAAATAATTAAAGATATAGATGATGCTAGTAGCAAACTAGAAATTCAATCAAGAAAGGCTAAAGAATTGATAGAAAACAATACAGAAATTAAAAATTTTGATCATAATTTATTCAATGAATTAGATGAATATCTGAATAAAAAAGGAACAGATTCAAATCAATTTTCAAAAGTTACAGAAACTTTAAATAATATAACCAGTACGAATGAAAATGATTCAAATTTAGATGATGATTCTAGGCCTTTATTTCTAAAACTATTAGAAATTGATGAATTTGCTACAAAATTGATATATTATGCAAATTTATTAAAATATTTTATGATTAAATATATTCATGTGTCTGAAAAATTATATTCGAATAATATTCCCTTAAAAAAGATTGAAAATTCAAATGACCCATCACTGAAATTAAATGATAAAATTATTAATGTAGTAAATCAGATGATTGCTGAAAAACGATTCACAGTGGACAGTCGTCCTTATTCTTTTATTTTTATAATTAAAGCAAATGAAATACATTTGAAAAGAAAAAAAATTTTTGATATTATAAAAAAAAATATTTCAAATAGTCCATCGTATTCAAATCAAACAGGAGATGATTCATTTTCTGATTTTTTCAAAATTTTTGAAATAAAGCCCGTGGAGCTAGATGAAACAGAAAAAAAGAAATTGGATGATATATTTGATAAATTCCAAAAAAAATTGGAATCTGAAATAAAATCTAAAAAATTTGACAATATTGTAAGAAAGTGTTCTTCTGTGTTTGGAAATGTGTCAATTAGTTTCTAAACTGTTACACATTCGGTATTAGTTAATATAGATGTAGCTAAAAATAAAAAGATATTTATTTTTAGTTTATATAATTAGATTTAGAATTAAAATACTTAATAAATATTTATTTAAACAAATCTTCTCATTCTTAATCGAAAACTTAATAAACTAAAAAATGAATTTTTTTTTACATTAAATGATGTTTACTTTAACTCCTGGTGTTAAAGACAATACCAAAACTTATTTTTTAGAACAAACTTTTAAATCGCTTTTAAATATTGAATTTTAATTTACAGAATAATTTGTATTTTTATAAAGATAAAATGCAAAAATATTTTAAACGCTGGAGAATTTTTCTTACAACCTTTTAAATTCATATAAATTTCATTTAAAATTAATCATTCGAACCATTTAATTACTCAAACCAATAAAATAATTTTTTCCGATTAAATAGAAACTAACTGTCTTAAGAATGTATATAAGCTTGGACTAAATAAATAAAATTTAACTTTGATTCATATAACACAGTATTAAATCAAGTCAATACTCTTGATCAAACTTTAATAAAAATTTAAAATTTTCCGATTCTATTTTGTTTTATTCTCTTTGTTTAAAACAAAAAAACAAAAATTTTTGTTTCTTTTTTAATATTTAATAATGTAATATTGTTAGTTTAAAGGTTTAAACTGGTACTAGTTTTTGTTATGAGAGTTATCAATGAACCAAAAAAGGCTCCAAGAGCACTATTAGTTGGTTGAAAAATTTATGATACTTTTTTATGTTTTATTCCTATTTTTATTTGATTTTGCATTAGCCAAAGTTAAGATTCACATTCACAACTCATCCATGTTATAGTTTATCTGGCTGTTGTTGCATACTCTATACATGGAATCTCTATATTAAATTGAAACATTTAAAAAAATTCAATATAAAGTTTGGGATGCTCTTGAGTATATTCTATATAAGTTTTTATAAATTAAAATCTTTATTCATTAATTTAAAAGAAAACATAAGAAGATATTTAGATTGATAAAACATTTATTATAATTAAAAACATATATTTTAAACATAAATACCACTTTATATTTTATAAGAATTTTTAATACATAAAAATATAATCTTCTCAATAATTATTACAATCATTTTTAAATTCGCAACTTTTATTAATAAAAAATATAGCGAAAAAAAATATCGACAGAAAAAAAATAATTAACTTTAATTAAACATTTTTTTATTTAAATTAAATTAAAAATTTAGTTTGGCTCTTTTTAAAATATATAATTTGTTTGGAAAAAAATGCTAGATAAAAACACTGATTTCAATAATGTAGACAATTAAGAAATATATTTCCAAATTCATTAACATGTTTTTCAAAATTGAAATAATTTTCCATTAATTTTGATTCAAGATTCTCAAATAACTCATTTAAATAAGTTTCATCTTTATTACACAAGTTTGATTCAAAATTTGAATTGCTAAGATCATTTTCAAAGTCATTTATCATATCAAGTAAAGAAGTTTGACTAGCCTCGGCATAATTGGAAATATCTTTGACAGGAATATCCAATATTTCTAGCAAATTCTTGGATAAATTTTGTTTTATTGAGTTTATTTTCGAAGCTTGTTTTAAAATTGAAATAATAGTCGAATCAATTTGATTATTAATTAGAAAATTGACAAGATTATTTAATTTATTTTTTTCAGTTGTTCTTAAAATAAAGCTCACGTTGGGAGTAAATTGAATTGATGTATTCACATAGTGCAATATATTTTTTAAAAAATCTTTTATCTTTTCATCAAAACCTTTAGAATCTGGTTCAATATTTTCTGAATTTGATAAGCTATTTTTTAAATATAATTTTTTTTCATCCGTTTGTCTGTAAGTTTGTTGTTTAATTATCAGAAAATCATACCAAATAGGCATCGAGTTTAAGTTTAAAATGTAATTTTGATTTATACAATAATTTAAAACCATGGAGAAATTTTTTTTGTAAAAAATTTCCAAAAGTGGTAAATTTTGGTCCAATGATGAATGATGTTTTTTTACTTGAACTAATGAATTTTCACTTTTTTCATTAGTTTCATTTAATTCTTTAATTTTACTGTCCAAATGATTTACCATTAATTTTTTACTTGAATAATTATTAGTTATTAACTTGTTTATTTTATATAAAAATTTGCTATCATCATCAGAATTTCTAAGAAAAATAAATTTTCCTCCAGTTTCTTTCATAAATTCATCTAAGCCTTTTTCTTTTGAATTATTCACTATTATTGAATATATTTTAATCTGATTATTTTGCTTAATAAATTTGCCAGCTTCAGAACAAAAATCTTTATCTAAATCTGTTTTAGAGTTGTCTGAAAACAAAATTACTTTTGATTTTTCACTATATGAACCTAGCAAACATGAATTACAAACAGCTTTTTTAAAATGTGTTCCACCACCATTTGTCAAATTTTTTATTTTTTCTTTTAAAAGTTTAAATGATTTTTTAATTGGTAAAATTTGTTTATAAAGCTTGTCCATTTTGCTGCACTGTGAATCATAAAAAGAATCATTAGAGAAAATAATGTATTTGTCACCATGACCATAATAAATTGTTTCAGATTGAGAAGTAACAAGAGCTATTTTACATAGAGGAATTTTGTGGTAAATATGTTTAATAGTTTTTAGACAATATTCTTGAATCGTCTTAAATTTAGAACCAATACTGCCTGATATATCAATTGCAAGAATAATGAGTGTACATTTATCTAAAGAAGTTTTCAATTCCTCTTTTGATGTATATTCCAATTTGGAATCAACAGATTTTTGTTCTTTTTGATTTAACTCTGAGCTAATTTCGGTTTTGACAACATTTTCACATTGATTGTTAGTTATTTTGTTAAAATTGGAAATAGTGACTGTACAATTTGAACTTGATTTGTTTGTCAAGCTTATCATATTAAAACATCCATTTTTAATTAAATTATCAAAATTTTCATTAATTTGAGTTTTAAAATCATTATTGAAATGAATCAATTCATTTTTCCATTCAGATTTATTAAATGTTTTATTTTCCAAATAATCCTCAATTAATTTAATATTTAAGATACTCTCCAATTTTTTTCTTTTGTGTAATAATTTTGATAGTAATTTTATATAATTCAAATAAACTTGTTGCAAATAATTATCTATATTGATTATATCATTTAATAAATACTCGTTTAAAATAAATAAAGTTAAACATTGAATATCAAATTTTGTTTTTAAACTAATTGAATAGTTTTTATTTGATAAATATTCATTTGATTTTTTGTTTAAACTTAACAAAACAGATTTTTTTTTATTTGATAAAAGTTTTAATTTTTGATTACACGACTCATTTATCTCTATTAATTCATCAAGTTTGATAATATTTTCTAATTTATCTGATGAAACTTTAATTTTTGTTAAAATTTCTTTTTCTTTGAGTGAATTTTGTATACTTTGATAGTAAATATCATTAATTTTAGACTCCATCATTAAATTTTCAGCTTTATTAGTAAAAAAAAGTTTTCTTTTAATAATTATTTTTAGTAGAATTTATTATTAATTTTTTCAAGATTAAATTTATTTTTTGAATACAAAACACCTAGGAAACTAAAATGTACTTTTTTTTAATTTTAGAAATAAAACGTCAAATTATTTTCAAAAAAACGAATTTAATTTTGATGGTGAAATTTGCGCAATTTTGTTTAATATAAAAAATACCAGGGAAACTAAAATTTACTATTTCATTTAATATGTAATATTATGTAATATTTAATAACTAATTTTTCCTAGGTAATTGATTGAAAAATTTTAAACTTCTTAAATTTTTAAGCCATTATATGTTTAATTAAATTAAATAAAAGAAAACCTAGGAATATTGTAGTTTAAACAAAAAAAGAAGTAACAATACTTAACAAATTCTTTCTCTATAGCAATATACCAAGTTGAAAATCGATCAATAATTTTTTATTAAAAATATTTATCAGTTTGTTTGTTTAACTATTCATTATTCATTGCATAATAAATTCATCATACATAATAAATTTTTAAAAAGTGAAACATAAAATTTTTCATTTATATTTAAAATATTTGTAGAATATTTCAAATAAAATGTATAATCATTTTCATAATATTATAAATGAATGTAAAGACAATATGGAAAAAGAAGAATCTGCAAAAAAATTAATTAAACCTGAAGAAGAAGATTTCATATTAAAATCAAATTTTGAGAATAAATTTGATGAAATAACTGAAATATGTGAAAGCAAAAAGAAAATTCTAATAGAAAAAATAAATGAAATATCAAAAACACTAAAAAACATTGTTAGACCAAGTTTAATTTTAAAATATCAAAATAAAAAAGTCAAAAAATTCAACAACTATAAATTTAAAAAAAAAAAAAAAAAAATTTTTGGATAAAATCATGGTAGCTAAGAAATACAGCTCTATTATTAACCACTCCGGTACTATTACTAATGATAATGTCAATCAATGGTTAGGAAACCTCTATGGGTTAATCGAGAAATTACAAGAAGAGGTCAAAGCCCAAAAAAACGAAATAAACGAGTTAAAACTTAAACTTTTATCTTCTGAAAAAAATGCAAGTATTGACACCTCGCATACTATACCAATCCCTTTCTCGTATGCATCCGTTGTTTCCGGTGAATACAAGAAGACTGATAAAGAACGTGAAATTGAAGCATGTTTAATGGCCTCAATCTCTCGGAATAATAAAGATATCTTAACTAGAGAAAATAATATTATAATTTCTGGAATTCAACCACCAACAGGTGACAATAAATCTGAATTTGACAATCATGAAGTTTCCTCGATTATGGAAAAGCTTTCGATCGACTCTAGCAAAGTAAAAAAAGTTATTAGAATCAAAAAAAGAGTTGATGGTAATCTGGTGGATACTAACTTAATTAAAGCTGTCTTGGACTCATCCAAAACCAGAGATACTGCTATCGAGAGATCTCGAAAGGCTCTCAAAGATCTTCAACCTAGAATATACGTTAATAAAGATTTAACTGTCAACGAAAGAGTTTATCTTAATAATCTGAAAGTTGCCAGAGACAAGAAAAATAAAGAGTTAGAGTTTATTGACGATTCAACAGGACGTAGGTACAGTACCGATGAGAAAGGTTGTTATTTTTGGATTTTGAAAGATTTTGAATTTAAAAAGTTCTATATTCGTATATAGCAATCAAACTCTAACAATCTTAATAGCTTTAATTCTTTACATTTATCTAGTTCTTTTAATGTTACTGATTCAAATAGTATTTTAGAAATAACAAAAAACGTTAATAATCAATCAAGTCAAGTTTCTAATAACAAATTCGAATGCGCTTACTGCAATAAAAAATATACATATCAAAATAGCTTCAAAAAGCATTTAAACTCTCATACTTCTTTATCTTCTAATGTCCCTGTAGAGTGGTCAAATAAAACTACCAACGTCTTGGTAGTTGATAATAATATTTTAAACTCGATACCTCAAAACAATAGCTACAGTCTTTTCTCTACTCAACTGTCCGACGACAATAATACACTTGATAATGATACAGTTGTAAGTGCCTTCAAAATTAATATTCTCTTGAGTGATATAAGAAGACTTGACTTAGACTTAGACTCTTTTTCTCAAAGTTACTTAAACGACAATATTATAAACTTTTACTTTAATATGATCTGCTATTTTCATAAATCAAAGAAAATTTTCAGCGTATCCTCATTTTATTTTCAAAAATACCTATCAAGTGATATGAGTATTCGTTCCAACTTACTCAATGAGAAAAGTAATACTCTCAACAGTATACTGGGCAACTCTAACTTATTCAATTATGAGTTAGTAATTATCCCAATATGTCATTCCAACCACTGGACAATGGTATGTATTAATATTGATCATAAAATAATTCTGTTTTTAGACTCTTTAAGGACGTCTACTAAACCCAATATTATCCATCAATATTTTGATGGAACTAAATACTTACTAGATTGTAATGCTACTAGTTGTGCAGTCGATTTCAAAATCGAGAATTGGTGTTTTAAAAGTCTTTCTAAACTACCCCAGCAAACAAACAACTACGATTGTGGGAGTTCTGTCTGTTTATTTGCTCGCTACATTTGTAATGATTATCAGATTAATTTTAATCAAAATAATATAAATGATTTTCGCTCAATGATCAAAGATGAAATATTAAGTTTTTCTTTCAAAAATATAAATAATATTAAAAATTTACCCAAAATTGCATTATTGGCATGACTAGACAGTATTTTTTATTGCCCGGTTTGCTTTAAAAATTATAAGTATATCAATAAATCTTATTACAATCATCTTTTGGAAAAACATGGAATAGATATTGTCGATTGTATTAATCTGTCAAAAGACATTACTTCATTCAATTCAAAAGTAAATAATTCGTTCAAGCCTTCTAACGCACCACAACCAAATTGTATTATTAATATCAAAAAATCAATCGATTCCGACCAAAACTTCTCAGTTCTTCATTTAAATATAAATTCATTGAACTCTAAAAAGTCTGAAATCTTTACCATATTAAATCTACGTATAGTTGACGTACTAATGCTCAATGAAACAAAGTTAGATAGTATTATTCATCCACTTTCGAATCTTAAACACAATTATTACAATCTTCTCAGATATGATAGAGACAGCCATGGTGGTGGTGTTTGTGTCTATATAAGAAAAGAATATAAAATCTCAAAATCTACCAATCTATTAAATCTGGAGGCAATTTATTTTCAAATTAAGCACAATCAGCAATTTTTCAATTTCTTGAGCTGCTATAAAAGTCCTAGTTACAATGATGATGACTTTTTGGATCACTTAGAAAATGCTATGTTTAATATAAATCTTGCTGAGCCTTTATTCATAATTGGCGATCTTAATATGAATTTACTTGATAACAATTGTAAACTCTTTAGTTTTATGCATAATTATGATATGCTAAATTTTGTCAATGAGCCAACAAGACTTATTAATAACTATGAGTCTTTTAATCCACATTTCAAATGTGATGGAACTTTATTAGATGTTGTTTTACATAACCAAAGCTTGATAATTAAAACTGAAGTAATCAATACAACTTTGAGTGATCATTCTTTTGTATTAATAAAAATAAATACTAAACAAACTAACAATGAATCAAATCATCTTCAAATTCGTAATCTAAATGATGATAATTTAATGAAAATAACTGAGATGATTGAACTTTCTGATCTTAATCTTTATGCAAATATCTCAAATGTTGATGAAAAATGGTCTGCAATTCGTAACCATATTGTTGAGATAATAGACTCGGTGGCACCAATAAAAATTATTCCTTTAAAAAACATTCATCGTCATAATCAACCCTGGTTTGATAATGAACTACTTCTTGCTAAAATAGATTTTGATGTGGCTTTCTCTAACTACAAAAAAAATAAGCAAATGGGTTGTTACGAAAAATATTTAGCTTCCAAAGATAAGTTTAATAAGCTCAACAACGAGAAAATGACACAATATTTTCGTAATAAATAATTCAATGATTTCTGTAGCTCAAAAAAGTTCTGGGAATTTTATTCTGCTACATATTCAATGAAATCGGATAAAAACAACTCTTCTATACCTAATTACATCTCAAATGGGACAGAATCGGCTTCAGACCCAAAATCGATTAGCAATATGTTCAACTTATTTTTTACCTCAATCACATCTAGCTCTTCAATATCGGATATCGACTGTATCAAATTTAACGAAGATCACTTTACTAACCTTAATCTCAACTCTAAATTTGGAAATAATGAATTTTTCTTTAAATGCACAACTACAACTGAAGTTGAGAAAGGCTTTAATGAATTATCTTGCTCTAGTGGTCCTGGTAGCAGTGGTATCTCTACAAAAATTTTGAAAGCCATATCTTACAAAATTATACCTATTATAACCGGACTCTTCAATGATTGTATTTTATCTAATACGATCCCAATTGATTGGAAAACCGCTGTTATTACTCCACTTTTTAAAAATAAAGGTTCAATAGATGATATTACAAATTATCGGGGTATATCTATTCTATCTCCAATTGCAAAAATTTTTGAACGAATATTAGCAAGTCAGATAACAGGTTATTTAAATTTATACAATTTGTTGAATGATAATCAATATGGCTTTAGATATTTCCATTCTTGTGAGGCAGCTTTACATAATATCATCTCTCAAATGAACGAAATAAGAAGTCATAGGAAAATTGGCCTGTTTCTTTTTATAGACTTTAAAAGCTTTTGATTTGGTCGACTCTACACTACTCTTAAAAAAACTCAAATTCTACGGTTTTAGTAACATAGCAATTAGTTTAATTAGTAATTATTTCACTGATAGATTTCAATCAGTTTTATTTAGCAATCATATGTCTGAAGAGTTGCCTATTAAACTTGGTGTCCCGCAAGGTAGTTGTCTTGGTCCGCTATTTTTTCTCCTATTTATAAATGATTTACCATCTTATATCACAAATTTAAATTCATTATTATTTGCTGATGACACTACTTTATATACTGTTGAAAACAACTACAACGATGTTCATAATCAATTTATGATTGGCATGAAAAAATTAAACGACTGGTGCTGTTACAACAAAATGGACATCAATTGGAGTAAAACTAAAGTGATGTTTATTACAAGGAAACCTGAGGCATTGAAATTAATCCCTCATCAGTTATCTTTCAATGGTAATCATATAGAAGTTGTCGCTAATTTTACCCTTTTAGGTGTTAATATTGATAGCAAACTCAAGTTTGAAAACCATGCTTCAATAACCAGATTAAAAATTAATAAAAGACTCTTTTCTATAGTTAAACTTTTTTTCTTGGCCAAATCAGTCAAAGTTCAGTTTTTTAAAACGTTTTTACTTCCTATCTTTGACTATTGTCTTTCTTTATATATATATTTTTCAAAAAAGGCTATTTCAAAAATGTATAATTGTTATAATCAATGCCTATTAAAGTTACTAAATATCAAAGCCTGTTCTGACTATACAGTTGTTGATGAAGCCAATAAATTAAACAACAAATTAGAATTCAATTTCGGATTATCTTGCCTTCAACACCGTATTATCATCAAACTTATGATATTTTCCTACAAGATTTTAAAGTATATTGAGTCGCCATTTACTTTAAGAAAACAATTATGTACAAATTTATCTAAAGAAAAAGGATATGTGCTCAGAAACCAAAACAAGCTCACTGAGACCTCTTTATCGAAGTTTAATGACTTTGGCGAAGGGACTTTTGCTTATTTTTTTTCTAGATTTATAAATAATATTTATATCGATGTTATTGATAAAAATGATAATTTTATCTCATTTTATTTTTGGGCTAAAAACAATGTAAATATTTTCTATCCAATTTTTATTAAATCTTTTTCAAAATTTGTATAAATTAAATTATATTTTCTTCTATTCTACTTAATTTAGAAGTTTAATTTCTGTATTTTTTTTTTTACTTAAATAAATGCAATTAATCGGCTTAGTAGCCAATGCTCTAAGCTAGCGTATGCCTTTGGCACAGCTTGATTAATTGGAAATAATAATGATGAAACTTTAATTTTTGTTAAAATTTCTTTTTCTTTGAGTGAATTTTGTATACTTTGATAGTAAATATCATTAATTTTAGACTCCATCATTAAATTTTCAGCTTTATTAGTAAAAAAAAGTTTTCTTTTAATAATTATTTTTAGTAGAATTTATTATTAATTTTTTCAAGATTAAATTTATTTTTTGAATACAAAACACCTAGGAAACTAAAATGTACTTTTTTTTAATTTTAGAAATAAAACGTCAAATTATTTTCAAAAAAACGAATTTAATTTTGATGGTGAAATTTGCGCAATTTTGTTTAATATAAAAAATACCAGGGAAACTAAAATTTACTATTTCATTTAATATGTAATATTATGTAATATTTAATAACTAATTTTTCCTAGGTAATTGATTGAAAAATTTTAAACTTCTTAAATTTTTAAGCCATTATATGTTTAATTAAATTAAATAAAAGAAAACCTAGGAATATTGTAGTTTAAACAAAAAAAGAAGTAACAATACTTAACAAATTCTTTCTCTATAGCAATATACCAAGTTGAAAATCGATCAATAATTTTTTATTAAAAATATTTATCAGTTTGTTTGTTTAACTATTCATTATTCATTGCATAATAAATTCATCATACATAATAAATTTTTAAAAAGTGAAACATAAAATTTTTCATTTATATTTAAAATATTTGTAGAATATTTCAAATAAAATGTATAATCATTTTCATAATATTATAAATGAATGTAAAGACAATATGGAAAAAGAAGAATCTGCAAAAAAATTAATTAAACCTGAAGAAGAAGATTTCATATTAAAATCAAATTTTGAGAATAAATTTGATGAAATAACTGAAATATGTGAAAGCAAAAAGAAAATTCTAATAGAAAAAATAAATGAAATATCAAAAACACTAAAAAACATTGTTAGACCAAGTTTAATTTTAAAATATAATGGAAATGACGAAAATGATTTTAAAAAATTGATTGATACTCTTATCTTAAAATTAATAGAAACTTTAAAAGATGCAATAGAAGATTATGACAAACATTTAAAATATGTTCACAATGAAATCATAAAATTGGTAATATACATATACCAACCTAAAAACTTCATGGAAAAAAACAATAACAATAATAATAATGATAATGATAATGGAGAAATTGAAAATTTACAAGAACAATTTGATAATATATTAATTAATTATGATCATTGGAAGATTATTTGTTTTATTAAAGAACAAAGAAAAATTGTTTTTTACTTTATTTCAAAAGCTCAAGATATTAACAAACAAAGAGAATATTTCTCAGAGGTTTTTAAAAAAACATACGAAAATTATCAAGATGATGAAATAGTTAAAGTTAAAAATTCACAAGAAAATTGTGAAGATAAAATAGTAAAACAAACTAGTAAAGAAATTAATATGAATGATTTGTTAAATGATTTATCCTCAAAAGAACTAAATTTCGAATTAAAGGATATAAAAAGCAAATTTAAAACTTTTCATTCAATGTTCTTAAATTATTATTTTAATGATAAAATTAATTCAGACTTGATTTTAAATGAATGTAGTAATAAAATCAAAAAAATTAATATATCATGTTTGGAATGAAGAGGCTCGCTATATGCATTTTTTTTTTATTAAAATTAATTTCTAATTATTTAAGATTATTAAATAATTTTTATAATTACCTCAAAATAAAAATATATACAATAAACCAATTTTTTAAAAATTTTTTGTTTAATCTTTCTTTTAAAAAAAAATTATTAAATATAGAAGATTTCTATTAAAAATCAATTTTAAGTCTTGATTTTAGGTCAAAAGTATTAAATTTAAAAAAAGAAAATATTTTGCGAATAATATTGACAGTTTCAGTATAAATATCGATTTTGTTTCAAACAGAACGATAAAAACAATATACTCAATCAATCAAAAAAAAAAAATTGAAAAAAATAATAAAAAAGATAAAAATAAAAACATTGAATTAATCAATAGAACTATAAACAATTTATTAAAGCATGAAAGAGAAACAGTAGTTATTTATATACCAGATGATGAGTTTCCTACTACTGTGCCTTGTAGAGCTCAACTATGAAATCATATAGAATAATTATTTTGAAATTAGAAAACCTGGAGTACGAAATGCATCGGAATAGTTGTCATGGTGTGTAAAAACTTTTTTAAAAAAATATGATTTACAATTTTTAATCAATATTGAATTTTAAGTTTGCAATAATGTTTAATGAATTTTAAAAAGAATACCTTGGAAACTAAATTTTACTATTATTTAACTTGAGAAAATAAAACGTAAAATTTTTGTTATTTTTTGATTTTACACAATTTGGTAAAATTTACCAAAAAATAAATTATTAATTTTGTTAAATTAAAAGAATACCAAGGTAACTAAAATTTACTATTTCATTTAAATTAAAAAAGAAGTAACAACATTTACAAAATTAAAAACACAACATTTTTACATTTAGTATAAAGTGTAGAAAAATATTATTATTATAAAGAATCAGATTTAAATTTAAAATAAATGTATTATAGATGTTTAAGCTAATTTTAGATCGAGTGACAAATCACTGAATATTTCATTAAATTTAGAAAAAAAAAGTAGAAATATAGTAAAAAATGTTATTAAATTTATTTTTATGAGACAGTTTTGAAGATTTTTAGGTAATTTTTTTTTCAGCTGAAGCGTAAACTGTTACGAATAAATTTATCAAAAATTCTAAGATATATCTTTGTTTATAAGCAATATCAATTAGCCTTTGTGTCTAAGTAGAACCGAGATAAAAAATTATATTTTACACTTAACAAATGTAGCATTCAACCAAATCAACTAAAAATACACTTTTGATAATTCTTTTGTGGATAAACAAAATTTTAAAATAGCAATTGTAAAATTAAATAAGCTTTCTATTCGTAAAACTCGTGGAAGTTTGAGCTATAAAAAAACCAAAATTTTACTCATTTTTTTATTTTAATTTTTTTTTTCTACTGTTGTTTTTTAAAATTTAAAATTGATGACATTTTTTTAAAAAAAAATTTTAAAATTTAATTTTTAACAGTTTAAGCTTCAGTTAAAAGATTGAATAAAAATCTTGAGAATTTTTCTTCAATAATGATCTATTAAACCCCATTTTACGATATTCAATATTAAAATCCTTTTTAAAATTTCTTAAGCGCAAGGCAATAATGAAACTGGTTTAGGATTCAGATTACTCTGTTTGATTGAAATTTATTTAAAAAATTCATTATTATTATTATTATTAAAGTTTTTTTTAAAACTAATAAAGCAAAAAGATTTATAATCAGTTAATTTTTAGAAATATGGCTGTAAAAGAAATAAAAAATAGCTTTTAAAAAATGGATAATCATAAAATAAACAAAATTAGAGAGATAATTAAAGATACTGATGATATGGCAAACAAGCTAGATAAATATTCAATAAAAGCTCAAGGCGAATTAAATAGAAACAACATAAAAATTGAAAGTTATGATGAGCATTTTAAAATATTAGATGATCATCTCAATGATAAAATCAGAAATTCAAATAAATTTTCAATATTTCAAGAAACTTTAAATGGGATAATTCCTACGAATCATAGTGGTTCTAATGATTCTAGGTCAACAGATTTAATTTTAAAACTTCTAGAAATTAATGAATTCGCTGAAAAATTGATATATCTCGGAAACTTCTTAAAATATTTTATAATCAAATATATTCAAATTTCTGAAATATTTTATTGGAATAATATTCCTTTAGAAAAAATCAAGCCATCAAACGATCAATTTAAAAATAAAATTATTGATATACTAAATGATTTTATTGTAGAAAACAAATTAAAAGTGGATAGCAATCCTTTAGCCTTTGTATTTATAATCAAAGCAAATGAAATAAATTTAAAAAGGAAAAAAATTTTTGATATTATAAGAAATATTATATTAAATAGACCACAACCGTCAAATATTGTGGAAGAAAATTCACTTGATAATTTTTTCAAAATATTCCATATTAATTCCGTGGATCTAAATAATGAAGAAAAAGAAAAATTGGATGTTTTATTTGATGAATTCAGAAAAAACTTGGAATCTAAAATTGGATGCAAAGATTTTAACGATATTATAGGAAAATGCAATTCTGTGTTTGAAAATTTGGCCAATAGTATCCAAAACCCTTAGATTTAATTATAATAGATTAATATAAGAAGCTAAAAAAATGGATAGTTTATTTTTTTCGTTTACTGTTATTGTTTAAGTATTTAAAAATTGTTTTTACTAGATTTAGATTTAATTAAAATTTATTTAAACAAATTTTATATTTATTTTAATCGAAAACTTAATAAACAAAAAAATAAATTAATTTTCAAGACAATTTTAAATAAAAATTTAATTTTAGCTATTAAATCCCAATGTTTATTTTACTTTATTAATTAATATTCTCGGTAATAATTAGTGTCTTCTAGCTCCTGGTTTTACAGTCATTATTTTATTAGAAAATAATCTTTATTTCAAAATTTTTTTTAATAAGATAGTTGAAGAACCAACATCACCTAATTTTTTGGAAAGCTTCGGTCTGTAAGTTTTTAAACTATATCAGAAAATGTTGATCTTTTGATGTAGATGGTATTAATTTTAATTTAGAACTTTGCTTTCAATTTTTTTTAAATTAACCCTAGTGTTTATCAAGACAACACCCGAAGTTTTATTCTAAATTCAGATTTTACATTAAAAAATAAAAGAAATAGTTATTTACTTTAGAATCTTTTTCAGCTATTTTTATAACTAATGAAAACGAACATTTTTATACTATTTCAAGATGTTTTTAAATAATAACTATATTTAAATAAGTTCTAGTATCTTTAGCTTTATCAAAAATTGAGTTTTTTCTTAAACAAGTAATATAATAGCTTTAAATTTGAAAAATTAAAACTAATTAAGTTTTTAGATCGGATACAAATAGTTTTTTTAGTAATCTTTATAAAATGAGAATTTATTTTCATATTGAAAAATTTATATGAAATTATTTAATACCAGTTTATAAAAATTAGTTTTATTGAAAAATGAATAAAAATAAAATTATTAATTTATATACCAAAGGTTGTTTTTCTCTTCTGGTATTTTCAAGTTTGATTTTAAAATTGTTAAAATGAGCTCTAAAATTGGATAATCTCTGACAAATTCTAGTATATTTAGCTTCTAAGATTGCATTCCATTCAGTCGATTTGAATAAATAACCGCTTAGAAAAGGAACTGAAAACTCGCTTATTAGACAAGTAAGACCAATTATGGAAATAGTGGTAAGAATCGACGGGTTGTAGTATAACAATAAACCGAATAGGAACGAGTCAAAGAATATTATCAAAAACAATTCGTATTTGAATTGTTTTGATGAAATTTTTACTGAATATTAAGTTGTAATATTTATTGAATTTAAAAAAAATACCTGAAATTTACTGTTTTTTTTATTTCAGAAATTTAAAGGTAAAATTTCTATTAGTTTTTAACTAATCATAAAATAAAAGATTTTCAATGTTATTTGCTTGTTGGTAAAATTTTTAATCAATATTTAATTTTAAGTTTGCAATAATGTTTAATGAATTTTAAAAAGAATACCTTGGAAACTAAATCTTACTATTATTTAGATTGAGAAAATAAAACGTAAAATTTTTATTAATTTTTAATTTAACATAATTATAAGATTTGGTAAAATTTACCAAAAAATAAATTAATTTTGTTTAATTAAAAGAATACCAAGGTAACTAAAATCTACTATTTCATTTAAATTTAAAAAAGAAGTTACAACATTTTTTATATGTCTATAAACAAAACATGTCTAGAGTATAAAATGTAAAAAATGTAGAAAAAATGTTCATTTTTAAGATTATTTTAGATTAAAAAAAAATTTTAAATTAAAAAAAAATAATTTAAAATTTTAGAATGTTGGACAGATTACTGAATATTTCGTTTTTTTTTCATTTTTTTTTTAACAAAATAGTTGAGAAAGAAAAAATAATCAGTAATAAATATCTTAGAATGTGATATAACCGAACAGTAATGAAGATTAATGTATTTTTAGAGACAATTTTCATTATTTTTAAATAAATATTATTTTAAGAATCGAAAGCTGTTAGGAGAAAAAATATTAAAAGTTGTTCTATCTGAAGTTCATTTCAATACACAAACTTTTTTCTAGATGAAGTAAAAATGGTTCTGCAAAATTTAAAAACTTTGCTACACCTATAAATGCCTAAAAACTGCGATTTTATGCATTTCGCAGAAATTAAAAAGGAATATGATCTCCTTTGCAAATAGAATACAGAGTTTTAACAGATAGGTATCGTAAACCCTTGCAAAGAAGAGCGTTTTATAAGATAAAAACAATTTAATCAAACGTGAATTTTAGCCTTAGTGTATAACTTTTATTTAAAGTTAATAGATAATTTTCATCTTAATAAAAAAAGTTGTTGACGCTGGCCATAATTTTTAAGTCTTATATTTTGTTGTTTTTTTTTCAAAAATTTAAGTTAAAGGAAAATGATTGTTGAGTTGTGTATTTATACTGAAAATTACATCTATGATAATTAAATCAAAATTATAGATTCTAGAATTCTAATTTTTGATGCTTTAGGTCTACTATCTAAAAACTTTTAATTTTAATGAAGAATTTTAGATTTTTTTAGAGAAAAAGATGAGTGATTAAATAGATAGTATTATTGACTTGCATTAAAGCAACGTTATTTAAATGAATGTATGTAATTTATCTTTATCCGAATAAATTGTTATTTTAACAAAATTTTGTGAGCTTTGATCTCTTTTTAGCACATTGTTAAAAGATGATTTCTCTATCAAAAAACTTAATGGATCTAAATTCCTAACTAAATACGTTTAATTTTCTATTTAACTTGTTAAGCCTCTTAAATACTGTTCCTAAATAATATACCATATTCAACTTTAAGTCACTAATTAAAGTTTAAAATGCAGAGTAGATTATCAATATAATTAGATTATTAGTGTAATTAAGTTTTTTTATAAGTATTTAAAATTTAAATAAAAATAAAGTTAAATTTATAAAAAAAGTTTATAGCTAATAATTTGATAGAATATAAAGAGACAAAAACCTTAGACTGATAAAAAATGATGAAAAATTTGTTAAGATGAGATTATTGAAAAATTGGATAAATCTAAAATGGTCACTTTTAAAGATGCTTTGGATTTAGATAGTTTAAATTTAATTTGTAGTTTTTTCATAAATTCTAAAAAAATTAATTATTTTATTTAAAAAACCTTTTATAAAAAATTAATCACTCAGGCTTATAAGCTGGATTTTTATTTAATCAAGAATTAATTTTTAAAAAATAAATTATTTATTTTTATTTGAAAAATTACAAATAATTTTGTAATGAGTATTTTTATACTTACGCAAACTCTGATAAATAATCAAGCATTCTTGGGTAAACTGTAGGCTAAGTTTTATTAAAATTTAAATTAAAAAAAGTATTTTTATAAGTCATAAAACAAAACGATTTATAATCAGTTACTTTTTAGAAATTTAAAAAAAATAGCCTTTCAAGATGGAAAATATAGCCAAAATTAAAGCAATAATTAAAGATATTGATTATATTTATAAAAAACTAGATACTCAATTCAATCAAAAAAAAGACAGTTCAAAAAGCTTAGATTTTGAAAAAGAACTAGATAAAGCTTTTGAAAAGGAACTAATTGAATTGATAAACGATTCGAATAAAAGTCTCGATGCGAATATCAAAGATCTAAACCAATTTTCAGAAGTTAAAAAAAATTTGGAAAAATTTGTTGAAAATCCAGATAAAAATAATCAATTAGATGAAAATTCAAGACCTTTATTTCTAAAACTTTTAGGGATTTCAAAATATTCTGATAAATTGGTAGATTACGGAAATTTATTAAAATATTCTACGATCAAATATACTCATATCGCTGAAAAATTTTTTCAAAATAGTATTTTTTTAGACCCAAAAAATAAGGAAGAAAATTTGGACGAAGAAATTTTAGAAGTTGTAAATAATTTTATTAAAGAAAGAAATTTTCAAGCTGAAAGTCGTCGTTACGGTGTTTGGCTTATGAAGAGGACTTATGATGACCTTGTTCAAAAAAAAAATATTTTTGATATTTTAATAAATTTATTAGAATTCAAATCAATTTCAGATGAAAATGATTCAATTGAAATTTTATTTATAAAAATGAAAGAAATGAATAACGTGGATACAATTGATGAAAAAATAAAAAAAAAAATTGATGAAAATTTTGAGGATTTAGAAAAAAAAATAGAAGAAAAATTAAAAGGTTATGAAAATAAAATGCTTAACGATATTTTAGGAAGGTGTTGTTCGGTGTTTGAAAAGTTGTCAAATAGTTTCCCCAATATTCTAAGTGACAATTCAAAATAGATATGTTCAATCCAAATTAGAAAAATATTTTAGTTAAATTAATATAAATTTTTAGTTAGCAATTATCATTTTAGATCTTAAAATTGGTATTATTAGATTTAGAATTAAAATATTTAATAAATATTTATATAAACAAATCTCATTCGTGTCTTAATTAAAAACTTTATAAACGAAATAAATTAATAAAATTTAGAACTGATTAAAATTTGAACAAAATTTATTTATTTTTAAAAATAATAAAATTGGAAAAAAATAAATAAATAATTTAGAGAAAGGAAGATCAAAACTATAAAAAAGAAAAGATTAATTTCAAAAACTAATTGAATAAATCGAGAGTATTCTTCTATTTTGTTTTATTTGTATCGGTTGAGCTTGAGCCAACATGTTGAAAAGATGCATTATAACTTTTAACACTTGCACCAGTATTAAATCCCAATGTTCTTTTTACTTTATTTAACATTCTTGGCAATAATTGATGTCTTCTAGCTCCTGGTGTTAAAGTCAATACCAAAACTTATTTTATTATTAAAAAAATAAAACTTAATTTAAGATCTCTTATTAATAAATAAAATCATAAATACCTGCTAAATAACTTAATAATAAATTATCTACACTTTGACCAACATAAGCACAAAATATCAAAAAAAAGAAAACAATCAAGAAATACTTTAAAATTGAATTGATTTAAAAAAAAAAACATGAATAAAAATAAAATTATTAATTTATATACCAAAGGTTGTTTTTCTCTTCTGGTATTTTCAAGTTTGATTTTAAAATTGTTAAAATGAGCTCTAAAATTGGATAATCTCTGACAAATTCTAGTATATTTAGCTTCTAAGATTGCATTCCATTCAGTCGATTTGAATAAATAACCGCTTAGAAAAGGAACTGAAAACTCGCTTATTAGACAAGTAAGACCAATTATGGAAATAGTGGTAAGAATCGACGGGTTGTAGTATAACAATAAACCGAATAGGAACGAGTCAAAGAATATTATCAAAAACGGTGCATATTTGTGTTCCCATTCAAGCAAATTGTTTATTGGAAGGAGCAAAAATTTCCAATTTTCAAGCTTCTCTTTCAAGTCTACAACATCGCTCATTTTGGCTAGCTATTTTTTATTTTTTATTTTATACAAATAAAAATCTAAATTTAACAAAATTAAAATCAATTTTATTTACATCTACTTGATCAACTTCATCCACAGGATCGATTCCGCTTGTAGTTAAATCATTTATTTGAATTAGAGAATTTTCCATTTTTTTTTATTTTTTATTTGAAATTTTTAAATTTAAAAACAAATACTAAATTTGTTGTTTAAAAATGTTTTTAAATTTAAACTATTCTAATTATAGAAAAGCCTATTTTTAATTAGTTTAACTACAAGTTGGGAACAATCCTGAATGGATTTTTTAATTAGAAATAGAAATATTTTTTGTTCAAAAAGGTGTTTTATTTTATATTCTTTAAGTTTAAATAAAACTAAAATAAAATAAAATAATAAAAAAATGGTTGAGTTGAATTAGCAAAAAAGAAAAAAATTAATAATTTGCATTATTTATTTCAAAAATTTTTGTTTTAAAAAATAAACTTTCCAAAAAACATTCATAAGAAACAATAAAGCTTTAAGATACAAAATATATAATAAATAAATATAATCTATATATTGATTGATTAAATATATGAATAAAGATTTAGGTTAATAATAAACAATTGATTGATAATTTATGAAAATTTTTGAAATTTGTTTTCTTTAAATAACAAATAAAAAAAAAAAATTAGCTTAGTATAAAATAGAGTTTAAACCAGACTTGTTTAAAACATACTTGAATGATTTTTGATTTTTATTGACCTGTTTTTTAATGATTATTCAAACATAATATATGTAATTGATTTTTGATAATTAATTTCAATCAAGCTTACAAAGCTTATACTTTAGATTTAAATTTAATTATTTATGACATGTAGAATTTGTGGTTATTACAAAATGGAATATATTCAAGATTTTGTATATTTAAAATTAGCAAATTCAGCTTTTAAAACAGTATGATTTATTTATTAAAAATTTTTTTATAATCAAATTAATGTTTTAAAATGTTGATTATAAAGAAACAAGTTTGTTACAAATACATTAAATAAACCTTATCTAAAATAGTTGATTACTTTTATTACTAAATTAGAAATTTCTTAATTATTTATTCAAGAAACTTATTTTTATTTTTATTCTTAATGCTTTGTAAACGAGCTTATAAACAAGATAAACATTGCTTTAAGTATTATATCCATATAATTAAATCAATTAAAATACAAATTTTATTTTGTTTATTCCTTATTTAGTAATATATGTTTAATAGAAATGGTAATCTGAAAAGTTCACTAATATGTTATTTTATTTATTTTTTGATAATGGATATAAATTATTTTCAAGCATTAATCTTTATATACTAAAATTTAAACATACTCGGGTAATATTTTATTATTCTTTGTAATTATAGATCATTTTATTAAATGATAATGTGTAGTTTTTTCAAAATTTTTTTATATCATCTTATAACTAATAAAGAATTTATTCATTAATTGAATTTGATTTAATATTTCAAATATTTAGATTTTCAGCTTATTCTGTAAACATTATCGATTTTACTTATACTCTACTGTAATTACTACTGTTTGAACAAATATAATTCAAAATAATTCGAAAGAGATTATTTCTCTTTGAAAAATTACTATATAGAATTACTAGTTAATGGTGTTTCAAATCTAACACTAATATTAGAAAATTTGCTCTAAAACTTAGATACTATATATTACTGTTTAATTTTAAACTTGAGAAAATAAGAAGGTTACGAATGAATATCGAATCTTTTATAATACTTTGAACATGAACCAAGAATGGTTTCCCTTCCTTCTCTATCCAATAAATCAAATCACTAAATTACTCCTAAATTATCTGACATAATGTTCCTTATATTCCATTTGTCTTTCTTTTGGAAGCCAATATCTTCATAACTTGTTCTTAACCTATTTAACATACATAATTAAACATACTGTATATGTATCTAAATCAACCATAAAGTAATAATTTTTAATTATTAAGTAAATTTAAGTAAAGTTTTTAAGACATTGAGTATCATTTTTAGGTGCTTTTTATTTTGAAATTATATTCTATTTTTGTTATACAATTAAATAAAAAACAAAACATTCTTTCAATTAATGTCTTATAGGCTCAGGTTCTTGTTGGTCAATCATTTGGATCTGATTTACTCTTGACAAATAATCTAGATTTTAAAAATAATTTTTTTTTCCAATTAATTAAACTAATACATTATCAATTAAATCTATTATGTAATATAAATTTAAAGCAAAATTTTAAGAATTCATAAAATTATATATTTAATTTTTTCATTGTGCTTTTCTTAAGTTTTTCTTAAATGAGTTTAAAATGAAAAATTTAATTGAATTGAATTAAGTTTTATTTTTAAACAAATTACGTAATTTTAATATTTGACAAAACGAAAACAAAAATTATTTGGTTCACAAGGCTTTAATATAAAAAATAAAAATTAAAATAATAATTAAAAGACCTCAAGGTTTAATTTTTAATTTAAACAAAATCTAAAACTATTAATCCAAAAGACAATTTCATTTTTAAAATTGTTTTCAAAACTTAATTCATGCAAAAAACAAACCTCAATCATCTTTTAATGATCAACAACAATAATTAAACAATAATTTTATTTTATTTTTTTTTTTTGCAATCAAATAATATAACCCAGATTGAAGTTAAACGACTGGAACAATTAAATAGGATAACAAACAAAAATATTTAAAAAAAAAATTCACATATATATTATTTTGATATAAACTTAATTTGACATTTTAAAAAATATAAAAATTATTTTTATTAATTTTTTTTGTTTGAATTTTCCAAAATTTTTGAAAAAATTGAAAAAAAAAAAGAAAATATATAGAATTTTTGAATGTCTTATCACTTTAAGCCGTCTAATTCAGAGCCTGTTTTTTATACTAATAAAAACCCAAATGGCTCTAGTAATGTTAAATATGGTGCAAGTCCGAGTGTAAAAAAAACTCAAACCTATCAACAATTTGGCAGTTATAGACATCATCCTCATCATCATCAACCACAACAACAACAGCAACAACATAATTACTACATGGCTAATCCAACACTTGCTTTGGCTTATCTATCTTCCAACTATTTAACATCATCTCCAATCAATTTTCAAAATTATTTAAATCAGTCTACAACTTCAATTAATTCTATCAAATCTAATGCATCTAATGCTTCTTATAATTATTATCAACAACAACAACAACAACCACAACAGCAACAAATTCAAAATAGAGTTCAACAATTTTGCATTAGGTTTGCTGTTAATGGCTTATCAAAATTTAGTAAAGGAAATCAAATTCCAACTATCAACAAAAACATACAATCAGGTTATATTTTAATTTATTTTAGATCTATAATCAAGATAATGAAAGACAAAAAAAAAATATTTTTGTTGTGTTTTTTGTTGTTGTTTAGTTTTGAAAATGTAAATAGGTTTTGGCAAAATTAATTGCGTTTTTTTATATATAATTATGTGTCTTAAAAACGAAACTAATTTTACAACAACATAGATGTTTCTTTAATTTTAATTGAATGATATTTTTTTGCTATAATAGGTGATTTTGGAGATGATTCGGGTATGATTGCAGAAAATTCAAAATGTATTGTAATCGGTCTAGCTGATGGAGCTGGTGGTAACAGAAACATTGGTATAGATCCTCAAAAATTTTCGCGAAGTTTATTAGGCTTTTCGGTAGACATACTAAAAAACGAAGACATATCACCAAATCAGATGGCTCGTTTGGCTTGCAAGTCAATACATGTTTTAGAATCACAACATATCGACGGTCTTTTTAAACTTTAAACATTTCTAATAAAAAAAAATAAAATAAAAAATTTTAAATTTAAAATAAAATAAAAAAAATTTAAAAGGAAGTGGTACTTTGTGTTTATTGGCATTGAATAAATTTACGAATAATATGCATTCATTGAACATTGGAGACTCGGGATTTAGACTAATAAGACAAGGCAAAATTGTGCACAAATCAAATGCAACAATGGCAGGCAGTAGTCCAAAACAGTTGTATGTAAGTGATTCGTCAAACTACAGTGGAATAAGTTTTGTTACTGAAGAGTTTAAATTTAAAATTTTTTATTTGCTTTATTGGAAAATTTAAGCTTTAGAATTTTTCATCTTATTTAAGAGAAATTTTACAAGACTCGGATGTAAGAGAGTTTCAAGTGCAAAAAGGAGATATTATAGTATTGTCTTCAGATGGTCTCTACGATGTGGTATCAGATAATACCATTGAAAAAGTAGTAAACAACCATGATGAAAAAGTTTAATTAAAATTTTATTTAAAACAAAATAAAAAATTTTTTTTTAATTTTAAATTTATTAAGGATTTGCAAAGTATTGCTGATGAACTATTATCAACTTCGATGAAATGTAAGTGGAATATTATTAATTCCAAAAAATTCTAAATTTTTATAAAAAATTAAAAAATTATTTTCTTAATAGCTTATATACATACTCAAAGAGACGATATACTTATAATTGTATGTAGAATAGAACCTAAAAAATAAATTTCAATTTTTTTAATTTTATAATTTATTAACTTGGAAAAAAGTAGATTTTTTTTATAAATATTTTGAAATAAATGTACTTTTTAAATATATAATAATACTATATAATGAATAAATTTAAAATATATTCAGAGGCATAAAATAAAAAAAGACACAGATCTTAAAGCGTTAATTACAATTACTCTCAAAGTAAATTTTCACTGATAATGATTCCGATTCGATTAATTTGGATATTAATTTAAAATGCTTTTGAGATGTAAAAAACACATAAAAAATGTAATGTACTAAAAAACGAAGACATATCACATTATTACTATTTTTAATAATTGTTTATCCTTTTTTAAATGCTTTTGAAATGTTTTAAGAGATTTTTTATCTAATGTGTTTTTGCCCTGCACCCAAATGTTTTTTTAATAATTAAAAATTTTATGTTAAAAATGCATTTATAATCTATATAAAAAAATTGAAAAAGGGCGTAAAACAATAAGAGAAAATTTTCTCATGTTTTTTTTTCAAATAACAATTTACTATATTATTTTAGCACAGGAATAAAAATTTGATAAAAAAATTTTTTAATAAAAAATTGAATTTAAAAATTTTCTTAATTAACAAATTATAATTTTGAAGTTGAATAAACAAATCTAAATTGGTTTCTAAAATTAGTTATTTTATATAGTTTTTTTTCAAAAGGTCTAAATCAGGTTTTATCTTAATTTTGAACAAAAAAGTGAAATAATAAAAATTTCAAATATAATATTGATTTTAAAAAATATAAAATAAAAATAAACATCCTTTTATATTATATATAACAATTTTCATAAAACTCATTTATTTTATCAAAAACAGTTAAATTTAAATTGTGAAAAAAAAGTTAAATAAGACATTTCCTAAAAAAAAAAAAATTAAAAAATGAGACCATAATTTTAATCAAATGCTTTTTATCATTTAAATTTTACATTTTAAATTGAAAAAAATGAAAATTTTCATTTTAAAAATTTTTTTATTTTTAAGCTTATTTTTATTTGATAAAATTAAAACACAAAAAGTAAAAAATTATATAGAAATTAGATACGACGATAGATATATTAACTCAACTGTTATACCAAATTCAATAAAATGTTTAATATTATTAAAAACTTCTACTTGTAAAATATTAAATTATGATCAAAAATCAGAAAAATGTGTTTTATCAAATTGTGTTGATTATTATCTAATAAATAAAGTATATATAAATGGTTTAAATATAATTTATCCGATTTCTTTTATTCAATCAGATCCAATAACTAATCTTGGTAATTGGATACCATATCAAAATTGTCCTTTAGGTTCTTTTGCTGTTGGATTTAATATAAGAATATTTGAATCATCTTCGGATAATATTGGAATTACATCAATTCAATTACAATGTAATGATATCACAAATAAGTTTCTAATAAGTAATTATTTTCAATATGAAACATGGGGATCAAATATAGCAAAATGCTCATCTAATAAGAGATTAATTGGATTTAAATTAAAAGTAGATCCTATTCAAAATAGTCCAACATATGATGATACATCAATCAATTCATTGAGAATGTTTTGTGAAGGAGACAATAAAACAGAACTAATACCAAGTATAGAAGGTAATTATGGCACTTGGTATGATCCTAAATTTTGTCCACAAAATCAATATATATGCGGTATAGCTGTTCAATTGGTTACATTTTTATGTAGTGGAATTTTAAACGGTTGTGATGACACAGCTGTGAACAATATCAAATTTAAATGTTGTTAATTTTTATTTTATAAGTTTTAATTTTTAGCATAAAGTATTCTAAAAATTGATTTTTTTTTAAAGTTTTTTTAGCCATTTATCTCTTTACTAAAAAGCTAAAAACTCTTTAGGAGCTTAGTACATTTGTTGTGCCGATATCGGTCCAAGGAAAGCTTATCTTATCCCAGACGTCGGTTCGTATATTTAATTATAGATTTATTTAATTGATCCAATCTTATATCACTATACATATTTTTTTTGTGTATATAATATACAGTATATAAGTTTGCTAAAAATTAACAAAACAACAATAAAAACAATAAACATAATTTGGTATTTCTGTACGAATTTAAGGACTACTTCAGAATATAATTTAATAAAACTTAAAAAGAATTAGCGTTTTTTTTCTATTTCGATTTTGAATTGATTATAATGAACTATTAATTAAAATCGTAATTCAATTTCGATTAATCTAAATTGTACTTAATATCCATAACTACTTTTTTTTGGAATAATTTTAAAATTTTTTTTTTAAACTTATATCTGTAATTTTTGTATTTATCTTTTTTCTGGGCTGAAGGAACAAAAGCTTAGAGTTAGTTAATATTGTAATTACATTTTATATGCATATTATTGAGTTCTAATAACTTAAGCAAAATAAATAAAATAAAAAACAAAAATAGAAAACACTATTGACTATGGTATTTGGTAGCAATTTTTTGAAAAAATTCTCTTAAATATATATATTCAGATTAATTTGAATAACTTTTTTTCTATAGATATTATAAAATCCTTCTACAAAATGTAAAATATTGTAACAACTATGCTAAACCTATAATACCTATTTGCACAGGAGATCATAATCTATTTTATATAATATGCAAAATGCATAAAAGTGCAGAGCTTTCGCAAGAAAAAAAGTAATTCAAATTAATCGCAATTGAAATGCATTTAACATAGCAAATTTTCTTATTTTTTTAATTGATAAAAATGAATTGGGTAAAACTTGATAAATTTGTAAAAAATTTTTATAGAGAATTCTATATTATAACTTTATTTATCACCTTAAGGGATATTTCTATAGTGCATTCTATAGCTGCATTTTAGACGCTATGGATTATGACTTGGAATATTTTATTTAAAAATAAACAGTAAAATCTTTTTACATTATTCAACAACTATTATATTAACTTTTAGCTACAACTATTATATCTTGAATTGCTCGATTTAACAGTCGTTATAATGTTAACAAGATGTTATTAGAATAGGCGAATATTTTTTTTATTGTAGATTAAATTAACTAAAAGTAAAATGATCGAAATAAAAATCTCAAATTCTTTTATTTGATCGCTTTTTAACTAAGAGGTAAATCTATTAAAACTTTAAAAAACAAATATTATTTTTTAGAATAGTTTATGTTAAAAATTAAAACTTATAAAATAAAAATTAACAACATTTAAATTTGATATTGTTCACAGCTGTGTCATCACAACCATTTGAATTTCCATAACACAAAAATTCAACCAATTGAACAGCTATACCGCATATATATTGATTTTGTGGACAAAATTTAGGATCATACCATGAACCATAATTACCTTCTATACTTGGTATTAGTTCTGTTTTATTGTCTCCTTCACAAAACATTCTCAATGAATTGATTGATGTATCATCATATGTTGGACTATTTTGAATAGGATCTACTTTTAATTTAAATCCAATTAATCTCTTATTAGATGAGCATTTTGCTATATTTGATCCCCATGTTTCATATTGAAAATAATTACTTATTAGAAACTTATTTGTGATATCATTACATTGTAATTGAATTGATGTAATTCCAATATTATCCGAAGATGATTCAAATATTCTTATATTAAATCCAACAGCAAAAGAACCTAAAGGACAATTTTGATATGGTATCCAATTACCAAGATTAGTTATTGGATCTGATTGAATAAAAGAAAACGGATAAATTATATTTAAACCATTTATATATACTTTATTTATTAGATAATAATCAACACAATTTGATAAAACACATTTTTCTGATTTTTGAACATAATTCAATGTTCTACAAGAATTTGAATTTTTTAATGATATTAAACATTTTATTGAATTTGGTATCACAGTTGAACTAAAACACATATCATCATATTTTATCATCATTTCTGTATTTTTTTTTATTCTAATTAAGCTACTCTCAGTAAATATTAATTTAAATAATAACAAATTAAAAATATCTATAAACATTTTTTATAAATATAAATTCTTTAATATTATTTAGTTAATAATCAAAAATCTCTTTTAAATAGAGAAAATATAGAAAATTTAAAAATTTAAAAAATATAAAGAAATTTCTTAAAACAATTTTGTTTTTTTTAAATTAAATATTAATTAATAAAAATGGTTATTTTTCTACTAATTATCGATTATTCCTTATGAATAATTTTGATATTTAACAAAAACCGAATTAGTTTAAGTTAATTTAAACTTTTTATTTTAAAAAGTGTATTTATATTGCAATTCAAAGACAAAAGCTAAACATTAAAAAAAATAAAATCTAGAAAATTCTCTAAATTTGCAATTGCAATAAAATTGCTTCAATTTATTTTTGCCTTGAATACATGAAAAACATGAAAGAAAATAATTTTTAAATATAAATTTCAATACAAATCATTTTGAATAAATTAGTCATTTTTCACAAAATTTTAAATCTTATCTTTATATTTTTAATTTCAAAATTATGAAATCTAAATATTTAAATTATTTTTAAATTTCTTTTTTAAATTAGATTTGAAACAATTACAATTAAAAAAAAAATTATATAAACAATGTCTTTGAACAATTCTCATTATGGAACAAATGGAGTGTTGCTCTACAATGGAGAAATGTAAATATAGCTTAAATATAAACAATAAAACAATAAAAATTTTTAAAATTATTTATTTTTATTAAAATTATAGAATATTGATTTATTATGACGGTGTGGAAGTATCGTTAGAACCGAGTCAAAATAATGCTTTAATGAAAGGAAATAAAAAAGGTCGTATTTATTTGACTAGTCATCGAATAGTGTTTGTGAACAAAAACTCAAATGATTTGTTTCAATCATTTTCAATGCCATTTATGTGTATGAGAAATTTGGATATAGAACAGCCAGTGTTTGGAGCTAATTACATAAAAGGAGAAGTAAGAGCTGAACAAGGCGGTAGATGGGAAGGAACAGCCAAATTTAAGATTTGGTTTAATAATGGCGGCGCAATCGAGTTTGGTCAGTGTTTATTAAACGCTGGTAAATTAGCATCACAAGCTAGAGCTGCACAACAATTTGTTATCAATCATTCCTTCAACCCAAACATTTACCCAGCACCACCACCAGCTTATACTACCTTGAACCCAAATAGTTATGGATGGGTTCCTATGGATCGTTTCCCCGATAGACCTGATGGTTCTACAGTATACATGTATGATCAACCTCCACCATATGCTGGAATTTTTGAACAAAATCAAACATACAATTTTGAAAATCAATCTAGATTTCAAACAAATGTTGTAAATGGCTTTGTTAATCCTAAAGACCCAAGTAAAGTGTATGTACCTAGTGCTCCTTATCCTGAAGATGCCCCGCCATCATATAATGATAGTTTGAATAAGAAAAAAGATTAAACTTTATTATATTAAATGCAAACTCTTAATTTTTTTAAATGAATGAATTAATATAATTAATATTTTATTTATTTATTTATTTACATACAAATTTCATTTATATTTTATTTTCGTTTGTAAAATTTAATTTTAAATAAAGAATAATTTTAATAAACTTTTTTTTTTTAACAAGTAAAATAAATGAAATGTATGTATCATTGAATATTATAAATATTCAAAATCTTTTGAGAATATTTTAATTTATTTTAAATTTAAAAATTAATTTCTTAAAAAAAAAAATTAAATTTTTGGGTTTTTAATTAATTTTATTAGAGATTAATAGAAAATCTCCCATAAGAGCAAAACACTTTTAATCTATTAAATTTTTTTTATTAAAATTTTGAATATGGCCTGATTTTATTTTACTAATAGCAAATGGTTAGACTGAACAATTCGTACCATTTATTTTATCAAACATTTAGCCATTTATCATTAAATTAATCAAAAAATAGATAATATTATAAAATTATAGTATTATTCTTTTGAGAATTCCTTCAAAATTTGATTAAAAAGATAATATAAAATGCAAAACATTTTCATATTAATTTATAATTATTTTAAATAAAATGATTTATTTAAAAATTTTCATTTTTAGCTTAATAATTTGCTTAATGTTGAATATGAACTGCTTTTTAATAAACAAAGAAGGTGAATTGGTAAAATTAAATGATAGTTTAGCTTGTGTGCACTTTCTTAAGCAGCTCAAAATAAATTATGCATATCAATCTGATTCAACCAGTTGGATAACAGTAAATCTAAAGATTGACAATTTTAATTTATTTGAGCAACTAAATTTTAGTTATATTGACAATTTAAATGAAATTTTTATAGAATTTATTCAATTAGAACCATCTAATAGTAATCTGATATTAAATAACAATTTATTACTTAATTTTTTTACAACAGAAAAAAAAAATTCAGATTTAACTTTATATATCTATTCAGTCAAAGGAATAGATATTCAGTATGATTTTTTTAATTATTTAAAAAATTATCGCATCATTTTAACATTTTTTTATTCTGATTTTAAATTTTACAAAAATCAAACATTAACATCAGAAAAAGATTGTGATTTAAGTAAAAATAAATTTAATGTTTTCAAAAATATTCTAGGGTTACAATTTTCGTTTACAGTTAAATACTCGCTCAATACTTGTCCATTAATATTTTCAAATAAAAGTGTTGAAATGGTCGAATTTAATGGCTTATCAAAATCATTTATTAAAAATAATATAATTACTTTTATAAACATGAATATATCAATTAATTCAAATATAAAAATATTAAATCTTTACTTTTATAAATCTAAATTAGAAAAAAACTTATTAAATGAATTTGTATTTGAAAATTTAACAAAATTATCGCTTAATGGATTTTTGGAAGAGATTGAAGATGATATTTTCAGACCATTTAAATATTTGAATATTTTAGATATAAATTTAGATAATCTTGAAAATTTACTAACTAAATCTTCTAAATGGTTTACTTACTTGAATTATTTAAGAAATAATCAAACATTTTCTATTAGTTTTTATGGTAATACAAAAACATTTTTAATGATGAAAATTTTTGTTTATTCAAACATTTTCCCAAAAATTCAAATATATTAATTTCCTATTTTTATAAATGCACTTGTACTTATTATTGGTTGATTGAAAATTCAGATTCCGAATTTATATCAAGTAATTGTGATAATTTAGATGAATTGACGAAAAAATGTGATTTCAACAAAATGATTAAAAATTGTAATAAAACAATAATTAAAGCATTACGTTATACTACATTAGATCATTTGTATATGAGTGAAATTGTTAATTATTCAACTATTGTTTTATTGCCAATATTTTCTTTTATTGGTATATTAACAAATATTATTAGTATAATAGTTCTTAGTGAAAAAGAAAAACCAAATAATAATACAAATAAATCAAATAATAATAGCTTGAGTAAAATGATGTTGATATATTCCATTTTAAATTTATTTTATTGTTTAATAAGTTTATTTCATTTGCTAAGCACATGTGTTTCATATTCTGGAATATATTGTTCAAAATATAAAAGATCAATTTATGTTCAATATTTTGAAATATATATAGCTGAATACTTGGGCAGTGTATTGAAACTATTCTCAAATATATTTTGTATTTTAATATCATTCAAAAGATATGATTTACTAAATGAAAATAAAATATTCAAAAAATTGAAAATTTTTAAAAATCGATTTTTAAGATTGTTTTTATCGATTTTAGTTTTCTTATTACCAGTCAATTCTTTATTATCTAGCAGTGTAAATGATTATTATTTTGTTTGGGATTATTATGATTATCAAGAATTTCCAATTAAAAATATTATTACTGTTAATTCAGGCTCTCATTCATCAATGCCTTTAATCATCAAAATATTCTATGTATTTTATTTATTTTATTTTATTATTAACGATATTATTTTATTTATTTTATTATTTATTATTGAAATTTTACTAATATTAAAATTTAAATCAGATATGAAAGCTAAAAGAAAAGTTTTAGTTTCAAATTCAAATAATAACCAAAAAACAAATGACATGGAAAAAAAATCCAAAAAAAATAATGAAAAATATTTAAAGTTGAAAAAAACTGAAAGAAAAACAACTATGATTGTATTTTTGAATATACTAATTTTGCTTTTACTTAGATCATTAGAACTAGCTACAAGTATATTTGTATTTATACAAAAATTAAATATTGGTATTTGTAATAAAATGAATAAAATATGCTCAATTTTTTCTCAATTAGGAGATTTATTTTATTTGATGTCTTTTTCGTTTACAATTATTGTCTATTATTACATGAATAAAAGATTTCGAACTGTTTTGAATCAATATTTAAAGAAAATTTTTTAATAATTAATAATTTCAAATAGAAGTTTTATTAAAACTATTCTACAAATTTAAAAACTTTATCACCAAACATATTTTTGTTTTTATTGTAAATTGATTCTTTTACTTAAGTCTCTCAAACTATAGATTGCGAAAAATAACATGAAATAGATAGATTTTGATTGTGATTGGATTGTGCAAATTAGATTGCGTTGCTTCTAAATTTTTAAAACTTATAAATTTTTAATTTATTTTGATTCAAATAAATTTTTTAATTTCTCAAATTATTTAATTTGTTTCTTTAATTATTTAAAAATTTGCAGTTTAAAGATTTATTGTTTAAGTTTTTTTTTTTATTTATTAATTTTAAAGATAAACACAACAGTAGCTGAGTTAGGTATTTTTTAAATTGGAGTTTTGAAAATTTAGTTTGATTTCAAAATTATATTTGCTAAATAGAATTTATTGAATAAAAATTAACAAAAAGAAAATAAAAAGCTGAAAAATATTTTTAAAACAATTTTTCATTTTTTTTAATATTGAAAAAGATCTTTTTAAATTTGTACCACTACATTGTTAATAATCATAAAACTTTATTAAATAATTAAGGTCTTCTAATTAAAAAAAAACAATATTAAAAATTTATATAAAAAAATAAAAAAAATTTTCAATTATTGGTGCCGAATTTTTTTTTTACTAAGAAGAGCCCTATTTAATAAAGTTTTTTGACTATTGAAAATTCATTAAAATTTAAAATTTAATTGTAAATGCGTTGTTGATACCCAAAGTTATGGTGCGTCGCACTTATAATGATTTTTTTTTACATTACGAGGTCTATGTAATTGCATTCGCTTCATTTGTTTCTTTGGGTATTAATGCACGCACGGTTCAGAAAGGAAATTCGGTACTTGGAAATGGCAAATATATAATAAAATGTTTGCTTATGATTACGAATATCAAATTATAAAAAATGAAGCCTTAAAAAGGAGAAAGATAAATTTTAAGAGTTTATCAAGTTTATTTTTCTTACATATTAAAAATATAAAAATATTAACAATTATTAAAATTCATCTACCATTTAAAGTTCTTTTTGGTTTAATTAATAAAACAAGTGTTGATCTAAAATTTTTGTTTAAATAATAGAATAAAAAAATGTTATATGATATTGAAAGTGTATAGAATAGCTCTCCAATTTCTTGATAATTGGTACATATTTTGTTATTAAAATAACAAAAATTTTCTTTGCTTAAATTTGAAAGAGTTTTTTTTATAAATACAAAATAATTAAAACTTAAATGTATCAATCTTAGAAAAAATATAATCAAAATATTTAAAATAATTATTGATGTAACTCTTTTCTCTACATTTTCAGTGATTGAATTAGCAATTTGTTTATTTTGTCTTGACATAAAGTCTTTTTTAATTTTAATCTCTTTTCGTAGATAATAAATAATCATTGTATCTAATATAATCAATAGAATATAAAGCAAAACATCATTTAATAAAAAATTAAAAGCATATAAAGTATAAAAAATATATGTTATGATTCCAGTAAAATAAATATTGTAAGAAGGTAAACTTCTTGGTATGAAAAATTGTATAATAAAAGTATTTGAATTAGGAAATTCTAAATAATCTTTTTCGTTCATTACTTGATCGTCTTGATTTATTTTATTAACAAAAAATTTATCCAAATTTAATAAAATAGTTAAAAAAAGTAAAATAAATAAATTCTTTTTCTTTATAATTTTTTTATTTAGTAATAAAATTTTTTTAATTTTTTCTTGTCTAATAATAATTATAAGCCGATTTATGGATATTCCAATTAATGTTAAATTAGACCATATTTTTAATATATTACCAATAAAATTGTAAAATATTACTTGAAAATATTGACTGTATATATTCTTATAGATAGAAGAACAAAATTGACTATTTATTGAAACACATTTGTTAATTAAATGAAATAAATAGATAAAAAAATAAATAAAATTTACTATTGAATTTATTAGCATTAGTTTATACATTACATGTTTCATTTCTTGAGATTTTTTATTACTTGTTAATACCCAAATATTTATAAAATTAGTTATTAGACCTATAATCGAAATAAAAGGTATTAATAAAAATGTTGAAAGATCTATATATTGAGTAATTAATAAAATATCTTTGATGCTATTAAAATTATAGTTAATTGGAGTATAATTTTTTTTGCTACAAAGACTTATCCTTTTTTCAAATTCACATTTTAAATAAGAATCATAATCAATTTTGTCGAAATCATAATTTTTTAAATCTGATGTAGAATAATAAAAATAATTATTTAAATTATTCTTAACGTAAAATTTGAAAAGCCATATGATGGTGCATGTTATATTCAAATGTATTTGAGAAGTTATCTCAATATCAACCAAATTTTCATTTTGAAAATCAACAAAATAACAAAAATCTTCATCTGAAAATTTATATTCATCTAATAAATTTAATTTAATGTTTAAATTTTTTAATTTTTTCATCCATAATGATCCTTTTGATATTAAATATCTGAAATTATTTATTTCCAATTTAAGCAAAAATAAATTAGTTAAATTATTGAATGTTCCATATTCAATTTTATCTAGTGAACCTTTAATATAAATTGTTTTTACCATTTTTAACATTTCCAAGTCTAATAAACTATTATCCAAAATGCATCTATAAATTGTTAATTCTATATTTAATATATTTGAATTTAAGTGTTGATTATTTAAATTTTGCTTACTAAAACCTAGTTGATTAATATTAAAAAATGTTTTACTAATTCCATTAATTAGTAAATTAGATATGAAACAATTTTTAAATATTAATTTTGATGTATTTAATGAATATTTATTTGTATAAGCAAATTCTAAATTTACAATTTTACCAATATATGAATAATTAAATGAAATAAAATCATTTAAAATTGTTTTATTAAAATACACTTCAAAATTAGAATTAAATATTTGTATTCTATATATTTTAAATTTTTGCTGCATCGATTCAAATACATTTGTTTTTATATCAAAACCTTTAACATAACTAAATCTAAGCTCTATTTCTAAATAAAAATAATCAAAATTAGGTAATGTTGTAAAATTTCTATAGTTAAAATCAAATTTAAATGATTCATCAACTAAAATTTCTTTATTTGTTGATGGTTTGTAATTGACTATTTTAAAAAATGAATTTAGATTTGTTAAACAATCTAATCTTATTTCTTTGAAGTTTTTAAAATTTATCAAATCAATTTCATAGATGCTTAAATTTAAATCTTGATATTGTCGTAAAAATGTTATCTCTAATTTGGTATTTACAAAATCTTGACAATATTTATCAATGTTTGTTGAGCCAAACATTACGGAAAACCTATTATAATATGCAATTAAGTTAGATATTAAATTAAGAATAATAAAAATTGTTATCATCTTTTCAAAGAATATATTCAATGTTGTTGTTGAATTGGTTTTTTAAATTTTATCTTTAATTATTTTATAATATTTTGATTTAACATTATTTTTGATTAAAAAAATTGTATTCAGCTAGTTTATTTCAAAATTTATTAACATCTTTTTTTAAAATTCTATGATTTTAAAGCTTATTTGATTGTAATTAAATTTTAATTGATTTATTTTTAATTATCATCATCAAAAAAAAGAAATTATTATTATAATCTTAAAATTTAAATTTCATTTTTAATTTCATTTTTAATTTAAAATTGTCGTCAGAGAACAAATTTGAAGAAAATTAAAAAAAAAATGGTTTTCATATAATTTATATTTTGATTATTAATAGACTATTGTAGTGATGTAAGGTTATTATGCAAAACATTTTGGTGTCTCCATGTTGATGCTTAATAATTAAAATTGAATTTATTTTGTTTTATGCTGATGATTTTAAATTGATTTAAGCTAACTCAGATGGCGAATATCTTCTCCTACAAAAACACTTTGATACAGTTACGAAATGATCAAACTATTTTCTTGAATTTAAATTATAATTTCTGTCTTTTGCCATATGTCATATGAGCTATATAATGCCATTCTAAACATTGATGCCCACATCTTAGATCACCAAGCGGTGGACTACTGTTTAGTCCTTAATTTCTATTATAATCTTCTGTTATAATTAAATCTAGTGTAATAAATTTTGCACGTATTTATTAAAATATCGCGATAGTTATAATAATAATATATCAGGTCATGAATTCGCTGGCTTCCAAAGATGTTATTCATCTGATTACAAAAACTTAAATCAATTTTTAATTACAAAGTCCAACAGCAATAATACTTTTAAACTTAACATTAATAATTGTACATCAAGCCTCTACTTATTATTTTTGAATGTTAACCATCGATATAAAATCTAATTTGTTCGATTTTCTAAAAGATCTTATCACAATAGAACCTAACATTGGTAATAAAGGTATTTTTTCAAAATTTATGGTACAAGATCTTAAAAAGATCTTCAATTCAACAAAAGAAAATTATATAGATCCTTCAATTATAAACGAACCGTCGCTTAATAATTTAGATGATAGAAATAATAACAAATCAAATCAAATTATAGTGTAAGAGTTTTCGAATTTACAACCGATCTTTCCTTTTCTCTATTTAAATTTAATTGAAACTTACAAGTGACTATAGACAAGCTAGACTTGGCTTGTCTCGTTTAAATCTTTTATTCTTTTCTTTCTTTTCTATTTTTTTTAATATTTAAATTACTTATATTTTTTTGAAATTATTATTATTATTTTTTTTTGAATCAAAAAATTAAATAAAACTTTTAAACTTAAGCGTTTAAATTCAAGCTTATCTAAAAACGTTTACAATTGGTGATAGCGGTGAAAATAATAAGAAACCAGTAAGCTTAAATAAAAGTATGGATAGCAAAGGATTAAATATAAAGAGTTATGATGGGAATGGTAATCCAAAAGAGTTTAAAAGGATGTTTGAATTGAACTCAATTATGTTTGGATGGGATAATACAAAAAAGTTGTCAATTTTATTCAATATATCTTTCAATATGAGATATCATCAAAGTTAATTATTTATTACTTCAATTTTTAAAAAATATTATTCCTAAAATGATGAGAAATATCCTATTTTCCTTATCTTAATCATAAAGAAATATACGATTATCTACAAAATGATCTATTAAGCATTTCTCTGGCTTAAAAATTGGCTCAGATAATTTATGGTTTAGATTTTTAAATATTTGTATCATTTTTATTATTCTATTTAAATAAAAAATTTTATTTTTAAAAGCCACTAACTACGCCAAGGCCGGTCCCAAGCCCGGGTAAAGTAGGAGGGGTGGTGGTATTATGCAAAGTGTGGTACATTACGGGTGGTGAGGTCTAAGGGCCTTATCTCAAATCCTGTCGTACGTCTGTGCCGCTGGCTTTGACCATCACGGAGTATAGTAGGTTGGGAACGATCGCGGGAGCTTGTTTTGTAACGCTGGCACTTTGCACATACTCTTAATAAGGCAAGGTAAAGTCAAATTAGGCGCTTGGTTTGGGGTTCCAAGCTATATGCCAAATAATGATCGAGTTTGCAGCTTCGGCTCAGATGAGTGGTTGTTATTTGTGCTGAACGTCCCCCGTTCTTATTAAGAGTATGAAGCCGTAATATCATCATAACTACGCCACTGCCGGTCCCAAGCCCGGGTAAGAGTAGGAGGGTGATGATTACCACTTACAACAAAAACATTATTCAATATATCTTTCAATATAATTTCAATTTAACTGAAAGACCCATAGGTCGTAGCTTAAAAGCCCAGCTAAATTCATTTATTTAAAAAAAAGAATAAGATATAATAGAATAAATAAGAAAATATATATTATTTTAAATAATTTTTTCTAAAATTAATATCGAACTTTGAAAATAATAAAATAAATCTATTAAAGGTACAATTTATATTATTTTTAACTCTTAATTTGAAAAAATTTATATTTAAATCTAACTCATCAATAAAAAATTCATTAATAAGTTTACTGAAAAAATAGCTAAAACTTTCTTCAATAGAATCATTAAATTTGCCTTTACTTGGAATTATTAGTTTGTGCAAGTTGCGTAAATTGTAGTTATTTTTACTGTTTAATTCTCTGTTGAATACAAAACATTCCAAAAGATTTAGTGGTGAGTTATTTTTAGCGAAGATTTTATGTATATAAGTTGATAATCTGATGATAATTCGATGTTGAAAAGCATTTAAACCATAGAATTCAAGGGTATTGTTCCAGATATTAAAATCATTACAGTCTAATACCATAACACTATTTACCTTGCTTGTATTAATTAACCTAAATATACAGTTGTTGTAAGAATTGCTGATTTTTTGGATCGATGCTTTTGGTAGATAAATAATTATACTTGAACAGTAATCAAAATTGGGCAATAAGAATGTTTTCAAAAATTGAATTTTTACTTTTAATGGTAAAAAGAAAAGCCCTTTGATAGCATACAATCTCTTGTTTATTTTTGATCTCAGATTACCAATATGTTCTAAAAGTTAAGCTTGTAATCTATGATTATGCCAAGTAGCTCGAATGATTTTACTATCTCAACAGTGTTCTGGTTTATTTGAATAGTGCTAGGTAACCTTACGACTCTCTTATTGGTAATAAACATAATCTTGGTTTTTTTCCAATTTATATCTATTTGATTAAAATTACACCATTCGATTATTTTTAAAGAAGAGATTTTAAATCTAGCTAATAAGTTATCATAGCTTGTATCGTTTAAATATAATGTTGTATCATCAGCAAACAAAGTCATAGATACATTATTAACGAAATGCGGTAAGTCATTAATAAACAGCAGAAAAAAGAGCGGTCCAAGTACACTGCCCTGCGGTACACCTAACTGTACACATTCAACATTAGACAAGGTGTTATTGACTTTTGTGTATTGTCTTCTATCTTTAAAATAATTTTCGATCAATTTTATTGAGTTAGAATCAAATCCATAAGCGGTTTCTAGTTTTAAAAGAAGAAGTTTTGTATTTACCAAGTCAAATGCTTTTCGAAAGTCAATAAACAAATATAGACCTATTTGGCGCCTGCTAAGAACATTTTTCATAGATGAAAGTATTTCATGGAGTGCTGATTCACACGAATGATTAGATCTGAATCCATATTGGCCTTTAAATAATAAACTGTTGGTATTTAAATGCTCGATTATTTGTTCAGCCAAAAGTTTTTCAAATATTTTGGCAACGGGCGGAAGTACCGAAATACCACGATAATTATTTATATCTTCATTTGAACCATTATTTTTGAATAAAGGAGTTACAATACCAGTTTTCCACTCACTTGGTATTTGACCGGTTGAAATACAATCATTAAATAATGATGTAAGAAAAGATGTGAAAAAGATAATGTTAGACTTAATTATTTTACATGAGATGCCTGAAATACCAGGACCACTAGTAGAAGAAAGATTTTGAATCAAATCATTTACAGATTTAGCTTCAATGTCTTTAAATTTGAAATTGGATCGTTTAAGAATATTTTTGTCAAGCATGTCTTTCAAATTGCTTTTAACGAAACTTTCACATTCATGAGCTGATGCAGTTGACACTGATTTTAAAGAAGTAAAAAATTTATTAAATAAGTTACTGATGTCATAATCATTATTGGCTTGCTTAGAATCGTAAATTATATTATTTATTTTGTTATTCCCGGTTTTGACAGATTTAACATGAGTATAACTAGAGTAGAATCTCCAGAATTTTTTGGAGTTTTTGAAATCATTTACTGTTTTGTCTTTGAAGAAATCAATCATTTTTTCATTGTAAAGATGAAAATATTCAGTTCTAAATTCTTTATATTGTTTAAAATTCTATTGAATTATTTTTTTTAAATTTATTATAATAAAGATCTCGAAGAAATTTTATGTTTAATAATTCGTCATCAATCCATGGAAATGAGCTGTTTGTACTTACTGTTATCTCCTTTTCTGGTGCATATATATTGATTATATCAATAATTTTGCATTTAAAGAGCTGCCATTTTTCTTCAACCGATTTTTGAGAATTCATTGTAAAGTTTGTTTGATTTATGCAATTTGAGATTTTATCAATATTTTTTTTAGTTAGAAGTCTACTAACTATATATTTTTTTATGGCTGTTATTTTATCGATTTTTATATTTACTTGCACAAAATGATGATCACTAAAAGGACATTCAATGCAGTAAGTGCTTTGTATTTGGTTAGAATTGTGTATCACTAAGTCAATTATGGTACTTGACTTTGTTATAACACCATTTCTATTGTAAAATTGTATTCTAGTTGGTTTCTCTACATAGTTTATAAGACCATTATTGCATAAAAAGTTTAAAATTGATTGATTTTGACTATCTAATAAATTAATATTCATATCTCCAATAATAAATAAAGTTTCATTACAATTTAAGCTATAAATAAGTTCTTCTAGTTCATTTAAAAAAAATGAGTTATTTACAACTGGTGCTTATAAAATTGATAACATGTTATAAAATTGATTTGTTGGTTGTTAAGTTTTAATTGAAAGTATATATAATCTATTTGGAACTTATTCGAGCCACCAAGATCATATTTTATTATATTGTAAATCTTCTTGATGAATATAATTAAACCACCTTCCTTTTTAGTTTTATCACGACGCAATGAAACATATTTGTTGTTTATATAAAATGTATTTGGAACAGTATCATCAAGTTTTAAATTTTATGAGATATCATCAAAGTTAATTATTTATTACTTCAATTTTTAAAAAATATTATTCCTAAAATGATGAGAAATATCCTATTTTCCTTATCTTAATCATAAAGAAATATACGATTATCTACAAAATGATCTATTAAGCATTTCTCTGGCTTAAAAATTGGCTCAGATAATTTATGGTTTAGATTTTTAAATATTTGTATCATTTTTATTATTCTATTTAAATAAAAAATTTTATTTTTAAAAGCCACTAACTACGCCAAGGCCGGTCCCAAGCCCGGGTAAAGTAGGAGGGGTGGTGGTATTATGCAAAGTGTGGTACATTACGGGTGGTGAGGTCTAAGGGCCTTATCTCAAATCCTGTCGTACGTCTGTGCCGCTGGCTTTGACCATCACGGAGTATAGTAGGTTGGGAACGATCGCGGGAGCTTGTTTTGTAACGCTGGCACTTTGCACATACTCTTAATAAGGCAAGGTAAAGTCAAATTAGGCGCTTGGTTTGGGGTTCCAAGCTATATGCCAAATAATGATCGAGTTTGCAGCTTCGGCTCAGATGAGTGGTTGTTATTTGTGCTGAACGTCCCCCGTTCTTATTAAGAGTATGAAGCCGTAATATCATCATAACTACGCCACTGCCGGTCCCAAGCCCGGGTAAGAGTAGGAGGGTGATGATTACCACTTACAACAAAAACATTATTCAATATATCTTTCAATATGAGATATCATCAAAGTTAATTATTTATTACTTCAATTTTTAAAAAATATTATTCCTAAAATGATGAGAAATATCCTATTTTCCTTATCTTAATCATAAAGAAATATACGATTATCTACAAAATGATCTATTAAGCATTTCTCTGGCTTAAAAATTGGCTCAGATAATTTATGGTTTAGATTTTTAAATATTTGTATCATTTTTATTATTCTATTTAAATAAAAAATCAAATAAGGCAAATAACTTTTATTTTTATTATAATGATTCGGAAATAAATTTTTTTAAACATTGTGCCAACAACAATTTAAATATATTTCTTCCAAAATTTATATAACTAATTCCAAAATTTTTATTTTTAATGCAATTTAAAAATTTTAATACTTTTCCTAATTATTTTTACAATTCTACAATTTTTTTTTTTAAAAATTATACTTTTTATACTATTTTAATAATATTTAATTTATACTTTTTTTATTTGTATAATTTTATTAATTTAAACTTATTGTATTTTTATTTATTTATTTTTTACTAATAAACGCAATTGACCAGCTTTAAGCTGATGAGTGCATAGATTCTCTCTATGTCACAGTCTTGGTCAATTGAAAATTTAGCTAGGTTTATAATAAAATGTTTTCTTGAAGAATATCAAATTATAAAAAATGAAACCTTAAAAATGAGAAATATTAATTTTAAGAGTTTACCAAGTTTATTTTTATTACATATTATAAATTTAAAACATAAGCCTAAAATTCATCAACCATTAAAGTTCGTTTTGGTTTAATTAATAAAACAATTGTTGATCTAAAATTTTTGTTTAAATAATAAAATAAAAAAATGTTATATGATATTGAAAGTGTATAGAATAATTCTCCAATTTCTTGATAATTGGTACATATTTTGTTATTAAAATAACAAAAATTTTCTTTGCTTAAATTTGAAAGAGTTTTTTTTATGAAAATAAAATAATTAAAACTTAAATGCATCAATCTTAGAAAAAATATAATCAAAATGTTTAAAATAATTATTGATGTAATTCTTTTCTCTATATTTTCAGTGATTGAATTAGCAATTAGTTTATTTTGTCTTGACATAAAGTCTTTTTTAATTTTAATCTCTTTTCGTAGATAATAAATAATCATTGTATCTAATATAATCAATAGAATATAAAGCAAAACATCATTTAATAAAAAATTAAAAGCATATAAAGTATAAAAAATATATGTTATGATTCCAGTAAAAAAAATATTGTAAGAAGGTAAACTTCTTGGTATGAAAAATTGTATAATAAAAGTATTTGAATTAGGAAATTCTAAATAATCTTTTTCGTTCATTACTTGATCGTCTTGATTTATTTTATTAACAAAAAATTTATCCAAATTTAATAAAATAGTTAAAAAAAGTAAAATAAATAAATTCTTTTTCTTTATAATTTTTTTATTTAGTAATAAAATTTTTTTAATTTTTTCTTGTCTAATAATAATTATAAGCCGATTTATGGATATTCCAATTAATGTTAAATTAGACCATATTTTTAATATATTACCAATAAAATTGTAAAATATTACTTGAAAATATTGACTGTATATATTCTTATAGATAGAAGAACAAAATTGACTATTTATTGAAACACATTTGTTAATTAAATGAAATAAATAGATAAAAAAATAAATAAAATTTACTATTGAATTTATTAGCATTAGTTTATACATTACATGTTTCATTTCTTGAGATTTTTTATTACTTGTTAATACCCAAATATTTATAAAATTAGTTATTAGACCTATAATCGAAATAAAAGGTATTAATAAAAATGTTGAAAGATCTATATATTGAGTAATTAATAAAATATCTTTGATGCTATTAAAATTATAGTTTATGGGAGTATAATTTTTTTTGCTACAAAGACTTATCCTTTTTTCAAATTCACATTTTAAATAAGAATCATAATCAATTTTGTCGAAATCATAAATTCTTAAATCTGATGAAGAATAGAAAAAATAATTGGTTATATTATTCTTAATGTAAAATTTGAAAAGCCATATAATGGTACATGTTATATTCAAATGTATTTGAGAGAGTATCTCAATATCAACAAAATTTTCATTTTGAAAATCAACAAAATAACAAAAATCTTCATCTGAAAATTTATATTCATCTAATAAATTTAATTTAATGTTTAAATTTTTTAATTTTTTCATCCATAATGATCCTTTTGATATTAAATATCTGAAATTTTCTATTTCTAATTTAAGAAAATATAAATTAGTTAAATTATTGAATGTTCCATATTCAATTTTATCTAGTGAACCTTTAATATAAATTGTTTTTACCATTTTTAACATTTCCAAGTCTAATAAACTATTATCCAAAATGCATCTATAAATTGTTAATTCTATATTTAATATATTTGAATTTAAGTGTTGATTATTTAAATTTTGCTTACTAAAACCTAGTTGATTAATATTAAAAAATGTTTTACTAATTCCATTAATTAGTAAATTAGATATGAAACAATTTTTAAATATTAATTTTGATGTATTTAATGAATATTTATTTGTATAAGCAAATTCTAAATTTACAATTTTACCAATATATGAATAATTAAATGAAATAAAATCATTTAAAATTGTTTTATTAAAATACACTTCAAAATTAGAATTAAATATTTGTATTCTATATATTTTAAATTTTTGCTGCATCGATTCAAATACATTTGTTTTTATATCAAAACCTTTAACATAACTAAATCTAAGCTCTATTTCTAAATAAAAATAATCAAAATTAGGTAATGTTGTAAAATTTCTATAGTTAAAATCAAATTTAAATGATTCATCAACTAAAATTTCTTTATTTGTTGATGGTTTGTAATTGACTATTTTAAAAAATGAATTTAGATTTGTTAAACAATCTAATCTTATTTCTTTGAAGTTTTTAAAATTTATCAAATCAATTTCATAGATGCTTAAATTTAAATCTTGATATTGTCGTAAAAATGTTATCTCTAATTTGGTATTTACAAAATCTTGACAATATTTATCAATGTTTGTTGAGCCAAACATTACGGAAAACCTATTATAATATGCAATTAAGTTAGATATTAAATTAAGAATAATAAAAATTGTTATCATCTTTTCAAAGAATATATTCAATGTTGTTGTTGAATTGGTTTTTTAAATTTTATCTTTAATTATTTTATAATATTTTGATTTAACATTATTTTTGATTAAAAAAATTGTATTCAGCTAGTTTATTTCAAAATTTATTAACATCTTTTTTTAAAATTCTATGATTTTAAAGCTTATTTGATTGTAATTAAATTTTAATTGATTTATTTTTAATTATCATCATCAAAAAAAAGAAATTATTATTATAATCTTAAAATTTAAATTTCATTTTTAATTTCATTTTTAATTTAAAATTGTCGTCAGAGAACAAATTTGAAGAAAATTAAAAAAAAAATGGTTTTCATATAATTTATATTTTGATTATTAATAGACTATTGTAGTGATGTAAGGTTATTATGCAAAACATTTTGGTGTCTCCATGTTGATGCTTAATAATTAAAATTGAATTTATTTTGTTTTATGCTGATGATTTTAAATTGATTTAAGCTAACTCAGATGGCGAATATCTTCTCCTACAAAAACACTTTGATACAGTTACGGAATGATCAAACTATTGGAGAGTTGAGTATCTTGGAAAAAATAAATTTGAATTTACTATGTAAGCTTTTAAAAAAAGTAACAGATAAAAATTAGAATTTACTCACTATGATAAGATAAGGCAGTCTTAAAATACGGAAATATGAAATTTTACATTAGTATCTTAAAATTTCAGAGGTGCATTTGTTTAAAAGAAATATCAAAACATACCAAACAACTCTTGACAAAGTTTTAAAATTTTATCAATTTTTGGCATTAAGCATTTTTATTTCAGGATCGTAGGCCTCTAAAATTGCACACGATGGCTCATTCGATAGCTCATAATATTATACATATTGACTATCTAAGTACTTTATAATGTTTTTTAACTCTTGTCTTATTATTTTTTCGAAGAATTTTTTTATTTTTTGATAATCTGCTTTGTTATAGTTGTAATTTTTTGAATTTAAATTATAATTTCTCATTCGATACCTTTTCAAAACTCTCGATCTCTTCTACACTTCATACTTTTCTAAATTATTATTTGTACGTTCTTTAAATCAAGTCTCTGCAATGAATATTAAATTTAGATTCTGCTTATATTATGTTTAACTCGTTTTGTTTGTTATCTAATTCAGTTGAATTTGAATAAGATGGATTTCATCATTTGAATTTGTTTTATGACTTGTTTTTTGTGATTTATAATTTATAATTTTTTTTAATAATGGAAGTGGCTCCGAATTATTTGATTTTTGCTATTTTGTGCAATGTTCATCTGCCAAATCTATATTTGGCTTTGAGATAGGCACTGGTGACAGTGATTGCGCTAATTGTTTCTTTAATTTCAATACTTCATCTTGGAGTTTTATTGTATTCACATATTTTTCTATAAGTTTTTCTTCCCTTTTTTTGATTTAATGCTACTATTACCGATTTCATTCTCTGTTTCATTTTCTATTTTAGTTAGTATTTCTACCTCTGTACAGCTTTTTTTGCTTTTAGTAGCAATAGTTAATTTATGTAGGGTTTTTAGACTTGATTTTTCGTATTTTTTGAATTGATTTTCTCATTTTAGATGTAGCTCCAGAACGTGCCTGTTTTGATTGGCTTTACTGCCACATCATTTAGAGAAGTTTGGACATTGAATTTAATCAATTTCCATCCCGAAAATTTCTTAAACCAATTGTTTCAAGGATTTGACGTATAAGACTTGAACCATTGGTTCTTGCCTTATCAAAATCGTTTTCTCAACTTTCTTTAACACCATATGCTGACTAGATTTTACATCATTAATAATTTTAAATGCTTGATTATATGAAATTTTATTGGTATTGTTTGACTCATTTGTTTTGAAAAAGTTTGTGGCCTTCTTAATCGACCTGCTTGCCGGCTGAATAAATTCTATTTCATTCAACCTTGGGAAATCATATTCGTTAAACCTTTGATCTAAGTCAATACTCAAATTTAAACTGACAAAAAAATGGATTACGGGTTTATAATAAATTCATTTTTAAAATTATTAACTTAAAAATTTTGACTTTGGTTCGAATAGTTTCGACTCTATTGTAAGTAAAAATTCCATTCCAAAAACTTTTATTTTAATTAAACTTTTCTATTATGAGAGCTTTAACATTTCAAATTTAATAAAAACCTTCGGAAAGCCACAAAAAAATAATTTTGAAGATGAAAAGAAACTAATAGAAGTAACAGATTTTTATATTTTAGTAAACGGCTTATAAGATTTATATTTAAAATATGCTACCGATTATAAAGCAGGTGATCCAGCCAATCTTTACAAGAGATAGAAAAGAAATGGTAAAATTTCAAAAAAAAGAAGAGCTTAAAAAATTAATGCATACCAGATAGCTAAAGACCAAAATTTTTGGCATTTGAAAACAAATTTATCACAACTAAATTAAATACCTATGGGATTAAGTATAGTTTCAAGCTTGTAAAAATTCTTTTATAACTTCTAAATAAAAAAGAAAAACCGAAAGGAACTTTAAAATGAATGAAATGTCACAACAAAATAATCGGATAAATCGACAAAAAACCGGTTAATCATAAGAATTTTTATTTAAAATTTGATTGGAACGGAATTTCAAAGTCCACAGCAACTTTCAAATCCGAAAATACAATTAAGAGGAAAAAAAGGGAAGTTATTCAAAATGAAATATGTTTGAAAAGGGTGACAAATTTCAGAATAGATCTGAATCCATATTTGATGATTATCTATCAAATTTTGAAACAATTCATGTCACTGACTCCAAATGTATATTGTAAAAACATTAGAAAAATGATCGGTAAATCAAATGATAAAATTTCAGATAAATTAGCTGAATTTAGACATGATTTTTATTTTTAATACTCTTCATCCATATGGTTTAAATACTAATATTTCAAATAAATTAGAATCATTAAAAACTTATTTATTTTAAAACTTTAAAAATCTTTAAAAAAATTTATTTTAAAAAGTTTTTAAATTAATTTTATTTTGATTTTTTAAATAATTTTTAAAATATAAATAAAAATTTTATTTTTTACGAGATTATAGATACTGAGGAAGTCCTCGGACGAAGGTCTATAGATATATTTTTTATAATAAAGATTAAATATTTATAATTTATTAACTTCGATCAAAAAATTTTTATTTCTTTTTTAATATTAAAGTTAATTTCATTAAAAATGTTTAATTATAAAGGTGTATATAGATAAAGACGAAGAAGAATGAAACTTGCATATCTGATTTGTATATTACTGTATAGCCTTCTTAAACCGTCCTTCGATAATTCGGGAACTCTAATGCCGAAATAAAATTTATTTTCCTTTTTGTTTCATACTATGAAAGAAAAGGAAGAGTTGAACTCTTTTCGACAATAATTATATTTGGTTATCCGGAAATTAAATGGAGGGTTTCTTCTACAATTCAGAAAAATTGAATTTGACATAAATAAAGAAATGTTAACAAAATTTTTATTTTAATCGAGCTTAAATTAAAAAAAAATATTAATAAATTAGTAAACACAAAAAACAAACCAAGCTTTTTTGATACATTTTATTCTATTTAAATTATTTTAGTATTAAAGAATTTTAATCAAGAAAGGCGTTTAAAAAACGAATTAACATTAGAGCAACAAATAGAAATAATTTAATTACATCATTAATATCCCAAGTTTTATGCTAAATATTAAATAAAAAAACCTATTCTTTTCCTCCAAAAAAAATACATATTTTATAAATGCAAGTTGTATAAACGGCATCAGAAGATTGGAGTTCATTAGGATGTACCGGACAATTATCTACAAAAAGCAAAGCTTTTGGCTCTAGTTTTTTACTAATTATATAATTCAGAACTTTTAGAAGAAATTTATCAAGAAACCATTCTCCAAATATAGTTTGATTCATCCATGAATTTTTCGAATATCAATAATAAACAGGTAAGATGGGTTTTAAAGATTTTCCAATAGAAAAACATTTAGGATTGGCATATTTATGGAAACTAATGGAATTTTGTACTCACCACTTGCATTAGCACAAATCATTAATGTTACTTTGTCTTTGCTAATTTTATAACCATGAACTTTTTTTTCTTCAGGACCAATTAAACTTCTTGTTGGTAATGAACGATAATTCAACCCCCCATTCCTTAGAATTATAAATCTTGTCAATGTCGAGTCGAGTCGAGTAATTAATTCATGGAAATATTTTATGAAATCCTGAGATGCTGAATAATCTGATGAGAGACACTTACCATGAGCTTTTTTTTCTTTTATATTGTAACGTGCACTAAACCTCTGAATATGGCCAATCGAAGTTTTAAAAGGTTTTTAATTTGTATCCCTTGAGTTAAACATATTTTAAAATTATAAGGCTTTATTAGAAAGTATATTAGTTGATAAAGTATTTACTGATGCACAACTATGGGTCGTTTTATCAATAGTATTAACTAAAGATCAAAATTTAAATTTAGCGATTTATCAACTATATTTTTTTTAGGAATTTTTTTTTTTGGAATTGAAGGGACGGGCTCTACTTGTTATAAATAAAATAAATAATTAAATAAGAGTTTTTTATTTAAACAAATTTTTATTATTTTATATATTTTTTTATTTATATTTGAATATATATATGCCTATATATATATATATATATATACCTATATATATAGAATAAAAATTTCAAATTATTTTAAGAAAAGAAAAAAAAAATAAATTCTTTATTTTTATAATAAAATTATTAAAACACTTTTTGTTTAATTTTATACTATTTCGCTTTTAAAGAAATTTAAAAAATTAAAAAATATTTCTGTTTAAGTAAAGTGTTTCGAATAAAAATTTAAATAGAAAAAAAATTTTACAATTTGTCATTTTTTTTTAAAACTCTAAAATTTTGTTGTTTAATTTTTTTTTGCTAATTTTAAAGTTTAAATAAAAATTTTCAAAAAAAAAAATAAAAAAAAAATTTTACAATCTATCAAAAAATTAACAAAAGAGAAGAGAGAAATAAAATAATATATATATATATATAAAAATAAAATAAAAAATTTAAAATTGATTATCTTTCGACTCTTTGGCTCTATTAATGTAAACATTCAACAATTTCATTTTACTAGAACTTAAATTGTTCAAATGAGCTCTGAGAGTCTCGCCAATATTCATGTACAAGCTTACTAAACAAAACACGGCCGCCTTTCTAACCGGACTGTGCGGACTGTCCCAAGCAATAAGCAAAGCATTAAGAACATCCTGTAACAAACGATTGCACAATTCAGGGCTCATTTGTTCAATGGTTTTTTGCATCATACGAATAGCGATCAAATTTTTCGGATATTCGGCTGTCTCTATAAGAGGCTTAAGAACTCTTGCTGTCGGCTCTGGTGGTAAACATCTACCAGCCGTGTAAATTACTTCTTCTACCAATTTAGACATTTCATTGGCCGGCTGATCGCGATACTTTTCAATTAATTTCATAACAGTCAATTCTATACAACTAGAAAACTCTTTGTACTGAAATTGTAGTAATTCTTTTAAAGCATGCAAAGTCTGCATGCCCAAGCATTGGTCTACAGAATTTTCATTAGCAGAATTAGTCGATACTAAATTGAAATGATTAAAAAGACAAAATAGAACATTTTTAAAGTTATCGGACCATTTAAATTCGCTTCTATTGCCCAATTTAATCAACTCGGTAAGGTCTTTCATATATTTGAGTTTATCGCTTGAATTTAGTTTGGAATCTATTGACAAATTTGATATGATTTGTTGTATGTTAAATTTAGAAGTGTTTTGAGCTGTCGTTGAATTTGTAGATGAATTGGTCATTCCACAATCGGAGTCCGAGTCAACGTCGCCGTTCGATTGAACACCAGAGTCTTTGGACAATGTGTCTAGTTTGTTGTTGTTTATGTTCAAACCGCGGTTCATGTTTGTTTGTTTTAAATAATGATAATTCGAACTCATGTTTAAGTTTTGTATATCTTTAATCACGTGACTTAATTGACTTGATTGTGACGAATTATTTTCATTTGTTATTTCGTTGAAAAAGTTCGAGTTTAGTTTAAGTTTGGAGTATTCGGATTGGAAGGAAGTTGACGAGCCGGGTGAAGAGTTCTCTTGATTTAGACCTTTAATATAATTGTTGATTATCTTGGAGCATGTTTCTTGAATGTTTTTTGGTAAATCATTTAAAAGTATAGAAAATTCGGGTGTATTTAGATTAAATAGAGCTACTAGGACTGCTTGCGATGTTTTGCGTATTTCGGGACTTTTAGGCTCTGCTGTCAAAGACACTATTCTACATACAGCATATTTAAGATCGTCTGAACTATGAAAATCGGCTGATTCCATTAAACATATTATATCTTGAAGATATTTTAACACGGCAACTTTTACTTTTAGATTTACAGTTTGTCCGGTATTTTCTTTAATAAATTGAATTAAATATTTGAATTGTAAATCTAAATCGAATGATGATCGCACCGCGTCTAAACACAAACACAACTTTTGATATAAACTTGATGACGATTCATTGCCAAGTTTGGATAAAAGTTTTGTCAAAAGTGTATATAACCATTCTTTTAAATCGCGTTTATTTATGCGAACAAATACATCCAATGTGTCCAAAAATAGGCTAAATACCTTTGAGAGGAAAAAAAATTTTTTTTTAAAATAGTGTTTTTTTTGTTGTTGCTAAATTAATTTCGCAACTTGGCTTATGATTATATAGTTAAAACCGTAATTAATTATTTGTTGCAAAATGATGGCGTATTTTAAAATATATTTATATCTTTTAAAACGCAATTAATATTGCAACAAGTAAACTAGATTAATTAATTTCGGTTTTAAATATCTAATTTAATGATTTGATAATATTTTACTTTAACATGTTGATCGCTAAACAAACGAGTGAATATATCACATAATCTTTTTATTTCTTGTCTGCTTAATACACGACCTGATTCCATCAAATTTTTTAAATTAACTAATCCATCACGTCTATCGGACCATTGGGAACTATTCAAACAAGTAATAGTATCGTTCATGTCCTTAAATTTTAATTTAAAAATAATAAAATTTATTAAATAAATTATAAAATAAAAAAAAAAAAATGTTTTTAATTAGTTTTAAAATAAAAATAAATTTAAAAAACATGCAACAAAAATGTTTAGGTTTATTAGTAGTTTAAATTCAACACTCACTCTTACTTCAGTTACTCGATTACCGCCTATAGAAGACGAGAATGAACGCTCCGAACAAATACTAGAAGTCTCTGAAGCTTCGTCACTATCATCCCATCGTCTAACACCACCACGAGCATATTTGCTTGCACCATTACTAATACAATTTGCAATTATTTGCTCGCCGTCTTGTGAATTTGACAAAGTACGTCCATAGAATCTTCTAGTAGTTGGTGTTTTACTTAAACTAGCTCTTCGTTCACTACCATAATTTGATCTACGACCCGGACTAGATTCACGACTTGAGTTTCTACTACTTGCTGATTGATATTTTGATTTGGACAGATTCAAACCAGTTGTTGAATTACCGGATCTATTTAAACCAGTGTTTATTTTGCTGGTAACGTGAGCATAATTGTTGTTATAATGATTATGATGTTGCACTGGTGGAGACGATATATCATGTGAATTGAATGAATTGTTTAATAAAGTACTATTGCTCGATTGAGTGTTGCTAGATAATTGCATGTTATGTGTTAAATAACTGTATTTTGGTGTTGGTGATGTTGATCGACTACCAGGTTGAGACTGTACTATTCTCGAGCCTATTTTGGTTGGTGTCGGCTGGCTAATATTACTTGTGCCCGATTGTACCATTGTTGTTGATGGTGTTGCTGTTGTTGTTGGTATTCGACTAGTTAATGTGTTACGCTGAACTATTAATTAATTTTTACAAATATTAAAAAAAAAAAATTTTTTTTAAAAAGTTTGCAAAATTAATTTCGTTATTGTATAATACAATTATATTATAAATAACGAAATTAATTTTGCAACAATAAAAAAGAAATAGACTTACTTTGAGAAGTGTCAGGCATGCCAGGCATAGGTATTCTTGAACCTGAGAAAGAAGAAAAAAAAATTTTATTTTTTATGATAATAATAAAAATAGAAATTTTTTAAATTAAAACAAGAATAAAACATTCAAAATGTAAAATATATAGTTTGGTTTATCAAAAGCAGCACATAATTAAAATAAACTAGATTATTATTAGTTATATTAATAAAGGCAAAATTAAGCTAGGCAAAATATTAATATAGAAGTAAAGAGATAAAGAATATCCCAAAATAAAAAAATTCATAAACACTCATATTAAAATTAATTAATAAAAAGTAACATGGTAATATATAATAAAAAAAAAAGACAGTTATTATTAATTAAGAATGGTTAAATAACAAAGTGTATTTAAAAAAAAATAATAAAAACACATTCAAAATAATATTTGAATATTACCGGATCTAGTAAACAATTTAGATGCTGATTTTGACATGAGATATTTTTTAGTATTATTATTATTATTACTGATATTATTATTATTATTATTATTATTATTAAAAAACAATGATTTAGATTCTAAATCATTGTTGTTAGTGTTTTGATTAATTTGATTATTATTATCAATATTAAACAATAAATCAGAGTTTTCCAACTCGTTTGGTAGTAGTATATCACATGCGTCAATTTCACAGTTATTATTATTATTATTATTATTTAAATTATTATTTAAATTATTAGTATAATTAGCTTAAATAATCAAGAAAAGAAAAGAAAAAAAAAAACAAAAAATATTTATTTAGTTTAAACTCATTTAAAATCATTCAAATTTAAAATTAAATTAAAATAAATTAAAAAAACTTACTTAGTGCTGAATTTGATCTTGCACTAGCTGCATTTTTAATATCAACAGCACTGGTAGATCTTTTTATTTTAGAACTTGGTGTATTACTATTAATATTATTAGTTAATTTGTTTTGTATTGTTGAGAGCTTAGAATCTTGAAAATCAACATTTGAAGAAGCATCTTTAAGACTTTTGACTGAGCCGAAGCCACCTTGAGCTCCGGTTTGTAGTAATTTTTTAGTCTTTGGATCTAGTGTTTGCAATAAAGCGTCAGCAACTGACGGATAATGCGAGCTAAAACTCCAAAATGCTTTTCTTGAGAAAACTCTTGCCTCAGCGTCAGCATCAGCTATGCCTTTTTTAATAGCGACTTGAATTGATTGTATATGCTTGTCGAAATGATGTGAGTCCCATGTTTGTAGTAATTGATTTAAGTATTCGCAGCAAGCGCGCCTAATCTCTTTAGAACGCGACTCAATGCCGTTTGTAATAAACGGAATTAAACGTGACGAATGAGTGTTTTCAATAATAAATCTAACCGCTATTAGACCACTAGTGGCCATCACTTTGGCACAATTTTGTAATAAAGTAATCAAATTTGGCATTTGTTGTTCAATGAATATTTCTAGTTTGTTTCCGAACGATTGAGAGAGAAACGCAAGTGTTATACATGCTTCGCGAACTATTTGAGAACGCAAGTCTTTTATTTGTATTGAAAACGACAAAGAACACTTTTTAATTTGTTCAAATAATTCATCGTCATATTTGCATCTACATGCTATAACCAAAGAACGTAGTTTCTTCATTGCATCGACTCGTTTCTCCCAGTCGTTTTCACTTGAGGATAAACACTCGTTTATTTGATTTGCATGTTGTATTAAATCTTGTTGTGAATACACTTGTATTTGTGGTACTGAGTCGAATGCGTTCAAGAATGAATCTTCATCAACTCCGCCAACATTTGCTTAAAAAATGAAATTAATTAAAAAACGATTAAAGCAAAATTATTGTTTTATTGTTTAAAATCAAACAAATATTCAATAAAAAATTATTCTTTTATAATAAACAAGCACAAAGTATTTTATTCAAGCAATCAAACAATTAAAACAAAAACAATAAAGTATTTTATTAAATTTTTATTCGTAAGTAATACAGTAAATTGTTATAGATTGGAATTTCTTTTTAAAAGATATTTAATTACTTATTTGTATTAAAAAAAATTGAAAAGATTTTTGATTATTTAAATCAAATGTTGCTTTATTTTTAGAGCTTGCTGAAATGTTTTGTGTAAAGTATGAAAATAGGAAAATTATTTCAATTTTATTGTATGAATGAATTCTTCATTTACCATTAAGACAAGCAAGTTTTTTAATTGAGCATTTTAATAATAATTTAATATAATATTAGATTAGAAAAATTTGGGTTTGTGTTTTTTTTTGCAATCTAATTAACTAAACACAGTGTATTAAATAAATCATTCCGTCACTCAGCGCAATTAATCAGCTAGCTAGTCAGTCAGTCAGTTAGTCAGGTGGTTTTTGTTTGTTAAAATTGAATTTATTTTGTTATCTTTAATAATTAAAGTGCAACACACTTGAACATAGAAAAACACATCGGGAGGGTAAAACATAAGCACTAAGTGAGTGAGTGTGGATGGATGGGGTTTAGTTAATAAAATATGAGAATACCTGAAGATCTAATTAAAGACACAGAACGTGGTAGACGAGCTAGTTAATTATTTAATTAGTAAATTAATTAATTAATCAAGTTTTTAATGTTTAGTAAAATTTGGAAAATAAGATAATAAAAATAAAATAAAAATTGAAACTTACTATTTGTAGATCCGGGTCGATGATTAACAGCAGATGATAAAGTACCTGTATTTGATCTAGATGAAGTTATTTTAGTTTGTTGTTTTGACATGTTGTTGTTGTTGTTGTTGTTGTATTTTGTAGATGTTTGAATTTGTGGTGGCAACGAAATGCAAGACAAAGTGCTTAAATCTGCTAAATCTGATTTAGATGTACTCGACAATATAGATGAATTCAATTTATTTACTTTAAAATATATAGAAAAAAAATATATTTATAAATTTAAATAATTAATCGATTTTTTTTTTCTTTAATTTTAGATTTAGATATTATTATAATTGTGTTTTATGTATAATTAAATAAAAATAGATAATATATATATATATATGTACACATGAGTTTGTATATATATATATATATATATATATATATTTATTTATTATATAGTTTTATTATATTATTTCATGTCTCTCTCTTACTCTCGAAGCTATGTTTTGAAAATATTTTCAATTATATATTGAGAAAATCTACTATACTATTATAATGATATCATAATATATAAATATATATTGTATATTGTATATATATATATATATATATATATTTCTTAACAAAAAGCCATCTATATAATAAAATATAAGAAAAAGTAAAGCAACTTTATTTTTTTCTTTTTTCTTATTTCTCCTCCTATCTAAATAACAATTGTAGTAGTCTAAAATGACTGTTTTGTTTTTACTTTTTTATTAAAACTAAAAATAAATAAAATCTCTTTTAAAAAATAAAATTTATTTTATTTGTTTAAATCAATTTCTATAGAATAATTTTAATTTAAAACATTACTTGGTTTTATTTTATTTTATTAATTTCTTAAATTTGGGTTAATTAAATTAATAAATTAATAAATCTGTTTATTAAGTTTATAACTAAATAGAATAAATTCAATAACTATATAGTCACACATAAACTAAGTATTAATCATACTAAATCATACTAAACAAGCTTATAGATTTTATTTTTATATTTTAATATTGAAAAAAAACAAGATTCAGACCATTGATTCTTCTTCTTCTTTTTCTTATATTCCTTTTATTTAAAGTCTATTTATTATTTTTATTTCATACTTGACCAAACAAATAAATAAACACTATATATTGTTATTAATTTGTTGTTATTAAAAACTAGATTTTATTTGAAAAATTAATTTATTGCAATAATAAGATAATAATTAAATTTGCACTTGTTATAAATTCATTAAGCCTTAAATTATATATTATACTTAAAGACTCAATAAAAACTTAAATTTTAAATTTAATACTAAATTTGCTTAGAGCTTTTGAACAAAATGATGAATTTGAAAAAAGCAAAAATTAATCTTGAACAACAACAACAACAACAACAAAAATATAATAAAATAAACTTAAAGGTAATACATAATATATATAATATATATATATATATATAAATTGATTTTTAGCTTAAATTAAATCAACACTTGAACCGCTTGAACAAAAAAAAAAGATAAACTTGAATAGAAATTAAATAAAATTAAAAATCAATTGTTAATTTCCAATAGTTAAATAATTTAATCTAAATTTCAAATACTTGACCAATACAGACAGAGAATATAGTGTTAGATTAAATAGAAAAAGTAATAGTATATTATATATTTTTAAAATATATATATATATATTATAAATTACAAGAATTAATAAAATTTATTTTATTAACACAGCTTGCTGAATTGTTCTTCTTTATTTTTATTATCTGAATTTTTTCTAATTTTTTTGTTATAAAATAAATTTAAACCTGTTGATCAATTTAAATTTATAATTTATGAATTTATGTTAAAATTTCAAATTTAAATTAAAAATAAAAAAAATAAAAAAATATATATTTTTTTTTATTTATCTCTTTTTGTATTTTTGAAGATTAGATATTTAGAATTTGAAATAAACAAAAAGGTGAATGAATAAATGAATGAATGAATGAACGAACGAGTGAATGAGTTATTATAACTAGTGATGGTGGTGGTGGTGGTAGTACTAGTGGTGGTGTATTTATGATACGAATTTTCTCTTACACGAAAACATATATAAACAACAATAACAAATTATTATTAATCCAAAATTTCAAAATTTCAAATGAACTATATTATTTCTATAAATACAAAAAACACATAAAACAATAATATAAATATATTTATATATATATATATATATATAAAACTAACTAACTAACTAGCTAACTAGCTAACTAACCCCAAAAAAATTTCAAAGATTAATATTTATCTCTATTATTATTTTATTTAATTAAAATATCAATATATAAAGTTTAACTATTTCTATATATAACTATATATATATGATAATATGATTAATTTCAATTCAATTCATCTTACCATCTTGCTCGTCAAATTCGTCTGGCTCATCTAGTTGATCTTGTTGATCGAGATGCTTAGATTTAGCTGCCTTTAGGCTTAAACTATTATTATTATTATTATTATTATTATTATTATTACTACTACTACTAGTAGTAGTAATAGTTGTAGTAGTAGTATTAGTATTACTATTACTATTACTTGTATTATTCTTATACGATTTCGACGAGTATACATTTCGTTTAGTCAATAGGTTTGTTTTTTTATCGATCGGATTCAATATGCTTAATTCGTTTTGATTGAAACAAAAAAATTGAGTCGATGGACCCAAAAATTGTTCCATTAGATTCGGATTCATTTTTAAATTTAAAAATTAACTTTTTTTTTTTTTAAATATGATGATTAATAAAACAAATTTTTTATGATTTTTGCTATTTTTAAAAATTTAGTATAAAAAAAAAATTTTTTTTTTTTTTAGTTTTTAAAAAACCATTTTTATTATTTTCTAAAAAAACAAAAATAAAATAGAAAAAAAAAAATTTTTTTTTTTTATGATTTGACCTGGGTTAATGATACTAGTGTTAGAATCAGTAGTTTTTGTCAATATTCAAACAGTCTTTGAATTAGCCTAGTAAAAAAAAGGTCACTTTTATAGAAATATGAACAAAAAGTGTAAAATTACAATTTATTGATAAATGTAATGCAAAAAATTAGAAAATTGTAACTAACTTTATTGTGTAACTTTTTTTAAAGAATTAAATTTTTTTTTTTTTACAATACTTTGAAAATAAAATAAAAAAAAATTAGTTGCTTGGTTTTAATTAATTTTCAAATAAAAATTCAAAATAAAAAATAAAATTTTATTTTTTTTTTCTATTTTGTAAAAAATAAACTTATGTATTTAGGTTAAAATTAAAATTTTATTTTTTTCGTCGGAATGGTAAATAAACATATTCCGAAAAACCTTAGTAGTAGTAGTAGTAGTTGTAGTTGTAGTAGTAGTAGTAGTAGTAGTAGTAGTAATATAACAAAATATATGAAAATAGCTAATGATTTAAGCCAAGGTTGGATATAATATTTTTATTTCTAAAATCACATATCTTTTAATTTAACATGAAATTGTAAAGAATTTTTGAAAGAATATTAGAAAAAAAAATTTTAAAAATTTTAATCATATCTAAATTTATGTAATAATAATAATAATAATAATAATAATAATAATAGTAATAATAATAATATTAATATTAATAGTAAAAGTAATAGTTATAATAAAAATAAATCTTTATGTAAATTTGTAGTTTTTATTACTTTTAGTTATTATTATTATTATTAGTAGTAGTAGTATTATTATGGTTACAAATCTTTGAATAAACTTTGAGAATTTAATATTTGGAAAATGCAAATTTTAAATGTTTAATTAATGTTTTTTAATTTCGGTGTTATGTAAGAAAATAATATACAATACAAAAATATATATTGAAATTTAATTAAATTAATTTTTTTTTTACGTAACTAAATATTTATTTTTTGTATTTTGTTTTTTTTGTGTTTTTTAAATGAAATTAAAATTTAAATAGAAACGTCAACGTTTTTAAAAGTTATAATTAAATTTAAAATTTAAAATTTTTTTTTATTATTATTATTATTATTAGTTATTCTATTAAATTAGATTTAATCTGTAATTTTAAATTTAGATTATCATGATTGTGTGTGGCCCAGATACTCAAATAAATATCAACTCAACTTGACTTGACTTGATTTTAGATTAAATTAGATACTACTAAAATACCTCTAACACAATTCATTTAATATTAATTATTAGTCTTTATTAGTTTCAATTTAGAATTTATGTTTTTCTAATTTCAACACACTTTGATATTAAACATTTTTTTATTGAATTTTTTCTCAGGCTATTTCAAAGACTAATTCAAACATTTGATTGTGTCGCACTTGTAATTAGAAAATAAAACATTTTAATTGTGTTGCAAATTTAATTGCGTTTATTTTCTATATATTTCTATTTTATTAAACGAAATTTATTTTACAACACAATTAATAGATGTGTTTTAAAAAACATATTAGAATATTTAAACTCTTTTGGGTCTTTTCAATCAAATAAAAAAAGAAAAGAAAAGATTAAAATCTTTGAAATTTTAAAAATTGACTTTTTTTTTATTTTAGATTTTTCCCAGCTAAATTCTTCCCAATTAATTAGAAAAATTTAAACCTGTCAAATATTCTTTAGGTAAATAAAATCAAACAAGTCTTTATCTCCTATTTAAAATTAATAAAAAGAAAAAAAAAAAAAAACTTGAAAATCTTGAAATTTAAACATTGAAATTTTCAAACAGTACTTTCACAAGCTCTCAAAAATAATTAAAAAATTCTCTTTCTATTTCTTTTCAATTTATTTTATTTTAGAAAAACTCAAAAATAAACAAAAAAAAAAAAGATTATTTTTTAAATATTTATTTTTGTTTTCTTCATATTGAAGAAAATGTTTAAATAAAAATATCCGAAAAATTTTAAAAATTTAAACTTATATAAGAATTTTAATTAAATTTTTATATATATAAATTTTACGTAATCTGAATATATATATTAATAATAAAATTGACAAAGTTAAAATTATTTTTCTATTTTTGTTGAAGAAATTCTAATAAAATTTATTAAAAAAAAAAAAAAAAAATAGAAAAAGAAAATGCCATATTAATTTTATTAATATTAAAATCGATTTTATCAGATTTGTGTTGAAATTTAATCCAAATTTAAACACTAACTTTTGTAATTTAATTTAACAAAAATAAAATTTTAACAAACACACTTTACTCTAAGCCTAGCGTTCTCGTTTCTAATTCACTGAAAGCCTGAACAATTGAAGAATTAAAAACTTTTATTTTATTTTTTCTAAAAATTCTAATATTTCTCTTCTTATTTTTTTTTAACAATAAAATAAATAATAAAAATTTTTTTTTATGTAACTTTAGTTTTTATTGAATTTTGAAAAAAACCTTAATATTTTTTTTTTCTACTCGAGAAAAAATAGAATAGAAAAGAAAAACAAAACAAAACAAAATTTTGGAGAGCTTGAGGCTTCGAAATATTAAGTTTAATTTTTTAAACCTAATGATCTTTGAATAATAGAGCTTATAGATTTTTTAATTAAATTAAATATTTATTTAGTTTGAAACAAAGTTTAATTGATACTTGTGCTTAAAGAACTAGCCGAGTGTTCTGTTTTTTCAAGTTTATCTATCTATTCTTGTTCAATTCAATTTCAACAAAATTCAATTTCTTTCTTATACTATTTCTTATACTTATATCCTCTCTTTCTCTATCTCTCTCACTTAATCCAAAAAAACAAAAAAATTGAGATAAATATTTATAAAATTTAACAAAAATTTAAATTTCTTTTAATATTTAATTAAGAATATTATTTGAATAAGATGAATATAGATAGATACATAAATAGAAAGGTTTTTGAATATAAATTTGATAATTTAAATTTGATTATTAATAAAATAAAGTTTAATTAAATTAAAATAAAAACGGCGCTCAACTCAAACAGCAGACTTGTATGAACTATGATTTTTCAAAGGTTAAAATTCATTTTTGAAAAATTAATTTATTAAAATCTATAAACAAAACTTTGTATTGAAAATAATCATCAAGCAAACATAAAAAAAAGAAATATTTTAAAATTTTATCTTAAAAATATAGAATATGGAACTAATTGTTGGTTAATTACAAGTATAAAGCTTACATATTAATAGGTTTTGTTGTTATAATTCTCTCATCATTTTGTTTAACAGATAATAAAAATCGATGTTTATCATACTACTCAAGTACTGCTACTTGTAGAACAACAAAAAACACGTGGGCATAATAATCTTATATTCATATTACTATTACTATTACTAATGGTTTTATTTTTTTGTAACATAACTGAATAATAATTTTAAACAATATTCAATTGTAGTTGGTAAATCAAAGAAGCACATAAATAATTGAAACAAGTTTTATTTAAAATATTTTTTTAAAAAGAATTTTTCTTTTTATTAGAAAATAAATAAATAAATTATTGTATGGTTATTATTATTGTATCTTGAGAATTTAATTAATATTATTATTACAACAACAACAACAACAACAACAACAACAACAACAACTATGAAATTTGGTTTACAAAGATATATTCAAATTTAACCAAAAATGAAATTTATTTAAAACTAATTGAATAATATAATTGATTACAAGTCTATAAATATTCATTGAAAATTCTATTTACTTGAAATTAATTAAAAATATATTTTATACTTGAACTTTCTAATTAATAGAATAGCGAATAATTGCAACGATCTACCTATAAATTTAGTTGAACCTAAGTCAGTAAACACCTTTAAGACAGAAGCCGATAAAATTTACCAAGTTAAGAGAACATACAGTCTTAAATAATCTTAATATATTATTGTTATAAAATATATTAGATTTATATATTTTTAGAGCTTATAATAAATTTCAAGAATAACTGATTTATCTAATTTCTTTATAAAATAATTTGGATTATTCCTATTTATTATCGAATGATGTTGAACTAGTCCAAGCATAGTTGACTTTAATTTAAATTTGAACTAATAAAATCCAAGACTATTAACAGCTTCAAATAAATCTGTTTTTTATTTTTTGCTTTGTCATAATATCTATTTATTTAATTTATTTACTACTATTACTTTTACTATTACTACGAGTCGTAGTACTTCTACCATTAATTAATAAAAAAAAATCAATTAAAATTTTAAAAGAAACTCAAAATCTTGTATTCAATGCTTAATATTAATATTTACCAAAAAGAAATTCTTAATGCTTCTATTTTTAATAAAACTAAATAAACTCGAATAAGAAATTTTTCTTTTTTTCTTCTTAATTAAAGCTTAAAAAAAGGTTTTAAATTGCAAAAAAAAAAAGAAATAAACATTAAATACAACATAGATTACATTATATAACAAATATGATTTTAAATTAAGAACTAACAAGAGAATATCAAACTAATAAATTATGTCATGTATCGAGTTCAATTAACCTTTTTTGTTATTTTTTTTGTGTTTTTTTTTTGAAATTTTGCTATAATTGTTTCCAGAATTGACAAATTAAACTAAATAATATCGAATTTTTACATTTCAAAACAAGAAATTCTAAAAACCTAGAAACTATTATAAACAATAAATGATCATTTTTATTTAGTTTTATTTCAGTCTGTAATTAAAATCATAAATAAATTTTATTATTATTATTATTATTATTATTTTTATTGATATTTAAAAAAAAAAAATTTTTTTCTTTTTCTTTATGTATGTACGTACGACCCAGGCAAAATAGAAAATAAAAAAAAAACTCGAAATTATTAAACCATTAATTAAAACGCACACATGTTATCTATTTTGAAAGATTCAAACTAATAAATAAACATGTGTAAACTAATCATGCAAATAAAAAAAATTTATTAAAAAAATCATCCTTTAAGTTCAACAGACATAGTTAAAAATTAAATATAAACTTGAAATTTTGACAATTTTGATGATACAAATGGATAATACAAAAAATATATAAAATAATAATTTTATTTTATTTTTTATGTCATTTTTAATTAATTAATTAAAATTTCAAAAAAAAAAAATAAAAAATATGAAATAAAAAAAAAAATTTATATATACAAGATTAGCTTAAGAATAGATAACAACAATAACAATATTAAAATGATATTTGATATATTAAAACGTCCTAATCTTTCTCTATTTCTTTCTATTTCTCTCTCTCTCTCTCTTTCTCTTTCTATTTTATTTTTCATTTAAATCCTCAATATAAGTATTAAAAATGCCAACTCAAAAAAAGAAATAAATTTATTTTCTATATTTTATTTTATTTTTTTTTTTGAAGTATAATATTTCAAATTGCAATAAACAGAAAAGTTTACGTAACTCTAGTTTAATTGGGTCCTAAAATTTAGAGTTTATTTATTTTAGTTTTATTTGAATTAAATCATCGCTTCGTTGAGTTAAAATGGGAAATTAGCAACAAAAACAACAACACAACAAAAAGAAATAGAAAAAAAAAAAAGCAATTTAACAAAAAATAAATTTACAATAATTACCTTCTTCTTTTAGCTCTCCATTTCTTACAACTTCATCAAATTTATTAAATATAAGTTTTAACCTAATTTTAAACAAAAAAAAAAAAATTTAAAATTAATAAATTGTTTTTTAGTTTTAAATGAGGTTGAATTTAGAGAAAAAAAATTTAATTTGTTTTATTAAATTACTTGGCTTCAGGTAATTGCTTTTTTCGCAAGTCGTTACGTAATTTATCGCCGACGTGTTTGTAAAATTCAATTAGACTGTCAAGTGATTTGTCTCTTACCAATTGATTTGTGTCTGCTAATAGTTTTACCAAGTGTGTTAGTATTTTATTAATGTTTAAATTTGATTGTCCAAATTTAGATAATGTATCGTCCAATAAGTATAAAACTTCTTCTCTTATTTTTGCTAGTTTGTGTGCAAAAGCATTCATAAGTTTTTCCCATATGAACTTGATATGAGATAGATTAGAATTTATTTATTTATATATTTAGGAAAATTTTAAATTGGAAAAAGATTCAATCAAGCGAGGACAATTTACTAAATACTTTATGAACTTGGCACTAGTAAGCCTAGTTGTCACCTAGGTTTTAAATTTAAATATATAATCACTGATTTGTATCAACAACAACACAAAATAAGAAAAAGCAAATACAAATTTCTATTTATAAAAGATTTATTATGACAAATATTAAATACTATCTATAGTCTCTATAGATAAATAGTTAGACAATAAATATATACAAATATCAATAAAAAAATATTTTAAACTAGTATTTAGATGACAGATAGAAAAGAAAAGATTATAAATGTATTTGAAATATATTTATTTTAAATCTTATTTTAAATAGTTGTAATAAAAATGATATAGTTACAAAATCATTCTTATCCTATTTAACTAATTGATAATAGAATATTGTTTATAAATACTATAAAATTCATTTGAAATTCCAACAATTTTAAATTCAAATAACTTGATAAGATTAAATATTCTAATTTAATTTTAATAAAAATAAAAAAAATTATTCATTTTATTTTGTTAAAATTAAATAGTAAATTTTTTAATCTTTTAATCAACTCAACATTCAAATCAAATTTCAAGATCTTTTCTTTCTTTTTCATTAAATATCTGTTTACTTCTTAAAGTTATTATGTTAATTGCTAAATAACTTAAACTCAATTTTTTTTTTTATATTATTTTTTCAAGTGTTTGATTCTTTTAAGAAATCAAATAAAACTTTTACTTACAAAAGTCATTTTACAATCTTACTTGAATACATTTAAAAGTTTAATAAATTGTTATTTCCTTATTTGTTTATTATTTTATTAAATTAATAATCAATTAATATTTAAAATAAAAATAATTTAGAAATTTACTATTCAAATATTAATTTAAATTTTAAAAACTCTATTAAATTAAATTAAAGTTAAATCAACAAACAAAAAAGAATAGCATTTTATACTTAAAACTTGAAATCTAATAAATAATAATAGTCTCTAAAAACATTTTAAAACTAATATTTATGTATCCTTCATTACTTTTAATATTCTGAAAAACTCGGCTGTTTATAATTGATTTTATTTAAATAAAAATTTTGCTTAAAGAAAATAATATTAACTGAGAAGAGAACCCAAGTCAGCTAAATTTAATATTAAAGCTTTAAATTTATTAAAATAAATGTTGTTGTTATTGTTGTTGTATATTTAGATCAAAGAGAATAAATAAAAAATGTTAGAAAAATAAATAAAACAAAAAAATTTAATTAAAAATTGAATCTCATGAGGATGTTTGAATCGATAAAATTTAATTAAGCTAGTTAGCAAACTAGGGAATGAATTTCTAATAAAATTTTTTAATTTAAAGAAAATAAATTATTGAAAATTATATTCACTTACATTTGGTGTATAACATGCCATCATAAAAATAAGAATATTTTTCGAAGCAAATCGAACTTGTTCTTTACTATCACCAAGTCTATCAATCACATTTGTTACAACTAAATAAAATATTTAAATTTTTTTTATATTCTTTAAAATTTTTATTGCTAAATTTGTTACTCTCTGTCGAATAGTTTCTTAATGGCTCTGTTAATCTTTGTATTAATAGTTGTATGATACATAATCCATTTATTGATATTTTAAAATTACTACTATTAATCCATAGTAAAATAGAACTACAAAATGAGTTCAAATCTGAACAATGCAAACTTGTACGCTCATTTTTTAAGTATTCTTCCAATCTGTTGAATACATCAAGCCGAATATTTGTGTCTTTTGAAGCAACACTTTCTGAAAAATCATCCAACGATTCCATTTTTATATAATTTCTAAATGTTATATATAAATATATATAATTAATTAAAAATAAATAAATATATTAGAAAACTTCAAAAATATGGCTGAATCATTTTAAATAATTGAAAATGCGTCATAATTAGAACTATGTTTTGATTTTTTTTATTTTCTAATTCTTTTACTAGCATGCGTTAATAGAACAGAAATGCACAAGATGATTTATTACTTTTAATATATTTCAATAAAAAAAAAAAAAACAAAAATCTAAACTTTAATTTGTAATTTGAAACTTTTGATTAGAAAAATAAAAATTAAGTAATTATAAATTATGTTCTTTTTTTTTTTAAAGAATTTGTAAGAAAATATTAAAAGAATTTGACATTAATGAAATTTGTTTAATTGAGAAGAATCTGCTATATCTAATTAATCTAGACTTTAAATTCAAAGAATAATATATTAATATATTAAAGAAAAAAAAATGCTTTAATTTTGATAATATTTTTCTAATTTTTTTATTTTTTTTTTATATTGTATAAACAATTTTTTTTTCATTTTATTTTATTTTGAAAGTTTTCATAAAATAAATTGAGTTAAATAGAAACAAAAATATTTTAAAGAAGAAAAAAAAAAGTTTTTTTTTTTTTCAACTGATTTTAGAAAGCCATAAGAATAGTTGAATATTATGTATATATTTATATATATATTTTTTTTAAATCGCCTTTAGGCTTTTAGAATATATTAAAAATAAATATTTTTTAATTTTATTTTTTTTTTCTATTTTGAATCCGGTTTTTGTTTCAAATAAATATTTTCTCTTTTATTGTAATATTTTTTGATATTTATACGAATTGGTCTATTGTAAATTTTTTGATTTTGTTATTTTGTCAAGTGGTTTTTTTTTTATATATTTAAATTTAACAAGTAAATTAAATTTGTTTTAGTTTGACAAAATTATTATAAAAGGAAAATTTGATCAAATTAAAAAATTATCTGAATATATTCAACTTCACCACTATCACTAGTCTTAAATTCATCTCAGAATAGAAAAAATATTTTTTTTTTGAAGAATAAGCACTATATGATATAAACCTTAATTAGCTAAAAACTTTATCGTTGGAGGATAAAATATAAAGTTTAGTTTATGAATCTATAATATAGAAGTTTTATTAGAATAAAACTCGAGTTATTTGATAAATGTAAGAAAGTGATATCTTCAATATATTTGGCTTCGCTTGAAAGTGCTTAATAGTGTCCATAAGGGACTTCTAAGTTAAATAAGAAAGTAAAGCTTTTTTCTAATTGAAAAATTTAGTAAGAACTGTATATGTCATTTGTCACAATATTATACAAATCAAATTGGACATTACACTTATTAAATAATGTAAGAAAATTTCGAAGGATTAGTTTAAAATTCATTTTATGTGATTTTATGCTCAATTTTGTGAAATTTCAAGATAATATTAAATGTATGTTCTAAATTAATATTATCATAACTTTGGTATTATGACATTAATTTGATTAATCTTCTTCTGTTACTAATATATGTCATATGTATTTATTTAAATAAAGCTATATAGTTTAAGACTTTATTTTTCCACAATATTCTTTATTTGATAAAACAATACAATCTATTATCGGTTCAATATGTCTGCATCTCTAACGTAATATATGTAACAAAATCTAGTATTATTTTGATTTAAATTTCATAATTTAAAATTTCACTAGTTGTAAATGTTTAAATAGATTAAATGATTTTATTCATAATTAAGATAAATTTTAATAAATTTTTTTCTAGATAAGATAAAATCGATATAAAAATTATTTATTAGCAAGAAATAAATATTAATCATAAATATTACTAAAAAATTGTCATTTGAAATCGAACTAAAATTAAAAAATTTAATTAAATTTATTTTATATAAGAGAAATTAGAAAATTTTATTTGAAGTTGAAATCGGATTATCTCAATATAAATTAAAAAATATAAATATTGAAAAATAAATTAAAAAAAAATTTATTTAAAAAATTAAAATAAAATGAGATTTGAAATATTTTTATTAAGCTTATTTTATAATTTAAATTGTTTCTTAATCAATCAAAATGGTGAATTAATAAAAACAAACAATGATTCAGTTTGCAACAATTTTGCTAAGTATTTCAAAGTAGATTTAAATGTTGCATCAATTAATATAGAAAATTTTAAATCATTTAATCAATTAAAATTTACTTGTATTGATAATATTAATGAAATACTTATTTCAGATTTATATTTTAAACCATATAATGACGAATTAATTTTAAATAGTAATTTAAAACTTGATTTTAATAAAATAAATGTTGAAATTTCGTATATAAATATTCATGTTTCTTTAATTAAAGGAATAGATATTCAATACGATTTGTTTAATAATTTAAAAAATTATACAAATTCTATACATTTTTTTTATTCTTACTTAAAATTATACAAAAATGAGTCAATTTTATCTAAAGACAATTGTGATTTAAGCTTTAAAAAATTTGATGTGTTCAAATATACTGATAGTTTACTCTTTTCATTTACTGTCAAATATTCACCGAACATTTGTCCATTAATATTTTCAAATTCTGGTGTTGAATTAATTGATTTAAATGGTTTATCAAAATCATTTATTAAAGACAATACGCTTAGTTTTATAAATATGAATAAAACAATTAATTCAAATATAAAAATTTTAAAACTTAATTTTTATAAATCAAAATTAGATAAAACTCTATTAGATGAATTTGTATTTGAAAATTTAAATGAATTAGAATTAAACGGTTTTTTAGAAGAAATTGAAGATGATGTATTTAAACCATTTAAATATTTAAATGTTTTAAATATATATTTAAATAATTTTGAAAAATTATTATATAAATCTTCTAAATGGTTTAATTATTTGAATTATTTGAGAAAAAATCAAACATTTAACTTTAATATTTTTACTAATAATCATAAATTCATTTTTAATGATGATGATTTTTGTTTATATAAGAATTTCTCAAGAAGCTCAAATATTTTAATTTCTTATGTTTATAAATGTACTTGTACATATTATTGGTTAATGGAATATTTAGATTCTAAATTTATTTCAAAAAAATGTGATAATTTAGATGAATTACAAAAATGTGATTTTAATAAAATGATTAAAAATTGTAATAAAACAATACAAAGAACATTTAAATTAATACGTTTAGATGAATTATATTTTAGTGAAATTGTTAATTATATAACTAATATTTTATTGCCAATATTTTCTTTAATTGGTATAATTACAAATATTATTAATATTCTAGTTTTATCTAATAAAGAAAATCTAGAAAAAAATCAAAGTAGTTTAAATAAAATGATGATAATACATTCTAGTTTGAATTTATTTTATTGTTTAATAAGTTTATTTCATTTACTAAACACATGTGTTTCATATTCTGGAATATATTGTTCAAAATATAAAAGATCAATTTATGTTCAATATTTTGAAATATATATAGCTGAATATTTTGGCAATGTATTGAAACTATTCTCAAATATATTTTGTATTTTAATATCATTCAAAAGATATAATCTATTGAAGGAAAACAAAAAATTAAAATTTTTAAATAACATATTTTTAAAAATTATCTTATCACTTTTTATGTTTTTATTGCCAGTTAATTCTTTATTATCTAGTCATGTAAATGATTATTATTTTGATTGGGATTATTATGATTATCAAGAATTTCCAATCAAAAATACGATTATTGTTAACTCAGGATCATATTCATCTAGACCAAAAATAATCAAAATATTCTATATATTTTATTTTATTAATTTTATTTTTAACGATATTATACTATTTTTAATATTATCTTTTATTGAATTTTTATTAATATTAAAATTTAAATCAGATATGAAATCAAAAAGAAATATTTTATTTTCAGATTTAAATAATAACCAAGTAACAAAAAAAAATAATGAAAAATATTTAAAATTAAAACTAACTGAAAAAAAAATCACTTTAATTGTATGTATAAATTTAGTTATTTTACTTTTACTTAGATCTCTGGAACTTGCTACAAGTATTTTTGTTTTTATACAAAAACTAAATATTGGTATTTGTAATGAATTAAATAAAACATGTTCTAATTATTCTCAATTAGGAAATCTATTATACTCGATTTCATGTTCTTTTACCATTATTATTTATTATTATATGAATAAAAGATTTCGTTTAATTTTAAATTTAAAATATAAAAAGTTTTTCCAATTATTTAATAAAATTTTTTGAAAAAAACAAATCAATTTAATTTTTAATTAAATTATTTAAAAGATCATTTAAGAAAAATACTATAATTTGAGTAAAACTAAATATTTGTTAAATACCAATATCAGTATGCTTAAAAAACGTTTAAAAAAATAGTTATTTATAATAAACTCAATCAGATGAGATAAAAAAGTAAAGAAGCTTCTATTGAAGGAAAATCATTACTTGTATATTTTCGAATTAGGTTTTGTTTTTAAACAAACTCGAAAAGGTTCAAACCTATTTTTTCAAAGGTCGAATTTGTCAAACCAATAAAAAATTAGTTTTTTTTTCTTTTAACCAAGACTGTATCCCAAATTTGGATGGAACAACAAATATATTTACGTTATTATGGAATTCCAAGAATTATTATTATAAATTTTATAAAATTTTGCCCAATATGTAATTTGAAACAAATTCAATCTGTACAACCGAGAATTAAAACAATTAGATCAGAAGATTTCTTATCTAGATTACAAATCGACTTGATTGATATGAGACATAAACCATGTAGAAGAAAAACAAAGCCTATAATTTGATAGCTCATGTTATAGACCATTTTAGTAAATTTTATTTCATATGGGCTCAAGAGCAGAAATGTGCTGAAGAAGTTTGTGATGGTCTTGAGGAGCGAGTATTTGCTTATGTTGGTTTACCGTTAATATTTCAAAGTGATAATGGTAAAGAATTTAAAAATTCTCTTTCGAGGAATTTAATTAATTCATGGGATGGTAACTGTAAAATTATACACGGTCGACCAAGGTATCCACAAAGTCAAGGTCTAGTAGAACAAGCAAATGGGACACTTGAAAAAATGTTAGCTACAATGATGACTCAATTTGATACTGATGACTGGGTTGGATTATTACCGAAAATTATGTACAATCTTAATACACAACATAGTTCAGGTAATTTAATTAAATAATAACAATTTTTTAATTAACAAATTAACCAATTAAACAATTTTACCTGTATTTTTGGCGACAAAATTTATGGCTTATGAGATTGTTTTTAGTAGCAAACCTAATATTGGTAATGATAAAAAATATGTTGAAATGATTTATCAAAACGAAAACGAAGTAGAGTTAGAAATAGAGCAAAATAATTTTGAAGTTTTTAAACCGTTGAATTCTGGTCCTACATTAGAAAGCGCTTCTACTATTTTAACTCCGATCGACATAAATACGGCTGCGATTACTGAACAACAATCAAGTATTCGTTTATATGTTATAAATAATCAAGAAAAAGCAGCTAAAAAAATGGAATATAAGCATAATAAATAACGAAACAAAAGAACATTAGAATTTGAGATTTGTGATAAAACTAGTGTTGCTATACCAAGAATAAGTAGAGGTGGTTCAGAATTACCTAGATTGCCAGGTTTAATAGGACGTAAATCTAATGATTATTATATATATTATAATAAACTCAATCGGATGAGATAAAACAGTAAAGAAACTTCTATTGAAGGAAATTCATTATTTGTCTATTTTTGTATTAGGTTTTTGTAAAAAAAACTCGAAAAGGTTCAAACCTATTTTGTCAAAGGTCGAATTTGTCAAACCAATAAAAAATAGAATTAATAAAATTAAATAATTGGATATAATTTTAATAATAAATAAATTATAAATTACATAATTAGTTTCTTCCAGATGTTGAGACCGTAGTTTAGACACTACTGTTATTTGTCTCTAGTCCTTCTACTCTTACTAACCTTAAACTCATCCTTATCTAAATATATAAACAACTAACTACTAATACTCATTTTCGGATTCCAATAAACTATTAAAAAAGTCAGTTAAGTCTTTAATTTATTGATTTCCCTATCATACATAAGGTCTTATATAATTAGGACCACAACATTTGGTGCCCAATGGTATTTTACTATATATTTTAGTAAATTACATTTAATTAGAACTTGCGAGTTCACGTGCTATATTTGATATTGCACAATATAATAAAACATAATAAGTAAAATTAATATTGTAAACATATACAATTTATAAACATGATGCATGATTTCATCATTAGATTTTTACACACAACGTGTTTTGGATTATTTAGTTTTCTAGGTCGCAGAATTTACGACGATGAACCTTTCTCATATGGGATGGACGATCTGACGCAGAAGAATGCATACATGCCGACACAAACTGAAGCCACAACGAAACCAACGGTGGCAGAGCTTACGACAACAGAGTTGCTTTCGATACTCAGGGATAAAGTGATCGAACAACTACAACATTATACAGGTACGCTTTGGATGACTGGGGGTATTGGCTTAGCTTTTATTGTTCTATTGGCATGTTTGTTCTTGATACGGTCGGTTTGGAAAAATCCACATAGTTATTGGTTTACGTTAATCTTTTCTCCGCTCAAATGGCTCACAAGAACCAAAACACAATACCCTTTACCAGTATTCAACATACCCACATACACACCTACACGATTCACTGAGGATAAAAATTTTAACCAGTGGATAAAACATTTTGAACGTTATGCTATTCGCCTTCACGATAAAACGGGAGCATTGTTAACCTTAATAGAGGACAAGTGCTTAGCCAAGTTAGAACAGCGAATACTCAACCAGAATCCTAACGCATCTTATGAAGAGATCAAGGATACCTTACGTAAGTTATACGGAAAAGATAATCAATATAAAGACCCGTTAATAGAGTTTGCCTCGCGAAAACAACTACCGAATGAAAATATTTACAATTACCTAAGTGAATTGGAAGCTTTGGCTGAAGCCGCGCATCCAGAACAGAAGCAATCTGCCTTAGAATCATTAGTAGTCGACAGATTCATTAGAGGAATCTACGACATAAAAATAAAACAAGAATTGTGTAAGCCACCAGCTTGCATCACAATTAAAACAGCACTGAAGAAAGCATATGAGCTAGAAGAAGCTTTTCGACGTTGCAACCCAATAGAGGAACACAACACTAATTTTACGAACAGAAAAAATACTGTCTCAAACACACATTCAAGCGTAAATAGCCAAACAGAGGATAATACTATCGACCAAAATGATTGGTGTCAGCTCTGTTCGCACCACAGACATTTAAACAAAGATTGTTTTAAACAACAACCAGACCGCAGAAAGAACAACGAACAGAAAACAACTATCAAAGCATGTTTTAACCATTATCCACAGTCAAGAGACCAAAGCACGAGGTCTACACAACAAAAATCATCGAGAGATAAGTTTAAGAAAAATTCAGTACAGCAAAAATATTCAAAGAACATACCAATAATCAGTGCAAACAACGATAAATCGTTGGCAAGGATCGAATATGTGAACCATATGCCTTATAAAAAATTAGATGTAGTGAATGAAGACGTTACTCATAATTTCCAAATTCCGATCGAACAACTACAAGACATGCAAAACGAATCACTACAAGGAGCGTGCCTAATAAATGAACAAGTAGTAACATATACTATTGATACCGGAGCTGAAGTCTCAGTAATTAGCGAAAGAATATACCGTGCACTCGAGAGACCTTCTCCACTTGAACCAGTAATAAACTTCATAGCAAGCGCAGGCGGAAATGGACTAAATGTTCTTGGGAGAACGTATTCTTATTTCAAAATTGGCGAATATGCCGTCTTCACTTTCCTTATTGTTGTCAGAGATCTAGTCGTTGATTGCCTTTTAGGAATTGATTTGTTACCCAAATTTCCATTTTTTAAACAACCAGTAGATCAGCTAAAAGAAGTAATTAAGCAAATGGATAACAAGCTCTTAATTAGTCCAAAGTATTTTGCTAAAAGCGGCAACTTTAATAGCACGCTCATAAATAGTCTAACACAAATAGACACAAACCACTACATCGAAAAGATTAACGAAATGATAAAGAGTATCTCAGCGGAATCATTACGAGAATTAAAGCCATCCATATGTGCCGAGCATATTATTAAATTGATTGATCCTACTCTACCACCTATCAAACAAAAACCGAGGAGAATTCCACACAGTAAACGCAACGAGTTCAAGAAAATGTTGGATGAAATGCTTGATGCTAAGTTAATACAGCCAAGTGATTCACCATGGGCTTCTCCACTAATGCTGGTAGCAAAACCTGATGGATCAATACGAGTAACAGTCGATTATAGACTGCTAAATGGTCGAACAACTAAAGACGCACATCCGTTACCGAACTGCCAAGATCTATATGTTGTTCTAGCCAAATCGAGATGGTATACGAAAATTGATTTATATGGTGGTTATTTTCAAATATTAATGAGTGAGTGTAGTAGAAAATACACCACATTTACGTGCGAGTGGGGCCTTTTCGAATACCTGGTTATGCCCATGGGTCTTACCAACGCACCAGCTACATTCCAAAGATCGATGAATAATGTATTGAGTAGTTTCATCGAAGCTGGTTTTGTAGTAGTTTATTTGGACGACATACTTATCCATTCATTCGACCTAATCGAACACTTGAAACATGTAGAACTCGTAATTGACGCGTTGAAGAAAAATAAATTATCGATAAAATTTAAAAAATGCGAAGTCGCAAAACCAGAAGTGGACATGTAATTTCCAACGGTACTCTGAAACCAGATATGTCAAAATGTGAAACTCTGTTTAAATACGAACGTCCGAGAACACTAACACAACTACAAAGCTTTCTAGGTCTAGCAGGATACTATAGAAAATTCATACAAGATTTTGCACGGATTGCTAGCCCGTTATATAAGTTACCAAAGAAGAAGCTGCTAACAGTAAACAACTAAATTGGAATAATGATTGTGAAATCGCTTTTAACAAACTTCGAACGGAATTAACAAGCTCGAGTGTATTAATACTCCCTGATTTTAATAAAAAATTTATACTCGATTGCGATGCGTGCAACACCGGCATTGGAGCAGTGCTTCAGCAAGAAGTTAACGGACTTCGTATTATAGCAAACCACTAAATAAGGCTGAACGTAATTACTCGACAACGGAAAAGGAACTTCTGGCCATGGAAATTTTCCACGAGTATCAGTTCGGTCAAGAATTCGACGTGAGAGTTGATCATCAACCCTTATCATGGTTACTATCATGCAAAAACCCAAATGCACGTTTATCCAGATGGTTAATAAGAATCAGTAACTACACGTTTCGAATCATCTACAGAAGTGGAAAGCAACACACTAATGCCGACGCATTATCTCGATGGCCAACCAGTGAAGAAGCTAATACTCCAAATAACGATGAGTACAACCTTTTTCCATGCAAATCAGAAAAAAAAATTTTTTTTTAGTTATTTTTCAATAAAAATAATTTTATTTAACAGAATTGAGTAGAAATAAAAAATTTTTTTATCATTTTTTTTAATTTTTTTTAACTCAAAAAATACAACCTTTTTACATGCAAATGAGAAAAAAAAAATTTTCTTTTAGTTATTTTTCAATAAAAATAATTTTATTTAACAGAATTGAGTAGAAAAAAATTTTTTTATCATTTTTTTTAATTTTTTTTAACTCAAAAAATACAACCAATTTTACTCTTTTAAGATTTAATGTTAAGTTTGTTTTGACTCTTTACAATTGTTTGGTTACCAATTTGGAACCTTTAAATTATCTTAAAGTATTTAATTTTATATTTTGCCGAATAAGAAATTTTTTAGCTTTAAAATGGTATTATTTTTATCAGCATTTGATTTTCGGGTGATTTTTTATTTATGGGCAACAAAACAATGTAAATTGACCAAAGCTCTTTTTATAGAAAATAAAATTGAACAAAATGGAGAAGAAAATTCTATTATAACAACCTTGATAAGTCCGGAAGAGAAGGATAAAGATCCGGATATAATATGGATAAAACAACTAATCTCAGAACATGGTGAAGTCAAGCCACCAATCGATGATTTAATTATTAACACACACTTTAAACGAATTTTATTTAAAAACTACAAAGATCTGAAACTAATTGATAATCTTTTATATTGGTTCAAAGCAACTGAAGAAAATTCAATGCAAAAACGTTTAATAATTCCTAAAAGTATGGTAAGCTTGATTCTGAACTTGGTCCACTGCTCCGTCTTACATGGACACTTAGGAGTACAAAATACAATAGACAAAATAAAACCAAGATTTTACAGACCGGGTCTAAAATTAGAAATAATCGAGCTTATCAAATCATGCGACGTATGTCAAAAGATAAAAAACCCTAATGTGACCAGTAGAGCAAAATTGCAACCGATGCGACCTTCTGAGCCACTACAACTGATAACCAGTGATATAAACGGTCCTTTACCGGTTTCAAAGAAAGGAAACATTTATATTTTAGTAATTTGTTGTCACTTTTCAAAATGGGTTTGGCTTTTCGCACTAAATAATATTACTGCCGAAATTGTTGCAGATAAAATTGTAAAGTTCATGATGATGTATGGACTTTGTGTAAATATCCTTACCGATGGGGGAAGAAACTATCAAAGTGATGTACTCAGTAAAGTATACGAACTACTCGACATAAATAAGCTTAAAACATCCCCGTACCATCCCGAATGTGATGGACTAACAGAACGTTTCAATCGCACTCTAAAGACTATGTTGTCGTGCTTTGTAAACGAACATCAAAATAATTGGGATGATTACTTACCATTCTTAGCATTTGCGTATAACACATCAACCCATTCAAACTACGAAGAAATATCCGTAACATATTACGTGGAAGAGCTAAAAAACAGGCTTCACGATGTTTATCGTAGCGTTATTAAAAGCCGTGATTTAAAAATGGAAAAATCACGCATTTACCACGATAGAAACATCAAACCAAAGGTATATAATGTAGGAGATTTAGTTCTCCTAGACAAACCACATATTAAAAAGGGTCAGACAAAGAAGCTGGCTCCTAAATGGGAAGGGCCATACGAAATTGCTGATCAAGTGTCAATTACCGTATAAAAAGATTGCACCAAAGAAACGCAATTACCAAACTCGTCCATCACAATAGACTCAAGAAATATTATGGATATTTCAAACTGCCAATTAGCAAACCAACTACTAACTCTTCCATAACAAATAATCATATAAACAAGGAAAATAATATAGAAAATACATTTAAACAAAATTTATCCAAAACACAAACCAATAAAGACAAAGACACTGACTGTTCATCTCGTCAAGTTCAGGAGAACTTAAGTCCTGTTGACCAAGTGGTCACGCAGTGTGCTCCAACTCAAGATGGTAATACTGCTAATGACGAGCAATCATCAGAAGTTTCATCAATATCCTCAGCCTTGGAATCAGCTGAAGAAGATGAATCATTTTAGCCTAACCACTACCTTAGGAAACAACTACCACCCAGTGCCACTGTAGCCAGAAGAAGCCAGAGGACACAAAAACCTGTAAACAGGTTTCGATTTTAGTTAAATTTACTAAAAAACAACATAAGACAATTCTAAATACTTATGTAATCTTATACAAATTAAATAAGCAATTTTTGTAAACCACATGATTCGTACAATTTAAATTCAAAAATTTTTGTATTAAATTAATTTCAAATTTCAAATTTTAAATAAAACAAATTAAAAGCCGTTGCTAATAAGTTAATTATTAACAAATAAAATGGAAAACGAGCATGATATAATGGTCCATGGCATCCCAAATGTCGACGATGCTGGACAGATCCTACGAGAGGAGTTGGACGACTTTGAGAACCTATTTGGCCCAATCAACTTCATCAAAATGGTACCCAACCGTGGCTTCCATCGAACCAACTATGCTTCGTTCGATATAGGGACCCGACGGTCCATAGGCAAGTTGTTGAACATTTTAATCGACGTGGCATTTCCGGGACAAGAATATGGTTGGAAATCAATCCTCGTCCGACCGAGCAACACCACTTAATCGAAGCCGTGCCAGCCAGCCCACGTGTCGCAAGACAATTAGATGAAGTTGAACGTCTTCGCATACAACTTCAAGAACAGCAGCAACAAATGGAACACTTGCAACAACTACCACGACAAGTACGCGAGCTACAACAACAACAACAACAACAAACACAACAGTCACAAGCAGAAATTAATACCCTGACTCAACGTCTCGAGCGAGTAACAACAACAAATACAACATTGGAAGCTCGGCTAAGAGAAGCCCATGATTTGATCGACCAGCTGCTCAGCCAACCGGCCCCAACCAGATCCACGCTCACCGGCGAAGAAACCAGGCCCATATGGCCGAGAAGAGCCAGACTTCCTCTCGAAGCTCGGACAGAGCCAACTTTTACAACACCCAATACTCTGCCATTACCACCAACAACCCGGATCAACAACCTAACAGGTGGCCCTTGTCCCATTTGTTACGACGAGTTTGAGCATTGCAACTCGGTCGTACAATTGGAATGTGGCCACCGTGCATGCGAGAGCTGCATTCACCGTTATGTCAGGCGTCAATATAGATCTTGCCCAGTTTGCCGTGCTCAACTTGGCGTCGATTTTTACCGACGCGTTTCCAATTAAATAACAACAACAACAATCAATTTTCATAACAGTTTTTAATTAATATTTTTGTTTTTTTATTATTTGTTATTATTTTTGTTTTTCTTTTGTATTTGTTATTATTTTTGTTTTTCTGTTTGGTATTTTTACCTTTTTGAGGTTAGCACCTTATTCTTAAGAGGGGAGGTATGTTGAGACCGTAGTTTAGACACTACTGTTATTTGTCTCTAGTCCTTCTACTCTTACTAACCTTAAACTCATCCTTATCTAAATATATAAACAACTAACTACTAATACTCATTTTCGGATTCCAATAAACAATTAAAAAAGTAAGTTAAGTCTTTAATTTATTGATTTCCCTATCATACATAAGGTCTTATATAATTAGGACCACAACACAGAGAACCTGAACTTTAGAAATCCTTTAAACAATATTTTCTTTTTTCTTTTAATCAAGACTTTGTCCCAATTTTGTTTACTTTTGGGCACGCAACAGCTTTATAAACCGATCAATTGCGTTTATTAATCTTAATTTATTTAGCTAAATTTTTTTTTCTTTTAAATGATACGATAAACCATCAAAAGTCATTTAAGCTAAATTTTTCTCTAATTTATCATTTGTTTGTGTATTTGTTTGTGTCTTAATACTAGGATGCTGTAATAGTTAAGAAGAGTTTTTTCGAAGATGGTAAACGCGAGGCAGAAGTGGAGCAGGAAATAAACAGGATGAGACTACAATTAGATCCCCAAGGAAGTCAAACCAAAAAACTCGGAGCCTTCCCCTTTCTTATCTTTTCCTTTCAAAAAGTTTTTTATTCTCTTTTGTTTAATTCTTTGACTAGTTCGAAATTTGGTCTTAAAAATCATTTTGAAATGAACAAGTCAGTTGAAATATTCTGCTTACGTTTACAATCTAAAAAACCACATATACTGAAAAACCTTTGTACGGATGCCGATGAAGAGCTAATATTTAATAAAATGTTAGTTATTTGACTTAATTTAGAAAATGTGTCATGATATTTGTATCAAAATTCACGAGTATTTTTTGTTGAAATGTTCTTCAGAGAAGAACCTACGAAAAATAGTGCTAGACGGTGTGCAATTTGAAGAGTTAGTTAAAGTACTTATATTTTGATCCAATTCTGCTTCTGGACCAGAATTTTTTTTAATAATTGTGCTTCCAACTGTTTTAAGGGCAGTTAGACCTTTTTTTAAATAAATTATTTTTAAATAAACTATTGGCTTACCTATCCACATTTTTAAAGCTGAAACCTTAAGTATTGCCGCGGCCTAATTTTTCATAAGAAAATTATAAACATACATTTTTTTTACAGAGTTTACAAAATAAAAAACCTGATAAACATGAGAATTTAGTTCATATTCAAATGTTTATTCTAAGCAATAGTTTTAACAAGCATATTTTCAGGCCTCCTTGGCTAATCAACCAAAGACATTCTCTTGTAAGTATCAATTCATTTAGGAACTCCTTGAAATTAAAAAAATTTTTAAAATAACTTTTTTGAAATAAAACTTTTTACCAATCGAAATATCAGAAATGGATGAATGAGTGCTTTGAAAAGATATACAGAATTGTGAAAAAGTTAAAGAACGATATGATTTTTTTATTAAAATTTTATTTTTAATTAAATTTAAAAAAAAACCAAAAACCAAAAATAAGTTTACCACTAAATTAAATACAGTCAAACCTCTTTAAATCGGCGTCACCGGGAGAAGATGATAATGCCGATTTAACAGAAATGCCGGATTTTTGATAATTCGGAATATAAGTAAAAAATTTGTTTTGCCGAATAAAAAAATATTTATTTAAAAATAATTTATTAAATCAGAAAAAAATAACTAACACAAAACCTAATTTACGGATAAAAAAAAACAAAATATTATAATCTTATTTTTTATTTAATTTTTAAAAAAATCTAAAATACTGGATTGTTTTTTTTTTTTCAATTAATTTTTCTAAGTCTTTTGGTTTCTGATTTTCTGATATTTTCTTTTTGAAAAAGCTTGGATTCTGCAGCTAATATATCCGATATTGTTTGACGAGCTATTCGTTTTCCAAATTTTTCTGAGAAATGGCTAGATAAATTGATTTGAGTAAGCTTGGGATGTTCATGATAAAATAAAATTAATTCTCTTTTTTGGTCAAATGTGATTTCGTTTTTTAAGCGTTTAGGCTTATCAATATTCTTTAATTTTAACATTTTTATTTATTTATGAATTTTTTGAAAATAAATAATAGCATGTTTTTTTTAGTTACTAAATATTAATTTTTTTTTTAAGCTGGATTAAAAACTAAATTTTGTTAACATTTCTTTATATATGTAAAATTTAATTTGTTCGAATTATAGAATTAATCCAGATTTTAATTTCCGGATAATCAAATATAATTATAATGGAAAAAGGTTATGAAAGAAAAGGGAAAATGAAATTTACTTCGGCATCAGAGTTTGCCGAATAATCGGATGACGGTTTAAAGAGGTTTGACTGTATTTGTAAAATAAGGTTCTGGTTATTAAAAAAAAAAAAATTTGGTTAATTAAAAAATATGCCTATTTTTGAATTAGTTAAAAAACTTTAACAAAAAATCTAATAAAATTAATTGTGAAAAAGTTAAAGAACGATTTAATTTTTTAACAATAGTTAGTTAGTATTTTGTCATACCACCTTTATTTTTTAGACACTCATTAATTCTTTTTGGCATTGAATCCACTAGATTTTTTAGGATACTTTTTGGGACTTGATTTAAGATTTCAGGTACAAGATTTTTTAATTCTTCTAAAGATCTTGGTCCAACTTTAGCGATCTGTCGGTCAAGCCAACTCCAGTTTATTTTGTAATAATCGTCTTCTACTAAAGATGATGATGCGACCTTTCCATTTGATAATTTCCATTTGTCCGCTAGTTCATGTGAAGGTAATGTTCGGTTTTTCTAATCGAATCAAATTTCAATCATCTCTAGGAGTTGAAATTATTGATTCTATCTTCCTTGGTTAATTGTTTACGTTTTTTTGGATTTGAATTCATTTTTAAATTTTTATAAGTTTTTTGTTTGGTTTTTAAATTAAATTTTAATTAGTGTTGGTTTCCGAATAACCGTTTAGTATTCCGGAAAAAAAAGCAATCTTCCGGATAAAAATAAGCGGTAGCCGAAGAGTCAAACGGTAACCGGTAGCGGTAGCGGAAGAATAACCAGTTAGCGGTAACAGGGGCGGGAGAATTACCAGGAGGTGGTAGGAGTAGAAGTAGCGGTAAAAAAGGTTTTAAGAAAATTAAAAATTAGAGTTTTTTTTTGTACTTTTTTTTTTATTAAAAAAATTTATGAATAAAAATTTTATTTAAAAAAAAATTTACAAAAATTTTATTTAAAAAAATATTTACAAAAATTTTATTTAAAAAAAAATTTACAAAAATTTTATTTAAAATAAAAATTTTCAAAAAAAAAACTAATATAATAAAATATTCACAAATAAAAAATAAATTTACAAAATAAAAAAAAAATTTCTGATCAAAAATACTCAATTTTTTTTTATTAAATTTATTTAATAAAACACATAAAATCATTCTCATAACACACAAAATAAATTTTTAAGTTATATAGGTTATTAAACTATTTTTTGCTAGTTTTCTTTTTATTTTGAGGTATTTTTTTAGTTTTATTATCTTTTTTCTTAGTTTCAGGTTTTGACTTTACTTCACATTCAAGAGCCTTAGGTACTTTTTTAGGTCTTCCTCTTTTCTTCTTTTCTATTATTGGTTGAATTTCAGAAACATTTTCTTTATCAATTTTATAGCATTCTTTATTGGCACAAAAACCATACTTAGTTGGAATAGTTTTTGGCATTATATTGAAAAATATAAAATTAATGTTGAAATTTTTTAAATTGAACTAAAAAATAATATTTATACATGTAAAATATCATGCAAAACAAATTTAAGGTTTTTACATACAAAAATAAAATTTTAACAACAAAAAAAAATAAAAAACTACTTTGTGTGTCAAAATCTTATTTTTGGCTGTCATGACACTACATTCAAAAATTAATACATAAAATTTAAAAATAAATTATAAATTTACAAATAAAAAATCAATTCACAAATAAAAAATTTTATTTAAAAAAAAAATTCATTTTAAATAAAATATTAATTTAAAAACTATATTTATTATAATGTCCACTTTATTTTTATATTTATTTTATTTAATAAAAATTAAATAAAAAAACTTTTTGCTATTCTTTTTCTTTGTTAAGTATATAAAGAAATGTTATTGTATAATATACTTAAAGCTAGTTTATGTCATAAAAACAGCATGTATTTAATTTACTATCAAATAAAATTTAAACTAATGTCAAAATTTAATTAAAAAGCTAGCTAATTTATTAAATCATTATCTAAATAAATAATGTGTTATCAAAGTATATTAAAGGAAAGCTAAAATATTTATCATGATTGCTAATAAAATAATTAAATTGGCTTCCAAATAAACTTCAAGTGGTATCTTTTTTACATATTAAAAAACTGTCAAATATATGTGATAATTTAATCTAAATTACTTAAATATCCTATTTATTTTCCTAAAAAATCTTAAATAAACTAAACTAAACTAAAAAAATCTTAAATAAAATAAAAAAATGTCAACATCAGAATCTTTGGTTCCTGATTTTCAAAATGATCCTAACGATTTAATGATGAATTTCTAATTGATTTACCTTTATATACATCCGCTTACCAATGGAGCTGTACTATAAAATCCGAAAACATTATTAAACATAAAATTTCTAATAACACATATCATTTTACTCATAAAAATATAGATCTGCCTTTTGAAAAGTCTCAGGTCTTAAATTATGTTGAAAAAATCAAAATCTTTCTTGGTTAAATTTTGATGAGTATTTAAAGTTACGTGATATTGTTCAAGTATTTTTTAACAAAACTAATTGGAAAACTAGCACTTGTAACTGTAAAGAATTTTTTAAAAATTATATCTGCTTACATATAGTTGGTCTTGGATATCGATATAAATTAATTTCTTTACCTGATCAAGCCAGAGTAGTTCCAATTGGTATGAAAAAGAAAAGAGGTTGTCCTAAAAATACTAAACCATCTTTATTTTATCAAAAAGAAGTTGATAAAGTAATAAATACAGAATTGTCGGATCCAAGTGATGGAGAAAATCAGCAAGTTGAGCTTATAGAAAAAGTACCAGCTACAGATATGCAAACAAAATTACCAGCTAGAAAAAGAGGTAGACCAACAAAAAAGCAAAAAACAAATTAATAATATTTTTTTTTTTACTTTTGTTATAAATTTTTTTTTTTGATTATCATTTTTGTTCAATTTTGTTATTAAAAAAAAATTTAATTTGGTATTAAAATAATAAATTTGTTAATAGTATATGTTACGCCGACAGTAATTTATTCTTACTGTTTGCGATTAACATCCTCAACCTGCAGACCGATACACACACACACACTTATTTTTAATATAAATACTTGTAATTTTTGTTAACATAATTAGATTTTTGGATCTCAAATAAAATAATTAAACTTTAAATTATATTTTTAGTTTTATTTAATTATGCCGCTTAAACGCGAGCATAACATTGGCGCCCGATAAAAATTTATTAAGTCTCTTAAGCTTATTAACAACGTGGTCTTAAACCATGCTGTTTTTACATGTAATTATCGTTTTAGCTATCAGCTTATACAACCTCTCTTTACAGTCCTTTATGGATGATATGTTGAATCGTGATTCATGGGGGAGGGGTATAGCATGGGGGAGGTAAAGCAACAAAGTAATGTTATTGATCCTTTATATTCAATTGATAATGTTGTTGGCTTGGAAGAAAGTATAAAAGTTATGGACCCGGAGATAAAAATAGATACAGCAAAAATTGATGTACCACCGGTTAGTCCAATCGAAGACGTATACTGGATTCTAATTTCCTCAGCTTTATCGGTCTTAGTAATAATCTTATTCATAAACGAATGGTATAAACTAAGATGCACAGCTCAACCGTTCTTTAAGATAGTGTTAGCTTGCTTAAACAAGGAGATCCAGACAAAAAAGCTTATTAAAACGCCACAAGTTTCATACAAGAGCACCTACTGTTTGTAAACAAGGCGACAACCTATACCATTGGCTAAGGAACTTCGAAATCTTCTCTACAAATATGAATGATAATGACAAAATAGATTCCATATTGAGCTATTTAGGTGAAGAGTGTCTGCAGCAAGTGGAGGAAATGATTATGAATGTAAACCCTTACGCTAATTTTGAGGAAATTAAATCCTTTTTAATCAAGTTATATGGAAAGAGAGTAGATGAGGTTGACCCGTTTTCCACTTTTGCTACTAGGATTCAACACAAGAGTGAAAATTTGTATCAGTATGTATGTGAACTGCGTCGTTTGGCTAAGTTGGCTTTTAAGAATGAAAACCACGTGCATGAGGAGGTAATAAAAGATCGCTTTATTCGAGGAATAACGGATCATAGAATCAAAGAAAAACTATTGTAATAGATGGCCAACTCAATTCATCGTATCCGCCAAAAAATAATTGCAAAGGTCAGCCTGACGCTGGTGTGCTAGGACCCACTTGTGAACGTTGATTTCAGTGCTTTCGCTAAATTGGACGATATGCCTGGTCACGTGCAGTATAATATAGACAGGATAACATGCATAAGGTGGTGCAAAGGTTGTAAAAAGAAGCACAAACCTAATGATTGCAAACAAGAGCCCGTAGTTAACAAGACCGATACAGTGAAAAGCAGCCCTAACAAAGCTAATTCAGACGTACGTGACGAAAAATCGAAGTTAAACGTAATGCAAGTGAAAGAAAATAATGTCATTAGCTCTCAACCGATACATGGATTATGTAAAATAAACAACGCAGTGATACAATATGATGTGGATACAGGAACCAATATTACTGTTTTAAACAAAAAAATTTTACCCCAATTGTCTCCCACACCCTTTATATACCGATACGATTTGCCAATTCTCTCCGCTGGAGGAGTTATGGATAATGTGGTGGGGTTAGCTCGAGTGATGATGCAACTCGGAGATGAGCGGCTAGAACCAAATATACTGGTCGTCAAAGGTCTATCAACTAATCTTCTATTGGGGAGAGATTTATATAGTTGTATTCCAGAATTGGATCGCGCCATTAAATTTATGAGAAAGGTTGTCGCCAAGCTCACTCAAAAAATTGAATCCAATAAAGGTGAATCAAAGTTTAAGACAAATACGATAGGACCAATACAGTATATAGGCCATATAGAATCTCCCACCGTCCCACGAGTTCAAAGTATTGATTATTATAGCCAGACAGGTATTATTTCGGATTGCCATGGAGTTGAAGACGTTAAAGACAATAATAGCGATAGTTTAGAAGAAGCTAAAACAATGCTGAAAAATGAGTTAGAAAAAGTGTCTGCCGCTACCTTATTAGATTTAAAGTCGAGCAAGAACACTTTAAATTCTCACAAGATCGTTTTGACTAAAATAAACTGCAAACCGATACGTCACCGAACGCGTCGAATCCCCTACAGTAAAAGGGAAGAATTCAAGAAGATGTAAACGGAAATGTTAAACGCTGGTCTCATTCAAGCTAGCGATAGTGCATGGAGCTCACCTGTTTTATTTGTTTCAAAGCCCGATGGATCAATCCGCTTCACGGTGGATTATAGGGATCTAAATTCTCTTACAATTAAAGATGCTCACCCACTTCCAAATCCTGAAGATTTATTTGCTCGTCTAGCTACAGCGAAATGGTACAGCAAGCTAGACTTATACTCTGGATATTACCAGATCAAAATTGAAGAAAATTCCAGAAAGTATACTGCTTTTTCATGCGAATGGGGTCTATACGAATACGTTGTGATGCCCATGGGACTTACAAATGCCCCAGCAACCTTTCAAAGAATTATGAACACAATTCTCAAAGAATTTATTGATTATGTGTTTGTCATTGTCTTTTTAGATGACATTTTAGTGTTTTCCTCTTCTATACAGGAACATTATAAACATTTTAGTAAAGTTATAAACAAACTGATGGAAAACAACCTCAGGGTAAAATTAAAAAAGTGTGAAATCTTAATACAAGAAGTCATATTCCTTGGTCATAAGATTTCCCATAAATGCATACGTCCCGATGATTCCAAAGTTCAGGCTATATTGAAAATCTCTACCCCAAGAAACGTAAAACAAGTTCAATCGTTTCTAGGCCTCGCTCAATACTACAGGAAGCTCATAAAAGACTTTTCCATCATAGCTAAGCCACTATATCGATTAACTTTAAAAGATGGAGTAGATGAACACGGAGATCTTTTGTGGAACGACGAATGCGAAAACTCTTTTAATATATTGCGTACTTGTTTAACAACCGATACTGTTTTAATCCTACCCGATTTGAAAAAAGAATTCAGACTCGAAACAGATGCATGTAATACGGGAATCGGAGCCGTACTATCCCAAGAGATGGATGGATGTTTTAGACCCGTACCCTATTATAGCAAATGCTTAAATAACGCACAACAAAACTACAGTACTTCGGAAAAAGAACTTGTTGCAATAGTTCTAGCAGTAGAACACTTTCACCAATATTTATTTGGTAAACATTTTAATATAGTAACTGATCATCAACCGCTTTCATGGTTGATCAACTGTAAGAAGCCGAATTCGAGACTATTAAGATGGCTAATTAGGCTTAACAATTATGAATTTAGCATTAATTATAGAAGTGGTTGACTTCACAACAATGCGGATGCTTTATCTAGATGGCCACTTCCCAATGATGTCAATCACGATGATTACGTTCCGTTGATAATCAACCACGTTTTGATTAAACATTTAAAAGATTTTTCAATTAATTATATAACAAACCTTACCAAGAAAGTCACAGATTCAATCGATACCAGTGGGGACGAAAACATTCCGAATGTTTTCATAAATCAAAAGACCGACGCGGATATTGAATGGATAAAGAATCTAATCCGAGATTATGGTGAAACAAAACCACCCATGGAGTATGAGAACGAGTTCCAACGCCAACTTCTGCAGAATTACGAATCATTATCCCTAGAAGCTGATCAGTTATATTTAATAAAGGAAGATAGTGATGGCAGGATTAACAAACTTTTAGTTCTACCTAAAGATGACATCGATAAAGTGCTTAGTTTAGTACATTCAAGCGTCATCGGGGGACATCTTGGCGTAAAACGCACTTCTGAAAAATTACTTAGCCGATTTTTTAGACCAAATTTGCGAAAAAAGATGGAAAATTTTATAAAGCTATGCCCGACTTGTCAGAAGGTAAAAAATCCTAGTAAGATAATGAAAGCCCGTAATAAATACATACTAGTCATTTGTGATCATTTTTCCAAATGGGTCGCTGCATATGCCATTAAAAATCAAACTGCGGATACAACGGCGGAGTGCATTATAGATTTCATGTTTTCTTACGGCCTTCCGACTAATATACTTACCGATTTGGGAAAAAATTACCAAGCTAAACTGTTACAACGTATATATGAGCTATTAGACATTTATCAGTTAAAAACGAGCCCATATCATCCGCAATGTAATGGTATAACCGTTAGATTCAACCGGACTCTAAAAAACATGATCGCTAGTTTCTGTGATACCAATCAAAGTAACTGGGATGTTCTTTTGAAAAAATTAACATTTGCTTACAATATATCGGTACATGAGACGACTAGTTACAGTCCGTTTGAACTGCTTTATGGTAGGAAGCCAAAAATCCCGATTGATCTAATTATGCAGTCGGACAATATAATACTAAACAATTATTTTTATGGGATGGAACCTGAGGACGTGGAGCCAGACGAAGTAAACAAGTTTGTGAATGGTTTAAAAGAAAACCTCAGAGTGGTGTTCAAACGAGCCTCATTACGTAGAGATATCAAAATTAATAAATCGAGGATTATCGGTGAAAGAAATATCAGATCTGTTGAATATAACCCAGGAGACTTGGTTATGCGAAATGTTGTCAGAATCGGAAAAGGCTTATCTCGAAAATTAGCTCATAAATGGGAGGGTCCTTTTATTATAGTGGACAGGATGAATGAACTTAATTATAAAATAAAACGCTACGGTGGCCCAAAAGCTAAAATAAGCACCGTTCACATAAACAGGCTTAAACGTTTCTTTGGTGAATACTTGGTAAATAATAGTTCTGCTAGTCTAGATGCCTCTAGTGTCATTCTATTCAAAAACACTGCTTGCATTGGTCCAAAAAGGCCAGTAGGTAGACCTAGAAAGCCTATCCCTGACACCATTGTTACAGATGAAGACCACAGCGATTTTTCCGCGATGATAGTACCTTCCACGGCTATAGCAGAGCCTAGCATTCCGAAAAACGTAGAATTGCAAAACGAATCTGATGAGAGATGTAATCCTTTTCAATCTCGCAGAAGACGATCGATACACAACTTAAGACAAAGTCAACGAGTTTGAAAACCTGTTGATCGTCTCACCTACCAATCTATCAGATAACTATACAATCGATAAAATTTTACTTTATAATTTTTTTTTTTAAATTATTATTTTCTATATACTTGGATGTTGCAAATTGTTATTTTTGAATTGTGACTCGTGATTTTGTAATTACCGATACTTATATACAAATGTACAAAGAATTAAAATTTTAGTATAAATACGAGTGAGAATATTATTCAAAATAATTTTTAAAATTTACAAAAATAATAGAATGTTTGGAAGAGGAAGAGGTTTATTGCGATTAATCAACAAGAGCGCGATCGACAAGGATTTCAAGTGTCCGAACCGGTAAAGGCATCTGATCCCCTTGAAGAATTTATAGACAACATCAAAAGTTGGGAAATACGCGCCACAACTACTCACCGCTTTTTTGTGAGAACAAAAGTATACGATTCGGTATTAAAAACTCGCGTATGTCGAACGTACCCGATGAGAAGGCTGAATGCGACCGAGACATTTTTATTAGGAATATTCCTAACTATGAGGGAGTTTGTCACGATCTTGAAGCGGCCATCCGTCACGAGAATTTTATTTTTGGTTTTGGCGTTATGTACAAACTTGTGGTTCAACATACCGCCAATAATACACCCACAACCGTTGGCCACCTAAGATATGTTAATCGACGGATACATCACCGCGTTGTCGCGGCTTATAACGGCGTACCTTGGAAAGATCGGGAACCCAAATCGAATACCTTCCAGCAAACATTACTTTAAAGTTAATAAAATGAGTCCGCCGGAAATTAAAGCAAAAGCCGAAGTGTTGGAATGGGCCCGCGAAAAGATACTGAAGCTTCAAGAAGACGTACAAAAGGACCGTACGGCTCTCGACAAAGATAAAGCCGAATTTGAAGAAAAATACAAAGACCAACTCGAATTGGCTCGGAAAGAAAGAGCTCTGAACTATCGTCAGCGACAGCTCGAAGAAGACCAGAGTAAGATGGACGAATATTTGCTCAAAGTGATGGAAGAAGAAGAAAAGTTGGATAAAAAATACGATGAGATAGAAACGTATCGTGTTAATACAATACGTGATATGGAGCAACAACGTGCACAACTTGATGAAAGAAGACGGATACTGGAGTTGGACAGACTCGAACTGGAAGACGACATACTAGATCTCGAAATACGCGCCTCCGAGTTAGAGTCAAATCAAAATGATTTAAGGAGATTGACCGATACGATAGCTCGGTTAAGTCAGGAAAATCAGATGTTGCGAGCTGACGAAGATAGAAAAAAAGAAGCGGAAGTAGATAAAGAAATAAATCAGTTGAAACAAGAATTGGATCCTCAAGGAAGCCAAGCCAACAAGATCGGAGCTTTTCAACTCCTTGAAATTAATTGTCCAATTTGCTTGGAGTCTGTCGGGAAAAAAGATTTAAAAGAAATAAAGATAAGTATATGTGGTCATATTTATTGTAGTCCCTGCTTAACCGAGCATATGAAAAACTCTGGTGACTGCCCTATATGCCGCCGACCGATGAACCAGTCTACTCTTACAACAATTCGACAGGCACAGTAGCGGTAAACAATAAAAGAAGAAAAACAATAATTAAATAATAAAAAACAAAAAACTAAAAAATTGAAAATTAAAAATAAAGTAAAAAACAAATTTATTATGATTAACCTCACTTATATATATATACAAAATTTTTTGTTTTTGTTAAATTTAAATTTAATATTTGTAATTCGGGGACCTCATGTCTAAAGGGGGGAGGTATGTTACGCCGACAGTAATTTATTCTTACTGTTTGCGATTAACATCCTCAACCTGCAGACCGATACACACACACACACACACTTATTTTTAATATAAATACTTGTAATTTTTGTTAACATAATTAGATTTTTGGATCTCAAATAAAATAATTAAACTTTAAATTATATTTTTAGTTTTATTTAATTATGCCGCTTAAACGCGAGCATAACATATACATTTTTTGTTTAATTTTTCCAATTATTTTAGATATATAAATAATTATAAATTAGCTAGAAAAAAAATATTTTTTTGACATATAAAAAAAATTAAAGCCCATAAAAACTATTTCCTTAAGTAAGAAAGTATGGCCAAGATGGGTCACTGATCGCAATCAACTCTTAAGCTTTGTCCCATTAGCTCACAGATTCAATATTTTGGTTATGTGACTCGTTGAGAGAACGTACCTCTTCATCAAAATTATTATGCTCCATTTTTTATAATTCAAAGTAATTTTCAAAAAGCTTATATGTTTAAAATATTTTTTTTTCAAAATTACTTAATCATCAAAATTAAAAACTTGTATTTGGAGCTGCATTTATATTTGAATTAAAAAAAAAAAATGAAAAATAATATTTAATTTTTTTTTTTTTAAATGCCGCGCGAAATATAAAATTTCAAAAATAATTTTATTAATTTTTAAAATATTTTTCAAATTAAACTTAAATTTGATTCCGAATTAACTCAAGATTTATGAAAACTATGCGGCATAAAACCCTGAAATTCCATGTTTAGAGCATGCATCAACAGTCAAATCAATTATAACATTGGTGAGATGTCGTTTGGAGCATGCTCCAAACCGGCGTTTTAACTTTGGGTGCTGCACTATCTAGCAAGGGAATACGGTATTATAGATGCCACTTTATTTTTATATTTATTTTATTTAATAAAAAATTAATTGAAAGAACTTTTTGCTATTTTTTTTTCTTTCTTAAGTATATAAAGAAATGTTTTTGTATAATATACTTAAAGCTAGTTTATGGCATAAAAACTAGTTCCTTAAGTAAGAAAGTAAGGCCCAGATGGGTTGCTGGTTTAGGGTTCCAACAAGAACTTGGTCCGAACGATTCACCCTCTTACTTTAAAACGCAATGCCATAAAGATTATTCTTCATTTATAATTCATACTCCGGTATTAATATTTTCGGACGAGCTTTTTTAACTTAATAATTAAAATTTAATTAAAAATATTTAATCAATCACCCCAAAAATTATGGACCATGTTTAAAATCATATCCTTATGCAGACGATTCAACTGGTCCAATGGTAATTCATTTGAGAAATAAACATAAATTTGAATGTACCAACAAAGATGAAGCAGTTTTAAAAGAATCGTTAGAAATAGTTGTTTTTTCCTGATGATGTTTATCATTTCAGCTTCACTTCCTTTTAGATGTGTTGAAAATCAATATTTTTTAAAATTTTGCAAATGTTCAAATCCGAATTTTCAAGTTCCATCAAGAAAAAAATTAGCCGAAATGTGTGACGATGAGTATTATAAGAAAAAAAATTCAGTTATTAATTTATTCGAAAACGTTGAATTAATTAATTTTACAACCGATTGTTGGACATCAGTACAACATTTATCATATTTAAGTTTGACATTTAATTTTTTCGACTCAAACCTTAAATTAAAGTCAATTTGTCTTTCAATTAGACATATTTTTGGCGGTCACAGTTCAAACAATTTAGTTCAATACATTAAAGATATTTTAACTGAATTCAAACTAGAAAATAAAATAGGTTTTTTTAACAACAGACAACGTTAATTCTATGATACGAACTGTTAAAGATTTAAATTCAGAGCGAATACCTTGTTTTGCATATATATTAAATTTAATAATAAAAACGTCGCTCAAATCGATTAAAGATTTTACCAAAGCAAGTGCTCAATCGGAAGACCCTGAGATCGATTATGACAGATTACCAAATATTAAAGAAATCGATAAAAACGAATCCGAACAATATAATTCTAATACATCGTACAAAGAAATTGTCGATTTATCTATAAAAACAATTTTTGAAATAAATAGAACAAAGTTTATATCATTTGACAAGGCAATAAAAAAATGTTGTTCAATCGCTTCGCTTTTTAACCATTCAACCAATTTTAAAGAAGAGTTGACCAAAAAACAAAAAGAAAATAACAAAAAAATAGAAGCAATAAAACAAGAGGTTGAAACAAGATGGAATAGTTTATTTTTGATGATTAAACGGGTTTTCAATAATATCGATCTAATATTCTCTAACATCAAACAAGTATTTAATATTGTCGACTTTTTTAAACCCAAAATACAAAAAGTTTTCGAAATCATCATTAGATGATCAATTAAATTTTATATGAAAAAATGTTGGAAGATTATTTGGATATTTTAGATATATTTTATGAAAAATTAAATTCCAAAAAGAAAATACACATTGTATTTCAAACATAAAGTAATTAATGAATATCATAAAAATAAAAATATCAAAAAATGTGCAAGCTTGTTTAATATTGATCGTCGTCTAATTAGCAAATGGATTAAATCAGAAAAAGATATAAAATCAGCACAGCACAAACGTTCCAGAACAACTTGTCATTTGATAAATCAAATTTGATAAATGTCATTTTCCTGAAGTTGAAAAAGAATTGTATGATTGGATAATACAAGAACGTATCAATGGAGCATGTTTAAGTTCAAAAACTATAAGACAAAAGGCCATATTATTACATGATGAAGGAAGAAAGGATTGATTTGAACCCATGTGTGGTTTTGAATAACTTAACTCTAAATGGATTTGAATACAAGGAAAATCAATTGTATGATGAAGCGAAGCCTGATGTGAAGCAAATTACCCTACTGACGTACACATATATTGGAAAAATATCAAAGATTTTAAAATTTTTGGAAAAAATGTTTATTGGTGTATTGACCATTCGAAGTATGGCATACGTTTCCAATATGTGGTCCACAACAAGAACGCCCCGAAATTCTTAAAAAATTACATGATGATCCGCTGAGTGGTCATTTGGGTTTCGATAAAACGTTTGAAAAAGTTAACTCACGATTCTACTGGCCAGGCTTTAGGAGAGATGTATCACAGTAAGTCCGCAAGTGTGAAGTCTGTGCCACAAGAAAAGCCCCGAAATGCTACACAAAGCAACCAATTACACCGATTCAAGCAAATAACCCGTTTCAAATCATAACTTGGGATATATTAGGACCGTTACTAATCTCGGACGATAAATACAGTTATGTGTTAGTGATTGTTTGTCATTTCTCGAAATGGGTCGAACTATTTGCAGTTAAATCTCTGGCGGATGAAGAAGTTGCCGACTGTTTATTTAATTACATCTGTCGTCAGGGTGTCCCGGCTTTATTCGATCAAGGAACGAATTTCCAGTCCAAAACCATGTCTTTGCTTTTTCAAAAATTAGATATACACCGACTACGAACATCAGCTTATCATCCTCAATGCGATGGTACAACCGAACGTTTTAATCGTACATTGGAACAAATGCTTTCCTGCTATGTCTCAGATAGACAAACAAAGTGGAAACAATATCTACCGGCTTTAACATTTGCGTATAATACAAGCGAACACAGCACAACTGACCTTACCCCGTTTGAAATTATATACGGCAAAAAACCGAAGTTACGGGCGGATCTAATTTTTCCAGCCTCGACGTTAGAATCAAATCTAGATGTTAATTCCTATGCCGAAAAAGTAGGTAGACAAGTCCGAGAATGTTACGATATCGTAAAACGTACGACTAGAAATAAAATTAATAAATTTAAGTTTTATGCCGACCGCAATGTGAGACCCAGTAGTTATATGGAAGGTGAAAGAGTTTGGCTATTAAAAGAAACAACAAAGAAGGGAGTTTCCAAGAAATTAAGTCGAAAATGGCTTGGTCCCTACACCATAATTAAGAAATAAGGAGAACATAATTATTGGATCAAACCAGATTGGAAGGGCAAACAGAGAATGGTTCATGCTTGATGTTTTAGTCCACCTGTAAACAAACGTTATGATTCTTTTGTCGATGAGTCAGAAATACCCAATATTAGCGCAACTAGCAGCCCCATTGCCAAACCTCCGCAAGAAAATCGTACGGTAGAACAAGCGTTACCTGAACCAGCTTATAATAATAACCATGAACGTGGAGACGAAGAAGATAAAAGTCAAGAGAACGAACAGTACTGGACAGATGATAATTACTTGGAATTAGAATCAACAATAAACCAAAACACTGATACTGAGAATGACACTATCACATTCCAACCGAACTATTCTTACAAAGTCAAATAAAAGAATTTATTGACAAAAATGTGTCCATCAGTCCTACCAGAAACAGGAAAGCACCTGACCGTTTTGGATACTAATCACAATATCCCACTAATTCATTTTTATTTTTAAAACAGTTCTTAGATTTTTATTTATTTATTTTTGTTTTTTTTTTTAAGACTATTATTATGACACATTGTCCAAAACTTATAAGGATTTAGAAAATTTTTATACTATTTTTATTTTTTAGTTTTAATTTTAAAATTTGAAATTTTAAATTTTGTTAAAATTTATTTTTATTTTTTGTATTTTTTTTTTAGAACCATAATGGCAACTTTTAGATATGACACAGCACCAATGGAGATTCGAGTCGACTATTTAAAGAACGACTTCGATGAGAAAACCGAGTTCTTAGATTTTCTCCGTCAAAACGGGGCGCGGGACACTTCTCCGATGCCACCACCGACCCATATTTATTATGCGGGTGATTTACCGACACCACCCCTCAAAACGTTGATAGATCAATCCAGCCAAACAATTGGTGATCAAATCAACAACAACAATGCGTCCACAGCAACAGCCCCGGAACGTGAATCAAAGACTATAACCGCACGAACTATTAATATTTACCCGAAGTTCATAGTCAAACTGGATTCCGACCACGTTTTCAACAGTTTGTATAGGGGGGGGGCGGCTTTTGAATCGGGCCAGTGCGGCTAGCTCGGTGGTAGATCTGAAGAGAGCAACGACACCGGAGAGTGAGTTTGAGGTAATAGATAGAGAAACTGTAGAGGAACAGGCCTAGTTTCCACCCGTTATTTTTATTTAGTTTGTTTTTTTGTTTTTTTATTTTAGTTTGTCTTTGTTTTTCATTTTATTTTATTTTGTTGTTTGTTTTTTTGTTTGTTTCTGTTTTGTTATTAGTTTTTGTCTTTACTGTAGTTGGTTTGTTCTTCTGGACCAGGTTACTTGGTTCCGGACATCAGGAGATGTCTTCTATGGCCGGGGGAGAAATGCAACACCCCAGACACCGGGGACCTGACCGAGAGAACTAACTACTATAAATATTTGTTTATTTTATTATTTTGACAGTTAGTTAAATATAGAAGAAATAAAGAAATTTAAATAAAAACTTTATTTTCTTTTATTTTAAATTATTTAATAGCGCAACGCTATTAAATTATTAAATTATTTAATCTAAAGATTGAATAATTAAACTCGAAGATTTAAACAATAAATTAATTTCAGAAAAAAAAACTAAAGATTAAAATATTAAATCTCTTAAAAAAGAATTTTTGATTTAGATTCTAAATTTGGACCGAACCAATAAAGTTCCTTTTTTATTTGCTAGCAACATATCAAAAAAAAAAATTAGATTATTTGCTTTGAAAGATAAATTAATTAAAGTAAAGAAGTATCCATATTTAGCCAGTCCCATCTAAAAATCAAAATTAGATCTTTTAGAGATACTCTGAATGAGAAGTATAAGGGGTTATAAGAGACCAGAAACTGAATGAAAATTTCATCAGTCCGGGTAATTAATCAAAAATTTTCGGTTTTTGATATTCGGTTGTTCGACCGAAACGAGCCGAAAACCGCATTTTTTTCTCGGTTCGTTTCTAAATTGAGACATAAAATAATTGATACTTACTCTCAAAAAATATCTTGACAAATTTTTTAATTCAAAATCCAAAAACAAAAAAAAATTAAATATGTAAAATTCAAATAATATTGAATATGAGATGGTTTTGATAAGCAAAAGTTTGAAGAAATTTTAATACTCTCAAGGTTCCGATTCGAGGTTTTAAATTGGATTCAACATTATTCGCAAATCCTAAGTCATCGTGTTTGCCTAATGATTATATTTTTAAATGGTATTTTTAAATTTCATTAAAATTTTTCCTGTTTTGCTCTAATTTCACTAAAAAAATTCTCAATTAATTATATTTTTAAAGTAAACTTTAATTTTTTGTTTGTTTTAGAAAAGCATTTATTTAAAAATTTAATTTTCTTTTATTTCATTAAATTTTGTCATTAAATGAATTAGTTATTATCATTAGTGCAATATACTCTTATATTATTTATTGCTGTATCATCTGTTTCGCCCCAATCATAGTCCATACCTATATCGTAAAAACGTTCAATTTGTGCACTAAAACCAAAAACATATTGTCCTGGTGGACATAAATGATAATCGTTTTCCCAAGTTCCAAAATAAGGAAAATAATAATTAGTTACAGAATTATCTTCACAGAGTATTGAAATGCCTATTAATGCAGCTATATCAAATAAGCTAGATCCTTGCCACTTATAATCGCCAGTATGACCTTTAACTTTAAATCCAACAACTCTTTTTCCTTTTTCACAATAATATTTATCACTCCACGAACCCATAGGATAATGTTGCGTCACAAGATTCACATCGTTATTACATATAAAATTCAATTGAGTAAATCCCATGTCATCCCAATATTCATCGAAATAATCTTTGATTTGTATACCAATAACATAAGAACCTTTTGGACAATATTGAGGGGCATGCCAATCTCCAAAATTTGTCAATCCCGAAAAATATTCGGTAGTTAACTCAGTTGTTTGTTTTTTAAGAATACATCCTGACTGAATTAAAATAAAGCTATCAAATATTAAAATTAAAACTTAAAAATACTAAAATATTAATCAAGTAAAAATTATTAAAATAAAAATTATTACTAATGCTGAATAACTGAAATAATATATTCATTTTCTTTAATTAAATATAAAGTTAAAAATAAAAAAACTTGAAAATATTTATACGTAAAATTTGTTTACGCTCTGTTGAAAATTTAATCGTACGTTACATTCCATCGATATTTATTTATATAATATCATTAAATATGATGTTTTTCTAAACAAATTATAAAAACATTAATTCATTTGAAACTAATTCAAAATTTTAATTTATGAAAAAAATTTTAATGTTTAAAAACATTTAATTGACATTATATATGATTATTTTATATATGATTATTTTATTTATTTAGACAGGAATAAAATTGAAATAAAAATAGTATTAAATTGAAGTATTTTTACTATATTTCTTTTGTTCCTCTCTGATAAGCTGGTTTCTGGCAGATTGAGCTAGATGAGGATTCCATTCCCTTATCAGCTTTTACAACACCAGACGGACATTATGAGTTTCTGCGTTTACCTTTTGGACTTAGAAATGCTACAGGTTACTTAAGCAGAATTATGAATATGGTCCTTGGAGATTTAAAATTTGTTGTCATATATATTGATGATTTATTTATTTATTCAAAAAATGATGAAATGCTAATAGAATATATGGAAATTGTTTTTCAAAGATTAAGGAAAGCAAATTTGAAACTTAATTACAAAAAATGTAAGTTTTTCTTAAAAACAGTAAAAGTTCTCGGACATATCGTTTGTAATAATTCGGTTAAAATGGACCCAAGTGAAATCGAAGCTATTAAAAATTGGCCCATTCCAACAAAAGTTAAACATGTTCTACAATTTTTAGGATTATGTTATTATTATCGTAAATTTATTCAAAATTTCGCAAGTATTGCAGCACCGCTACATAGATTAACCAAAAAAGACGTAAAATTCAATTGGTGTAATAATTGCAATGATGCAGTCAACATTTTAAAAGAAAAATTAATCTTATACCATATTCTTAGAATTCCAGATTTAAAAAAGTCATTTACTCTTCATAATGACGCTTTTGGTTTAGCAGTAGGAGCTATCTTATCTCAAGTAGATGAAGACAATATTGAATACGTATGTGCCTACGCTTCAAAATTATTAAAAGGCGCTGAAATCCATTATGGAATAACAGAAAAAGAATGTCTTGCAGTCGTTTGGGCAGTCAAACTATTTAGAATCTATCTACATGGTCAAAGATTTAAGATAATTACTGATCATTCAGCTCTTCAATGGCTAATGAAGATCAAAAACCCTAATGGAAGACTAGCAAGATGGTCAATCACATTACAAACTTACGACTTTGAAATTTTTCATAGAGCGGGATCTTAACATAAAAATGCTGATGCGCTAAGTAGAGCTTATCACATAGCGGTAGTCCTTAGTACGAATTCCGGTGAAATAGATGATCTTAGAGAAGATATCTCAACTAAAGATCTTGATATTTGGGAAGACGATAATCTAATACATTACCTTAAAACAGGAAAATTTGTCCCAGGTTCAAGCAGTAAACAATGCAAACGCATTACAAAAAGAGCAAAGAATCTTACTTTTAGTGATGGAATTATTTATTATCACGATGGAGAAAACAAATCTGGTAAAACAAAGATATTACCTAAAATAAGTGGAAGAAGTGATAAATAATTTAACATATAACTTTTATTGGTCTTCAAAAGTGTCTACAACTATTTTAATAAAAATCAAAGCTCACAAACCGTCAACTTTTAGAATCTTTAATTTTTAAGTAAAATTTTTAATAATTATGGTAGTGATCTGTCACATGGATTTTTACAAAATTTTACCAAAATTTCGGTAAAATTACGTAAATTTTCCTAAATTAACCTTTGTAAAAAACGTTAAAAAATTAATTTCAAGTATAAAAAATCGTAGGCAAAAATTTGATTAAAATAGTAAAAAATGGTAAAAATTGGATATTTTTTTTCTTATTATACACAGAGTTAAAGTCGAAAAATTATTGCTTAATTTTAGCTTAGTGAAATAAACTATTAAAATAAAACATTTCTTATTTCTATTAAATCTAATAAATAAATAACAATACCATTGACTTGATATTCCAGCATCCAAAGTCTGGATAATATCCAACTTTGTTAATATCCAATTTTATGATTTTTTAAACTCCTTTTTTAGAAAATCAAGAAATACGTGCATTTACCAGAAGCAAGTAATTTTTTTTAATTTTGACAATTAAGCTTATTAATTTTATTTTAAATTGATTGATATGTCTATTTAGTAATAAAATAATTCTGTCAATTAAATGTTTTTAAACATTAAAATTTTTTTCATAAATTAAAATTTTGAATTAGTTTCAAATGAATTAATGTTTTTATAATTTGTTTAGAAAAACATCATATTTAATGATATTATATAAATAAATATCGATGGAATGTAACGTACGATTAAATTTTCAACAGAGCGTAAACAAATTTTACGTATAAATATTTTCAAGTTTTTTTATTTTTAACTTTATATTTAATTAAAGAAAATGAATATATTATTTCAGTTATTCAGCATTAGTAATAATTTTTATTTTAATAATTTTTACTTGATTAATATTTTAGTATTTTTAAGTTTTAATTTTAATATTTGATAGCTTTATTTTAATTCAGTCAGGATGTATTCTTAAAAAACAAACAACTGAGTTAACTACCGAATATTTTTCGGGATTGACAAATTTTGGAGATTGGCATGCCCCTCAATATTGTCCAAAAGGTTCTTATGTTATTGGTATACAAATCAAAGATTATTTCGATGAATATTGGGATGACATGGGATTTACTCAATTGAATTTTATATGTAATAACGATGTGAATCTTGTGACGCAACATTATCCTATGGGTTCGTGGAGTGATAAATATTATTGTGAAAAAGGAAAAAGAGTTGTTGGATTTAAAGTTAAAGGTCATACTGGCGATTATAAGTGGCAAGGATCTAGCTTATTTGATATAGCTGCATTAATAGGCATTTCAATACTCTGTGAAGATAATTCTGTAACTAATTATTATTTTCCTTATTTTGGAACTTGGGAAAACGATTATCATTTATGTCCACCAGGACAATATGTTTTTGGTTTTAGTGCACAAATTGAACGTTTTTACGATATAGGTATGGACTATGATTGGGGCGAAACAGATGATACAGCAATAAATAATATAAGAGTATATTGCACTAATGATAATAACTAATTCATTTAATGACAAAATTTAATGAAATAAAAGAAAATTAAATTTTTAAATAAATGCTTTTCTAAAACAAACAAAAAATTAAAGTTTACTTTAAAAATATAATTAATTGAGAATTTTTTTAGTGAAATTAGAGCAAAACAGGAAAAATTTTAATGAAATTTAAAAATACCATTTAAAAAAATATAATCATTAGGCAAACACGATGACTTAGGATTTGCGAATAATGTTGAATCCAATTTAAAACCTCGAATCGGAACCTTGAGAGTATTAAAATTTCTTCAAACTTTTGCTTATCAAAACCATCTCATATTCAATATTATTTGAATTTTACATATTTAATTTTTTTTTTTGTTTTTGGATTTTGAATTAAAACATTTTTCAAAATATTTTTTAAGTTTAAGTATCAATTATTTTAATTCTCAATTTAGAATCGAACCGAGAAAAAAATGCGGTTTTCGGCTCGTTTCGGTCGAACAACCGAATATCAAAAAACCGAAAATTTTTGATTAATTACCCGGACTGATGAAATTTTCATTCAGTTTCTGGTCTCTTATAACCCCTTATACTTCTCATTCAGAGTATCTCTAAAAGATCTAATTTTGATTTTTAGATGGGACTGGCTAAATATGGATACTTCTTTACTTTAATTAATTTATCTTTCAAAGCAAATAATCTAATTTTTTTTTTTTTGATATGTTGCTAGCAAATAAAAAAGGAACTTTATTGGTTCGGTCCAAATTTAGAATCTAAATCAAAAATTCTTTTTTAAGAGATTTAATATTTTAATCTTTAGTTTTTTTTTCTGAAATTAATTTATTGTTTAAATCTTCGAGTTTAATTATTCAATCTTTAGATTAAATAATTTAATAATTTAATAGCGTTGCGCTATTAAATAATTTAAAATAAAAGAAAATAAAGTTTTTATTTAAATTTCTTTATTTCTTCTATATTTAACTAACTGTCAAAATAATAAAATAAACAAATATTTATAGTAGTTAGTTCTCTCGGTCAGGTCCCCGGTGTCTGGGGTGTTGCATTTCTCCCCCGGCCATAGAAGACATCTCCTGATGTCCGGAACCAAGTAACCTGGTCCAGAAGAACAAACCAACTACAGTAAAGACAAAAAACTAATAACAAAACGAAACAAACAAAAAAACAAACAACAAAATAAAATAAAATGAAAAAACAAAGACAAACTAAAATAAAAAAAACAAAAAAAACAAACTAAATAAAAAAATAACGGGTGGAAACTAGGCCTGTTCCTCTACAGTTTCTCTATCTATTACCTCAAACTCACTCTCCGGTGTCGTTGCTCTCTTCAGATCTACCACCGAGCTAGCCGCACTGGCCCGATTCAAAAGCCGCCCCCCCCCCTATACAAACTGTTGAAAACGTGGTCGGAATCCAGTTTGACTATGAACTTCGGGTAAATATTAATAGTTCGTGCGGTTATAGTCTTTGATTCACGTTCCGGGGCTGTTGCTGTGGACGCATTGTTGTTGTTGATTTGATCACCAATTGTTTGGCTGGATTGATCTATCAACGTTTTGAGGGGTGGTGTCGGTAAATCACCCGCATAATAAATATGGGTCGGTGGTGGCATCGGAGAAGTGTCCCGCGCCCCGTTTTGACGGAGAAAATCTAAGAACTCGGTTTTCTCATCGAAGTCGTTCTTTAAATAGTCGACTCGAATCTCCATTGGTGCTGTGTCATATCTAAAAGTTGCCATTATGGTTCTAAAAAAAAAATACAAAAAATAAAAATAAATTTTAACAAAATTTAAAATTTCAAATTTTAAAATTAAAACTAAAAAATAAAAATAGTATAAAAATTTTCTAAATCCTTATAAGTTTTGGACAATGTGTCATAATAATAGTCTTAAAAAAAAAAACAAAAATAAATAAATAAAAATCTAAGAACTGTTTTAAAAATAAAAATGAATTAGTGGGATATTGTGATTAGTATCCAAAACGGTCAGGTGCTTTCCTGTTTCTGGTAGGACTGATGGACACATTTTTGTCAATAAATTCTTTTATTTGACTTTGTAAGAATAGTTCGGTTGGAATGTGATAGTGTCATTCTCAGTATCAGTGTTTTGGTTTATTGTTGATTCTAATTCCAAGTAATTATCATCTGTCCAGTACTGTTCGTTCTCTTGACTTTTATCTTCTTCGTCTCCACGTTCATGGTTATTATTATAAGCTGGTTCAGGTAACGCTTGTTCTACCGTACGATTTTCTTGCGGAGGTTTGGCAATGGGGCTGCTAGTTGCGCTAATATTGGGTATTTCTGACTCATCGACAAAAGAATCATAACGTTTGTTTACAGGTGGACTAAAACATCAAGCATGAACCATTCTCTGTTTGCCCTTCCAATCTGGTTTGATCCAATAATTATGTTCTCCTTATTTCTTAATTATGGTGTAGGGACCAAGCCATTTTCGACTTAATTTCTTGGAAACTCCCTTCTTTGTTGTTTCTTTTAATAGCCAAACTCTTTCACCTTCCATATAACTACTGGGTCTCACATTGCGGTCGGCATAAAACTTAAATTTATTAATTTTATTTCTAGTCGTACGTTTTACGATATCGTAACATTCTCGGACTTGTCTACCTACTTTTTCGGCATAGGAATTAACATCTAGATTTGATTCTAACGTCGAGGCTGGAAAAATTAGATCCGCCCGTAACTTCGGTTTTTGCCGTATATAATTTCAAACGGGGTAAGGTCAGTTGTGCTGTGTTCGCTTGTATTATACGCAAATGTTAAAGCCGGTAGATATTGTTTCCACTTTGTTTGTCTATCTGAGACATAGCAGGAAAGCATTTGTTCCAATGTACGATTAAAACGTTCGGTTGTACCATCGCATTGAGGATGATAAGCTGATGTTCGTAGTCGGTGTATATCTAATTTTTGAAAAAGCAAAGACATGGTTTTGGACTGGAAATTCGTTCCTTGATCGAATAAAGCCGGGACACCCTGACGACAGATGTAATTAAATAAACAGTCGGCAACTTCTTCATCCGCCAGAGATTTAACTGCAAATAGTTCGACCCATTTCGAGAAATGACAAACAATCACTAACACATAACTGTATTTATCGTCCGAGATTAGTAACGGTCCTAATATATCCCAAGTTATGATTTGAAACGGGTTATTTGCTTGAATCGGTGTAATTGGTTGCTTTGTGTAGCATTTCGGGGCTTTTCTTGTGGCACAGACTTCACACTTGCGGACTTACTGTGATACATCTCTCCTAAAGCCTGGCCAGTAGAATCGTGAGTTAACTTTTTCAAACGTTTTATCGAAACCCAAATGACCACTCAGCGGATCATCATGTAATTTTTTAAGAATTTCGGGGCGTTCTTGTTGTGGACCACATATTGGAAACGTATGCCATACTTCGAATGGTCAATACACCAATAAACATTTTTTCCAAAAATTTTAAAATCTTTGATATTTTTCCAATATATGTGTACGTCAGTAGGGTAATTTGCTTCACATCAGGCTTCGCTTCATCATACAATTGATTTTCCTTGTATTCAAATCCATTTAGAGTTAAGTTATTCAAAACCACACATGGGTTCAAATCAATCCTTTCTTCCTTCATCATGTAATAATATGGCCTTTTGTCTTATAGTTTTTGAACTTAAACATGCTCCATTGATACGTTCTTGTATTATCCAATCATACAATTCTTTTTCAACTTCAGGAAAATGACATTTATCAAATTTGATTTATCAAATGACAAGTTGTTCTGGAACGTTTGTGCTGTGCTGATTTTATATCTTTTTTTGATTTAATCCATTTGCTAATTAGACGACGATCAATATTAAACAAGCTTGCACATTTTTTGATATTTTTATTTTTATGATATTCATTAATTACTTTATGTTTGAAATACAATGTGTATTTTCTTTTTGGAATTTAATTTTTCATAAAATATATCTAAAATATCCAAATAATCTTCCAACATTTTTTCATATAAAATTTAATTGATCATCTAATGATGATTTCGAAAACTTTTTGTATTTTGGGTTTAAAAAAGTCGACAATATTAAATACTTGTTTGATGTTAGAGAATATTTTTTATCATAGTATAATATGTTTTCATGTATTATTTCTTTAAAACCAGCCTTAAAAACGCTATCTTCAATATCTTTTTTTGTTGAATTTTATAAAAGTAATATTAATGGCACAATAAGACTACTTGTACCAAAATCTTCAGATGATATTTTTAACATGATTTCATAAAATATATCTAAAATATCCAAATAATCTTCCAACATTTTTTCATCATCATCATTAATAATTAAATGTTTGTATTTATTTTCTTTTTTAACAATTAAATTTATTAGATCGATATTATTGAAAACCCGTTTAATCATCAAAAATAAACTATTCCATCTTGTTTCAACCTCTTGTTTTATTGCTTCTATTTTTTTGTTATTTTCTTTTTGTTTTTTGGTCAACTCTTCTTTAAAATTGGTTGAATGGTTAAAAAGCGAAGCGATTGAACAACATTTTTTTATTGCCTTGTCAAATGATATAAACTTTGTTCTATTTATTTCAAAAATTGTTTTTATAGATAAATCGACAATTTCTTTGTACGATGTATTAGAATTATATTGTTCGGATTCGTTTTTATCGATTTCTTTAATATTTGGTAATCTGTCATAATCGATCTCAGGGTCTTCCGATTGAGCACTTGCTTTGGTAAAATCTTTAATCGATTTGGGCGACGTTTTTATTATTAAATTTAATATATATGCAAAACAAGGTATTCGCTCTGAATTTAAATCTTTAACAGTTCGTATCATAGAATTAACGTTGTCTGTTGTTAAAAAACCTATTTTATTTTCTAGTTTGAATTCAGTTAAAATATCTTTAATGTATTGAACTAAATTGTTTGAACTGTGACCGCCAAAAATATGTCTAATTGAAAGACAAATTGACTTTAATTTAAGGTTTGAGTCGAAAAAATTAAATGTCAAACTTAAATATGATAAATGTTGTACTGATGTCCAACAATCGGTTGTAAAATTAATTAATTCAACGTTTTCGAATAAATTAATAACTGAATTTTTTTTCTTATAATACTCATCGTCACACATTTCGGCTAATTTTTTTCTTGATGGAACTTGAAAATTCGGATTTGAACATTTGCAAAATTTTAAAAAATATTGATTTTCAACACATCTAAAAGGAAGTGAAGCTGAAATGATAAACATCATCAGGAAAAAACAACTATTTCTAACGATTCTTTTAAAACTGCTTCATCTTTGTTGGTACATTCAAATTTATGTTTATTTCTCAAATGAATTACCATTGGACCAGTTGAATCGTCTGCATAAGGATATGATTTTAAACATGGTCCATAATTTTTGGGGTGATTGATTAAATATTTTTAATTAAATTTTAATTATTAAGTTAAAAAAGCTCGTCCGAAAATATTAATACCGGAGTATGAATTATAAATGAAGAATAATCTTTATGGCATTGCGTTTTAAAGTAAGAGGGTGAATCGTTCGGACCAAGTTCTTGTTGGAACCCTAAACCAGCAACCCATCTGGGCCTTACTTTCTTACTTAAGGAACTAGTTTTTATGCCATAAACTAGCTTTAAGTATATTATACAAAAACATTTCTTTATATACTTAAGAAAGAAAAAAAAATAGCAAAAAGTTCTTTCAATTAATTTTTTATTAAATAAAATAAATATAAAAATAAAGTGGCATCTATAATACCGTATTCCCTTGCTAGATAGTGCAGCACCCAAAGTTAAAACGCCGGTTTGGAGCATGCTCCAAACGACATCTCACCAATGTTATAATTGATTTGACTGTTGATGCATGCTCTAAACATGGAATTTCAGGGTTTTATGCCGCATAGTTTTCATAAATCTTGAGTTAATTCGGAATCAAATTTAAGTTTAATTTGAAAAATATTTTAAAAATTAATAAAATTATTTTTGAAATTTTATATTTCATATGCATTTAAAAAAAAAAAAAATTAAATATTATTTTTCATTTTTTTTTTTTAATTCAAATATAAATGCAGCTCCAAATACAAGTTTTTAATTTTGATGATTAAGTAATTTTGAAAAAAAAATATTTTAAACATATAAGCTTTTTGAAAATTACTTTGAATTATAAAAAATGGAGCATAATAATTTTGATGAAGAGGTACGTTCTCTCAACGAGTCACATAACCAAAATATTGAATCTGTGAGCTAATGGGACAAAGCTTAAGAGTTGATTGCGATCAGTGACCCATCTTGGCCATACTTTCTTACTTAAGGAAATAGTTTTTATGGGCTTTAATTTTTTTTATATGTCAAAAAAATATTTTTTTTCTAGCTAATTTATAATTATTTATATATCTAAAATAATTGGAAAAATTAAACAAAAAATGTATATGTTATGCTCGCGTTTAAGCGGCATAATTAAATAAAACTAAAAATATAATTTAAAGTTTAATTATTTTATTTGAGATCCAAAAATCTAATTATGTTAACAAAAATTACAAGTATTTATATTAAAAATAAGTGTGTGTGTGTGTGTGTATCGGTCTGCAGGTTGAGGATGTTAATCGCAAACAGTAAGAATAAATTACTGTCGGCGTAACATACCTCCCCCCTTTAGACATGAGGTCCCCGAATTACAAATATTAAATTTAAATTTAACAAAAACAAAAAATTTTGTATATATATATAAGTGAGGTTAATCATAATAAATTTGTTTTTTACTTTATTTTTAATTTTCAATTTTTTAGTTTTTTGTTTTTTATTATTTAATTATTGTTTTTCTTCTTTTATTGTTTACCGCTACTGTGCCTGTCGAATTGTTGTAAGAGTAGACTGGTTCATCGGTCGGCGGCATATAGGGCAGTCACCAGAGTTTTTCATATGCTCGGTTAAGCAGGGACTACAATAAATATGACCACATATACTTATCTTTATTTCTTTTAAATCTTTTTTCCCGACAGACTCCAAGCAAATTGGACAATTAATTTCAAGGAGTTGAAAAGCTCCGATCTTGTTGGCTTGGCTTCCTTGAGGATCCAATTCTTGTTTCAACTGATTTATTTCTTTATCTACTTCCGCTTCTTTTTTTCTATCTTCGTCAGCTCGCAACATCTGATTTTCCTGACTTAACCGAGCTATCGTATCGGTCAATCTCCTTAAATCATTTTGATTTGACTCTAACTCGGAGGCGCGTATTTCGAGATCTAGTATGTCGTCTTCCAGTTCGAGTCTGTCCAACTCCAGTATCCGTCTTCTTTCATCAAGTTGTGCACGTTGTTGCTCCATATCACGTATTGTATTAACACGATACGTTTCTATCTCATCGTATTTTTTATCCAACTTTTCTTCTTCTTCCATCACTTTGAGCAAATATTCGTCCATCTTACTCTGGTCTTCTTCGAGCTGTCGCTGACGATAGTTCAGAGCTCTTTCTTTCCGAGCCAATTCGAGTTGGTCTTTGTATTTTTCTTCAAATTCGGCTTTATCTTTGTCGAGAGCCGTACGGTCCTTTTGTACGTCTTCTTGAAGCTTCAGTATCTTTTCGCGGGCCCATTCCAACACTTCGGCTTTTGCTTTAATTTCCGGCGGACTCATTTTATTAACTTTAAAGTAATGTTTGCTGGAAGGTATTCGATTTGGGTTCCCGATCTTTCCAAGGTACGCCGTTATAAGCCGCGACAACGCGGTGATGTATCCGTCGATTAACATATCTTAGGTGGCCAACGGTTGTGGGTGTATTATTGGCGGTATGTTGAACCACAAGTTTGTACATAACGCCAAAACCAAAAATAAAATTCTCGTGACGGATGGCCGCTTCAAGATCGTGACAAACTCCCTCATAGTTAGGAATATTCCTAATAAAAATGTCTCGGTCGCATTCAGCCTTCTCATCGGGTACGTTCGACATACGCGAGTTTTTAATACCGAATCGTATACTTTTGTTCTCACAAAAAAGCGGTGAGTAGTTGTGGCGCGTATTTCCCAACTTTTGATGTTGTCTATAAATTCTTCAAGGGGATCAGATGCCTTTACCGGTTCGGACACTTGAAATCCTTGTCGATCGCGCTCTTGTTGATTAATCGCAATAAACCTCTTCCTCTTCCAAACATTCTATTATTTTTGTAAATTTTAAAAATTATTTTGAATAATATTCTCACTCGTATTTATACTAAAATTTTAATTCTTTGTACATTTGTATATAAGTATCGGTAATTACAAAATCACGAGTCACAATTCAAAAATAACAATTTGCAACATCCAAGTATATAGAAAATAATAATTTAAAAAAAAAAATTATAAAGTAAAATTTTATCGATTGTATAGTTATCTGATAGATTGGTAGGTGAGACGATCAACAGGTTTTCAAACTCGTTGACTTTGTCTTAAGTTGTGTATCGATCGTCTTCTGCGAGATTGAAAAGGATTACATCTCTCATCAGATTCGTTTTGCAATTCTACGTTTTTCGGAATGCTAGGCTCTGCTATAGCCGTGGAAGGTACTATCATCGCGGAAAAATCGCTGTGGTCTTCATCTGTAACAATGGTGTCAGGGATAGGCTTTCTAGGTCTACCTACTGGCCTTTTTGGACCAATGCAAGCAGTGTTTTTGAATAGAATGACACTAGAGGCATCTAGACTAGCAGAACTATTATTTACCAAGTATTCACCAAAGAAACGTTTAAGCCTGTTTATGTGAACGGTGCTTATTTTAGCTTTTGGGCCACCGTAGCGTTTTATTTTATAATTAAGTTCATTCATCCTGTCCACTATAATAAAAGGACCCTCCCATTTATGAGCTAATTTTCGAGATAAGCCTTTTCCGATTCTGACAACATTTCGCATAACCAAGTCTCCTGGGTTATATTCAACAGATCTGATATTTCTTTCACCGATAATCCTCGATTTATTAATTTTGATATCTCTACGTAATGAGGCTCGTTTGAACACCACTCTGAGGTTTTCTTTTAAACCATTCACAAACTTGTTTACTTCGTCTGGCTCCACGTCCTCAGGTTCCATCCCATAAAAATAATTGTTTAGTATTATATTGTCCGACTGCATAATTAGATCAATCGGGATTTTTGGCTTCCTACCATAAAGCAGTTCAAACGGACTGTAACTAGTCGTCTCATGTACCGATATATTGTAAGCAAATGTTAATTTTTTCAAAAGAACATCCCAGTTACTTTGATTGGTATCACAGAAACTAGCGATCATGTTTTTTAGAGTCCGGTTGAATCTAACGGTTATACCATTACATTGCGGATGATATGGGCTCGTTTTTAACTGATAAATGTCTAATAGCTCATATATACGTTGTAACAGTTTAGCTTGGTAATTTTTTCCCAAATCGGTAAGTATATTAGTCGGAAGGCCGTAAGAAAACATGAAATCTATAATGCACTCCACCGTTGTATCCGCAGTTTGATTTTTAATGGCATATGCAGCGACCCATTTGGAAAAATGATCACAAATGACTAGTATGTATTTATTAAACATCATCAGGAAAAAACAACTATTTCTAACGATTCTTTTAAAACTGCTTCATCTTTGTTGGTACATTCAAATTTATGTTTATTTCTCAAATGAATTACCATTGGACCAGTTGAATCGTCTGCATAAGGATATGATTTTAAACATGGTCCATAATTTTTGGGGTGATTGATTAAATATTTTTAATTAAATTTTAATTATTAAGTTAAAAAAGCTCGTCCGAAAATATTAATACCGGAGTATGAATTATAAATGAAGAATAATCTTTATGGCATTGCGTTTTAAAGTAAGAGGGTGAATCGTTCGGACCAAGTTCTTGTTGGAACCCTAAACCAGCAACCCATCTGGGCCTTACTTTCTTACTTAAGGAACTAGTTTTTATGCCATAAACTAGCTTTAAGTATATTATACAAAAACATTTCTTTATATACTTAAGAAAGAAAAAAAAATAGCAAAAAGTTCTTTCAATTAATTTTTTATTAAATAAAATAAATATAAAAATAAAGTGGCATCTATAATACCGTATTCCCTTGCTAGATAGTGCAGCACCCAAAGTTAAAACGCCGGTTTGGAGCATGCTCCAAACGACATCTCACCAATGTTATAATTGATTTGACTGTTGATGCATGCTCTAAACATGGAATTTCAGGGTTTTATGCCGCATAGTTTTCATAAATCTTGAGTTAATTCGGAATCAAATTTAAGTTTAATTTGAAAAATATTTTAAAAATTAATAAAATTATTTTTGAAATTTTATATTTCGCGCGGCATTTAAAAAAAAAAAAAATTAAATATTATTTTTCATTTTTTTTTTTTAATTCAAATATAAATGCAGCTCCAAATACAAGTTTTTAATTTTGATGATTAAGTAATTTTGAAAAAAAAATATTTTAAACATATAAGCTTTTTGAAAATTACTTTGAATTATAAAAAATGGAGCATAATAATTTTGATGAAGAGGTACGTTCTCTCAACGAGTCACATAACCAAAATATTGAATCTGTGAGCTAATGGGACAAAGCTTAAGAGTTGATTGCGATCAGTGACCCATCTTGGCCATACTTTCTTACTTAAGGAAATAGTTTTTATGGGCTTTAATTTTTTTTATATGTCAAAAAAATATTTTTTTTCTAGCTAATTTATAATTATTTATATATCTAAAATCGTCTGTCCACTCAAACTTTTTCCGTTTTTCAGTAGCTTTGTAAAGCGGGCTTGCGATTTCAGCGAAACGTTTGACAAACTTAAGGTAATAATTCGCTAATCCTAGATTAAATATAGGAAAATTTACAAAAAAAAAAATTCAAATAAAATTTAACAAAATTATTTGTGACGTTACAATAAAATAGTATTATCTGGTTACACCATCAAATTTCAACTAACTATTCCTAATTATTATGGCGGAATTCACCCCTGCACAACTAAAGAAAATTAAATCAATGATAGATGAAGTAATTAAACCTTTAAATGAAAAAATTGAAAGATGTACCTCAAAAATATCAGAACTAGAAAACGAAATCAAAATCCTAAAACAAAAGCAGAATAAAAGTCTGGAGATCACACCTCAACAAGTGCGGCCATCTGGTCAAGCTTTACAACAAAATTAAAGACACCTGTACAATGCGATTTCCTTAATATTGTTCCGAAAGAACAAAACGAGCGTCAAGTCAATGAAAAAAAAGCAATTATTTATGGTATCAAAAAATCGGATAAAAACAGCAGTGATGAAAAAAAAAAAGATGACCATAATGAACTGAACGACATTCTTGAAAAATTAAATTATGACAAATCGAAAGTCAAAAGTTTTCTTCGTCTTAAAACAAAAAATGATCAATTAAATAGACCAAGTCTAATAATTATTGAATTTAAATCTAGTGATCTACGAAATAAACTTATAATTGCGTCTAATAAAGCTAGATTACCTGGTATCTTCATCAATCGGGATTTTACAGAAACGGAACGTTACGGAGCAAAATAAATTAGAGATGAAATGAAACTTCTCAATTCAACATTAGATTTAAGTCTAGTAAATTTTTACTATGGCATTAGAAATAATAGTATTTTTAAAATTGATTAAACCACCAGGAAAATAATCGAGAGGCACCAGAATCAAATTAATCTAAAACAAAATGTAAAACTTTTAATAATTTTAAAAATATCTACGACTCCTTGAGCAAAAGTGAAAATTGCCTAAAATACCTAGCTTATTATGATTGCAATGATACCGATCTTACGGATCAACTAATAGACACCAATAATGATGACTATTTAAAATATTTTAAATCAAATTATGACAGTAAATTCTCAATTTTACATCTCAATATTGATCGAGTATTCAACAAAAGACTCGAACTTAATGAAACACTAGATTTAAATATCTTTGATATTGTGTTTTTAAATTGTACAAAGCTTGATGATCAAATTACAGATGAATTCTTAAGTAATAAAAACTCTATATTTCTTCTAAATATCTTGTTACAAACCTCCTATCTCTAAAGACACTGATTTTTTAGACGAACTCGAAAATTACCTATTCACTCTTGACCTTAATCAAAACCTATTCATAATTGGTGATCTTAATATGGATCTCTTAAACAGCTCAAATAATAATCTAATAAACTTCATAACAAGTAATAATTTTTCAAGAAATAATAAAGCCAACTAGAGTTGTTGCAAAACTATACAATAAAACAAACAAATTCTCTTGCTCAAAAACAATCATTGATGTCCAAATACATAATATTGAATCAATTATAAATAAAATACGAAACTATAAGTGCCCATTCAGTGACCATAAATTCATTGCTGCTGAACTTAACTTCATAAAAACAAAAAAAGAACCAAGTTACTTCACTGGACGCAATATCTCACTTAAAAATATAAACCTAATCGCTGACAGAATAGCCAAAACAGATTTTGATTCTATAAATAATATTGACAATGTTAATGCAAAATGGTTAAAACTAAAAGAATTACTGCATGGAATAATAGATCAAATAGCACCAGTTAAAAAATTATTCTTGAGCAAGCAATCAAAATTTTCATGGGTAGATATCCAACTAATCGAATCAAAAAAAATAAGAGATACACTTCATAAAAGATTTATGAAAACAGAAACTAAATACGATTTTGAAGTGAAGCAAAAATCAATTATTGTCGTTTAAACAGAGATAAAATGATAATCTATTTCAAAAACTACACCGCGAATTATATTAAAAGCACAAAAATGTTCTGGGAATTTTATTCAGCACAATTAAACTTAAGTCAGCTAATAAAAAACACACAGCAAATTCAACTGTTATTACTGATGGAACTTATTATTCAGCTCATGATAAAGAATCAATCTCAAATTTATTTAATTGCTTTTTCACCAACCTAGCATCTGAATCAACCTCAAATTACAATGAATGTTTAGAATTCTCAAACAAATTATTAGATAAATGTATTAATAAAACCAACGAAAAATTCTGCTTCGAAAACATAGACGATATCTCTATAGAGAGATTAATAAATTATCTTTCTACAAATAGCGGTCCTGGGATCTCAGACATATCAATAAAAATTCTTAAAACAGCTTCATTAGTGCTAACACCGATTCTAAAAAGATTATTCAATGAATGTATTAAAAAAATGAATACACCAACTGAATGGAAATGTGCCATAGTTACACCAATATATAAACAAAACGGATGTATAGAGGATGCTAACAATTATCGAGGAATATCTGTAATCAGTCCAGTAGCTAAAATGTTCGAGAAAGTACTTGCAACAAAAATCATTAATTATATAAACAAGGAAAGTATTTTCTTTGCAGGTCAACATGGTTTCAAAAATAATCACTCATGTGAAACTGCTCTACATGAATTGATAACCCATATGAATGACTCTATATTCAATCAGAGAGTTAATGGTATGGTGCAAATTCAATAGAGTTGATATAAACTGGTCAAAAACATATTGTATGTTTATCAACAAAACACGGAGTGTAATGCCAAATGAAATAATAATCAATGAAATAAAAATCGAAGCGGTAACATCATTTAAACTATTAGGTATCACAATAGATAATAAATTAAGTTTCATACAACATTCTGCTGAACTAAAAAATAGAGTCAATAAGCGCCTTTTTACAATTAAAAAAATATTCTATCTTCCATACTCAGTCAAAATCCAGTTTTTCAAAACATTCATCTTACCTTATTTTGACTATTGTTCAACTCTTATAATCTCCTATAATAAAGAAGCTGTTCAAAAATTAGCCTATGCTTATAACCAATGTATTTACAGACTACTTGAATAAAATTTAAAATTAACTATTCCAATGACTTCAACAGTCTAAATAATTTACTTGAGAAATACAATTTAGCAAATTATCAGCATCGTGTATTAAATCAATTAATGATATTTATTCACAAAATACTAAAGGGTGAAAATTCACCAATAAACCTAAAAAAATCGTTTGAGTTTAACTATGAACTAAACAACTAAACTATGAACTAAATTACAATCTACGCAAATTAAATGAATTAAAAACCCCAAGAATAAATAATTTAAATAACTATGGTGAACTAACTTTTAGTTTTTTCTTCAGTATTTATTAACCAGTTATGCATTAGAGATTTGGAATTAGATTTCAATTTTTTCAGAATGGGAGTAAAAAATAATATTAATTTAATATTCGAAAAATTTATTAAAATATTTAAAAAATTTGATTTGGATTATAAAATTTATTTTTAAAATTATTAAATATAATCAGTTAACTTATTTTAACCATAAACTTAAATTTTCTTATTATATCAATTTAAAATTTAATTTAATAAACGAATGTAATCTTCATACGAGAAATAGTGTGATATGACTAGCCAGGTGTATGGTAACATAGCCATTGGAAAAGGTCTAGATTAAATTGAATAATAATAAAAAAAAAAATAAAAAAAAAAAGGAAAATTTCCTGTAATTTCGAATCCATTGTATGCATGGGCTCAAGTAAAAGCTTTATTGCATAAGAAAAGCTTAGAAAAAAGGCTAGGAAAAATCTCTTTCTCTAAATTCGAAAAAGAAGATTCCTCATAATATTCTTTTAAAATTGACCTCCAGGCTACTTGAACATGTAAACACCGATATCCAACGGTTGTAATAATTGAGACGAATGTGCTGGCAAACAAATCAAGCTTATATTATTTTTAGTAAGTTATCGCAGCAACTGTAATATGGGTTTTATGACCATCAATAATCAATATATGTTGATCTGGTATTTTGTTTTTTACTGGTTTGAAAGAATTTTCTAGCCACTTTACAAACAAATCATTCTCCATCCAGCCTGACTCGGATTTTGCATAAACAGTTGTTTCTGGTCGGTTTAAACACCACGAATTATACAAACGTCCTTTTGATTTATAAACTACAAAAGGTGTAATATAATCAGCATTTGGATTACAACAATTTAGAACTGTGAATTGTACTTTTTGATTATTACCAGTTAATTTTTGAGGTCTTTTCGCCCTTTTCTAGTAATAATCTTTTCTTCGCCAGGATGTACGAGTGTAAGTCCACATTCTGAAAGAAACTTTAGAGAATGTACAAGCAATTCTTCAGTAGCCCTACTTAAAATGATTGATGAGCCAGATACAAAACTTGTAATGTTTTTTTTTATTCTATTCTGTAATGTTGTAAATGGAATAGGGAAGCTTCGACTTGCTTTACGAATTGAAAGTTGGTAAGATTCTCTTTGGTGTATTTTTTACTGATTTCAGATTTTTTATTGATGTTTTAAGGCATTTTAGGCTTTGGTTTTAGGTTTTACTTTTATCAATTTATTAATATGACAAACTAAACTAATTATAGAATATATCTGTAAAGATAAATAAAATAGCCGATAGTCAAAAATCAAAGAAGCAGTTACGATATTTATATTAATTAAATTAAAAATAGGAAAAGGGAAAATACTTTTATCTTATAGAGAATTTTTTCTAGTTTCTAAAAATATATAATATTAATTGTTTAAAATTAATTGTTTTAAATTATATTAAAAACAGATTTGAAAGATTTGATCTAAAATTTTAGTAAAAATAAATATTTGTTTAAAGAACGTTTACGAAAATAGCTATTATTTAGAATGAACTCAATTAGATATGATATAAGTTATAATTAACAAAAGAAATTTAATTATATTCAACTGATTTTGAATACAAAACCTGAACGCTGTATTTTATAAATAAATTATTTAATAAATGAAAAATTAGTTAATTATTTGTTGTTGTTTTCAATGATTATTTCTATTTCAATACAAAATAAACTTGTTGCAATAAATCAAATTGTCAAGTTAATTAAGTCTAATTCAATACTTTATTAAAGTCTAAACCAAATTGCAAAAAATATTTGAAATAGCTCAAAGTCTAACTTTATAAAAAATTTAAACCCTGTTTAAAATAAAAGCTTTTTTTAAATAAAAATTTTTGAAAATAAAAAAAATGAGGTTTTATTTTAAGCTAAAAATTAGCTTATTTAATTAATTTAATAGAAAAATTTCTTATCTTTGTATATATCTAGTTTAGCTGGTAAAACAATATTCATAACAGGTGCATCAAGAGGTATTGGTAAAGCGATAGCTTTACGTTGCGCTAAAGATGGCGCTAATATAATTGTAGCTGCCAAAACAGCTGAGCCACATCCAAAATTACCTGGCACTATATACACTGCTGCTAAAGAAAGTAAGAAAAAGAAAACTCGAATTAAATTTGAATTGAAATGAAATTTTGATATAATTAAATAGTTGAAGCTGTAGGTGGTAAATGTTTACCATGTATAGTAGATGTAAGATATGAAGATCAAGTAAACAAAGCATTTGAAGATGGTGCTAAACAATTTGGCGGTATTGATATCTTAGTAAATAACGCATCAGCAATTAGTCTGTAATAATATAACAATTAGATTAATAAAAAAAAAAACTAATTTAATAATTAATAAAATTATTTAAAATTAACAAAAGTACTGGCACTTTGGATACCACAATGAAAAAATATGATCTAATGAATCAAATTAATGCTAGAGGTACATTTTTATGTTCTAAAACAGCGATTCCGTATTTGAAAAAAAGCAAAAATGGACACATACTAAACCTATCGCCTCCATTGAACTTAAATCCAAAATGGTTCAAGAATAATGTAGCTTACACAATGGCCAAATATGGAATGAGTTTTTGTGTATTAGGAATGAGCCAAGAATTGAAAGAAGATGGCGTAGCAGTGAATGCTTTATGGCCACGAACAGCTATAGCTACAGATGCCATAGATTTTATAGGTTCAGTTGAAATGAGAAAACAATCGAGAACAACAGATATAATGGCAGATGCAGCTTATTTGATTTTGACTAAAGATAGTAGAAAATTTACTGGTAATTTTGTGATTGATGATGACATAATTAGAAAAGAGACAGGCTTGACCAATTTTGACAAATATGCTGTAGAACCTGGTAATCCATTGTTAATGGACTTTTTTTTGGACGAAGAAGAAGGACAAGTAAATTTAGGTTCTAAGGTTAATAAAGTAGATAATGCGACTAGTTCACAATCTGGTACAGATGTGAGTTCATCTATGAACACTTTGAGAAAACTTTTATCACAAGAACTAGTGCAAAAAATGAATGGAGTTTATTCTTTCAAAATAACTGATGCTAATCCATCTGAATGGTATTTGGATTTAAAAAATGGTTCTGGCAAGATAGATTCAGGTATTTTTAATGGCCAAGTTAATTGTACAATGACAATGAATTCGGATACTTTTAATAAAATGATTACTGGAGCTACTAAACCTACAATGGCTTTTATGAGTGGTAAACTCAAAATTAAAGGTGATATGGGTCTTGCAATGAAACTTGAAAAGCTTATGACTAGTCTTAAAGCTAAATTGTAGACTATTTTTAAAAATTTAGAATTATTTTTATTTTAGAAACTTTATTTTTTAAATCGAATTTTAATTAAATAAATTTTTCAAAATTTTAAGTAAAAAAAACACTATTTAAATATAATTTTAAAATAAGAAAGCAAAATAATTTTTTTTTTTAAAGTCTATAAAAAACACTTGAAATTTGAATTTCTGATATAATATATGATTACTTGGCATACAAAGCATTTATTTACTTTTCCTTCTAAAAAAAAATAGTAGTTTAATACCGGATATTATATTGAGATTAAATAATATTAAGATTTATTAATAAAAATTGCTCGATTACACTTTTGTTTTTAATAACTTAAAATAGTATACATTTTAGTCACATCTTATACCGATTAAAGTTAGTTTAGATCAAACCAAAGAAAAGGGCAAAAATGAATGCTAAAGATACTTTTTTACAGTCTTTTATTTATTTATCAAAGAGAACATGGAATTAAACTTGAGAAGTAAAACGTATAAATAAAGCTGACTTGTTGATTATAAAATAGTGTTGTTAGCTTCTCAGATTAACTTTAGATTAAGATTATCACATCTATTAATAAAAAAGTTATTTAATGTTATATGACTAGAAGGATCGCCAATTCAAGATGGTACCACAGTTCAAATAGTCAAAGTCTAACTTTATAAAAAATTTAAACCCTGTTTAAAATAAAAGCTTTTTTTAAATAAAAATTTTTGAAAATAAAAAAAATGAGGTTTTATTTTAAGCTAAAAATTAGCTTATTTAATTAATTTAATAGAAAAATTTCTTATCTTTGTATATATCTAGTTTAGCTGGTAAAACAATATTCATAACAGGTGCATCAAGAGGTATTGGTAAAGCGATAGCTTTACGTTGCGCTAAAGATGGCGCTATAGATACACAGTTCAAATAGTCTTTATGGTCTCATTTCTTGACTCATTGTTCCATCAAAAATTTGAATTTATTTTAATCAAATTATTTTTAATACTTAATTTTTTAAAAACTTTAATTTAATTTAATTGAGTAAATTAAATTAGTAATTTAAAAATAATTTTATTGAAAATAAAATTAAAAATTAATCAAAACGAAAGCAATTTATTAAATTATCAATAAAAATATAAATTAAAATCGAACAAGGAAGAATTTTAAATAAAAAAAAAAAAAAATTAACCTTATTGCATGAATTTTACAAAATTTAAATTTTTTTATACAAAAAAATAATAAATTAAAAAGCTCAAAATAATTAAAAAAAAAAAAGAACTAAAACAAAACAAAATTTAATTAAAATTTAAAATAAAAAAAAAAATTTTAATTTAAATCAGAAAGCCTTCGATATCTCTTCTTGATAATATGTAAATGTAAAAATTTTAAAATTAGACCAAATATTGTGAATAGTAAAACACTAAGATAAATAAGAGTTGCATAACAAGCAGTCATTGTAGGTGTAAACTTGATAAAAGTATTTGTGCTCGTTCTATGATTAATTGAATATGATTGCTCATCGTAATATTTCGCTTGTTGATTACGACTCGATAGAATAACTCTTATAAGCCAGTAAGATATAATAACTAAATTTTGTACCAAGTACAAAACATAATAGGCAAAAAGTTTATTCAAATTGGCCAACTCGGTTAATTGGTTCATAAACAAATCGATCAAACTTAACATACTAATAATAAACAAAGTCAAGAAATTGTTTAACTTTGACTTTTGATTTAGATTCAGTTCGCCGTTTTTAATAGATTTATTATTTTTATTCGGATCAATTAGAGAGCAAGTGTAACAGAACAAAATGTGTACAATAATAAACAAAAACAACCATTCATTAAACATGTACCAAAAGAGTCCGAGAACAGCTAAACGCGAAGTAATTAAACAAAACCTATAACAAAAGTAGACGAGTATTTCGACAAGGCCAAGTCTAAAAAATTCGTTCAATTTGCCATGTTTCAAAAAGCATTGTTGTTTGATCAATTCGTAATAAGTTAGAAACAAACAAACACCGATTGATATAGACATAAAAATAGATATTAAAATTAACACAAATTGATTATTTTTTCTTTCAAAATTGTTTAAAAAATAATAAACTAAATTACTACTACTAGAACTAGAGCTACTAGAGCTACTTGAACTACTACTACTACTACTACTACTGCTTATACTACGATTATTTAATAATTTTATCAAATCGGTATAATACAAATTGAACGTGTTTTGTTTAATTAATTGTGTAAAATAGCAAGTGTTTATGATGGTTAATGGAAGATTGTAGAATAAAGAATTAAAATACAACAAAATAGAAAGCTTAAATTCTAGCCTGAATCTGTTTAAATCACTTGATTTTCTGTAATTGTAAACATTTATAAAAAATTGTATAAAAACACTTAATGGCAAATAGCCCGGTATTAAAAGACACAATTTACTAAACGGATTTTTGAATAAATAAAACTCTTGATTATTATTATTATTATTAAAATTATTTGAATTTGAATTAGAGTTTAATTTAAAATTAATTATTTTCGGTGTAGACAAATTGATAAGATCAATTTCGGCAAGCAAAGACAATAGTAAAGTCAAAACTTGTCCAGTAAAAATACCAATTAAAGAGTAGATAAACCAGTAGAACTGTTCTGAATTGTAATAGTAAAATATAAGTAACAATTCTTGGAAAAAATTAAAACTAAATAAACCGATAAGAATAAATATAACTGTTATTTTGTGATATTTGTAATCTTGTATATTTGAATTATTGTTGTTAAAATATTCATGTTCGTCATTGTTATTATTCTGACAAGTAGAACAACTCGAAAAGTATGATATTCTTTCGTTTTGAGTACTTTTATCTATTTCTCTACTTGTTGTTGTCGTTGTTGCTGTTGCTTGATCGTTTAATTTGTTTGTTATAATATTAATACTTTGTGATGTATTAGTCGATATAAGTGGTCGTGTTAAAGTAGCCGAAGTAGAACTCGAATAATCCAACACTGCTCGATTTATTTCAGTTATTTCCGTACTTGAGTCAGTTATAGACGATTCAGAATTGTTGTTGCTGCTGTTGTTGTTGTTGTTGTTGTTGTTTTTGGCGCAGTCTGAATCGCTTTGAATCAATTTCTTTTTAGTCTCATAATCATAATAAAAGTAATTATTCAATTTAACTGATATTACATTGAGTTCTTCTTCTTCTAAATTCTTGTCAACTATTGGACACAATTCCAAAGTTTTTATTTCATTGTAGTCATTTTCATTGTCGAAATCGTGTGTTAATTTGCTATTTAGACTTTCTATTGATTTTATAAGATCAGGTTTATTATTATTATACTTATTCGTATTCTTATTGTTGTTGTTGTTGTTGTTGTTGTTGTTGTTGTTGTTGTTGTTGATGTTGTTGCAATTTGTTATGGTATTTGATTCTAATTTATTTGTTGTTGTTGTTGTTGTTGTTGTTGGTTTGCTGTAGATTTTTTTCGATTCTAAACTAGACCACGAAGAAGAAGAACCAGAAGAAGTAAGACAATTAACTAGAGCACTTGAGCGTAATAAATGTCTAGTGGAAGGACTTGATTTAGTTTGGCTCGAAACAGATTTGAAAAAATTAAATTTATTCTTCTTTTTTTTAGTTTGTTTATTAATTTGATCATTTTTTGTTTGATTTTGATTAGTTTCAATCAAACAGTCTTTGTTGTTGAGTCGGATAGTGTCGGACTGTTTAATAATTGTTTTTGCTTCGAAAAAGTCTTTAATTAATCGATCAGTAGTCTCTGAGTCGAGCACTAGTTGACACGAAAGTGGTCTAAGATTAATAGAGTTTTTATTATTAGATGATATTGATATTAAATGATTAATAGCGTTCAGAGATATTTGAGCATCGGTTAAATCAAAATTGTTAAAATTGTCCAATGTTGAATTTTGTTCTGGACAATGAGAAGAAGACTGTTCACAGAATAGTTGTTTAATAAGGCTAGAGTCCGAAGAATAAGTACTAAAATCTTGACTCACAGAATTCGGAAGATTTATAACATCTGCCAGACTTGTATGCTCACAAATGTTTTGTCCACACTTGGGACATGTATCTAAATAATTTACAAACGATTGTGAATAATTAATTGAATTGTTCTTGTTGTTGTTATTCGAGCTAATAGGCATTTTTGAGTTAACAGTTTTTCATTTTAGTTAATAAATATTTTAAATTTAGATTAAAATTTATTTAATAATATCTTTAATAAAAATCAAAAATTTTTCAATATTAATAGTTTTTAATTATCTTTCGTTTTGCTTCATTTCATTTAATTTAAATTTATTAAAATATATTTTGTTTATTATTATTTTTTTTTTTTTAAATAAATTGAATTTTTTTGTTGTTGTTGTTGTTATTGATGTTGTAGTATTTAAATCATCTAAAATTTAAAAATAAAAAAAAAATATTTATATTTTATTTTAAATTCTCATTAGATTTGTTTTTGTTTTGTTTATGATTAATTTGTTTAATAACGCGTAACAACAAAATACTAATTTACTTGAGAAAAAATAAAAAAAATTTTTTTAAGTTTTTTAAAAAAAAATTATTTTATTAATTTAACTAAAACCACTACTAGTACTGTTATTGTAGTAGTAGTTTTATAAACAGTCGGATATTGTATTTACACACAGTTAGTTTTTCATTTAAGATTTTTTTGTTTTATTGGTTTGTTGTTATCTGTGTTAAATTTGATATTGGCTTTTGTTTTAATCAAAATACATTAATTTTGATTTTTTATTGAAATTTGATTCATTAGATATTTTGTAAAAAAAATTGAAAATTGTTTGAAATGTATCTCATTTTTGTTTAATTAATTAAAAATCAATTTAGTTCAATTTATCTAGTTTATCTAGTTAATCTTATTTTATTTAACATATTACATTAAAATTGCATTAAAATGTAATGTTTTTTTTTTGTTATTTTGTTGCAAAATTGATTGCGTTTTTTACTATTAAATTGTATTCTAAATAACGCAATTAATTTTACAACAAAAGCAAATTACTTGATTTTCTAATATAAACTTTTTTTTTTATTGAAATTTACTTTAAACAAATTTTAACATTTCTTGAATATATATTGCAAATATTTAAATTCAAAAACATTTTCTTATTTTTTTTTAAAGTTTATAAATAAATAAGTAAATAAATAAATAAATAAATAAATAAAAAGAAACTTTTCATTTTAATTTTAATTTTTTACTTTTTACTTGACTTGAATGTATTAAAAACAAACAAAGCATGGTTTGAATTTGAAATAGTTATTTAATAAAATTATTTGAATAAAATACTTATTCTGAATTATTTGATTATTATTATTCATGAACAGGTTCAATTCAATTCAATTCAATTCAAATCAATTCAAACTGATTTTGAAGTTATTAATCTTTATTACATTTTTATGCTTCATTTGAAAAAAAAACATTAATTTAGAAACATGATTGAAAAATGTTGAAGCTTGAGGCAAAATATTACTATAATAATCAAAATAATATTATTAACATATTAACACTTTGTTTAATTACGCGTAACATAATCAACAACAACTACAACTACAACAACTACAACAACAACAACAACAACAATAACAACAACAAATCTAATTTTATTATTTTAAATTTTTAAACTTGAAACTGTTTTAAAATAAAATAAAATAGAAAACAAAAAAAAAAAAGCAAAAAAATTCTAAACTAGACAAGTTGACAAACAAAAAATAAAAAATAAAAATAAAAATAGACCACTAAATTATTACAAACAAAAATCTAAAGTTTGCTTAGTCTAAATAATTTTTCTAGATTTATACGAAAATTCTTCTTCTTCTTGAGCTTCTCTCATTAAGCAGCATCAGCAGCAGTAGTAGTAGTTGTAGTAGTAGTAGAAGTAATAGCAAAAATAACAATAATAATAATAATAATAATAATAATAATAATAATAAAAGGCTTTTAATTATATAATATATTAATGGCAACTGGCTGATGATGGCCCAATTAACCCAATTTGTTTTTGTTAGTTATATTAAAAAAAATATATATATAAAATATATTTTCTCATTTCCTAGGCTTTTTATATATATATCCGGGATATGTATTCATATATATTTAGTTTATATGTGATTTTAGAGATTTAAGGACTTGGTATTCAATTTACCTAGGCACACAAGAGTTTATAACTTTAAAGAGAAATAAAATCTAAATTAATCTAAATTAACTATTAATTTAAACTTGTAATTAACCCATTTTACAATTAAAATAAAAAATAAAAATAAAAAAACTCATCTTGACTTAATTGTTCTTGTTGTTGTTGTTGAAATATAATAAAAAATATAAAAAAAAAAAAAAAACCGAAATTTTTATTACTTTTGTGAAGAAAATGAATTTAATAAGCCATTTTATCTTATCTATATTATATAAAGAATTAGGCAAAGTTTTAAATTTTTATATCTGATTTTGTTTGATAAAAACACGTAAATTCTTAATCTTTAAGCTTTTCTTTAAATAATAATATTGATAATATTATTTCTTTATTATTATTATTATTATTATTATTATTAATAAAAAGAATAGAAAAAAATTCAACTAGATTGACATATTTTCTTCTTCTTCTTCTACTTCTTCTACTTCTTTTAGTTGTTGTAATAATTCTTTCAAAATTATTATTATTATTATTATTATTATTTTCATATTCCGATTCTCATGATCCGAAAAATAAAATAAAATATTTCATTTATTCATTCAATTAAACCTTATAATTACTATTTTAGTTTAAAAAAAAATTTCTCTCTTGAGGCAGTTCTTTTCTAATTTTTAAATTTTGAATTATCTTATTAATAGGTATATTAAGATTTTAATGACATTCATTTCATTAACAAAAATGTCAAAAAATTTATTTTATTTTTTTTTTCATTTTTCGTGTCTTTAAATTCGTAATATTAAATTGTTTCAAATTGTTTCTTTATTTTTGAAATAAAATACTCGTGTGCACAATTATAATTAAAATAGACTAGATAATTATTATCTATTTATCTGTATATTAATAAAATAAATTTTAAAATTTAAAAAAACTTTTTAAATATGTTTTTATGTATGTTGCAAAATTAATTGCGGTTTTATAATATAAGTTTTATATATAAAAAAACGCAATTAATTTGCAACGACCTAATAAATACCAAAAACAAAATAAAGAACATTTAAAAATACATTTTATATAAAGCTTCATTTTTTCTTAAGAAAAAAATTAAAATAACGATATGTTCATTTTTAATTAATATTACTATTACTTTAATATTTTTATTTGACTGACTTTTGATTCTTTTTTTTTTTAGCCTTAATAAAACCAACAAAAAAAATTATTATCCTCTCTCTCTCTCTCTCTCTCTCTTTCTCTTTCTCTACAGGTTGCAAATAAAAAATATATATAAAATGTTTCTAAAATAAACAAAATAAAAATTTTTTCTTGTATAAATATTTAATTTAATTTAATTTAATTTAAAACAAAAGAGAATGAATGAATTATTTTATTAAATATTAAAATTTAAAAAATTTTATTACTGCATTTACCTAGATTGATTGAAAGAATTAATGAATTAATGATTGAATCAATGAATTGTGTTCTAATAATACAAACACACTTTATTCACTTATTATTTATATTACGTAACAAAATTCAAATTAAATTATTTTTTTAATTTAACGCAATGTTTAATAGTTAATAGTTTTAGTTTTATGTTTTAACAATTTGAAAAATTCAACATTTCCTACTTTTATTTCATTTAGAAATTAATATTAAAAAATAAATCAAATTTATATTAGTTTTTTTTAGCTTTAAATTTAGCTGAGATTCGAAAGCTCAGCAACTAATCAATACTGATAATTTAATTTCTAAACTTAATAATTTAAATAAATTAAAAAAAAAAAAAATAAAACAATTTTATTAAAATAAATCAGCATTAATCTTGATAATATTGAATAAAACATGTTTGAATGAACGAATGAATGAATAAATGAAAATTCCAAATATTTTATAGATAAAAAAATAAAAGAGAGAAAATTTGAATTATTATTTTCTTTTTTTTTTTATTTTAATTTTGTGTTTATTTATAATTAAATTTATCTTTAAGCATTAATTAATAAATTAATTAATTAATAAATTAATTTTAATAAACATTGGTCAAAGCAAAGCAAAAACAAAACGAAACAAAACGAAACAAAATAAATCTAATTTTAAGAATTTTTAATAATAATTATTTTGTTTAATTAATTTAGCATTAAATTGATATCTTTAAAAAAAAAATGAACCAACACCTGACTTTGCAATCGAATCAATCAATTTTTTCTTTTTTCATTTTTTTCATTTATTTTTTGGGTCATTTCTTAAAACTGATAAAAAAAATATTTAGAATAGAAAAAAAAAAAAATAAAAGATTTTTGTATTAATAAAGAGAAAGAAAAAGAGAAAGAAGAGAGAGAGAAAGAGAAATTTTCTAAAAAAGTTATTATGTCATTAGAAAATATTTTTAAGCCTTTTAAATTCAATTCATCAAAATGGTCCATATTGGAAATGTTTTTTTCCACTTGTTTGGCTTCTCAACTAAAACAAAAACAACAACAACAAAAAAAATTTCTTTTTTTTTTTAATTTAATTTTATGTTTGTTACATAAGCAAATAAGCACGTTGCTTATTATTAAAACTATTCTTTGAAAAAAAAAATAGGCAAAACAATATGAAAAAAAAAAAAATTTAATTTTTGAAAAACAACAACAACTACTACTTCTAATTCTACTTCTACTTTTACTACTACTACTACTACTACTATGAAAATATTTCATATAGTGTTAAAATAAGAAATTTTAATATATTTTGTTTCTGTATATTTATTAATATTAATAATAATAGGAATAATAGGAATAATAATAATAATGCCCTTGCTTATTAAGTTAAATATTTGAAACCATAAATAAACATAGTTATAAGTTTAAGTTTATAAACTTTTCTTTTCTTTTTATTTTTTTTTTTTATTTTTTATTTTACGACAAAAACAAAAAATAACTAAATTAAAATTAAACAAAATATTTTCTCTGTTTAATAATAATATTTAATATTAAATATTTTGTTATTAAAAATAAAAAAAAAAAAAATCTTATTTGATTTAAATAATTTAATCAATGTTGAAAAAAACCTTGATTTTGTCTAAATGAAAAGTAAAAACTGTTGCAAAATTAATAGCGGTTAATTTAATTAAAATTGTATTTAAAACGACGAAATTAAATTTGCAACAATAGACATATTATACATTTAAATTAAAATTTAAAAAAAAAATCCTTGATATAATATGAAATATTATAACACACTGGTATATTTACTAGCTAAACTTCTCATCTACTCAACACCTTTTAATTTATTTTCTAGTTGTAGTTGTAGTTGTTGTTGTTGTTGAAAAATTAAAAACAAATAATAATTATTAATAATTTAATCTGGTAATTAAAACATTTAATTCTCTGTAGATAAAATAGAAAATTTCAATTAAACCAACTATTGTGTATAATTAATATTATTAAAAAATATTAAAAAAAAAAAAATTATAAAATAAAAATTGATAAGATTAGTTTACATTAATAATACAAGAGACACTAGAACAAGTTTGAAACAATGCTTGAAACAAGTTGTTAAATTTTAAAACTAAATAATATGTCATTTGAAACAACAACAACAACAACAATAAAAATAAAATCTTTTTTTTTCTACTCTTTAATATTATTATTAAAGTGATTAATTAGATAATTTTGATTAAAACAAAACTCAACTATATTTATTTTAAGTCCATAAAAATTTGCTTGAAAATTGAAAAAAAAAAAAATTAATTTTTATTGTTAGTTTAGTTTTTAATTTGGGTTTTTGCAGTAGTATAACAGGAAGAGGATTTGTAAAGTCTCAAATTTGAATTAAGATTTAATTATTTGAAATTCTTGTCAATTTCATTTGATTTATTCTTGTTTTTAATAATAACAAATCGAAATCTAAATCTAAATCGAAATCGAATCGAATACGAAATTATTATATATTTTATTTGTTTAAATCATTTTTATTCTAAAATTAGTTCTAACCGAGAGAAAGAAAAAGAGAAAGAGAGCCTGAGAGAGCGAAAGAGTTAACCTGCTATGCTAAATAAGTAAAATTTGTAATTTACAAGTTGCGAAATAAATTGCGTTTAGTTTTGATATAATCTATATTGTAAAAAACGAAATTAATTTTGCAAGACTTGAAAATTCAATTTTTTTTTTTTTTAATAAAATTTTGAAAAACAGTTTTAGTCTTTGAATTTAGAAGAAAAAAAGAAATAATTTATATATATCCTAAGGATAGAATAGATTTAATAAAAAAATTAAATTTAAAAAAAAAAAGAAGCAATCTATAATAGATTTGATACCTGTTTCATAGAATCGAAGACCTGTTCATTTTTGATTTAATAATAATATTTAATAATAAACAAGTTTTTAATAAAAAATAAAACGGTTAATATTGAATTGAATTGTTTCAATTGTTTTATTATTATTATTATTATTATTATTATTATTATTTGAAAAACTCTTTTTTTCTTTCTTTCTTTCTTTCGCTTGAACTTATTTAGATAATAAAAATAAAATGAAATAAAATAAAAAAAAAAAATTTAATAAAAAATATATTCTTAAATAAATAAATGTTTGTTTGTTTGTTTGTTTGTTTGGTTGTATGGATAATATATATTTAAAAAACAATTAACACTAGAAGAAATCAAGAAATCAAGAAAGCAAGAAAGCAAAGAAACAAGCAGGGAATATTGTAATAAATTGAATATTTGATTGAATTAATAAAATAAATTTAGCATTTAAATGTTTTTTTAAATACATCTAAAATAATAAAATAAAATAAAATAAAATAAAATAAAGATTAAAATCAAATTTAAAATTGATTGAATATTGAAGAAGAAATGAAATTAAATGAAATGAAAGTAAATGAAATTAAATTAAGAACATTAAGCTAAATGTAAATATTGAGTGACGGAACCAGAAGAGCTTTGTTTGATAGACCAGGTGACTTGAATGAATATCTTTCTAATTTCTATTTTAATAAAATTAGAATTAGAAATAGAATTAGAAATAAAAATAGAAATATAAAAACGCTAATAGTTATTGTTCGTCTGATGAATATAATAAAATAAAATTAAACTAAACTAAACTAAAACGGAATATTCAATTAATTTCATTTAAAGTATTTTAGAACAGAGCCAAGCAGTCGTCAGTGTTCAATTTATAAAACTTGTTTTTATAAAAATGTTTTAAAAATACTTGAATTACAGATGATTCTCTTTTGATTCTATTCTTCTTCTTTATTATTATTATTATTATTATTATTATTATTATTATTATTATTATTATTATTATTATTATTATTATTATTATTATTATTATTATTATTATTATTATTATTATTATTATTATTATTATTATTATTATTATTATTATTATTATTATTATTATTATTATTATTATTATTATTATTATTATTATTATTATTATTATTATTATTATTATTATTATTATTATTATTATTATTATTATTATTATTATTATCTCTGTTAAAAGGATTCAATTATCTGCCTTTGTCTGGATGCTAATGCTTATGATGATCATCATGATGAAGATGATAATGATGAATATTTATAATTAAAAATTCCAATCAATAAAATGTATCAAATTAATAATAAAAAATAAAATAACAAAAAAATAACACATGTGTAAATTAAAAATTAAAATTTTCATTTTCATTATTTTTATTATTTTTTATTGTTGTTGTTTTTGTTGTTTCGAATTGAATTAAAAAATACCATATATATAAAGTCGTCACGACTTGTTCCGGGCTAATAAAATCAAGGGTATTTATATTTTATATCTCTCTCACTCTCTTTCTCTTTCTCTTATTCTCTTTCTCTTTCTCTGTTTGCAGTTTTTGATTTAATCTATTTAATTAAAAAAGTCTGAAAATATAAAAATTTTATCTTTAGAAATAATCTGACGATGATCATGATGATCATGATGATCATGATGAACATGATGATGATGATGATGATGACCCGGCTCTTTTTAAATTGCAATTTATTTATTTCAAAAATTGTTTATTTTAATTTCAATTTTGTTATTTTTCTTTGTTTCTCTCGTTTAGCTGTGTCGTCTTCGTCTTCTTCGTCTTTTTCGTCGTCGTCGTCGTCGTCGTTGTAGTTGTCGTATTTAGTTAGTTAATTAGTTGTAGTATTTTAAAATAATAAAAATGGACTAAAAATTTTCTTTCTTATCATTTTCTTTTATCTAATAATATTTAAAAATTGAGTTTAATCATTTAAAATATAAAAATATATAAAAAAAAAAAAAACTATATCTATATGATATTAAATTACAATTATTTTTATGTCAAATATATTAATAAAAAAAAAAAAAGAAAAAGAGTTTAATTAATCTTGTTATTTATATATATACATACAAATATAGAGTTGTTGTTGTTGTTGTTGTTGTTGTTGTTGCAATAATAATAAAATGATTAGAAAGAGAAAGAGAAAAAAAAAACAACAACAACAACAACAACAACAACAAGAAAATAATAAAAATAAAAACAAAATCTTAATTCAGTTGTAAACAAATTTAAAACTAAAATGGAAAACGGTCGCAACATATAAATATAAATATATTTATTAAAGATCATATCTTTTTTTTAAATCTATAATTGAAAAAATATCTAACTTAGATTTTTAAACTTTTATTTTTTTTTTGTTTGAGTATGTTTAGACGACTATTTCTATTTAAATTTCTATTTCTATTTCTAAACTAACCAAATAAAATAATAATAATATGAATATGAATAATAATAATAATAATATGAATTTATATATATACTGTATTATTATTATATAGATAGAATTATTATATAACTAATTGATTTGATAAATTATTTGATAAAAAATCATCTTTTTCTTTTTTTATAAAGTGTAATAGTAATAGTAATAATAATAATAATAATAATAATAGTAATAATAATAGTAATAATCATAATGATAATAAAATTTAAAGTTTTTTAAGTTATTTAAAATTTAAATTTTACTTGGTTTTTTTTTTTTTTATTTTTTTTTTTTAATTAGGTTCAAAAATATATGAAAATGAAAATGAACAAAATAATAAGAACAAAAAGAGGTCAATATTTGCATGAATGCTTATTAAATAACTTATTTTAATTATCTAATTTTTTATCTTTTTTTTTTGCTTTTTTTTTCTATTTCTATTTCTATTTCTATTTGGTTCATTTAACAATAAAGAATCTTAATATCTTTTTCTTTTCTATATTTTCTATATTGGGTTTTTTTTTATGCTTTTTATTATTTGGATTTCAACTTATCATTTAAATTTGATTTACCAAATTAATTAATTAACTTTAAATTCGGCCAAAAATTATATATATAAAAGTATATTTAATATTAAAATTAATTTAGATTAAAACTAAATTGCTTTTTTAAAGGCTAAATTCACAGACTTTTTTTTTCTATTTCTGATTTGAATTATTAAAAATGTAACTACAAATTTATACTATGATTGTTGCATAATTAATTGCGTTTATTTTAATGTATTTTATATGTGAAAAAACGAAATTGTATTTTGATAAGATTTTGATAATCACAATATTATTATATTTTCGATAAAAAAAAAAAAAACTTTATTAAATTTTTATCTTTAAAAAGTATTCGTATATATATATATTTTTTTAAGTAAAAAATGTCCAATATTGTTCAAATAAAAAACTATTTAAACTTTGACAACTAAAAAAAATTAAATAAATAAATAAATAAAAAATCATGTCAATAAAAATTTAAAAAATTTTTAAAACAAAATGATTATGTTTATAAATTTTACTAAATATTCTTAATAATGTGTTACAGTCTTTTATCCAAAAAGACCAAACACACACTTTTAAATTCAAATTCACAATAAGACATTTACCTTAACTTTAACATGAAAATAAAAACTCTAATAAACTTAAACTTAATTATATTTTATATATATTTTACTTTTCCATATATTATCTTAACTTACATCTTATCAGATTAATCCAATGACTCAGCTCAAAAGGAAGACTATGACTATGTATTCTGACTATGTAGTCTGGGAATCTAATTTAGCCAAAATATTATTTAAAATATAGATGAGATCGGCCTTGAGGCGCGTTAAATAAAAAAGTGAAATATTTCAAATTGAGTTTTAAGTTTGAATGAAAAATCAAATCATAAATAAAAAAAAAACATTTTTGATTTATTTTAATTAATTGTTAAAATGCTTCTAAATGATTACTTAGAATAATTGTAATTTTCTATTAATTCTTCTATTCTTTTCTTTGTTATATTAGATAACTCGAGTTTTAATTTATATATAAATTTTATTTTATTTGTGTTCAAGATCACTTGAAGAAACAAAAATTGAAATGAAAATATAAATAATAATAATAACAATAGTAGTAGTCCCCGTAACACGTAAACATAGTAAAAAATTAATTTTCTTAATTTATATTTATTCCTTAATACAGTATTATATGATGATTATATAAGAGTTAATATATAGTATCTATAAAGTATATCTATATATATTATTAAAATATATATATATATATATATATAGTTTCAAGTTTAATATTAAAAAAAAAAATTGTACAAATTAATAATTAAAATAAAATATCCGTATCTTTATGTGCATCTTTATCTATATTAGTTTCTATTTGCTCTCTATTCCCGGTATATAATAGTAATAGTAATAATAATAACAATAATAATAATAATAAAATAAAAAATGATAGCTATTAAACATTTGTACACATATTTAGATAGATACATAGATACATAGACACATAGATAGATAGATGGATAGATAGATGGATAGATAGATGGATAAATAGATAAAACTTTTTATGATAAGCTTCCTGTCTGTTAACATTAATCAATCATAAAAACTGATGACCAACAACTGATCATAAATCGAAAAGCTTTTTTAATTCAGTTATATTTAATGTTTTCTTTTTTATTTTTTTTTAATTAAAATTTTATGACCACAAAACTCCTCCGTCCTTCTCCGTTCTTTTATTTTTTATTTTATTTTTCATTTTATTTTTTCAATTTTATTTAATCAATCAATAAATAAAAAATGATAATAAAATTAATCTTTTTTTAATTTATTTTATTTTTTAAATTTTAAAACACCGATCATTTTTTATTTTTAAAATATTTAATTAAAAAAGAAAAAAAAAAAAAGAAAAGAGAGAGAGAGAAAAAAACTAATTAAAATTTGTTAAGATAGTTGTCATCTTGGTAAATCACTGGATTAAAATATAAAAATGAATGAAAAAATGTAACTAGTTTTTTTTTTTCTTTTCTTTTTTGTTTTTTTTTTTTATTAATATTTTAATTTAATTGAAATTTAAAAGAGACAACAAAAATTGAAAGAAAAAAAGAAGAAGAGTTTTTGTTTTATTTGAAAGATAAAATAAAACAAAGTTGTTGAAATTTATATGATTTATGATGGTCTGTCCTTTTCTCGATTTTTTGAAATATTAATCAAAAATGTGTTAATATTTCATAAAAAAAAAAATAAATTTGACACTTTTTTAACGAAATATAAAACCCGAGAAAAAAAAAAAAAATTTTTTTTTTTTAAACAAAATTTCAAATGTGTGTGTTAAAATAGGTGCTTAGTTCTCTTCACATATATATATATATATATATATATATAGAGAGAGAGAGAAACAAAAAGAGAAATTAAATTTTTGGTTTTTTTTTATTTTTTGTTGGGCTATAATCTTATATTTAAATATTTCTATACTTATAACTTTTAAAACAAAAAAAAGAAAAAAAAAGACGAGACGATTTACAGAAGTTATTATTATTAGTTATTAGTATTTAAAATGATTAAATTACAAATTTTTTGTTTATGTGTATTTTTCTAATTAAAATTCTTAATTTTAATTTTAATTTTACCTGAAATATATACTCACTTTGACCCTTTTTTATTTTATTAAAATAATTTAGAAAAAAAAATAAAAAAACTTTTTTGTTGAAATATTTATAATAACTTCTAGCTTACTTATTGATACTCAAATTCAAATCAAAATTATATAACAATTTGCAATCATCTTTTAAAAACATTTTAAATTAATAGTAGTGTTATATAATTTGTTAATTAATATTTCAGGTTTTGAATAGTACATACTGTGTAAACGTTGTTTAATGAATTAATGTTTTCTATTTACAGAGAATAATTAAGCTTAAAGCAATATGATTATTCTCTATGATTTAGATGGAATTATACTTTTCCTAATTTACTTTATTATTATTTCTATTAAAGTGTGTAATAGTGCACTATTAAATTTAATTAGAAATACTTTGGAATTATATAATTTTAGATTATATTACCAACACTGCTTATTGCAATTCTTGGATCAAATTTTAACACACACACACACACACACACAGTCACATACACAAGAAGTGGTCATAAGCTCATCTTGATCGTTTACTAAAGCTAGCTTTTAAATATATAAGTTTTCTTATATATAAAATATATTACATAGTCTTATTAGAAATCGATAATCTTATTAAAAGCAAAATTGTTTTATATATTTTCTTTTTTTTTATTTTGTTGAGAAAATTTAGATTTATTATTTAAAATTATTATTATTATTATTATTTTTTTTTTAGAGTTTTATCGATATTTTTTAATCTAATTTAATCCGTTTATTAAACTATTAATTAAATTCTTTTTATTTTTTTTTGATATTAAAATTGTGTTGCAATATAAATTGCGTTTTTATATTATATAAATCATATTATTAAAAACGAAATTAATTTTGCAACAACTATATATAATAACTTGAATGATTTTTCAAATATACCAAGTAGAAACACATAAAGGCAAAATAACTTTATTACTTGACAATTAAATTTTACTTGACAAGACTCAAATAAATTTAGATTAATTTATTTTATTTGTAAATTTTTTAAATTAATATTTAAAATTACAAAATTTACAATTTTCAATAAGATCACATGGTCATAACCAAGTAACTGAAAAGAACCAAATAGCCTGGAGAGAATCTTTCTAAATATACATACATACATACATACATACTATTTAAAATAAAAGTAAAAACCAACTTTTGTACTGATAATTCTTGTAATTTGAAAATAAATAAAACAAAATTTATTTTTATTTATTTTTAAGCTCTAATCAATTAATTTTTTTGTTGAAATAGTAAAAATAAATCATTTTGTTTAATAATAAAGTCTAATTTTTTCAAAATAAAAAATATTTTAAAAATTTTCCAACTTTTTTTTTTTGCTTTAATTGCTTTTAATTTGAATTGTTCTTGTTCTTGTTGTTGTTGTTGTGGTTCTTTCTTTTAAATTCTAAATGTTTCTAAATTAAATATATAAATAAATAAATAAATAAATATAAATTACTCATTTGAATAATTAGAATAATAAACATTATTTTAAGTTAAAAATTATCTAAATTAAAATTGATTCTAAAACTAATCTAAAAGTCTAGTTTTTAATCTAAAAATATTTCAAGTGAAAAAAAAAAAAATTTAAAAAAAAATATTTTAAAAACTACTAAAAACCTAATTTAGTACTTTAAATTAAATAAACTAATTAGATACTTAATTAGTCTAAGATATGAAGAAAAAAAAAAAAAAAAACACAAAAATCCTAAATCTTGACTTTTCGAATAAAGTCTACTACTTTTTTGTTTCAAAACTGGAATATTATTTCGAATACTACGTCTACTACTACTACTACTATTACTACTATAACATAAAAATAAAAGCTTTATAAAAACCAAAATAAAATAAAAAAAAAAAGTCATCAAATCGCCAAAAAAAAAAATAACTAAAGATTAAAATATTTTACTGCTTAACCCATTTATTCTAATCTAACTTGTTTATTACCATATAATTTACATTTAGTATTTTTATGATTATTTTTTTAATATTTCCAATTAATAAATTTGGCTTAAATAACAAATGATCTAAAAAATATTTGAAAAAATATTAAAAAAAAAAAAAAAAAAAAAAAAAGGATACTTGAATGAATGAAGTATGTTTAATATTAAAACTAGAAAGAAAAAAAAAAGAAGAAAAATAAGAAAAACAAAATCTGTTTTTGATTTGAAAAATGCTGAAAATGATTTGAAATACAATTAAGCTTTGCTATTATTTTTGTTATTATTGTTATCATGATTTATATAACCATTGGCCATTTCAAGTGTTATAATATAAACAAAACATATATATTTATTTTTTGTTTATGTTTATTGTTAGATTATTATTATTATTATTATTTATATTAATAGAGATTTGAATTGAAACTAATTTACGAATTTTCTATGCTACTGACAAGTCTAATTTTTGATATTTATGGTTTAAAATAATAAAGAGAATAGCCGATTTATTTTTATTTTGAAATACAATAGATTCTTCTTCTTCTTCTTCTTCTTTTTCTACTTCTGAAAATTTAATGTTTATTTATTTTCAACACACAACTAAATTCAAAACAAAATAAACCAATTTTTGTTTTTTTATTTTTTTTTATTTTTTTATTGGAGTATTTAGGTCTAAAACTAAACTAAAACTCATACGGTTTCTAATTAAATTAAATTAACTACAAAATAATCTTATGATATTTGAAATAAAACTAATAGAGCCTAATTAGTTAATTATTATCTGTTCATTTGTTTTTCAATTCAAATCAAAAAAACACAAAAAATTAATAAACTTTCTTGATTCTTTTTTTATATTTTATTTTATTTTTGTTGTTGTTGTTGTTGTTGTTGTTGGTTTTTTTCTTTTCAATTGTCATTCAATAACCCAACAAAATCACGAATTTCAAATTTTTTTTTTATTTTTTATTTTTTTTTACCTAAATATTTCAAACACGTACAGACTTTGTTTTTATTAAAAACATTTGGTTTTAAACAATTTAGACCAACTGTTCAAATAGTTAATTATTAATTTACTTGAGTCTTCTTCGTTCAATTAGAATTGCATAAAATTCAAACAGACTTTTAAATTTTAGAATAAATTTTTTTAAAAATATTTATTTATAAAAATTTTTTCTTCTTCTTCTTCTTCTTCTTCTTAGTTGTTTTTTTTTTTTTGATATTTGATATTTGATATAATTTAGAAAAAAAATTATCGCCAAAAGGAATTTAACTAATTGTAAACAAGGATTAACCCTTGATAAAAAGTTTTATTTAATTAATCATAGATTAAAGTTGACACTTAGAAAAAAAATAAAAAAAAAAAGTACTTGAAATTAGAATCGTCTATTATATATGTTTCTTATAAAGTATAAAATATAAATTTCGGCTTGTTTTACTTAAAAACCCGGATTTAAGATTTAAAAATCATACAAAAATTAAACACACATATTTAACTTTTAGTTTAATCTTAATATAGAAAGTTACAAAAACTTCGCAATCAATTATTTAATAGATTTGTTTCGATGAGATTTAGTTAATATATTATTAATAAAACTTTAATAATATTATTTGTGATATTTATTTAGCTTTAAACACTTCTTCCTGATTCTAAGCAAATCTCAAATCTCAAATGAATAATCATTTTATTTTTGATTAAAACTTTTAAATTTGATTATTGTTAATTTACCTTACCTAACCCTACTTTAATATACCTAAAACCCCAAATGTTTGATTCAAATTTTTAGAATAATTGCTTCTTCTTTTTTTACTTGATATGAATGCGTTAAAGTGTTATATATATATTTTTTTTTTAATAAAAAAAAAATGATCAAATTTACTTTAATAACTGGTATGTGCTTTTATCAGAGTAATTTACTTGTTAGTGTCTCACAAAATGTTTACTCTTTAGTGATTATGTCGCCACCAAAGCTGCTCGAGAATTGCTCATTTTAATAATTGTCTTTTTACTTGGATTATTACACTTGGATTATTTTATTTTTTTGTTGCAAAATTGATTACGGATTTAAGCAAATATGTGTATTTCCAAAAGCGCTATTAATTTTGCAACATTATAATAATTAACTTAAAAAAAATAAAATTAAATATTGAATATCAAAAATTGAAAAATTTTTATTTAAAATTTAAAATACATTCTAAATTATTTAAAACTAATTAAAAAAAACTTTTTGTAAAACAATTTGTAAATATTAAATAAATAATCTTTTTTTTTTTTATAAAATTATTAAAAAAAAACCTTAAAAAGATTGTGAATTTAATTTAAATCAATTTATTGATTTTTCTTTTTATTTTTGAAAAATTTTTAGCTATTAGGCTTAGAAAACTGAAATAGTGTTATATGTTTAAGATACCAGAATTTCTATATCAATATTCTAATTGTATACTTTAAAATCAACAAAAACAACAACAAGAACAACAAGAACAAAATCTGATGCACTATTTTGAGATATTAATAAAAATGACTATTTGAAATAAATATGAGATATAGAATTATTAGTCAAGTATGTATATATATATATATACTGTATATTTATTTTAATTTAATTGAGTCAATAAATTAAAGCTCAATTATTAATTAATAAACTGGTTTAGATTAAAAATATTCAATTCTAAACTAATTCAAGGTTTGTAAATAAAAGAAAAATGATGATGACTCTTATTACAAGAGTCTAATTTCAATCATCATCATCATCATCATAATCTGAATCAATCGGTTAGTAATAAAAATAAAAATAAAATAAAAACTCAATTGCACTATTAACTTAATATACAAATATAATACTAATTTAATTAAATTAAAAAAATTTTAAAATGAATAATATATATTTAAAAAAACTAAATCTCATTAACCTTTTCAAATTAATCTTGAAATATAGTTTATTTTAAATAAATCTACTTTTCAAAATATTAATGAAACAATATTTCAAAAAATAGAAAAAAAGTAAAAAAATTAATCAAAAGCATATAAAATATACATAATAACCAATTTTTTTAATTTTGTTTTATTTTTTTTTTTATAGGCTTAAAATTTAAAACAGTTTTGGTTAAAAAAATAAAATACCTGATTTAATAATTTGTTTTACTAACTTGTTGTTGTAAGCTTTATGAAAATCATTTGTTTTTGTTATTTTTTCTTTTTTTTTTTCGTTGTAGGTGTATTTATTTTAAAAATAAAATACTTTTACTTATCAAAATATTTAAAACTATTTTCTACTTATTAACTAATTAAAAACATTATTAAAAAAATTTAAAATCAATTTATTATGTTGTTGTAAAATAAATTTCGTATTGTTAATATATGCTTGTATATTTATAAAACGAAATTTATTTTGCAACATCACAAAATAAAAATTAAAATATTATGTAATATGAATATTTAGTGTTGCTATGCTTTAATTGATAAAGATTTAACTTTTGACCAGAACAAATAAAAAAGCACGCAAACAATCGACCTTATTTTAATGAAAAATCAATATTGAATAAAATGTCACATTTATGAATGAATGTTTCATTAATTTTTATTAAGAATTTATTTGCCAAACTTTTTTAATATAATTCTATTTTAGAATTAATTGTGTATATTTAATTTAAGTATGTTTCATAAATTTTGAAAATTTAAAAAAAAAAAACAATTTTAAAAAACCTCATCGATAAAACAATTAAAATCTAATTCATATTTTTGTTATTTTATATTAAAGCTTATTTAATAATAATAATAAAACTAAATAAAATAATTTCAATTATATACTTTATCATTGTTTTGATTTAATCTAAAAATTTATATAAAAAAAATTTGTTTTTTTTTTTTGATTAATTTACAAATATTATAAAAAAAATAAACAAAATAGTTGATAAGTATTTAATTTATGGTACATCATAAAATATATATAACAATACACTTTTTAAAAATTGTTTTGGTTTGATACACTTTTAATCAAAAATAAAACTTGTATTATTATTATCATTATTATTATTATTACTATTATTATTATTGTTATTATTATTAATATTATATTACCATATATATTCTATGCCAACTCCTTTTATAAATAACGCTTAATTGGAGTATTGTAATATAAAATTTTTAGAATTTTTTAAAAATTTTTTATTAAAATACTATCAACGTAAAAACTCTAATCTAATGAATAATCAACACTGCCTTTAAAAAAATACTATAATGACAATAAGTCCTTAAAACTAAAAATAGCCAAAAATGACAATTTTTTAACAATTTTTAGTCTAATTTGGTCATATTTCCTTTAGTATTTACTGACATGTTAATAACTTAGACGCAAAATTATGAAAGAATTGTCTTTTTTGTGTATTTTCGTGTTTAAGGAATAATGTCACAATATCAGTTTTAAAAAGCCGTGTTCATTAAATAAGATCATGTCTCTAAAATCGAGCTTTTACGTTATCTATCTATGATTAAGTGTTAGTAATAACAATAAAATGTATTCCATACAGAAATAAATTTGTATACAGTAAAATTATACCATTCTTAATAATAATTAATAATTATAATCATATTGCACCTTAGTTATCAACATAGTATAGTATCTTCAACACTAAACACTTAATCGATTTCTAATACCAAAGTAATCAAAATTGTATAATACAATTTCCAACTAAAACAATTATAAAATATTTTAAAGTTTTCCAAACTCAAGTTTCTCAAATCCTAAAATTGCTTAAGCAAAATGGATTAAACTGCACACTAGCTTTAGCATCTTAATGATTTTGTTATTATTTTATTAACCTTGATTGAATTAAAATTTAAAAATAAATTTATAAAAAATTATTCTAATAATAATTCCAATAATAGGAGATATAAGTAGATATTTCGGTATTTAGATTTAATTTTATTAAATATTTTATAACAAAATAGAAAATAATCTACAAAAAGGAAATTTTTCTTAACCTTTAAATAAAAATTTAAAAAAAAATAAATTTTATTTTTTTCTTGATTAAAATAACAACTTCTCACGATAAATTTTTAACAAGTTTCCATTTAATAAATTGTTATTTTTTTTTCTCTTATGTTATATTTTAGCCGTTAAGGATTCTAAATTTCAAGTTAATTATAAAAAAAGCGTAAAATTTATTGATATTAACTAAAATAAAATAAAATAGAATAGAATAGAAAAGAAAAAGGTTCTTTTATTTTTTTTTATTCAACTAAATGGTAAATGGTAACATAGAAACAAAAATAAAAATGTGATTAAATAAAGATTGATTTCTATTAATTCAAATCAAATGTCAAATATTAATTTTATAATGTAAATAATAATAATAATAAAACTAAAGAACAAATTTACAAATTTACAAATTTAGAGACCAGTTTTATATGATTAAGATAAACATCCTTCAGTAGAAAAAAACTTTTTTAATTTTTTTTTCTATTTTTTCACTAACAACAACAATAACAACAACAACAACAAGAACGAGAAAAATTGTTTTTCTAAGCGTGTATTTGTTTTATTTTTGTAACTTATTTAATTAAAAACTTGAACACAAACTCATCATAAAATATCTAAGTTACACGCTTAAATTGCAACTATAAAATATAGAAGAAATAACAATTAAAACAATAGATATTAAATTAAAACTTGTAAGGTTGTAGTAAATATTTAAGTATTTATTTTACGCTTTATTGAAGGATTTATGTGTTATAAAACCAAAACAAAACAAAACAAAAACTTGAATTTTTTTTTTATGACCAAAATAAAAATTCTTTTTTGTTTTTTTTTTTATTTTATTTCTTTTTGAGCAATTAATTTTATAAAACAAAAAAATTGAAATAAAACACAAATTAGGTATTATCCTAGATTTATTTATTCATTTTAATTAAATTCTTTTAATAAATAATCATCAAACAAATAGAAAATAATTAATTTGAAATTAATAATGATTTTTTCTCTTTGTTATTTTAAAGAATAGAAAAAATTCTCTCTGACATTCCAATATGCTTAATTGATATGTCAAATTAATTGACACCTATTTAGAAACAAATTAGTAATTTATCCTTCAAAATTTTTTTTAGCTTTTTTTATTTCAAAATTCCCTGCTGATTTTTTTTCTTCTTCTTCTTATTCTTATTCCTCGTCGTCGTTATCGTCGTAGTGGTTTTTTGTAACTTAACCTTTATTCTGAAAATTTAGAACAATTTAATAAACTTGACATAAATTTTAAGTTTAATTTTTTTTATTTTTTTTATTTTTTCATTTTTTATTTTTAGGTTTTGTTAAGAAGCTTTTTAATTTTAATCCAGAATTAAATACAAAACAAAAAAAATGACAATTTTTAAAATATATATATAATATATATATTTATACAACAAATGATTACAAAACTAATTTTGTTATGTTTGTTAAAGATAAAATTTAAAAAAAAATTAATTTTAATTAAAAATTTTAGAATTATTTAAAAAAGAATAAATTAATATCCTTCATATTTTAAAATATCATGATTTACTACAAAAAAAAATAAAGATTTTTTTAATTTAAATAATAATAATAATAATTATAAGGAAACTTATTGTTATATATATTTTTTTAATATTGTTTTAAAATATGTAACATATAAAAAATGGTTTTCTTTTTTTTTTGAAATATTTTTGAAATAGACGCGTCTATTTTGTTTATTTATTTTTTAAAATAAATTCTTCAAAGAAAAATTATTCAACTTGTTGATTTTTGAGTTAAAAAATATAAATCAGAACTTACTGATCTAAATATAACAAACATATATATTATAGATATATATTATTTTTTAATAGATAGAACATAAAGAATTTTGAAAAAGTTATTTTCTAAATTGTTTTTGATGTGATTGATTTTTCGAAATAGATTCTAAACCGAAAATCAATCATGTGTCTATGGATTATGGTATTTTTTTCTAATCATATCTAAACAAAGATTATAAATTGCTTCAATTTATAAATCATAAATATATTCAGGTTATTTTAAATTGGTTTAAATTTGATAATAAAATAAGAAAATATTTTAAAATTTTTATTCTAATAAAACTTATGTAAAAATCAATTTTTAAATCAATTTTAAAAAACAAATATTGTAAAATAGAATTATAGATAGCTCATTAAAAAAATTTATATTTTGTTAAATATAGTTATACAAAGATATATTTTTTAAATTTAGTTTATTATTTGAGTTTTCTTTCAACAAAAAACCATCCATAAAGATGATAAATTAAAAATCAAGACAACTCCTATACATCAAGAGAATCAATCAGTATATTCCATAGCTTAATTAAGTGGCGCTGGTCTCCGGATAAATGGTTAGGTGGTAGGCGAACTGAACGGTAAGCTGTATAAGTAGTAAATGAATATTTTTTTGTTAATTTATTTCATTTTTGAAATAAATTATTAACAAGTTAATATATCAAATAATAATTTTATTTGGTTTAAGAGTATAGAACTCAGATAAAAATTACTGGTTTATTTCTTTAAAAAAAATGAATTAGAGAATTTAAAATTTTCAACATATACAAACTATATAATTGAAGCGAACACACTTAACTCATTTAAAGCCAGAATAGATAAAATATTTGAAGCAAATAGAACTTACAGAACAACCAAAAAGACTAAATAGATTGTAAAAGAAAATGTAAATTTTCTTCCCAATATTTGGGCTAACTCAATCTTATTTTTATTACTATATTACTACTATTACTATTACTAAACTATATAATTGAGCTAATATTGATTGTATTTTTGATTTTTTCAATATTTTTTGATTTATAATAATCCTTTCAGACTGTTATGAAGCTCGTCTTTGGAAAACTTTATAACCGGCATGCAGCAATGCAGTTTGTTAAATTTTTCGGAATTTCCATTTTTATCTGGATTATGTTTTAGACATGGTCAGAAGATCCATTGTCTCTAGCAAGTTGGTGACGATGGCTTTTTTATTCATAAATCCGTGTTGATTGGCGCTAATTAGGTTGTTACTTGTAAGGAATGATAGCATGTCCCGTTTGATGATCCTTTCCATTACTTTACAGACGACTGATGTGAGTGAGATTGGTCGGTAGTTTGAAGGATCTAAGGTAAACCCCTTTTTGAAGATTGGTGTCACATTGGCTTTGAGCCAGGCTGATAGAATAGATCCAGTGAGCATCGAAAGATTAAAAATTTTGGCTAGCGGGTACGATAAGGATTTAGCGCAGCGTTTAAGTACAAGGGGATGTACTCCATCGTTCCCAATCGATTTGTTTTCATCAAGTTTAGTTAAGACTTTTTCGATATCTGTTGGCGAGAAGAGAATAGTGCTCATTTGGTTGTGCGCTCATCGAAGGTTGGTAGTTGTAGTTCCATGCTTTCTGTTAAAAAAACAGAGTTGAAATGTTGGTTTAGGACATTTGCAATGGTTTGTCGGTCGGCATGAATGGTGTTGTGTGAGTCCTTGAGTTGTTCAATATTTTGCTTGATTTTTTGTTTCTGGTTTATGTACGAGAAAATTCTTTTTGGGTTTTTTTATCACTTGCTAATTTGTTTTCAAATTCTTGAATTGATTTTTTGCTTAGCTTTTTTATTTCGCGTTTAGTTATGTTATAATCGGTTTAAGGGTTGTTTTTCATTTGAGGCTTTTATTTTGTACCATAACGATTTCTTAATTAGTCTGATAAGCTATTTGGTAATCCAAGGTTGTCTTTTATTTTTCATGTTCGACTTCATTTTTCGGATATATAAGTCGCACATTAGGTAATAATTGTTTAAAAAAAGTTGATAACAGGTTTCAACTGATTTATCTTTAAAAAGTTTGTCCCAGTCTAGATGTTTACTTAATTTCTCGTAGTCATCAAATTTGTAATTGAGTTGTTTGCTGTTTAATAAGTGCTATGGTTGTTATTTGCGTTGTTGCATAATCGGTAATCAAACAATAATGTGAAGTGTCCTTGATTACTTGAACCTAAGGGCGGTTCATTTGCAAGGTTTATTATTCTGTTTGGATCTTCGGATATTATGTAATCAAGAGTATTGGTGTATTGACCATTCGCTTTAATAAAGGTAGAAAATGAGACAGATTGATTTAGGAAGTTATCGTTTAAAATGTCTAAGAAATTTGCTGCAGGACTGTCATCATTACCAAGCACTAGCACAGAGCCGCCTGCGTGCCAATGTAGATTTGGGAGATTGAAATTTCCGGTTATAAGCAAGCCACTGTATTTTTTATTGTCTACTGCCCGTTTAGCTGTTAAAATTGAATTAATTATTTCTTAAAAATTGGTTAGGATTGTATTTTATTAAAAAATTATTAAAATCGGGAGTGAGAAAAGAATATTTAGCCTTTCACATGTGTGAATGTGGCGGTGAGAAAAAAATCGTAAAAAAACTGATGAGTTTGACGCAATTTATAAGAAATTTCAATATTACATTAAATTCGAAATTTTTTAGAAAAAAAAGAAAACAAGGTAAAAACACTTATCAAAATTGTTCAATAACCTCCAGTCTTATCCAAAACCATCAAAAATTATTAAAAAATTCAAAAAAATTTTTGTGTCCTTGAATTTCGTCTTTTTTTTAATATTAAATTGGCTTATTTTCAGAATTTCAAATTAGCATTACTTTTTAATGCAACGTCCCTGCAACATAAGCGTTATGTATTCGTGATCAGCGCGTCAAGTATAGTGTATCCTAAACTTTTTTTTATTTTTTTATTTCAGTGTACCTTAAAAAAAATTTTATTTTTTTTAATATTTGGTTTTAAAACCTTATTCCTCAAATTTTATAAGAATTTTTTTAATATTTAAAAAAAAAAATCTTATTCATTAAAAATAAGCAGCAGATATCAACAAGATTAAATTTTATCGTAGAATCTAGACGTGTCATTGTTATTTAAATTTAAATATTAAAAGTTCCTCTTTATATGTATTAAAAATTAATATTTAAAATATTTTGTTTTATTTTTTAATTCCTTAAAAATTTAAAAAATATTATTAAATAGCTTAATAAAATAATAGAATTAAAATTTTTAAAAAATGTTCAGATATGGTTTGATCTTTTTTTTGTTTTTAAGTCGAATTCAAATTAAGACATACCAAAAATGTGCCTTTAAACCGTCTAATCGCAAAAATTATCTTATATATGATTGTGAAGAACTTAACAAGTCGTTGTATAAAGTTACTAATTTATCCTTAACTTCTACCAAATATGATCTGGTTAAAATAAACAACAAAAATTTTACCATACTTAAAAATCATATTTTTAATGGTTTGGAAATAGGTTTTCTTGATTTAAAAAACAATGAGATAGAGTCCGTCTCCAGATTTGCATTCAACGAAATATTAAATTTAAACCAATTATTGATTTCAAATAATAAACTAAAATCAATCGAAAATGTAATCTTGAGTCTAAATGATAACGAGCTCTTTTATAATAAAATTAGAATTGATTATTTAGATGCTTCTAATAATTTAATCGAAATTATTGATACCAAGTTTAATTCTTACTTTGAAAAAATGAGCAAATTGTATTTATTTTTTTTTTTTTTTTTTTTATTGATAAATCGAGAACATAAAGTTTTGCCCAAAAAGATAACCAATCTGGACCGATTTATAGAAAATAAATAAATAATAAATAAAATAATAGAAAATTTTATAAATAAGAATAGTTTAAAGAAGAATCTTTTCTTTCATCCTGCTAACAAAAACGATTAATTTATTAACTTGTAATTCAACAAAATTTGAATTTTAAATCAAACAGAGGAAATTTCTTTATAAAATCTAAAAACATTAGGTTGTCATTATTTTCCATCCTATGCTTAAAATGGTTCAGCGATACATTTTCATTTTGAATCTTAAAGCAATTTAAAAACCGATAACCAAAATAAGGTAACGTTTGGAGCCCAAAATCATTGTTTACTTTATTTGTTGGTTGACTAACTGAGCTTATGCTTCGTAAGTTATACTTTTATCTTCTATTGATACAAAATTTACTTTATTTTTCAATGTTTTAGGGAAGCATGGGCAGAATAATAATTTGTACATAAAAAGTAGAAGTCTTACTAGTAATCTGTGCTGAAATGTAGCCAGTCCATGCAGGAATAGCTCATTGTTTAGCATATTAAAATCCTCAGTTTTTACGATTTGTGTTTTAAATGGCACTAACTTGTATAAACAAATAAAGTAGTAATTTGCTATTTTCTGAATGTTGTACTTAGGAAAATAGATGAGTAAAGTTGAGCAGTAGTCAAAAACTGGTAATATAAAGGACTTAAAAATTGAATTTTTACATCAAATGGTAAGTAAAAGATCCTCTTAATGGAATAGAGTCTTCTATAAGCATTCTTTTAACCCTAGCTGTATAGTTGGAGAAACTTAATTTATTATCAATCACAAAACCTAGCAATTCAATATGATTCACAACCTCTATTTCATTTGCACCAAAAGCAATTGACTTTGGTTCTAAGATTCTCTTTTTAGTGACAAACATACATACAGTTTTAGACCAGTTTATATCCAATCGATTTAGCTTACACCAGTTTGCCAACTTATTGATAAAGCCTGTCATTTTTAATATTAATGCATTTAACTCATCATGATGAGAGTACATAGTGGTATCATCCGCAAACATCACTGTTGAGATTTCATTTATATACCAAGGCAAGTCATTTACAAATATCAAGAAGAAAAGTGGTCCAAGCACAGATCCTTGTGGTACTCCTAATTTAATTTCAACTGGGTTTGCTAGTAAATTACCCATTTTTACTTGTTGCTTCCTATTTTTAAAATAATTTTCGATTAATGTTAGTGATTTCTGGTCAAATCCATAATATTTGAGTTTTGTGATTAATAGCGCTGAATCAACTAAATCAAATGCTTTTCTAAAGTCTATGAACAAGAACAGACCAATTGATTTGCTATTTAATATTTCCATCATATCAGATATGATTTGGTGTAATGCAGTCTCACACGACTTACCACTTTGAAAACCATGTTGTCCATCGAAAAGTATTTTGTTTTTAATTACATATCTAGTTATCTGCTTAGCTATTATTTTTTCAAAAAGTTTGGCTATTGGTGCTAGAACCGAGATACCTCTATAGTTTGATAAGTCATCTCTAGCCCCTTTGTTTTTGTAAAGCGGAGTCACCAGTGCAATCTTCCATTCATCTGGTAAAGTTGATGAGAATAGGCAGTAATTAAATAATTTCGTAATTATTGGAATTAATATCGATCTTAGCTCTTTGAAAATTTTGGTTGAAATCTCTGATATACCAGGTCCACTAGAGTTTAAGAGTTCTGATAATTGAGTATCAACTTCCAAATCATCTATTTCCACAAAAGAAAAGGTATTCAAGTCTTCTGATTGCTTTCTGTGCAATTTATTAACGTTAAACTGATTTTCAATAAAGCTTTGACATTCATCATAATTCGAACCGGAGTTAGAATTTAGAGATGTGAAATAATTGTTAAAAGTGTCAGCTATTTCCATCTGGTCAGTTAAAATATTATTATCAAAGTTTAATGAGTTTATTCTGGAATTATCATTTATGTTGTTTTTTTTTGATTTTAGCATGATTGATGATGAGTAGAATTCCCAAAATTTTTTGGAGTTCTTGATAGATCTCATAGATTTGCTTTTGAAATATTCAATCATCTTAATTCTGCATAATTTGCGATATGCTTTTTTAACTTCATCCAATTCTGGGTTTAAATTTGATTTATTTTCCTTGAAAATTTGATCACGTTTATTTTTTAGACTAATTAACTCATCATCAAACCATGGAAAGCTTGAACATGATTTTATTAAAAAATTCCTTTTTGGTGCATATTCATCAATAGTGGCTAAAATGGTAGCTTTCATATATCCCCATTTCAGATTTGCATCCATGAGATCATCCATCAGATCAAAGTTTGCTAAACTTAATTTATACCTAATCTTTAATAGATTTTTTGTTGAGAGATTCCTTCCAATAATAAACTTAGGTAAGCAAGTTATTTCTTTTATACAGTTTATTTTAAATGCTACAAATCTATGATCACTTAAATCTTTTCTTTCATCAGCAAAAGGGCATGCAATTACTCTGCTTTCCATGACAAGATCATTGTTTGATATAACTACATCAATCAGAGAATCTTTTCTAGTTGGTTTGTTCACATGGTTTTTCAGATCATTTCTCATAATAAATTGAATAAGTGGCGATTCTTTTTTTAATAGATCCATGTTAAGATCCCCCACAATAAATAAAGGAATATCCATGTCTAGTGAGAAAATAAAATTTTCTAGCTCATCGATGAAATCAATACTATGTTCAATTGGCGCTTTGTAGCACGACAGAAAGTTGATTTGCCTATTATTAGATGCAATCTGAAAGTAAATTCCTTCAAATTTGATCATTTTCATCTCTTTCAAAATCTGATATTGATTTTTAACAAAAACCAAGATGCCACCACCACGCCTAGATCTATCCTCTCTGAGTACTTTGTACAATTTATTAACATAAAAGTCTTTTGGTACACTATGGTCCAACTTTGATTCATTCAACATGAAAATATCAAATACATCAAGATTAAGTATCTCGTCTATTTCATAAAGCTTGAGTAGCACTGAGTTTATATTTAAATGCAAAATATTTAGATTTTCATCTTTATTAATACTAATCATTTCTTTTAGATGAGGAGCAGTTGTTATTTGTTGGATTGTATTTGAGATAGTTATACCACTTTCATAAAAAGGAAGTATTGATAAGTGAACCATATTTCCGTGTTCTTTTTCAACATGCTTAATATAAGGTAAACAAAACTCAGATTTGTATTTCTTCAAGCAATATTTACACTTAAACTTTGATAAAAATGTTTGCTCCGTATTTATAGTTTTAGATGTTCTTTCGCAATCAATTTGATTAACCGTTCCTTCAAGGTTCAGGTTAAACAATTCGTGCTGGATTATTTCTTTTTCCATGTGCTCACGTATATAACCAATATGCTTTTGCTCAAAGTTATAACTCCTATGCTCAATTTGATATCTAGCAACAGCATTTGTTTGAAGAGGTAAGTTTTTCTCTATTCTTTCTGAATAGTTTACCATATGCATATCTAATACTTTACTCATTTGCGCTACCAATTGTCGACATAACTGGAAGCAGACAGCAGCACTCATTTTTAGTGAATCAAAGTAAGTAACATTTTTTGATCCTGAATCAATAGATATCATTCTCCAATGCTTATTAAGACAAATCGGTATCAAGATCTTTTTTCCAGAGCTGAAATTTGCCAAATCCCTGATCAGCCAGTTTCTAATTGATTCTTGTCCATCTTTTTTTATCTTAACAAAATAAAGACTGTCAAGAGCAACAAATTCTACTGGATTTCTGTCTTTCATTAGAAACTTCAAATAGAAGTTGACTATAACATCATTTAATAGATTTGCATTTTGAAGGCTAATTATATCTTCACGATAAATTGTATATCCAAATGCCTTACAAACCAGATCGGGCCCAATATTTATGTTAGATGTATTAGAGCTGATACTCACAATTGATTGATCAAGTTGATCATCAGAATCATTTGGCCTTAGTTCCTCAGGATTTGAGTAATTACTATCATTTATATTATATTTCTCCATACACTTAATATCATCACAGTTTTTTAAGCAGGATGCTTCTTCTTGTTTGTTACTTGTTATTCGCTAATCTTAATCCATAAAGATGATAAATTAAAAATCAAGACAACTCCTATACATCAAGAGAATCAATCAGTATATTCCATAGCTTAATTAAGTGGCGCTGGTCTCCGGATAAATGGTTAGGTGGTAGGCGAACTGAACGGTAAGCTGTATAAGTAGTAAATGAATATTTTTTTGTTAATTTATTTCATTTTTGAAATAAATTATTAACAAGTTAATATATCAAATAATAATTTTATTTGGTTTAAGAGTATAGAACTCAGATAAAAATTACTGGTTTATTTCTTTAAAAAAAATGAATTAGAGAATTTAAAATTTTCAACATATACAAACTATATAATTGAAGCGAACACACTTAACTCATTTAAAGCCAGAATAGATAAAATATTTGAAGCAAATAGAACTTACAGAACAACCAAAAGGCCAAATAGATTGTAAGAGAAAATGTAAATTTTCTTCCCAATATTTGGGCTAACTCAATCTTATTTTTATTACTATATTACTACTATTACTATTACTAAACTATATAATTGAGCTAATATTGATTGTATTTTTGATTTTTTCAATATTTTTTGATTTATAATAATCCTTTCAGACTGTTATGAAGCTCGTCTTTGGAAAACTTTATAACCGGCATGCAGCAATGCAGTTTGTTAAATTTTTCGGAATTTCCATTTTTATCTGGATTATGTTTTAGACATGGTCAGAAGATCCATTGTCTCTAGCAAGTTGGTGACGATGGCTTTTTTATTCATAAATCCGTGTTGATTGGCGCTAATTAGGTTGTTACTTGTAAGGAATGATAGCATGTCCCGTTTGATGATCCTTTCCATTACTTTACAGACGACTGATGTGAGTGAGATTGGTCGGTAGTTTGAAGGATCTAAGGTAAACCCCTTTTTGAAGATTGGTGTCACATTGGCTTTGAGCCAGGCTGATAGAATAGATCCAGTGAGCATCGAAAGATTAAAAATTTTGGCTAGCGGGTACGATAAGGATTTAGCGCAGCGTTTAAGTACAAGGGGATGTACTCCATCGTTCCCAATCGATTTGTTTTCATCAAGTTTAGTTAAGACTTTTTCGATATCTGTTGGCGAGAAGAGAATAGTGCTCATTTGGTTGTGCGCTCATCGAAGGTTGGTAGTTGTAGTTCCATGCTTTCTGTTAAAAACAGAGTTGAAATGTTGGTTTAGGACATTTGCAATGGTTTGTCGGTCGGCATGAATGGTGTTGTGTGAGTCCTTGAGTTGTTCAATATTTTGCTTGATTTTTGTTTCTGGTTTATGTACGAGAAAATTCTTTTGGGTTTTTATCACTTGCTAATTTGTTTTCAAATTCTTGAATTGATTTTTTGCTTAGCTTTTTTATTTCGCGTTTAGTTATGTTATAATCGGTTTAAGGGTTGTTTTTCATTTGAGGCTTTTATTTTGTACCATAACGATTTCTTAATTAGTCTGATAAGCTATTTGGTAATCCAAGGTTGTCTTTTATTTTTCATGTTCGACTTCATTTTTCGGATATATAAGTCGCACATTAGGTAATAATTGTTTAAAAAAAGTTGATAACAGGTTTCAACTGATTTATCTTTAAAAAGTTTGTCCCAGTCTAGATGTTTACTTAATTTCTCGTAGTCATCAAATTTGTAATTGAGTTGTTTGCTGTTTAATAAGTGCTATGGTTGTTATTTGCGTTGTTGCATAATCGGTAATCAAACAATAATGTGAAGTGTCCTTGATTACTTGAACCTAAGGGCGGTTCATTTGCAAGGTTTATTATTCTGTTTGGATCGTCGGATATTATGTAATCAAGAGTATTGGTGTATTGACCATTCGCTTTAATAAAGGTAGAAAATGAGACAGATTGATTTAGGAAGTTATCGTTTAAAATGTCTAAGAAATTTGCTGCAGGACTGTCATCATTACCAAGCACTAGCACAGAGCCGCCTGCGTGCCAATGTAGATTTGGGAGATTGAAATTTCCGGTTATAAGCAAGCCACTGTATTTTTTATTGTCTACTGCCCGTTTAGCTGTTAAAATTGAATTAATTATTTCTTAAAAATTGGTTAGGATTGTATTTTATTAAAAAATTATTAAAATCGGGAGTGAGAAAAGAATATTTAGCCTTTCACATGTGTGAATGTGGCGGTGAGAAAAATCGTAAAAACTGATGAGTTTGACGCAATTTATAAGAAATTTCAATATTACATTAAATTCGAAATTTTTTAGAAAAAAAAGAAAACAAGGTAAAAACACTTATCAAAATTGTTCAATAACCTCCAGTCTTATCCAAAACCATCAAAAATTATTAAAAATTCAAAAAATTTTTGTGTCCTTGAATTTCGTCTTTTTTTTAATATTAAATTGGCTTATTTTCAGAATTTCAAATTAGCATTACTTTTTAATGCAACGTCCCTGCAACATAAGCGTTATGTATTCGTGATCAGCGCGTCAAGTATAGTGTATCCTAAACTTTTTTTATTTTTTATTTCAGTGTACCTTAAAAAAAATTTTATTTTTTTTAATATTTGGTTTTAAAACCTTATTCCTCAAATTTTATAAGAATTTTTTTAATATTTAAAAAAAAAAATCTTATTCATTAAAAATAAGCAGCAGATATCAACAAGATTAAATTTTATCGTAGAATCTAGACGTGTCATTGTTATTTAAATTTAAATATTAAAAGTTCCTCTTTATATGTATTAAAAATTAATATTTAAAATATTTTGTTTTATTTTTTAATTCCTTAAAAATTTAAAAAATATTATTAAATAGCTTAATAAAATAATAGAATTAAAATTTTTAAAAAATGTTCAGATATGGTTTGATCTTTTTTTTGTTTTTAAGTCGAATTCAAATTAAGACATACCAAAAATGTGCCTTTAAACCGTCTAATCGCAAAAATTATCTTATATATGATTGTGAAGAACTTAACAAGTCGTTGTATAAAGTTACTAATTTATCCTTAACTTCTACCAAATATGATCTGGTTAAAATAAACAACAAAAATTTTACCATACTTAAAAATCATATTTTTAATGGTTTGGAAATAGGTTTTCTTGATTTAAAAAACAATGAGATAGAGTCCGTCTCCAGATTTGCATTCAACGAAATATTAAATTTAAACCAATTATTGATTTCAAATAATAAACTAAAATCAATCGAAAATGTAATCTTGAGTCTAAATGATAACGAGCTCTTTTATAATAAAATTAGAATTGATTATTTAGATGCTTCTAATAATTTAATCGAAATTATTGATACCAAGTTTAATTCTTACTTTGAAAAAATGAGCAAATTGTATTTATTTTTTTTTTTTTTTTTTTTTATTGATAAATCGAGAACATAAAGTTTTGCCCAAAAAGATAACCAATCTGGACCGATTTATAGAAAATAAATAAATAATAAATAAAATAATAGAAAATTTTATAAATAAGAATAGTTTAAAGAAGAATCTTTTCTTTCATCCTGCTAACAAAAACGATTAATTTATTAACTTGTAATTCAACAAAATTTGAATTTTAAATCAAACAGAGGAAATTTCTTTATAAAATCTAAAAACATTAGGTTGTCATTATTTTCCATCCTATGCTTAAAATGGTTCAGCGATACATTTTCATTTTGAATCTTAAAGCAATTTAAAAACCGATAACCAAAATAAGGTAACGTTTGGAGCCCAAAATCATTGTTTACTTTATTTGTTGGTTGACTAACTGAGCTTATGCTTCGTAAGTTATACTTTTTATCTTCTATTGATACAAAATTTACTTTATTTTTCAATGTTTTAGGGAAGCATGGGCAGAATAATAATTTGTACATAAAAAGTAGAAGTCTTACTAGTAATCTGTGCTGAAATGTAGCCAGTCCATGCAGGAATAGCTCATTGTTTAGCATATTAAAATCCTCAGTTTTTACGATTTGTGTTTTAAATGGCACTAACTTGTATAAACAAATAAAGTAGTAATTTGCTATTTTCTGAATGTTGTACTTAGGAAAATAGATGAGTAAAGTTGAGCAGTAGTCAAAAACTGGTAATATAAAGGACTTAAAAAATTGAATTTTTACATCAAATGGTAAGTAAAAGATCCTCTTAATGGAATAGAGTCTTCTATAAGCATTCTTTTTAACCCTAGCTGTATAGTTGGAGAAACTTAATTTATTATCAATCACAAAACCTAGCAATTCAATATGATTCACAACCTCTATTTCATTTGCACCAAAAGCAATTGACTTTGGTTCTAAGATTCTCTTTTTAGTGACAAACATACATACAGTTTTAGACCAGTTTATATCCAATCGATTTAGCTTACACCAGTTTGCCAACTTATTGATAAAGCCTGTCATTTTTAATATTAATGCATTTAACTCATCATGATGAGAGTACATAGTGGTATCATCCGCAAACATCACTGTTGAGATTTCATTTATATACCAAGGCAAGTCATTTACAAATATCAAGAAGAAAAGTGGTCCAAGCACAGATCCTTGTGGTACTCCTAATTTAATTTCAACTGGGTTTGCTAGTAAATTACCCATTTTTACTTGTTGCTTCCTATTTTTAAAATAATTTTCGATTAATGTTAGTGATTTCTGGTCAAATCCATAATATTTGAGTTTTGTGATTAATAGCGCTGAATCAACTAAATCAAATGCTTTTCTAAAGTCTATGAACAAGAACAGACCAATTGATTTGCTATTTAATATTTCCATCATATCAGATATGATTTGGTGTAATGCAGTCTCACACGACTTACCACTTTGAAAACCATGTTGTCCATCGAAAAGTATTTTGTTTTTAATTACATATCTAGTTATCTGCTTAGCTATTATTTTTCTAAAAGTTTGGCTATTGGTGCTAGAACCGAGATACCTCTATAGTTTGATAAGTCATCTCTAGCCCCTTTGTTTTTGTAAAGCGGAGTCACCAGTGCAATCTTCCATTCATCTGGTAAAGTTGATGAGAATAGGCAGTAATTAAATAATTTCGTAATTATTGGAATTAATATCGATCTTAGCTCTTTGAAAATTTTGGTTGAAATCTCTGATATACCAGGTCCACTAGAGTTTAAGAGTTCTGATAATTGAGTATCAACTTCCAAATCATCTATTTCCACAAAAGAAAAGGTATTCAAGTCTTCTGATTGCTTTCTGTGCAATTTATTAACGTTAAACTGATTTTCAATAAAGCTTTGACATTCATCATAATTCGAACCGGAGTTAGAATTTAGAGATGTGAAATAATTGTTAAAAGTGTCAGCTATTTCCATCTGGTCAGTTAAAATATTATTATCAAAGTTTAATGAGTTTATTCTGGAATTATCATTTATGTTGTGTTTTTTGATTTTAGCATGATTGATGATGAGTAGAATTCCCAAAATTTTTTGGAGTTCTTGATAGATCTCATAGATTTGCTTTTGAAATATTCAATCATCTTAATTCTGCATAATTTGCGATATGCTTTTTTAACTTCATCCAATTCTGGGTTTAAATTTGATTTATTTTCCTTGAAAATTTGATCACGTTTATTTTTTAGACTAATTAACTCATCATCAAACCATGGAAAGCTTGAACATGATTTTATTAAAAAATTCCTTTTTGGTGCATATTCATCAATAGTGGCTAAAATGGTAGCTTTCATATATCCCCATTTCAGATTTGCATCCATGAGATCATCCATCAGATCAAAGTTTGCTAAACTTAATTTATACCTAATCTTTAATAGATTTTTTGTTGAGAGATTCCTTCCAATAATAAACTTAGGTAAGCAAGTTATTTCTTTTATACAGTTTATTTTAAATGCTACAAATCTATGATCACTTAAATCTTTTCTTTCATCAGCAAAAGGGCATGCAATTACTCTGCTTTCCATGACAAGATCATTGTTTGATATAACTACATCAATCAGAGAATCTTTTCTAGTTGGTTTGTTCACATGGTTTTTCAGATCATTTCTCATAATAAATTGAATAAGTGGCGATTCTTTTTTTAATAGATCCATGTTAAGATCCCCCACAATAAATACAGGAATATCCATGTCTAGTGAGAAAATAAAATTTTCTAGCTCATCGATGAAATCAATACTATGTTCAATTGGCGCTTTGTAGCACGACAGAAAGTTGATTTGCCTATTATTAGATGCAATCTGAAAGTAAATTCCTTCAAATTTGATCATTTTCATCTCTTTCAAAATCTGATATTGATTTTTAACAAAAACCAAGATGCCACCACCACGCCTAGATCTATCCTCTCTGAGTACTTTGTACAATTTATTAACATAAAAGTCTTTTGGTACACTATGGTCCAACTTTGATTCATTCAACATGAAAATATCAAATACATCAAGATTAAGTATCTCGTCTATTTCATAAAGCTTGAGTAGCACTGAGTTTATATTTAAATGCAAAATATTTAGATTTTCATCTTTATTAATACTAATCATTTCTTTTAGATGAGGAGCAGTTGTTATTTGTTGGATTGTATTTGAGATAGTTATACCACTTTCATAAAAAGGAAGTATTGATAAGTGAACCATATTTCCGTGTTCTTTTTCAACATGCTTAATATAAGGTAAACAAAACTCAGATTTGTATTTCTTCAAGCAATATTTACACTTAAACTTTGATAAAAATGTTTGCTCCGTATTTATAGTTTTAGATGTTCTTTCGCAATCAATTTGATTAACCGTTCCTTCAAGGTTCAGGTTAAACAATTCGTGCTGGATTATTTCTTTTTCCATGTGCTCACGTATATAACCAATATGCTTTTGCTCAAAGTTATAACTCCTATGCTCAATTTGATATCTAGCAACAGCATTTGTTTGAAGAGGTAAGTTTTTCTCTATTCTTTCTGAATAGTTTACCATATGCATATCTAATACTTTACTCATTTGCGCTACCAATTGTCGACATAACTGGAAGCAGACAGCAGCACTCATTTTTAGTGAATCAAAGTAAGTAACATTTTTTGATCCTGAATCAATAGATATCATTCTCCAATGCTTATTAAGACAAATCGGTATCAAGATCTTTTTTCCAGAGCTGAAATTTGCCAAATCCCTGATCAGCCAGTTTCTAATTGATTCTTGTCCATCTTTTTTTATCTTAACAAAATAAAGACTGTCAAGAGCAACAAATTCTACTGGATTTCTGTCTTTCATTAGAAACTTCAAATAGAAGTTGACTATAACATCATTTAATAGATTTGCATTTTGAAGGCTAATTATATCTTCACGATAAATTGTATATCCAAATGCCTTACAAACCAGATCGGGCCCAATATTTATGTTAGATGTATTAGAGCTGATACTCACAATTGATTGATCAAGTTGATCATCAGAATCATTTGGCCTTAGTTCCTCAGGATTTGAGTAATTACTATCATTTATATTATATTTCTCCATACACTTAATATCATCACAGTTTTTTAAGCAGGATGCTTCTTCTTGTTTGTTACTTGTTATTCGCTAATCTTAATCCATAAAGATGATAAATTAAAAATCAAGACAACTCCTATACATCAAGAGAATCAATCAGTATATTCCATAGCTTAATTAAGTGGCGCTGGTCTCCGGATAAATGGTTAGGTGGTAGGCGAACTGAACGGTAAGCTGTATAAGTAGTAAATGAATATTTTTTTGTTAATTTATTTCATTTTTGAAATAAATTATTAACAAGTTAATATATCAAATAATAATTTTATTTGGTTTAAGAGTATAGAACTCAGATAAAAATTACTGGTTTATTTCTTTAAAAAAAATGAATTAGAGAATTTAAAATTTTCAACATATACAAACTATATAATTGAAGCGAACACACTTAACTCATTTAAAGCCAGAATAGATAAAATATTTGAAGCAAATAGAACTTACAGAACAACCAAAAAGACTAAATAGATTGTAAGAGAAAATGTAAATTTTCTTCCCAATATTTGGGCTAACTCAATCTTATTTTTATTACTATATTACTACTATTACTATTACTAAACTATATAATTGAGCTAATATTGATTGTATTTTTGATTTTTTCAATATTTTTTGATTTATAATAATCCTTTCAGACTGTTATGAAGCTCGTCTTTGGAAAACTTTATAACCGGCATGCAGCAATGCAGTTTGTTAAATTTTTCGGAATTTCCATTTTTATCTGGATTATGTTTTAGACATGGTCAGAAGATCCATTGTCTCTAGCAAGTTGGTGACGATGGCTTTTTTATTCATAAATCCGTGTTGATTGGCGCTAATTAGGTTGTTACTTGTAAGGAATGATAGCATGTCCCGTTTGATGATCCTTTCCATTACTTTACAGACGACTGATGTGAGTGAGATTGGTCGGTAGTTTGAAGGATCTAAGGTAAACCCCTTTTTGAAGATTGGTGTCACATTGGCTTTGAGCCAGGCTGATAGAATAGATCCAGTGAGCATCGAAAGATTAAAAATTTTGGCTAGCGGGTACGATAAGGATTTAGCGCAGCGTTTAAGTACAAGGGGATGTACTCCATCGTTCCCAATCGATTTGTTTTCATCAAGTTTAGTTAAGACTTTTTCGATATCTGTTGGCGAGAAGAGAATAGTGCTCATTTGGTTGTGCGCTCATCGAAGGTTGGTAGTTGTAGTTCCATGCTTTCTGTTAAAAAAACAGAGTTGAAATGTTGGTTTAGGACATTTGCAATGGTTTGTCGGTCGGCATGAATGGTGTTGTGTGAGTCCTTGAGTTGTTCAATATTTTGCTTGATTTTTTGTTTCTGGTTTATGTACGAGAAAATTCTTTTTGGGTTTTTTTATCACTTGCTAATTTGTTTTCAAATTCTTGAATTGATTTTTTGCTTAGCTTTTTTATTTCGCGTTTAGTTATGTTATAATCGGTTTAAGGGTTGTTTTTCATTTGAGGCTTTTATTTTGTACCATAACGATTTCTTAATTAGTCTGATAAGCTATTTGGTAATCCAAGGTTGTCTTTTATTTTTCATGTTCGACTTCATTTTTCGGATATATAAGTCGCACATTAGGTAATAATTGTTTAAAAAAAGTTGATAACAGGTTTCAACTGATTTATCTTTAAAAAGTTTGTCCCAGTCTAGATGTTTACTTAATTTCTCGTAGTCATCAAATTTGTAATTGAGTTGTTTGCTGTTTAATAAGTGCTATGGTTGTTATTTGCGTTGTTGCATAATCGGTAATCAAACAATAATGTGAAGTGTCCTTGATTACTTGAACCTAAGGGCGGTTCATTTGCAAGGTTTATTATTCTGTTTGGATCGTCGGATATTATGTAATCAAGAGTATTGGTGTATTGACCATTCGCTTTAATAAAGGTAGAAAATGAGACAGATTGATTTAGGAAGTTATCGTTTAAAATGTCTAAGAAATTTGCTGCAGGACTGTCATCATTACCAAGCACTAGCACAGAGCCGCCTGCGTGCCAATGTAGATTTGGGAGATTGAAATTTCCGGTTATAAGCAAGCCACTGTATTTTTTATTGTCTACTGCCCGTTTAGCTGTTAAAATTGAATTAATTATTTCTTAAAAATTGGTTAGGATTGTATTTTATTAAAAAATTATTAAAATCGGGAGTGAGAAAAGAATATTTAGCCTTTCACATGTGTGAATGTGGCGGTGAGAAAAAAATCGTAAAAAAACTGATGAGTTTGACGCAATTTATAAGAAATTTCAATATTACATTAAATTCGAAATTTTTTAGAAAAAAAAGAAAACAAGGTAAAAACACTTATCAAAATTGTTCAATAACCTCCAGTCTTATCCAAAACCATCAAAAATTATTAAAAAATTCAAAAAAATTTTTGTGTCCTTGAATTTCGTCTTTTTTTTAATATTAAATTGGCTTATTTTCAGAATTTCAAATTAGCATTACTTTTTAATGCAACGTCCCTGCAACATAAGCGTTATGTATTCGTGATCAGCGCGTCAAGTATAGTGTATCCTAAACTTTTTTTTATTTTTTTATTTCAGTGTACCTTAAAAAAAATTTTATTTTTTTTAATATTTGGTTTTAAAACCTTATTCCTCAAATTTTATAAGAATTTTTTTAATATTTAAAAAAAAAAATCTTATTCATTAAAAATAAGCAGCAGATATCAACAAGATTAAATTTTATCGTAGAATCTAGACGTGTCATTGTTATTTAAATTTAAATATTAAAAGTTCCTCTTTATATGTATTAAAAATTAATATTTAAAATATTTTGTTTTATTTTTTAATTCCTTAAAAATTTAAAAAATATTATTAAATAGCTTAATAAAATAATAGAATTAAAATTTTTAAAAAATGTTCAGATATGGTTTGATCTTTTTTTTGTTTTTAAGTCGAATTCAAATTAAGACATACCAAAAATGTGCCTTTAAACCGTCTAATCGCAAAAATTATCTTATATATGATTGTGAAGAACTTAACAAGTCGTTGTATAAAGTTACTAATTTATCCTTAACTTCTACCAAATATGATCTGGTTAAAATAAACAACAAAAATTTTACCATACTTAAAAATCATATTTTTAATGGTTTGGAAATAGGTTTTCTTGATTTAAAAAACAATGAGATAGAGTCCGTCTCCAGATTTGCATTCAACGAAATATTAAATTTAAACCAATTATTGATTTCAAATAATAAACTAAAATCAATCGAAAATGTAATCTTGAGTCTAAATGATAACGAGCTCTTTTATAATAAAATTAGAATTGATTATTTAGATGCTTCTAATAATTTAATCGAAATTATTGATACCAAGTTTAATTCTTACTTTGAAAAAATGAGCAAATTGTATTTATACGCTAACAAAATTTCATTTATTTTGAACGAATCGTTTAGCAATCTAAAAGATATATTTGAAATTAAGTTACATGAAAACAAATTAAAATATATTTCAAATAAATTATTTTCTAATTTAAAAAAATTAGTAAAGCTTAATTTAGAAAAAAACGAAATCGATGAAATTGAGTCCAACTCTTTTCCCTCAAGTTTATCAGAGCTTGATTTGTTTGGAAACAAATTAAAATTTTTAAAAAATGATTGTTTTTTCAATTTAAAAAATTTATCAATTCTTAAAATTGGTTCCAATTCAATTAAACAAATAGATTACTATGTATTTTCTAATTTGAATATGCTTGAAAAATTAAAATTAGACTATAATCAAATGTCTGTAATTCATGCAAGCTTATTTAATGACTTGAACATTTTGAAAGAATTAAAATTGTCCAAAAATAAAATAAATAAAATAGAAGACAACTCGTTTAAGAATTTGAATAGTTTGATTGAATTAGATTTGGATACTTTAAGATTAGATACTTTAACTAATAATACTTTTTTTGGTCTATATTCATTGAAAACAATTGATTTACATAATAATCAAATAACAAATTTATCAAATGGAATTTTTTATAGTTCGCCTAATTTGTTATCTATTAATTTATCTATTAATTTGATTTCGTTTATAGACTCAGATGTTTTTAGATTAAATTCTAATCTTAATAATATCGATCTGAGTAATAATCGAATAAAAACATTTTCCAAAAATACATTTTTTAATCTTACTAAACTCGTAAGCTTATACATGTCTAATAATTATATCAAAATTGTAAAAAAAGATGCATTTTTGAATTTACCATCTATTAAAATTATAAATCTAGAATGGAATTTTATTCGTGACATAGAAACAAATTCATTTAAGAATTTAAATTCGATTGAAGAATTGAATATGGCTAATAATAAATTAGAAACAATCAATGATTTTTATTTTAATAATTTAAATAAAGCAAAAATTTTAAACTTGAAAGCAAACAGAATTGTGAAAATCAAATCTTTTTCTTTAGGTTCCAATTCTGATTTGACTAATTTAATATTAAGCGAAAATTCCATAAGTAAAATAAATTTAAAAAATATTTCTAATTTAACAAGTCTTTATTTGGATATAAATAACATAGAAGAATTAAATGATTTAAATTTAAATTATTTGAAATACTTAAAAATTTTGAATTTAAGAACAAATTCAATTAAAAGATTGCTCGACTATAATCTTAATTTTTCAACAAACTTAAATAATTTAGACCTAAGTTGTAACAAGATAGAAATAATATCAAAAAAATTAGCTGAATTTGATTTAAATATAAAATATTTAAATGTATCATGGAATTTGATCAAAGATTTGAACTTTTTAGCACAATTTTTACTTTTAACTGATTTAGACTTATCCAATAATTTAATTACACACATAAATGGAAATGAATTTTCAAAGCTCATTTATCTAAAAAAATTATATTTAAGCAATAATCCTTTAATTAAATTTGAGCCTAATTCGTTTAATGGTATCAATTTGGCAGAAGTTTATTTAAACAATATAACCAATGCATACAGATTAGAGTTGAATTTAACAAGTTTAATAAATGATCAAATAGAAATACTAGATTTAAGTAATAACAAATTTTCTAATTTATATCTAGAAAAACAATTGACAATTTTAAAAAAAATTTACATGTCCAATACTAAATTGGATAATAATGATTTTATTATTAATCGATTTAGTGATGTCTTAATAGACTTGGACATAAGTGGAATGTCTATTGAATGTATGGAATGTTTTTTAGGAAAAAATAGAACATTCATTAGATTGGCTAATTTAAATTTATCTTGTAATCTTATCAAAAAAATTTACAAAACTAATTTTTATTTAATGGATAGCCTTCAAGTCATAGATTTGAGTTACAATCAAATCGAGTTTATAGAAAATAATTTGTTCAATAAGCAATCAATTAAATCAGTTTTGTTGAATAATAATCGTCTCAAAACGATTGAATTGTCAGATTTTAGAACAAAAATAATCAAACTAAATTTAAAACATAATCAATTGGATTTCATTTCAACAGAAAATTTACTCGAAAGTCTAAACATTTTGCAATTTATTGATGTTTCATTTAATTATTTAAAAGTATTTGATTTATACAAAATAATAGATCGAACTTATCCAAGATATTTAAAGTATTTATATATAAATAATAATTATATAACCGAGATTAAATACGACTATTTTAACTATTATACTAACTTAGAAGAGTTGGATTTAAGTTTTAATCATATAAATTTTATTGAGCCGTTCTCTTTCACTAGATTGGAATATTTGGAAAAATTGCTGATTTCAAACAATAATTTAACTGATTTAGATGAATATTTATTTAAAAATTTAATAAAACTTGTCTATTTAGATTTAAGTTTTAATTTAATTGAAAAACTCGATCCTTTATTGTTCATTGACTTGTTTAATTTATATTTTTTAAATTTAAAAAACAACAATTTAAAAATAATTGAAAATAATTTATTAATAAGTTTAAATCAAATGAAAAATTTGAATTTAGATTTAAATCCTGAATTGAAAATTGTTGAAAATAGTTTAAAAGGCTTAGATTCAATTAAAGACATTTATATTCAGTATAATGTTTTAAAAAATGATCAAAACAAGCAAAATATTTTAAATTGGTTAATTCCAAAAAAAGAGAAAATAATCAACAATGTTGTATATTTAAACTCAATAAATCTAATTTACTCTAATCTTATTATTGATTGTAAATTAAATTTTTTTTATTTAAAACACAATCTACAGGTAAATCTAAAAAATGAATATTATCTAAAAATTTTCTGGAGTTTGTGCTTTTATAATGATAAAAACAAATTCTAAATAAAATTCAAATCATACAAACTATAAATTAGAAAATAAAAAAAGGCAAAATTTTACAATACAAGACAAATCTTTTTTTTTTTAATTGTTTTTTAAAAGTCCTTTATTCTATTTTAGATAAACTGATTAAATTAAAAATTTAGTAGTTCATTACAAATAAAATTATTTAGATAACTATTCAATTTTTAATTTTAATAAATATAAATTCATTCTACTTTTTTCAGTATAATTTCTGTTTAAAAGTTCTAACGCAGTTCTATGTAATCTGTATTGAAAAATCTCATTTAATTCTCCAGAATACTTTTGGAAAGCTTCTAAAAATTAGCGGCAGTGTTAAGTCTAGTATCAAATATCATAATATTAAAATATCAAAATTTTTTTAAATTTATACATGCATTAAAAAAAATTTTGATATTTTGATATTATGATATTTTGATACTAAACTTAACACTGCCAAAATTAGCATATATTCTATTTAGGCTTATTTGATTAACTAGAAAACATCTTTGGCAACTTTTTTCTATAATAAATCTTAAAGTCGACCCTCGAGGTGAGATTTGACTTTAAGTTGGGTCTTCTTTATGTTTAAATGAAAGCTTTATAATAAAGTTTTTCTCGTTACATATTAAGACAATTGTGTAATTATTTTCCATTCCTCTATTTTAATAAAAATTATCCCTGTTGTAATAATTGTAACCACTAATTTAAAAAAAAATCTAATATAATAAAAACCCATGAATTAAAATACAAACTTTTTCAGATTAAAAAATAGACAAATCTGACGAGAACGAAGAAGTAGAATTGCGTTGAAACATTTGTTCTACCTTAACATTTGTGACAAGGAATAATTAAAATACAATTTTTTAATTTAGATTATTTTTTAAAAATTTTTAGATTTTTTTCTTAAATTATTCAATAAAAAAAAAACCTATAGAATATTAAAATAGATATTTTTTAATCATTTTACTCATTTTTCATTAAACTAGCGGTTAAATTTATTAAAAAATAGAGGTAATTTTTATTAAAATAGTAGTGAGTTATTTTCAATGGCCAAATTTAATTGACAATTTATAAAACATTTATTTGGTGTATTTTGAATTATTAATAAGAATAGAGTTAAGCTTCTGTTTTAGTTCAACTTTTTTTGAAAAGATTTTTTTAAATTATTCTTTATTGTTTCTATTTAGCAATTCATTTAAGAAACATTTAATATAGAAAATTTTTTAAAAATTCAAGAAATCTTTAAAAATGTTTGTTTTATTGATTACGTAAATGAATTAAAAAAAATTTAATTAGCTTTCTTAAATAAGTTTTGGTTGAGGTTTGAAACATTGTTTATTTTTACAATTGAATTTTCAATTTATTCAGTTGTTCTTATGCATTAAATATTAATCAAAACATAATATTCACCAATAAAAAATAAAACATTTCTTGAAATAAAAAAAATTTTTTAAAAATATATAAAACAATATAAAAATGAAAATTAATTCAATTGGCTTAGTAATTTTTTTTCGCTTAGTAAATTGTGACTTAATTAAAAGTAATATGTTTAAAAAATAACCATTTTTTTTTTAAATTAAATTTGAAATTTAAGATAACATTTTTAAGAGAATAAAAAGTGAAAATTTGATACAATTTGAAAACGATTTGGTCATATTAGATGTAATAAATAAAATTAGCTATTTGAAATGTATTAGTATTTGTTCAAAAAATGATTATTGCTCTTTTGTTTCATTTGAATCTAATGAGCAAATTTGTAAATTGCATTCGGAGTTTAACTTGTTAAAAATTAAAAAATTTTTGCATTATTATTTAAAACAAAACAAAAAGTAATAATTTTAAGTATAATTTTAAAATATTTTGTTTATTTTGTTTCTTTAAAGTATTTTGCAAGAAGAAGTAAAATATACTTTAAATAATCACACGGATGCAGTTGTTATTTTAACTGTTTTACAGAATGGTTATTTAGTAAGTGGTTCATGGGATACTACTATCAAAATATGGAATCCTTATAATGGTTCATTAGTTAGAACATTAGACAAACAAATCTATGGAATATGTTCATTTGCAGTTTTAGATAATGGATATTTGGCAAGCGTATCACATGAAAAAAAAATTCAAATATGGAATCCTTATAATGGTTCTCTTTTATTGACATTAAATACTTATTCTTTAGGATTAAGTTCCTTAGCCTTTCAAAATGGGTATTTATTAAGTGGATCAATGGAAGGAAAAATTGAAATATGGGATTTTAAAAATTCTTCAGTAATAAAAACATTTACAAATCATTTTGATGAAATATATTTTATAGTTTTAATGGAAAACGGATATATTGCAAGTGGATCAAATGATGGTACAATAATAATATGGAATCTATATGACTATTCTATTGTAAGAATGTTAGCTAAAAAAATTTATTATCGTGATTCACCTGCTGTTTATAGTAATGGTTTATTAGCAATTCCTGCATATAAATCTATCGATATTTGGAATGTTTATAATGGAACTTTAATTAGGACTTTAAGTAATCATTCGAATGAAATAAATGCATTAACATTTTTGCAAAATGGCCATCTAGTAAGCGGATCATGGGATAAAACAATTAAACTATGGAATGTTTATGATGGTTCTCTGATTCGTACTTATGAAAATCATAATTGTGCTGTATATTCTTTAACAGTTTTACAAAATGGTAATTTAGCTTGCGGATCATCGGAAAAATTAATAAAAATATTAACTTAAATTTAATAGAAAATTTTCAATTTATGACTTTAAGACTAATAAAACAAAACTTACCAAGCTTAAAAAAAATCATTTGAATTTTAAAAATATTTTTATTAAATTAATTAGTTTGAAAATATATTTGGATTTTTGTAAATTTTAATTTTTTATTTTCTAAAAAGGATATTAATTTTTTAAAGCTTAATAAAAATATCATAAAAAAAATAATTTTTAAAATAGGAATAATTTGACAGTTCAAGATAATTCAGCAATAAACTATTAAATATTACTAATTTTAAGTTTAAATAAGTTTTAAATAATCTTATTTTAGTTTTCAGGCTACCTCACCTTTGGAAAGTTTTATGACCGCCATGCAGCATTGCAGTTTGTGAAATTCTTCAGCATTTCCACCTTTATCCGGATGGTATTTGAGACACAGTTCACGAAATCTTTTGTTAATTACTTGTTGCTTTCTCTATGTGAAATACTCATAAAATTGAAAGAGTTTTCGAGAGCTTTGTCTTTCGGCAAGTCAAATAGTTGACATGTGAGCCATTCAGATACTTTTCCTGCTAACACAGACCCAACAAAACCTCCAATAACAGTCCCCAAAACAAATCCTAAAGGTCCCATAAGACCGCCAACAATTCCTCCACCAATTCCTCCGCCAACTCCACCTGCGGCAGAAGCTAATGAATCCATTATTTGTTTTACGCATCTCTTTCCCGTAATTTTACCATTCCACTATTCACTAATACTTTTTAACGCTTCGTAACTTAAATATACTCCTAAAAGAACTTCACCTTCACCTTCATAAACCATACAGCAATGTTAAATCTAATTTTAACAATCAATTCTTTATCAAACCTTTTAATCATCCGTTTTACCATCATAATCAGAATTTTATATATAATAATTCTCGTTTCTCACTAAACAAGAAAACTGGCTTTAAATATAATAATTTTAATAATTTCAAAAATTATAAACGTTATAATAACGATTATTGTAGTAATAGATTTTTTAATAATGAACATGATGTACAATTTAAACCACAGGAAAATCAAAACATAAATTTTCGGAGGAGATATTTAAACCAGATCAAGTTTTAGCAATTGATAACAGCCCAAAATTGATTTATAGGTTAGAAAATTCTGTTTTTTGTTTTGGAAAATTAGAAACTAATCAAGAAATATTGAAAGATATAATTTCTTTGTTAAAACTTGGTTTTAAATTTATTCCTTCTTTCTTTTCTAATAACTTTGATTACTTTAATTATTTATTTATTACTTTAGACAATTCGCTCATTGATTTTAATTCAAGGCTTTTCTTTGAAATTTGTAAAACAAAAAATAATAATGCAAATAATCTGAATAGTAAAGATTTAGAACTAGATTTAAATAATCAATTTTCAAATCAGATCTTAGATAACAATTTAGATCATATTATGGATAAATTTTGTAAAAAAAGATTTTTTAAAAAAATTAATTCTACTAATATTCCCATTTTAAAAGAAACTATTAACTTAAGATTTTCAGTTCTTGAAAAAATTGACAAAAAATTAAATAATAAAATATTTAATAAACTTCATTTAACTTAAATTTTAATTCTGATAAAGTTTTTCTATATTCTTGCGACTTTGAGTAGTTATATACGAACATTAAACCTGATCATGCTTCTAATATTATTTGTGATTTCTTAAAAGATTCTCCTATCTTCTTTAATAATTCAGATTTTAATCTATTAAGTATTAAAGAAATTTTAATTTTGATTTTTAATTCAGGAATCTTAGAATTCGAAAATGAAACTTATTTACAAATTTTAGGCTTACCAATGGGTTGTATTTGTGGCCCATCAGTAGCTAATCTTTTTTTATATATCCTAGAAAAAAATTGGGTTTCATTAAATCCTGATATTTTATATAAAAGGTATATAGACGATATCTTCATTGTTTCAATGTATGAAATCGATATTAATAATTTATGCTCCCAATTTCTTTATTTGAAACTAAATATAGATAAAAATGGTTCAGTAGTATTCTTAGATTTAAAAATTAGTTTTAATTCTATTATTCGAAAATTGAATTTTGATTTATATATTAAGCCAACTAATTCTTGTAATTATCTTATGCCTATTTCTAATCATCCTTCTCATATTTTTGATAATATTCCTGTAAGCCTCTTTACCAGATTACGTAGGATTTGCTCTTCTTATTTAGATTATTTAAAACATTCCAGAAATCTTTTAATACAATTATTAAAACAAGGTTATAATTTAGATAAAATTACAGGCATCTGTAGGACAATAGGTAATAAAAGTAGAATTGAATTGATTCCTTATAAAACTAAATCTGAAGTAGTTAATTCTAAACTCAAATATATTTTGAACTTTAATCAAAATATATAATTTCTTAAACCTATAATTAAGAATTCTTTTAGACATTTAGATAAGAACAATTCTCTTAATAATAAACAAATTTTATTTGTTAATAGGCTTGAAAAAAACATTGGCTCATTATTAATTTTAAATTTTAATTTCAATAATTCAAAAAAATTTTTCTGTAATAAATGTTTGATTAATAATTGTAGAACTTGTAATTTTATTAATAAGGCTTTTTATTTAAATTATAATAGTTATATTATACCCTTTCAAAACAATTCTAATTGTATTTCAATTGGTGTGATTTATATTATTAAATGTATGAAATGTAATATTTTTTACATTGGTGAAACTAGTAAACAAGCTAATAAAAGAATAAGTGAACATCTTTACTCTATAAATTTCTTTAGAAATAATTTAAGAAAATGTCTAAGTAATTTTTCAAATTGTAGTGAAGTAGCAATACATTTTAATAATAATAATCATTCAGATAATGATTTTACATTTTACATATTTAATTCTAATATAATAGATAATTTAAAAAGAAAATCTATTGAAACGGATTTAATAAATATATTTTTAACATTAAAAATTCCTATTATAAATAAAAAAATACCAAAAATTGACAAAATTAATTCACTTAGCTTTATAAATTAAATTAACTTATATTAGCTATTACAAATATATATTTTTATATTATATTAAATTAATAAGTGTTTTAATCGAATTATTATATAATAAGAAACGCTTAAGTTAAATAGCGTCACTTAAAAAGTTTTTTAAAAAATATAATTTAATTTATATTTTTTTAAGAAAATTTCTTTAATTAATTTTCTTTTTTCTTTTTCTAATTTTTTCTTAATTTTGTAAAATTAAAAAATTAAACATAAATTTTCGGTTTTTTCTTTATTTAGACTCTGATGAAGACTTATTAAAGTCGAAACGCGTCAGATTTATTATTGTATATTTTTTTATTTTTTATTTTTTATAAAAAAATAATTTTTTTTAATAAAATTATCACAAAAAATAACAAAAAGTTTTTTTTGTTTTTATTTTATTTTTTTAAAACTAAAATTCAGATTATTTTGAATTGATTTGAATTATTTAATGAAATAAAATAAGATTTAAAGTTTTTTCTAAATCTCTCTTAAATTCTAATTAAACTTTTGTAAAAAAATAATTTTAAAAAGCAATATAGAATTATATTAGGTTGTTTAATAAGTTTTTTCGTGTATATTTAAATGAAAAAATCTCGTCCGAGATTAAATTTTTTTATGCAATGTTATACATCATTTGAAAGAGCAACTCTTGCTCTTTAAAAAAGGCATATTTATCAAGTGGATCAACAGAAAGAAAAATTGAAATATGGAATTTTATAAATTCCAAATAAATAAAAACTATTAAAAAACATTCTGATGAAATATATTTTATAATTACTTTGGAAAGCGGATATATTTCAAGTGAATCAAATGATGGTACAGTATTAACATGCAATTATATGACTATTCTATTTTAGATTATGCATGCTCTGATGAAATAGTGTAAAAATGATCAATTAAAAGATAAAGAATTAATGTTTTGAAATGAGTTATAAAATATACAAATCACTAAGATAATAATAAATTAAACTTCAGTTTTAGAAATTATTTTCAAGTTCCTAAAATTTAATTATATTCATAAAATATTTATTATAAATGTCTAGTAAATAAGTTTTCTTTATAAAATTTAAATTAAAAATATAATAATTAAATTTAAGTAATTTGTTTAAATAAAATTAATATAATATTATAAGAATAATTATAGTTATGAAAAATAGCTAAAATTAAACTTATTGATTTTTTAATTAGGCCAAAAACAAAATTGATAACTAAATAAATAAAAAAAAGATTTTACTTGAAATAAATTTTATTTAAAATTTTAACTTTAAAAAGTATTTTTCTGAATTCGAAAATTTCAAAATATAAAAATGGCTTTTTATTATTTAATAATTTTATTGATTAAGCTTATAAGTAAATTTCAAATCAAAATTAAACTTTTCAGAATATTTATATAAAAATAAAATTACTTTTTAAAGGCATTTTTGGCTTGGAAAATATTTTTACAAGAAAAACTGATTTCAGTTTGACAGTTCAAGATGATTTAAACAATAAAATATCAAATATTACCAATATGAAGTGCTTGTTTAAATGTAATCAATTGAATTATTGTAAATTTACCCAATATCATCAAAACACATGTTATTTGTATAATTATTTGTATTCTTTTTACAAATTATCCAATAATCCTGAAATTATTTTGTATGAAAAATCAAATACTAACAAGTAAATCATAAAAAATATTCTATTAAAAAAGTTTAACTAAATTAATACAATATAATATAAAGTGATGGATTAATACACTATTGGCCTATAATTGATTCAAGTGTGAAAGATTTATTTGGTTCATATGAATTATACGATGCATATAATGTCAATTTTACTAATGATAGATTTGGAAGAGAGAACTCATCTATTAGGTTAATAGATGGTTATTATCGAATTCCAGATGGGTTTTATCTTTTAGGAAATTTTACATTTACAGCTTGGATAAATATTTTGGATAAAATCAATAACTCTAGATTGATTCATTTTGGAAGTTTTAAAAATCTAACTTTATTTATGATATCTTTTTTGGATGATAATTTAATTTATAAGTTATATGTTACTGTTCTAAAAATTGACAAAAATATATATTTGTCTACTGATATTATTTTTTCATATCCTTTACTTATCGGTGAATGGACACATATTAGTTTTGTATTGATGGAAAAAAACTTAACGCTTTATATAAATGGTACTTGGGTTGAAACAGTTACTATTTGTTGTGATTATGTTAAAGAAGTTGTATTTTCGAATTTTATTGGTAAAAAAATTGGTGAAAATAATCAAAGTATATCAGTTGATATTGATGATATAAAGTTTTTTAGTAAAAGCTTAGATGATTCAGAAATAGAACAAGAATATTTATCATTTATCTAAAAATTCAATACTTAACATATTGACAATTTTAGAATTTTATCTTTTTATCATTAAAAAGTGTTTATAGTTTACATTATTTTAAATATTTAAAACTTATAAATCTATTAGTTTAAAAATATTTATTTTTGTGTAAGGAAAATTCACTTATTTTAGAAAAAAATGTTTTAAAGAATTTTCAATAAAATTATTTTATTTACTTTTTTAGTAAATTACTTGGTTAAAAAATTTAGCATTTTTTTTATTTCAAAATCACATGGATTTAAATCTCGAGAATTAGTAGCCTACTTGTCTTTTTTTATAAATTTTATATGACTTAATAAAGATGTATGAGGTGTTGCACAATCCTATTCAATTTATCATTGATTTTTTGTCCTCTCAAAAAGACAAAATTTTAATATGAAATATTCTGTGTTGATTATTTCTCCTTTTAACATTTTTTTTGTTAGCTAAAAATTTAATGATTGTGCTTCATTTAATGTTATTCCTTACCAAAAAATCAAAATTAATTTTTATTGTCACTATATAGACCTTAAAAAACAATAATTTAGTATTTTTTCTTTAATATAATAATGATTAATTTTTTAAAATTTTGCCTCCTGTTTTTAAGCTTTTACTCTAGACAAAGCATATAAAATCTAGTAATCATTTTGTTTATTTAAACCACAATCAACAGTAAAATTCATTATTTTTAGGTTTTTTATTTCTTTCCACTTTTTCTTCAATATTGAGGCAAAAGTAGCAGTTTATCAATTTTTTTTTCGTCTAGTAATGAGGCAGTCTTTTTTACATAAGCTTATTAAATTTAGTAAAATTATTGTTTTTCAAAAAGTATGTCTCTTATTTTTTTAGGAATGATAAGAATATATATATTATATGTTAAGGACATAGGATTATTTATACTATCAAAAAAGATTTATTTTACTATCTAATTTTTATACTATAGAAAAAAAACATTTTTAATATATAAAAGAATTAATCTACTGTACTACTAAATAGATTTTTTTGATATATTTTTATAGCTTTTAATATAAAAAATTATTTTTAATTACATAAAAAAAAGATTATATTTTAGAAAATTTTTAAATTTTTGTGAAGCTTTTTTGAAATTGTAATTGAGATGGTTGATAGTTGAACAATTTTTTATCACGTTTAGCTTTTGGTATATTTTCTTGGAACTATTCTTCACCCAATGTTTCGTTGCTAGTATTATGTTAAACCACTCGAAGTTTCAGTTATTCGGTTATATAATCAATCAATCATCAATCATATAATCAATCATGTCTTTGCTTATATATATGCTAATAAATGTGTTAATTTATAAAAACTTATTAAAATTATTTTTCAAATCAATTATTAATTTTTAATTTTAATTATTAATTATTAATTTTAATTTTCAGGTGATAAGATTCTATTATATGGAGATACATTAATATAAATTAATTAATGTAAATTAATTTATATAGTAAATAAATAAATTATATAGTAAAATATTTTTTTATATAATAAATTGAATCCTTTTTATATAGTATAATGTACCTAATTATATAGTAAAAATAAGTTTTTGCGTATGTTAAATGTTAAGGGTTATGCATTTTAAAAGAAGGCTATTCAGCAGCTAAGAAGTTGATTTTTCAAATCATGTTTATACATTCTATGTATAGCGTGACTAACAAATCTCAGATGAAAGACAAATTGTTGGAATAACCATTCAAATGTTTTACTAAAGAAAAAACGTACCAACAAAATGATTAACAAAAAAATAGCCAATATTTTAGCATCTAATTTATTTATAATTAATTAAAATTTTATTATAGTTTAAAGTTATAGTTTTAAATAAAATTTTATTATAAATATTTAGATTTAAAAAAAAAAATTTATTTTAATTACGAAAATAACAAAATTTAAAAAAAAATTAAAAATTTAGCTTTATTTTTATTAAATTTTAAAATTCCAAATATAGAACCAAGCTTAAATAAGCCTAGAACTAAATTTAAACAATGAAAAAATATATAATTATCATCACACCCATGAAATTTAGTAAAATGAGAAAAAAAATTTTTTTATTTAAAACTTTTTACAATAAAATGTTATTTTATTATTCACAGCGTCTTTCATAATTTTGCTTTATATTTTCTTTATAGATTCATTATAAGACTCAAACTCGTCCTTCCAAAATTCATAATTTTTTGTTTTATTTGAAACATTTAAAACTCGATCACGATTCATATTAATGCAATTTCTAGTTATCAAAATAGAAAAAAAAACGCGCATAATTTAGTTTTATATTTCAAATTTCGATTACGAAGCAAAAAAAAAACTAAACATAATTGAATGTAGTTACGTAATGTTTTATTAACATTGAAAATATTTTATTTTTAGATTTTAGAAAAAAATATAAATAAAAATAAAAGGTTTTTTTTTAAAAAAGAAATTTTTTTTAAAAAAATAAAAACTCAATTTTATCATCCAGCTAAATTTCCATAAAGAATGTCTTTTAAGTTATGCTCATCGATTTTTAAAAACCATTTGACTCAAAGAAACCATATGGGATTGAGTAATATATTTTTAATAAAACGTTCAATCATTTCGAACCAAAATTTACAACAAATCAAACACTTAAAACCTAAAAAATATGCTCAAATTGTTTCAACGTCAGCTAATCTTCATCTAAAATCTACTTCTCCAACTGAACCACCAAAGCCTATCATTTCAAATCCACTAGTAGACATATTCGACAATCCAAATGAAGCTATAAAAGATATACCATCCGAAGCGAAAATACTAGTTGGTGGTTTTGGCTTGGTCGGAGTACCAGAAGCATTAATAAAATCTATTTCAAAAACAAAAATAAAAGATTTAACTGTGATTAGTAATGAAGGGGGTGTAAATGATCGTGGCTTGGATATGTTGTTTGACACTAAACAAATTAAAAAAATGGTTTGTTCATTTATTGGAGAAAATAAAGAGTTTCAGCGTCAGTTTTTATCTGGTGAACTTGAAGTAGAACTAGTACCACAAGGTACATTAATAGAAAAAATAAGAGCCGGTGGAGCTGGTATACCAGCATTTTTTACTCCGACTGGTGTTAATACATTAGTTCATTTGGGTGGTGAACCGATTCGTTTTGGTCCTGATGGAAATTTAATAGTTAAAAGTTTACCAAAAGAGTCAAGAGTTTTTGATGGTTTGAATTATGTTCTAGAACAGGCTATTAAAGCAGATTTTGCATTAATTAAAGGTTGGAAAGCAGATAAAGCTGGTAATGTGATATTTAGAAAATCAGCATGCAATTTTAATCTTTCAATGGCCAAAGCTGCTAAAGTAACAATAGCAGAAGTAGAAGAAATAGTCGAGATTGGTGAATTAGATCCTAATTTTGTTCATTTACCAGGTATTTATGTAGATAGAATAGTAAAACCTCCATATTATGAAAAATACATCGAAAAAAGAGTTGTTCATGGTAAAGCTCAAAAAAAATTATTCGATCCGTGTCGTGAAAGAATTGCAAGACGTGCTGCTTTAGAATTCCATGATGGTATGTATGCCAATCTTGGAATTGGTTTACCAATGTTAGTAGCCGATTTTATTCCGAAACAAATGCAAGTATTTTTACAATCTGAGAATGGCATACTCGGCTTAGGTCCTTATCCAAAATCAGATGAAGAAGTTGATGCTGATGTAATCAATCCGGGTAAAGAAACAGTTACTGTTTTACCAGGAGGAGCATTTTTGTCATCAGATGAATCATTTTCGATGATTCGTGGACATCATTTAGATTTGACTATGCTTGGTGGTATGCAAGTGAGTCAATATGGTGATTTAGCTAATTGGATGATTCCCGGTAAATTAATTAAAGGTATGGGAGGCGCAATGGATTTGGTTGGAGGACAAAATAGAGTTATAGTTTTAATGACTCATACTTCGAAGAAAGGCGAACCAAAGATATTAGCTCAATGTCAATTACCATTAACCGGTTACAGAGTAGTAGATATGATAATTACAGAAAAATGTGTATTTAAATGCGACAAACACGCTGGTCTTATTTTAACAGAAATCGCCGAAGGTGTAACTATAAGCGATATAGCCAAATCAACCGGTTGCAATTTCAAAGTTTCAGATAATTTAAGACCTATGGGTCAAATTTAAATTAAAAAAAAAAACACCTTTTAACAACATTTTTTTTTTAGAATTTTAAAAATATTTTATTTTTAGGAATTGATTTAAATAAATGTCTATTATTTGTGAAATATATAAATAAAAAATAATATTTTTGTAGAATTAATTGAAATATTTTAAAATAAATTAGTTTTTATTTAAAAATTTTAATTCAAATTATTCCAAGCTTAAAGATTATTAATTGTTCAATTAATTAGTTTATTAAAATATTATTAAGATCTAAAACAATATTATGAAATAATAAAAGTAAAGTTAACGAAATATTAAAGAAAATAAGATATTTCTAGATATTGTTAGAGTATTAGAAAATTTATGAAAATTGGCTTTAATGTCACATAAAATATTGAAATTCCATGTATAGAAAATATTAAATAAACTATATCAGAATTTGCAAAACATGAAACTTAACTGGTGGTACTGAAAAATCTAGCAAGCAAATACGGTAAATATTTTTTACTATTTGAGTAAAAAAATTTTTGTATTAAATAACTAAAGATAAAAAATAAATCTAATTTTAAATTCTTTTTTTTTAATTTTTGTTTTAAATCTTTAATAAATAAAGAAGAAATTAAAAATTTTAAAATTGACCGATAAATTATTTAAATATTAAATATTATTTTATTATTTTAATAAAAATATAAAGTTTTAGATTCTTATTAATATAAATATAAATATATCAGGTTTCTTTTGATTTAATTCTTTGAAAAAAAAAATCTGAGAAAAAAATTTAGTTTTTAAATTAAGGAAAAAATGATTTTTAATACAATTTTTCTCTTTTCAATAGTTTTATCGCATATTTATTCAGGTAAAACTAAAATCGGATAGAAAAATAAATGCAAAAGTTTTTTTTATATATTTTAATCAATAAAAGATACTATAACAAGAAGTGGTTTTAATATACAAATTAAAATAGAAACTGATCATAATAATGTCTTTGAAATTGGTAAAAAAGATGTTTATACCCGACTACCATATGGTGATGAACAATTAACTGTTAAATGCTTAAAAACAAATTGCTTCGAAGAAGGTAGTTTGATTGGTATTTTGAATAATATTGATTTAAATAAAAACTCTTCATGTATTGATTACAATTACAATTCAGACCACAACAATAATAAAAATATAGAAACAAATTGTATTAGTAAAATATTTTATACAAAATTAAATTCAAACAGTGATTTAGAATATTATGATTTTAATTGTGCTATTAATCAAAGCAACTTTTACAGTACTTCATTTAGACTTAATAGAGTCTGTAAGTTTTTAAATGGAATATTTTTTAAATTTATTTTTTTTTCAAAATTTAAAAGTTGTTGATGGTTTACCGAGGATTAGAATTGGTGAAAGATTACATAAACATGGACCAATATTAATTCATGATTTAAAAATAAATGATGTTAGTTGTGAAGCTATTCAAGATTCAAATAATATTTTATTTGATTCAATTGTATGGTTGAGTTATGATAATAAGAAAAAGCTATATTTAGACCAGATTAAAATTGTTATATCAAATACATTGACTAATCATTCGATTAGTTTGAATAAAAATAACTTCAATTTTGATTTAAATTATACCTATAAATGTTGTACTAGTTTAAATGATTTATTAATTAATTGCCAAGAAATATTTTTAATTTAAAATAAATTTTTTTATTTAAAATCCATATTTTGATTGTAAAATCTTCAGATGAACTTAGTAAATTTACTATTTTGCTAAACAACTAACCACAAAATTCTATTTATGAAATTAATCAAAAATATTAATTTTATCGTATATTTTATATTATCGTATTATAATAACAAACAATATTTCTAATAACAAACAATATTTTAAAGCTATTAAAATTTAATCATGAAAAACATAATGACTTATACATTTTTTTTTCACTAAAAATCAAGTTTTTTTTATAAATACTTTTTAAATTATAATATAGTCGAAAAAATTATTTATTTATTAATCAATTTTATAATTTTATTTTTCCAAACAAAATTTAAGACGCTGTCAAATATGGCACTGCAAAAAGACTATAAAAAGCCTTCGGAATAGAAGTGTGCATTTTAGTTAAATTAAATTAATAAAGAGTCGAATGTTATGAGAATACTTTAGTTGAATAAAAACTTTATTTAAGAAAAAATATTTTGAAGAAATTTATCTAAAATTTTCTTTTTAAAAAATATCTAATTTGAATATTTTTTTAAGTCATGATCCTATTTTAGAATCATTTAAGGATGCAACAAAGAGGATCAAAACTAACATATATATTTTTGTAAATTTTTTTTTTACTGCTTAATAATAGAAACATGAATATAATATTTTTAAAATAAATTTTACGATTTCATTTCATCTTTTAATATGAATATATAGTCTTACTTTTCAAAGTCTATTATTCACCAAATCCACCTAAGTGGTAGTAACACTTAAAATTATTATTCTCACTTTAAAAATAATTTATTTGAAAAACAATTAATCGAAAAAAGGTGAAACTCACTTAAGAATTTAATTTTAGTATTACAGTAAAACCCTGTTAAATGAATACTCCTGGGGAAATGAAAATAATGTTCATTTAATCGGGTTTTACTGTATATATTTAAAAATACAGTATTAGTTCTTTCAACTTTTTTATTGTTTCAGGTAAATAACAAAACTGAATTTAATTATGGCGATTGATTTCCATTTTTGAATTTATTAAACATCTTTGATTATATTTTTGTTGTTGTGTATTTTTTACCAGCTTTTCCAATTAATCTACCAAATTGACCCAATTCTCTGTCAACAATTTTATTTTAGTGCTCAAGACTCACATCCACCATATAAATGAAAAAATATTTCATAAATTTTTCGAGTAGGATTTATTCAACACTTGAATCTAACTTGAATATCTCCTTTTTAATTTAATAAAATACATTTAAAATTTTCTAATTCGTCTAGGGACATTTTTTCCAAATCGGTTTAAAAAATTAAAATTTTTTGAAATGTTGTTAATATTACAGTTTGTTTTTAGAATAAAATTTTAAAATATTGATTTGGATATATTAAAAAATTTAAATGAGTCACTGCTTCAAATTATATTTTGGATTTCAACACACATTTTTCATTAATTATAATAACGATTTAGATAATTCTATTCATTAATTTTAGTATATAAGCAAAGTATGCAGTGAGCTTGATGAAATTAGTATCGAATTTTGTTCCTGAAAAAAGGCAACAAAAAAAATGGCATTTTAAAATAATCTTTTAAAATGGTTAAACAAAGTTTTAAATGAAGTTTAAAAAAAATAAAAAATATTAATTAAATTTATTTAATAAACATTTAGTCTTTTAAAGTTTTAAACACAAAATAAAAAAAAAAAATCATATAAATTGTTTCATTTTCTAAAATATTTTTTAAAAGCTGCATTCAAAACAGTACGAAATCTTTTATTCATATAATAATAAATTAAAATTGTAAAAGAACATGACACCAAATTGAATAGATTTCCTAATTGAGAATAATTAGAACATATTTTATTTAATTTATTACAATTGCCAATATTTAATTTTTGTATAAAAACAAACATACTTGCACCAAGTTCAAGTGATCTAATTAAAAGCAAAATAAGTAAATTTAAAAATACAATCAAAGTTATTTTTTTTTCGGTTTGTTTTAATTTGAAATATTTTTCATTATTTTTCTTAGATTTGTTATTCATGTCATTTGTTGCTTGATTATTAATTGAATCTGAAAACAAAATTCTTCTTTTATTTTTCATATGTGATTTAAATCTTAAAATCAATAAAAATTCAACTAAAGATAATATCAAAAACAGTATAATATCGTTAAAAATAAAATAAAATAAATAAAATAAATAGAATATCATAAAAATTATTGGTCTTGATGAATATGAACCAGAATTAATAATGATTGAATTTTTAACTGGAAATTCTTGATAATCATAATAATCCCAATCAAAATAATAATCATTTACATTACTAGATAATAAAGAATTGACTGGTAATAAGAAAAGAAAAAGTGATAAAATCATTTTTAGAAATTGATTCTTGAAAAATCTTAATTTTTTGAATTTTTTGTTTTCATTCAATAGATTATATCTTTTGAATGATATTATAATGCAAAATATATTTGAGAATAGTTTCAATACACTGCCCAAATATTCAGCTATATATATTTCAAAATATTGAACAAAAATTGATCTTTTATATTTTGAACAATATATTCCAGAATATGAAACACATGTAGTTAGTAAATGAAAAAGACTTATTAAACAATAAAATAAATTCAAAGCAGAATGAATTATCATCATTTTATTTAAGCTTTTTTGATTTTGTTTTTGTGAATAATTTTCTAGTTTTTCTTTATTAGATAAAACTAAAATATTTATAATATTTGTGAAAAGACCAATTAAAGAAAATATTGGCATCAAAATAATGATTGTATAGTTAATAATTTCACTATAATATAATTCATCCAAGGGTATTAAATCAAATGTTTTCTGTACTGTTTTATTACAATTTTTGATCATTTTATTAAAATCACATTTTTTAAATTTATCTAAATTTTTACAATGACTTGAAATAAATTTAGAATCTAAATATTCCATTAACCAATAATATGTACAAGTACATTTATAAACATAAGAAATTAAAATATTTGAGCTTCTTGAGAAATTCTTATATAAACAAAAATCCTCATCATTAAAATAGAATTTATTATTATTAGCAAAAATATTAAAGTTAAATGTTTGATTTTTTCTCAAATAATTCAAATAATTAAACCATTTAGAAGATTTATATAATAATTTTTCAAAATTATTTAAATTTATATTTAAAACTTTTAAATATTTAAATGATTTAAATACATCATCTTCAATTTCTTCCAAAAACCCATTTAATTCTAATTCATTTAAATTTTCAAATACAAATTCATCTAATAGAGTTTTATCTAATTTTGATTTATAAAAATAAAGTTTTAAACTTTTTATATTTGAATTAATTGTTTTATTCATATTTATAAAACTAATCATATTATTTTTAATAGTTGATTTTGATAAGCCATAAAATTGAACGAATTTAAGACTTGAATTTAAAAATATTAATGGACAAGTATTTAGTGAATATTTTACAGTAAATGAAAATTTTAAACTAACAAGACTTTTGAATACATCGAATCTACTATAACTTAAATCACAATCTTTTCCTATTAAACTGGTTTCATTTATGAATAGTTTAAAATCAGAATAAAAAAAAAATAAGCAGGTTTGATAATTTTTTAAATCACTTAACAAATCATGTTGAACATCAATACCTTTGATCGAATAAATATGAATATTTATATATGGTTGCTTAATACTTGGTGAATTAAAATTAAGCTTTAAATTTTTATTTAATATTAAATTATCATTATATGGTTCTAAATAAATGAAATTTACAATCATTTGATTAATATTTTCAATACAACTAAAATTTAATTGATAAAATGAATCAAAATTTGTGACTTTTAATAACAATATTGTTTTATTAGTTAAATATTCTTGATATATAAGAACTATTCTCAATTGTTCAAGAAATTCTTTACAAAGTGAATTATCATTTAAATCTAAAAATTCACCTTGATTGTTTATTAAAAAGCAATTCATTTTCATGTAATAAATTATTAAGCTCAAATAAAAATATTTTGAAATCATCTTGTTTGATATTTAAATTCTTGATTGAATATGGAATGAATATGTTTGCAAGCTTTATATCGAATTACAAAAGATATCTAAAAATAATAGTTATATAGCTAATTAATTTTTTTTTATTATAACAAAAATATAATGTATTGTTTTTAATAATATTTTCTTATCAATCACAAATTATCCCAACACGCATCCTTTGTAGATTTCACTCAGTCTCTCAAGATTTTTTTAAAGAACATCACTGATATTTTATGTTGCTAAAAGGAATTTTATTTAGCACCAGAAAGTTCAGTTTTTTTCTTAAATAAGCATTTTCAAAATAAAAAATTCTTGAAATATTTATTAAAATATTATAATATTATCGGTTTCAAAAATCACATGGTTTTTTCATTTTCAAAAATGTATTACTATTTGGAACTTTTTTAAAATAAAAATTAGACTTGGCGAATAAAAAAAAATACTAGGGAATGGGTATTTCTTAAATATCAAATAAGATTATTCTTAAATTCAATACAGCAAAAATTTATTCTAAAAACAAACTTTAATATATTAATAACATTTAAAAAAATTGAAATTTTATAAATAATATAAAAATAATGAAGCCGAATTTCCAAAAATGTCCCCAGGCGAATTAGAAAATTTAAAATATATTTTTTTAATTAAAAAAGAGATTTTTCAGTTACATTCAAATGTTGAATAAATGGTCTCTACTTATTTAATTCTCAAGGAGATTAATGCCAAAATTTTTTATTCTTAAAAAAAATAATAAATTAATTTAATACAATAAGGAAAATAGATAATTTATTTGGAAATTAATTAAAAAAAAGCTTAATACGAATTACATGAACCATACTTTTCTAGAAACTCGATCGCTATTTGAAAATTTACCATTATAATAAATTAATCATAGCGTTTTTTCGATTGGCATTGTTTTGCTATATACGTTTAACCTCATGTTCTATATCACATTGTGTAATTATTTAGAAATTAATTATCGCTTTCTTTCATCTTTGTTAATTAATGAGCCAACATAGTTAAACTCTTCTTTTTCTTTATGTTATATTTAAAATGTTATGTATTTCATCAACAATATTTGGTGTAATTCTTGCTTGTTTAGATGATAGTAAATCGAATAATTCCGCTTCAAAAAATCAAAATTTTTAAAATTCATTAAAAATTTCTAAATGCCATGGGAAAAAAATTTAACTGAATCGGAAGAGAAAACCATTTTAGTTATATCTAAAAGAACAAAAACTCAAAAAGTAAATAGAAAAAAGAAAATTCAAAGATCATAAACAGTTGCGTCCCATTTTCTTAATAAACCAGAAAAATTAAATACAAAAACTTTCAAATTGATCATGAATATATTGATGATTATAGTTACAATGAGTCTTCATTAAAAAGTAATGGGTGACGGAAGTTTTAACGTTTAAGCTTAAAAAAGCTATTAATTTTTTAAAACTTATACAAAAAGCGAGTTTAATCTAAATTATTCCTATAAGTATTTTACTAGTTTAAATTATGTTTTGATTGATTGTCAAGAAATTGATTTAATTTAAATTTATTGATATTTAATTTTAAATAAAAATTCAAAATTAATTTTTTTATTCTAATTCCATATTTTGATTGTGCAATCTTCAGATGAGCTTGCTAAATACCCATTTTGTAAAACAACTAACGACAAAATATTATTTCTGTGCCCAGTTAAGCTTTTAACTAAATTTCCACTTTGAGGGTCCCATATTTGAATTTTATCATCTACTGAAGTAGCAATAAAACCATTTTCTAATCTTACCATTGAATATTTAACCTTACTAAAAAAATTGGTATTAGTTGTTTTAAATGATCTTATTAATTTGCCTTCAGTGGTATTCCATATTGATAATGAACTATCATGACCAATACTTACTAATAAATCATTTTTCAAAACAACTAAAGAAAGCACAACTATATTATAAGTATTTAGACTTTTAATTAAAGTTCCATCGCTTTGATTCCATATATTTATTTCATTTTTAGTACCAACAGCTAATAAACCATTATAGAGTTCTATTAAAGAAAAAAAACCATACGAATTTGTTGCATTTATGACAAAAATTGTTTTTTCACTAGTGATATTGTATATTTTAATTGTGTTAGAGGCGCATGCTAAATTTCCATTTTTTAATACAAGTAATATTTTAAAACAATTTTCAAATGCTTGTATTTTCTTAATTAATCTGCTATTATATGGGTTCCAAATTTGAACTTGCTCATCTTCAAAACAAATAATTACATTTCCATTATTTAAAATTGAAAATTGTATGGACATATTTCTATTGTAATTTATAGTTGTTATTAGTTTACCATTATTTGGATTCCATATTTTTAAAGAATCATTTATTTTAATACTAGAACCTATTAAATTTCCATTAGTTAAAACTGATAATGAATTTATTGGATACATTTTTTCATTGATTGTTTTTACTAATGAATTATTATATAAATTCCATATTTTTATCGTATGATCTTCTAGTAAACTAATTAAATTTCCATTTTCTAAAACTGATAATGCATAAATCGCAGTATGAGCTTGTAAATTAGTTATTAAATTAGCGTTATAAGGATTCCATATTTTAATTGTTTTATCTAAAGACCCGCTAGCTAGATAACCATTTTTCAAAACTACTAATGATATTATCTTTTCAGAATGGCCAATTAATTTAGATGTATCTATACTATTATTTATGTTTAATATGATTATCTCAAAATCATATTCCATACATGCCATTGCATAATCTTTATTATTTAATTCAATTAAACATTGCGGCATTTTGTTTTGTATGGCGATTGAGTTTATTAATTTCCAATTATTTTTATCCCACATTTTTAAAGTTTGATCTGAAGAACCACTTAATAAGTTTCCATCTTTTAAGCATTCTAATATTTCTATTGAATTTGAATGCTCTTTCAATGTTGTAACAATTTGACTATTATTTGGATTTAATATTATAATGTTTCCGATTTCTGTTCCAACAGCTAAATAACCATTTCTTAGAACTGTTATTGTAAATAATGTTATATTATTTAAAGTTATATTTTTTATTAAATTTCCACTAAATGGTTCTATAATTTTAATATTTTCATGTTTTTGTGAATTTATAATAGCTAAATTTTCATCAGGTAATTTTAATATTAATAAAGTATTGAAAGAATCATTATTAAACTTTTGTATTACAGATCCTTCTTCTAAGCTCCATATTTTGATCTCTTCATGCCAAGATCCTGTTGCTAAATTTCCATTTTTTAATATGGTAAAGCAACTTATTGAATTATCGTTTCTCCCAATCGAAAGAAATTCTAAAAAAAAAATTTTTATTAAATGATTGACAATTTTTTGTCTGGCAATAATTAGATAAAAAATTGTTTTTATTCTATAAGTCAAACAAATCCTGTAAATCAGGAGATTTATTACAAAAGATTACTTTAAATTACGATAAATTACCATGTAAAAATTATCCTTAATACTTTTTTACTTTATCTTTTGTTTTACGTTTTACGTTTTACAGCGTAAAATTACGCATCTTACGACTCATTACGTAAAGACTGTAACTTGTAAGATTACGTTAAATTTCGCCTTAAAACGTAAAATTACGTAACGTTGCATGGTTGCTGTCACCACTATATATTGGTTAAATGTGTCAAATAAATATAAATATTTAACAAAATCTAAAATTTGAAATTTGGTAAATATTATCAAAAGCTATATCAAAAAGTAATTTTCTTTTCACAATTTCTTACCTTAATCTAAAAATGTAATTATAATATTTAAAACGAGTTTGACTATGTTTAAAACTTAAGCGTTGTAAAAAAAATTTTTACATTTTATTCAGAAATAAATCACTATTATGTCTAAAAAAAAAACTAGTTTTAAATTTCAATTTTAACATCAAAAAAATATATTAAATGAATTTAGATAACTTTATAGATAAAAAACTAATTAATTTAGATTAAATTTTTTTTATTTTTAAATAAGCAAAATTAGTGAAATTTAATCTTCAAAATGAAACTAATTAAATAAATCTAAAAACCTTTTTGAGGAGTTGTTACTTTTAAATGATTATTTGAAATTTTGATTGTATCATTTTTTTTTGAAATATCTTCAACATTTGATTTTTTATTTAAATCAGCCTTTTTAAAATCTTGTTTAAATCTGTCGTTAACTTTTTTATCGAATCGAGATCTTAAATCATTCAATTCAATACTTAAATTTTTTATCGAATTTAAATTATTTAATCCTGTTTTTTCAATTTCATTTAATTTAGAGTTTTCAAATATGCTCTCATCAGTTTTACATAAAATTGAGTTGTTTTTATAGCATACATTACTGAATTTTGAATTGATTTGTACTAATTTTGATGCAAATTTTGTAAATAAGTGATACTTCTTGTTGGCAATTTTCATATTTGAAATATGCTGATTTCGGTTATTTAACATATGAATTTCAAAATAAATTTTTCTTTTATATTTAGAATCATATGAAACTGATTTGATTGTATCAATTCGTATTCCTTTTTTGAATTTGTTTCTGCTTAAACAAACACATTTTATTGAATTTGGAATTATTTTATTCGCTTTATTATCAATCGACCATTCAATATCACTAAAGTTATTCAATTCTAACAAATTTTTGTAACCGTATTTATTTATATCAAAGTTAAAATCAAACAATTCATTTTTATCGTTTAATTTTAATTTAAGAATTTTGTTTGAATCGGTATTTAAGAATATATTACGATTAGCTCCTAATAAAAATATGTTTTCAAAATCTTTTTCTAAATCTGATAAATTATTTTTTCTTAAATAACTTGAAAAAGATTTTGGCTTAATACTAAACGAATCCGAAGCTTTTTTAATAAATTCTTTTTCAATTTTAAATTTAAATGAATCCAAGTCTAAATTAAAGTTTTCTAAAATATTAAAATAAGAATACAGTATTGAATATAAATTGTTCATTTGATATTCGGATAAGCACAACAAATCGTTTAATTTAAAAATATTATCTAAGAATTCAATTCCTTCGATGTAAAGTATATTTTCTTGATTTAAAACAGAATCAGATCTAAAATCGCAATCTAATTTTATTTCAAAACTATTTCTAATTATCATTTCAATAGCTTTTCTTTTCTTTAATTCAAATGGTAAATTAAATTCGACTCTAATTGGATATGATTTTAAATCTTTTGCTTTACCAAATAAATAATTTGCCTTATTTTCTTTATCTATATACTTTAATTTGCATTCTAAAATATCTAAACCAATATTTTTTATTTGACTTTTTGAAACATCAATAGAATATTTATTTTTAATTTCTTTGATCAACTGGTTTTTTATAAAATTGTTAATTAATTCTATTTTAATATTAAAACCTTCATTATTGAAGCTAAAATATGAATGATTAGATAACAAAGTTGGTTGACCAATTGAAACCCAAGATAATCTATTGTATTTATTTTCGAGTAACTTTTCAATTATTTCATCATTTGAATATAATTTAAATGCTTCTATTTTTATATTGCCATGATTCATTTCTAAATCATATTCCAAATCAGCATAATCATAAATGTATCGATGGGAAAAACAAATTAGAAAAAATAAAAACCAAATGTTAATTTGAAAAATTCTTTTAAGCATACTTACTCTAAATATTTATATAAATAAATACTTTGTTTTACTTTATACATTATAAGTGTTTATTTTTTGTTTTCTACAAAATTATTTTAGATAAAATTTAAATGAAATTTGAGACTTTTGTGAATATAAATTTATTTTATTATCTATAATTAAACTAGCAATTAAAAATGAATGTAATGTTATTAACATTAATATATTGCGATTTTTTAATTAACTTCTGAAGACTAAATTATTAATTTTGACTGCATCAAAATGATCTATCCAAAATCAGATTTGTACGAATGTACTTGAAACAACAAAAAATGTGAAAGAATTAATTTTAAATCTTTGAATAATTTTTTAGAATTTTTTTTACCAATAAATAGAATCAATAAATTAACTAGTAGTAGTTTATTTAGCTATAATTACTCTAGTTAAGGTTTTAGCTTAAGACTTAGTTTAAAATAAATTAAATTTATAATCAAACTCCAAATTTTTTATTTAATAAATTTTGCCTTATGGCTAAGCAAATTTCAATTTTTTTATTTTATAACAATATTAAAAATAACAAAACTTTTTGTTAAACTTTAACTAATATTTTTATAAAAAAAAAAATTAAATTTAAAAATTTTATACTTATAATTATTAATTATATTTAAATTTTTTTAACCTTTAAAATTTTTAATAAAGTAATTCATATCTGTATCAAAAAAAGCCTTTTTAAAGTGTAAATATTTATTCCAAAAATCTCCCATGTTTTTAATAATCTTTTTCTTAATACCATAATGTTCTTCTAAATGTAAATAGACACACATATCACAAATTGGACTATAAGTTATTTGGGGAAGAAAATTAACATGTTTTTTCCACTTAAAATAAGAATTATATGCTTTATGATCATTTGCCAAATTTAACAAATACAATGCTAATTTTTTCGGGCTTTCAAAATCAAACACATTTATGTAACCTGATTTTGGTACCTGGAAAATTAAAAAAAAATAATAATAATTTTATTTTTTAAATTTTATAAAATGAATAAATCCAACATAGTAACTATAATCTGCTCCACCTAATAACACTGGTATTACATCTAAAGTTAATATATAAAAAAACTTCTCGGATATGTAATCTTCACAAATACTATTTTCAAATCCCAAATAAAATTTATATTTTTTGGATATTAAATATTTACATTTTTCTCTAGTTGAATTCAAAAATTTTGATTCGCATGGTATACCACATTTACCAAATATGTCAACTGGTATATACTTTTTTAATTCATTTATATACAATAATCTTTTACTATTATCTCTACAATTGCTTATAACTGCAGCAGCAAAATCAGTTTTATTTTCTAAATAATCTCGATTTTCATCAAAATTTTCATTTTCTTTCCAAATAAATCTTTGATAAGTTCCATCTAATCTTGTAAAATCTGAATCTCTTCGATATGAACAAGTAAAATTGAAAAGATTATCATATTTTGAAAAATTATGAGAATGCACTGGAGACTCGTAAATAGTCAAAACCCATCTTTGATTTTCTGGCCTGTATTTTGGTATTTCATCAAACTTATCAAGAACATGTACTAAAACTAAATCAGATTCATTCAATCTAGATTTATCATTAAATACTTCACAATTAGTTACAGGACAGTTGTTTTTTATAAATGGGCTTATTTTACCTAGGCCAAAACCGTAATCGTTTGTTGCATAATAATTATTCCAAAATAGAATCTTCTTAGTTTTATTATTTCTATTTAAGCAATTGAAATTAATACTTTTGTTCAAATGAAGTGGATAAGATTTAGGATATATTGAATCGTTTATTTTGATTATATAATGAATATAATTAGAATTAATTGGTTCACATTTTTTATCATTAATTGAAAAATCAAAATCAAGTAAATTTTTTTTATGAAATAAATTCTGTAGATGTTTTATGTAAAATATTAAAATTGTATCGAATACCAAATGAAAAACTATAAATATAATAAATATAAACAGGACTGGCTTAATCTTAAATTTAGAATAAAAAGTAACCGAAGTAATTTTGTTAAAATTAAAAATGACGATTTCAAGAATCATCTTAAAATTTTCAATAAATTTGAAAGTTTCTTGAAAACTATATTTTTTAAAAGTTCAAGTAAAATTGAATTTGAGTTGAATAATTGTAATAATCAAATCTTAACTATAAAAACGTTTTTAGATTCTAAGCATTGTTTTTTTATGTAATTAAAGTAGTTATAATTGATTGATAGCTTCTATTAAAAGATAAAGTTGTTCGAGAATAATCAAGTTTATAACCCAATTCTTTTGCTAATTATTTAGTGCTTTTTATTCTTTTTCAGTGTTAAAGTTTCTATTAAATTTTGTTGTTCTTTATGGTACAAATAGTAATTTAAACAAAAATTGATAATTAAATTACAAAAAGTAAAGCCATACATGATCTTAAATCAATCGGAAATTAAATTTTCTTTTCGCTTACTTTCGAAAAAAATTTTAAGTAATTTAATTTTATAGAAATTAATAAAATGATTTGAACAATTTAATAAGAAAAAAGATACAATAAATCAAACAAGTTTAGATTTAATTTTTCTAATAAATGATTGATAAATTCAATAATTTTGATAAATGATTTTGATAAACCATTTTGATTTTGATCTTGATGAGCGAATTCAACACTGGTATCTGAATATACAGTATTGCCAAAAAAGAAGTAGCTGATATTAATGAAAGTGTCTAAAATAAAGTTTGGATTTAATGTGTCTAAAAATGAATCCAACTCAATTAAATAATAAAAGAGACTTTAGATAGTTTAAATTTATTATTTTTATATTGCAAACAAAATTTTTTTTAATTAGTAAAATTTTTAGCAAATGAACATTTTTATTTGAAAAATTCAGTAAAATTCTACACTGTCAAGCAAATTCATTTGAAAAAAGTTTTATTATTAATTCATCATCATAAAGAAAAGAAAAATGACCAAATTTCAGCAAATTTTTGTTTGATTTTTAGAATTTTAATAGAATTTCATTTTCATATAAATTCTACTACTTTGTGTTTGTTTCTCTTTTGTTACAGAATTAATTTAAAATAAAGTAACTATGGAAATTAAAATATTAAAAAAAAATGAAACAATTTATTATTTAATAATAATTTAAACAAAAAACAGAATAATAATAATAAAAATAATAATTCGATTCAAATAATAGAGCTTAAATAAAATGGCTACTGCTACTCTTCTTAAAGATAGCATTGAAAATTTGACCACAGACTTGAATAATCAAAAAGAGCGCAAAGGAAAATTAATAAAAGGTCTTTTTTTAAATATTTTTAAAATTAAATAACGGATTTGATATGAGCACACTCATTATTACATAATTTGAATTAGTTATCAATTGATAAAAATCATTTTTAGATATATCTTTTTTTTTTAAATAGATTTTAGATTTTTTTTAATAAAATATTTGGACATAAGTTATTTCAACTTATTGCTTAAGGAATTTACAGTTTATTTTTTCCGTTTCAGATATATTTGAGTTAAGTTGTAATCAGTAATCAGTTAATCTATCTATCTATCAGTTAATTACCAAATAGCAACATGTGCTATATGGTAAACGATAATAACGGTAAATACGTTATTCAAAAACATTTTCATAAAATAATTAATTTATGAGTTAAATTTAATACAAGTTTTCGACAATTAAAATGAAATTAATTAAAAGTTTTTCTTGGACTAATGATCATCCAACAAAATTTCTTACCTTAATCTTTAATAGGTTTAATTAAAAATTGACATAGAAATATTTTAGAGGCTATATTTGATGTTATTGAGTTTTTTTAAATGTTTCATGCTGTACTTAATTTACGTCAAACGATTTTTTTCCAAAAAAAAATTCTATTTTTTTATTTAGTTTAAAGTGCTCGTATTATTTCCATAAGAGATAAAAAATTTTTTAAATTTTGATTTATTACAAAAGATAAAAAAAAAAATTTAAATAGTAAATAATAAATTTTATTTTCATACATCTTTCTTTCTATTAGCCTTAAAGCTCTTGAAATTTATTAAAGAGAAGTTAGAAAAATAAAATATATTTTAATATTTTCAATTTAAAAGGAAGCATATTTCACCAAGGTTCAGTTCCGACTATACCGTCTAAATTTTTCACTGTAATAACCGACAACAGTGATCATAAAGGTTTTCATCAGACTTCCAAACGCTTCCAATACGCTTATGTATTATACAATAACACAATTTTTATTTTTTATTAACAATATTTTATATTTTAAAGAGCGATACACCTGGACCTGGTTCATATGTGTCTATAGAAAATGCTAGTGAAAAACTGAAAAAAACTTCTGATTCGAAAAAAGGTTATGGAGGCTTTGCTTCAAGCTCAAGCAGAGATGATTTAAAACTTAATCCATTAATAACGCCCGGTGCAGGAGCTTACGAAATTCGAATACTTGACAATAAACAAAATTTTTCTAGAAGCAATTCAAGCTCTTTTCACAAACCGATTGCAAATAAAGTAGATAAAAGTGGCGATTTACCAGCACCAAATTCTTACGATATTTCCAAATCAGCTAAGCTAAAATTTAAATCGAATAACGTAAATGCCGATTCAGCTTTTAAATCTCAAACTAAAAGAGAATTTATTCAATTAGACAAAGCCAAAGACTTACCAGCACCAAATAGTTACAACGTAAAAGACGATTTTAAACATGAATCAACCAAGGTGCCTTTTTCTAGCTTCAAATCGAATACTCAGAGACGCAGCTTTACGCCATTCAATTCTAATCCAGGACCATGTGAATACAACGTTGTCGAACCTGAATTAGACAACATAAACCGACAACTATTCCCACGTAGACATTACTTAGCCATATCTGCACCTGCTGTTCCTATGGCACCCGAATTACCTTTACCAGGACCTGGTGCATACAATGTACGAGATTTTAAAGAACCTGAAAAAAAGTACATGAGTTCAGCTGTTTTTGTATCAAGCACAAGTAGATGGCATGGTTCTGGACCAAACTTTAACTTCTCTAATCCTGGCCCAGCGAATTATTCACCGGAAAAATTCGCCAAACAATCTTTTCATTATAATTATAACAAAAAATGGGTGTAAATTTAATAAAAAATTAAAAATCTTCTTTTTATTTTAAAGTTTATTTATTTAATAAAATATTTAAAAAAAGATTTAAAATATGTTTTTATTTAAAAATTTCCTGATTTTCCTAAAACATTAATAATTGAGTATATTAATTTGATAATTGAACTTGTTTTTGATTGTCGGTAGGTGCTAGAACAACTTCTTTGTTTGGAACACAAGCAACTTCTCTATTACCAATAGTAGCTACCTCTTTGTTTGGTATACAAGCTACTTCTTTGTTGCCAATCGTAGCCAACTCTTTGTTGGGCATTTTGGCTAACTCTTGACAACCTTTAGTGCAAACAGTTTGGCAAGTTTCTCTTTGAATATTCAAAATTAAAACTTTAATGTATATTTATTGTTTTTCCATTTTTAAATACTTACGAATTCATTTTTTATGTATTATTTTTTGTTTTGTTTTGATTTTATTCTAAATAAATAGAAAATAAAATTTTATTTTATTGAAAATTTATTTTATTAGTTAGTAAAGTATATGAATTTTAAAACAAGTTTTGCATATTTTATTTATTAATTCAAAATTTATAAATAACTAAAAATAGCTATAAATTTAAGTCTTAACAAAGCTTATTGATATTTAAATATTTGAGAAATTGCAATTTTAAATTTATGCTTTTTAATAAAATACATCTCTATCTCAAAAAACCTATTTTAATTGATTTGGAATATTTTATTTAAATATATATATCTTCATAAAAAATTATAATAGCATATAAAAAAGAAATTTTTTTTTTCTTTAATATAAAAGATTAATTGTTATATAACCATATAACAACGCATAATTGAAAGAAATTTTTTAAGTTAAAAATGTACATAAAAAAATTAAATATTATTTTACGTTTTATTCAATTTAAAGTATTTTAATTTAAATATTTTATATTTAAAAAGAATAAAGTTTAAAAAAAATTTTAAATTTATATATAAAATTTTAATAATATCTATCAAGCTGAAAAATCGAATATTTAATTTAAAAAAAAAAGATATCAGTAAACTACATTAAAAAAAATAAACATTTTAGTAAATTGTAAAAAACCTTAAAGACGAAAGCATATGGTCGTCATAATTACAACATTGTATAAAATCATATTTAGTTTTTATTTTCTAAAATATTTTTTAAAAGCTGCATTCAAAACACAACGAAATCTTTTATTCATATAATAATAAATTATAATTGTAAAAGCACAAGACATTAAATAAAATAGATTTCCTAATTATGAGAATAATTAGAACAAATCTTATTTAATCTATTACAAATACCAATATTTAATTTTTGTATAAAAACAAACATACTTGCACCAAGTTCAAGTGATCTAAGTAAAAGCAAAATAAGTAAATTTAAAAATACAATCAAAGTTATTTTTTTTTCGGTTTGTTTTAATTTAAAATATTAATACAATTATTTGATTAATATTTTCAATACAACTAAAATTTAATTGATAAAATGAATCAAAATTTGTGACTTTTAATAACAATATTGTTTTATTAGTTAAATATTCTTGATATATAACAACTATTCTCAATTGTCCAAGAAATTCTTTACAAAGTGAATTATCATTTAAATCTAAAAATTCACCTTGATTGTTTATTAAAAAGCAATTCATTTTCATGTAATAAATTATTAAGCTCAAAATAAAAAATTTTAAAATCATTTTTAAAAATCCTATTGTTTCAGGATATATATTCTCTTGAAGAAATCTCAATTGGATCAAGTACAAGAACAAACATGATTTTAAGTGACATAAATTATAGATCACATGAGAATCCAAGAAAAGACTGTATTTAAAAATTAATTGATTTTATTTTTCTTTAATTTTTTCAAAAAATAAAATTTTAATTTTATTAAATAAACAAAAATAGAAAATTTTAGAAATTGTTAAAAAGTAATTAAGTTTTGATATTTCAAAATGTATTCTAAACTTGAAGCTTGCATATTTATATTTAAAACATAATAAACCCAACCCAAAAAAAATTTTTTTATAAAATTTAAATTTGTCTTAAGCGTTGCTTAAATTTAAAAAAAAAAAATTTATTTAATCCAAAATGACAACACTAGGTCGAAATATAAATTTAGTTAAATTAATTACAAAGCTAAATAATTTACCATTACCACTCAGAGCTTCAGTTAGTTTGGTTCAGTCTAAGAAAACCTATTTTACAACAAACTTGGATGGTATAAAAAACCTAAATCCGAATAAATATCAAAAAATTGTCAAAACTCAATCGAATTTACATTTGGATGGTTCACCGACTCAAATTGAATCCAAAGCACAATTTGTTGAAATATTTAATTCTGCTGAAGACGCAGTCAAAGATATACAAGCAAATAGTACATTGTTAGTTGGTGGTTTTGGCCTATGTGGTATACCGGAGAATCTAATCACGGCTTTATCAAAAAAAACCGAAATAAATAATTTGACAGTTGTATCTAATAATGCTGGTGTTGATAATTTCGGTTTAGGTATTCTACTTCAAACTAAACAAATAAAAAGAATGATTTCATCTTATGTTGGAGAAAATAAAGAATTCGAGCGACAATATTTATCAGGCGAATTAGAAGTGCAGCTAATACCACAAGGAACATTAGCAGAAAAATGTCGAGCAGGTGGAGCTGGTATACCTGCATTTTATACACCGACTGGTGTTAACACATTGGTACATGAAGGCGGTCAACCAATAAAATACGACCCGGCTGATAAATCAGTCGAAATACCGTCTGAAACAAAAGAATCTCGAGTTTTCAAAGGAATGAATTATGTTCTTGAAGAGTCTATTACAGGCGATTTTGCTTTAATCAAAGGCTGGAAAGCAGATAAAGCTGGAAATATTATTTTCAGAAAAACAGCAAACAATTTTAACGAACCAATGGCAAAAGCAGCAAATATAACAATAGCCGAAGTAGAAGAAATAGTAGAGATTGGAGAAATAGACCCGAATTTTGTACACTTGCCAGGCATATATGTAGATCGTATAGTATTAAGTCCACAATTTGAAAAAAGAATTGAGGTAGTTTTAATTTAAAAACATTTTATTTATTTAAAAATATAATTTTATTTAATCAAGAAATTTATTATTTTAAACTAGAAAAGAATAATTCGAAATTCTGGAGCAAGTAAAAAAGCTGATCTAGTTAGAGAAAGAATCGCTAGAAGAGCGGCTATTGAATTTAAGAATGGTATGTATGCAAATCTTGGAATTGGAATGCCAATGTTGGCTGCAAGTTATATACCACAAGGAGTTAATGTTATACTTCAATCTGAGAACGGTATACTTGGCTTAGGACCGTATCCACTTGAAAATGAAGTTGATCCAGATTTGATTAATGCAGGCAAAGAAACAGTTACAATTTTGCCTGGTGGAGCTTTTTTTTCTTCGTCAGAATCTTTTGCTATGATTCGCGGGTAATTAGCTTGTTTACTCTAATTTTAAAACAAACTTAAATTAAAAAATTAATTAACAAAAAGAGGACATGTACATTTGACAATGTTAGGTGCTATGCAAGTTTCAAAGTTTGGCGATTTGGCTAATTGGATGATTCCTGGTAAGATGGTGAAAGGCATGGGTGGTGCAATGGATTTAGTAGGAAGCGGAAAGAGTAGAGTTGTTGTTTTGATGGAACATATGGCTAAGAATGGAGATCACAAAATTTTAAATGAATGTAATTTGCCTTTGACTGGTTCTCGTTGTGTAGATCTTATAATCACTGATAAATGTGTTTTTGAAGTAAATAAAGAAGAAGGATTAACTTTGATCGAATTAGCCGAAGGAGTAGATATACCAGAGTTATTAAACTCAACTGGATGTGAGTTTAAAATTTCGGAAAATTTACAACCAATGCAACAAGCTTAAATTCAATTTTTTTTTAAATTTTATTTAAATATTTTTTTATTAAAAATCCTATGAAAAATTAAGAATTTTTCTTTTTTGATTTTTGTCGAATTACTCTCAAGAAAATAGTTATGTGAAATAGGATAATGTTTAAAACAGTTATAAAAAATTTTTTTATGAAAAAATCAAAATATGTTATTATAGACACTCATGATTTTAATGATATTAATAGAATAAGTTGTTAAAATGGGATCAATATTTGAGCTTTCAAATCCATCTTTTATACAATTTATTAATAAAATTAACTATTTCAAAATAAAATTTAAAATAAATTACTTCTAATTCTAAGTTATTCTATCTGGATCAGATTTAAGCATCTTATTTATTTTTAATAAAGTTAATTGAAACTTATAGCTTTGATAAAAAACCTTGGTCTCCTTTTTTCTGCTAATATTTGTTAAAATAACAGTTTTTGATCAGAAAACTTTAAAATTTATAGTTTGATTATGATTTATTAAATTTTATTCATGATTTTATCAAATTATAGTAAATGTTTATAGGATTATTATTTAAGTTTTTTTTTTGAAAATATTTGAAAATAAATTTGTTTTGCTTTTATATTAGAGCTTTCAGTTAGCTGCTTCTTGTACAAAAATATAGAATAGTTTCTGTATATAATAAACCCGGTAATAATAATTTTTTTATGACAATAAAAACATTTACAATACTATATTATTAATTTTTTTACATTCATCTATAATAAATTCATGTCTATGGTAAACTAATTTTCATTCTAATTTGAATTTATTATAATCGGAAACTGCTGTAGGTTTTTAGCTATAAATTTATTCTTGAAGAATATAAAACTTAAGAAATTCTTTTTATTTATAATATGATATGATTTACATCTTAAAAATGTAAATTTCAAGTTTTTGTTTGATATTGATATTATAAAATGAATGTTTGTTTTAATAAAATTTTAGAACATAAACTTAGATAAATGTATTTAACAATTTTGGTATAAATTTATTTTTAAATAAATATAAAATATTTGCTATATATATTTTTTTTACAATTTTAATTCAAAATTTTAATGTATTCTTTTTGTTCAAGTGGTTTTGAGATAGCTTAGAAAAATTGCTTTTTTTTATTATTAAAGGATAATCTTTTCCAGTTAAATACACATTAAACACAAAATTATCCAAATTTTTCAATTGGTTTAAACTCTTCTCAGGCTCAATAAAACTAAGTCTATTTATATAATTGAGCATTACATATCCAGTCATGTAAGCATCTAAACCTGCATTATGCTTTATTTTATTACTTTTTTTAATTTTAACATCATTTGTTAATGCATCTGATTTTACTTTTTTAACTTTATTTTTATCAATTTTTTTTACCAAATCATATTTAATTATTTTGTCAATATCATGTGATTTATTGCATTTTTGATCCAGCATAAAAGAACAATATCCATAAGTTGAATAAGTTTTACATAAATCACTAAAATCTTCATTATTTAATTCATTCAAATTTACTTCATAATCTATCAAGCTAAAATTTAAATCAAACGAAAACCTAATACTTAAATAACTTTTTTGTAAAGTATTTTTTAATTTTGTGTTTTGATAAAGACTTGTATTGTACAAATATTCCAAATAAGATGCATTTGATCTATCACAAAAATCTGCTATATATTTAGTATCATAGAGGCCAGCTTTAAACAAATCGGAAACATCGGCAACAAAAGTCATAAGATCATTAGGTAATTTTGCATAAAATGATTCATACAAAAATACTAAATCGATAAAACCATTGTGAAAAACAATTGGCTTATTTGACATGACTAATATCATGAATAAGTCTCTTATTAAGGATTTTTGTTGGAGACGATCATTGCCTTTGTAATATTTAATACCATTTATGAATAAATCATTAAAGTCAAAATCATGTTTAACTAGAAATTTTGCTGATTCTGGTTCTATCATGAATTTATCTGTGTTTAAGGTTAACAAGTTGTAAGTCTTGTTTGAGATGTTTATAATGTTTTCGTTTAAAGATTCTAATTTAAAACAAGATATACCTAGCGATAAAATACAATAATTTGATACAACTTCTTTTAGGTTTTTGTATCTTTCATCTATAGAACTTCAAAAAAGATTTATTCTCTCAAAAAAAAATACTTTAAATTAATTATTTTTTAAAGTTTGTTTACGAGTTGTTTATTTTGGTTCTATCACCCAGACCGCTCATTTCCTTTTTTTAGACAATATAAAATTAATTTTTTTTTATAAAATTCTAATCATTTTTAAAAATATGAAAAATTTACAATATCTAAAGATATAAACCAACTTGATTGAATCGCTTCTTTTAAATTTTTCAATTCATGTTCAATTAATGGTTGATTTAAATTAAGAATTGGAAAGTTTTCAAAATTATCCATTTTTGATTTTTAAAATATATTTTTATAAATTTTAAATTCTATTTATGATAAACAAAAAATTATTTTATGAACAAATATTAAAAAATTGCAAAAAAATATTAAAATATTTAAATAAATTTAGTCCGTAAAATTTGAAGTTTATTCAAAAGTGTAATATTTATTCCACTTTTCTATAGAAATGATCCTATTGATAAAACATTTTTTTTGAAAATTATTTTATTTGTATTTTACAATGAAAAAATTTATGTATAGTTAATTAACAATTTTAATGCCATTATAATTTTAAGATAATTGTTCAAATATTTAACAAAACTACATCTGCACATCGCATAAATCTTCATATAATTAACCCAGAAACCAGTTCTTAATTCTTAGATCTTAACTAGAATTTTATCAGGATTCTTAATAAGAAACAAGTCTCTTTCTTAGATAAATCTTGATTTCTTATAAGAATTTTTAACGAAAAAGAACAGTATTTTACTTTAAAAAAAAGAGATAAAATAAAATCCAGTGCTAAAAATTTGGAGACAGAAACTGATGAAGAGTCTACAATTAAAATTGCTAATAAAAAATTAGAAAAGCATTAAGCTATGAATATTTTGGAGTAATTTATTCTTTAATTAAATCTAAACTTAAAAAATTAATCAATAAAAATATTTGATGAAGATAAATCCATACATAGTTTAGAAAAAGGTAAAAATGTGATGAGTAGTCACTTTGGTAAAAAAAAGTTTTTTTTACTACTCATACTCCATACATATTTCATACTCATATTCCATGCAGATTCCATACATCCATCAAAATTATATTTCAAATAATTATATTTTAATATCTACCTATTTTAACAATTTCGATAATATGAAACGCAATTTTTATTTGAATAATAATAAACAGGAATGCTTTGCCAAGTGACCATCACTGTCTATGTCTATGTCTATTTTCTATTTATTTTAATATCTAACTTATTTACATGTTACTTTTTGGAATGGGGACATGTGCTTGTAAATATCAAGTAAATATGCTAATTTATATAATCTGCTTTTTGAATATTCTCCTAATTTATTAAAATTTAATTTTATCTTAATTAAGATTTAAATATTTTTTTTGACAACTCTGATTGACAAACTATGAAGTTAAATAAATTAAAATTGTTACTATTAGCAACTTGAAAAATTTAAACTTTAATTACTTCAAATAAATCTTGACAAGATTATAAACCTATTATTAATAAAATCTTATTCATATTATCCAGATGAAATGATTTTAATATTTCAATTTATTTAAATATAGAAATTTGAGTAAAATTTAAAAAATAAATTACATTTTAGTTTATAGACAGAAATAAGACAAATGGCGGTGAAGTTATAAGAATTTTCTAAATAAAAGAAACACGAATTTTTTTAGCACTGAACAAAATTATTGTATACATGCTTATGCTTAGTTAGCAATGAGTTTGCTTCGATATACATTTAATTCAATTTTTAGAATTTTATTTTACTATTTAAAACTTTTGATAACTTTTTTTTTTTCAAAAGTTACTACCATCGGCTGATACTTAATCAATTAATTAAATAATAAATATTCTCTGATTTGATTATTTAAGCTTTTTTTCTATCTTTTACTTTAGTTTTTCTCTAAAAACTACAAGGTCTAAAAATTAATTTTATTTTCTTAATAAAATCTAGATGAGTTCTCAATTAAAAGTTGAAGTTTTACATTCCAAATCTTTGAAACAAATTCTAACTTTGGACATAAATAATTCTGGTTCGGTTTTAGATGTAAAAAAAGCGATCCATACTCAAAGTATTACTTTAGAACTTTAAAGCTTAAATCTTTGATATTTAATTAAATTTATTAATTAAAAAAGAATCTCATTTGTATCCAGACAGACAAATGTTGAGATTAGAACCAAGTAAAAATTTAAGAAAAAACTTTATATAAAAATTCTAATATTTATTTTACTTATTTTGAAGCTGGTAAGCCTCTTAAGGATGAAGAAAGATTGGAAAATTTGAAACAAGTTGAACCAGGTGTTTTAAAACTCTATTTCAAAGACCTTGGACCACAAGTCGGATGGACTACTGTCTTTTTGACCGAATACGCTGGTCCGTTGTTTATTTATTTAATATTTTATTTCCGACCTTCATTCATTTATGGCTCTAGACAAGCTAAATATCAAGATGTAGTTCAGTAAGTAAAATTTTTTCAGCTTTTAACTTATTAAGTTTATATTAAAGTTAGAAAAAAAATTAAAGCATTGCATGTGCTGCTTGGGTTTTTCATTATGCTAAGCGTTTGTTAGAAACTATATTTGTTCATAGATTTTCGCATGCTACTATGCCGATTAGAAATATATTTAAAAACTCGGCATATTATTGGGGTTTTGCTGCTTTTGTTGCTTATTATAACAATCATCCTTTGTATACACCTGCTATGTTTGGAAAGTTACAAGTTTATATTGGTTTAGCTGGATTTTTAGTATTTTATTTAAATAATCTTAAGAATTCTTTTTTATTAATTTTAATTTTTATTTAAGTTTAATGAATTAGGAAATTTGTCAATTCATTTAGCATTAAGAAATTTAAGACCAGCTGGCTCCAAAGAACGTAAAATACCATTCCCGACTAATAACCCTTTTACATTTTTGTTCAGTTTTGTTTCATGTCCAAATTACACTTATGAAATTGGCTCATGGATATTTTTTAGTGTAATGACTCAAAGTTTACCAGCTTTAGTGTTCACTATTGCTGGTGCTTATCAAATGACCATATGGGCTTTAGGCAAACATAGAAATTATCGTAAAGAGTTTGAAAAATATCCTAAAAGCAGAAAATCCATTTTTCCATTTTTAATTTAGAAATTTTTATCATTTTTATTCAAGAAATTATTTAAAATATTATTTAAGAGATTTAAATAAAAATTTTATTATTCATATGATTTTTTATCAATTTTTTACAATAAAATAAAGCAGTTAGAAATAGAAATAGCAGAGCAAAAGAGCTAGATATTAAAATATATTCCCAATCTTAAAGAAATAAACCAAAGCTAAAATATTCGTTTTATACTGATTTTGTTTATATGTTTACACAGTTACTTATAGATTATTGTATCTACTTATTTTATTTCCACTTTCGTATCAAAATTAAAGAAAGAGCCTTAAAATGATTAAAAGTTCGTTTTGTTTTAAAGATCAAGCAATTAATATTTAACCAAAATTATACATCCTTTTCAAATTAGCCAATAATTGAACAAAATTGGTTTCAAAATTAAATCTTAAAATTTCTTAAAAACTAATAAAAAAATTAGACTTGATTTTTTTTTAAAAAAATCTTTCTTAGCATAATTTTAACTAACTTTTTTTTATAAAATTACATGTTTATAAAAAAAAAAAAGTTGAATCCTTTTTAAATTTAAAAGTATAGTTTTTGAATAAATCCAAAAAATCATTTTTAAAGATTATTTTTAGAAACTTTTATATAATGAATTTATTTATCTTTAAAGTAAAATTTAGATATTGAAAACTTTTTGAAGATAACTTTTATTTATAACTAAATCACGCTTAGCTCAACCTTTAATATTTGAGAAAAAAAAATAAATAAAAAATCATGTTACAAGAAGACGAAACTCCGACAGAAGATAAAAAAACAAAAGAAGAACAAATAGAAGAAAGAAAAGAAATTAATTATTTAAATAATAATGATCCTGAGGTTCAAAAAGCAACAATAATCCATTTAAATAAAACTGAAGATGATAGCGTTCATCATTTAAAAATCACTCGCGTAAAAGCGCTAATTATAATGATGGTTTTAAATTTAACTTTTTTTTTTGTTGAATTAATAATCGGCTATTTATCAAATTCAAATTCGCTGGTTGCAGATTCTTTCCATATGTTAAGCGACTTAATATCTTTTATTGTAGCTCTTATATCAATAAAAATGTCACAAAAGTTATCTCCAAATCGTAATACGTTCGGCTGGGTAAGAGCAGAAATACTTGGATCATTAATAAATGCTGTTTTCCTATTAGCTTTATGCTTTTCAATTATAATAGAAGCTTTGGAAAGATTTTTTGAACCAAAGCCTTTGGAACATATTGAATTGATCCTTATAGTCGGAGGAATAGGATTATTGATTAATATATTTGGGCTTTTTATTTTCGGTCTCCTTGGCGGACATCATTTACATAGTCATGCCAAAAAATTAAAAAAAAATCATCATTTTTTGTCTAAATCACATGATCACAAAAATGATGAAAAAAAAAAAGATAACATGAATATACGAGGGGTATTTTTACATGTTTTAGCTGACGCTTTGGGCTCTGTGTCGATTATAATTAGTACTTTATTGGTTAAGTTTGTTCCTTTAAAAGAAGGCTCAAAGTTTAATTGGAAGATTTATATAGATCCAGTTTTGAGTTTAATTTTGGCAATGTTTATTATTATAAGTGCAATACCTTTATTGAAAGAATCGAGTCTTATTTTATTACAAACAGTTCCGAAACATATTAATTTAGAATATTTAAGATTAGAAATTAAAAAAGTTAAAGGTGTTTTAGATGTTCATCATTTTCATGTTTGGACATTAAACTCAAATTGCCACATTGGTTCTTTGCATTTAAAAATTGACGATCAATTTGATATGAATTTTTATAATCAAGTAAAAGATTTGTTGCATAATAATTCAATTCATTCAATCACGCTTCAAACAGAACTTGCTTCCAAGTCAACTCAATATGATACTTGTGTTCAAGATGATTGTTTAAAGTTTCAATGTTGTAATTATCATAGTAAAATTATTAAAAATATACAAACAATTTCGCCTGTAGAAAATAAATTGAAAATTTAATTTAGAAACATTATTTATTTTTTATATTAATAAAATTTTTATATTTTTTAAATACTGTTTCTTCTAATTAAATACTTTATCAAACTATAAAATAATTCTGATATTTTAAATGCTCATTATCTTATAGAAACTAGTAGAACACATTGTGTAAAACAATGAATCAGTTAAAATGTTTTTTTCAAATGAAAAAAGATAGAAAATTAATCGAAAACTTAAATCCTAAATTTATTTCAGAAAACTGTGATAATTTAAATGAATTGAAAAAATGTGATTTTAATAAAATGATCAAAAATTGTAATAAAACAATACAAAGAACATTTAAATTAATACGTTTAGATGAATTATATTTTAGTGAAATTGTTAATTATATAACTATTATTTTATTGCCAATATTTTCTTTAATTGGTATAATTACAAATATTATTAATATTCTAGTTTTATCTAATAAAGAAAATCTAGAAAAAAATCAAAAAAGCTTAAATAAAATGATGATAATACATTCTAGTTTGAATTTATTTTATCTTTTAATAAGTTTATTACATTTATTATGTGTTTCATATTCTGGAATATATTGTTCAAAATACAGTGTTTTTACAAAAAGTCCAGAACTATTAAAAATTAGAATTATACATTTACCGAAAAATTAGCTTTTTGTATTGGAAGTAAGCATTTTTGAAAGGTTTTACTAAAATTTACTTAGTTCTTTATTTTCTTTATTAGAAATTAGATTTTTAGGAATAGTTTTTAGTATATAATAATTTAATATGAATATTTTATTTTACAAAAAATAGCTTTTATATATAAATTGGTAACTAGTCTTACTACTTTAGTAATATATAATTGTTCCTAAGTGAGAGATTATTTAGTATTAAATTATGGCGCTATATTAATATACTTTTGACAATTAAGAATCGGTTTGACTGGCCCTTTATCAAGCTGTCACCAATATAAAATTTAAAAATCTATTAAGAACCAATATATAAACTGAAAATTAGAGTTTTCGGCTAAGTATATGATATGTTTAGAAATCAGCAACCAAATTTATTTAAATTTGGTAAAAATCTAATACTTTATTTTGAAGACAAATTTTTACTAAACACATATGAACATGATTGCTTTGCATAAAAAATATATAAATTTCAAAAATAAAATTTAAATCAAATAATTTCCAAAATGGAATCAATTTTGAATGAAACTAAGAAAAGTTTCAAGATTTTAAAAAAAAAATTAGAATTTAACAAATCTATTTTATCCAAAACAGTAATTTAAATTTAAATTAAATTGAAATTTATTTTAAAGCAATAAAACAATACAATTTTTAAATTTAAAGTTAAATGTAGAACCTTCTGATAATATACTTACATCAATTTGTATGCTTAAATCAGATCAGGATAAACTCAAATTGGATAAAAAATTAAAAAAATATAAAAAACAAAATAATATTGAACTTATAAACGAATTAACATGTTCTAAAGATACAAAAATAATCTCTTTTATTGACCAAGAATATGAGGAAAAGATAAAAAAACAATTTGATGAAGATTTGGGATTAAAAGAAGAGAACGAAGTTCAGAAAATAAAATCTAAAAATATTTCATATTTAGTTATTAATTATCTTAATATTTAAGGGTCCAAAGAATGACTATTGTCAACATTTTGTAGACACACATCAAAGACCACAAAATTTTATTCGAGATCCGGGTTTACAAGAGCGTTTTGAAGAATATCCAAAGTTACGCGAACTGATAAAACTAAAAGATGAATTGATTTCACAAACAAATGCACCATCAAGGCCTATGTATATTAAATCGGATCTTGTAAACCAAGACGGTTCAGATTTTTCTCTTAGTGAGTTAATAGGCTCAGAATTCGATGTTATTCTTATAGAGCCACCATTACATGAATATCAAACAAATAATAAAGTTTATTTTAATAAATATTACTCATGGGACGAAATAAGGTCTATAGACGTTGGCTCAATCACTTCACAACGTTCGTTTATATTCCTATGGTGTGGTTCAGCCGATGGATTAGACAAAGGCCGAGAATGTCTAAAGAAATGGGGTTTTCGTAGATGCGAAGACATTTGTTGGATAAAAACAAACAAAAAATCAAAAAATCATGAAATTAGCTTAGACACTGGTTCAATATTCCAAAGAACCAAAGAACATTGTTTAATGGGTATAAAAGGTACTGTTAAAAGATCTCAAGATACGAGTTTTATTCATACGAATATTGATATTGATTTAATAATCTCTGAAGAGCCCGATCCAGGCTGTCCCGATAAACCTGAAGAGATATTTCATATAATAGAACATTTTTGTTTGGGTCGTAGAAGATTATATTTGTTTGGTAGAGATAATACTTTAAGACATGGTTGGTTATCAGTCGGACCTGATTTACATGATACAAATTTTGAAAGAGATTCATTCAAAACACAATTTACAAATGGAAATTTGACTGGTACAACAGAACGAATTGAATTATTAAGACCAAAAACTCCACCAAATAAAACAAAACAAATTGCTCTAGATCAAATTCCAATCACAAATACCAGCAATTTTTTAGATACTAATATAATTAATAATTTAGAATTTGAATTAAATAAAGAATAATCAAAAGTCAAACAAAAAAAAAGTTTTTGTAATTTTTATTAAAATTTTTTTAAAAAAATTTTATGTTTAAATATATAACGTGCCTCAGAACTCTTTTTCAAACAAATAATTTTTTTCTCTTAAAAAATACTAAATAAATCTGATAATATTTAAAATTTAAAATAAGCAATTAACATCATCTTCTTTTCTTAAAAAAAAAAACATAACTTTTTTTGTATTTTCTAATAGCTCGAAAGAAAATTCTAGAATAATAGGAATGGTAAAATTTTTAAAAATAGAGTAAAAATCCGAATACTCGTTTCAAATATTTTCCAAAACTAATTTTTATTAAATTACCAGAGCTAATTAAATGAAGCTTTCATAAGTAAAATACTTTGTAATTCTACTCAAGTTTTAATATTTACAGGATTGTGCAATATGTTTAGTAATCTCGTTTAATTGACTAATTAGCTAAGTTAAAACACACGCCTTTATTTGAATTTATTTTTTTTTTCTTTTAAATATGTTTTGCAAATATTTTTATGAAAATTTAAAACCATAAATATTTTATTTATTTATTTATTAGAAAATTGTTTGGTTTTTGTCAAAATTTTCTAAAAGTTTATTATTAATTTTTATTTGATGGAGAATTTTTTTGTTTTAAAACAATTTAAGTCTATTTTCCACGTCGAAATAAACTTTTTTCTATAGCTATAAATGGCAACTCAAATACCATATATACCAAATAACCAGCTATAATTGAAAAAAATAAGTTCGATACAAATCTCATTATCTTAAATAAAAAATTATTTTATTAATTTTAACTTAAATTCTATATTGGTTTATTTAATTAAATCAATTAAGTAAATTAAATAAAGGTATTGTAGGTCTTTTCATAATTATTTTTTACCATAATTGAATCTTGTAAATGAATTGAGTGTTCATTTGTAAATATAAAATAAAGTAAGACATCTGTATGAATCAAATATATGGAAAAAGATAACCTAGACAAAGGAATCCATATAGGCAAACTCAGAATTTTATTAATTATGCCTCCATTTTTTGTTAAACATGCAAAAATAATATAAGAAAGACCTAAAGCCCAAATTATTCTTAATTTAAAAAGTAAATATAATACATTATGTAATTATATACAGTATATTATAATCAAATATAATAAAATAATACCTTGACGTTGATTGATATAAAATATTAGTTACACGGTTTAATGGATTGCCCCTATAATTAGGCAACAAACCAAATAGTATTAATCCCAACAATGTAAAGCTCAAAATCCAATTGAATATATTTATTAACTGTTTTTATAAAAAAATGTTTATTTTTTTAATTTTAATAAACTTTAATTTTTAAAATTTACTGCTCTTAGTTTAATTATTTTATTTTTTTGAATATGAAGATTAAAACCAAGTAACAATCCAATAATAAATGGTCCGATTCGAGAATATGGTTTGATATATATTTTATCAAAATAATCTGTTCTTGAATTTAAAAATATGTAAAAAAAAAAACATCTTTTAAGAATACTCTTAATTTTTTCTTACGGAATTATACCAAATTCGGTTCCAGGGTTTTTGTTAATTATTAATGCACTGCTTAAAATATGAGCTACTATAAATGCTATACTAATACCCAAACCTATTCCTAGAGCAATTTTTTTTTTACTTTTTTAAAATGGATTTTTATTTATTTATTTTTATTTTATTTAGTTATAAAATGATTATACTAAAAAGCAAATGGTATCAATATTAATGGAGCAACCAAATGAAATTGCATATCATTAGACAAATACCAACTTACTCCCAGGCACTTAAAATAAATATTGAAAACAGCTTTTTTATATAAATATATTTATTATAATTATATGAAAATTTTTTTTTACTAATTTATTTGTTCCAACAAAATTGTTAATGTAAAGAATATTAGTCCACCATTTTGAAAAACACACATCATCATAACCTTGTTTAGGATAAAACGGACCTGTACCCAAATATTTGGTAAGATTAGCGCTAAACATAATTACAAGCATATAAGTAGGTGTAATTCTTTTATTTTAAATATTATATTATACATTATGTTATTTTGATCCATTATTATATATAAAATACCTTAGAAATCTATGAAGATACATTTTTAAAATAAATAAAAAAGAAATCTTTGTTTTTTCAGTTTCTTTTAAAAACAAAAACGCTGTTAATAAACCGCTTAAAAAAAAATTTAAAATTAAAAATTGTTATAACTTTTCTTTGCGTTTATTTATTTACCTCATTAAAAAAAAAGTATCAACTGAAAAAGAACCATTGGCAACAATTTGAAAAGAAAACCTTTTGAATAAACTTTCTGCAACTGAGATATTATCTATTTCTGTTATTATAAAACTATATGTATGACCTAGTATAACCCTAAAAAAATATTCAATTTTTTTTATTATTATTTAAAAAAATTAAATTTAAATGGTGTACCATGCTATTGTTAAAAATCTTATTCCATTTAAACATTCTAATTGGTCTTTTGAACTTTCAGTATTAAATAATTTTATTGTATTTGTATAAATAGAAGAGCCTATTAAACATTGAATTAAATAAGACTGTTTTCTTTTGGGTTTTGAATTTTGCTGTAATGGTGTTAAATTTTCTACCATTTCAATAGAACTTGAATATTTTGTTTGTTTTAATTCAATCTCATTTTTCGATAAATCTGTTGTTTTTTTAGAAAAATTGATTTTGTCAAAATAATTTATTTTCAAATCGATTATAGTTCCTGTTAATACAAGTAATAATAAAAGTGATATGATAACTCTAAATTAAAAATCAAAAATCAAGTATATTTAATAATTATTTCTTATATTTAATTTACATCGAAATTATTGCTCCAGTATTCAAACTTTGTGGTTCTACACAATTAACATATGTTTCTGAATAAGGCAATTCTTTTAAAGTTTTACTTGTTTTTAAATCAATAGGCAAAAAACTTATTAAAAGTTCAATTAATGCTCCAATATCAAACTCAGAACATTTATCAGGTACACAAAGTCCATATTTTATTGGCTTAGAAAAAAATATATTAAATTTTTAAATAATTTCATAATAAGCAAATTTATTATTATACTATAACACTATTTGATAGAGCGCAATACTTTCCTTTAAAGTTATTGTTTGTAACATTTAAGCACATTGAAAATTCTCCATGCCAAATAAAATTTCCTTTATTTTTTATTACATTTATACAAAATTGATTTTTTTAAAATTTAAAATTTTTCTAAACCTTGTAAAATACCAGATGGTGGTTTTCCTATTGAATCAAGAACTTAAAAGAACATATATGTAGATAGATATTGTATGATTAAAATTTGCTTTTTAATAGAAAAATTTCAAAACAAATTTTATATACGTCTTAGAGCCCAATCTTCAGAATCAATTATACCATTAAATAATGTCGATAGTTGTTGAATACAACTCAAAGAAATATTAAATACACTGTCTTGATCATTTTTTAACTTAAAATCATTTATTATATGTTTTAATGTTTTGACTATAACTTGATTTAAATCAAATTCTTTATTTTGGTATTTATATGATTTAGAGAAACTATTTTTAAAATCTAATTTCTTATTTAAATTATTAATTTGTTCAATGTAATTCAACCATAATGAATTGTGTTCTTTTATGGATATATTTATTAAATTACATTCAGCTAATGTAATAAATAGAACTAGATCAATTAAAATAATTTTAATATTCATTTTGGGTTTTTAAGATAAAAGTTTTTGCAAATTATTTCAAAATTTTGTCATATTTATAACTATATAATTGATGTTTTTATATTTTGTTATGGTGATTATCATTTGTTGTTTTTTCTTATAACCACGTGAAGTTGAAATTATTTTAAATTACTTTACTTTTAATAATGAATTAAAAACTTGATGATTTTTAATTAACTAATTTTGATTATTTGTATATTATATTTAACAGATAAATTTTTATGTTATTTTAAGAAATAATTATACGAAAAAATAACAACTGATAATCACCATAACAAAATATGTTTTATGATTAATTTTATTTTTTATTGATATTGGTTATTTATAAATTTTCCCGAGGTAATTAAATTAAGTTATTTATAAGCAAATTATGCTATTAAAATAAAATTCTGATTTAATCTAATTTAATTTACTAACTAGTTTGATTCAAAAACCATCGCAATCACACACACCTTTATTTGAATTTATGTTTGATTGTTTGCTTCAATAAAAAAAATGCTCTGCAAATACTTTTAATAGAAATTTAAAACCTTAATAATTATTTTTATTTAAAATATGCTTATGGCTTTTAAATAAACATATTTTAAATTTTTATTTTGTTCTAAAAAATATTAAATCATTTTAACTTTTTTAAAAATTGTATGATATATATATTTTTAAATGGAAATCAATTACATTTATATTCTTATTATTTTTTCAACATTAAATTACTTATCATTTGGATTCAAATTATACAATAATAATTATTTTTCTAAAAAAACAAATTATAGCTTTGTATTATCAAAAGGAGCAATTTCAAAATTTGGATTTGTTAACAAACAATTCGAATTAATAAAAATAATTTATAAATCAAATGAAAATATAAAAAATATTGAAAATATTTATTTAAACAAATACGTTTACTTGGAAGGTTTATATCTAGACAATAACATAATAGAAGAAATTCGAGCAAATGTATTTACTAATCTTACATTATTATTAAATTTGAGCTTAAAAAATAATAAAATACATTCTTTAGAAGATTTTTGTTTCAAAAATTTAAATCAATTACAAAATTTGTATTTAGAAAAAAACTTGATAGGATATATTACAAAAAAAGTATTTATCGGTTTAAATTCTTTGAAAATTTTGAATCTACATAATAATCTAATAAAAAATATAGATGACTTTTCATTTAAAGATTTAAAAAGCTTACAGTATTTACTTTTAGGAACTAATTTGATTACTAAGATTAATAAAGATATATTTTCTAATTTGACATCTTTAATCAGACTCTTTTTATTTGACAATAAAATCAAAAATATTGATAACAATTCTTTCCAAGATTTGATAAAATTAGAATATTTGTACCTTCACGAAAATTTAATAGAAGAAATAGATATAGATTTGTTTGAAAATTTAAATTGTTTAAAACTAATTTGGATTTCTTCAAATAACATTAAAAATATAAAAATAAATTTACCAAAAGGTTTAGAAAACATATATTTTCATAATTTTCAAATCGATGAAATTACAGAAGACAATTTTAAAAATTTTAAATCATTAACTCAACTTCAACTTTCAAAAAATAAAATTAAAAGGATAAATGAATCTTCGTTTTCAAATTTAAATAAATTAGATAATTTATATTTACATGAAAATTTAATCGAAGACTTAGATGAAAAAACTTTCAGCAATTTAACATCATTAACTAAATTATGGATTTCAACAAATAGATTGAAAATTATTCATAAATTTTTATTCACTAATTTGAAAAAATTAGAAAAACTTTATTTGCATAATAATTTAATTGAAGAAATCAAAAGAGATGTATTTTCGAATTTGTCAAATTTAAAAGAATTAAAAATGGATAATAACAAAATCATGAAAATTGAGAATTTTTCATTTTGTGATTTAAAAAATTTAGATTACTTAAAACTAACTAAAAATTTAATAGAAGACATAACTCAAGATACTTTTAGTATAACTCGCAGTTCTCTAAAAACATTAGAATTAGACAATAATAAAATAAAAAAAATTCCAAATTATTCATTTAAAGATTTAAAAAAATTGGAAGCTTTAATTTTGGATGATAATTTAATCGAAGTAATTTATAAATATACATTTAAAAATTTAGAGTCATTAAAAAAGTTGAATTTATCGAAAAATGAAATTGAAATAATTGAAGATTATTCGTTTTATGATTTAACAAACCTTGATTATTTAAATTTAAAAGAAAACTTTATCAAAAAAATACTGAAAAATACTTTCAACAATTTAACATTATTGAAAATTTTAGAGCTGAATAATAATGAAATAAACTTTATTGAGGAAAATTCATTTGATTATTTAATTAATTTAGAAACACTTAATTTGGATAATAATTTTATAAAAAATATAGAATATGTTATGAATAATGTTAAATTAGTTAAAAGTTTGAGTTTATCTAAAAACAAGTTGAAAAAAATAGAAAAAGAAACATTTTCTAACTTGTATAATTTAGAAACAATAAATCTAAATTATAATTCTTTCGAAATAATTTCCAATTTTATATTTAAAAACAATTCAAATTTAAAAAAAATATTTTTTTCTTCAAATAAAATCTACAAAATAGAAGAGTATTCATTTAATAATTTACCGAAATTGGAATATATCGATTTATCAAATAATTTTTTAGAGATGATAAATTTTTCATTATTTTCAAATTTAAAAGAGCTAAAAAAATTAAATCTTCAAAACAACAAAATTATTTCTATAAATTTAGTATTTATTAGTTATTATTTTAGTTTTGATAAAACAGCTTTTGATTTTAGCTTTAACAAAATTAATGATTTGAATGAATTTTCTTTAGAAATGTTAACAAATATGTCTGAAATTGATTTTTCATTTAATAAAATAAAATATATTTCAAATGATTTATTTAATAATAAAAGAAATAAAATGCAATCTTTAATATTAAAATCAAACTTTATTGATAATTTGGAATTTTTAACTCCTCAATTCGATAATATTGAAAAATTAGATTTATCAAATAATTTAATAAAACATTTAAATTTTGGTATATTCAAAAATTTGATTAATTTAAAATATTTAAGCTTAAATAATAATTTTATTTTATCTATTGATAATGAATTTTTCTCTAAAATGATTTTTCTTGAAAGTTTAAATTTAAATAATATATATTATAATATGGATTTAAACAGTTTATTTTTGCCTGTTTATAGTTTAAAAAATCTTTATCTTGAAAATAATATTTTCGAAATTTTTAATTTAACAAAAGGATTAAATAACTTAAAAGTTCTTTCATTGAAAAATTCAATTTTTAGAAATAAAATAATCGATTATTCTAAAATGATAAATTTAGAAGAATTAAATATGATTAATTGTTCCATTAATTCATTAGATTTTATGAATGATTTTAGAAGATCAAATAATCTCAGAATATTGAATTTAAAATATAATCAAATAACTGAATTAAATTCAAAGTATTTTGAAAATTTAGATCAATTAACTGAAATAGATTTAAGTGATAATGAAATAAAAAATATCGAAGAAGAAACATTTATCAATAACAAAAAATTAGAAAAAATTAATTTGGATAATATTAAAATAGACAAAACTTTAAAGCTATTTTTTGGTCAATCGTTTGAATGGCTTAGTGAATATTTTTATACTCATACAAATATTGTAAAATTAAATTTAAAAAATTTTTCAACTTGTATATTTAACTTTAACAACGAATCCTCAACTTTTAATATTTTAAATGTTTTAGATTTATCAAATAATAAATTAAAAAATTTGAATATAATCAATAATTACAAATTTTACAGTTTAAAATATTTAAATTTAAGTTATAATAATATAGAATTTTTGGTTATTGATTATTCCACAGATATTAATGAATTAAATCAATTATTAATTGAATTTAATATGATTCGAGAAATCCATCAAGAATTTTCTTTGAAATTTACAGAATTAGAATATTTGTCATTATCATCGAATAATTTAACTAGTATTAATGAGTCTGCATTTAAATATCTCAAGAAACTAAAATATTTAAATTTAAGTAATAATAAATTGGAATATATTGATCAAAGTGTTTTCATAAGCTTGGTTCAATTAAAAGAGTTAAATTTAAGAAACAATAAACTAAAGATTATTCAAAATGATTTATTTATTCAACAAAATGTTTTGAACATTTTAGATTTTGATTTAAATAATGAATTAATTTTCTCTGAAAATGGTTTAAAAGGATTAAATACAGTAAAATATATATATTTATCAGAGCAATTATTAAATAATCAAACTAATAAAGCAAATATTATAAAATCATTAAATTTAAGCAATGTGATTATAAATAATATAAAATATTACAATTCAGTTAATTTGATTATCAGAAATTTAAGTGATATTGATTGTAATTTAGTATTGTATTTTATAAAGTATAATATTCAAATTAATCTAGAAGATGAAAATAATTTTGAATTATTTTTTAAAAAATGTTATCGAATCAAGTTAAACAAAATGAAAACAATGAATAATTGAAAGTGATTGTTAATATATTATTGTTTTTCATTCAAAATTAGGAACAAGAGTTTAAGCTTTATTATTTCTAAAATCAATCGAGAACATCAATATTTACCAAAAATAGTATTGTATCAGTTAGATCAAAAAACTGTTTTTTTAACAATATATTGAATTATTGGAATACTTTTGATTATTTCACTAAATCAAAAAAATTTTCTTTTGAAATACCAGTATGAATTCTGCATCTCTCATCTTCAATTTCAGCAAAATCCAAAGAAATTGGGTTCGTACTAGTTCGAAAGAATTGTTTAATCAAAGCAATATCGACTGTTTGGATTACTTCAGTTATCTCTAAAGCATATATCTGGTAAAAAAGATTATTTGTATCTTTGTCTGGACAAGAATTTGAAAGTGATTTATGACATGAACAACAAACCCAATTGTATAAGTTTGGATAGATACCATTGTTTCTTTTAGAATGTACTAACCATTAGGAAATAATTCGAACCTTATTACGATTTGCAGTTTGAATGGCTTTTGATGAATTATTAAAAGGAACCGGACGGGTTGCACATTTGTAAATACCCTTTTTTAAAATAAAAAATTAAATTATAATTTAAATGATTTTTGCCAAATATTTAAATAAATTCTATTGCTTATGAAATATAAAGAAAAATCTAGATAAAAGAGCAATTAATAGAAAATTTTTTTTAAGGTAAGATAAAAATCATTTTTTTAAAGATATTAATTAAAAAAAAAACTAAAAAAAATTTAAATACAGATTTTTTAAGATTTTAAGAAGTTGAAGTTATCTAATAAAAAACTAATGCAATATTTGAATTCCTTGATCAAATTTAGCCCAGTATAGTCTTTCATAGAACAAAATAGAATTTTGATAACTTCCTAACAAGTATGGTATAACCTCAAAGTTATATATTTTCTGAATCAGCGTATCAAGTTCTATCAGAATATGAGAAAAAATTGAACTTGAAAAAACACAAAATTTCGAACCAAATTTCCCAATATTCTTAATAAAAAAAATATTTTCCAAAAAGAGAAAATTACATACGCAATATTAACGAACGTAAGAGAGGAGATGAAGAACCATTATTAGACGATGTGTATAATAGAGTTCTTTTAAACTTCATATACAGTCGAAACATAAGAAAAATACTAATAACGAAATCACTGAACTGGAGGAAAACGAAACTATTGATCGCAATAAAGAATCTGATTTAAGAGTTTGCGAAATTTCTGATGTTTTAACAAGTAATGGAAGCGTAGAAATAGATGAGACAGATGATGGTAACTCAGAGATAAGAACAGACGTAAATAAAATATTTCGCTGTAATTTTAATATTTGTAACTTCGAATCAAAAAAGGAAATCGGAGTGAAGAAAAACTACTCGAAAGTACACCGGAAAAATTCCTGTGTAGTGGAATCACCTATAAAACATTTATTTGATTAGAACCATATTTAATTTTAATATCAAAATAAAAAATTCTAATAGTAAAATCTTGCTTTTAATAGTAATAGTATTTAATAGTAATAATAGTGCATTTGATTTAGTGCCTTTATTTATTTTTATTTATTTTATTTTTATTTATTTTATTATTTATAATAGCGCTCAGGGATCTAGATTACGAGTTGGAGCTCCGTTTTGAGCTGTCTAATCAAAATAATATTATGTTCATAAAACAAATGTTTTTCTGGTATAATTGTTAATTTTTTATTTAAAACAACTATTATAACATGCTTACACATATATGTTTTTAAATAACTGGGACATGTACAAGAGGAAAATTTCTAATTTTCAAAATTTAATTTAACCATTCTAATTGACTGAGTAAATTCCATAAAACTATCGAAGTTGATTGTTTCACAGTCGTCCTAACAATCTTAATCACAATCAAGCATTTCAAAGTCTGTTTGATTATGACTTAACAAATAAAACTCATCATTTTCGATGAATTTAACTATAGGTTTGGAATTCAAATATTCTAAAGCTTTAAACCCCGTTTCATCTAAAACTTCTGGCTCATTTTCAAGTTTTTTAAAAGTTTCTCTGTCACAAGAACAACGATAAAAAATTAATTTCAATCTCTCCAAGAATTGGGAAAATGGAACTCTATCTCTAAATGTATGTACGCTTTTGATTGAGCTATTTGTGGTCTCCAACGCATTGTTGGTGCTTGGATAAAAATAAGCATGACGCTCAAACCAACCGTAGTTTTTAGGCTTAATCCATGTTTTTTCAAAATAATCATTCATCAAAACATTTAAATGGTTCATTCATTGTCCACTTTTCTTTTAGTAATTTATAAGCTAATTTAAATTGTTCTTCAGAAAACAACAATTATATATATTACCTGTAATTGATACATTATAATCCAAAATATAAGCTTCGTTATCAGACATTGTTTGTTTGTAATTATTTAATTTAAATTTAATTTTTTGTTTTTCTTGCGTAAGTATGCTTTTTTAATATCCATAAATTTATTTATTAATTTTTGTTTAGAACTATAGATGTTAAATGAAATTGACAAATAAAATAAAAATACTAGATAGAAAAGCAGAGTTTTTAATATGCGTGTAACGATTCATTAATTTCAAAAAATAAATCAAATGGCCAAATAATAAAACTAAATAGTAAAATTATCTTATTAAAAATTAAATCTACTAAGCAAAAATACTTAAAGGTTTGTTTTTCTCTTTTTTTTTCAACTTTTTATTGTGTGATTTTAAAGATCATTTAAGAAATTAATGGAATTATATTTTTTAAAGCATAATAAATTATTAAAGCTATAAGAAACGTTTTTGCTTTCTAAAATATTTTTTTAAAAAATGAATTCAATCCAGTACGAAATCTTTTATTCATATAATAATAAATAATTATTGTAAACGAAGAAGACATCAAATAAAATAAATTTCCTAATTGAGAATAATTGGTACATATTTTATTTAATTTATTACATATGTGTCCTGAAAAATGTTGTATAAATACAAAAACACTTGTAGCAAGTTCTAGCGATCTAAATAAAAGCAGAACGAATAAATTTATAAATACAATCAAAGTTGTTTTCTTTTCAGCTTGCTTTATTTTAAAATATTTTTCATTATTTTTTTTAGATTTATTATTTATGTTATTTATTATTTGATTCTCAATCGAATTTGAAAATAGGACTTTTCTTTTAGTTTTCATATCTGATTTAAATTTTAATATTAATAAAAATTCAATAATAGATAATATTAAAAATAAAATAACATCGGTAAAAATAAAATTAAATAAAAAAAATATATAGAATATTTTGATAATTATAGGTTTCGATGAATATGAACCTGAATCAATAATAATTGTATTTTTAATTGGAAATTCATAATAGTCATAATAATCCCAAACAAAATAATAATCATTTACATTACTTGAAAATAAAATGTTCACTGGAATTATCAAAATAAAAAGAGAAAAAAATATTTTTAAAAATCTGCTTTTTAAAAATTTTAATTTTTTGAATATTTTATTTTCATTTAATAGATCATATCTTTTTAATGATATCAAAATACAAAATATATTGGAAAATATCTTGAGTAAATTTCCTAAATATTCAATTATATATATTTCAAAATATTGAACATAAATTGATCTTTTATATTTTGAACAATATATTCCAGAATATGAAACACATGTGCTTAGTAAATGAAATAAACTTATTAGACAATAAAATAAATTTAAACTAGAATGCATTATCATCATTTTATTTAGGCTATTTTGATTTTGTTTTTGTGAATTATTTTCTAGTTTTTCTTTATTAGTTAAAACTATAATATTAATAATATTTGTAAATAGACCAATAAAAGAAAATATTGGAAATATAATAATAGTTATATAATTGACAATTTCTGTTTTATACAAATGATCTAAAAGAATTAAATTATATGATCTTTGAATTGTTTTATTACAATTTTTAATTATATTATTAAAATTACATTTTTTTAATTTGTCCAAATTTTCACAATTTTTTGAAATCAATTTAGAATCTAAATGCTCTATCAGCCAATAATATGTACAAGTACATTTGTTTTGTTTAAATGATAATTGAATTAATATATTTGAATTTTTAGGAAAACTTTTAAATAAGCAAAAGTCTTCATCATTGAAAGAGTATTTGTAATTATTAGCAAAAATGTTTATAGTAAATGTTTTATTATTTCTCAAATAATTCAAATAACTGAGCCATTTAGAAGATTTGATTAACAATTTTTCGAAGTTGTTTAAAAATATATTTAAAACATTTAAATATTTAAATGATTTAAATACATCATCTTCAATTTCTTCCAAAAACCCATTTAATTCTAAATCATTTAAATTTTCAAATACAAATTCATCTAATAGAGTTTTATCTAATTTTGATTTATAAAAATAAAGTTTTAAACTTTTTATATTTGAATTGATTGATTTATCCATATTTATAAAACTGATCATGTTGTTTTTAATAAATGATTTTGATAAGCCATTAAACTGAACAAGTTGAATATTTGTATTGGTAAATATTAATGGGCAAGTATTAAGTGAATATTTAACAGTAAAAGAAAATCTTAAACTTTCAAGATTTTTGAACACATCAAATCTATTTAAGCTTAAATCACAATTTTCTTCACTTATAATTTTCTCGTTTTTGTATAATTTAAAATCAGAATAAAAAAAGTCTAGATTAGTTTTAAAATATTTCGAATTATTAAATAAATCAAACTGAATATCTATTCCTTTAATTAATGTAATATAAATGGTCAGAGCTAAATTTTCAGTATTACTTTTAACAAAATCAAGTTTTAAACCTCTATTTAAAATCAATTTATCATTATACGGTTTTAAATCTATTTCTGTAATAAATATTTTATCAATATTATCAATACAATTAAAATTTATTTGATTAAATGAATCAAAATTTTCTATTATCAATGATGTTATATCGGTAAAATTATTAATATTAAAATTATAAAAATAATCGATTTTTACAAGTTTACCAAAAATTGCGCAAGCTGATTTATCATTTATATTTATTTTCACACCATTTTTTGTTATTAAGAAACAGTTAATTTTATATAACAAGACCAAATAAAATATTATAAGCTTCATCTTTATTAGTTTTATAATTTATTTTAAAAATATTCTTCAATTTAAAATTCGTATTTTAAAATTTATTATCTTCTAGTTTTAAAAAATTAATGAAATTAAATTTCCCGAATGTAAATGTTATATAAATTATAACATTTAAGAAAATTAAACATAGTTAAAATATAGCTATATAAATACACCGAGGAAATCTTATTTGAGTAATTTTTTTTCGAACAAATTTTTATATTATTTATTTGAAATTATATTAAAAAAATACTGTTTTGAAAATTAGAAAAAATTGAAAATTTTAATAACTAATCATAATTTCTTGTATTTTAACTAATTAATTATCTAAATTTTTAAATCTTATCTGATCAAGTTCTTCAGTTGAGTAAAATATACAGACTAAAAATAAGTTTTTAGTCTTCAGTATTCGCCAATATTTTAAAACATGATTAGTTCTTGACGATTTTTTGATTGATTTGTTGTGATCGGAAAGTCTAGTGACAACATTTTATAAATGCCGATACGCAATAATTTATTAAAAAATAAAAAGAAATAAAGAAATATAATAAACATTACATATTAAAACGTGGAAAGCCTAATAAATTTTAAATATAAGAGATAAATGTTATAATTTACAATTATTTTATTCAGTTTTTCTAGAATAAAATTGTTATTTTGTTCACAAGCTTACTAAAAAAAAATTTTCAAATTCTAATTCACCAGAGAGACCTTACGAATTGAGTGAAAATGTGTTTCCTACGTAGATCATAACTATGTGCAGTTTTATAACATTTTAATCCTGTTGGTGCTCTTGGATTTTCTAAAATCTCTTTTATAAAATTATAAAACTTTTTCAAATCAAACGATAATCATATAAACTCTTTTAAATCCAAATAATTTAAATAAACATTTATCATAAATTTTGTTTAAGCAATTTATAGATATTTTAGAAAAAAAAGTTGCTGAGGTATTACAATAATCGAAATAAGGTAAAACAAAGGTTTTGAAAAATTGAATCTTAACATGATTTATTTAAAAAAAAAACGACTTATTGAATAAAGCTTTCTGTTTATAGTATTTATATGTTGAGTAAAATTTAGCATACAATTTATATTAATTTTGTTTTTTATAAATCTTTTTTTTATATGATAATAATTACGACTTAAAAATTAAAATTAATTTAAATTTAATATATTTAAATTTTAAAAAAAGCTAAAAGATCTTGAATTTCATTCAAATTTATCTTTAATAAAAGAAAAATTTTTAAAAAATTTAATTTTTCAAAATTAAAAACAAAATATGTATAGCATGTATCTGATAAACTTTTTATCCATTTTATTATTTAAAAATTGTCTTTTCTATGATATTATTTACGATCATGCTGATTTGGACTTTCATTTAGAAACAAATCAAGATACAGCAAAAATAGAAGCTTTTAAATCAAATTAAAATGATAATATTATTAAATACGATGAATATTCAAAAAACAATGAATTAGCATGGGTTTCTATTGGAAAACCATCTTTGCTATTTGATGATTTAACAAAAACTTATTTTAATTTTGATAATGAAGGCTTCCATATAAAAATAAAACTATTAAATGATTTTATTAAAGATAAATTATTAGATGATAAGATTAAAATATTCAATAGACTTTGAAAAGAGACAAATAAAGAAAATCGATTTAGATTCATTAGAATGTAAATTGAAATATTATGATCAAAATGATAAGCCTTGTTTTTTCTATGGATATGCAAAGGACTTTAAAACGTATCCAATAAGAGTTAAATTTTATTTACCTATCAACTCAAACCAAAGAAAATTTATTGAATCAACATTAAAAAAAAATCTAAATATAACCATTCAGTGTGAATTTTTATCACAAATTTTTGTGAAACAAAAGAAAGTATTGCAAATAAATAATGATTTTGGATTAATAGAAGACTTTTTTGCAAATCTAAATCAAACATTATGTGGTGAGGTCTACGGGCCTTATCTCAAATCCTGTCGTACGTGTGTGTCGCTGGCTTTGACCATCACTGTGTGTCGCTGGCTTTGACCATCACGGAGTATAGTAGGTTGGGAACGATCGCAGCAGCTTGTTTTGTAACGCTGGCACTTTGGACATACTCTTAATAAGACAAGGTAAAGTCAAATTAGACGCTTGGTTTGGGGTTCCAAGCTATATGCCAAATAATGATCGAGTTTGCAGCTTTGGCTCAGATGAGTGGTTGTTATTTGTGCTGAACGTCCCCCGTCCTTATTAAGAGTATGTAGCCGTAATATCATCATAACTACGCCACTGCCGGTCCCAAGCCCGGGTAAGAGTAGGAGGGTGATGATTACCACTAACTAAAAAATATTATTCAATATATCCTTTACTTTAAAATATGATCATTGTTAATTACTTAAAACTTTTTAAAAATATTAATTAAATTACTATTTTCTTATCTTAATACTTTGAAAACATGAAATTATGTACAAAATAAGATATTTGCCATATTTACCATTCGCCACTGTCGGTCCCAAACCCAACAAGAATAAATTTTTAAATTTAATTAAATTTTAAATGGTTTATTCAATATTTTAAGGCCACTGAGAGATTTAAATCGAATAGCTAGAAGCCTCCTTAAATGCCCTAGCATTTGATTCCAAGAGCTAGTTCTGATTCAAATAAACAGGAAAATAAAAATTTAAAAGAATTAAACGAATTTTTTGATATCAAATGGCTAATATATTCAAAAACTAAAAAAATATTACCGAATTTGATTTGATTTAAAAAAGATTTAAAATTTACTTCAATCAAATCAACTTTAACTCAAGGTCTATTCAACCGAAATATTTATTTTGAATTGAATAATTTCATCAAAAAACCACAATCGTTAGCTTACATTAGAAAAAAAGATGCGAAAAATTCTTCTTTAATTTTGTTAGTTTTTAAATTAGCTTCGTTAAATACAAAATTGAAAAAAATTGAAACTATATTTTAAATAAGCAATGGTTCTAAAAATGATTCTTTGGTAGCTGAAATAAATTTAATTAACTCTAAGCTAAGCACCATTGAAAAAATGTATTTAAATAATTCAATTTTAGTAAATAAAAATACAAAATATTTAAACTTAGATGAAATTGGTTCAAATTTAGTAAACATATCAAATGAAAAAATCGATCAGAAAAAGATTAAATCAAGTGTTAATTTGAATGTTACTAAAAAAGAGTCAAAACCTATAAAATCTAAAAATACTTCAATTATCAATTTAGAAAAAAAATCAAGGCTTTTATTCCCGAAAAAGGTTTTTAATAAAAATCAATTTTATAAAAAACAAAAAAAAATTTTAATTTGTTTTATTTTTTTGTAGAGTTTGAGTAGAAAAGATGAATCCATAAGCTGTTTTAGTGTATTAAAAAATAGTCTAATTGCAACAGGTTCTTTAGAAGAGCCTATAAAAATATGGGATGAAAACGTTAATACAAACTTATAAAAATGATGCTTTATCAGCTGTTTCAGTTGAAATCCTACCCAATCAAAATTTTGCTATTTTAACAAAAAATTATAATTCAATAAAAATTGTAAGTTCAAAAGATGGCTCTTTAATCAGAAATTTTGACAAAAAAGGTATAAAATCAATTAAAGTTCTTAAAAATGGAAATTTAGCTTACGGAGAAATAAATGGAACTATTAAAATTATAAATCCCAATGATGGTAAATTGATCAAAATATTAATGGGTCATACTAGTTCAATAGATGTATTAGTAAATTTGAAAAATGGCAATTTAATAAGTGTTTCATCTGGTACAACTATAAAGATATGGGATATAAATAATTGGAGATTAATTGATAAAATGCAAAATCCGACAAAAGCAACGTGTTTAGTAGAACTGCAAAATGGTAATTTAGCTATTGCATGTCGAAAAGAAGATTATAAAATTACAATTTTTAAAATAACAAACGGTCAAGTATATGGATCAATAAGCGGTCATTCACGAGAGATAACTTCATTGGTAGTTTTAAAAAATGGCTATTTAGCAAGTGGATCTTTGGACGAAAGAATAAAAATTTGGAATGTTAACAATGGTGCTTTAATTGTTACTCTCGAAGCTCATTAAATTATTAGATATTTTAGAAAATATCTATTTAGTTAGTTTACTTTATGATAATTCAATAAAGATATTCAATCCAAATAATGGTTCATTAGAAAGCATTTTAAACAAAAATGACTTTTTTGCATCATTAGCAGTTTTGAATAATGGTTATTTAATTGGCGGATCTTTTAATGGTTAAAATAGTTAAAATATGGAATACATCTGATGGTAAATTAAAACGAATCATAAAATTTAATCAAAAAGATAATTATTTCAAAGATCTAGCAATCTTACAAAATGGAACTTTAGCAGTTGGTTTTGAAGATGGTAAAATTCAAATTTGGAATACAGATAATGGTACTTTAATTAAATATTTTTTTGCTTCTCAAAATTGTATGAAATTTTTAAAGTTTTTGAAAAGTGGCCATTTAGCATGTGGATATTTTTTTATTAAAATTTATGACATGAAAATAGAAAAATCAATATTAACTATAGAAACAACCAATAAGATATTTGGATTGTTGTCTTTTATAGAACTTAAAAATGGATATTTAGCAGGTAGAAGTTGGAATAGAATAGACATATGGAAACCAGATGATGGGAAGTTGATCAGAACTTTAACCTCAGTAAATAGTACATTTTTAAATGTTGTATCATTGACAGAATTAAACGATGAGTTATTGGTAAGTGGACACAATGATAATTCAATAAAAATAATAACAATAAATCTATCTAATTCTTGGTATTATTTACTAAGAGAAATAAAGATTGAAAAAAAACAGGATAAGATTGATAAAAAATATTAAAATCTAAACTGTCGAAATGATCAAAAAATTTAAAAATCTTATAAACAATAAGTACTAAGCTTCTAACGAATTTTAGCAAAGATCTTTTTAGTATAACTTATTTAAAAATAATTTAGAATTTTATCCAGATTTTTTTTTCATGCTTAAATACTTTGGTACAAAGATTTTTTTTTAATATTCTTAAATTTTCCAAATAAGAATCACTAGAAAATTTTCTTTTAGGTTAAAATCTATAAATTAGTTTTATATTTACTTGTTCATATTTAAAATTTTTTCATTTAATTAAGAAAATTCACAATCAGATATAAGTTAATATTCATCTTTCCAAATTTTCTTTTTCTGTTTTAAAGAATATAAGTTCATTTTGAAGGATTTTTTGGGCTTAGCAAAATTATTTTTTTTAAAAGGATGGCTAAATTAAATCATTTTAATTTTTATCAACTAATAAATATATTTAAGCTAGTTTTTGAAATACCGTAATGTTAAGATTTAAAAAAAAACTCAAAATAGATAAAATTAAATTTATTCTTGAACTAAATTTAAAAATTTTCAATTTATTTCGATTATTTGACTTGAGACAAACAGAAAATAAAATAATTTAATTCAAAATTGTTTTATTTTAAAATATTAAAATATTCAGCCCTATTTAAAAAATATTTTTAAAATTTTGAGCTAAAATTAGCTTTTTAGTTAAATGAATAATGCATTTTTTTTTAAATATTTAAAATTATTTATTTTTTTATAATATTTAAAAAAATAGTTGATTTGTTGCAATTTTTAGAATTAATTCTATTAAGAATGAAATTTCTATTAAATTCGTCAAATTTTATCATTAAAAGTTCAAAATTAACATGGAACTATTTTTTTAATAAACGTTCAATTATTTCAAATCAAATTTTAGAGCAAATTAAACATTTAAAACCAAAAAAATATGCTAAAATTGTTTCTTGTCCATCTTCTAATATATATTTAAAATATCACTCTTCAAAAGAAGAACCAAAACCGCTTATTTCAAATCCACTTGTGGATATTTTTGATAATCCTGATGAAGCTGTTAAAGATATTCCATCTGAAGCTAAAGTTCTTGTTGGAGGTTTTGCTTTAGTCGGTGTTCCAGAAGCTTTAATAAAATCTATTTCAAAAACACAAATAAAAGATTTAACAGTATTTAGTAACGACGGAGGTGCAAACGACCGTGGATTAGACATGTTGTTTGATACTAAACAAATTAAAAAAATGATTTGTTCATATATTGGAGAAAATAAAGAGTTTCAGCGTCAGTTTTTAGCTGGTGAACTTGAAGTAGAACTAGTACCACAAGGTACATTAATAGAAAAAATAAGAGCCGGTGGAGCTGGTATACCAGCATTTTTTACTCCGACTGGTGTTAATACATTAGTTCATTTGGGTGGTGAACCGATTCGTTTTGGTCCTGATGGAAATTTAATAGTTAAAAGTTTACCAAAAGAGTCAAGAGTTTTTGATGGTTTGAATTATGTTCTAGAACAGGCTATTAAAGCAGATTTTGCATTAATTAAAGGTTGGAAAGCAGATAAAGCTGGTAATGTAATATTTAGAAAATCAGCATGCAATTTTAATCTTTCAATGGCCAAAGCTGCCAAACTAACAATAGCAGAAGTAGAAGAAATAGTCGAGATTGGTGAATTAGATCCTAATTTTGTTCATTTACCAGGTATTTATGTAGATAGAATAGTAAAACCTCCATATTATGAAAAATATATCGATAAAAGAGTTGTTCATGGAAAGTTGCAAAAAAAAACCAATACTATACGTGAGAGAATTGTCAGACGTGCTGCTTTAGAATTCCATGACGGTATGTATGCTAATCTTGGAATTGGTTTACCTATGTTGGTAGCCGAATACATTCCAAAGCAAATGCAAGTGTTTTTACAGTCAGAAAATGGTATTCTTGGCTTAGGTCCGTATCCTAACTCAGATGAAGAAGTTGATGCTGATGTAATCAATCCGGGCAAAGAAACAGTTACTGTTTTACCAGGAGGTAGTTTTTTCTCATCGGATGAATCATTTTCAATGATTCGTGGAAACCATTTAGATTTGACTATGCTAGGTGGTTTGCAAGTGAGTCAATATGGTGATTTGGCTAATTGGATGATACCTGGTAAAATGATAAATGGTATGGGAGGTGCTATGGATCTAGTTGGAGCACAAAACAGAGTTGTAGTTTTAATGACTCATACAACAAAAAAAGGCGAACCGAAAATATTGGCACAATGTGAACTACCATTGACTGGTTATCGAGTAGTAGATACAATAATAACCGAAAAGTGTGTATTTAAATGCGATAAACATGCTGGTTTAATTTTAACCGAAATAGCCAGTGATTATACTCTTAGTGATATAGCTAATACAACAGGTTGCAATTTTAAAATTTCAGATAATTTAAAACCAATGGCTCAAATTTGAATTAAATTTATACAAAAACTTATTTGAATTTAATAATATTTATATATATCTTTTAAATATAATAATATAAAATTATGATTTATTTTGAAGCAAAAATATAAATAATTTAAAGCCGATATAAAGATAAGTTTTGGATCTTGAAAAACTTTTACACAAATTGACATTCAAAATCAAACTTGATTTATCAAGTTTGAAAACAAACCGAGTATTATATGTTTTTGTACATTCGTATTGAAAATAAACTATACTGTATCTGGTTAATTGACCAAAAGATATTTAAATAGAACATAATATGAAACAAGTGAGAAAAATGTATTTTTAATTTAAAAATTTATGAATATGTTTTTATTTTATTTATCTTTTTAAAATTACTTTTTATTTGTAAAATTATTAATATTTAATTTAGATCAGTTTTATAAAATAAAAGTATATTTTGTTTATTTAGAAGAATCCTTTAATATATAAGCAAATTCTCGCTAAGAATAACAATAAAATAAATAAGTTTTTGATATTTTTTTATCCATGAAGCTTTATTTTGTTCCTATTGATCTTCTAAAGTTACTGTTAAATTTCAAATCATTAGAAACAAAAATAAACTATCAATTTAATTTTAACTCATAAAACTAATCTTTTGGTTATTGCTGGTAACTATGGTAATTATCAAAATAATCGAAAAAAAAATTATTCCATAAGCAGACTTATCAACAATTTAAATAAAAGGTATGTGATGTTTAATTAATTTTTTATTACTTGTTTAAAAATTCAGATTTATTCAAACCATTGAAAATATTAATATAGTTTTTATAAATCATTTTTCTAATATTTTCAATAATGCACAAATATAATAGCTAGAAAAAATTTCTTTATGTAAAATGTTTTTTTATTTAATTAAATTCTGTGTCGCAAATTTTAAAAATCTTACGATTTTATATTTAGAATTTTGTTTTTATTTAGGTAAAAAATAAAAATATTTTATAGATATTATAAGCTTAAATAAATTAAATATCTAATGTTATTTCTTTTAAATCAACTAGATAAATGCTTACTTGAAAGTAATTTTAACCTTTAAAATCTTGAAAATCACATTATTACTTATTGAAATTACATCTAAATTGTAAACTCTTGATTTTGAAACTTCATAAAAACAACTGATATTACGGTTTTCAATTATATTTCAAGAGCCAAATATGACTCGTACACCAGAAAAATGACTCTTATTTTATTCTTTTTTAAAAAATTGAACTCAAAATTTTAAATCAACATAATAGATTAAATGTTGACTAAATATCAATAATTCGTTTTGAAAGATTATATGTTTGTTTAATTTTAATTATTTATATGAATTATTCAAAAATAATTTTATTGAGATTTAAAAATTTTCATAATAAAAATTTTTTTTAAATCAAATTACCGTCTTGTTTTACAAGGATCAAATAAAAGTTTTTAAATGAAATTGGTTTTGACTTTAATTTTTGTAAATTCTATTTACGGTTTAAAAAATGGTCAATTATTTTTAAATTTAAATTTAAGTTAAAATTTAAGTAAAATTTTTTAACTTGAAGAAAATTTTCAGATACTTGACAATCATCAGATTTTAGATCCATATGAAAATGTCTTTTTGATTGAAAATATTTCAAAAGGAAAACTTGTTTGTTTATGAAATTGTATAAATTTAGATTCGTGTTCTTTTATAGAACTAGATATTAATAAAAACACATGCAATTTATTTTCAATTTTAAACATCAATTATGTTTCATTTAAATCAAATAATTCACTCAATAATAAAATATATTTCAAAATGAATAAAACAAAATCAATGTTTGGATTTATTTTTAATTAATTTTAAATTATTTAAAAATAATTAATATTTATCTTAAAAAGACCAAGAATGAATTCTGGTTCTTTGATCAAAACTTTTGAAAATAATAACAGTGGCATCTTTAGCTTAGCAAGTTTTTCATACGGACTTATAACTAGTGGTTCACAAATAGATATAAAAATATGGAATCAAGAAAATGGTGATGTGTTAAGAATATTTAACAGTTTTAATTTCGTTTTTGGTTTGATTTATTTAAATGATTCTAGACTAGCATTTGGTCAAATGGATGGTAAAATTATTATTTTGGATCTTATTACTAATAAAACATTTAGAGTAATAAATGCTCATTCGTCAACTGTTAGATCGTTGATTATTCTTAAAAATGGCAGTTTAATTTCATGTTCTGAAGACAAAACTATAAAAATATGGAATCCAAATAATGGAATATTGATCAATACAATTGATTCTAATTTTAAAGAAGTTTTTTCATTAGCTTTATTTAATAATGATGATTATTTTGTTAGTGGTTATGGAAATGGTTCTATTAAAATATGGAGTCTTCGAAATGGTATGATCATAAGAGAGTTATTAAATGGTCATACTGATTGGGTTTTTGTGTTAAAAATTTTGCAAAATGGAAATTTAGCTAGTGGTTCTTATGATAAAAGCATAATAATATGGAATATGATTGATGGAACAAAAATTAAAACTATAAAAAGCTCGGTCGAAGTTCCATCATTAGCAGTTCTCTTAAATGGCAATTTGGCAATTGGATTTTATAATGGTAGTATTTCTATATGGAATAATTCTGATTGGAATTTAATAACAATATTTAAAGCTCATACAACCTCCGTTAGACAATTATATGTTCTTCAAGATGGAAATTTGGTAAGTGGATCATATGATACAACTATTAAAATATGGAAGTAATCAAATATTTATATAAGCTTATTGAATCTTATAAATTTAAGTCAAAGCCTTATAATTTTAATTTATTATCTATAAAATAGAAAAATAAAAAGTTTGAAAAAAAGAAAATTTTTGCTACTTTTAAATTTTTCATTTAAATTTTCAGTATAGCTAATTATAGATAATTTCAACATTTCAAAATATGAATGCAAGCAATCTTATGTCCTTCCCTGGCTAAAGTATTGATGAAATTAAAAGTCTGGCTAAAATTTGGAAAAGTTAGATTATTATAGTCATTTTATTTTAAATAAATGAATTTAAAAAATAAACATTATCTAGCTTTAGATGGAAAAGATATGTAATTAAATAATAATCATTTTGGGTGCAAAATTTTTATTAAAACTGTTTTGATCGGGCATTGTAGCAAAAAATTTGAATCAAGTCTCATTTTTAGAAGGTAAGAGTATATACCGATTAAAAATATTTAGCCAGACTTATCTTTAGACCGATTTGTTTTCATTTAAAAAGGGAGCAAACTTGATATTTGTAAGAGAAGGGTTCTGAGATGGTAATCTGTTCTTTCAAATTTTTATAAAAATATCATTGGCACCTAAATAAAAATGATTTTTTTTAAAGCTATTTTGAATTATTATTAAAAATTTTGCGTTTCTTGTTAGAAATAAATTAAATTTTTTTGTTTCACTTTTTACGCATTGTTTTTAATAAGCCTTGAGAAGCTAAACTTGGGCTATAAAAAATTGAATAAATTCTTTACTTTTATTTTAAAATGGAATGAAACAATAAAATAATTAATGTTTACTTTTAATAATTCGGTACCAAGTACTTATTGTTATTTAAATTTAAAACTTACATTGTTATTATTCTAATTTTAAATCCTTTTTTATAAATCAAAAGCATATTTAAACAAAAAAAAAATTTTGAAAATATTTTTAAAAATTAACGTTTAAAATTTAAAAAAATATGTTAAAAATAAAGTATTTTTTTCAATTTTTGATATTAAGCTTATTGAATATTTTGTGTATAAGAGCTATTGATGTTGATGATGTAAATTGCTATTCTGTCAATTTTAATAGTTTTGATGTGCTCGAACGAAACGAAAACTATTTGTTTGTTCGCTTATCGGTCAATTGGAAAACAAATTATTTTGATTGTGACAATCAGAACTTCAAATATCAAATAGAATGTATAGATACAGTTACAAATCAAAGTTGCTCTTTAGAATCATTAAACAGTGATACATTTGTTTGTATTGAATCTAATAGTGACTGGATTTTGACATATAAAGATTTTTTAGTGCAAACTTCAAATTCGATTGATTTAAGTGTTAAAAACTTATGCTGGTATCTCTCGTTTGGTAATAATTATTCAATTGAACACAAATACACAGCAGTAAAAAACGAGTTCTACAAATTTACCTATAAAAATTTTTCTGATCAAAGTATTGCTTATAAGCCTTTAGATGCTTATTGGATTAACATGGATCTTTATTATTATTTCAAGTTTTATAGTCGAATATATTTTTCTTTAGGCTCTACAGGATTTTATTATTGTCCAGTAAAATATGTAATTCAAAATGAAAATACAAACATTCAAAGTTTTAATCTAACTTGGTACAGTAATTCTTATTATTGTTATTTAAAATATGATTATAAAATCAAAAATGGCTTAAAATTGTTTAAAACTTTCAGAAATTATGATTATCTTCCTATAGACAAGACTCTGATTTTAAAACTTAATGATTATCAAAAATACCCGAATTATTTATTGATTAATACTTTTACTTATACTAATAATTATGATAGCTCTCAAAAAATCATAGACCGATTTTTGCTGAATACAAAAGTTAATATATTAAGCATTTATTCAACAGTAGAAGCTTTAAACAGCTCAATTCTTAGAAGCTATAGAATTAATTTTAATATTTTATCTTTAACGAGTACGGATTTGAATCAAATAAAATATTTGGGTTTTTATCTTGGAAAATTGTTTTGTTTTAGATGCGAATTTATTAATAGAGATTATTTAAGTATTAAAATAATAAAAAAATTGTCCACCAATGATCTTTGGCTAATCGAAGCTTATATAGATATAATTAATAATTTTCAACAGCTTTATTCAACTATACATTTTATGACGTTTGATTTGGACCAAGAAAGTTACGATTTATACCGTCTTAACAATCCATTCCACTCAGTAAACATTTTTCCAGATATTTGGGATTTTAATAGATATTTTAGTTTCCCAAGCTTAGATCTTCAAAAGAATTTATATTTTAAACTTAAAGAATCTAATTTTTTAGAGCCTGTTAATCTAAGAACTGGATGCTTGCAATCTTTCAAATTGATTGATTTGTCTGAATTGGCTTTAGACAATTACACAATATTTGAATGTAGCAATGCAAATTTCTTTTCAATTAAAAAATCTAATTTATATTTAGATGAATACAATCTCAATAGTTCCAAATGCGAATTAATTCTTTATGCTTATTCTGAAAAATCCTTTTTAATAAAGTTCGATTTACAGATTAGAAAATTAATTGATGGATATATATCTAATAATGGATATTTGATTAATTTTATCAAATTTGTAAACATTTCACAAAACCATTCGGATGAATATGATCTGAAAATTGATCCTTCTAAATTTAGTTTCGAGTTGAAAAACTCATTAAAAAACCAGAATCAAATTTATTTGAATCAAGAAGCCAAAAACTTTACTGTGGAAATTCAAGCTGTCTTAGTCTCAGTATATTCTCAGTATAGAACAATATATAGAACAGTAGAAATTTTTTTGCAGATAGAGAATAGTGATGCAAATAATATCGAAATATTAAGTGAACCACTAAAACAAAATTCGTTGGAAATGGATGGTTATAAAAAAAAATTTGTTATAAAAACAAATGAAACTTTCAAAGATTCGAAATTTTGTTATTGGGCCAAAGACTCGAGTTCAAATTTAACATCGAATAAATTCTGCTTTGATTTGATTCTATATGAACCAACAAAAAAATTATCTCTAACTTCTTTTAGATATAGTTTTTTAAAGTATGATTTAATCTTGGATTGTGAGTTAAATTTTACTAATCAAATTATAAGCGTTGATACAAGATATTTACAAATAATTGATGCTAACTCAAACTCATCATATCCAGGTTATCTGGATTATACCATTCGTGATAAAACAGTTTATCTAAGTTTTAGGCTTTACTACTACTATTACCTTTATTACTCATATTTTAATAAATACAATAATATCTTATACATGAATATTTCAAGTGGTTTTGTAAAAAATTCATTCAATATAGAAAATGAGCCAGTTTTTATAGAAAAAGATTTTTATTCAAATGATTTGACTTTATATCGAACCTTGTCAGATGCAATTTTAATAAAAAATTTTCTATCAAATTTTTCAAATTCTGTTCTAGTGTTAAATTATACAATCCAAGAACCAAATTTATTTATTCAATCTTGTAAATTGATTACATTAATTAATAATACTTATTTTGATGAAAATGATGTGCTAATCGAAAACAATAATAGTTTAATTATTGACAAGAGTTTATTGTTTAAAAAGAATGTTTCTTTTATTCAAATAACATTAAAATCTGAAATAGACTCGTATAGTTTTATTGAACCGTATCAAAATGTAAATGATTATCTATCAAAATATAAAATTATGTATCCGATTGATTTAAATTATAAGCCGTATTTTCAAACTAGTTTAAAAACAAGCTTTAACTTAACTAATGTTCTTTTGTTTAGTAATACTACAAACCATTATTTAGAAGTTATCACCGTAAGCAATGATATTTATAACGAGTTTAATAAATTATACAATACAAATTTAAAAAATTACAATTTAATCCTTTATAGACCTGCAGTTATTATTGAAATTAAAAGTTATTTATATGATCAAGAACCTAAATTACTAAATTATAAAAAATTGGAAAATTATATTATTAGAGCAAGTATAAATTTGAATTTTGAAAGTGAGTATTTTACTTTCAGTTCTATAAATTTTCAAATAGCAAATTTAAACGATAATAAAACAAATATAAAACAAGACTCAATTTACTTAATAGAATTAAAATTAACAGACTTGAGTGGAAACGAGTTTGATTTTATTAGTTTTAAGTTTAGACTTTTAGATTATTCAAAAATAAAAATTTTAAATAATACAATTAAATATTTTGATTTGATTGAATTTAACAATTTAAATTATTTTAAATATCAAATGAATGATCAATATTTTAACTGTTCACTTTACAATGTAATACTGTATGATTTGTTTAATGTAAATTTGAATTTTAAATTAGAAAATTTGTATGAATCAATTTACATACAGCAAAATGTAACTATTGATTACGATGATTTATTTAAAATAGATATTTTAAATTTAAAGATGGATTGTTTATTAATGGTTGATGTAAGAAAATATATTTATGAAAAATTCTTCAAAAATACACCTTTAACTTTGGAAACTTTTTATGATTTATCTGGTTTAAATTGTGGTGATTATTTGAATGGAACTATTTTAATATACGACTTTAACAAATATATTAATTTTAGTTTGCATTTTGAAAGTGATAAAGATGTTTTAATAAGAACATTTGAAATTCAAAACGTGAAAGGGTTATATTATACTGGATCCTTAAATTATTCAGAAAACGTGCCTTTAAATCATGAACTAGTAATTCATCTAAAAGACATTTTATTAGATGGTGAAATTGTATCATTAAATGAAAGAAATAATATGGTTAGAGTCAAAATTTTTGATAATAATACATATAGTAGAGAATTCTATCCGAATTATTATTCATCGATTTCAGCTGATCCAAATTTAAAGCAGATTAGATTTAGACTAGATCTAGATACATATGATACAATTTATTATTGGTACGTGTTTATAAACACATATGATTACAATGGTGTTAATAGAGACATTTACCAAAGTTCAATATATTCATTTAAAACAAACAATCAATATCTCAAAATAAAATTTAATACGAAACCCCCAACATTTTCAAGATCTGATTTATTCATTTCTTGGAGTTTTGAGGTAAATATTCATTAAATAAAACTTTTTTTTTTATATTTCTGTTCTATAAAAAAGAACAATTCTGATTTATTTCGCTTTAGGCTAATTATTTAAGTTATTTGTATTTTCAAAAAAAATTCCATTTTCTTATAAAATATAAAATTTCTATATTACTTAACTAGGAAAATGTAACAACAGCTGAATGTATTTTGACAAAAAATACTGCAATAGTAGATTCATATAATATACAAAATAATAACTTTCAAATAAGAATAAATAACTGCTTTGATCAAATTTATCAAAGAAATTTAACTTCTGGTGTTTATCTATTTGAAATAAAATTCAAAAACGAAAATAAAACTGGCTATTATGGGAAAACAATAAATATTATCAACTATTTATTAAATTTCAATTTAGTTCAATATAGTTATAATTCATTAAGTAGTTATTTGCCATTAAAATACTGGCATGTGTTTTATCAAGATTATAAATTTTCTACACAGGAAGAAATGTTTAAATTTTCAAAATCGTTTGAATATTTTGAATTTTATTGTTGGCTAGGTTTATCTAACAGTCGTATTCCTGATTACGATCTAAATTATTTTAAACCTTGTTCAAAATATTTAAATAATAGCTATAAAAGCTGGGAATCAGATTATTCAAATTTTATTGTCAAAAGTTACATCAGAATCGAATATGTAAATGAAATAAATCGTGTATATTCTTATTGTGAAGAAATGGAATATAATAAAAATTATTGTACTCTACCTCAATATCGAAAAGAGCGGTCAAGATACTTTGATTCTATAACTAGTAAATATTTTTTTAAAATACAATTCTTAGATAATTATTCAGTTTTATTTTAAAAAATCCATTAAAACCAATTGGCTTTTATTGTTTCTTTTTTTTAATTTTTGATCTTTACATTTTAGACAAGACTACATCGACTATAAAATTGAAAATATTTGGAATTATAAAAGAAATAAATTTAACAACACCTATTTATGAAAAGACATTTCCAATAGATTATCAACCGCCAAGATTAAACGATAAAGTTTATGTGGAAAGAGATTGCAATATTGGTTTAATTTATCCAAACGTAATTGATGACATTGATTATTATCCAATAATTTACAACAAAACCACATTTTTACTAAAAACAGAACAATATTGCTTAATAAACAATACATTTATAGCTTATGATACCACATTGAACAAAAACTTGATTAATCAAACAATAAGATATAATAAAACTAACATTTTTGTAAAACAAACTTATGTCAATTATATCAAATTGAGTTGTTTTGATTATTATTTAATATTGGATGAATATTTTTTTTATAACAACAAAGAATCTAAATATGTTTATACAACACCATTTAGCTCAAAATGTAACATTAATTTTAAAACTAGCCTGGAATTGAGCACTTTTAAAATTACTTGTAATAGTAAAGTAATTAAATATTATAAGGCAATTGATGATTGTGGTACTGAACTAAGCTATAATGTTACAGTTGAAATTCTAAAAAATGAACCAATCATTAATCCAACATATAGAGTTTTTTATTATAAAAATTCTTTTGGAAGTTTGGAAAACCCAGAAATAAGAGTAGCTCCAGATTATTTACTTACAAAATATGGTCGAGTCAATTTCTGGACAAGAAACAATCAGATTGTTTATTCGTCTTGGATTCAGTTGTATGAGAATTTTTATATTTATTTTTATACAGATGTAAATTCGTGTCTAATACCAGGAAACAAATATTATTGGCAAGTAGAACATACTTTATTAAATGATCAAGTTTTGAATGGCTCTGTATATGAATTGATTATACCATTACCAGATTTAGTTGTTAATTCTAATACATCAAAAATTGTAAATAAAAACTTTACTCTAAAATGGAATTATGATTTGCGAATCGATTTGAATATAATTTCTATTTGTGACTTGTATTCAGAGAATAAAAAACTATTTCTAACATCATTGAATTGTTCCAACAATTCTGTTTATATTGAAAACGAAAAAGAAGGTTTTTATGTTGTTGTCATTAAATACTGGCTAATAGGAAACTCAGATATTAACCGAACTTTTGAATTTTCATTTTTATATGATAACCAACCGCCAATTATAAACCGCTATTACAGTTCAACCGAATATCCTAGTAATTTTAGTTTCTATTTTGAATGTATAGATCAAAGTGATCAGTTTTACCTAATCTCAAATTTAAAAATAAACAAATGTTCTTTTTTCTACGACCTAATACCAATAAATAATTTAAATCAAAGCACTAATTTTAAACCTTTTCTATATCAGAATTATGTCTATTTGAATGGCAAGTATTTATTTGAATTAAAACTGTTTAATCAAATAGAAAATACTTACAAATTGAGCGTGTATGCAACAGATATTAGCAAAAATGTAGGAAGTATTTATTCGACTATAATAAATATTTATGAGCCTCCGAAATTTATAAATGAAGAAGTGATTACTGATTGTTCTAATTTTAATAATACTAAATTAGTCAATAAGCCAAAAACACTCGAAAATGGTAAATTGGAAACAATCAATTGGCTTAATGATACACCTCGAACAGGTTGTAAAATTGAAAGACTATGGTCTGCTAGGGATAAATTTCAACAATATTCTTATTATTCTCAAATAATAAATATATTAAACATTCCAAAACCTTTTTTCAAAATATCCAAAAGCATTTATATAAATTGTAATGAGTTTTATTATTTTTCACAGAATTCATTATCGATTCCAAATATTCTAAATTATTCTTATTGTGGTCAAAGTTATAGTTTGAAAATTATTGATAAGTTTTCTGATAATTCTTCTTCAATATGTGGTTCTAGTTTGATAAGAATTTATAACGTTACTGATAATTGTTTCAATCAATTTACATTTCAACAAGAAATATACATTATTGGAGATTTACTGCCTACTTATCCAAAAAATAATGAAAAAGTAAATCAACTTAGATTTTATTTAAATTGGCCTGTATTGTTCAAGACTATTTTAAACTACAAAGTTTATATTTGGGAATCGACTCAGCCCAGACCATTCTATGCTCTCATATCATCACCAGTAAATTACGCTTATATAAACTTTGATCTATTAATACCTGGTAAAATTTATTATTGGCAAATTTTGTTTAAAACAGGCCAAAATTCAGAAATTCTTGGTCCTGTATGGAATTTCGAGGTTCAACCTGAACCAAATATTGAAATAATTGACATTAAAATTCCTGATTTTGTTTATCCAGGTGAAGTATTATTTTATAATTATAAAATAAAAAATATTGGAACTAATTTATACAATGTAAATGTTTATGAAAAAATTTATTTCGAATTGAATTCTAAATTCGACTATTTGAATAATAATTATTTTTTGCTAAGTTTAGACTCTGGTAAAACAACTGAAATTGTCAAATCGATTAAACTTAGCGATAATTTATTTGCTTCACAAAGCTATAGAATCAAAATTACACTTGAAATAAATTCTTTTAATTTTGTTTCAAAATTTTATGAAAAGTTAAGTGATTATTTGTTTGAAATTAAAGAAAGAGATCGATTTAAAGCTTTGGAAACAAGCATTATCTCGTATCCAGTAATAGCCGTATCAGAATCTGAAATAAACTTGAGATATAAAGTAAAAAACAATTATTACACTGATTTAAGCTCTTACAAATCCTATGACATAGTATATCTGACAAGTTTGGATGAAAATGATCGAAATTATATTTTAATCGATAAAATTTATAATCCAAAATTAACCGGAATAAACCAAGTATATAATACGAGTATAAACATTAAATTGCCAAGATTAGTTGGTAAATTTTATTTGAACATTTTGGCTCAAACCACTCAATTTCCTACATTAACAGAACTTTATGACACAAATTACTTGAAACGAGCCTATTCAACTATAGAAATACAAATGAATGATTTTTATTATTGTAATTTTGATTTGATCAGTTTCGATTTTGAAAAAATAACTTTAATCGATAAATTTCTAAATTTTCAATACACTTATATAAATCTTGCTAATCGTAGTTCTTGTGACTATAAGTTTGATCTAATTCAAATTTTCGATTTTAATAATGATCTAGTTTATTCTCAGAAAGTTTTTAATTTATATTCTATGAAGAATTCTCATGATATATTAAATAAATACTCAAACATTTACATAAATCCGAATATATTTAAAAATGGTTTATACTATATAAAATTTTTTGGTGATTATCAAAACGACATTACTAATCTAAATGAAATATCTAATTTTAAAATAAGCGAATTTAATTTTACAATAATAGAAGAGTTACAAGATTTGTACATAAGATTGATTGATCTTACACAATTATTAGATATAAAAACAAGTTTAAATGTAAGCTTTGAAATTGGTTTTTCAGGTTTAATTTACCCGAGCACTTCAGGCATTGAGATTTCAATAGAAAACGCATTCAGCTTGGAAAATTACTACAAAGAATTTTTACAAGTAGGAAAATCTCAACTAGATGCCATTTTGAAACCTAATTTTACACTTTTATACAAAAAAAAATTGAATTTATTTAATTTAGATTCGAAATATTTTGATACTGATTTAAACTTGATTCTCAATTTTAAACCAAGTAAAATAAAAGATTCTAACATAGAAAATAATATAGTAAAAACAAATTTTAAACTTAAAAAATATGCGCCTGAATTTCAAATAACCAATGCTTTAGTAGAACAATTGAATAATACTAATCCCGAATATTTATTTACCAAAATGGAGTTTAATTTGATTTATAAATCGAACAATATTGGATTAATAAAGTCAACTGGCTTTACTTGGTTTGATACTATTAAACTAATACCAATCAATTCTGAAAATATTTTAGATTACAGAAACGAAATATTGCTGGATCAAGTTTTATTAAACAATATTACATCAAATATTTATGAAAATGATGTAAAATTTTTAATAAAAAACAACTTGGAAGGTACTTATATGCTTAGCATAAAACCTGGTATAAACTCTAACTTTATAAATTCGAAGCCATTTAATTTCAAGATTCTAATAAAACCATTTGATCTAAATCCTGTTTTTGTACTAGATTCTTTTGATTTTGTGATCAACTCGATAAATTCTATTTATTTTAATAATATACAAGTAAAATACAATGTTAAAAATTTGGGCTTTGATGCAAAGAGTTTAAATTGGCAAGATTCAATTAATTTTTTGGATGAATCAAATTATACTATTTTATACAAAACTGTGTCTTTTATAAATACAGATGTGCTTTCTAATAATAGTTACAATGTAGATCGTATGATTGAAATCAATAATGATGATATTATTAAGAGAATAAAATACATTCAAATAAAAATTGATTATACTAATAAAATAAGCAAGAGTCCAACAACTCAAATTAGATATATAAATTTAATTAAAAAATTTTCATACACCGAAGCAATAATGAAGAATTATTTAAATCAAAACTTCGGACAAAACGAGCTTAACTACGAGCCAGAATCAGAGTTTTATTTATCTTATCAAACAGTAATTTTAACAGACAAATTTAATTTAGAAAAAACCTATTGGAGAGATGGATTTTATATGCATGAATCTCCAAATTGTACAAACCGAAATGAGATTGTTTCACAAGGTGTAAAAATTTATACTTTTGTCCAGCTTCAACCTTTATATCAAAATAATAGCTTTGTTTCTTTTTTGAAATTTACACTACCCAAACTTCTTAACAATTTCAAAGGTTATCTTTATGTTTTGAATGATTTGAATAAATCTTTATTCGGTTTGGATCAAAGTTTTGATTTGATTTACTCGAACTGGTTTAGTCTATTGATAGATAAACCAATTTCTATTTATCAAACAAAAGTAGTCGATTTGATTATCTCATCGATAAGTTATAATCTTATTTTAAACGAAACAAATTTAGATTTAAATGACAAATATAAATACTTGATAGATATTAATTTAAACATAACTAATATAGGTTCTAAAAGTACTTTAAACAAAGAATGGACATTAATTGGTGTTTTATTCTGCTCTAACAAATTCATATTTAGACATGATTTAGCAATATTAAATTTAGCAAACTCAAGTGAAATTAAAGAATATTCATTTAGAAGTTTAAAATTAAAGCTCAAAATAAATTTAGAATTAATTCCTTATAATTATTCTATTTTGTTTAGTTTAAATTCAAACAAAAATATAATTGAATCAAGTTACGATAATAATCAGTACTTAATTGAAAATCTTTACATACCAATCGTAAATCGTAGTATAGATCTTTACATAAAATCTTTAGAAGTGATTGATAATGATAACCAATCAATAATAAATCTAGGTCCATATGACAAATTTGATTTATTAACACAATTTGGTTTAAAATCTTCAAATCAAAAGCTAAATTCTATATACATATGTGTCCAATTTTATTTATTATCAGCAAACAATTTTGATAATTCAGATAAAATAATAGCAATAACAAGCTTAAACGATTGTTTGGTATGGTCTGATTTAAGTTTGAATAGTTTATACTTAAAAAAAACAGAAATATTTCTTAGTAATGATTTAAACATTGGAGAATACTATTTAGGTGTACAGCTAAGTAACACTTTAATAAATGATACAGATTTGTCTAATAACAGATTTATATTGGAAAAAAAAATTTATTTTGGAGCTAAAAATGAGTTTAAAATGAGCGAATATTTAATTTTTAACGTTAATTCAAGTTTCTTTTATTCAAAAATAGCAAATATACCAAGCGATAAAGCTTTTATAGTTGATTTTAAATTTGAAGATGTAAATAATTATTTAAATTATTATGTGCCGATTGTTTATGCTAGTTTTGAAAAATTACCAAATATTTTTGAATTTGATTTTAGAAGTGAATTTTCGGAAGGTTTTAAATATACAAAAGCACTTAGTTTGACCATACCAAGAACTCAAAGCGGGGCGTATTACTTTTTAATATGGTTTCAAATTGATTTCAAATATAAATTAAGAGTTTTAACATCATTTCCAAATACTCAAATTACCAATATTGTGCCTAATCAACTAATTTTGAATGGTATAAATATCTTATATTATTTTTATTTATAAAATTGAAATTTTAAAATTATATAGATATTAACAGTTTAATTTAATATTTGCAAAAAATAATTATTTTCTAAAATTTTTTCAAATCATTTCTTTTTTTTTTTTTGGTTTAAATTTTTTGCTTTCTTGGAGATATAGTTATATTTGAAAAAAAGCATTTTTTACTGAGGCATAATAGTATAGGGAGTATTGGTAAAACTTTACTTTAAAATTAAAATTTGAGATTAAAATTTAAATTTGAAAACGAAAATTGAAACAATTGTTTTTTAAATTTTTGTATTTTTGTAAATCTGACAAAGGTTTGCACATTGATGGACTTTTCATTGCGGTAGTCGTAATTGAATATTTATTATAATTGATAGTAAATAGCGACGTCTAATTTATATTTGAACAAAAAGCATCTTTTACTGACTTTTATTAAGTTATTTTAGTATAGCTTAAAAAAGACACAGCATAATTTCTGCCTATAGTTAACTTGGTTATAATAAATTGATGTCTATAGAAAACAAATTTTTAGGCAAATTTTATACAATTTAATTAAATATTTTTTAATTTAAAACAGTTTAAGCAAACAAAAAAAAATTCATTAAAATTATTGTATTTTTTTTTAATAAATAGATGAATCATCGCTAACAATATCAGGGTATGAATTTGCCAAGCTTAAAAATGTATCTTGTTGTTTATATTCAGTTGTAAATGAAAATTTAATCATTTGCGCTAATAAATGGTATTTAAAAAATGATCAAACACTTTACGCTAGATATGATTCATTAAGAAATTCCAAAATAAAGAACCAATTAAACAATACTGATTTTATATTTAAATTGAAAAATGTTTATAATAATGAAATAGTTGAATTAGAATGGAAAGAACCGATTAAAATATATTTGAAGACAAGCTTTTATAAGTTGAAAATAATTGAAGAATTGGAGCTTAATAGTAAACGGATAATACCAAACAAACCTGCTAGAATAAAAATTAAGATCACAAATTTAGAATATTCAGATGTACTAGTACCAGTATATGAAATAAGTAGCGAAAATGGCACAATATTTGCTGATAAATTTGGAGTTGATAGTAGAACACAAAAATTTATTGAAAAGTATGAATTTATAGCTCTAAATCCAGACTTGCAATTCGCATACATTCCACCGCAAACTTCTTATTCAATTTCGTTTTTAGTTTATCAAAAAAATCTATTAATAACCAATACTGATATTGTATTGAAAAAAATCGATTATCTATCAAACAATCTAATATTTGATGAAGAAAACATAAATACTTACAAACCATATTATTTTGAAGACAATTTATCATGGAACATAGTTTTTAATAATTTAATTGAATGTTATGGTTCTACTGTAAGAACTGTTTATCCAAAGCTCGTGAAAATTGCTGAACGAATGAACTATTATAATCATGCGAGTAGATCAATACAAAGACTTATTGAATTTGCTATAAGCATAAACAATGGTCAATTATTACCTAAAACAATAATAACAGAAACTGATATGAATATAGAAAACAAATTTTTCAAGTTTTCCATTTTTGATAAATTCGAGCGTTTTTATTCTCCAAGAATTTCTGATCGTAAATCTCTAGGACTTTTTGGTTATGGCTGGCAGATTAGCTGGTATGATTATTTAGATGTTAATATAATAGACAGCCATTTTTCTATTCAAAGTTATTTAATTTATAATGAGAAAAAAAATGAGTTTGGAAATTATATTTACAAACACTGGACAGACAAGCATGGAAATTCGCTCAAAATACATTTTAATCTAATATGTCCTAATTTTAAAGAGCGCATTAGTAGAATCGAATTCGAGTCAATATTGTTTCCAAAGTTAAACAGTAATAGTAATTATTATTACAGTGAAGATTGTGATTATTTGATTAAAACAGTAACAAAAGAAGATATAATAGAATACAAGTATAATAATCAGTCTGATTTGGAAGTAAAAATATCTTCGCTATCAAACTCAAAAATATTATTTTCATATGACATAAAATCGAACAATTTAAATACAATATCAAATTATGTAAACGAAATTTTGGTAAATAAAAAAACTTTCTATTTGGACTGTGTAGGTAGTTTAACAGTAGAAGAAGATTCAAATGTGAACAAGGTGAATGAAACATTTTATTTTGATATTGATTTTGATATTTATTATACAGAAAAGAACATACTAAATAATCAGCCAGTAAAAAAATTTAACGAGAAAATAAATACAAATGAATACTGCGATATAATTAAGTATGGAGATGATTTTACAATTGAAAAAAATTGTTTAACAAAAAATGATCTTGTAAATAAAAAATATGATTCTGAAAACAATTTAAAAGTATACGAAAGTAATGAATCAAATCTATTGACCGAAAAATTTATTAATCAAAATATGGAAAAATATGAATTTAAATATTTGGATGATAAAAATAATATAATAGATAGAATTATATTCCCTGATAGCAAAGAAATTGTATATTTTAAAGATTTGAAAACAAAATCTTTAAATAAAATAATCAATTTGGATAAGTCTTATAATGAATATTATTATTCGAAATCTTTGGATGAAAAAAAAATTTATTTTAATACAAGTAAATTAGTTTATGATAATAAACGAAATCTTGCATATTTTGAAAATACAAACATAACATTGAATAATAGATCAAACATTGAAACAAGAGTTTATAATAAACTTGGTGAAACATTAATTGAATACGATAATTCAAATCCTATAAAAGTAATTTATCCAAACGAAATAGAATTGTACTATGAATATAATAAATTGAATCAAAGAGTCAAACTTACATCAAACAATGGCTATTATTTAGAATACAAATATGATTCTTTGAATAGATTATCAAGTTTGAATACACAAACTAAAGAAATAGCAAAATTTGTATACGATTCAGCTGGTTTACTAAAATATATTGAGTATGGAAACAGTTATAAAATTTTATATGATTATTATTATGAAGATAGATCAAACTTATTAAAAAAAGTTTATTATTATGATAACAATCAGACTTTGTATGACAGCTATGAATTATTTTATGATGAAATGGGCGAAATCAAATCAGTAAAAGGTTTAAAAGAAGATAGATTTTATGAATATGACAAAATATCACAATTGAAAAAATGGAAAATAATAGATCATGAATTGAATTTAACAACTGAAGAAATATACAATTATGATAAAGCTTCGAATCGTATTTATTCTTATAATAGTAATAAAAAGCAAATTAATAATTACAAATTTGGAATGATGGGTAAACTATTAGAGAAGAATCAGAGTAAGTACATATTTCATTACACCTAATATTAAAAATTCTAAATACAATATTCTATAAAATTAATTGACTATTCATCATGATAATAAGTAATTTTATACCAAGTAAAATAAACTTATTTTAGAAATTCAAGTTTGAATATTAAGTTTAGGTGTTTGTTGAATGTTGAATAATTAAATATATCTATTTTATTCAAAATATGTGTATTAGAATAGTTTTATATTTAAGAACAATTATTGAATTAGTATTAAAAAATACCATTTTTTTCAAATTATTAGATGAATCGTCGTTTGTATATGACCAAAATGGAAATTTAATTGAACTTACAGATGACTTTGGTTTTAAAAAGAATTTTTTTTATGATATGGAAAATAGGCTGATTGGTTATCAAGATGAGAATACATTTTGTGAATATACATATTTGCTCAATGCTATTTACTCGGAAAAATGTTCAAACAAATCTAGTAAAAACTATATTATAGATCTATTTGGCTTTTATGGCTATGATATAATCGGAATCAAAGAAGACGATTCTTTTAGCTTTTTTTATTATGGCTTAAATTTCGGTCTTTTGGCAGAAAACTTAAATAAAATTAATAAAGATTCTATTCTTCTTTATTATCATAGTGATGTTTATGACAATATCAAACATATTTCTGATGAAAATAAAATGCTATTAACTAAACAAAGCTCTAATATAATCGATCCTTTTGGTAATTTAATCAAAAATTCTGATTCAAAATTTATAGAAGAAAGATATTTTAGTTATCAAGGAAAATTTGGTAATCTAATACTTAGAATTAGAGAAAAATGTTTCTAAATTTTAATTCTTCTTATTTAAAAGGCATATTAAAACTAAAAACAAGCGAAACATATTTATTTAGAATAAGAGTTTATAACCCGTCTTTGGGTCGCTTTCATTCTATTGATCCACTTTTACATCAAGGTTCAGAGAGTAGCAACTTTTATGTATATTGTGATAACAATCCAATTAGTAACAGAGATACTTCTGGTAAATTTGGTTGGAGTTTGATAACAGGTTTAGGAGCTGGCGCTTTAAATAGCTTAATTTATTTATACAAAACTCCAAGTAAAGATTTTAGTCTAATCGATTTAGGTGGTGAATTTCTCAAAGGTTTTTGAAAAATAAAATATCTTAATTTAAAAAAAAGATTCTTTTATTTTTCTTATTTAAAGGAGTTGATATAAAAGGGAAATTTGGTGATTTTATTGATTTGTTTGCTTATATGGGCAAAGTGGCATTCACAGATGAAAAATTTGACTTGACTGAATTTTCTTTAAAAGGAATAGCAGCATTAACGGGCATTGATTTTAAAAATGTAGGAAATTTTGTAAAAGCTTTTAGATCATGTGGAATTGAAGCAGCTAAAGCTCTACAAAAAGTGAAAGTAAAAAACAAAAACTTGGATAACCAAAACTGCGATAAAGAATTAACACCAAAAAATATGGGAACTAGTTTTTTGAAAGGCTGCATGAATGGCTTGTTTAAAAACAAAATTGGTGATATAATCGAAAAAAAAAGTGAAAAGTATGTTCCTATAGATGGAAAAGATAATGCTATAGAAAACTTTATTAATAAAATGACTAAAACAGCTATGGAAGAGGCTTCAGATAAGGCTTTTGAAACAAGCGATAAAAAAAAATGTGATAAAGATAAAGATGATGACGATGAGGATGATGATGATGATGAGAATGATGATAATGAGGATGATAAATATGAAAAACCTGATAAAAATGAGCCAATTACTTGGCCAAGGTCTACAGATCCAAACGAAATAATAGGTCCAAAAGCTTTTGGTGATCTAAATTTTATCAACAAAAATACTTTTTTCGATTTTAGAATACTTTTCGAGAATTTTTTCAATGCTTCAGCGCCTGCTAGAGATGTTATTGTTCAAATTAAAATTGATTTAAACTTTGATTTGAACGCAATTCGTTTGGGAGCTTTTGGATTCGGAAACTTTACTCTAGATTTAAATTATAGCACTGCAAATTACCACGAGATAATTAAACTAGCTAATCAGAGTGATTATTTAGTAGAATTAAAGACAGAAATAGATTATAATAGTAGAATTTTGTCCTGGAAATTTATAACTCTAGATCCAATAACTCTATCGGCTATAGAAAATGTAGATATTGGATTTTTACCACCTAATGTAAATAAATCGGGAATTGGAGAAGGTTATGTGAGTTTTAGAATTGATTTGAATCAAACATGTCAAAATATGTGTGAATTAGAAGCTCAAGCAAATATCTATTTTGATTTGAATGCTCCAATTTTAACTAATAAATTAAATTACATAATTGATGACAGAGTTCCAGTTTTAAGTGCAAAATGTTTCCAAAATGGAAATAAAACAGGAATATTAATTGAGAGTGAAGAAAATGAATCTGGTTTGAGTAGTATTTCGGTTTATTTGAAAAATAATTTGACAAATACTTTTGAATTGTATACAAATCTATTAAATATGAGAACTATAGATACAAGTAATTTTAAAAGTAATAATACTTATGATTTTATGATAACTGGCGTAGATTTGGTCGGTAATAAGCCAAATGATTTGAATGCAACTTATGTTAGTTGCTATAAATATGATTACAAAGAATCAAACAATAACAACAATCAATTTTATGATAATTTAATTAAATTTATAAAATATAAAATCATACTTGCTTTATTAGATTTATTTAAAACTTTTATAAAATATTTTTTTTGAAATTTTGAAAAAATACTTGATATGATTAATTTTTCATAATCAAACATAAAACTTTTAAAAAAATTTTTTAGAAACTATTTATGAACATTATAATATAAAAAATAAATTCACTTTAGCAAATCATTTCTGAATTAATTATAATAAAAGCTATTGAATTATATTATTCCAGCATTATTATATCAAAATGATGTAAAATATATGATCCTTAAGAACCATTTGTTGGACATAAATAAAAATTTAAATATGACTAAACCTAAGAGACTAACTCATAAATTTAAAGCCATAATAGAAAAAATATTTCAAGTAACAAAATCATTAAATAAACTGTAATAAATATTTCATACTCATTCAGCTCTATACAAATAAATCCAATTTTTTATATGCATGTGTATTAACATGTACAATTACATGAATATTTAAGCTGTAAAAAAAAGTCTTTTTTTGTTTCAGATATCAAACAACTCTAGTTATAAACGTTAAAAAAGAAGGAAAAATAATGTAGCTTAAGGAGCAATAAATCAAAAATAAATTACAGAAAAATTTACCAACAACACGAAATGTCAACTTTTGCGGAAAATAATTCTTTACATAAGTTACGGAAGAAAACAAAATTTTATTAGCCAAAATCAATTAATTGTTCAAATTATAGAAATCAAGTCAAAATCCAAAGAGTGATAACCTAGTGGTAAATATTGCCACAACACAAACTGTAATTATCAGAATAATTTTAATTTGTTTTTATTTTAATTTTAATAATAATTATCTAATTTTTGAATTTCTGACAAGTTTTATTAAAAATAAGTTATTTTGAAAACGCTTGATAAATTTTTGAAAAATCTTAAAAACATTATTGAATTGGTAAAGTAAAGTATAAAGTGTTTCTTTTAATTTCCAGTTCAAACACATAAACTAAATGGTTTTTTACATTTTCTATAAATTAGACAATCTTTGTCTTAAAATTAATTTAAATTTAAAACAAAATTAAAAGTTTTTTAAAATTAAATATTTAAATTAAGTTACTTGGAACTTTTTTATGGCAAACACAATATTTTTCTACTACTTTCCATAATCTATCATCGATTTTGTCATTCAAATTTAACCAAATTTTTTCTTCAAGAGTATTTCCGATCGGCCTGTTAAAATTCATTAAAAGTTGTTCAAATAGGGTTGCTTCAAAAAAATCTCTTTGAAATAAACCAACTTCTTTAACTCCAGCCTTTTAAAATTTTTTTGCAAAGAAACAAATTTATTTTATTTTATTATTTATTTTTACTTGTAAATCTAAAGCACAATCCTGCACGAATTTATTTAATTGAGTTGCTTGTTTATTGTCGATGAGCCTTGTATTAATAATTACATCTTTCAAACATTTGTTCAATAAAATGGAATCACATTTGATAAAATTTTCTTTTTTCTTTCAAAAATATTTTAATAATTTTTAAAAAATGATTTATAAAAAAAATATACAATTTCAAATCGAGTTATAGGTGGGTAATTTGGGTCTGTATAATTTGCACATAGACATTTATCAATATTCTGATAAGAACTCAACATGTAATTTAAAGCAGGATAAATAATGAACTGGCTTATTGAATTGGCTTGCTTATAGACATTTATAAGTATGTCATCATTAGAATTTGGTAAAGTGGTTCTTATCTATAAAATATAATTAAAAAAAATAAATAAATAAAATAAGGAAAAGATAAAAAAAAATACGGCAATTGAGCCAGTTTGAGTTGTTCCACATTTAAATGATGGATTGTAAGTATTTAGAGTATTCCAGAAATTATTATTAAACATGGAATTAGCTGGAATAGAATCCAAACAATTTAATATTGAAACATTAGTATTGACATCTGAATTTCCACCGTTACAAGTGTCAATTCTCAAATAATCACCATTGTTTAAAATTATTTCTATTTTACAATTACAATATACTGATGAGCCCGAATAGCATTGCTTAAATCCAGCATTTACCTTAAAAAGTATAATTTTGAAATTTTTAAACTTAAAAACATATTTTTAATTTGCTTATACTATAATTTGATTACTTGAATACATACAAAAATCGCCAGCATAATGAAATTCAAAAGGAACACTTAATTAAAATAATTATCTTAAATTCTAAAAATTTCCAATTTTAAGATTATGTCGATCGTTTTACTTACTTGTTAAAATTTTTCATGTGAGGATCATTTGAAGATGAACACTCGAATTTAGGTGTTAAGCTCTTTTAAAAATACATTTAAAAATTTAATTGAATTATAACTGAAAATGAAAGTAATCTATACCTTTACTTCTCCTGTGTAGAAGACTACTAAAATTGATAATTCGAACAAAAATAAAAATTTCATTTTTTAATAAAACTTTTTAAATTATTTTCAAATATTTATAGAAGAATAAATGCTTTTAGAAACCACCATACCATCAAAAAAAAATCATTTCATGATTCTCAAACTACTTGTCTACTTAATTTTAATTTAGAAAAAACATTAAATCAAAACAATACATAACTCAGCTAAAGATAATTAAAATCAAGCATGCATAACTATTTTTCATTTTAAATTGAAAAAAAGTTAGCTTATAAAAATATTTTAGATTGATAGATAAACAAAATTTATTGATATTTATCAAAAAAAATATTCTCTTTATAAAAATTAAATTAAATCCAAAGCAAATAAAATATCTTAGACTATAAAGCTTCCAAATTTAAAATCTGTCTTTCAATTTTCAAAAAAAACATTGCTGAACTAGAAAAATTGCAAATGAGAGTTACCAAATTGATATGATTGATATATAATTGAAGCTATGAAGAATATTTAAGATATTTGGGTCTCACAACTACAAAAGAAAAATCAAAGCTAAGGATTATTATTTAGTTTTTCAAAATTTATTTGCGGTAGACAATTTAGGTCGCTTTTTTGGCCATTTAGGCAAATTTATTTTAAAATTTATATAAAATATTTAAAAAAAATTAATTTTTTAAAATCACTAAAATATATGTTTAAACTGTATATATTCTCATAATGTTTTGAAAAGATTTGCAATAAATATTTAATTGCAAAAAATTTTTTAACTTAACTTAAAAAAAATAAATGTGAAATAAGTAAAATAACATATTTAATAAAATTAAATTTATTTGAATCAAGTTTAATTGAATTAAGCCTTATAATATAAGCTTATACTACTTAGACTTTTATTTTATTTTACTGACAAAAATGTTACTCTTAATATTTATTTATTTTTATTATCATCGACTTTCTTTCGTCGAAATGTGAATAAACTTGAAAAAAGTTTTACAACTTTTTTGAAACTTTGAGCTAATTTAAATTTGATGTTATTAATTTATTTAGTTTTATTAAACAAAACTAATGTTAGGATTGTATAGCCTACAGTTATATTATACTCTTGGTTTTCGAAAAGTCTAAAAAGTATTTTAATATATTTTTAATATGTTTTGAACATTAATGACATTTGTAACAATTTCAAACAGAATGTTAAAAATGATAATATTAAAATTTTTTAATAATTTAAAGTTATATATAATAGAAAATCACGATTTTTTTAAAGTGATATTAATTTTGAAATTAAAAAAATTTTATTCTTGATCTTTAAAATTTCTAAAAAAGAATTTCTTATCTGAATCAAAAAAAGCCTTTTTACAGTTTAAATATTTATTCCAAAAATTTCCCATGTTTTTAATTATTTTTTTCTTAATGCCATAATGCTCTTCCAAATGTAAATACACACACATATCACAAATTGGACTATATGTTATTTGTATTGGAAAATGAGTATGAATATGTTTTTTCCATTTGAAATAAGAATTGTATGCTTTATGATCATTTGCCAAATGCAACAAATACTCTGCTAATTTTTTGGGACCTTCAAAATCAAACACATTTATGTAACCTGATTTTGGTACCTTGAAAATAAAAAAAAAAATAAAAATTTTATTATTTTATCTATATATATAATCTTAATGTTAATAAATCTAACATAGTAACTATAATCTGCTCCACCCAATAATACTGGTATTATATCTAAAGTTAATGTAAAAAAAAACTTTTCAGATATGTAATCATCACAAATACTATTCTCAAATCCTAAATAAAATTTGTATTTTTTTGAAATTAAATATTTACACTCTTGTCTGGTTGAATTCATAAATTTTGATTCACATGGTATACCACATTTACCAAATACGTCAACTGGTATATACTTTTTTAATTCATTTATATACAACAATCTTTGACTATTATCTCTACAATTGCTAATAACAGCAGCAGCAAAATCGGTTTTATTTTCTAAATAATCACGATTTTCATCAAAACTTTTATTTTCTTTCCAAATAAATCTTTGATAAGTTCCATCTAATCTTGTAAAATCTGAATCTCTTCGATATGAACAAGTAAAATTGAAAAGATTATCATATTTTGAAAAATTATGAGAATGCACTGGAGACTCGTAAATAGTCAATACCCATCTTTGATTTTCTGGTCTATATCTTGGTATTTCATCAAATTTATCAAGAACATGTACTAAAACTAAATCAGATTCATTCAATCTAGATTTATCATTAAACACTTCACAATTAGTTACAGGACAGTTATTATTTATAAATGGATTTATTTTACCTAGGCCAAAACCATAATCGTTTGTTGCATAATAATTATTCCAAAATAGGATTTTTTTAGTTTTATTATTTCTATTTAAACAATTGAAATTAATACTTTTGTTCAAATGAAGTGGATAAGATTTAGGATATATTGAATCGTTTATTTTAATCTTATGATGAATATAATTAGAATTTATTGGTTCACAGTTTTCGTAATTTGTAATTGAAAAATAAGATTCTTGTATTTGTTTTTTATGAATTACCTTTTGAAGATATTTAATATAAAATATTAAAATTGTATCGAATACCAAATGAAAAGCAATAAATATAATAAATATAACCAGGACTGGTTTATATTTTTGATTGCGGTTTGAAATTTTTTTAAATATCATATTTGCTTTAAGCTAATTAAATTAAAAAAAAAAAACTTTATTTAAACTATCAAATTATAATATAAACAAAAACAGTTTGAATAAGTTACTATGTATACTATTAGTTATACATTGTTACTAGGTATTCTTTTATTAATTTTGTAAATTTTAACTTCATTAACCCTAAGTAAATAATAATAATAATAATTCTTAAGTAAAAAGAAAATTGTTTTTGATCGAAGTAGCAGTAATAATTTTAGTAATGATAATTACAAACCAAAAAAATAAAACTCTTTTGAATAAACTTTGCGACTTAACAAAAACAATTAGTTTCAACAAATCTTCTCAAGTTGAAACACCCCGAGTTATTTCTTTTTTCGTAGTTATGACATTTGAAAATATATTTTTATATATAATTTGTATTCAAATGTTTACTTTAAACAGACGCTTTTCTTATTTTTTTGTTTATATTGCTTTTTGCCACTCAGCAATAATTTATTTCCTAATAATGTAAATTACAATGTTTTTGTTTATTTAAAATTGTTATTCAGACTCATATTCATCAAAATCTTAAAATATTCTAAATGTTTAAAATAACGTTAAATCTCAACTTTGAAAACATGTCATTAAATTAGGGTATTCGGGTTTAGTGCCATGTTCTTAAGTTATTATTGACTTTTCACTAAATTTGACTCAACATTTAGAAAAAAATGTCTATTTTTTTTCCTTTTTCTGCTTTAAGAACATGTTATTCTATTTACAGTGAAATGTCTCTAAAACTGAGCATTTACGTTATTTGATTTTATTTTTACAGATGCTATCTCATTTTTCAATTATTGAATTATTATTATTAATTTTAAAGTTTAATTCCATAATTGTAATTATGAATTCATTAGTTTTGTTTTTAATAAGATCACTTCATCTTGGTAAAAGTATAGTTAAATTCATTCAAAGATTATGAATTGATATTTGTAAGAAATCAAATAAAATATATTCAAATTGTTCTCAATATTTTCCAAGTTTTTTTATGCTGAAAAAATAAAAAATTTATAAAATTCAAAAAAATTAAAAATTTTTTTTTTTTATATTAAAGTAAAAAATTAGTTATTTTTAGACAAAAATGAATAGACTATCTTGGATAGGCTTTCACCAAAGAAATTGTTAAACTATAGAATTTTTTTAAAGTAAAAAATAAATGGGAAATAAAAACTTTTAAATGAATAAGTAAATGATCTACTAAACGATCTCTAAACAAAAATATTCCAGAAAAATAATTTATATGGATTTAATTTTAGAAACATTCCACTTTCATATTTAAAATCATTTTTTATTCAGATTATTTTATTTTAATCAGTATCTATAACTTTAGGTGTTGAGAGTTAGTAGAGTTGTTTTATACTATAATTAGTATATAGTTAACAACTAAATTACTTTTTAGTTTAATAGTTTTAAAATTATTTAAAAAAAACTTTTTAATTGTTAAATAAACAATATTGTTAATCAATAGTTTTAAAAAAATCTCAATTTTTAAAAAGTTAAAATTTATATTAATTAATTATATATTGGTTATAATTTACTAAACATAATTGTTGAATGGATTCAACTGTAATAGGTGAATAGACTTTAAAATAATTTTCATTATTTAGCTCTTTTCGTGCTGCTTCAATTGCATTTTTGATTGCAAATGCTGCACACACACTCAAACATAGAGGTGGCTCACCAACTGCTTTTGAACCAATCACTCCAACTTGATTATATGAATTTCTTAAGAAACTAATTCTTAAATCAACTGGTATATCTTTAGTTGTCGGAGGCTTATATTCCCAGGTACCGTTTGTCAAACAGGCACCTGTATTTGGATCATATTTTATTTTTTCCAAAAACCAAAAGCCTAACCCTTGCATAAAAGCTCCTTCGGCTTGTCCCACATCTATATCAGGGTTTATACTTTGACCAATATCATATAAAATATCAGCTCTTAAAATTTGATTTTCACCAGTCAATACGTCAACTATTACTTCACATACAGCAGCAGCATATACACAATATCTAAAAGGATTATTTTCTCTTGGATTTAGCAAATATCGTGCACTTAAATCGACACCAGATGAAAACGCTTTTTTTATTAATTCAGGCCACGTATATTCAGATGGCATCAATTTTCTGATAGGTTCTAAATTATTTTTTATTATTTTACAACATTCAATAGCAGCTAGACCTGCTAATTCGGTTGTTACTGAACCACCTGTGGTTGAACCATTTAAATGAGTAAAACTGTCCATAGGCTTATTTGAAATTAATTCGATTGGTATATCAAGCTCATATGCAACCAATTGAGCTATTTTAGTAGTAATTCCTGATAATAATTTTATATTAAATTTTAAAAAACTCTATGTAAAATAATTATTTTAAATACCTTGGCCTATTTCGATACCACCATGTGATAAAGCAATTGAACCATCATTTGCGTATATTCTAATTTCACAATTAAAAAGGCCACCCCATGATACACCCCATTTTAAAGGTGTTTCTTCCATAAATTCCTTTTTTCTTCCATCTATTTCTATTATTAAAATCATTTACTAGATTTAATCTATTGTCAAAATCACTTGAAACTTTTAATTGTTCAATTATTTCGTCTGCATTAAAATATGGTAATGGTTGTCCGATTGGTGTAATATCATTTTTTTTGTATAAATTTAATTGTCGTATTAAGATTGGATCTTTTTTTAGATATTTTGCTACATGATCAATTATGCATTCCATAATTGAGATTTCTTGTAACGAAGCTAAACAATTTTTGTTTTTAATTATTAAAGATTTTTATTTACTCGTAAATTAACTATAATTCAAATTAAAATTACCTGGACCTAAAGAAAGAATAGAAATAATTTGAAAAGAAAATTTTAATTTAGAAATTTATTGATGATTACTTCTCATCGCTGTATTGCCTGGTAAATTTGTTTTTGCTAAATAAGGAACTATTTGCCAATTTTTACAATTATAAACATTATCTATAAATCCAAATCCATAAATCAATTCATTTTCTGACGGCGTACAACCTGGGTCATTATATAAATCTAAAAAAATTGCTAACAACTTTCCATCTTTGTCAAACCCTACTCTATATTTTGCATACCTAATAATTTGATTTCGGAAATATTATTTAGAAATTTTGTTTTTGATTTTAATTAGAATAATAATTATTTTCAAAACGATAAAATTTAAAGCCTATTTAAATTATTAAAATTAGTATTATTTAACATTTTTTTAAAATATTTTCTTAATCATTCTGATTTATCTTTATATATTTTTATGATAATAATATTCAAAATCAAAAGTCTAATAATTTTTGAAATTTGCTTTAACTGCTTAAATTACGATATTTCAAATTATTGAAAGAAATTTGAGTTTTAACTTAGTTAGTTGAAATAAAACTATTTCTCAAAGATAAAAATATAATTGCTTAGAATTTAAAATCTATTTAAAATAAATCAAATAATATTATATTATATTTTTTACCATGGAACTCTTTTTCCTACCATCATCATACTAGTATTTAAATCGATCGCCACACGCACTGGTCTATGAACTGATTTACAAGCGATTGCTGCAGCTGTTGCAATCATATTTGCACGAGTTATTTTACCACCAAAACCTCCTCCTACTTGTTTGACTTTAACATTTACTGAACTAGCATTTGGTAAATTTAAGACTTGTGCTACAGCATTTTGAACAAAGTCTAACCATTGAGTAGAACAATCGACATCGATTCCATCTTCTGTTTCTTCACAAACAGCATTTTGATTTTCCATAAAAAAGTGATATTGAGTATCTAAATTACAATCGCCTTGGATAACATTTGGTGAATTTTTAATTGCATTTTCAGGATTACCATATTTAAAATCATTTATTGTTTTGGGATAAAAACTTGATGCTTGAATAGCATCCAATATGCTTAAAATAGGCTTTTTTTTATCTTTGTATGTAATTTTAACTGATTTAGCTGCGTTTTTAGCGTTTTCAAATGTGTCTGCTATGACAAGTCCTATTGCCTGACCAGCATAATCTATTGTATCTTGGCAAAACAAGATTTCGGCACCAAATGGTGGCGGGATAAAATTATTTTTACCAGGTATATCTTTAGCATAAATAATTTTGACAACACCAGGCATTTGTAATGCTATACTATCATCGATTTTATCTAATTTACATGCACCAATTTCAGATAAAATAAACGCTCCTTCTAATTGATTGTCTAATGCAATTTTATCATAAGTATATTGAGCTTCACCAGATGCTTGTAAATACCCATTTAATTTTGGAATTGGTTTTGATACAGGGTAATCTGATTGATTTGTATCAAATGTTTGCATACCATGCGATAGTTCTCTATTATCTATAACACTGTCTAAAGCGCTTGTTAATCTTGGGCTAACATTATCTTTATTAATATACAATATAAATTTATAAAATAAACTAAGGGCTAATGATCTTCTATATGATGGTGAAGATTGAACAGGATCATTTGATGGTTTTAACTCATCACTTAGTATTTTAAATGCATTGTTTAATACATTTTGATCGTTTATAAATTTACCAGTTAAATATGATTCTGTATTAACTGCATGAACAAAATTTTCATTAATTCCACCAAATATTATTGACGGTGTTGAGTCTACTTTTTTAGTATTTGGATCTATGCTTAGTCTAAATCCGGCATTCACATAAGCATGAGCATTTTGTGATCTTGGCATAATTTTATAAGTTTTGATATATGTTGTATTTTTGTTGTATGGTTTAAATGTGACTGAGTATAACAATTTACCTTGTATTGGAGTGCTAAGAAATTTCAAAGATGAAACGTCAACAGGCTGAGCTGATTTATCTAAAATAAAATAATAAAACAATTTTGGAAAAAACAACCATATTTTTATTTTTTTATAAATTGTGTTTTTATTCTTATTACATACCTGGACCAACTAAAGTTAATATAGCATTTGCTGTTTCCAGACAAATAAAAACATCAGATGGAAATTCAATATGATTGCGTTTCATCATCATATTACCACTCCATGTGCCAATATTTCTAACCGCAGTATTTGCTATTTTTCTAATATGCTTAGATATTTCGGTTAAATATTCAAAACCAGTATTTGATGAATAATCATTTAATATTTCAATTAAACTATTTAAAGTTATTTGAGAACCTAGTTTCAATAGATTAGGCAACTTTTGAATAGAATACAATTCTTGTATATTTCTAATATCAATATAAACTTGAAAAGGTCCTTCGTTTTTAAAAACGCCTTTACCGGTATTACCAGATACTATTTTGTATGGTGCTAAATAATATTCAACTAATAATGAATATAATTTATCCATATCATAAACAATAAACCATTCTTGTGTATCTTTTATTAAATGTATATTTTTTAGTTTATTGTCACCACAAACTAATGACTTTTGATTATGATTATTATTATTAAAACATTTTATTTTGTTCAATTCTTCAATGTCAATAGGTTTTTCATCTAATGCAAAAGATTTCATAGCGTCCAAAATTGGTCTATATCCTTCAATTAAATTTTATTTTTTTATGCATAAACTCTAGTTTAATTTATCAATTAAATATTAATAAAATAAACTTTGATTTGATTTTTTAATGTTATTAATTTTTCAAGTTTTTCTTATCTAAATACTAACCTGTACATCTACATATATTACCATCCATTGATCCTTCTATTTTTTGTTTGCTTGGTTTGGGATCTTGTTTTAATAAACTATACATGTTCATGACCATACCAGGAGTACACCAACCACATTGACTACCATTATTGTCAATTATTCTTTTTTGAATATCATTAAACCCTTTTGATTTATTACCAACACCTTCTATTGTTGTTAATTTCATACCATTACAGGAATACAACGGAAATAAGCACTAAAAAATTATGTTAAATTTTTATTTTGCTAATTGATTTGACCAATATGATAAATTTTAATTACAGAATTTATTGAAACGTTTTTAGTTTTTTGTGTTATATAATCATTTATTTCAGCATTTACTAAGCACGAGCCACATCCACCTTCTCTACACATTACTTTAGTTCTATTTTTTATAAAAAATTAAAAACAATTTGTTATTTTATATAAAATTCCAACTTTTCATACCCCTTCATATTTAGAACATCTCTCAAAAAATCGTTTAAAGACATTGTTAATGGATGCTGATTATTTACTAATTTAAAGTAGAAATAAAAAATAATATTTTAAATTATTTTTTATTTTTTTTATATCAATTTCTCATACTTGTGTATTGAACGTCATTTATTGAAAATGACAATGAATCACTTTCCAATAATCCAAATTGATTTTTATTCTTCATTTTAAATTATAGCTTTTATCAAATAAATTAAGCGAATTAGTTTATTTCTTAAATATCAAATGACTATTAACAAACTTGAATTTAGGTTTTATAGGTAAGTTTATCTATTTTAGATAAAACTTTATCAAATCGAAAGATTTAATTTAAAAATTTGAAAATTAAATTTTTATTTTTAAAACAATCTATAATATTATTTTATTTTATTAGTTTTTTTTCAATTTTCAATAAAAACCCAAAAATTAATAAAGGACTTAAAATTTTTTAGAAACACATTGTTCCCATTTTCTCATGCTTTTAAATAAAAGCAATTAGAAATATTATTTCAATTTATTTGCACAAATAGTTTCTTATTTCTTTTGGAAATTATTTCAAACTTGCGAATTTAATGGCAAATAACTTTTGTTCTTGTTCTTGAGGATTAGAAATTTGTTTAGCAGTTAAATTGTTTTATAAGATTTTTTTCTTAATGATGAGGTACTTCTTTTAATGCTGTTGCTTTTTTTCGTAGCTGGGAGTAATCGGGTAGAACGATAATTGTTACTTAAAATTTTAGAATTTGGGAAAACTTGTTGATTCGTAGTTAAGATTGAGCTTGTTAAAGATAGCTTAACCATGAATGTTTTGGTTATTAAGTCAATTAATTTTTTAGGCTAGATTGAGATTTTTAGTTTTTATATTTCTTATACTATTGTCAGAATTGGCTGGAGTTTTATCAGCATGTTCAATTTTTTGGAGGCATACCAATTTAAGAATTAAAAAGGTAACTAATAAAAAAGAAATTGGTTTTGCACTAAGCCAAAAAATATATTATCTTGAATTAAAATTATGCTTTTTCTTGGAAATTTTTTTATCTATTTAAGTGATGTAAACTATGTGTTAAAACAAAAATAAATAGGTTATGATCGATCAGTTATGAAGAAATGCAAGAAATTATTTAGGCTATTAGCATTTCATCTAATTTTTGTACTAAACAAAATAATCAATCTTTTTTAAAACTAAAAAAGTTTATTAATTATAATTATATTATATTAAATGTTTTTAAAATATTTTTAATTTGTAATAGTAATACAAAAAATTCTAAATCAAAAGTATTTTCGATTTCTGATAGTAATTTAAAAATTTCTTCTTTTAACCTAATAATTTCTAAATAATCATCAACTTTAAATTCAAAGTATACATCTAAAACTTCTTTTATAAGTATAAATTTAGTATTTTTATAATTAGTTAGACTTTTTAATACAAAATCATTTGTTTCCGAATTTCGTTCATTAATTTGAATGGGAATAATAGAGATTAGATCATTTCTTAATTCATTTTCGTTCCACAATTCATCAAATATATTTCCGAATGAATCTAGTATTTTTTCTTCTGAAACGTTTTTTAATGCATCATTTATAAACTTTCGAATCATTTTATAACCCTGTTTTGTTAAAATATTTGTTAATAAAAACCTTTGAATTTTCTTTTCTTTACCACAATTTACTATTTGTTCTATAAAAAACCTTGCAACTAAATATTCTTTATAAGTTTCGTGAATAAATCGAGGTCTTTTATTCACAATACCATCAATAATTCCAGTTTTTTCTTCACCAGCCTTTATTTTATTTATAAAAAAATCAATTTCTTTTTTTCCTTTATCAAATAATAACTCTTTTAGTCTTGTTTTATCTTGAAATTCTGAAACTATTAGACTATAACTATTATCAAATTCCTGAAAAAATTTTTCCTCCAATAACATCTTATCATTATCGAAAAATATATATAAAGCTAGATTTTGGTGCCTATCTATAAATTTAGGATACTGAATTTCTAAATTTTCTTTGGACTTGATTTTTTCCAAATCTAACTTTATTTTCTCATTAAGGTATATAATATATTTTTTTTCAATAAATTTGCTATATAAAACAAAGAGATTAATATTTTCAAGATGAACTTGTTCAATTCCATCAAATATATAATTCTTAGCGTTCTCATTCTTAGTAAAAACTTCTGCTAACATACGAGTATGCAATGGGATTCCAGTAAAATCCTCTTTTTTATTAATAGATTCAGAGGACATTTCAATTAAGTTTTTTGCATAAGTTTCTAGCTTCTTTTCGTCCTCAAAAATACACAAATTGACTTGCCAATAATTCTTTAAGAATTTTATTTGTTGATTTTTATCGAATAATTTTATTTTGAACAAAGACTCCTTTAATTCCTCTTTGAATTCTATGTGAGGTCTTGAACCAATCCATATAGTTTTAACAAAGGTTTTTTTTAATGCTTCTATTAAACTAATTACAACCGTTTCATATTTAGGACTAATCTCATCGATTCCATCGAACATTAGTACTATTTTATTTTTATTTTTAAAACTATATTCAAATAACTTTTTTTCCAAAGAGGTTTTAAATTTTAGCTTTTCATCCGATTCTAAAACTTCATTCAAAAATTCAACAGCGTGATTATCATCAAAATTTGATCCTTGGTATTTATTTAGCTGATCAATATATTTAATAAGGTCGATTTTAAACAACCATAAGTGTTTATCTTTTTTTTTTATTTCTTGTAATAAATGTTCTAGAAAAGTTGATTTACCAGTTCCTGCTTCACCATAAACAATAACTATTTTGCTCTGATTAGCTATCAAATCTTCTTCTGTTAAATAAGTTTCAGTAGACTCTTGATTTATTAGTTGAAATTCCCGCCGTAAATAGTAATTACAACAAATAGGTAAATTATTTCCTAGTATAATTTCTTCATTGTTTAGAAACCTAACTAACATTTCTGAATCTATAAATTTTTCATTATCATTTTTTATCAATTCATTTAATTTTACACCCTCTCCTTGTAGTATACATGTTTTTTTTTCCAAAAATTTTTTTTTCGATTCAATAGTTAAATTAATAAAGTCAATCTTTTCATCTTTTATTTCTAGATATTTGTCATTAAGTTTTGAATCATTTCTAAATAAATTACATAAAAATTCGTCTTTGGTTCTTTGGAAATCTTGTTCATTAGTGATAAAAATTATTTTTTTATATTGCCAATTTATGATGGTTTTTGAAAAATGATCAAATAATTCATTTGTAATTTCTTTACTGATATGATTGTTGCATTCTATTATCATTAGTTTACTTTTTTCACTTTCAAAAGCATTTTTTAAATGTTCTTTCATACTTAAAGAAGAACTCAAAGATTTAAAAATATAACTATCGTTTTTTTGATATTCCTGCATATTTCTCAAAACTTGGTTTATCTTAATACCACTAAGCGTCGTTTGTTGTGTCACAAGATTTAATATTTGTTTTTTATTTTGCGAAATTAAAAATTCTTTCAATGAACTAAATACATCATCATCATGATTGTATTCTAATTCAAATTCTTTTATTTTATAATCATACTCTATTTTAGAGCTAATTAACATAGTTTTTGAAATCATATTTTTAGATTCTGCAAAAAGCGAACGACCATCTAAATTTGTAAAAAATGTTCCTTCTTTAGCCTTAAACCAATCCAGCATTTTTACTTGAATACGATTAGCAATAAAATCACTATCGATTAAATTAAAATCTTCTAAATCACCTATCTCTTCTTTTATTATTATACTCAATTCTTCTTCGTTTGGTTGATTTACAGCAAAAACTAGTTTTTCGAAAAATTTCTTAATTTCTGAGTTATTTATATTAGAAGCTTGTTTTAATATTTCATACAATTCATGAGATTCATTTAGCTTTAGTTTATAACGTTTAGGATTTTTTGACAAATTCATTTTTGACGTATTTTTAAAACGAAAAAATTTATCATTTAAGTTTGTTATGTCGATTAATTCAATATTATTTTTCTTTAATTCGTCAATATCAAAATTAATATTCGTACAGAGAATATAATCTTCTACTTTTCCTTTATTAAACTCTTTTGTACCAGTTTTAACTTTTCGCTCAATATTCTGATAAGAAGTAAAATATTTTAAGAGACTGAATTCATTTTTTTCGTTCGTTGTAGCCAAATCCTTATAAGAAATTTTTAAATTTTCATCTTGTTTATGTTTAGCTTGTAATACACGATATAAGCATTCTTTAGTTTCATCTTCTTTCTCATATTTAAATACTAAATCATCAAATTTTTCGGCTGCCTTCATTTCTGTAGCCAAGCTAAATTTGTAATTATTTTTAATTCCTCGTTGTAAAAATAATACATGTAATTTTAATTGGTAAATAACGCCATGTTGAGTTGATTTTAAACCATTTGTCGATGAATACGAATTGGATTCAATTTTAAGTTTTTTTTCAAAACTTGATATATTAGTGGGAGAACACTCTCTTTTGTTAGATAAGTTATCCATTTCTATATTATCATATAATTTTCTAAAATTTGATTGTTACTTGAGAGTTAATTGTCATTTAAACCGCAATCAAACAAAATTCAAAAATAACATTAAGATGTGAATATTTTATTTTATATGATTATATTTAAAATAATTTAAAAAAGTTTTTGATTAAGATTTCAACTAAAAATTTCAAAAATTTTGAAATTTAATTTTTAAATATATTTTGGAATTTCACAAAAAAATTAATAAAAATGAAATTTCATTAAAAAATAAATTATATTCTGATCTTAAATATGTTCATAAAATAATATTAAAAAATTTCAATAATACTCTCGGAATTGTTCTGGAAAAAATTACCTTTTTTTTTAAGAATTTCAAAATTAAACTTGATTTATGCAAACATAATTCTTTTTTTTGTGATTAATTGGTGAATTTTGTTTAATTTAATATAGAACATACTGCTAAAACAAGATCTCTTAGTAAAGCATCGAAACCATCAAAAAATATTTAATTTTTAAAAATTTTTTCTATTGAAATTAATAGTTATAACATTTAGAATATATATTTTTTTTTATTTAAATATTTATTAAATTTTATTAAATATAATTAAAAAAATTTAAAAAAAATAAAAATCATTAAATAAAATTAATTTTTTATTTAACTGGCATAGGCATAGGAGGTAATTGAGAAGTCGACGTTGGTCGGCTTAAGCCTCTTCTCTCCAAATCCTCGATTGTATTTCTTAATCTTTTAATCTCTTGTTTTTGATGCTCTATAATTCTTTCTAATTCTTGCTGCTTCTCTTCAATCAAATGATTGCCTTGATGAACATGTAAAGCTTGTACAATAGCTTCAGTAGTTGTAACAGCATTTTTTCTACTAATACCCAAAGCTGTCTCTAAGTCCTGAATTTTGGCTCTTGAGATTTTCAATTCACGTCTCAAGTCATTTACTTCTTTGATTAATGTAACATTTTCTTGCATTATTCTGATATTATCCGATTTATGTAATTCTGAATCTTTGGACAACTTGTTCTTTAATGAATTTACTGTTTTTTCTAAATGATCTCTTTGTCGAGCGTATTCTTTTTGAATATCTTGATCAACATTAGCAGCTTCGGTTACATCATCATGTACATGTTTTTGAAACATTAATTTAATTTGATCTTTTAGGATTTTTGGATCTTGAATAAACCCGACACAATTGTGAATATCAGTCTTGATCTGTTTTAATTCTAATTCGGCTTTTCGCTTCTTGCCTCTTTCTTCTCTTAGTTCTTTTTGAAGAGCTTCTAGTTTAGCATCTTTTTCTTTATTTATCAAGTCCAATTGGTTATTTTGCTTATTGAAACGCTCCAATTCAGATTCCATTTTAGTTTTTTCTTCTTTCAAATCTTTGATTTCCATTTCACGTGGCTCCACCATCTTTTTCTGCTCTTTTATTTTATAATCTAAAACAAATTTGAATTTTTCCAATTCTTGATTCTTCTTTTTTAAATCATAAATTCTCTTCTCTTTATCTTGTATGGTATCATCTCGTTCTTGTATTTCTTTTTTAGATCCTTCTAAATCTTTTCTTAAACTAGCTATTATATTGTTCGCTTTTTGAATATCCAAATTTAACTGTTCTATTTTTTTTTTATATTCACCAGCGTCAGCTTCCATTTTGTTTATACGATTTCGATTATTTTTAGCTTCGGATAAAAAGCTCTCGTTTTTTTCTATTTGCTCTTTAAGTCTTTTTTCGTATTTTGTTTTCATATCAATAATTTCTGTATCACAATCTTCTTCTATTTGACGCTTAGTCTCTTCGTATTCTTTTGTTTGTTGACTCATTTCTTCTTGTAGTTTTTCTATTTGTACGTTTAATTTTTGAATTACTTCTTCATAATGCTCTTGCATTTCGTTAATTGCTTTTTCTTTATTTTGTTCCATTTCATTCAATTGTCTTTCGTATCCTTCTTGAATTTTTTGTGTTTTTGATTGTAAATCTTGTAGTTTTTCATATTCCATCATTAATTTCTGATTGTTCGTGTTCTCTAGGTCTTGCAGTTCTTTATTATGTTTTTCGTATACACCAACCAATTCAGTTTCATGTTTAGCATCGGATTTTTCTTTTTCAGTTTTTAAAACCTGATTTTTGGTCTTTAAGCTTTCCATTTCTTGAATAAATTTCTCTGTTAATTCTTTAATTTTATCTGCGCTACTCATTTCTTTCAATCTCATTTGATACTCGTTTTCGGTTTTTAATTCATTCACTCTGTTTCTCAATTCGTTCATCAATTGATTCTTTTCTTCTAAATCAGATTTAGTAATTAGAATCTCTTCAGCGTAGCCAGTCTCTTTGTCACGTTTTAAAGCACGACCTTCTTTGTCTTGTATCTTCCATAGAACTAATGTTCCGTCTTCTGAAGAAGTCAAAGCATATTCGTCATTGTATGATATTTTCATGCGTGTTATAGATGAAGTATGCGCGATATGTTCCTGGAACTCTGTTGGTTTTGTTAATGGAAATTTATAGCTTCTCAAAGCACCTTTATTGGTGCCTACAAACAGCATTTTGCCAGACCTTGACAAAGCTACAGTAACTGGTGTAACATCTTCTTCTTCTACTTCGACTTCTCTTAGAACCTTTATTTTGATTAAATTAAATTTTAGATTTTTATTTTTTTTTTTGTTGTTTTAAATTTTAATCAAGATTTTTATTTCAGAACATGCTGGTTAGTTAATAGACGAGCATTTGTTAATTGGATTTTAATTCTAAATTTATTACCTCATATACTCTTAATGATGGGGTATTATTTTCCCCGGAATAAAACTGATTTTATTATAAAAATAAATTTTTCTTTAGATAGTTATTATTTTAATTTTATGTTCGAGCTTTTGAAAAGTAACATTAGTAATTTATTTTTTAAATTTTGAATTACTAGTTTTTTTCGGAAAACTTTTTATAAAATTAATTTTTGATTGAAAGTATTTACAAAGGTTCTATTAATACAAGTTTTAAAGTCCTAACTGAAACTGATGTTATTGTGATCTCAATATTTTGCAGTTTCATTTTAAACAATTAAAAATATTAATAAATTTATTATTTAAGTGTTTAAAACGAATTTTAATCTAATCAGAATCATTTTAGTAAAGATTTATTTTTTTGAATTAAAATACTGCAAAGCACTTAATAAAAAAATAACATTTTTAAAAATATTAAGAAAGATATCACAATAAAATCAGAATCGATTTGAATATTGAATAATAAAATTACTATTATAATCAATTAAGAGAGATTATAATTATAGTAATTTTTGCTTTTAATAAAAAAAAATTTTACTCAAATTTAAAAAAGCTTAATATTCACAGTTACAATAAGAACCAAAATTTAAGTTTTTTTTCAATTTAAAAAAATTGAAAGTGTACAAACAAGCATAAAAATATAGAATTAGTAAAAGTATACTTTTTTGTAATATTTTGAAAAATCAAAATTTTTAAAATAAATTTAATAACCAACAATTTTATATGTTTTAACCAAAAAAATAATGCTTAGAAATAAAACTCATAGTGTTTAATTTTTTTAATTCATTATTTGAATTATGGTAAGTCAATCAATATTGGTAAAATGTAGAAATTTAGAAAAACTCAAACTCGAACATGCTTTGTCTTGAAGAAATGACACAAATTAATTAAAGAAATTTAATACAAACCTGTGAATCAGAAATTTCTTTTAATTTTCGATCTGAGCCAACAGCGTAAATATTTTTAGCATCTGGACTAACACCTATGCTTGTGTAACTACAATTTTTAAGTACATATTCACCAGTTCTCTTACCAGTTATTGTATCCCATTCATAAACAGCACCATCCATTCCACATGATATTAACTTTGTATCATCATTACTCCATATTATTTGCTTCACTTTGCCATTATGACCCTTCAAATTTGAAACATTATCAAACGTAGTAGTTGAATAGATTTGAATCACATTTCCATGAACAGCTGCAAATAAATGACCACCATTTGAAAACGAACATTCTTTACAACCACGAATTGTAAATTCTTTAAATTGTTTTATATCATCTATTAAAATATTCATTAATCTGAGTTTATCTGAAAAGCCGACTAATATATATAATCCAGACGGATGTAAAGCTATTGAAAATGCTTCTTCAGAAAATTCGCGATAAATTTCCAAAGAGCCAGTTTCAAAGTTCCAAATACGAACAGAACGATCAGTGCTGCAAGTAGCTATTATAGGTTTACGAATGCAAACATCTACACCAGTAACAGAGCCGTGATGATTGCTGAAATTCATGTATTCAAATTCGGCATGTTCTGATTTGCCTACGTCTATATTTGAGAAGACTAATTGATAAATCTGTTGCCAATCAGTTACAGCTAAAATAGTCTCTTCTGACGGTGATAAGCACATACTTAATATTGACTGTTCTTCGGTTTTGCTTGGATCATTAGATGATTGGTCTGGTGGTATTTTGATTTCTCTCATTTTACGAAAAAATTCTTTATCATCTATTTTTTCGTACAAATATGCTCGGCCTCGGCCACATGAAGTTATAAAACCTTTTGAATAAGGTATAATAGTGGTTACAGAATGATTTTCTGGTTGTGGTTGAAGCTTAATATCAGACGAGCTCGACATAATCGAGTGTCTACGTTCTCTTTCTTTTATATCATAAACTTTATACTCTGCAAGAATTTCACAATTTTGAACTAAAAACAATTCGGCTCGGTCATTACCGACTATTAATTTTTCATCATTAAGCCATGCATGTGAAGTAAAATTATGTGTTTCTTGTTTTAGAGAAAGATAATTTTTTAAAATTCCATCAGCATAACGATACATTTTAAGTGTTGAATTTCCAATTACACAAATTTGAGAATTGTCTTGAGGATTAAAAGATATCTGCGAGACAGTGGCATTCGATTGAGTGTTAGTAGTTACTTTAGTAAAAGCCATAATTTTAGATTTTTCCCAACTCCAGTAGTACAAAGTCCAGTCTGGTTGGCCTGTTTGGGTTATAAGATGCTTAGAATCAGGCGAAAACGCAATTGAAACTATTTCACTTGATTGTGTATCGCTGAACGTCAATGCTTTGCGTTTTCTTAAAGTGTGCAGATCATATATGGTCACGATTGGTTTGTCAATTATTTTTTCTGCTACAGCTATATATCGTTTGTTCTGGCTTACACATATTGTAGTTAAACCACTTGATTTTTCTGAATTGGGAATAAATTTTTGAGTTTTTTGATCTATATTGTAGATTATAATATTGGATCCTGCCGGGTAGACTATTGTTTGTTCATCTTGATAAACTATAGAATTTGTTATACCTCCGCGTAGACCTATTACTTGTTTTATTTGAGCTATTCCAATAGACATTTTTTTTATATTTCGATATATAAAATTAAATAATAAACAAAATTTGTTAGATTAGGAATAATAAGTGTATGAAAATATATTATTATTATTATTATTATTATTTGAAGTAAAAATAAAAACTGCTTTTATTTTTGTTGCCTGGCAACAAATACCTTCAATTAATAACATTTAAAAAAGTAAAAATAAAACTTATTAAAGAGACTGATATTATTTAATTAAAATAGTAAAATTTATAATAAAAATTGAATTATCATCAAGAATTTTCATTTCATTTTTATTTTTAGCTTTTTGAAATTTATTTATATGTGAAATTAAAATTGTTAAAGTATTTAAATAAGATAATGGTTTTAATTTTTAAGATGGTTTTTAAGAACCAATAGATTTGAGCCAAGATTCAATTTTCATTTAGCTCTTTTGCTCATTTATGTTTTAAAATTGATTGCAATAATCTGTAAATTTCATAATACAAATTAAACATTATTATTTAAAATTGCCAAAAACAATTAAAAACAAATTTTGTTGAATATTTAAAATTTGTTTTGTATTTTATTAAATCTAAAACATAATTGAGCAAAAGAGCAAATTGAAAATTGAGAAAAATTTTAACTTTTTATAAGATATTTAAACAATAAATAATTAATTAACAATAAATATGTAAATTTTTTTCATATCAACTTCTTTTTCTAATATTGAATAAATAAGAAAAATAAACATATTAATTCAACTTGGTTAAAAACTAATTTTATTCATGGTTTGATTTTTTTATGGTCTTATATAAAAAAATTTTTTTTAAGAAAATAAAATAAATTTGTCATCAATTAATAATTAATTTGATTGAAACATAATAAATTTTTTTAAGCAACCCTTTTTTTTTAAACAAATAAATTTTATCAGAAAATCTAAAAACTAAAAATTTTTTTCCAAAAATTGATTAAAACTAAAAGAATGTATTTAAGAGTTTTTCTAATTTTAATTTCATTTTTAAACAGTAAATTTTAAACAATTTTTTACAATAATCAATTTATTTTTTTCTATAACAATTTGTTTAAAGAAATGTATTGTAATATAGAAAATAATTCATATAGAATCAGCAATTTTACTTTGCCAATAAACAATTATACAAATACAATTTCTTCTTCTAATTACATGCAGTGTTTGATCTATTGCAATAGGATTAAATCTTGTTCTTATGTACAAATATATGGAAAAAATTGCTATTTATACAACAATATTGCCTTTTATTTTAAATTATCTTATAATTCTACTTTTAGTTTATACGAAAAATTAAATAAATACAAGTAACTTATAATGAAAATATTTTTAATTATAAAATTTCATTTTTAAAAAAATTTTGTCTTTTATTTCAGTTCTGGTTTGATACATTATTGGCCGATTCAAAATTCAAGTGTAAAAGAAGTTATTAATAGGAAAGATCTTTATGGTCCAATAAACGCTATTTTTATTCAAGATAGATTCAAAAATCAAAATTCTGCTTTTAGATTATCAAATGGTTTTTATAAAGTACCATCAGGTTTGTATTTTTCTGGTGATTTTACATTTACAGCCTGGTTTAGAGTTTTAACAACAATTTCATCATCAAGATTAATTGATTTTGGTAATGGTGAATATTCAGATAATATTCTTATTTCATTCTCAAGTTCACTTACTAATAAACTTTATTTTTCGATATTTTCTACAAATCAATGGTTAGGACAATTAATTTCTAATACAGCAATTAACTTAAACCAATGGTATCATATTGCAGTTGTTTTAAATAAAACAACTCTTATATATTATTTGGATGCTAAAATCATTCAAACATTTTCTACAGGGTGTATACCAAGAAATATTACTCGTAATTTAAATTACATAGGTAAAAGTAATTGGGCAGTTGATAGTTACTCTTCAGCTGATTTGGATGATTTAAAAATATATAACAAAGCCTTAAATATTTCTGAAATAATTGATGATTTTCTTACTTATTTTTAATTAATGAATTTTTTACTTGATTTTATTTAAATAATATCTTACTTAAAAGGAAAATTTATTCAATTCGAAAAACTTTTATTCATTTTCCAGAATTCAAATTTCTAATTATTTTATTCTTTTAAGTAGTTTTAATCGATTAAACTAATAAACTTTATGCATAAAAAGCTTTTAAAAAGGTAAATAAAGATTCATATAAAATTAACTCTCAAAAAAGTAAAGATAAAATGTAAATTTGTTTCCAGCACTTATTTTGGATTGAGTAAAAATAATATATATAAATTAAAATTTTTTTCTAAAAATAAAAATATTTTATCAAGCTTTAAATTTTAAAATAATAGAAAAATTGTAAATAATTAATTTTAAATTAAACCAAATAAAATTTTTGTGACCTAAATGAAAAAATATATATTATTTTTTATTTATATTGTATGGTTAAATGATTTGAATTCTTTTTTTTAAGATTTCAATTTTTAAATAATTTATTGTTTTTCCCGGACTTTTATTGAATTTTCAAAGACAATGATTAAATAAAAAATTGCATAATATTATTAAAAACCTTCAATGGAAATTTCATCATCAAAAAATAATATTTGTTTAATTTTAAATATTTAAAATACTTGGTATATTTCATCATCATCATTATCATTATCATTATTATTTTTATTATCAAAAGCATAAAAAAAAAATAACTCAATAAAATATTTTTTTGCTTTAAAATAATAAATTTTAAATTCCAGTTTTTAAAAAAACAATATAACAATTGATTGAAATCTAAATTAAAATTTTCAACTTGATTGTTTCAAATATTTTGTTATTTAATTAAACTTTTTTTTTTGGTATATAAATACTTGATAAAAATTTTATTTCCTTAAAATAAAAAAGTAGAAATAATCTAAATTGGCTTGAAAAATGTCAACTCTTGATTACGAATCTTATTCTCAGAGCTTTCAAGAAGAAGAAAGCATTTATCCTAATCCTTCAACGTCAGGAAAAAATTGTGCTTTTTTACCTCAACTACCGTTGGAGCAATATAAACTAAATAATGATCCTAATCCTGAAATAATTCGTAAAAAGCCAAATGATAAAATTAGATATACCCAAGAAGTACAGTTTAAATTTTTGGAACCACCAGCACCTCAAAAACCAGGTGACTTGGTTGTTAAACAATTACCAAACCGTCAAATTGCGCCTGCTCCACCTCTAGTTGTCAGACAAGCACCACCAAAACCAACTAATCCACAGCCATTGTTTCTGCGCGAGGCACCACCTCAACCACCGCCTAGGGTCACTGAAAAATTGGTGCAAGTTCCGGGTAAAGTATTAGCACCTCCAGCTAGAAAAGTCGTTATCGAAAGACTACCTCAAATACCTCCAAAACCACAACAAGTTTTTCTAGAAAAATGGCTAAACTTTAAACAACAAAAGAGAAGAGTTGTTTTTCAACCAGCCGAGCCTGACTGTGTTTTACCCAATCCGAAAAACTTGGTTATTCAATGGGAAAACCCGGAAGTTGAAGTAAATCGAGCATACAAAAATCTAGGTACACAACAAGCAGATCCAGGCGAATATGTGAGACAGTATGGAAGTAATTTAATAAGACATGAAGAATTTTTAAGAGCTGCAGCCAACTTTGGTGTACCTGAATCTGTTGTTAATTCCAATAGTCATAAAGAACAAGGCCTACCGGAGCTAGAAGGTGATATTGAAGCTTTGAGACTAGTTGATCTAGATAAAGCTGGTTTATCTGAATATAGATCATACTTGAATGGTTTAGGTATTCGCTATGATGCTGCTAGATTTAGTTCATCTGCTAGTCAATATGGTTTTATAACATCTCCTGAAATGAGCGGTTTGGTCTCTATGGAATATGCTCAATCAACTGTGAATAATTTAAATGCTGGATCTGATAAACCTATTAGTGATTCTGAGCTAAGATCTTATTTTAATTCTATAGATACAAATGGTAATGGCGTTATTTCTTATGAAGAATTCTCTAACGTCGAATTATAAAATTTTATAAAAAAAAATTTCTTATGTTTAATAATATTTAATATTATAAAAATAAATTTATATCTAATATAAAAATTAGGGATTTCAAAGTTTATCTAAAAATTTTGGCTTAAATTTTAAAAAGCTCTTTTTTTTTGATTTAACTTATCATATGCCAAGCAAAAAAATCGAAAATGTTTTATTCTAATTGAATCTTTTATCAATCTTTTATTGTAGGAGTTCTTAAAAAAAACTCAAAAACATCTCATTACCAAATTAAATTCAATTATAAACCAATCGATCGGTTCTCCTCAGTCAAAAGGCCGAGTTTTAGACTTATAGATTTTATTCTTAAACAACAAAATGAAGATGAGCAAACTTCAAGAAATAGCTAGAAAATCTGACAATTATCTAAAACAGTTAAGACAAAAAGACACTCTCTATTGATGAGAATAAAATAAATTTTTTTATAGTTATATACGGTCTAACGAAAAAATACTTATGTATTCCTTCAACAAATTGTTGCTGTGAAAGAATATTTTGGAAAGCTGACCAAACAATTTCTAAAAAGTGTTGAAGAATTTTTAAACTTTAATTCTCTTTTATTTTTAATGAATAATCATTAACTACAAAAACTAATTAATTCAATATTTTCTATATTGAAACCTTTAAATAAAATTCTTAAGCTATTACAATTGTTTTTAGAAGACTTGCCGATATTTTTTTCAAGTGGAAATTCTTGAAAATATTTAAGGTTTAATTTAAATAATATGTTTGCAAAAGTAATTCTTTTACCACATGAGACATGTTCTTGTGTTTAACTTCCAATTTTCTTTGTTGATTTAGACAAAAAAAAATTAAGACAAATTTTAATATTTTATTAATTATCTAAACAATTTGTGTAATAGATAAATACAGAAATTTAAAAAAAAATGAAAAAAGAATAAACATATCAAAAATTGAATTTTAAATTTATTATTTGACTTTGGACTTTTTATATTAAAATGTTAAATGTGACTATTTCTTTAAAAATATTTAATTAATTTTTAAAATTTTAAAAATATTTAGAAATGTTTCGTTTAAAATCTTTAGTTTTAATTTCGATTTTATCCATTTTTTTGGGTTTTAACTTTAATCAAATTTATGTAAAAGAAGACTTTGATCAACCATTTAATTTTAGACTATTATATTCTGGCTTAAATATTGTCGGAAAAATTGTAATAAAACTAAATTTTAAACTTTTAAAACTAATCTTTTCTATTAATTTAAATTATTAAAGGCTCAATTGTTTGATAATCTAGGAATAAGTCCGGAATACTTAGTATATAGAAACCTAGTCGATTTAATTAATCCTGTTTTTGCTTTACAAACTAACCATTTACTTAATATTATAAATACTCGAATAAATAATATAAAAGTTAGAATTTATGAGCCTAAGTCAATACTGCATAATCAAAATTCAACTCAACCAATTTTTGTCTATTTCCATGGTGGAGCTTTTTTCTTAGGAAGCTTTGGTATAATATATTCATTTTTTTTATAGTCTAAATTTATAAATTTTTATTTTATTTAAAAAAGACTCGTTCGATTTGTTGCTGAGCACAATAGCTGAAAAAACAGGCTTAAGAGTGTTTTCAGTAGAGTTAGTAAACAAATAATAATTAAAAATTTAATTTAAGATAAAATTTTTAAAAAAAAGTTATCGTTTGTCTCCAGAACATCCTTTTCCGATACCAACTGATGACTGCTGGTCAGTTGTAGATTATTTATTGAAGAACCCGTCTGAATTTAATTTTGATCCAAGTAAATTAATAATTGGCGGTGATTCAGCTGGTGGTAATATAGCGTTAGTAATGAGCCAGCGATTAGGATTAGAAAAGAGACAAAAACCTTTACTACAAGTTCTTATTTACCCTTGGTCTCAGCTACCATTAATAAATTTGCCGTCTTGTCACAACTATAGAGGTGGTATATTGTCAACTATCACATTTCCTAAGCCTCCATTGTGGTATTTAGGAATAAAAAATATAACAGAAGAAATGGAATCAGCAATTATTTCTAATAATCATACTTTATTGTTATCGGAAGAACAGAAAACTAAGTTTAGATCATATTTAAATTTAAGCTTGATATCAGAAGAGTACAAGAATAAGCCTTATTATTACCACATGGATCTGATAAATTCAGGAGTTAAATTAGAAGAATCTAGCATTTTGGTAAGAGATAAAAACTTTGCCAATACCGTTAAACTTTTGTTCAATAAAGAAGTATCTCCTTTACTAGCCGATTTAGATGTGCTAAAGCTTCATCCTGATACGTACGAAATAGTTTGTGAATGGGATGGTTTAAAAGATCAGGGACTTTTATTAGCATATCGTTTAAGACAGGCTGGAGTTAAAGTCGATATGGAATTTTATGAAAACTGTTTTCATGCAATGGTACCTATAATTCAACCAGTTGTAGGCTTTAAATATTCAAATAAAATTTTAGAAAATATGATTAATCATATAAAAACAAAAATTTAATTTTATGAAATTTTAATTTAACAATGTTAAAATAAATAGGAGTCAAATCAGTCTTTAAATTATTTTGTTATCCATAAAAATAGCATGATCTTTTGAAAAGCTGAAAAATCAACAATACTTTTTATTCAACAAACTCGGGTTCTTTTCGAATAAACCATTTTTAAAAATTTTCTAGCATATACCAAAATGTTCATTTTTTAATTTAAAATTTTTCAATTTTTTCCTTTTATTTTGTACTGAGAATTAAGCCGAAATTAGTTAGAAGCAAAAAAAAATAATTCTAATTAGTTTCTTGTAAAGTTCTTTTAAATTTAAATTTTCATTATTAAAATAAGTTTTTTTTCTGATTTAATCTGACAACTCTGATTTCAATACTACTTGCAAAATTAAAAATTGTAATTCTATACTATGATAGAGATAAGTTTGAATATTAGACCTTACATCTTACTTTAATGAATAGATAAAAATAATAATCAAACTTTTATTAAAAATAAAAAAATTTAAAAATAATTATTAAGTATTGAACAATTAATTACAACAATGAAATAAAACATTATTTAAGGCTGTATTGTCAGCATTTGGAGGTTCTATTTGCGTTCTAAGACCACAAATAAAAGTATTATTTGGGCACAATATTTCTCCTAAATTCCAATCACCTAAAGGTCCTTCTAAACTTGACAAAATAACATTATCAGAACAAATCATTTTAATTGCATTTGTTGCAGTATCATCTCCTGCTCCAATATAAGCTTGCACTTTAATTTTGAAACCTTTTAATTTCTCGTAGCTCAAACAATTTTTAAATGAATTATCCCATTCACCCCATTCTGAGACTGAACTATTGATAACTTGATTATCTCCACATAATAGCGAAATGCCGTTTAAGCCTGTATTATCACAATTATTGCACATACTTTGTAGCTTTGTTTTAAATCCAATTGCATATTTTCCTAAACCGCAAAACTCATCTATACCCCAATAACCCCAATTTGTTACTTTATTACTAGTAATATTAGAAACTATTTTATACTCATATTTATTTGAATATTTTTCATACAATATTGAATAATTATCGTATAAGCTTATATGCTTGTTATCAATAAAACTAAAAATATAACAGTCTTTTGAACTAAATAAAACATAATTACATTTTGTAAATATGTTACAATAGCTTAAGCATTTAATTTTATCTAAATATTCGATTTTTTTAGATAATTGTTCCAGACTTGGCAATATTTCTAAACCAGATTTTTTAACTTTTATATACTTGTTTTCTAATTTTAGATTATCTTTTTAATTTAAAACTTTTAGACTAGAATTTATATTATATTATAAACTTTTACTTGAAAAATTGATCATAAGCCATACAAAAATTAAATTTTTCATCTTGGAAAATTTTATAATAATTTTATTTTGTAAATTAAAATTTTATTTTAGCCAATTTATATGTGTTCATTTTTAATTGTTTTATTTTTTAATTTTGATAACAACTTTTCAAGAAAATTAATATTTTGACATAAGCTAAATTAAGCTTTTATAAAAATTAATTTATTTTATAAAATTTATAAATCGATTGATTAGCATTTCAAAAATAGATTCCTAGGAAAAACTTGAATCATCTTGAACTTTTTTTATCAATCTGGCCTGAATATATGCTATCAATTAGAATCTTAACAAATTGATGCCGAAATTCCATATTACATAAAATAAAACGGTCCCATTATTCGCCGATATTGGTATACATAAATTAGCAATCCAATAAGTTTTAATGATTATCGGAATTATTATATTATCTATTTGTTATATAATTTTTAAAGTTACCACACAAAGTTACATAGACTCTATATTTCAGTCAAATAATTTATAGTTATCTATATTCAGTACAAGCAAATACTTCATACAAAGTGAAAATGAATCCAAAGTCACCAACTTTGAAAGAAAATCTCTTATACCAAAAAATAATTTATAAAAATCAATTATCCTAATTTAATTTTTTTTTTATTCTTGAATTAAACTTGATTTATTATAGCATTTCATTTATATAATTACAAAAATAAATCAAAAATTTATTAATTTTATAAAAAAAAATTAATATTATTTTTTAATCAACGACTAAAAAAATTTTATAAAAATTTAATCAAAATTAATAGAATGTTGAAATTAAATTTAATTATTATTAAAGTTATTTCGTCAACCTCTTTAAAATGTATTGAGACTTGAAAAAAAAAATAATAAAATTAATTAAAAATAAAATTTCAAAATTTTTTTTTTAAATTGAATTAACTTACATTTACAAAAAATAAATTTTTATGTGAAAAAAGAAATTTTCTGATAAAACCTAGACTAGAAGCGGGTGATATAAAATGTTGATGTAAATGTCCAACTGTGTTTAAAGGTGGCCAATTAAAACCAGACCTAAAAATTTTAATATTAATATATTAGAAAAAAAAAAAACTTTTTTATAAAAATTTATAAAGCCTTAGATCATTCAGGTCTGCATTTAATTCTTCCATCTTTTTTATACCAACATCGTTCATTTTTTCTACCAAATTAACATGTTCTTGTTTTAGATATTTAGCATTTTCAATATGGTTTATGGGAATCACCAAAATATGGTTTTTCGAAACAGGATATTTGTCTTTAATGATTATTATATCTTCATCTTTATACAAAATGTTTGCTTCTTTATCCAAACCAGATATTATTCTACAAAATACACAATTGTCACTAAGATTATTCATTTATTTTTGTTTTCCTATTTTTTTCTATAAACTGAAATTTAAAAGAATAAATTTCTTACAATAAAAAGCTTATGAAAAAGTTAACAATCAGTTAACTAATAAATTAAAGTTATTTCTATAAATGTATTTCGGTTTAGCATTTAATATTGGAAATTTTCTTACATATTTATTTTAAAATATATTTTAATTAATTTAGCAATAAAGATTTAGCTTGTAGCAAATTTAATTATCTTAATCTGAAACTTGATCAAATGCTTCAGAAGAAACAAAATTTTTAAAACAAAATTTAAATTTTTAATTTTCTTAAAAATTTTATTATTTTTTTTTTAAACATCGAAACTTGTTATTTAAAATTTTTTTACTATATCTAAATATTTACAAATGTAAAAATTCTTATTAAATAACTATAAAATTCAATTAAAAATATTATTTAAAGTATTTAAAGCTAAAAAAGTATTCTCATTAAGACTTGATTCTAAATGATTTAATTTTCTATTTTCACTTTCTAACTGATCATCGGTATCTTCACTATTTGTATAATTGGTATAATACTCTTCGGTTGGTGTTAGTTTTGCTTTTTTTGTGTACTTTCGTTTCAAACTTGTTGGTATTCGTTTACTCTTTTGTATAGATTTCAATTTTGATTCTTCTATTAACAAAGTCAATTCTTTATGAGATTTTTTAACTAATTTTTTAAGACCTGTTTCAGGCTCAATTTCATCTGACTCGAGCTTTTTAAAATTTTTAAATTTATAAAATTTAAAAATTACATTTTATTTTAATAAAGGTTATTATTTTACAGTGTAAATATAAGTTTTGTTTATACCCAAAAATGTACATTGTGTATAAAAACTATTTTCATCCCATTTTACATCTACTAAACAACCTGGCTCTAGTGTTTTATTGTAGCTAACTATGTCCTCAGCTAACATATCATTACTAAAAGTTCCATCACCGAAATCTATTTCGTAATAAACTTGTTCTTTAAAGTCGACAAGTGTATAATTTGACGAGTCTATGTTCAAGTTTGAACCTAATTCAAAAGGCGTGTTGGCGTTATTTGTCTTTTGTTTAGATTTTAAATATTCGCTTGAGTGTTGGTCACACATAATTCTGATTAAATGAGGCCAATCAGCATGATCAAATAAACAAGAATTAAAATAACCACATGTGACATGAAACCTATTTTGACATTCTTTTAAATCACATTTAACAGTCAGACCATTATTGGAAGTGATAAAACTCGAACAAAAAGAACATTTTAGATTTTGTTTTTTTTCTTTTTTGAACAATACTTGTGGTATTTGAATATTGGAGCGAGTTTGTGGTGATTTAAAAAAAACTCCTGGTAAACACAAAGCACAAGTTAAATGAATCCATTTTTGTTTATCATCGGTTTGCTTTAGAGCACCGCCGTTCAAATAACATACTGAACAATATGGTTCTGATTGAATTTTGTTTTTTATGTTGCTTATTTTCCATACACATTTGTCGCAAAGCCAATTAGCATTTCCGTCTGGACCTCCACCGCCATATATTTGTGTCTCATCAGAATTGCCATAATAACAATCTTTTATTTAAAAAAAATTAAATTATTTGGATTTGAAATTAATCTTAGAAAAGTCATTATTAATTAATATGCTTATTTTTTTAGTTAAAATAATAGTCTATCAGATGATAAAATATATTAAACATTTAATCAAATTTTAGTCAAATTTTAAAGTATTAATTAACTTCATAATCAATAGCAATATACTAACTAAATTAACTATTCTAAATTATATTAAGTTGTTGCAAAATTAATATCGTATTTCAATATATAATTGTTTTAGAAAAAACGCAATAAAACTTAAATTTGATTTTAAATTCAGTTTAAAAAAAAAACAAACTAAGCTTTAAAGATATAATTGAAATTCTATTAATAAATTTTTTTATAATAAACTAAAAAATATATGTTTTTACTTTGATGTACAGACAATTTACATATTTTGCATTGTAAAATACAATCGATATTTTCATTTTTAAAATAATTCAAATTTGGTAATTTATTATTAATATTGTTATTATTTGAGCGTTTGTAAAAACAAATTTCAGGAATTATAATTTCAGAATTTATTGGTAGTTTAGAATTTGTATTTGTTAGTTTTTCTTCATCTTTTTTAAATAGTAAACAAACTGAACAATGTGGATACTTGATCGATTGTGTTTCATTAAACTTTTTCACATTATTTAATTGTAAAAGAGATTGAAAGAGCCATAAACCGTTTGTGGTTTGTAAGAAATTGTCGTTTTGATCCTCGTTTAATAATCTATTAAAACTAGACTCAGATTTTTTAAATTGTTCGCTTAATTTTTTACTTAAACTTAAACTAAACTCGTCTAAATCTGGTAATAAATCTAAATTTATAAAGTTAAAATTGTCTTTTCTCGTTTTTATTTTATTTTGTGTTGAATTTTTTAATAATAAAATACATTTTGTTTTACACATATTTAACAAACTATTTTCTTTTTGTTGATTTAATTTTACTAATGAATATTTTATATAAATTGGCAAACTTTTAAAATTATTAGTTAAAATAATTTCGTTTTTGTCGATTAATGGTTCAGTTTCGGTAGTAATTAGAAGATTGTATTTTTGTGATATTAAATTTAAATATGTTTCTTTTGGTAAATTTGTTTTGTTACTTGGCAAGTTTTGATTATTCGATTTTCCTATATTCCATAATTCATAAATTTCCGGTTGATATTTTTTCACAAATATATCCATTTTTATTTTCACCATATCTGGTCTACACAGACACTATTTTAAATATAAAACTTTATAAATAAAAAGTATTTTTTAAATTAAATATTCAGAAGATAATTATTTCTTATTGTATTTTAAAGCTTTATATTTTAATTAATATGATTTTAATGAACAATTAAATTAATCAATTTTTCAATTTTACAATATTTTCTGATATTTAATAATACTCACATGTGTTGCTTTTTTACCATAATCAATCCATCTTTTCATGGCAAAGTTAGTTGATTCAGCACAGTTGAAACCATGATTATAGCCAGCATGATAACTGTAAGGAAACGTGACTATAAATTCACCAGCTTCTTGAGTCGCCTTTTTTAAAATAAAATTCAATGTACATGTATTTAAAAAATAAATATAAGCAAAATTTTACTCTATAGAATGGTATCGAATATTTGTTTAATATTCTAGGACTGATAACAGTCATTTTATGTCTCAAAAATGCACTACAATCTTTAGCATTGCTTGGGAAAAAACCTTCAGCTAAACGTTCTAATCTTTTGCCATGCTCTGGTGGTATAACATACCAAGACTTTGGTTTACCAAAATGAAGATAATTAATACTATACAAGTCCATATCTTCTGTATGCCATGCAAATGTACTCTTCCACATTCCAAAATATAAATAAGCAGTATTAACACCTTCTATTTTTAAATTTAATTCTGATTTTAAATCATCTAAAATAGTTTGCAAATTGTTTATATTCCAATAAAGTTGATCTTCATCTGTTAATGTACCCGATATATCTGCTCCATATATAGCTGGATTAAATGTTAAATTTTTCCAATATTTACGTTCTAGATCTTTATAATTTTTATGTTCGGGTGTTGAATGTGTTTTTGAGTTGGCTAATTTTTCAAATTCTTTTAAACGCATCGAACGTTGCTGAATATTGTATTGAGTATAGATACCTTCTTTGCCTTCTACACGTTGAATAATCGGGTTTTTAATTTTAAACTCATCTAGATCAGAATAACCCGATTTGCGAGCGATCCATTCTTTTGGTGGAATGATCTTTACTAGACCAATTTTGTGTGCTCCTTGATCTTCTATATAATCAATGTAATTTTTAAAATCTTTAAATTCCTCAAATGTTGGTCGAAATACTGGTATTTGATTATAGTTAAGATCTTCTTCTTCCATTTTAACAATTAAAATTCGATTATTCTTCTCTTATATTTGTTTTAAATATTTCAATTCATAATCATAATTATTATAATTTTATTTTTATTATTATTTCAAATTTTATCTTTTTTATGTTAGCAAATTTAACAAAAAATATAAAACAAGTAAAATTTTTTTTATAAAATTATTAACATAACGAATTTAAAATCAAAATTTAGTCTTATTTATTTTATACTTAACTATTAACTTTGTGGTAAATTTCAAAAAAGACTAAAAACTTTTTTGAGTTTTTTTTATTCCTTATTCTGCATAGCTAAAAAAAATTATTCAATACAATAAATCTATTTACAAGCTTTCGAATGGTACCCATTAATATGTTTTTTTCGTATTTAAAGCCGATTTTTATTGCTTATTTTTGTCAAAAATCGATAAAAGAAAAGATCCTAGAATGAAACAAATTAAATGAATTTTGCGTCCTTAACTTGACTAAGAAAACTGTTCTTGAAATATTATTTTATTTGGAGGTGCTTGGATACTTTACAATTTTTCATGTTTTGATTGGTTTTAGAAAAACTAATGCCATCTTGATTAGCACTAGGGTGTATTGAAAAAAAACAAATTTATAGAAAATAAATTGAAAAAATTAAAACTGGTAGTATTTTCATAATCTAAATTAAAAGATCAGCATTTTGATATATGGTAAAAAAAATTTAAAGATGATTCGAAAAACATCCGAGTGTAAGTTTTTCAAAAAATGAGGTGATTTAAATAAATATATTTATAAATTAATTCGCTTTGATTGTTATTTATTTTTCACTTTTCAAAAGCTCTTAAAACGATCCAATAAATTTGGATATTTCTTCAGATATTAAACTCCATTCTATACCAAACTCTTGTTCGGAATTTTTATCTCCATGATAATGAATTAAAGCCTTTTTATATGTTTTTTTTAAATTTGTATTTAATAAATCTTGATCTAAAGTATATTTTTCATTTTTAGGTGGATGATTTGTATATACAAAGTTTAAAAATAATTTAGCGTCGTTTTTATTTCTCATCTCTTTTAAAGCAGCTAAAACATCTTTTATTTTCTCATAGAAAGAATTTTTTTTGATTTCTTTTTGTTTTTCTTCTTCATCAATAACTTCTTTCTGATACATTTTAATTGCATTCAAAGATTTTTAATACCATGTTGCATTCGTAAAAGTTTTTGGTTTTATCGATTGCTTTAGATTTTAAGTTGAAAATTTTTTCAAATATAGTTCCTAGTTTTGATGAAATTTCAGCTTCTATTTCTAAATCTTTTTCTCTTGTTTTAGAGATAGCTTCTTTATATAAATCAACTGCATCCCAAACGAACTCAATATTTAATTGTTCATTATTGTTAATAGTTTCATCGTATAATCTATCAGCTTCCAATTTATGTTTTAATTCTTCTAAACTAAATAAATGTATCAAAACATTTTCTTTAATCTCATTTAAGTCATTTTCATTTATATAATAATCAGGTCTTGTTTTATTATTGATTTGATTATTTTCAATAATTGCATGTTTAAAGCATTCTTCATAATAATAATAACATTCTTTAATATGTTTTATACTTTTATTAAGATTTGTCATGAATTCTGGTCTAGATGTATTTTTTGATTATTTTATTATTTTTTTATTTAAGATCTCATGTTTAAATAGCGGTAGTTCAGAAAGTTTTTTAGAAAAAGATTTAACCACTATCAAAGAATTAGAGAAAAGCTATTCTTAATTATATCAAATTTTTTTAGATGTTTTTGAAATTAAATTTAAAAAATTTTTTAGTTTATTTCAAAAATGATAAGTATATAGTAATCAAATTTTTTTTAATTTTATAAATAATCTTAAAATAAATTTTTATAGAATTTTTTTAACTTTGTGTAGTAACATAGTTATAGATAATAATAATTTTTTATTTGATTCGGATAATCATTAAAATTATTTGGATTGCTAATTGATGTATATCAATATCAGCCAATAATGGGACCGTTTTATTTTATGGAATTTGACATCAATTCAGACCAGATTGATAAAAAAAGTTTAAGATATTTTTTAGATTGTATTAAAACATGATTCAAGTTTCACAATCTAATTTTGAAAGGCTAATCAATCATGAATTTCTTAATTAAAAAAAAATAATTTTTATAAAAGCTTAATTTAGCTTATGTCAAAATATTAATTTTCTTGAAAAGTTCTTATCAAAATTAAAAAAACAAAGCAATTAAAAAAAATGGGTAAGGGTTTACCGTTTGGGTAAAATCCTAAATTTTTCATCAATTAATAATTAATTTGAGTGAAACATAATCAATTTTTTAAAGCAAAAACATCAATTAAAAGTTTTATATAAATCAGGAAACAACTTTTTTTTTTAAACAAATAAATTTTATTAGAAAATCTAAATATTTAAAATTAAGAAAATAATTTTTTCCAAAAAATTTATTAGAACTAAATCAATGTATTTAAGAGTTTTTCTAATTTTAATTTCATTTTTAAACAGTAAATTTTAAACAATTTTTATAATCAATTTATTTTTTTCTATAACAATTTGTTTTAAAGAAATGTATTGTAATATACAAAATAATTCATATAGAATCAGCAATTTTACTTTGCCAATAAAAAATTGGCTTATAATTCTAGTCCTTGCAAAAATATTTTTTTTTGTAGCTAAATTTTTTATTTTATGGACTAATCTATTAAAACATAAATTATTTTTATAAATTGATAAATTAATTTAATTAATATCTAATATTATTTTTATAATATACAAATACTTTTATCACCTAACAAATATAATTAACATCTTTTGATTAATTCTAACCATGTTATAACAATTTTTATAATTTTTATTAGAAAAAAGTTTGAATTCAACAAATTTTCTATTAGTAATGATCAATTTTGGGCTTTTTTCTAGTGAAATTTTTTATATAATTCCAAAAAATATAGAAAAAAATTATTTAAGTCTAAAATTGAAATATTTTCTAATTTTTAAAATAACTCCAATATAAAATATCGATTTTAAAAATAGATTTTCGACGTCTTTTTGTTTGTTTTGCTCTCGTTTCAGAGTTTTCTACCCGAAAAATTAGGTATTAGGTTAAGATGGGTATATTTAATCATTAAACTCGCTTTTAGGTACCAAATACTTCTAAGGAAACAAATGTTTTATGTAAAAGCTAATTAAGATAAACCAAAACAAACAAAAGGCGTCGAAAAAATATTTGCTGAATTCAAACTTTTTTCTAATAAAAATTATAAAAATTGTTATAACATGGTATCGATGGGAATATTTCAAATAGAAAAAAACTTGACTTCCACTTTTATTCTTAGAGTAGCAGGCAAAAGAATACGGCATTTTATTTTATGTACTAAAAAAATTATTTTTTATTTAATTTTGAAATATTTTATGTATTTTTTTTATGTATTAACAATAAATAGATTAGCTACAAAAAAAATTATTTTTGCTACATACTAAATTATAAGCCATAAAAAATTATACAAATAAAATCTCTGCTTCTGATTACATGAAGTGTTTGATATATTGCAATACGATTAAATATTGTTCTTATGTACAAATATATGGAAAAAATTGCTATTTATACAACAATATTGCCTTTTATTTTAAATTATCTTATAATTCTACTTTTAGTTTATACGAAAAATTAAATAAATACAAGTAACTTATAACGAAAATATTTTTAAATTATAAAATTTCATTTTTAAAAAAATTTTGTCTTTTATCTCAGTTCTGGTTTGATACATTATTGGCCGATTCAAAATTCAAGTGTAAAAGAAGTTATTAATAGGAAAGATCTTTATGGTCCAATAAACGCTATTTTTATTCAAGATAGATTCAAAAATCAAAATTCTGCTTTTAGATTATCAAATGGTTTTTATAAAGTACCATCAGGTGTGTATTTTTCTGGTGATTTTACATTTACAGCCTGGTTTAGAGTTTTAACAACAATTTCATCATCAAGATTAATTGATTTTGGTAATGGTGAATATTCAGAAACTTTATTTTTCGATATTTTCTACAAATCAATGGTTAGGACAATTAATTTCTAATACAGCAATTAACTTAAACCAATGGTATCATATTGCAGTTGTTTTAAATAAACAGACTCTTATATATTATCTGGATGCTAAAATTATTGAAACATTTTATACACTTTATATACCAAGAAATATTACTCGTAATTTAAATTACATAGGTAGAAGTAATTGGGCAGGAGATCAAGACTCTTCAGCAGATTACGATGATTTAAAAATATATAATAAAGCTTTAGATAGTTCTGAAATAATTGACGATTTTCTTACTTATTTATAATTAAAAAAGAATTTTTCAAAAAAACTTGAATTTAAGGTGAATTCTTTAAAATTTGGGGTATTTTATTAAAAATATGTGGTGCTTAAACTAAATTAGTCTTTATTTAAAGGAACTTATAAAATTTTTTAATTGCAAAATAATTGCGCCTCTTTACCTAATTACTGAAAACAAAAAACAAAACCGCAATAATTTTTGAATAGAATAAATTAATATGTAATTTTTTACAGAATATTTCAATAGAAAAAAGTAAAAATCTTTTTTTGATTTTTACTTTATCTCGTACTCTTTTTTTATCGATATCTATTAATTAGCCAAATTTGTTTGACAAATAAAAAGTTAGTTAGAAGACGTTGTCTTAACTAGTAAAAAATTAACTCAAATTAATCTAAATTGCAGTGAGCTTCACTTACTTATCTGTTAATTTATTCGATAAAAAATTTTGATCTGTATTAAAAGTCTTAATGTTTTTAAAAAATATTTGATAAATTTAGAAACCATGTTCTTAAGAAATCAAATCCTTTCCAGTCATTTTCATCATTAAATCTCATCCATGAAAGAGCTAGAAAAGTATCGTCTAATTTTGGATAAACAAACTCATAGGTTAGAGAGTTGTATATGTAATAACCAGTTAAAGATTCGGTTTTATGGTCTATGATCCAATATTGACCATAGTCAATATTTAATTTTAAATCTTGATTAGATATATTTGCAGTAAATAAATACCTTCTTAAACCAGAATCACGAATAAATGAGTTATTCGCATGTAAATATTGCTCTTTTTCCAAATTTTTTATCAGATACAATTTTTGGCCATGTTTGTTTGTTTTATTTGAATATTTTACTTGCCATTTTTCATATGGTTTGTTGGTAAAGTTTCGTTTTACAGCAGCTAAAAAAAAATTTGGTTTAATTTCTTCTGTTGATGAAAGCATGTAAAATCCTAAAACGTTTATCGAATACACACCGTCTTTAATAGACTGGCTTAAGTAATCACAAGTAGAAAATATTTCATTTTTTAATGTTAAATTTAAATTATCAAAATCTTTCTTTATTTTAACAAATTTGGATTCGTTTTCAATAATTTTATTATTGTATGAATCATTTAATAGTTTTATTTGATAATAAAAATTGTTTTGTAAACTAGAAAAATTTTGGTTTAATTTTTCCAATTTATTTGAATAATCAGAAATAGATGTTTTTAATTTGTTCCAATTTAAATTAATATTTTTAATTGTTTCATTTAAATGCTTCATTTTATTTTCATTTAGTTTTTCATATTTTTCTAATTTAGAATTTAGAAGCGCTATGTTTGATGCTAATTTAATTATTGTTTTTGCAATTGAATTGTTTTTTTTTAATTTATAAAAATTTGAACTTGTATATTGTAATTTGTTTATTTCAAATAAAATTGTTTTTTTAAAATTAGATATAATCGAGACTGGTTTGATACTATCAAATTCAAGTCCATTTTTAAATTTTTTTTTCGATAAGCAATGTACTTTAATTGAGTTTGGAATTAATTTTTTATTTTTTTCATCAATAATCCATTGAATATCATTCAAATTGTTTAATTCATTTAAATTTTTATATAATTTTATATAATTATTGTATGGATTAAAATTTAAATTTAAAAAATGATTTAATTCATTTATTTTCATTTCTAGATTTTCACTTGTTTCTTTATTTAATAAAATTTGATAATTTTCATTTGGTTCGTATTTAAATAATTGTAAAAAATCTTTTTCTAAATGTAAAATATTATTAATTTTTAAATAATCTGAAAATTGTAATTTCTTATAATTAATTGAATTTGAAACTGCTTTAAAAAAGTTTTTTGAAAACAACAATTCAAAAGAATCTTTATCCAATTTAAATTGATTCAAAATATCTAGTTTGAAATGTAAATAAGAAGCCAAATTAGAAAATTGTTTTTGTGAAATGCAAATAGTTTGATTCATTCCTTGGAATATGTCATCTATTAATCCTAAATCATTATTTAATTCTAATGCTTTTTCTTCAATTATTTTAGAATCAGCATTAAATTCACAATTAATTTCTAAATCTAAGTTTTTTGTTACGATTTGTTCAATAGAATCTCTTTGTTTTGATTTTAACGGCAATTTGAAATAAATTCTATACAACGCTCTAGAATTATCTCCTTTTCCAAATAAAAACATAGAATTTTTATTTTCATCATAATATTTTAGATTACATTCAATTATATTAAAATTTATAGCTCTAACTTGTTTTAAATTAATTTCAATTGAATATTTTTGATAAATTGATTTTTTCAATTCATTTTTGATAGCAACATTCAGTAAGTCAATGTCTATGTAAAATCCTTCATTGTCAAAACTAAAATAGCTATTTGTGTAATTATTAAAAGTTAATTTTGGATGACCAAAAGATACCCAAGCTAGTTGATTATATTTAAAATCAATTTTATTTATTAAAATTTCATCATTTAAAATTGATTTGAAAGCAGTTGCTTTTAAATCATCTGTATCAATTTGTATATCTGGTTCATCGTATATAAATTTTTCGGCATAACATAATAGAATCAAAATGAATAAAAACATAAAATTTTTTAGCATTTTGCTAGTTGTGTTTTAATTTTTATAAAATCAAACAATTTTTTTCAATATTTGAATATATAAAAACATTTTGAAATAAAAAACAGTTTTAAAGTTTGAGAAGATAAAATAGAATTTGATATTCGTTATTTTTAAATTTTAGCTTTTTTATTAATTTATAATTAAATAAATTTAGAATTTTAAAGTTTATATTATTTATTAAATATTTAATATTTTTTTATTAGGTAAGGTTGGTATATAAAAATGGTTTTAAATTTTGTACTAAATATGTATAGTTATAATTTTTAGGAAGCATATGAAAAAAAATATTCATTTAAAAATTTCATCTATTGATAAGCGAAGCTTCAATTTAAATCTTTATGAAAATAATTTAACATATTAAAATAAAAAACTGATATTGGATTAAAGATTTTAGATTTTGGGCCAAAAATTAGAACCATTTTCAAAATTTGCTAAAAAAACATCGAAATTTTAACGTAAATAATCAATTATATGAAGTATCCTGAGATCATATTGGTTATTGATTATAACCATGATTCACTGTGTATTTTTTTCTAACTTTATCGCAAAAAATTCTTATATAAGATAGGATTTGTTTTTTTTCTGTCATACCATGTTGAAAATCTATTATATTTAAATTTTAAAAAATCTAAATATGGATTTTAGGTTTAAAGTGCACGTTTATTTTTGGTTTTTGATAGTTAAAACCACATTAAAACCCAAATTTCGGGTTTTTAAACTTGGTCAAATGAGGACTCTATAACATGTAATCGATGGTACGTAGCGCCGAAATTCGGGTTTGTATGCGTGTTCTTCTTAGCAAGGGTATACAGCACTCAACCAAAAAAATTTAAAAGACATAGACTTAGAAAAAATAACTAGTAACATTAATTTATATTTTTTCTACTACCAAAAATATAAGCCTATTTTAATCATATTGAAATTAACTTAATTCAAGCATTTAAGATATTATATTTAAAATTTTTTCTATAAAAACTAAGTTAGAATTAAATAATATAAAATTGCTTTAGCATGTTTTCGATGGGAAATATTCCAATAGAAAAAAACTTGAATCCAACTTTATTTTTTAAGGGCAAGAGAATACGCTATATAAAATGTTTTTAATAAAATAGCAAATTAAAAGAAATATGAAAATCATAAGTGTTATTTGAATATTGAAAAAATTCTTAGAGCTGAGAAATTATATTACTCATTATTAATTTTGTTTTCTTATTGCTGTAGAGATAATCTTTCCAAATCGAGGAGAGTAATTAGATGAAATTTAAAAATTATAAATTTACATTATCTTTTTTAATTTTTTTTATCAAAAACTATATAACTTATATATGAAATAATTTAAAAATTTTAAAAATTAAAAAAAAAATGTATAGGTATTTTCTAATAACGCTTTTTACTTTAGCTTCAATTAAATATTCCTCTTGTCAAACATCTTGTATAAATTTATATGGAAGTGAAAAACTAATTGGAAAATGTATGCTAATAAATGGTTGTATAGGTGCTGCTTTAAAAGGAAATTGCTCTTCCAAAGCAGAATATTGTTGTATTCAAGATGATAATCGTCTAACAGAATATACTGAAAATCAGCTTATTACTGAAAGAATATTTTTAAATTTAGCAGGTAATACCACTCGTAATAAAGAAATTTATAAATATTTCTCAGAATCGATGGATATGGCTAAAATAAACACTGCTTTTAGAGCAGCTGCTTATTATTCACAAATAGCTTCTGAGACTGAAAATTTTGCCAATTTTGAATTGGTTACATCAAGTATAGATTTATACAATATTGGTCGAGGTGCAATTTTCATTAAAGATAAAAGCAACTTTGAATTATTTAATAAATCATCATATGCATCAGATTTATTGCATAATTTTGTAACTAATCCAGAAAGAGGATCTTTTCCATCATCAGCATTTCGAATATCGGCTTGGTTTTGGAATGAAAATGCTTATATAATTAAATCTAATAAAAAATCTGAAAAAGGTGATTTAAATGAATTGGTTGATCAAACTTATTTTAATTTTACATTACTTACACATTCATTAACAAATAATTTATACTTTGTCAAAGAAAGAACCGAATTAAATGAATTAGTTTTAAAAGAGTTAAATTCGCTTAAAAGTTTTAAACGTGGCCAAGGTATTGAATGTGAAATTGGAAACAAAAAAGGATTTTCAGTACCTATTTGTTTATTAGATTTGAAAAAGACATATTGTGGATGTGAAGGAACATTTTTAAATAGAGGATGTCCATACGGATTTACATCAGATGATAAATGTCGTAATTCGCCTATTATAAAATGTTGTATCGAAGAGTTTACAAAGAATGCAATGGATTTAACAATTTTATTGGATTCGTCGTCATCTATGGGATTATATGAATTTGATTTAATAAAAAAGTTTAGTAAATTATTAGTTTCAAATTTGCCTATTGGCTTTAACGAAACTAGAGTTTCAGTTATACGGTTTAGTGATAACGCAGATATTCTAATAAATTTTTTAGACGCAAACAATACTCAAGAACTTGTTGAAAAAATCGACCAAATTCAATTTAAAAAAGGTTCTACAAATACAGCGGAAGCATTAAGATTGGCTAATGAAAAAATATTTCAAACAAACTTAGGTATGAGACCAATTGAAAAAGCTATACCTAAAGTTTTACTATTAATAACTGACGGTGAATCAAACAATGCAACAGAAACAATATATGAAGCAAATAGACTTAAAGATAGAAATATAAATATATTATCGATTGGAATTTGTAATTTATGTGAACAAGAGCTGATTGAAGTGGCATCGTCTTCTGATAATTTTTATAAAGTAGACGAGTTTGAAAAAATTTTGGATATATTAAAAAGCGTTTCAAGATCCACAGTTCAGCAACCAGCCATAGTAAATAATGATATTGAGTTTAATATTAAATTAGAAAAAGATACATATAAATATTTTAAATATGATTTAGCAAATAATAAATTGAATAATGACGATTATATTCTAATAGAATTAAATAATATAATCGGCGATTCAAATATATATAGCTCATTTACAGATCCAATTCCCAAATCTGAAGTTGATTTTTTAATTCAAAATGTAACACAAAATAATAACAGTGAAAATTTTATTGATATAATAAGAAACAATAAAAATTCACAAACAATTTATAAAATTAAAAAACCATCTAACATTGGTTCTAATTCAAGTTTGTATATATCAATCAGAGGTACTGATGATGAAAATGAATTTCAATTTAAAATATTAAATAAAACATTTGAATATGATTTGATATCAACTGATATTAATTTTGAAACTACAAATCAAGTATTCGATTTTAACTCAACAAATTTTACTCAAATAACAAACGAATATGAATTTCAAAATGAAACAACAGCTGTTTTTCAAAATATTTCAAATTATTCAACAATTACTTCAATTATGACATCATCTTATTCTTCAACTACAACTAAATCTACAAAAACAACAACAACAACAACAAGAAAAAACAATTCTAGAACAATCAAAAATTCTACTTATTTATTTTTTGTATGTTTAATTTTCATTTCAAATACGAATTTATAATTAAGGTTTTTATTATTTTTAAAATTATTTATCTTTTTTAAGATAAATATAAAATCTTTTAAATTTAAAATTAATTTAAACCTAACTCAATAAAAATAAAATGACTAATAGTTTTTTATATGATAAATATTTATTTAGAAGATAAATTTTTTAATTATGAAAATGAATATTTAATTAGTGATTTATATATTATTAACTTTTAATATGATATATATAATTCATAAAGAAATTCTTGAAAAAATTAAAAGTAATCGAAAACTGGCAGAATATTATTTTAAATTGATGTTAATTTTAACTATTTTTTGAAATTTTTTTTGAGCAGAACACTAGCCTTGATCTTCTTAAGAGCCAAAAATATTCACTTTTTTGTATGATGAGAGATTTCCGAATTTTTTGAATAAAATTTAAGTAAAAACTAACTAAACCCCACGTCTATAATACATTTGCTATAAAATGGTCTTTTATATTTAATGGTAATTTATAAAAAATCTAGACATGTTATAATAGTCGAATAAATTACTTAAATCGCACAAAATTTCTTAAAAAAATACTTTATTCGGCTTTTATGACATGTCATAAATCGATTTTTCTAACTAGTGTTCGATGCATTAAGACATGTCACTATTGTAATTGGGAATTTGAATTTTATGACATGTGCCAAATATCGAGTAAATACTTTATTTTATAAGATTTAAAAAAATATTTATTTGCTTAAAAATATTTATTCTAAAAATTTGATTTTTTAGAATATTTAAATTTAAAATAAGATGAGTTTTTGATTTTTAAATATAACTACTATATGAACAAAACTTTATTTAAAAATTGTCTTAATTTTTCAACAAAATTTAATCTAAAACATAATTCAAATAATAATCTAAATAAAAATTGTGTTTACAAAATTTCATCTTGAAAAAAAATGAAAACAAAATCAAATCATCCTTTTGGTCATAAAGAAGCAGAAGATGATTACTTTTCAAATAATAAAAACGAATCAGACGAAGAAGCATCAGAGGAAGAAGGCGAACAAGAAAATGACAACGAAGAATCTGAGGACAAAACAAAAACTGATAAAAAACAAATAAAAATAAAAACAATAATACGCAAACCTCAACCTAAGCTCGACTCGATTCGTCTATGTGGTCCTAGAGGTATCAAATGTTTAATGGAACAGTTTGAAAAATTTAAGCCAAAAGGAGATGGAAATGAGGTAAAAAACAATTTTAATTTAATTAAAAAAATATTTTTGTAATGTAGTTTTAATTTTCAAGTTCAAAGACTTGGAAATAATTGTTTCTAAATATGAATATTGGACACATAGACTTTTTCCAAAAATGAAGTTTTCAGATGTAATTGATCGACTTGAAAAATTAGGTGAAAAACGAGAAGTTAAAAATTTACTTCACAGAATTAGATTAGGAGATGATGAAACACAAAAATTAGAAACAAATGAAAATTATGATCCTGCATTAGAAGATGAAATGATGACGGCAAAAGTGATGGACATGATGAATAAGATACAAGACTCAGATCGTGAAGACGATTATGATGAAGATACTGCTTTAAATGAATATTTGTCAAGTTTAAATCCAAATTATCAATCGAACAACAAAAAATTAAATGATACTAATGACAACGAAGACGATGTTTTTAACAAATTACTAAATTCTTAATTTTGTTAATAAATTTTGATTTAATTTAACTTTTTTAAAATTGTGAAAATAATTAATAAATTTTAATAATATATATAATAAAATATTAATATATAATAGCTGATATATTGTTTCAGCTTTTTCAAAATCAATATTAAAACATTGTATAAGCATTTTTAATAATGGTGAATTTCTTCAAAGAGTAATTTAAAATAATTAAATGTTCAATTAAGATTATATAAATTTGAAAGATTTTTTTATTATTATTAAAAATAAATTTTATTACAAAAATTAAAAAATTTTTTATTTTAAAATTCGATTTAAATAAAATAAAATTTTTTAAAATATCACCGAAGCTATTTTACTTGAAAAAAAAAACTAAAAATTAAAAATTAATTGTATTTATCATATAAAATGGTAAAAATAATTGAACAAATAAAGATTATAATCACAGTGGTGAGAATTCCATTTCTAAACAAATCCTCAGTTTTGAGCTCTAATTTTTGAGTTCTATTCTTTTTTTTTATTTCTTCTAATTCTTCGGCACTTTCTTTTAATTTTTTGATCGCATCACATTCTTCGTCATAATCAAAATTAACACCAACACAGTCCCATAACCATTTGTTAGCTATTACATTAATTGGTGCCGGGTATTCGATCCATTCAATTATTCTAGATATTGACACAAAGTAAACATCACTGCTTATTTTCTTTTGACTTTGATTGTTGATTGTCAATTCGCTAATAAAATTTACCAAGGCTTTGGTTAGCATATCTCCATATTTATCGAACCAACTCAATTCAATATTAATCACAAATGGAGCTTTATTTGTGTAAAATATTTTATAATTTTCGAACAATTGTTTTTCGATTATAGTTTCATTTAACAGATTCTTGTCAAAACAATCTTTTGTTTCGAGAATATTATCTGCTAGTTCATGTTTGATTAATGATGGGCATAGATTTTTGGATTCAACATTCAAATAGTGCATTGGAACAACCCAAAGACCATTTAAATAACAATTTGAATTATCTTTACAAATGGTTTTCTTTGTTGGACATGTAGGACAAGTGTAGTTTGGTGGAAAATCTAAAGTATGAGGCCATAAACGAAGTCCGTTATGTCTTTTAATATCATCAGGACGAATAATAACTGAAGAGTCATAACTGAAAGCATATTTTCTCAACGCTTTAAAATGCACATTTCCTCTTTGGTCCAAAAACGGAGTTCTAAATCCGCGTAAAAATGATTTATTTATTTTAGCATTAAGAGCAATATTCTTTTTTTGATTGAAAATTTTTTCCTCAGCTGATTCTTCTTTCCACTTGCGGAAATATTGTCCTTGAGAATCACAATCAGTGTATGGACAATTATACTCATAAGAGCCAACACCGATTTCGTTGTTGTTGTTGAATAAAGTACGGACAAGACAATAGTCAGTAACGCTATTTCCTGAAGTTGTATTTGAAATGAAGAAAGTTCCTTGAACTGGACATCCATTCGGGTTTTTGAATAAAGGATCGAAAATTTTTTTTATGTATTTTGCATGATTGCTAGTCAAAACACCATTAAACGATAATGCTACCATCATAGGTGTATCGTCATAAGGTATATTGCCTGGTCTATCAGGATTAGAACATTTACATAAAGGAAGACGACAATTAAAGAAATTACATTCTTCATCTGACTCAGATTTATCTCGTTTAACCATCTCTTGTGCCGTTGACGAACACAAGTGTTGTGTTAAGATTACGTAATTTAAAAAAATACTTATCAAGCACAAAAGAGGTTTCATTTTCAAACAAAATTGCAAATTAAAAGAAATAAAAAAGAAAAAATAAATAATTTTCAAATGTTTATTTGTTTTGTTTAAATTTAAACTAAGATTTAAAGCTTTGAATCAAATACTTGAACTTTTTTTTTTCTTTTTAATTTTATATTAAAGTTGCTTTGTATTTTTATTTGCATGATGTAATTTTTTTTTTTAAATTTTGATTTAGTTTTTCTAGAGTTAAATTTTAAATAAACTTTACTTAGTTATTTTTTTTTCTAATTCAAGTATATTATATATTTTATTTTATTCTTTTTTTTTTTTAATTTAGGCTTAAATTAAACAAATTCAAAAATAAATAGTTCAATTTGAAATTAAGTTAATTCTAATCTAAAATTGAGTTTAAATTTTTTACCAGTGACAAGCTTATTTAAAACTAAAATTAATACAATTCTAATAATTTAAATTTTTCTTAATTTTTTGATTTTTTTTTTTAAGAATGAATTAAACTAACTTTATTTTTGTTTATTGACAAATAAAATTTTTTAAAATAATTTTTTTTTTAAATTTTAAATTTATTATTATTTAAAAAAAAAATGTCAAAAATTTTGATCGACAGATTTTTATAAATAATCAGTTACCAAGACGAATATTAAAATTTAAATAAAGCCTTATAGAAAAATTCTTAAAAAACTAAATTAAATTTATAAAAAAAAAGTATTATTCGATTATATAGTTTTTTTTTTTGACTAGTCAATAAATAGTGCTTTTTAATTTTTGATTTTAAATCAAAAGTGAAATTTTAAAAAATTTATTTTGGATATTATTCATAAATAGTAAATCAGTGGTTTTAAAAAACGGAGAGTTTTAATATAAGTCTTGATTTGAAATTCATTTTTTTATTTTATAAACAAAGTAAAAATCAAATTTTGGCAATAAAAATAATCAGAATACTTTTTGTAATTTCGAAAATCTTTGTAGCGTTATTTCTATTATTATAATGAAAACACAGTATGTAACACAAATTTAGAGCTTTTTTTTTTTAAATTTTGAAAATTTGTATTTTCATTGGCATTTAAAATTTATATTTGTTATAAATAATTGTCTAAATTTAAATAATAAATTACCCAGTGCTTAATACACTTTTAATATATCCAAATATTTTTGTTAAAAGAAAATGTAGCTCCTTTATGACTAAGAATATATTAAGTTAGTAACTAATTTTAGTAATAATATTTAATGATTTTTATCATTCATTCTTTATTTTATCTTCTATCAATTATACAGATATTTGTATTCAATCAAATTGTAGTATAATTAATAGCGTTTTCAATAGATAGTTTTGCAACTATAAGTAATTAAAACAACTATATGTAATTAAAAAAATGCACTGGAAAAAGTCAAAAACTAGTTAAAATTTTGATATCCTAAAGTTATAGTCATAAATACTAAATAGACTTTGATGGAAATAAATATTTTGTTCTTTATTAAAATTTTAAATAAGTTTAATAATTGAAATTTAAATTTTCTAAGGACTAATTTTTGTTTTGATTTTTAGACAATTAAGTATTCATTTCAAGTGTTTAAATATTTATTAAAGTTAAATTAAACATGTCAATAACTGTTTTATTTTTGTAACAAAAAAAAAAAGAAAAATATATATATATTAAAGAATTGAATATATAATTAAATTAAATAACCTACCTTAGCTTAATTCAAGTGTTATTTTTTCTTTTTTATTAAAGTTAAAAACACCGCTAATAATAGTTTATGAAAAATAAAATAGCCTCTTAGTAATCTTGATTAAATTTCAAACCAGTTTTTAAAAAAAAAATGCCTAAAGAAATATATTTAATTTTAGGACATTAATACTAAGTTTTTTTTTTGTTATATAGAGAATAAATCAAATCAAATTTTTTTATTTTTATTTTTAGAATTATAAAATTTAAATTTTTAATAATTTCTTGAATTCGTATAAAACTATGTTTTTTTTCTCTCTTTTCTGCTGACACTTGATGGACTTCTTTACACGTTTTTTTTTTTAATATTTTATATTTATATACAAGTTTTATTTCAATAAAATTATAAATAAAAACTCAAACTAGTCAAATAGTGTTTTTTTTTTTTTTATTTTATTCTGTTTAAGAAATATCTAAGAAATAAATCAGTTTGATTCAGTTTAGTTGATAGATTTTTTATTTTTTTTTTGAAAATAAATAACAAAAAGTAAATTATTCTAAAAAACTTAATGGGTTTTAGTTCAACTAGTTGATTACTCTAAACAATTGTAAATTTAGTTGAAATTTTTCGATTAAAATTTCTAGATCGTCAATTTCGATTTCCAAAAATTAAACTAAAAAACACATTTTTTAATTATTTACTTGTTGTTTGCGTTTCTTAAGAAATAATAAAATAGAAAATAACGCAATTAATTTTGCAACATTTTAATAATAATAATAATAATAATAATAAAAATATTTATTTTGATTGAAAACATCAAATTTTAACAATTTGATAATTTGGGTGAAATTAAGGTTCAACAATATTCAGCTATACTACACTAGACTTTTACCTAATCTTTTTCAAACCTAACAAATAAAACTTTAAATTTAGATATTTTTTTTTAAGTATTTTTAATGTTTGTTTGTTGCAAAATTAATTTCTTTATTTTGTGTATAATTATTCGTAAATAAACGCTATTAATTTTGCAACAAAAATTAACAATACAAATTTAATTTATTAATGTTGAAAAATCTCTGCAAATTTTGCATCCAGCAAACTTTTACCAAATTTAAATGATTTGGTAATTAGAATTTTTAGTAGAAAAGATAGGGAAAGTTTTTAAACTTGAAAAAATGTTTAATTTTTGTTGCTAATTTGTTAAATTCTGATAACTTTTCATCTAAAATAATCTAAAATAAAATAATATAAAATTTGAGGCAGCCGTCAAGTCTTAAACTAATTATACTGGTTTGTTTAAACCAGTTGACTTGATAATTCAAAAATTAAAAGTTCAAACAAGAAAAATAAATATGAATTTATTTTATTTTATTTTTATTTTTTTTTGTATTTTTGAAAGGTTTGATTTATATATTCGAAAACTTTTAATATTTACAAGGTTAGTTTATTAAATGCAGATAAATATTTAAAAAAATTATTAGATAAAATAAATTATGTTATCAGTAGCAAAATTTTAAAAGTGCATTTTTCTTTTTTTATTTTTCAATTTAACATTGGTAGCCTAGTTTTTTTCTCTTTGATTTTAAATTTAAATTTATCACAGATAATTTTCAAAAAAGGTAATTTTTTTTTTAACAACAAAAAAAATACTTTAATAATTTAAGTAAATGCATGACTAATGAATAACTAAACTCGAGTTAACAATTTAATTGAATTCTTATAATTCCAAACAAATTATGCTTGAAATAAAAAATATATAAAATAAAATAGTTTTTAATCAAAAAAAGGTAACAAACAAAACAAATTTCTAAAATGATTTTAAAAAGAAAATTTATTTTATTTTTTTTTTTTAAAAACTTTAAGAACTAGACACTAAATTTAATTTAATTTGTTTTTTTTTTTTTGTTGATTTCAGTTTTTTTCTTTCTTTCTTCTTTGAATTTCAAATAAGTCGTAAATTTTTAACATAATTTTCCTATTTTTTTTATTTTATCTGAAACACTAAATTTATCTTTATATAGATAAGCAAAATAAATTTTTATTATTTAAAGTAGTTGCAAAATTATTTTCGTTGTTTATGTATTAATTATATATAGAGAATGGCGCAATTATTTTCACAACAAAACCAATAAATAAAGCATTTATTTTATTTATATAATTCATTCAAATTTTGAATAAGTCAAGTCATCTTTATTTAAAACAAAAAAAAAATATACATATATATAAGTAGGGATTCTAATTTACTTTGAATAAAAAAAAAATCTAAAATCTACTAAAAGATAAACAAACTAACTAATTAAAAAATTTATTATTTAAATGTTTTTTTAAACAAATTTTGAATTTGCATTTTTATTCATTAATTAAAAGAAGTTATTTAGACATACTTTTTTTTTTTTTTTTTTAATTTCTTTTGTTTATTTCAAATAAATAATTGATTTTTTTTTCTTTTTGTTTTAATACTAAAAAAATAATAATAAAAAAAAAAATCAATTTAAGAATAATAACAAGAATAACAAAAAGAAAAAGAAAAAAATTAAATGCTGCCTTTCATTTGTCAATCGATAAAAGCAGGATCTTGTATGGAATAGTTTATTTAAACTTGTTGCTATAACAACGTACATTTCATTTTTATTTTTTATGTATTTTTTTTTCTTTTTCTTTTTCTAATCACTCAGGTGTGATTTAGAATATAGAAATAAAAAATAAAAGTTAGAAAATTGCTTAATCATAAATTTTTTTTTTTTATCTATAAATTATGAATTCATAATTTGAAATTAATTTAAAAATTTTAGAAAGACATGTTATATTTATTCTTAGAAAAAAAAATCAGGAATAAAATAGAAAAAATAAAGTTTTTTTTTTTTAAAGATCTTTGTTAATTAAAATCATATTTTTTAAATAAAAAAATATTAATAAACAAAACTTAAGAAAAAAAAAAAAAATTTTTTTTTTACTATATACTATTGGTATATTATACTATAGATATGTATATTACTTTTATTTATTTCATTATTAAAAAATAAAAAGTAATTAATCAATCTAGTTATAAACTAATATAACTGTAATAATTGTTGTTGTTGTTGTTGTTGTTTTAAAAAAAAAAAAAATTTACTTGATTCTTCTTAAACATATTTTAACAATTAATAATAAATGATCAAGATAAATTAAACAATAATCATATTTTAATAATATTATTATTATTATTATTATTATTATTATGAATTTTTATTTTCAGTACCAATCATTCAAAGTTTCAAGTTTGTTAACTAGATTTAAAAATGTAATAAATTTTATAAAGCTTTTTATCATTATTATTATTTAAAAAAAATAAAAAAAAAAAAAGTAAAATTGATAAAATTTATTAAAATTTATTTTAGACAATTTGCAATTTTGTATAATCCAACTCAAAACACTTTGGAAAATCTTGAACGATTTTATGAATTTTAAACGTGAGTAGGATTAATAACGATGTGTAATTTAATCTTCATCTAATAAAGTTGTTTTTGTTTTATATTTAAAATCGATTATATTTTTTGTATTTTTTTTTTTTCAACAAATTTAGTTTAGATAAATCAAAATTTAATTTTTTTAGTAATATTTTTTTTTTCTATTTTTTTTTTTACATATTTAGCTTATTTAAATGATTTATTCAAAATTTTGTTTAAAATAAATTCATCAATTTAATTGAGCAAAAATGTACTGTATTATGTTTTACCAGTCTAAGTCTTTTAAAGTCCATTAAAGTTCTATTAAAATAAAAAAAAAATTCTTTCCTTTTATTTTCTTTTTTTTTTTTTGCTATTCTTATTTTATGCCTAAATTATTGATTTATTCTTTTTTAAGCCTAAAATATTAAAATAAATTATTTTAAAGTATTTTTTCTAATTCATATTTAACTGCTTGTAAATATGGTTAAAGTAATCTTTATTGTCTAATGTCCATTCTTTTAAGGGTGATGTAATAATAGTGTTTTTTTTTTTTACTATAGATTAGACTATTGCGAAATAAATAGTCTTAAAAGTTTGTTTTAATAATAATATTAATAATAATAACAAGAATGGAATTATTTGAAAATAATTTTTTAAACTTTAAGTAAATAAATTAAGCGTTTTTTTTTTAAATAAACTATTTCAAAGCTAATAAAGCACAATTAATTTTGCAACTATCAATCAAATATAATCTTGTTTCTTTTATTTTGGTTACGCTTTTATAATAATAATAATAATAATAATAATAATAATAATATGTAGTTATTTAATTGTTTGCTTGGCTTGGCCTATTGGCATATTTTTGTTTGTTCTAAAGACTAGAACTATTTTTTTTTAATTTAGAGGCCTTGTTTTTAATTTCAAGATTATTACACATTGCCAAAGGTATATAAGCAAAGTAAAAAAAATTAGCGTTTTTATTTAATATGCTTTTTCTAGGTTTCTACTCATTTAAATTAATGTTAAATTTCTTTAATGAAATAATTTTTTAAATTGTAAAATATAATTAAATGTTTTATAATATTTTTATTAATTTTAATTTTCATATAAATAAATACAATGTAATAATGTAATAATATAATACTGTATAAAATAATATTAAATAAAAGTGTCAAAGACGAGTGTTTCTATTTAAAAATGTGATTCTATTTAAATAACAATAAAAAAACTAAAAAGTAACATATCTTAAGGGATTTTTTTTTTTCTACAGAAATATATTTTGTTTATATTTTGATTATTGTTTTATTATTTTTTGGTTTTTGTTTTTCTTAAATTATTATTATTGAAAACTGTAACGGGTTTTTTTAGTTCCATTTGTATTCATGTTTATTAAAAAAATATAAAAAAAAAAAATTAAACTTGTCAGCTCAAATAAAATAAAATAAAATAAAATAAATAAACAAAATAAATTAAAAAATCTGACAAGTATGAATATTTTAATTTTTAAAAAATTATCTTATTTTGCTTTTAGTCATATTCAATTTTTGTTTTTTAAAAAAAAAAAAAAGTCATGGTTTAAAAAATTAAGATTTTATCTTGTCAAATAAAATTGATACATATTATAAACAAATGAATTTTTGTTCAATCTACTCAAGGCAATTTTTTAATTTTAAAGATTAGAAAAGTAAAATAAAAAAAAAAATAACAAAAAGGGTCAGGTATAATTAAAAAAAAAAAAAAAAAAAAATTGAAAAGTTTAATATAAATTAATAATAATAATCATCATATAAAGAAGTAAAATTTTAATGAGAATTTAAAATATTGTGTTTAACAAATAGATAATAATTTATTCAAATGTTTAATTTTAGTTTTCAAGAGCCCATGGTTTTTTTTTGTTTATCAGTTGATTTTCAAAACTTGTTTTATTTTATTTTATTTTATTTTCTTATCTTGGTTTTATATATAAAAATAAAAATAGAAACATTTTTGCTTTGTCATTATTATAAATTTAAATTACTTTTTTTTTATTCTTTATTTTATTTTTATTTTTCAAGTAACACTGATCCAAATACTGTAAATTATTAAATATTAAAAAAAAATAACGAAAGAATTGTAATTAAAGTTTTCATAATTTGTATATTATTTTCTTATAGAAATATTAATAATTATCTTGTTTGTATTAGCTCTAATCTCGATCATATGTTTTCAAGATTTTACCTTTTTAACTTTAATCTCCGCCTGCACATTTATTCAGTATATGTTTTTCCAATTCTATAATTCTATAGGTGGTGTTTATTCGAGTTTTTTTTTTGAAAGAGAATTTAAATCGATTAGTGAGTGAGTGAGTGAATTGAGTATTTGTTTGTATTAATAAAAAAGAAGAAAATTTGTTTATATAAAGTTTTATTAGAAATTTTTGATAAAGATTAAAAAAAAAAAAAAGAAAAAATTTGATATAAATTAAAATGAAAAAAAAACTTTATATTTATTTATTATTAGTTTTTATTTTAAAGTAATAGACCGAGAAAAGTTATTTTATATTGAAATGAAATTTTTTATTATAAATAAATAATTTGATACAATAAAATAAAATAAAAAAATAAAAAATTTTTTTGAAAAATAAAATCTTAAGGCCTCTCGTGTTTAGAACATACAAAATTTCCAAATCAAGAAATTTTAAAATAAAGATTAAATTATCTTTTTTCTTATTTTATTTTATTTTATTTTTTTGTGGTTTTTACGTGTTTTTGCTTGAGTTAGAATCAGCATTAAACAGAATAAAATAAAATAAAATAAAATACGTGCTTTGCTCAAATCGATAATTTATTTAATTAGAACTTGACTTTAGGTGATAAAATTTAAGAAAAATAAGCCAATATTACAATGTGCTCAACTGTCAATGAACAAAAGCCAATGAGCCCTCTTTTCTTTTTTTTTTATTTCGAATTAGAACTAAATAAAAACCAAGTTAATACACAATTTAATTTTTTTTTTTTTTTAATGTCAATAAAACACATTTGACAAAATTGAAATATTTTAAATTAATTGTATTATCAATAATTTAGCTTTAAAGCATTTAAGCTTAGATTAATTTAAAAATAAAATTTCTATTTTTTTTTTTTTTATTTAAACTTTTTAATTTGAAAATCTTATTCTTTTTTCCATGCACGATGAAGTTTCCAAAAACATTTTGTTTAACTTTAAAAAAATAACAAATTTGTTGCAAAATATATTTCGTTTTTAAAGCATAGAATTAATTAGTTAAAAAACGCAATTTATTTTGCAACAAATTAGTAAATTAGATTTTTTAAATTGTAATTGATCTTAATAATAAACTTAAATTATTAAGTTATATAATATTTTACAACAAGAAATAATTATTAAAATACCTTAAAATATTTTTACTAAAGATTATTAAAAAAAAAAATTAAGTTAAACTTAAGCTTTTAATTACTTTATAGATATTATATTTTATTTAACTGATTACATATATAGATATAAAATGTCAAAATAAAAAATTTTAAATTATTTTCTATTGTATAAATTTTCAAAAGTACGGTATAATAATTTAAAATTTTTCATATTCAGATTTTTCTAGGTTATTGTGTTTTCTAAATCGGTATGAAATTCGACATATAGAATTTATTGATTATTGATTTATTTATTTGATTAAATTCAATAAAAAATAAAAAAAAAAATCGGCTTTTATTTAAGACATATTTTATTTTTTTTATTTAAAACAGATAATTATTTCTAAAGGTATAGAAAATTAAATTTTTGAATTTAATTTTTTTTTTTTTTTCAAATTAAAAATAGTAAAATAGTCAAATAATCAAATAGTTATTGAACCAAACATCAAACACGACAATTTCTTTTTAATAATAATTTTAACGGTTCAAGAAATATTCAAATTTTAAGAGAATAAAAATTCAAAAAATTTTAATAATAAAAAAGTTTGCTTTAATTAAAAAAAAAAAAAAAAGTTGCAAAATTATTTACGTTTGTTAAATATAGGTTTATTTGAATAAAACCGCAATTAATTTTGCAACTAACAATAATATTATTTCTTTATTAAAAAATAAATAAAATTCTTTAAAATTGGAATTTTAAAAATAATAAGAATTTTGAATGTTTTGACAACAATTCGTAAACAAGTTTGAACTTTAACAAAGATAAGACTCATTAAAAAAACGTATCTAGCGTTCTTTTTATTAAAAAAAAAAAAAAAAAATTTTTATTAATGAAAATATCAAATTTTTAAATATTAACTGTAGTGTACTAAATAGCATGGTTCAAGTAAATTATTTTTATTTTGTTTTTTGTATTATTATTATTATTATTATTATTGCTAATATAAAATACTAGAGGCTTATTTTATATAATATAAATAAATATATATAAGAAAAACAATTGTTTTTAATTATTTACAATTGCGAATCGAGTTTCAGATATTCAACAACAACAAAAAAGAATAAAAACTACAACAACAACAACAACAACAAAAAAGAATAAAAAAAAAAAAAAAAACTATTCAAGGTTTTCAAACAAAATGATTTTTTATTTGTATATTATCAATCAAAATTAAAAAAATTAAAAAAGAAAAGAAAAGAAGTATTTAAATTGTAATCAATTACCGAATCAAATGGAACTATAGTAGAATAGTAGAATAGTAGTATAGTAGAATATATATACATAAAAATATGGTCAATAATTAAAATGTTAAATCTAAAGTTCAAAAAATGAAAAAACTATAATAAAAAACACAGATTTGTTTGTAATTAAAAAAAGCTTCTTTTCATTATATTATATTTTTTTTTTTTTTATTTTTTATTTTTTAGATTTTTTAATTAAGATTTGTTTATTTCTTTCAATTTGATACCAAAATAATTTATATTATATTAAGGTCTAAAATGAATTATTATTTTCTAAAAAAAAATAACTATTATAAACAAACACACGTATCATATTGTCGTTTTGTTGAATTGAAAATTTTTTAACATCTGACTTTTTTTAGGGGGCTTTATCTTTAAAAAATAAAATAAAATAAAATAAAATTTTTGTGTTGTTGTCATTATCTTAAGTTTTAAACTTTGTTTAATTTAAAAGATAAAAAAAAAAATAAATAAAATATTTTTATATATTTTCAAAAAAGCGTCATTAATTGATCAAACACCGATTATAAATTTTTTTAAAAAAAAAAAAAAAAAAAAAGATTTTTCAAATTGATAATAGTAAAATTTTTATCTTTAAAATTTTTTAAATCAATTATAACTATAAAAGAAATAAATCTATCTATCTAGTTAAAGGCTATAAATAATTAACAATAATAACAATTAATACAACAATAACTGTACTTGAAACAGAGTTTATAGGCTTTTATGTGAAGAGACATAGGTGAGTTGTTGTTGTTGTTGTTGTTTATCTAAAACTAAAAGCAATAATAATAATAATAATAATAATAATAATATTAAATTTTAACCTATAATTTAACCTATAATTTCTTTTTATCAATAAAAAGAAAAAAACACGCTTGAAATATTGAATTTTAAAATTTAAAAAAAAAAAAAATATTGTAAAATAATATCTTATCATAGAAATATAAAATTAGATTAAAATAAAATAAATATTATAGTCAATATTTGTATTTTTGTTTTTTTTTTTTTCTTTTCTTTTCTTTTCTATTTTTATTTTAATGAAATAAAATATAGAAAAAAAATTAAAAAAATATTTTTCTCATTTCTTATTGTTTTTTTTTTTTTTTTTTTTTATTCGCAAAACATGACTCAAATCAACCGTTTCAGATTTATTTAATTACATAATAATAATAATAATAATAGTAATAATAATAATGAATACGCTCGAAACCATATGTTTTCAGAGCAAAAAAAAATTTAAATTAATAATAATAATAATAATAATAATTATAATTTGGAATTTATATTTGTTTATTTCTTGTAAATTGATTCTAAATTAAGCTTTTAAAATTATTTAAAAGACTAATCTTTTTTATTTTTTGAAAACAAAAAGAAAACATTCTTTGACTGAAATATTTTTTTTTTTTTTATAAATAGTTATATTTTTTTTCAAAGGAATTTTCATTCAAGTGTTGTTATTCATTAGTGATTGTATTTAAATTTTCTTTTTTTCTTTTTTTTTTTTTTTATAGAAATCTTTCTTCAACTAAAAATAATACATAGACTATTAATATTTAAAATGTTTACAATTTTTGGAGAAAATAAATTTCGTTTTTATTTACAGAATTGATTTCTAAAGAAACGCAATTAATTTTGCAACTAAATTCAAGAAAAAATTGCGAAAAAAGTTACACATTTTGTAAAATCAGTTTTAAAGTTGATAATTTAAATTTATTTTTAGATTCATATTAATCTAAAATGAAATTTAGGAATTACAAAATAAAATAATTATGCATGATTAGAGTATTCCACTTTTTTAAAAAACCAAGTTTAAAGTCAAGCTAGTTAGTTTAAAAAAAAAAAAAAAAAAAAAAAACTATATAAGCTAATTGTTATCTAATAAATTTTTTTTTATTTTTTAATCTTTTATAAATAAAAATAATTAAAATAGTTCTCTTTTATTTCTATAATCATTGAATTAAATTAAATTAAATTAAATTGATTTTAGGATAATATTTCATTTTTGATTAATTTAAAAAAAAAAAAACTAAAAAAAAAAACAATAAAATAACAAAAATAAGTCAAAACAAAACAAAATTAAATCACGTTTCAATTTAAATATTTTTTAAGAAATTTAAATTTAATTTTAAAATAATAATAATAATAAAATTAATTAATATAAACAATATTTGATTTCAATAGAAATTAGAAATACCATATACAACGTACTATTAAAAAAAGATCGAAATATATTTACTCCGCCCCAAATATATATATAAATTTAACTCAAATATAAAAACTAGTGCTAGTAGATAGTTATTTTTTTTAAAATTAAAAAATATTAATGTTTAAGATTTTATTTATTCTATTCTATTTTATTTTAAATTTGTTCAAGTCACAAAAAATGTAATTTTTTAATATTATTATTATTATTATTATTATAATTTTAATTATATAATTGACATGTTTTGAACAAATGAGTAATTTAAAGCATAATTTGCACGTGTATGTTGTAAATTATGAATGAAATAAGAAAAAATTTGAAAATAAATGAAAAGAACTTTGAACTAGTTATATTTTTAAAACTCAATCTTTCAAAATTTCATTTTATTTTTCTTCTTCTTCTTCTTCTTCTTCTTCTTCTTCTTCTTAATCTTCATCTTCATCTTCATCTTTTTCTTGTTTTCTCCATCATCAACATCTTGTTGTTGTTGTTGTTGTTGTTCTTATACTACTTTTACTTCTATTTTCATCATCTATCATCTCCAAATATATCCCACCCTTCTCCTTTTTTATTTTTATTTGATTCATTCATTCATTCATTCATTCATTTATTCATTTTAAAAATTTAATAATATACATGTTTCAAATTTAAAATCTTTCAAAATAAAATAAAATAAAATAAAAAAAAAAATAAAAATAAAAAATACGCAATCAACTATCTTTTTAATATTAATTTTATTTTATTAGCATTGTTTTATTCTTCGCCTCATTTTAACTGAAAAACTAAAAAGAAAAAAAACAATCCTTATTTTATTATTTAAAAAAACACTATTACTTTAATTTATTTCTTATATTATATTAATATATATAATTAGAAACACTCTTAAAGAATTATATAAAATAGGAAGGATAAGGCTATCGTAAATCTTATTTCAAAGACTCGAACACGATTGGATAATTACCCATCAACTAAACAGATATAAAATAAATTTTTTTCTAATTTTTTTTAGATTTTTAAAAATTTTTAATTTAAACAAAAAAAAGAAAAATTAAAATAAAAAACAAAAAAAACAAACAAACAAGAAAATTAAATATATTATAAATATAAAATAATTTTAATAAATTTAATAAAAATAAAAATAACAATTAAAAATAATAATAATAATAATAATAATAATAATAATTAAAATAACAATTGAAATAAATAGAAAATGATTTTAGTTGAGAATAATAATAATTCTAGTTCGAAGAATAACAAGGATGTTAATCAGAATAATGGTGAAGTATTGGTATTGAATAAAAAAAAAAGACCACAATCAATTACAAGTGAGGAAGAAGAAGAGGACGAAGACGAGTATGAGTATGAAGAAGAAGAAGAAGATGATGAAGAAGATGGTTTAGTAATGGATTTAGACGAGGAAGATGAATTAGATTCAAAACGATTCAAACACGATCCAGAACCGGTAAAGAAAAACGATCAAGAAAAACAACAAAACGAACAATTACAAGCAGTGCAATCAAACCAAACTAATGATAATCGAAAAAGAAGAGGCAATTTACCTAAAGATAGTGTTAAAGTGCTTAAAATGTGGTTATATGAGCATAGATACAATGCATATCCGACCGAAAATGAAAAATTAAATCTTTCTAAAAGGGCTAATTTGACTGTGCATCAAGTCTGCAATTGGTTTATAAACGCACGTAGACGTTTATTGCCAGATATTATTCGTAAAGAAGGAAATGATCCTGGTCATTTTACTATAAGCCGAAAATCTACCGTTAATTCTAGTCCTGTTACTAATAATAATAATAATAATAATATTAATAATAATATTAGTTTAAATTCTAAATCACAATGTTTAAATATTAATCAAAATATAAACTCTAATCAAAATCAAAATATTATTAATAATAATAATAATAATAATAATAATAACAAATCGAATCATATTTCCAAATATTATGAGCTTATAAATCTTAAAGATAATTGCCATAATGAAGAAAATTTAAATTTGAGTCTTAATCTGCTGACGCCAAATTCAAGCTTAAATAGCTCGTCTATAATCTCATCTTACTTACCAACTCCTGCCTCGTCTTTAACCACATCTCCAATTAATAATTTAATTAATAATAATAAAAAATATTTATCATCCACAACTTTTAATAATAACAATAACAATAATAATAATAATAATAATAATAATAACAACAATGATTTAATGGCTCATACTGTAGCCGATTTGTTGAATAAACAACAACAACAACAACAACAACAACAAAAAATTATTGGTGTTGATCTTGAATCAAATGACTCTCTGCATAGTTATACTTCATCTGTATCATCTGATAATGAAACTGATACTAATAATAAAAAATATTCTAAAATTGAAATGTTGCTCAATCAAACACCGGTACAACAATTTAAAAAAAAGAATTCTAGTTTTTTAAGTCGTAAAACAATTAGGAATTATACTGAACAACAAGAATTATTAAAACAACAACAACAACAACAACAGCAACAACAACAACAGCAACAACAACAACAGCAACAACAACAACAACAACATATTCAACAGCAACAACAAATACAACAAATACAATTACAACAAATAAATTTATCTAATTCGTTATTATTACTTCAACCGGTGCAGTCGTTTATACCTGCACATAATACCAATATTAACAATACTACTAGTACTCCTCATAATACAATTACAACTAGTAACATAACTACAACGAACAATCACATTCAACAAAGTAGAATCGATGAAGACGAGACTGCAAATTTAAGACTATTGGTCGAAGTTGCTGTTGGCCTTTGGGAAGAACAGCAACGAAATTATAGAAATTGATAAAAAAAAAAAAGATTTTTTTTCATTTTCATATTTTTTTTTTTTCTATTTTAAAACGGGTATTTTTTGTTAAATGGAGAAAATAATTTAAAAAAAATACAACCACAACATCAATATTTCTTATCAAAAGTTCTCAATTATTTTTTTCCTATTTTTGTTTAAATTTTCTTTTTTTAATTAATGATTTAAAATATGGCCTTATTTTTGTTGAAAATTGTATAAAAAAAAATATATATATATATATATTTATATATATATTATTAAAGAAAAATAAAATGAATATATCTAGGATTTAATTCTATTATCCGTTGTGCTAATATGTTTAAATAATATGTGATAAACAATCAATACGGTGTAATAATATGAAGGGTTCTTTCTTAACTTGTTTTTTTTTTTGCTTAAATTTCTATGGAAGTCCATAAATTTTGAAAAAAATTTAAAAAAATTTTTTAGTTTATTTCTTTATAGTATTAAAAAAAAAAAACATTTTTTTTTTTGCTTTATTATTATCTTTAAATTTTATTATTATTTTTTGAAATTTTGCAAGTTTAAAATACTTTTTTTTGAAATTTGATTTTTTACATAAAAAAAAAATTTATTAAATTGGAAAAAAAAAATTTTTAAATAAAATAAATAAAACAAAAATTCTGCGTTTATTTTTTTTTTTTTATCAATACTTGGTATATTATCATTTTTGTTTATGTTGATGCAAAATTAATCAAAATGTTCGAAAATCCACAGGTTTGTTGTTGATAAGGGTTTTTTGCTTGAGATGCATTTAAAAACGTGCTTTAAATTAATTAAATTTTAGTTTTTCTTTACTTGAGTTTTTAAAAAATAGACAATACATCTTTTTTTTTAGATTTAAAAATTTATAATTTTATGCAAAATGAATTAGTTCTTAGTTATACATAATTATATACTATATTATATATTACAAGTTTAGAATTAAAATTATTTATTTTAGTTTATCTATAAATAAATAAATATCTGGAGAAACTCAATTAAATTTTTCTATATTTCTATGTACTAAAAATAACTATTCTCTTGAAATTTGTATAGGCTCATAGAAATTTTAAAACATAAAGATTCAGAATTTTAAAAGGTAAATTTTTTTATTTCAAAAAACATCAAATTTTAATAATTTTTTTTTGATTGGTTATTAAATTAATTGTTTTGATTTTATTCAAAAATTTAATTGGATATAGATTTGCTGGTGTAGAAACAATAAAAAAAAATTCAATTTGAATTTTGAAAAGGTGTAGAGAACGAGAGTAATTTGAATTTTTTATGAATAATCTAAATCAGTTTTTTTTTTGTGTTGGGTAAACTAAAAGTTTAAAGTTTACTCAATATAGTTATTCTTTTTATTTTCGATTAAAAATAAAAATATTAATTTTTTTTTTAAATTAAACCAAACTTTACTGGATAAATATTTTTATAAATAAAATAAAAAAACCTTATAATTTTATTTTATTTTAAAGCAATATTGATTTAACAATAATTTTAATTGAATCAAACAAAAACGTATCAATGAAAATTACGAATTTTGAGTAAAGCAAAATAAAGTCACGATTTTTTCTTTAATTTAATATATTTATTTTTAGTTTTATTATATTTAATATCGAGTTTCATTTAAGCTTTTAATTTTAATTTAATATCAGGTAATTCAAATTTTTTTTGATTAATATTAGAATGTTGCAAATTATAATGTACTTTTTTAAATAATAATTCAATAAACTAATTTTTCAACAAGCTAATTGTAAATAATTTATTTTTAGGCTTATTTCAGTTTTTGAAGGAATATTTCAACAGTTTAAAATTAATTAAAAGTAAGAATAAACGGGTCTTGTGTGTTTTATGAACAATTGTTCAGGTTTTTTTGCACAGTCTTATATCATTTATTTTTTTAAAATTATTTATTGTTCAAATAATTAAAAAATATAATTTAGTTCCAGAATAACTTAAAAAATTTGTTCATAAAACACACAAGACCCGAATAAACAAACATTTAATTATATTTGATGTATCTGCTTAGATTTAAAAAAAAACGTTGTAAACATTTGATTTTTACTCTCTTCCTCATTTTTCTCTTAAGAGATTTAAAATTAGTTTCAAGCATAGATATAAAGCATTGTTTGCTAATTTTAATCATCGCCATATTTCATAGCGTAATATTTGATTTCAGTTAAACCGATTTAACTCTGTTTGATTTTATAGATAAATAACGATTAATTTACCAAATGATTTTGAAAGATAAAATCCTTTTATTCTTTAAAATTAAGAATAAAAAATAATAATTATAATAAAATAAAAAAATATTCATAAGTTTAACTTTAAAAATATCAAGATATGTCAAAAAACAGGTGATAATATTCTATTTTAAATTTTTATATTTTAAATTGTAAAAGCTAAGTTAATTAAAACACAATTGATTTTATTTGAAAAAATGAAACATTACTAAAAACAATTTAAGATTAAAATTTAAAAGCTTGATTGAATTGAAATGGAAAATTAAAACAATTTTTTTTTTCATTTTTAAATTTTTTTTAAAAAACTACCACTCTGCTTCAATTCAAAACAAATCTGATAAAGATTTGTCAAACTGATGCACTCTTCATTGCGGTAGTCGTAATAGAATATTTATTATAATTGATACATACTTCGTATATTATTAAAAATATTAATTAGTAAAGATTTAGTGTTTTTCACATTGATTTATATTCGAAACTGAATTGATCAAAAAGAGAATAATTTTTTTTTAGCCAAATTCAAGCTTTTTTTTATTATTATTTTACTATACAAATAGCGACATCTAGTTTATATTTGAAAAAAAAAGCATCTTTTACTAAAGCAAAATAAGATTATGAGTTTTTGAACATGGTAAAACATTACTAAAAACAATTTAAGATTAAAATTTAAAAGCTTGATTGAATAGAAATGGAAAATTAAAACAATTTTTTTTTCATTTTTAAATTTTTTTTAAAAAACTACCACTCTGCTTCAATTCAAAACAAATCTGATAAAGATTTGTCAAACTGATGCACTCTTCATTGCGGTAGTCGTAATAGAATATTTATTATAATTGATACATACTTCGTATATTATTAAAAATATTAATTAGTAAAGATTTAGTGTTTTTCACATTGATTTATATTTGAAACTGAATTGATCAAAAAGAGAATAATTTTTTTTTAGCCAAATTCAAGCTTTTTTTTTATTATTATTTTACTATACAAATAGCGACATCTAGTTTATATTTGAAAAAAAAAGCATCTTTTACTAAAGCAAAATAAGATTATGAGTTTTTGAACATGGTAAACATTACTAAAAACAATTTAAGATTAAAATTTAAAAGCTTGATTGAATTGAAATGGAAAATTAAAACAATTTTTTTTTTCATTTTTAAATTTTTTTTAAAAAACTACCACTCTGCTTCAATTCAAAACAAATCTGATAAAGATTTGTCAAACTGATGCACTCTTCATTGCGGTAGTCGTAATAGAATATTTATTATAATTGATACATACTTCGTATATTATTAAAAATATTAATTAGTAAAGATTTAGTGTTTTTCACATTGATTTATATTTGAAACTGAATTGATCAAAAAGAGAATAATTTTTTTTTAGCCAAATTCAAGCTTTTTTTTATTATTTTACTATACAAATAGCGACATCTAGTTTATATTTGAAAAAAAGCATCTTTTACTAAAGCAAAATAAGATTATGAGTTTTTGAACATGGTAAAACATTACTAAAAACAATTTAAGATTAAAATTTAAAAGCTTGATTGAATAGAAATGGAAAATTAAAACAATTTTTTTTTTCATTTTTAAATTTTTTTTAAAAAACTACCACTCTGCTTCAATTCAAAACAAATCTGATAAAGATTTGTCAAACTGATGCACTCTTCATTGCGGTAGTCGTAATAGAATATTTATTATAATTGATACATACTTCGTATATTATTAAAAATATTAATTAGTAAAGATTTAGTGTTTTTCACATTGATTTATATTTGAAACTGAATTGATCAAAAAGAGAATAATTTTTTTTTAGCCAAATTCAAGCTTTTTTTTATTATTATTTTACTATACAAATAGCGACATCTAGTTTATATTTGAAAAAAAAAGCATCTTTTACTAAAGCAAAATAAGATTATGAGTTTTTGAACATGGTAAAAAATTACTAAAAACAATTTAAGATTAAAATTTAAAAGCTTGATTGAATAGAAATGGAAAATTAAAACAATTTTTTTTTTCATTTTTAAATTTTTTTTAAAAAACTACCACTCTGCTTCAATTCAAAACAAATCTGATAAAGATTTGTCAAACTGATGCACTCTTCATTGCGGTAGCCGTAATAGAATATTTATTATAATTGATACATACTTCGTATATTATTAAAAATATTAATTAGTAAAGATTTAGTGTTTTTCACATTGATTTATATTTGAAACTGAATTGATCAAAAAGAGAATAATTTTTTTTTAGCCAAATTCAAGCTTTTTTTTATTATTATTTTACTATACAAATAGCGACATCTAGTTTATATTTGAAAAAAAAGCATCTTTTACTAAAGCAAAATAAGATTATGAGTTTTTGAACATGGTAAAACATTACTAAAAACAATTTAAGATTAAAATTTAAAAGCTTGATTGAATTGAAATGGAAAATTAAAACAATTTTTTTCATTTTTAAATTTTTTTAAAAACTACCACTCTGCTTCAATTCAAAACAAATCTGATAAAGATTTGTCAAACTGATGCACTCTTCATTGCGGTAGTCGTAATAGAATATTTATTATAATTGATACATACTTCGTATATTATTAAAAATATTAATTAGTAAAGATTTAGTGTTTTTCACATTGATTTATATTTGAAACTGAATTGATCAAAAAGAGAATAATTTTTTTTTAGCCAAATTCAAGCTTTTTTTTATTATTATTTTACTATACAAATAGCGACATCTAGTTTATATTTGAAAAAAAAAGCATCTTTTACTAAAGCAAAATAAGATTATGAGTTTTTGAACATGGTAAAAAATTACTAAAAACAATTTAAGATTAAAATTTAAAAGCTTGATTGAATAGAAATGGAAAATTAAAACAATTTTTTTTTTCATTTTTAAATTTTTTTTAAAAAACTACCACTCTGCTTCAATTCAAAACAAATCTGATAAAGATTTGTCAAACTGATGCACTCTTCATTGCGGTAGTCGTAATAGAATATTTATTATAATTGATACATACTTCGTATATTATTAAAAATATTAATTAGTAAAGATTTAGTGTTTTTCACATTGATTTATATTTGAAACTGAATTGATCAAAAAGAGAATAATTTTTTTTTAGCCAAATTCAAGCTTTTTTTTATTATTATTTTACTATACAAATAGCGACATCTAGTTTATATTTGAAAAAAAAAGCATCTTTTACTAAAGCAAAATAAGATTATGAGTTTTTGAACATGGTAAAACATTACTAAAAACAATTTAAGATTAAAATTTAAAAGCTTGATTGAATTGAAATGGAAAATTAAAACAATTTTTTTCATTTTTAAATTTTTAAAAACTACCACTCTGCTTCAATTCAAAACAAATCTGATAAAGATTTGTCAAACTGATGCACTCTTCATTGCGGTAGTCGTAATAGAATATTTATTATAATTGATACATACTTCGTATATTATTAAAAATATTAATTAGTAAAGATTTAGTGTTTTTCACATTGATTTATATTTGAAACTGAATTGATCAAAAGAGAATAATTTTTTTAGCCAAATTCAAGCTTTTTTTATTATTATTTTACTATACAAATAGCGACATCTAGTTTATATTTGAAAAAAGCATCTTTTACTAAAGCAAAATAAGATTATGAGTTTTTGAACATGGTATAACATTACTAAAAACAATTTAAGATTAAAATTTAAAAGCTTGATTGAATTGAAATGGAAAATTAAAACAATTTTTTTTTTCATTTTTAAATTTTTTTTAAAAAACTACCACTCTGCTTCAATTCAAAACAAATCTGATAAAGATTTGTCAAACTGATGCACTCTTCATTGCGGTAGTCGTAATAGAATATTTATTATAATTGATACATACTTCGTATATTATTAAAAATATTAATTAGTAAAGATTTAGTGTTTTTCACATTGATTTATATTTGAAACTGAATTGATCAAAAAGAGAATAATTTTTTTTTAGCCAAATTCAAGCTTTTCTTTATTATTATTTTACTATACAAATAGCGACATCTAGTTTATATTTGAAAAAAAAGCATCTTTTACTAAAGCAAAATAAGATTATGAGTTTTGAACATGGTAAAACATTACTAAAAACAATTTAAGATTAAAATTTAAAAGCTTGATTGAATTGAAATGGAAAATTAAAACAATTTTTTTCATTTTTAAATTTTTTTAAAAACTACCACTCTGCTTCAATTCAAAACAAATCTGATAAAGATTTGTCAAACTGATGCACTCTTCATTGCGGTAGTCGTAATAGAATATTTATTATAATTGATACATACTTCGTATATTATTAAAAATATTAATTAGTAAAGATTTAGTGTTTTTCACATTGATTTATATTTGAAACTGAATTGATCAAAAAGAGAATAATTTTTTTTTAGCCAAATTCAAGCTTTTTTTATTATTATTTTACTATACAAATAGCGACATCTAGTTTATATTTGAAAAAAAGCATCTTTTACTAAAGCAAAATAAGATTATGATTTAATGAACAAGGTAACCAATTACTAAAAACAACTTAGGATTAAAATTCAAAGGCTTGATTGAATAGAAATGGAAAATTAAAACAATTTTTTTCATTTTTAAATTTTTTTAAAAACTACCACTCTGCTTCAATTCAAAACAAATCTGATAAAGATTTGTCAAACTGATGCTCTGTTCATTGTAGTAATCCTAATAAAATATATACTATAATTCATACGTACCTCGTATATTCTTAAAAATATTAATTAGTAAAGATTTAGTGTTTTTCACATTGATTTTTATTTGAACCTGAATTGATCAAAAAGGGAATAATTTTTTTTTAGCCAAATTCAAGCTTTTTTTATTATTATTTTACTATACAAATAGCGACATCTAGTTTATATTTGAAAAAAGCATCTTTTACTAAAGCAAAATAAGATTATGAGTTTTTGAACATGGTAAAACATTACTAAAAACAATTTAAGATTAAAATTTAAAAGCTTGATTGAATTGAAATGGAAAATTAAAACAATTTTTTATTTCATTTTTAAATTTTTTTAAAAACTACCACTCTGCTTCAATTCAAAACAAATCTGATAAAGATTTGTCAAACTGATGCACTCTTCATTGCGGTAGTCGTAATAGAATATTTATTATAATTGATACATACTTCGTATATTATTAAAAATATTAATTAGTAAAGATTTAGTGTTTTTCACATTGATTTATATTTGAAACTGAATTGATCAAAAGAGAATAATTTTTTTAGCCAAATTCAAGCTTTTTTTATTATTATTTTACTATACAAATAGCGACATCTAGTTTATATTTGAAAAAAGCATCTTTTACTAAAGCAAAATAAGATTATGAGTTTTTGAACATGGTAAAACATTACTAAAAACAATTTAAGATTAAAATTTAAAAGCTTGATTGAATTGAAATGGAAAATTAAAACAATTTTTTTCATTTTTAAATTTTTTTAAAAACTACCACTCTGCTTCAATTCAAAACAAATCTGATAAAGATTTGTCAAACTGATGCACTCTTCATTGCGGTAGTCGTAATAGAATATTTATTATAATTGATACATACTTCGTATATTATTAAAAATATTAATTAGTAAAGATTTAGTGTTTTTCACATTGATTTATATTTGAAACTGAATTGATCAATAGGAGAATAATTTTTTTTAGCCAAATTCAAGCTTTTTTATTATTATTTTACTATACAAATAGCGACATCTAGTTTATATTTGAAAAAAGCATCTTTTACTAAAGCAAAATAAGATTATGAGTTTTTGAACATGGTAAAACATTACTAAAAACAATTTAAGATTAAAATTTAAAAGCTTGATTGAATTGAAATGGAAAATTAAAACAATTTTTTTCATTTTTAAATTTTTTAAAAACTACCACTCTGCTTCAATTCAAAACAAATCTGATAAAGATTTGTCAAACTGATGCACTCTTCATTGCGGTAGTCGTAATAGAATATTTATTATAATTGATACATACTTCGTATATTATTAAAAATATTAATTAGTAAAGATTTAGTGTTTTTCACATTGATTTATATTTGAAACTGAATTGATCAAAAAGAGAATAATTTTTTTTTAGCCAAATTCAAGCTTTTTTTTATTATTATTTTACTATACAAATAGCGACATCTAGTTTATATTTGAAAAAAAAGCATCTTTTACTAAAGCAAAATAAGATTATGAGTTTTTGAACATGGTAAAACATTACTAAAAACAATTTAAGATTAAAATTTAAAAGCTTGATTGAATTGAAATGGAAAATTAAAACAATTTTTTTCATTTTTAAATTTTTTAAAAACTACCACTCTGCTTCAATTCAAAACAAATCTGATAAAGATTTGTCAAACTGATGCACTCTTCATTGCGGTAGTCGTAATAGAATATTTATTATAATTGATACATACTTCGTATATTATTAAAAATATTAATTAGTAAAGATTTAGTGTTTTTCACATTGATTTATATTTGAAACTGAATTGATCAAAAAGAGAATAATTTTTTTTTAGCCAAATTCAAGCTTTTTTTTATTATTATTTTACTATACAAATAGCGACATCTAGTTTATATTTGAAAAAAAAAGCATCTTTTACTAAAGCAAAATAAGATTATGAGTTTTTGAACATGGTATAACATTACTAAAAACAATTTAAGATTAAAATTTAAAAGCTTGATTGAATTGAAATGGAAAATTAAAACAATTTTTTTTTTCATTTTTAAATTTTTTTTAAAAAACTACCACTCTGCTTCAATTCAAAACAAATCTGATAAAGATTTGTCAAACTGATGCACTCTTCATTGCGGTAGTCGTAATAGAATATTTATTATAATTGATACATACTTCGTATATTATTAAAAATATTAATTAGTAAAGATTTAGTGTTTTTCACATTGATTTATATTTGAAACTGAATTGATCAAAAAGAGAATAATTTTTTTTTAGCCAAATTCAAGCTTTTTTTTATTATTATTTTACTATACAAATAGCGACATCTAGTTTATATTTGAAAAAAAAAGCATCTTTTACTAAAGCAAAATAAGATTATGAGTTTTTGAACATGGTATAACATTACTAAAAACAATTTAAGATTAAAATTTAAAAGCTTGATTGAATTGCAATGGAAAATTAAAACAATTTTTTTTTTCATTTTTAAATTTTTTTTAAAAAACTACCACTCTGCTTCAATTCAAAACAAATCTGATAAAGATTTGTCAAACTGATGCACTCTTCATTGCGGTAGTCGTAATAGAATATTTATTATAATTGATACATACTTCGTATATTATTAAAAATATTAATTAGTAAAGATTTAGTGTTTTTCACATTGATTTATATTTGAAACTGAATTGATCAAAAGAGAATAATTTTTTTAGCCAAATTCAAGCTTTTTTTTATTATTATTTTACTATACAAATAGCGACATCTAGTTTATATTTGAAAAAAAAAGCATCTTTTACTAAAGCAAAATAAGATTATGAGTTTTTGAACATGGTAAAACATTACTAAAAACAATTTAAGATTAAAATTTAAAAGCTTGATTGAATTGAAATGGAAAATTAAAACAATTTTTTTTTTCATTTTTAAATTTTTTTAAAAACTACCACTCTGCTTCAATTCAAAACAAATCTGATAAAGATTTGTCAAACTGATGCACTCTTCATTGCGGTAGTCGTAATAGAATATTTATTATAATTGATACATACTTCGTATATTATTAAAAATATTAATTAGTAAAGATTTAGTGTTTTTCACATTGATTTATATTTGAAACTGAATTGATCAAAAAGAGAATAATTTTTTTTTAGCCAAATTCAAGCTTTTTTTTATTATTATTTTACTATACAAATAGCGACATCTAGTTTATATTTGAAAAAAAAGCATCTTTACTAAAGCAAAATAAGATTATGAGTTTTTGAACATGGTAAAACATTACTAAAAACAATTTAAGATTAAAATTTAAAAGCTTGATTGAATTGAAATGGAAAATTAAAACAATTTTTTTCATTTTTAAATTTTTTTAAAAACTACCACTCTGCTTCAATTCAAAACAAATCTGATAAAGATTTGTCAAACTGATGCACTCTTCATTGCGGTAGTCGTAATAGAATATTTATTATAATTGATACATACTTCGTATATTATTAAAAATATTAATTAGTAAAGATTTAGTGTTTTTCACATTGATTTATATTTGAAACTGAATTGATCAAAAAGAGAATAATTTTTTTAGCCAAATTCAAGCTTTTTTTATTATTATTTTACTATACAAATAGCGACATCTAGTTTATATTTGAAAAAAAGCATCTTTTACTAAAGCAAAATAAGATTATGAGTTTTTGAACATGGTAAAACATTACTAAAAACAATTTAAGATTAAAATTTAAAAGCTTGATTGAATTGAAATGGAAAATTAAAACAATTTTTTTTTCATTTTTAAATTTTTAAAAACTACCACTCTGCTTCAATTCAAAACAAATCTGATAAAGATTTGTCAAACTGATGCACTCTTCATTGCGGTAGTCGTAATAGAATATTTATTATAATTGATACATACTTCGTATATTATTAAAAATATTAATTAGTAAAGATTTAGTGTTTTTCACATTGATTTATATTTGAAACTGAATTGATCAAAAAGAGAATAATTTTTTTTTAGCCAAATTCAAGCTTTTTTATTATTATTTTACTATACAAATAGCGACATCTAGTTTATATTTGAAAAAAGCATCTTTTACTAAAGCAAAATAAGATTATGAGTTTTTGAACATGGTAAAACATTACTAAAAACAATTTAATATTAAAATTTAAAAGCTTGATTGAATTGAAATGGAAAATTAAAACAATTTTTTTTTTCATTTTTAAATTTTTTTTAAAAAACTACCACTCTGCTTCAATTCAAAACAAATCTGATAAAGATTTGTCAAACTGATGCACTCTTCATTGCGGTAGTCGTAATAGAATATTTATTATAATTGATACATACTTCGTATATTATTAAAAATATTAATTAGTAAAGATTTAGTGTTTTTCACATTGATTTATATTTGAAACTGAATTGATCAAAAAGAGAATAATTTTTTTTTAGCCAAATTCAAGCTTTTTTTTATTATTATTTTACTATACAAATAGCGACATCTAGTTTATATTTGAAAAAAAAAGCATCTTTTACTAAAGCAAAATAAGATTATGAGTTTTTGAACATGGTAAAACATTACTAAAAACAATTTAAGATTAAAATTTAAAAGCTTGATTGAATTGAAATGGAAAATTAAAACAATTTTTTTTTTCATTTTTAAATTTTTTTTAAAAAACTACCACTCTGCTTCAATTCAAAACAAATCTGATAAAGATTTGTCAAACTGATGCACTCTTCATTGCGGTAGTCGTAATAGAATATTTATTATAATTGATACATACTTCGTATATTATTAAAAATATTAATTAGTAAAGATTTAGTGTTTTTCACATTGATTTATATTTGAAACTGAATTGATCAAAAAGAGAATAATTTTTTTTTAGCCAAATTCAAGCTTTTTTTTATTATTATTTTACTATACAAATAGCGACATCTAGTTTATATTTGACAAAAAAAGCATCTTTTACTAAAGCAAAATAAGATTATGAGTTTTTGAACATGGTAAAACATTACTAAAAACAATTTAAGATTAAAATTTAAAAGCTTGATTGAATTGAAATGGAAAATTAAAACAATTTTTTTTTCATTTTTAAATTTTTTTAAAAACTACCACTCTGCTTCAATTCAAAACAAATCTGATAAAGATTTGTCAAACTGATGCACTCTTCATTGCGGTAGTCGTAATAGAATATTTATTATAATTGATACATACTTCGTATATTATTAAAAATATTAATTAGTAAAGATTTAGTGTTTTTCACATTGATTTATATTTGAAACTGAATTGATCAAAAAGAGAATAATTTTTTTTTAGCCAAATTCAATCTTTTTTTTACTATTTTACTATACAAATAGCGACATCTAGTTTATATTTGAAAAAGCATCTTTTACTAAAGCAAAATAAGATTATGAGTTTTTGAACATGGTAAAACATTACTAAAAACAATTTAAGATTAAAATTTAAAAGCTTGATTGAATTGAAATGGAAAATTAAAACAATTTTTTTTTCATTTTTAAATTTTTAAAAACTACCACTCTGCTTCAATTCAAAACAAATCTGATAAAGATTTGTCAAACTGATGCACTCTTCATTGCGGTAGTCGTAATAGAATATTTATTATAATTGATACATACTTCGTATATTATTAAAAATATTAATTAGTAAAGATTTAGTGTTTTTCACATTGATTTATATTTGAAACTGAATTGATCAAAAAGAGAATAATTTTTTTTTAGCCAAATTCAAGCTTTTTTTTTATTATTTTACTACACTAATAACAACATCTAGTTTATATTTGAAAAAAGCATCTTTTACTAAAGCAAAATAAGATTATGAGTTTTTGAACATGGTAAAACATTACTAAAAACAATTTAAGATTAAAATTTAAAAGCTTGATTGAATTGAAATGGAAAATTAAAACAATTTTTTTTTTCATTTTTAAATTTTTTTTAAAAAACTACCACTCTGCTTCAATTCAAAACAAATCTGATAAAGATTTGTCAAACTGATGCACTCTTCATTGCGGTAGTCGTAATAGAATATTTATTATAATTGATACATACTTCGTATATTATTAAAAATATTAATTAGTAAAGATTTAGTGTTTTTCACATTGATTTATATTTGAAACTGAATTGATCAAAAGAGAATAATTTTTTTAGCCAAATTCAAGCTTTTTTTATTATTATTTTACTATACAAAAGGCGACATCTAATTCATATTTGAATTAAAAAGCATCTTTTACTAAAGCAAAATAAGATTATGAGTTTTTGAACATGGTAAAACATTACTAAAAACAATTTAAGATTAAAATTTAAAAGCTTGATTGAATTGAAATGGAAAATTAAAACAATTTTTTTTTTCATTTTTAAATTTTTTTTAAAAACTACCACTCTGCTTCAATTCAAAACAAATCTGATAAAGATTTGTCAAACTGATGCACTCTTCATTGCGGTAGTAGTAATAGAATATTTATTATAATTGATACATACTTCGTATATTATTAAAAATATTAATTAGTAAAGATTTAGTGTTTTGCACATTGATTTATATTTGAAACTGAATTGATCAAAAGAGAATAATTTTTTTAGCCAAATTCAAGCTTTTTTTATTATTATTTTACTATACAAATAGCGACATCTAGTTTATATTTGAAAAAAAGCATCTTTTACTAAAGCAAAATAAGATTATGAGTTTTTGAACATGGTAAAACATTACTAAAAACAATTTAAGATTAAAATTTAAAAGCTTGATTGAATTGAAATGGAAAATTAAAACAATTTTTTTCATTTTTAAATTTTTAAAAAACTACCACTCTGCTTCAATTCAAAACAAATCTGATAAAGATTTGTCAAACTGATGCACTCTTCATTGCGGTAGTCGTAATAGAATATTTATTATAATTGATACATACTTCGTATATTATTAAAAATATTAATTAGTAAAGATTTAGTGTTTTTCACATTGATTTATATTTGAAACTGAATTGATCAAAAAGAGAATAATTTTTTTTTAGCCAAATTCAAGCTTTTTTTATTATTATTTTACTATACAAATAGCGACATCTAGTTTATATTTGAAAAAAAGCATCTTTTACTAAAGCAAAATAAGATTATGAGTTTTTGAACATGGTAAAACATTACTAAAAACAATTTAAGATTAAAATTTAAAAGCTTGATTGAATTGAAATGGAAAATTAAAACAATTTTTTTTTTCATTTTTAAATTTTTTTTAAAAAACTACCACTCTGCTTCAATTCAAAACAAATCTGATAAAGATTTGTCAAACTGATGCACTCTTCATTGCGGTAGTCGTAATAGAATATTTATTATAATTGATACATACTTCGTATATTATTAAAAATATTAATTAGTAAAGATTTAGTGTTTTTCACATTGATTTATATTTGAAACTGAATTGATCAAAAAGAGAATAATTTTTTTTTAGCCAAATTCAAGCTTTTTTTTATTATTATTTTACTATACAAATAGCGACATCTAGTTTATATTTGAAAAAAAAGCATCTTTTACTAAAGCAAAATAAGATTATGAGTTTTTGAACATGGTAAAACATTACTAAAAACAATTTAAGATTAAAATTTAAAAGCTTGATTGAATTGAAATGGAAAATTAAAACAATTTTTTTTTTCATTTTTAAATTTTTTTTAAAAAACTACCACTCTGCTTCAATTCAAAACAAATCTGATAAAGATTTGTCAAACTGATGCACTCTTCATTGCGGTAGTCGTAATAGAATATTTATTATAATTGATACATACTTCGTATATTATTAAAAATATTAATTAGTAAAGATTTAGTGTTTTTCACATTGATTTATATTTGAAACTGAATTGATCAAAAGAGAATAATTTTTTTAGCCAAATTCAAGCTTTTTTATTATTATTTTACTATACAAATAGCGACATCTAGTTTATATTTGAAAAAAAGCATCTTTTACTAAAGCAAAATAAGATTATGAGTTTTTGAACATGGTAAAACATTACTAAAAACAATTTAAGATTAAAATTTAAAAGCTTGATTGAATTGAAATGGAAAATTAAAACAATTTTTTTTTTCATTTTTAAATTTTTTTTAAAAAACTACCACTCTGCTTCAATTCAAAACAAGTCTGATAAAGATTTGTCAAACTGATGCACTCTTCATTGCGGTAGCCGTAATAGAATATTTATTATAATTGATACATACTTCGTATATTATTAAAAATATTAATTAGTAAAGATTTAGTGTTTTTCACATTGATTTATATTTGAAACTGAATTGATCAAAAAGAGAATAATTTTTTTTTAGCCAAATTCAAGCTTTTTTTTATTATTATTTTACTATACAAATAGCGACATCTAGTTTATATTTGAAAAAAAAAGCATCTTTTACTAAAGCAAAATAAGATTATGAGTTTTTGAACATGGTAAAACATTACTAAAAACAATTTAAGATTAAAATTTAAAAGCTTGATTGAATTGAAATGGAAAATTAAAACAATTTTTTTTTTCATTTTTAAATTTTTTTTAAAAAACTACCACTCTGCTTCAATTCAAAACAAATCTGATAAAGATTTGTCAAACTGATGCACTCTTCATTGCGGTAGTCGTAATAGAATATTTATTATAATTGATACATACTTCGTATATTATTAAAAATATTAATTAGTAAAGATTTAGTGTTTTTCACATTGATTTATATTTGAAACTGAATTGATCAAAAAGAGAATAATTTTTTTTTAGCCAAATTCAAGCTTTTTTTTTATTATTATTTTACTATACAAATAGCGACATCTAGTTTATATTTGAAAAAAAAAGCATCTTTACTAAAAGCAAAATAAGATTATGAGTTTTGAACATGGTAAAACATTACTAAAAACAATTTAAGATTAAAATTTAAAAGCTTGATTGAATTGAAATGGAAAATTAAAACAATTTTTTTCATTTTTAAATTTTTTTAAAAACTACCACTCTGCTTCAATTCAAAACAAGTCTGATAAAGATTTGTCAAACTGATGCACTCTTCATTGCGGTAGCCGTAATAGAATATTTATTATAATTGATACATACTTCGTATATTATTAAAAATATTAATTAGTAAAGATTTAGTGTTTTTCACATTGATTTATATTTGAAACTGAATTGATCAAAAAGAGAATAATTTTTTTTTAGCCAAATTCAAGCTTTTTTTTATTATTATTTTACTATACAAATAGCGACATCTAGTTTATATTTGAAAAAAAAGCATCTTTTACTAAAGCAAAATAAGATTATGAGTTTTTGAACATGGTAAAACATTAAAAAAACAATTTAAGATTAAAATTTAAAAGCTTGATTGAATTGAAATGGAAAATTAAAACAATTTTTTTTTTCATTTTTAAATTTTTTTTAAAAAACTACCACTCTGCTTCAATTCAAAACAAATCTGATAAAGATTTGTCAAACTGATGCACTCTTCATTGCGGTAGTCGTAATAGAATATTTATTATAATTGATACATACTTCGTATATTATTAAAAATATTAATTAGTAAAGATTTAGTGTTTTTCACATTGATTTATATTTGAAACTGAATTGATCAAAAAGAGAATAATTTTTTTTTAGCCAAATTCAAGCTTTTTTTATTATTATTTTACTATACAAATAGCGACATCTAGTTTATATTTGAAAAAAAAAGCATCTTTTACTAAAGCAAAATAAGATTATGAGTTTTTGAACATGGTAAAACATTACTAAAAACAATTTAAGATTAAAATTTAAAAGCTTGATTGAATTGAAATGGAAAATTAAAACAATTTTTTTTTTCATTTTTAAATTTTTTTAAAAAACTACCACTCTGCTTCAATTCAAAACAAATCTGATAAAGATTTGTCAAACTGATGCACTCTTCATTGCGGTAGTCGTAATAGAATATTTATTATAATTGATACATACTTCGTATATTATTAAAAATATTAATTAGTAAAGATTTAGTGTTTTTCACATTGATTTATATTTGAAACTGAATTGATCAAAAAGAGAATAATTTTTTTTTAGCCAAATTCAAGCTTTTTTTTTATTATTTTACTATACAAATAGCGACATCTAGTTTATATTTGAAAAAAGCATCTTTTACTAAAGCAAAATAAGATTATGAGTTTTTGAACATGGTAAAACATTACTAAAAACAATTTAAGATTAAAATTTAAAAGCTTGATTGAATTGAAATGGAAAATTAAAACAATTTTTTTCATTTTAAAATTTTTTTAAAAAACTACCACTCTGCTTCAATTCAAAACAAATCTGATAAAGATTTGTCAAACTGATGCACTCTTCATTGCGGTAGTCGTAATAGAATATTTATTATAATTGATACATACTTCGTATATTATTAAAAATATTAATTAGTAAAGATTTAGTGTTTTTCACATTGATTTATATTTGAAACTGAATTGATCAAAAGAGAATAATTTTTTTAGCCAAATTCAAGCTTTTTTTATTATTATTTTACTATACAAATAGCGACATCTAGTTTATATTTGAAAAAAGCATCTTTTACTAAAGCAAAATAAGATTATGAGTTTTTGAACATGGTAAAACATTACTAAAAACAATTTAAGATTAAAATTTAAAAGCTTGATTGAATTGAAATGGAAAATTAAAACAATTTTTTTCATTTTTAAATTTTTTTAAAAAACTACCACTCTGCTTCAATTCAAAACAAATCTGATAAAGATTTGTCAAACTGATGCACTCTTCATTGCAGTAGTCGTAATAGAATATTTATTATAATTGATACATACTTCGTATATTATTAAAAATATTAATTAGTAAAGATTTAGTGTTTTTCACATTGATTTATATTTGAAACTGAATTGATCAAAAAGAGAATAATTTTTTTTTAGCCAAATTCAAGCTTTTTTTTATTATTTTACTATACAAATAGCGACATCTAGTTTATATTTGAAAAAAGCATCTTTTACTAAAGCAAAATAAGATTATGAGTTTTTGAACATGGTAAAACATTACTAAAAACAATTTAAGATTAAAATTTAAAAGCTTGATTGAATTGAAATGGAAAATTAAAACAATTTTTTTTTTCATTTTTAAATTTTTTTTAAAAAACTACCACTCTGCTTCAATTCAAAACAAGTCTGATAAAGATTTGTCAAACTGATGCACTCTTCATTGCGGTAGTCGTAATAGAATATTTATTATAATTGATACATACTTCGTATATTATTAAAAATATTAATTAGTAAAGATTTAGTGTTTTTCACATTGATTTATATTTGAAACTGAATTGATCAAAAAGAGAATAATTTTTTTTTAGCCAAATTCAAGCTTTTTTTTATTATTATTTTACTATACAAATAGCGACATCTAGTTTATATTTGAAAAAAAAAGCATCTTTTACTAAAGCAAAATAAGATTATGAGTTTTTGAACATGGTAAAACATTACTAAAAACAATTTAAGATTAAAATTTAAAAGCTTGATTGAATTGAAATGGAAAATTAAAACAATTTTTTTTTTCATTTTTAAATTTTTTTTAAAAAACTACCACTCTGCTTCAATTCAAAACAAATCTGATAAAGATTTGTCAAACTGATGCACTCTTCATTGCGGTAGTCGTAATAGAATATTTATTATAATTGATACATACTTCGTATATTATTAAAAATATTAATTAGTAAAGATTTAGTGTTTTTCACATTGATTTATATTTGAAACTGAATTGATCAAAAAGAGAATAATTTTTTTTTAGCCAAATTCAAGCTTTTTTTTATTATTATTTTACTATACAAATAGCGACATCTAGTTTATATTTGAAAAAGCATCTTTTACTAAAGCAAAATAAGATTATGAGTTTTTGAACATGGTAAAACATTACTAAAAACAATTTAAGATTAAAATTTAAAAGCTTGATTGAATTGAAATGGAAAATTAAAACAATTTTTTTCATTTTTAAATTTTTTAAAAACTACCACTCTGCTTCAATTCAAAACAAGTCTGATAAAGATTTGTCAAACTGATGCACTCTTCATTGCGGTAGTCGTAATAGAATATTTATTATAATTGATACATACTTCGTATATTATTAAAAATATTAATTAGTAAAGATTTAGTGTTTTTCACATTGATTTATATTTGAAACTGAATTGATCAAAAAGAGAATAATTTTTTTTTAGCCAAATTCAAGCTTTTTTTTATTATTATTTTACTATACAAATAGCGACATCTAGTTTATATTTGAAAAAAAAGCATCTTTTACTAAAGCAAAATAAGATTATGAGTTTTTGAACATGGTAAAACATTACTAAAAACAATTTAAGATTAAAATTTAAAAGCTTGATTGAATTGAAATGGAAAATTAAAACAATTTTTTTTTTCATTTTTAAATTTTTTTTAAAAAACTACCACTCTGCTTCAATTCAAAACAAATCTGATAAAGATTTGTCAAACTGATGCACTCTTCATTGCGGTAGTCGTAATAGAATATTTATTATAATTGATACATACTTCGTATATTATTAAAAATATTAATTAGTAAAGATTTAGTGTTTTTCACATTGATTTATATTTGAAACTGAATTGATCAAAAGAGAATAATTTTTTTAGCCAAATTCAAGCTTTTTTATTATTATTTTACTATACAAATAGCGACATCTAGTTTATATTTGAAAAAAAAAGCATCTTTTACTAAAGCAAAATAAGATTATGAGTTTTGAACATGGTAAAACATTACTAAAAACAATTTAAGATTAAAATTTAAAAGCTTGATTGAATTGAAATGGAAAATTAAAACAATTTTTTTTTTCATTTTTAAATTTTTTTTAAAAAACTACCACTCTGCTTCAATTCAAAACAAGTCTGATAAAGATTTGTCAAACTGATGCACTCTTCATTGCGGTAGCCGTAATAGAATATTTATTATAATTGATACATACTTCGTATATTATTAAAAATATTAATTAGTAAAGATTTAGTGTTTTTCACATTGATTTATATTTGAAACTGAATTGATCAAAAGAGAATAATTTTTTTAGCCAAATTCAAGCTTTTTTTATTATTATTTTACTATACAAATAGCGACATCTAGTTTATATTTGAAAAAAGCATCTTTTACTAAAGCAAAATAAGATAATGAGTTTTTGAACATGGTAAAACATTACTAAAAACAATTTAAGATTAAAATTTAAAAGCTTGATTGAATTGAAATGGAAAATTAAAACAATTTTTTTTTTCATTTTTAAATTTTTTTAAAAACTACCACTCTGCTTCAATTCAAAACAAATCTGATAAAGATTTGTCAAACTGATGCACTCTTCATTGCGGTAGTCGTAATAGAATATTTATTATAATTGATACATACTTCGTATATTATTAAAAATATTAATTAGTAAAGATTTAGTGTTTTTCACATTGATTTATATTTGAAACTGAATTGATCAAAAAGAGAATAATTTTTTTTTAGCCAAATTCAAGCTTTTTTATTATTATTTTACTATACAAATAGCGACATCTAGTTTATATTTGAAAAAAGCATCTTTTACTAAAGCAAAATAAGATTATGAGTTTTTGAACATGGTAAAACATTACTAAAAACAATTTAAGATTAAAATTTAAAAGCTTGATTGAATTGAAATGGAAAATTAAAACAATTTTTTTCATTTTTAAATTTTTTTAAAAAACTACCACTCTGCTTCAATTCAAAACAAATCTGATAAAGATTTGTCAAACTGATGCACTCTTCATTGCGGTAGTCGTAATAGAATATTTATTATAATTGATACATACTTCGTTTATTATTAAAAATATTAATTATTAAATTTTTAGTGTTTTTCACATTGATTAATATTTGAAACTGAATTGATCAAAAGAGAATAATTTTTTTAGCCAAATTCAAGCTTTTTTATTATTATTTTACTATACAAATAGCGACATCTAGTTTATATTTGAAAAAAGCATCTTTTACTAAAGCAAAATAAGATTATGAGTTTTTGAACATGGTAAAACATTACTAAAAACAATTTAAGATTAAAATTTAAAAGCTTGATTGAATTGAAATGGAAAATTAAAACAATTTTTTTTTTCATTTTTAAATTTTTTTTAAAAAACTACCACTCTGCTTCAATTCAAAACAAGTCTGATAAAGATTTGTCAAACTGATGCACTCTTCATTGCGGTAGTCGTAATAGAATATTTATTATAATTGATACATACTTCGTATATTATTAAAAATATTAATTAGTAAAGATTTAGTGTTTTTCACATTGATTTATATTTGAAACTGAATTGATCAAAAAGAGAATAATTTTTTTTTAGCCAAATTCAAGCTTTTTTTTATTATTATTTTACTATACAAATAGCGACATCTAGTTTATATTTGAAAAAAAAAAGCATCTTTTACTAAAGCAAAATAAGATTATGAGTTTTTGAACATGGTAAAACATTACTAAAAACAATTTAAGATTAAAATTTAAAAGCTTGATTGAATTGAAATGGAAAATTAAAACAATTTTTTTTTTCATTTTTAAATTTTTTTTAAAAAACTACCACTCTGCTTCAATTCAAAACAAATCTGATAAAGATTTGTCAAACTGATGCACTCTTCATTGCGGTAGTCGTAATAGAATATTTATTATAATTGATACATACTTCGTATATTATTAAAAATATTAATTAGTAAAGATTTAGTGTTTTTCACATTGATTTATATTTGAAACTGAATTGATCAAAAAGAGAATAATTTTTTTTTAGCCAAATTCAAGCTTTTTTTTTATTATTATTTTACTATACAAATAGCGACATCTAGTTTATATTTGAAAAAAAAAGCATCTTTTACTAAAGCAAAATAAGATTATGAGTTTTTGAACATGGTAAAACATTACTAAAAACAATTTAAGATTAAAATTTAAAAGCTTGATTGAATTGAAATGGAAAATTAAAACAATTTTTTTTTTAATTTTTAAATTTTTATTAAAAAACTACCACTCTGCTTCAATTCAAAACAAATCTGATAAAGATTTGTCAAACTGATGCACTCTTCATTGCGGTAGTCGTAATAGAATATTTATTATAATTGATACATACTTCGTATATTATTAAAAATATTAATTAGTAAAGATTTAGTGTTTTTCACATTGATTTATATTTGAAACTGAATTGATCAAAAAGAGAATAATTTTTTTTTAGCCAAATTCAAGCTTTTTTTTATTATTATTTTACTATACAAATAGCGACATCTAGTTTATATTTGAAAAAAAAGCATCTTTTACTAAAGCAAAATAAGATTATGAGTTTTTGAACATGGTAAAACATTACTAAAAACAATTTAAGATTAAAATTTAAAAGCTTGATTGAATTGAAATGGAAAATTAAAACAATTTTTTTTTTCATTTTTAAATTTTTTTTAAAAAACTACCACTCTGCTTCAATTCAAAACAAATCTGATAAAGATTTGTCAAACTGATGCACTCTTCATTGCGGTAGTCGTAATAGAATATTTATTATAATTGATACATACTTCGTATATTATTAAAAATATTAATTAGTAAAGATTTAGTGTTTTTCACATTGATTTATATTTGAAACTGAATTGATCAAAAAGAGAATAATTTTTTTTTAGCCAAATTCAAGCTTTTTTTTATTATTATTTTACTATACAAATAGCGACATCTAGTTTATATTTGAAAAAAAAAAGCATCTTTTACTAAAGCAAAATAAGATTATGAGTTTTTGAACATGGTAAAACATTACTAAAAACAATTTAAGATTAAAATTTAAAAGCTTGATTGAATTGAAATGGAAAATTAAAACAATTTTTTTTTTCATTTTTAAATTTTTTTTAAAAAACTACCACTCTGCTTCAATTCAAAACAAGTCTGATAAAGATTTGTCAAACTGATGCACTCTTCATTGCGGTAGCCGTAATAGAATATTTATTATAATTGATACATACTTCGTATATTATTAAAAATATTAATTAGTAAAGATTTAGTGTTTTTCACATTGATTTATATTTGAAACTGAATTGATCAAAAGAGAATAATTTTTTTAGCCAAATTCAAGCTTTTTTTATTATTATTTTACTATACAAATAGCGACATCTAGTTTATATTTGAAAAAAAAGCATCTTTTACTAAAGCAAAATAAGATTATGAGTTTTTGAACATGGTAAAACATTACTAAAAACAATTTAAGATTAAAATTTAAAAGCTTGATTGAATTGAAATGGAAAATTAAAACAATTTTTTTCATTTTTAAATTTTTTTAAAAACTACCACTCTGCTTCAATTCAAAACAAATCTGATAAAGATTTGTCAAACTGATGCACTCTTCATAAAGATTTGTCAAACTGATGTAATAGTATATTTATTATAATTGAAACATAATTGGTATATTATTAAAAATATTAATTAGTAAAGATTTAGTGTTTTTCACATTGATTTATATTTGAAACTGAATTGATCAAAAAGAGAATAATTTTTTAGCCAAATTCAAGCTTTTTTTATTATTATTTTACTATACAAATAGCGACATCTAGTTTATATTTGAAAAAAAGCATCTTTTACTAAAGCAAAATAAGATTATGAGTTTTTGAACATGGTAAAACATTACTAAAAACAATTTAAGATTAAAATTTAAAAGCTTGATTGAATTGAAATGGAAAATTAACACAATTTTTTTTTTCATTTTTAAATTTTTCTAAAAAACTACCACTCTGCTTCAATTCAAAACAAATCTGATAAAGATTTGTCAAACTGATGCACTCTTCATTGCGGTAGTCGTAATAGAATATTTATTATAATTGATACATACTTCGTATATTATTAAAAATATTAATTAGTAAAGATTTAGTGTTTTTCACATTGATTTATATTTGAAACTGAATTGATCAAAAAGAGAATAATTTTTTTTTAGCCAAATTCAAGCTTTTTTTTATTATTATTTTACTATACAAATAGCGACATCTAGTTTATATTTGAAAAAAAAGCATCTTTTACTAAAGCAAAATAAGATTATGAGTTTTTGAACATGGTAAAACATTACTAAAAACAATTTAAGATTAAAATTTAAAAGCTTGATTGAATTGAAATGGAAAATTAAAACAATTTTTTTTTTCATTTTTAAATTTTTTTTAAAAAACTACCACTCTGCTTCAATTCAAAACAAATCTGATAAAGATTTGTCAAACTGATGCACTCTTCATTGCGGTAGTCGTAATAGAATATTTATTATAATTGATACATACTTCGTATATTATTAAAAATATTAATTAGTAAAGATTTAGTGTTTTTCACATTGATTTATATTTGAAACTGAATTGATCAAAAAGAGAATAATTTTTTTTTAGCCAAATTCAAGCTTTTTTTTATTATTATTTTACTATACAAATAGCGACATCTAGTTTATATTTGAAAAAAAAAGCATCTTTTACTAAAGCAAAATAAGATTATGAGTTTTTGAACATGGTAAAACATTACTAAAAACAATTTAAGATTAAAATTTAAAAGCTTGATTGAATTGAAATGGAAAATTAAAACAATTTTTTTTTTCATTTTTAAATTTTTTTTAAAAAACTACCACTCTGCTTCAATTCAAAACAAATCTGATAAAGATTTGTCAAACTGATGCACTCTTCATTGCGGTAGCCGTAATAGAATATTTATTATAATTGATACATACTTCGTATATTATTAAAAATATTAATTAGTAAAGATTTAGTGTTTTTCACATTGATTTATATTTGAAACTGAATTGATCAAAAAGAGAATAATTTTTTTTTAGCCAAATTCAAGCTTTTTTTTATTATTATTTTACTATACAAATAGCGACATCTAGTTTATATTTGAAAAAAAAAGCATCTTTTACTAAAGCAAAATAAGATTATGAGTTTTTGAACATGGTAAAACATTACTAAAAACAATTTAAGATTAAAATTTAAAAGCTTGATTGAATTGAAATGGAAAATTAAAACAATTTTTTTTTTCATTTTTAAATTTTTTTAAAAACTACCACTCTGCTTCAATTCAAAACAAATCTGATAAAGATTTGTCAAACTGATGCACTCTTCATTGCGGTAGTCGTAATAGAATATTTATTATAATTGATACATACTTCGTATATTATTAAAAATATTAATTAGTAAAGATTTAGTGTTTTTCACATTGATTTATATTTGAAACTGAATTGATCAAAAAGAGAATAATTTTTTTTTAGCCAAATTCAAGCTTTTTTATTATTATTTTACTATACAAATAGCGACATCTAGTTTATATTTGAAAAAAAGCATCTTTTACTAAAGCAAAATAAGATTATGAGTTTTTGAACATGGTAAAACATTACTAAAAACAATTTAAGATTAAAATTTAAAAGCTTGATTGAATTGAAATGGAAAATTAAAACAATTTTTTTTTCATTTTTAAATTTTTTTTAAAAACTACCACTCTGCTTCAATTCAAAACAAATCTGATAAAGATTTGTCAAACTGATGCACTCTTCATTGCGGTAGTCGTAATAGAATATTTATTATAATTGATACATACTTCGTATATAATTAAAAATATTAATTAGTAAAGATTTAGTGTTTTTCACATTGATTTATATTTGAAACTGAATTGATCAAAAGAGAATTATTTTTTTAGCCAAATTCAAGCTTTTTTTATTATTATTTTACTATACAAATAGCGACATCTAGTTTATATTTGAAAAAAAGCATCTTTTACTAAAGCAAAATAAGATTATGAGTTTTTGAACATGGTAAAACATTACTAAAAACAATTTAAGATTAAAATTTAAAAGCTTGATTGAATTGAAATGGAAAATTAAAACAATTTTTTTTTTCATTTTTAAATTTTTTTTAAAAAACTACCACTCTGCTTCAATTCAAAACAAATCTGATAAAGATTTGTCAAACTGATGCACTCTTCATTGCGGTAGTCGTAATAGAATATTTATTATAATTGATACATACTTCGTATATTATTAAAAATATTAATTAGTAAAGATTTAGTGTTTTTCACATTGATTTATATTTGAAACTGAATTGATCAAAAAGAGAATAATTTTTTTTTAGCCAAATTCAAGCTTTTTTTTATTATTATTTTACTATACAAATAGCGACATCTAGTTTATATTTGAAAAAAAAAGCATCTTTTACTAAAGCAAAATAAGATTATGAGTTTTTGAACATGGTAAAACATTACTAAAAACAATTTAAGATTAAAATTTAAAAGCTTGATTGAATTGAAATGGAAAATTAAAACAATTTTTTTTTTCATTTTTAAATTTTTTTTAAAAAACTACCACTCTGCTTCAATTCAAAACAAATCTGATAAAGATTTGTCAAACTGATGCACTCTTCATTGCGGTAGTCGTAATAGAATATTTATTATAATTGATACATACTTCGTATATTATTAAAAATATTAATTAGTAAAGATTTAGTGTTTTTCACATTGATTTATATTTGAAACTGAATTGATCAAAAAGAGAATAATTTTTTTTTAGCCAAATTCAAGCTTTTTTATTATTATTTTACTATACAAATAGCGACATCTAGTTTATATTTGAAACCAAATCCATATTTTACTAAAGCAAAATAAGATTATGAGTTTTTGAACATGGTAAAACATTACTAAAAACAATTTAAGATTAAAATTTAAAAGCTTGATTGAATTGAAATGGAAAATTAAAACAATTTTTTTTTTCATTTTTAAATTTTTTTTAAAAAACTACCACTCTGCTTCAATTCAAAACAAATCTGATAAAGATTTGTCAAACTGATGCACTCTTCATTGCGGTAGTCGTAATAGAATATTTATTATAATTGATACATACTTCGTATATTATTAAAAATATTAATTAGTAAAGATTTAGTGTTTTTCACATTGATTTATATTTGAAACTGAATTGATCAAAAAGAGAATAATTTTTTTTTAGCCAAATTCAAGCTTTTTTTTATTATTATTTTACTATACAAATAGCGACATCTAGTTTATATTTGAAAAAAAAAGCATCTTTTACTAAAGCAAAATAAGATTATGAGTTTTTGAACATGGTAAAACATTACTAAAAACAATTTAAGATTAAAATTTAAAAGCTTGATTGAATTGAAATGGAAAATTAAAACAATTTTTTTTTTCATTTTTAAATTTTTAAAAACTACCACTCTGCTTCAATTCAAAACAAATCTGATAAAGATTTGTCAAACTGATGCACTCTTCATTGCGGTAGTCGTAATAGAATATTTATTATAATTGATACATACTTCGTATATTATTAAAAATATTAATTAGTAAAGATTTAGTGTTTTTCACATTGATTTATATTTGAAACTGAATTGATCAAAAGAGAATAATTTTTTTAGCCAAATTCAAGCTTTTTTTATTATTATTTTACTATACACATAGCGACATCTAGTTTATATTTGAAAAAAAGCATCTTTTACTAAAGCAAAATAAGATTATGAGTTTTTGAACATGTTAAAAAATTACTAAAAACAATTTAAGAATAAAATTTAACAGCTTGATTGAGTTGAAATAGAAAATTAAAACAATTTTTTTCATTTTTAAATTTTTAAAAACTACCACTCTGCTTCAATTCAAAACAAATCTGATAAAGATTTGTCAAACTGATGCACTCTTCATTGCGGTAGTCGTAATAGAATATTTATTATAATTGATACATACTTCGTATATTATTAAAAATATTAATTAGTAAAGATTTAGTGTTTTTCACATTGATTTATATTTGAAACTGAATTGATCAAAAAGAGAATAATTTTTTTTTAGCCAAATTCAAGCTTTTTTTTATTATTATTTTACTATACAAATAGCGACATCTAGTTTATATTTGAAAAAAAAAGCATCTTTTACTAAAGCAAAATAAGATTATGAGTTTTTGAACATGGTAAAACATTACTAAAAACAATTTAAGATTAAAATTTAAAAGCTTGATTGAATTGAAATGGAAAATTAAAACAATTTTTTTCATTTTTAAATTTTTTTTAAAAAACTACCACTCTGCTTCAATTCAAAACAAATCTGATAAAGATTTGTCAAACTGATGCACTCTTCATTGCGGTAGTCGTAATAGAATATTTATTATAATTGATACATACTTCGTATATTATTAAAAATATTAATTAGTAAAGATTTAGTGTTTTTCACATTGATTTATATTTGAAACTGAATTGATCAAAAAGAGAATAATTTTTTTTTAGCCAAATTCAAGCTTTTTTTATTAATTTTTTACTATACAAATAGCGACATCTAGTTTATATTTGAAAAAAGCATCTTTTACTAAAGCAAAATAAGATTATGAGTTTTTGAACATGGTAAAACATTACTAAAAACAATTTAAGATTAAAATTTAAAAGCTTGATTGAATTGAAATGGAAAATTAAAACAATTTTTTTCATTTTTAAATTTTTTTAAAAACTACCACTCTGCTTCAATTCAAAACAAATCTGATAAAGATTTGTCAAACTGATGCACTCTTCATTGCGGTAGTCGTAATAGAATATTTATTATAATTGATACATACTTCGTATATTATTAAAAATATTAATTAGTAAAGATTTAGTGTTTTTCACATTGATTTATATTTGAAACTGAATTGATCAAAAAGAGAATAATTTTTTTTTAGCCAAATTCAAGCTTTTTTTATTATTATTTTACTATACACATAGCGACATTTAGTTTATATTTGAAAAAGCATCTTTTACTAAAGCAAAATAAGATTATGAGTTTTTGAACATGGTAAAACATTACTAAAAACAATTTAAGATTAAAATGTAAAAGCTTGATTGAATTGAAATGGAAAATTAAAACAATTTTTTTTGTCATTTTTAAATTTTTTTAAAAACTACCACTCTGCTTCAATTCAAAACAAATCTGATAAAGATTTGTCAAACTGATGCACTCTTCATTGCGGTAGTCGTAATAGAATATTTATTATAATTGATACATACTTCGTATATTATTAAAAATATTAATTAGTAAAGATTTAGTGTTTTTCACATTGATTTATATTTGAAACTGAATTGATCAAAAGAGAATAATTTTTTTAGCCAAATTCAAGCTTTTTTATTATTATTTTACTATACACATAGCGACATTTAGTTTATATTTGAAAAAAGCATCTTTTACTAAAAGCAAAATAAGATTATGAGTTTTTGAACATGGTAAAACACTACTAAAAAAAATTTAAGATTAAAATTTAAAAGCTTGATGGAATTGAAATAGAAAATTAAAACAATTTTATATTTCTATTTTAAATTTTTTAAACAAAAATACCACTCTGCTTCAATTCAAAACAAATCTGATAAAGATTTGTCAAACTGATGCACTCTTCATTGCGGTAGTCGTAATAGAATATTTATTATAATTGATACATACTTCGTATATTATTAAAAATATTAATTAGTAAAGATTTAGTGTTTTTCACATTGATTTATATTTGAAACTGAATTGATCAAAAAGAGAATAATTTTTTTTTAGCCAAATTCAAGCTTTTTTTTATTATTATTTTACTATACAAATAGCGACATCTAGTTTATATTTGAAAAAAAAAGCATCTTTTACTAAAGCAAAATAAGATTATGAGTTTTTGAACATGGTAAAACATTACTAAAAACAATTTAAGATTAAAATTTAAAAGCTTGATTGAATTGAAATGGAAAATTAAAACAATTTTTTTCATTTTTAAATTTTTTTAAAAACTACCACTCTGCTTCAATTCAAAACAAATCTGATAAAGATTTGTCAAACTGATGCACTCTTCATTGCGGTAGTCGTAATAGAATATTTATTATAATTGATACATACTTCGTATATTATTAAAAATATTAATTAGTAAAGATTTAGTGTTTTTCACATTGATTTATATTTGAAACTGAATTGATCAAAAAGAGAATAATTTTTTTTTAGCCAAATTCAAGCTTTTTTTTATTATTATTTTACTATACACATAGCGACATTTAGTTTATATTTGAAAAAAGCATCTTTTACTAAAGCAAAATAAGATTATGAGTTTTTGAACATGGTAAAACATTACTAAAACAATTTAAGATTAAAATGTAAAAGCTTGATTGAATTGAAATGGAAAATTAAAACAATTTTTTTCATTTTTAAATTTTTTTAAAAACTACCACTCTGCTTCAATTCAAAACAAATCTGATAAAGATTTGTCAAACTGATGCACTCTTCATTGCGGTAGTCGTAATAGAATATTTATTATAATTGATACATACTTCGTATATTATTAAAAATATTAATTAGTAAAGATTTAGTGTTTTTCACATTGATTTATATTTGAAACTGAATTGATCAAAAGAGAATAATTTTTTTAGCCAAATTCAAGCTTTTTTATTATTATTTTACTATACACATAGCGACATTTAGTTTATATTTGAAAAAAAGCATCTTTACTAAAGCAAAATAAGATTATGAGTTTTTGAACATGGTAAAACATTACTAAAAACAATTTAAGATTAAAATTTAAAAGCTTGATTGAATTGAAATGGAAAATTAAAACAATTTTTTTTTCATTTTTAAATTTTTTTTAAAAATCTACCACTCTGCTTCAATTCAAAACAAATCTGATAAAGATTTGTCAAACTGATGCACTCTTCATTGCGGTAGTCGTAATAGAATATTTATTATAATTGATACATACTTCGTATATTATTAAAAATATTAATTAGTAAAGATTTAGTGTTTTTCACATTGATTTATATTTGAAACTGAATTGATCAAAAAGAGAATAATTTTTTTTTAGCCAAATTCAAGCTTTTTTATTATTATTTTACTATACACATAGCGACATTTAGTTTATATTTGAAAAAAGCATCTTTTACTAAAGCAAAATAAGATTATGAGTTTTTGAACATGGTAAAACATTACTAAAAACAATTTAAGATTAAAATTTAAAAGCTTGATTGAATTGAAATGGAAAATTAAAACAATTTTTTTCATTTTTAAATTTTTTTAAAAACTACCACTCTGCTTCAATTCAAAACAAATCTGATAAAGATTTGTCAAACTGATGCACTCTTCATTGCGGTAGTCGTAATAGAATATTTATTATAATTGATACATACTTCGTATATTATTAAAAATATTAATTAGTAAAGATTTAGTGTTTTTCACATTGATTTATATTTGAAACTGAATTGATCAAAAAGAGAATAATTTTTTTTTAGCCAAATTCAAGCTTTTTTATTATTATTTTACTATACAAATAGCGACATCTAGTTTATATTTGAAAAAAAGCATCTTTTACTAAAGCAAAATAAGATTATGAGTTTTTGAACATGGTAAAACATTACTAAAAACAATTTAAGATTAAAATTTAAAAGCTTGATTGAATTGAAATGGAAAATTAAAACAATTTTTTTCATTTTTAAATTTTTTTTAAAAAACTACCACTCTGCTTCAATTCAAAACAAATCTGATAAAGATTTGTCAAACTGATGCACTCTTCATTGCGGTAGTCGTAATAGAATATTTATTATAATTGATACATACTTCGTATATTATTAAAAATATTAATTAGTAAAGATTTAGTGTTTTTCACATTGATTTATATTTGAAACTGAATTGATCAAAAGGAGAATAATTTTTTTTTAGCCAAATTCAAGCTTTTTTTATTATTATTTTACTATACACATAGCGACATTTAGTTTATATTTGAAAAAAAAAGCATCTTTTACTAAAGCAAAATAAGATTATGAGTTTTTGAACATGGTAAAACATTACTAAAAACAATTTAAGATTAAAATTTAAAAGCTTGATTGAATTGAAATGGAAAATTAAAACAATTTTTTTCATTTTTAAATTTTTTTTAAAAAACTACCACTCTGCTTCAATTCAAAACAAATCTGATAAAGATTTGTCAAACTGATGCACTCTTCATTGCGGTAGTCGTAATAGAATATTTATTATAATTGATACATACTTCGTATATTATTAAAAATATTAATTAGTAAAGATTTAGTGTTTTTCACATTGATTTATATTTGAAACTGAATTGATCAAAAAGAGAATAATTTTTTTTTAGCCAAATTCAAGCTTTTTTTTTTATTATTATTTTACTATACACATAGCGACATTTAGTTTATATTTGAAAAAAAAAGCATCTTTTACTAAAGCAAAATAAGATTATGAGTTTTTGAACATGGTAAAACATTACTAAAAACAATTTAAGATTAAAATTTAAAAGCTTGATTGAATTGAAATGGAAAATTAAAACAATTTTTTTCATTTTTAAATTTTTTTAAAAACTACCACTCTGCTTCAATTCAAAACAAATCTGATAAAGATTTGTCAAACTGATGCACTCTTCATTGCGGTAGTCGTAATAGAATATTTATTATAATTGATACATACTTCGTATATTATTAAAAATATTAATTAGTAAAGATTTAGTGTTTTTCACATTGATTTATATTTGAAACTGAATTGATCAAAAAGAGAATAATTTTTTTTTAGCCAAATTCAAGCTTTTTTATTATTATTTTACTATACACATAGCGACATTTAGTTTATATTTGAAAAAAGCATCTTTTACTAAAGCAAAATAAGATTATGAGTTTTTGAACATGGTAAAACATTACTAAAAACAATTTAAGATTAAAATTTAAAAGCTTGATTGAATTGAAATGGAAAATTAAAACAATTTTTTTCATTTTTAAATTTTTTTAAAAACTACCACTCTGCTTCAATTCAAAACAAATCTGATAAAGATTTGTCAAACTGATGCACTCTTCATTGCGGTAGTCGTAATAGAATATTTATTATAATTGATACATACTTCGTATATTATTAAAAATATTAATTAGTAAAGATTTAGTGTTTTTCACATTGATTTATATTTGAAACTGAATTGATCAAAAGAGAATAATTTTTTTAGCCAAATTCAAGCTTTTTTATTATTATTTTACTATACACATAGCGACATTTAGTTTATATTTGAAAAAAAAGCATCTTTTACTAAAGCAAAATAAGATTATGAGTTTTTGAACATGGTAAAACATTACTAAAAACAATTTAAGATTAAAATTTAAAAGCTTGATTGAATTGAAATGGAAAATTAAAACAATTTTTTTTTCATTTTTAAATTTTTTTTAAAAAACTACCACTCTGCTTCAATTCAAAACAAATCTGATAAAGATTTGTCAAACTGATGCACTCTTCATTGCGGTAGTCGTAATAGAATATTTATTATAATTGATACATACTTCGTATATTATTAAAAATATTAATTAGTAAAGATTTAGTGTTTTTCACATTGATTTATATTTGAAACTGAATTGATCAAAAAGAGAATAATTTTTTTTTAGCCAAATTCAAGCTTTTTTTTTATTATTTTACTATACACATAGCGACATTTAGTTTATATTTGAAAAAAAAAGCATCTTTTACTAAAGCAAAATAAGATTATGAGTTTTTGAACATGGTAAAACATTACTAAAAACAATTTAAGATTAAAATTTAAAAGCTTGATTGAATTGAAATGGAAAATTAAAACAATTTTTTTTTTCATTTTTAAATTTTTTTTAAAAAACTACCACTCTGCTTCAATTCAAAACAAATCTGATAAAGATTTGTCAAACTGATGCACTCTTCATTGCGGTAGTCGTAATAGAATATTTATTATAATTGATACATACTTCGTATATTATTAAAAATATTAATTAGTAAAGATTTAGTGTTTTTCACATTGATTTATATTTGAAACTGAATTGATCAAAAAGAGAATAATTTTTTTTTAGCCAAATTCAAGCTTTTTTTTATTATTATTTTACTATACACATAGCGACATTTAGTTTATATTTGAAAAAAAAAGCATCTTTTACTAAAGCAAAATAAGATTATGAGTTTTCGAACATGGTAAAACATTACTAAAAACAATTTAAGATTAAAATTTAAAAGCTTGATTGAATTGAAATGGAAAATTAAAACAATTTTTTTTTTCATTTTTAAATTTTTTTTAAAAAACTACCACTCTGCTTCAATTCAAAACAAATCTGATAAAGATTTGTCAAACTGATGCACTCTTCATTGCGGTAGTCGTAATAGAATATTTATTATAATTGATACATACTTCGTATATTATTAAAAATATTAATTAGTAAAGATTTAGTGTTTTTCACATTGATTTATATTTGAAACTGAATTGATAAAAAGAGTATAATTTTTTTTTAGCCAAATTCAAGCTTTTTTTTATTATTATTTTACTATACACATAGCGCCATTTAGATAATATTTGCAATTAAAAGCATCTTTTACTAAAGCAAAATAAGTTTATGATTTTTTAAACATGGTAAAACATTACTAAAAACAATTTAAGATTAAAATTTAAAAGCTTGATTGAATTGAAATGGAAAATTAAAACAATTTTTTTCATTTTTAAATTTTTTTTAAAAAACTACCACTCTGCTTCAATTCAAAACAAATCTGATAAAGATTTGTCAAACTGATGCACTCTTCATTGCGGTAGTCGTAATAGAATATTTATTATAATTGATACATACTTCGTATATTATTAAAAATATTAATTAGTAAAGATTTAGTGTTTTTCACATTGATTTATATTTGAAACTGAATTGATCAAAAAGAGAATAATTTTTTTTTAGCCAAATTCAAGTTTTTTTTTTATTATTATTTTACTATACACATAGCGACATTTAGTTTATATTTGAAAAAAAAGCATCTTTTACTAAAGCAAAATAAGATTATGAGTTTTTGAACATGGTAAAACATTACTAAAAACAATTTAAGATTAAAATTTAAAAGCTTGATTGAATTGAAATGGAAAATTAAAACAATTTTTTTCATTTTTAAATTTTTTTAAAAACTACCTCTCTGCTTCAATTCAAAACAAATCTGATAAAGATTTGTCAAACTGATGCACTCTTCATTGCGGTAGTCGTAATAGAATATTTATTATAATTGATACATACTTCGTATATTATTAAAAATATTAATTAGTAAAGATTTAGTGTTTTTCACATTGATTTATATTTGAAACTGAATTGATCAAAAAGAGAATAATTTTTTTTTAGCCAAATTCAAGCTTTTTTTTTATTATTATTTTACTATACACATAGCGACATTTAGTTTATATTTGAAAAAACTAGCATCTTTTACTAAAGCAAAATAAGATTATGAGTTTTTGAACATGGTAAAACATTACTAAAAACAATTTAAGATTAAAATTTAAAAGCTTGATTGAATTGAAATGGAAAATTAAAACAATTTTTTTTTTCATTTTTAAATTTTTTTTAAAAAACTACCACTCTGCTTCAATTCAAAACAAATCTGATAAAGATTTGTCAAACTGATGCACTCTTCATTGCGGTAGTCGTAATAGAATATTTATTATAATTGATACATACTTCGTATATTATTAAAAATATTAATTAGTAAAGATTTAGTGTTTTTCACATTGATTTATATTTGAAACTGAATTGATCAAAAAGAGAATAATTTTTTTTTAGCCAAATTCAAGCTTTTTTGGTATTATTTTTTTACTTTACACATAGCGACATTTAGTTTATATTTGAAAAAAGCATCTTTTACTAAAGAAAAATAAGATTATGAGTTTTTGAACATGGTAAAACATTACTAAAAACAATTTAAGATTAAAATTTAAAAGCTTGATTGAATTGAAATGGAAAATTAAAACAATTTTTTTCATTTTTAAATTTTTAAAAACTACCACTCTGCTTCAATTCAAAACAAATCTGATAAAGATTTGTCAAACTGATGCACTCTTCATTGCGGTAGTCGTAATAGAATATTTATTATAATTGATACATACTTCGTATATTATTAAAAATATTAATTAGTAAAGATTTAGTGTTTTTCACATTGATTTATATTTGAAACTGAATTGATCAAAAAGAGAATAATTTTTTTTTAGCCAAATTCAAGCTTTTTTTTTATTATTATTTTACTATACACATAGCGACATTTAGTTTATATTTGAAAAAAAAAGCATCTTTTACTAAAGCAAAATAAGATTATGAGTTTTTGAACATGGTAAAACATTACTAAAAACAATTTAAGATTAAAATTTAAAAGCTTGATTGAATTGAAATGGAAAATTAAAACAATTTTTTTTTTCATTTTTAAATTTTTTTTAAAAAACTACCACTCTGCTTCAATTCAAAACAAATCTGATAAAGATTTGTCAAACTGATGCACTCTTCATTGCGGTAGTCGTAATAGAATATTTATTATAATTGATACATACTTCGTATATTATTAAAAATATTAATTAGTAAAGATTTAGTGTTTTTCACATTGATTTATATTTGAAACTGAATTGATCAAAAAGAGAATAATTTTTTTTTAGCCAAATTCAAGCTTTTTTTTATTATTATTTTACTATACACATAGCGACATTTAGTTTATATTTGAAAAAAAAGCATCTTTTACTAAAGCAAAATAAGATTATGAGTTTTTGAACATGGTAAAACATTACTAAAAACAATTTAAGATTAAAATTTAAAAGCTTGATTGAATTGAAATGGAAAATTAAAACAATTTTTTTTTTCATTTTTAAATTTTTTTTAAAAAACTACCACTCTGCTTCAATTCAAAACAAATCTGATAAAGATTTGTCAAACTGATGCACTCTTCATTGCGGTAGTCGTAATAGAATATTTATTATAATTGATACATACTTCGTATATTATTAAAAATATTAATTAGTAAAGATTTAGTGTTTTTCACATTGATTTATATTTGAAACTGAATTGATCAAAAAGAGAATAATTTTTTTTTAGCCAAATTCAAGCTTTTTTTATTATTATTTTACTATACACATAGCGACATTTAGTTTATATTTGAAAAAAGCATCTTTTACTACAGCAAAATAAGATTATGAGTTTTTGAACATGGTAAAACATTACTAAAAACAATTTAAGATTAAAATTTAAAAGCTTGATTGAATTGAAATGGAAAATTAAAACAATTTTTTTCATTTTTAAATTTTTTTAAAAACTACCACTCTGCTTCAATTCAAAACAAATCTGATAAAGATTTGTCAAACTGATGCACTCTTCATTGCGGTAGTCGTAATAGAATATTTATTATAATTGATACATACTTCGTATATTATTAAAAATATTAATTAGTAAAGATTTAGTGTTTTTCACATTGATTTATATTTGAAACTGAATTGATCAAAAAGAGAATAATTTTTTTTTAGCCAAATTCAAGCTTTTTTTTTATTATTATTTTACTATACACATAGCGACATTTAGTTTATATTTGAAAAAAAAGCATCTTTTACTAAAGCAAAATAAGATTATGAGTTTTTGAACATGGTAAAACATTACTAAAAACAATTTAAGATTAAAATTTAAAAGCTTGATTGAATTGAAATGGAAAATTAAAACAATTTTTTTTTTCATTTTTAAATTTTTTTTAAAAAACTACCACTCTGCTTCAATTCAAAACAAATCTGATAAAGATTTGTCAAACTGATGCACTCTTCATTGCGGTAGTCGTAATAGAATATTTATTATAATTGATACATACTTCGTATATTATTAAAAATATTAATTAGTAAAGATTTAGTGTTTTTCACATTGATTTATATTTGAAACTGAATTGATCAAAAAGAGAATAATTTTTTTTTAGCCAAATTCAAGCTTTTTTTTATTATTATTTTACTATACACATAGCGACATTTAGTTTATATTTGAAAAAAAAAGCATCTTTTACTAAAGCAAAATAAGATTATGAGTTTTTGAACATGGTAAAACATTACTAAAAACAATTTAAGATTAAAATTTAAAAGCTTGATTGAATTGAAATGGAAAATTAAAACAATTTTTTTTTTCATTTTTAAATTTTTTTTAAAAAACTACCACTCTGCTTCAATTCAAAACAAATCTGATAAAGATTTGTCAAACTGATGCACTCTTCATTGCGGTAGTCGTAATAGAATATTTATTATAATTGATACATACTTCGTATATTATTAAAAATATTAATTAGTAAAGATTTAGTGTTTTTCACATTGATTTATATTTGAAACTGAATTGATCAAAAAGAGAATAATTTTTTTTTAGCCAAATTCAAGCTTTTTTTTTATTATTATTTTACTATACACATAGCGACATTTAGTTTATATTTGAAAAAAAAAGCATCTTTACTAAAGCAAAATAAGATTATGAGTTTTTGAACATGGTAAAACATTACTAAAAACAATTTAAGATTAAAATTTAAAAGCTTGATTGAATTGAAATGGAAAATTAAAACAATTTTTTTTTTCATTTTTAAATTTTTTTTAAAAAACTACCACTCTGCTTCAATTCAAAACAAATCTGATAAAGATTTGTCAAACTGATGCACTCTTCATTGCGGTAGTCGTAATAGAATATTTATTATAATTGATACATACTTCGTATATTATTAAAAATATTAATTAGTAAAGATTTAGTGTTTTTCACATTGATTTATATTTGAAACTGAATTGATCAAAAAGAGAATAATTTTTTTTTAGCCAAATTCAAGCTTTTTTTTTATTATTATTTTACTATACACATAGCGACATTTAGTTTATATTTGAAAAAAAAAGCATCTTTTACTAAAGCAAAATAAGATTATGAGTTTTTGAACATGGTAAAACATTACTAAAAACAATTTAAGATTAAAATTTAAAAGCTTGATTGAATTGAAATGGAAAATTAAAACAATTTTTTTTTTCATTTTTAAATTTTTTTTAAAAAACTACCACTCTGCTTCAATTCAAAACAAATCTGATAAAGATTTGTCAAACTGATGCACTCTTCATTGCGGTAGTCGTAATAGAATATTTATTATAATTGATACATACTTCGTATATTATTAAAAATATTAATTAGTAAAGATTTAGTGTTTTTCACATTGATTTATATTTGAAACTGAATTGATCAAAAAGAGAATAATTTTTTTTTAGCCAAATTCAAGCTTTTTTTTATTATTATTTTACTATACAAATAGCGACATCTAGTTTATATTTGAAAAAAAAAGCATCTTTTACTAAAGCAAAATAAGATTATGAGTTTTTGAACATGGTAAAACATTACTAAAAACAATTTAAGATTAAAATTTAAAAGCTTGATTGAATTGAAATGGAAAATTAAAACAATTTTTTTTTTCATTTTTAAATTTTTTTTAAAAAACTACCACTCTGCTTCAATTCAAAACAAATCTGATAAAGATTTGTCAAACTGATGCACTCTTCATTGCGGTAGTCGTAATAGAATATTTATTATAATTGATACATACTTCGTATATTATTAAAAATATTAATTAGTAAAGATTTAGTGTTTTTCACATTGATTTATATTTGAAACTGAATTGATCAAAAAGAGAATAATTTTTTTTTAGCCAAATTCAAGCTTTTTTTTATTATTATTTTACAATACAAATAGCGACATCTAGTTTATATTTGAAAAAAAAAGCATCTTTTACTAAAGCAAAATAAGATTATGAGTTTTTGAACATGGTAAAACATTACTAAAAACAATTTAATATTAAAATTTAAAAGCTTGATTGAATTGAAATGGAAAATTAAAACAATTTTTTTTTTCATTTTTAAATTTTTTTTAAAAAACTACCACTCTGCTTCAATTCAAAACAAATCTGATAAAGATTTGTCAAACTGATGCACTCTTCATTGCGGTAGTCGTAATAGAATATTTATTATAATTGATACATACTTCGTATATTATTAAAAATATTAATTAGTAAAGATTTAGTGTTTTTCACATTGATTTATATTTGAAACTGAATTGATCAAAAAGAGAATAATTTTTTTTTAGCCAAATTCAAGCTTTTTTTTTATTATTATTTTACTATACAAATAGCGACATCTAGTTTATATTTGAAAAAAAAAGCATCTTTTACTAAAGCAAAATAAGATTATGAGTTTTTGAACATGGTAAAACATTACTAAAAACAATTTAATATTAAAATTTAAAAGTTGATTGAATTGAAATGGAAAATTAAAACAATTTTTTTTTTCATTTTTAAATTTTTTTTAAAAAACTACCACTCTGCTTCAATTCAAAACAAATCTGATAAAGATTTGTCAAACTGATGCACTCTTCATTGCGGTAGTCGTAATAGAATATTTATTATAATTGATACATACTTCGTATATTATTAAAAATATTAATTAGTAAAGATTTAGTGTTTTTCACATTGATTTATATTTGAACCTGATTTGAAAAAAAAGAAAAAATTTTTTTTTAGCCAAATTCAAGCTTTTTTTTATTATTATTTTACTATACAAATAGCGACATCTAGTCTATATTTGAAGAAAAAAGCATCTTTTACTAAAGCAAAATAAGATTATGAGTTTTTGAACATGGTAAAACATTACTAAAAACAATTCAAGATTAAAATTTAAAAGCTTGATTGAATTGAAATGGAAAATTAAAACAATTTTTTTCATTTTTAAATTTTTTTAAAAACTACCACTCTGCTTCAATTCAAAACAAATCTGATAAAGATTTGTCAAACTGATGCACTCTTCATTGCGGTAGTCGTAATAGAATATTTATTATAATTGATACATACTTCGTATATTATTAAAAATATTAATTAGTAAAGATTTAGTGTTTTTCACATTGATTTATATTTGAAACTGAATTGATCAAAAGAGAATAATTTTTTTAGCCAAATTCAAGCTTTTTTATTATTATTTTACTATACAAATAGCGACATCTAGTTTATATTTGAAAAAAGCATCTTTTACTAAAGCAAAATAAGATTATGAGTTTTTGAACATGGTAAAACATTACTAAAAACAATTTAAGATTAAAATTTAAAAGCTTGATTGAATTGAAATGGAAAATTAAAACAATTTTTTTCATTTTTAAATTTTTTTAAAAACTACCACTCTGCTTCAATTCAAAACAAATCTGATAAAGATTTGTCAAACTGATGCACTCTTCATTGCGGTAGTCGTAATAGAATATTTATTATAATTGATACATACTTCGTATATTATTAAAAATATTAATTAGTAAAGATTTAGTGTTTTTCACATTGATTTATATTTGAAACTGAATTGATCAAAAAGAGAATAATTTTTTTTTAGCCAAATTCAAGCTTTTTTTTATTATTATTTTACAATACAAATAGCGACATCTAGTTTATATTTGAAAAAAAAAGCATCTTTTACTAAAGCAAAATAAGATTATGAGTTTTTGAACATGGTAAAACATTACTAAAAACAATTTAATATTAAAATTTAAAAGCTTGATTGAATTGAAATGGAAAATTAATACAATTTTTTTTTTCATTTTTAAATTTTTTTTAAAAAACTACCACTCTGCTTCAATTCAAAACAAATCTGATAAAGATTTGTCAAACTGATGCACTCTTCATTGCGGTAGTCGTAATAGAATATTTATTATAATTGATACATACTTCGTATATTATTAAAAATATTAATTAGTAAAGATTTAGTGTTTTTCACATTGATTTATATTTGAAACTGAATTGATCAAAAAGAGAATAATTTTTTTTTAGCCAAATTCAAGCTTTTTTTTATTATTATTTTACTATACAAATAGCGACATCTAGTTTATATTTGAAAAAAAAAGCATCTTTTACTAAAGCAAAATAAGATTATGAGTTTTTGAACATGGTAAAACATTACTAAAAACAATTTAAGATTAAAATTTAAAAGCTTGATTGAATTGAAATGGAAAATTAAAACAATTTTTTTTTTCATTTTTAAATTTTTTTAAAACTACCACTCTGCTTCAATTCAAAACAAATCTGATAAAGATTTGTCAAACTGATGCACTCTTCATTGCGGTAGTCGTAATAGAATATTTATTATAATTGATACATACTTCGTATATTATTAAAAATATTAATTAGTAAAGATTTAGTGTTTTTCACATTGATTTATATTTGAAACTGAATTGATCAAAAGAGAATAATTTTTTTAGCCAAATTCAAGCTTTTTTATTATTATTTTACAATACAAATAGCGACATCTAGTTTATATTTGAAAAAAGCATCTTTTACTAAAGCAAAATAAGATTATGAGTTTTGAACATGGTAAAACATTACTAAAAACAATTTAATATTAAAATTTAAAAGCTTGATTGAATTGAAATGGAAAATTAAAACAATTTTTTTCATTTTTAAATTTTTTTTAAAAAACTACCACTCTGCTTCAATTCAAAACAAATCTGATAAAGATTTGTCAAACTGATGCACTCTTCATTGCGGTAGTCGTAATAGAATATTTATTATAATTGATACATACTTCGTATATTATTAAAAATATTAATTAGTAAAGATTTAGTGTTTTTCACATTGATTTATATTTGAAACTGAATTGATCAAAAGAGAATAATTTTTTTAGCCAAATTCAAGCTTTTTTTATTATTATTTTACTATACACATAGCGACATTTAGTTTATATTTGAAAAAAAGCATCTTTTACTAAAGCAAAATAAGATTATGAGTTTTTGAACATGGTAAAACATTACTAAAAACAATTTAAGATTAAAATTTAAAAGCTTGATTGAATTGAAATGGAAAATTAAAACAATTTTTTTTTTCATTTTTAAATTTTTTAAAAAACTACCACTCTGCTTCAATTCAAAACAAATCTGATCAAGATTTGTCAAAATGATGCACTCTTCATTGCGGTAGTCGTAATAGAATATTTATTATAATTAATACATACTACGTATATTATTAACAATATTAAATAGTAAAGATTTAGTGTTTTTCACATTGATTTATATTTGAAACTGAATTGATCAAAAGAGAATAATTTTTTTAGCCAAATTCAAGCTTTTTTTATTATTATTTTACTATACACATAGCGACATTTAGTTTATATTTGAAAAAGCATCTTTTACTAAAGCAAAATAAGATTATGAGTTTTTGAACATGGTAAAACATTACTAAAAACAATTTAAGATTAAAATTTAAAAGCTTGATTGAATTGAAATGGAAAATTAAAACAATTTTTTTTTCATTTTTAAATTTTTAAAAACTACCACTCTGCTTCAATTCAAAACAAATCTGATAAAGATTTGTCAAACTGATGCACTCTTCATTGCGGTAGTCGTAATAGAATATTTATTATAATTGATACATACTTCGTATATTATTAAAAATATTAATTAGTAAAGATTTAGTGTTTTTCACATTGATTTATATTTGAAACTGAATTGATCAAAAAGAGAATAATTTTTTTTTAGCCAAATTCAAGCTTTTTTATTATTATTTTACTATACACATAGCGACATTTAGTTTATATTTGAAAAAAGCATCTTTTACTAAAGCAAAATAAGATTATGAGTTTTTGAACATGGTAAAACATTACTAAAAACAATTTAAGATTAAAATTTAAAAGCTTGATTGAATTGAAATGGAAAATTAAAACAATTTTTTTCATTTTTAAATTTTTTTAAAAACTACCACTCTGCTTCAATTCAAAACAAATCTGATAAAGATTTGTCAAACTGATGCACTCTTCATTGCGGTAGTCGTAATAGAATATTTATTATAATTGATACATACTTCGTATATTATTAAAAATATTAATTAGTAAAGATTTAGTGTTTTTCACATTGATTTATATTTGAAACTGAATTGATCAAAAAGAGAATAATTTTTTTTTAGCCAAATTCAAGCTTTTTTATTATTATTTTACTATACAAATAGCGACATCTAGTTTATATTTGAAAAAAGCATCTTTTACTAAAAGCAAAATAAGATTATGAGTTTTTGAACATGGTAAAACATTACTAAAAACAATTTAAGATTAAAATTTAAAAGCTTGATTGAATTGAAATGGAAAATTAAAACAATTTTTTTCATTTTTAAATTTTTTAAAAACTACCACTCTGCTTCAATTCAAAACAAATCTGATAAAGATTTGTCAAACTGATGCACTCTTCATTGCGGTAGTCGTAATAGAATATTTATTATAATTGATACATACTTCGTATATTATTAAAAATATTAATTAGTAAAGATTTAGTGTTTTTCACATTGATTTATATTTGAAACTGAATTGATCAAAAGAGAATAATTTTTTTAGCCAAATTCAAGCTTTTTTATTATTATTTTACTATACAAATAGCGACATCTAGTTTATATTTGAAAAAAAGCATCTTTTACTAAAGCAAAATAAGATTATGAGTTTTTGAACATGGTAAAACATTACTAAAAACAATTTAAGATTAAAATTTAAAAGCTTGATTGAATTGAAATGGAAAATTAAAACAATTTTTTTTTTCATTTTTAAATTTTTTTTGAAAAACTACCACTCTGCTTCAATTAAAAACAAATCTGATAAAGATTTGTCAAACTGATGCACTCTTCATTGCGGTAGTCGTAATAGAATATTTATTATAATTGATACATACTTCGTATATTATTAAAAATATTAATTAGTAAAGATTTAGTGTTTTTCACATTGATTTTTATTTGAAACTGAATTGATCAAAAGAGAATAATTTTTTTAGCCAAATTCAAGCTTTTTTTATTATTATTTTACTATACAAATAGCGACATCTAGTTTATATTTGAAAAAGCATCTTTTACTAAAGCAAAATAAGATTATGAGTTTTTGAACATGGTAAAACATAACTAAAAACAATTTAAGATTAAAATTTAAAAGCTTGATTGAATTGAAATGGAAAATTAAAACAATTTTTTTTTCATTTTTAAATTTTTTTAAAAACTACCACTCTGCTTCAATTCAAAACAAATCTGATAAAGATTTGTCAAACTGATGCACTCTTCATTGCGGTAGTCGTAATAGAATATTTATTATAATTGATACATACTTCGTATATTATTAAAAATATTAATTAGTAAAGATTTAGTGTTTTTCACATTGATTTATATTTGAAACTGAATTGATCAAAAGAGAATAATTTTTTTAGCCAAATTCAAGCTTTTTTTTATTATTATTTTACTATACACATAGCGACATTTAGTTTATATTTGAAAAAAAAAGCATCTTTTACTAAAGCAAAATAAGATTATGAGTTTTTGAACATGGTAAAACATTACTAAAAACAATTTAAGATAAAAATTTAAAAGCTTGATTGAATTGAAATGGAAAATTAAAACAATTTTTTTTTTCATTTTTAAATTTTTTTTAAAAAACTACCACTCTGCTTCAATTCAAAACAAATCTGATAAAGATTTGTCAAACTGATGCACTCTTCATTGCGGTAGTCGTAATAGAATATTTATTATAATTGATACATACTTCGTATATTATTAAAAATATTAATTAGTAAAGATTTAGTGTTTTTCACATTGATTTATATTTGAAACTGAATTGATCAAAAAGAGAATAATTTTTTTTTAGCCAAATTCAAGCTTTTTTTTATTATTATTTTACTATACAAATAGCGACATCTAGTTTATAATTGAAAAAAAAAGCATCTTTTACTAAAGCAAAATAAGATTATGAGTTTTTGAACATGGTAAAACATTACTAAAAACAATTTAAGATTAAAATTTAAAAGCTTGATTGAATTGAAATGGAAAATTAAAACAATTTTTTTTTTCATTTTTAAATTTTTTTTAAAAAACTACCACTCGGCTTCAATTCAAAACAAATCTGATAAAGATTTGTGAAACTGATGCACTCTTCATTGCGGTAGTCGTAATAGAATATTTATTATAATTGATACATACTTCGTATATTATTAAAAATAATAATTAGTAAAAATTTAGTGTTTTTCACATTGATTTATATTTGAAACTGAATTGATCAAAAAGAGAATAATTTTTTTTTAGCCAAATTCAAGCTTTTTTTTATTATTATTTTACTATACAAATAGCGACATCTAGTTTATATTTGAAAAAAAAAGCATCTTTTACTAAAGCAAAATAAGATTCTGAGTTTTTGAACATGGTAAAACATTACTAAAAACAATTTAAGATTAAAATTTAAAAGCTCGATTGAATTGAAATGGAAAATTAAAACAATTTTTTTTTTCATTTTTAAATTTTTTTTAAAAACTAGCACTCTGCTTCAATTCAAAACAAATCTGATAAAAATTTGTCAAACTGATGCATTCTTCATTGCGGTAGTCGTAATAGAATATTTATTATAATTGATACATACTTCGTATATTATTAAAAATATTAATTAGTAAAGATTTAGTGTTTTTCACATTGATTTATATTTGAAACTGAATTGATCAAAAAGAGAATAATTTTTTTTTAGCCAAATTCAAGCTTTTTTTTATTATTATTTTACTATACAAATAGCGACATCTAGTTTATATTTGAAAAAAAAAGCATCTTTTACTAAAGCAAAATAAGATTCTGAGTTTTTGAACATGGTAAAATATTACTAAAAACAATTTAAGATTAAAATTTAAAAGCTTGATTGAATTGAAATGGAAAATTAAAACAATTTTTTTTTTCATTTTTAAATTTTTTTTAAAAAACTACCACTCGGCTTCAATTTAAAACAAATCTGATAAAAATTTGTCAAACTGATGCATTCTTCATTGCGGTAGTCGTAATAGAATATTTATTATAATTGATACATACTTCGTATATTATTAAAAATATTAATTAGTAAAGATTTAGTGTTTTTCACATTGATTTATATTTGAAACTGAATTGATCAAAAAGAGAATAATTTTTTTTTAGCCAAATTCAAGCTTTTTTTTATTATTATTTTACAATACAAATAGCGACATCTAGTTTATATTTGAAAAAAAAAGCATCTTTTACTAAAGCAAAATAAGATTATGAGTTTTTGAACATGGTAAAACATAACTAAAAACAATTTAAGATTAAAATTTAAAAGCTTGATTGAATTGAAATGGAAAATTAAAACAATTTTTTTTTCATTTTTAAATTTTTTTTAAAAACTACCACTCTGCTTCAATTCAAAACAAATCTGATAAAGATTTGTCAAACTGATGCACTCTTCATTGCGGTAGTCGTAATAGAATATTTATTATAATTGATACATACTTCGTATATTATTAAAAATATTAATTAGTAAAGATTTAGTGTTTTTCACATTGATTTATATTTGAAACTGAATTGATCAAAAAGAGAATAATTTTTTTTTAGCCAAATTCAAGCTTTTTTTTATTATTATTTTACTATACAAATAGCGACATCTAGTTTATATTTGAAAAAAAAGCATCTTTTACTAAAGCAAAACAAGATTCTGAGTTTTTGAACATGGTAAAATATTAAAAAAACAATTTAAGATTAAAATTTAAAAGCTTGATTGAATTGAAATGGAAAATTAAAACAATTTTTTTTTTCATTTTTAAATTTTTTTTTAAAAACTACCATTCTGCTTCAATTCAAAACAAATCTGATAAAAATTTGTCAAACTGATGCACTCTTCATTGCGGTAGTTGAATAGAATATTTATTATAATTGATACATACTTCGTATATTATTAAAAATATTAATTAGTAAAGAATTAGTGTTTTTCACATTGATTTATATTTGAAACTGAATTGATCAAAAAGAGAATAATTTTTTTTTAGCCAAATTCAAGCTTTTTTTTATTATTATTTTACTATACAAATAGCGACATCTAGTTTATATTTGAAAAAAAAAGCATCTTTTACTAAAGCAAAATAAGATTATGAGTTTTTGAACATGGTAAAACATTACTAAAAACAATTTAAGATTAAAATTTAAAAGCTTGATTGAATTGAAATGGAAAATTAAAACAATTTTTTTTTTCATTTTTAAATTTTTTTTTAAAAACTACCATTCTGCTTCAATTCAAAACAAATCTGATAAAGATTTGTCAAACTGATGCACTCTTCATTGCGGTAGTTGAATAGAATATTTATTATAATTGATACATACTTCGTATATTATTAAAAATATTAATTAGTAAAGATTTAGTGTTTTTCACATTGATTTATATTTGAAACTGAATTGATCAAAAAGAGAATAATTTTTTTTTAGCCAAATTCAAGCTTTTTTTTATTATTATTTTACTATACAAATAGCGACATCTAGTTTATATTTGAAAAAAAAGCATCTTTTACTAAAGCAAAATAAGATTATGAGTTTTTGAACATGGTAAAACATTACTAAAAACAATTTAAGATTAAAATTTAAAAGCTTGATTGAATTGAAATGGAAAATTAAAACAATTTTTTTTTTCATTTTTAAATTTTTTTTAAAAAACTACCACTCTGCTTCAATTCAAAACAAATCTGATAAAAATTTGTCAAACTGATGCATTCTTCATTGCGGTAGTCGTAATAGAATATTTATTATAATTGATACATACTTCGTATATTATTAAAAATATTAATTAGTAAAGAATTAGTGTTTTTCACATTGATTTATATTTGAAACTGAATTGATCAAAAAGAGAATAATTTTTTTTTAGCCAAATTCAAGCTTTTTTTTATTATTATTTTACTATACAAATAGCGACATCTAGTTTATATTTGAAAAAAAAAGCATCTTTTACTAAAGCAAAACAAGATTCTGAGTTTTTGAACATGGTAAAATATTAAAAAAACAATTTAAGATTAAAATTTAAAAGCTTGATTGAATTGAAATGGAAAATTAAAACAATTTTTTTTTTCATTTTTAAATTTTTTTTTAAAAACTACCATTCTGCTTCAATTCAAAACAAATCTGATAAAGATTTGTCAAACTGATGCACTCTTCATTGCGGTAGTCGTAATAGAATATTTATTATAATTGATACATACTTCGTATATTATTAAAAATATTAATTAGTAAAGATTTAGTGTTTTTCACATTGATTTATATTTGAAACTGAATTGATCAAAAAGAGAATAATTTTTTTTTAGCCAAATTCAAGCTTTTTTTTATTATTATTTTACTATACAAATAGCGACATCTAGTTTATATTTGAAAAAAAAAGCATCTTTTACTAAAGCAAAATAAGATTATGAGTTTTTGAACATGGTAAAACATTACTAAAAACAATTTAAGATTAAAATTTAAAAGCTTGATTGAATTGAAATGGAAAATTAAAACAATTTTTTTTTTCATTTTTAAATTTTTTTTAAAAAACTACCATTCGGCTTCAATTCAAAACAAATCTGATAAAAATTTGTCAAACTGATGCATTCTTCATTGCGGTAGTCGTAATAGAATATTTATTATAATTGATACATACTTCGTATATTATTAAAAATATTAATTAGTAAAGATTTAGTGTTTTTCACATTGATTTATATTTGAAACTGAATTGATCAAAAAGAGAATAATTTTTTTTTAGCCAAATTCAAGCTTTTTTTTATTATTATTTTACTATACAAATAGCGACATCTAGTTTATATTTGAAAAAAAAAGCATCTTTTACTAAAGCAAAATAAGATTATGAGTTTTTGAACATGGTAAAACATTACTAAAAACAATTTAAGATTAAAATTTAAAAGCTTGATTGAATTGAAATGGAAAATTAAAACAATTTTTTTTTTCATTTTTAAATTTTTTTTTAAAAACTACCACTCTGCTTCAATTCAAAACAAATCTGATAAAGATTTGTTTAACGATTTTAGAGTGAAATTAATTACCACCGACGAACAGATGGTTAAAAAAAGCTACCGAATTATTTAAAAAGAGTGAAGAGAACAATTCGAATGAAACTTTAATGATAAAATACAATAATTAGACTTTTAATTTGATAAATGACTTGAAATCGGATAGTTCATCTTTTGATTTTTTGTAATCCGTAGTAATCAACTGTCATATTACGTTAGATTACATAAAATAATCAAGTAAATTTTTGTTATTTAGAGTAATTTATTGTAAAAATTAAGTTTTATTACGTAATAAAACGTAAGAGTACTTTAAGAAACAGATTATTATTTCTGTATGTAATTTTGGATAATTTTTCGAAATTTTACGTTTTACAGCGTAAGATAACGCATCTTACGACTCATTATGTAAGACCTTAATTTTTAATATTACGTTAAATTTCGCTTTAAAACGTATAATTACGTAACGTTGCATGGTTGCTGTCACCACTTTACTTTAAAAAAGTATTGTTAATTACTAATATTGATCTATAACTTGATAAGGATTTTTAATTTATTTAATAAGATTTAGGTTCTTACATAAATTAATTTTCTTATTTAAAATTCAAAAATTGTTAATTTAATAATGACGAGATAGTTTAAATTTATTTTCATAAAATTATAATATTTATTTAAAAATCTATCAAAAATATTTCAATAATTCAAAATTTTTTAATCTAAATCTATTTCATCTACAAATTCTTTTTTCAATTGTATAATTGCACAACATGAACAAACTTTTAAATTGAAAAACTAAAGTTTAAAACAAAAATGTTAGATAATATTAATTTTTACATAAACTAATTAGAAAATCTTCAATAAAAGATCCCTTTTTTTTAATAAATTATTTAAAATTAAGAAAAATTAAAAATTTTATATTATTTTAAAATATTTATCACCTGGATATTATGTCTAGCGCGAGCAGCAGGTCTTAAATAACATAAACCAAACGGGTAAAATATCATTTGTAAAAAAGAACAAAATATTGATTCGCCAGAAAGATTAGATGCATAGGCAGTATAGCATGGGGCAAAAAAATATGCTAAACAACAATCATCACATGTATCAAAACATTCACATAAACCATATCTGAATTTCGAAAATAAATATTATTTAATTTTTTGAGCTGTCTTTATTAATTTTTTTACTTCCAATTGGTATAAAGTGGTTCATCGTAACAAGGATAACTTTTAAATAATAAATAATAAAAAATAAAAAAGAATTTTTCAACACTTACTGCATTTTTATAGTTTTGTTAATTTTTTTCTTAAAAAAATTTTGCTAAATATTTCATTATTTATATTTCGAAATTTTTTATGGTTAATTAAAACAAATTTCTCAAGCATATCTTTAAAAAAAATTAAAATAAGTTAAATATTATAAATTATAATGCATTAAAAGACTACAATAGAAATAAAGGTTATGCTATTAACTCTAATTTTAATTCTCCATCGACAATTAAAGTTTTTTTTGGAATTAAATAAAAATATTTGCTAGAACAAACCCTAGGAAAGGACTTTACATTTTAGGAATAAATTCATTTACAGTAAAATATTATTAATTAAATTTTTTAAAATGAAAATGAACAATATCAAAAAAGCACACATTCACAAATGATGAAAAAACCTATGAAGTACTACAGCAACAATGGCCATTAAACGCATTGGAATTAGACATTCTCGTCATTCAAGCAACTCCAAAAAAGCACTTTATAGCAATATATAACTTTGATTCTTCAATTGACATAGAAAATGATACTGCAAGCAAAAATGCTTAATTTGCAGTGAAAATCACAAATATACAGGATGTAACAATAAATTAAATACAAAATGTGCAAATTGTGGTGAAAATCACGCAGCTTGTAGCAAAAAGCTACATAATGAAGGCAATACCTCAGTAATAATAAAAGAACATTCAAACACAATCACAAAAAAAATTTCAAAATCGATATTAAATTACATTACCTTAAAAAGCAAGTTAAAAAAAAAGCAAATTCATAATTTATTATATAATAAAAATAAAAAAAAAAAAAGAATAGAAATTACTACAAAACAAATATTCTCTAAAATAATAACAACATACAACAAAACATTTAAACGCATCGAATCAAAACAAAACCACTCAAACAGACTAAACTTTATTATCACAAATTTTTTTTTTTTTATTTTATATTTTTAATCTTTATATAATTTACTAATTCATACTAAACTTGTAAAAAAAAAAGATGGCTGAAAGGAAGCAGACTAGCTTCCATGCAGTCCGTCAACCCCTTCTAATTATTGTTATTAAAATGAAAAGAAACAGGTGTATATTTAATAAAAGGATATTACTTAAAATTGGTAAGGAAAATAATTTCCTTTTTATCCATACACTACGATTAACATTAAGAGAAAAAAACCACTGATACTCGTCCAAATCAAAAAGTTTTTCTAAATGATTGTCAATTTTTTTGCATTTTAAATACTGTTAAAAAAAAAGCAATCATTTTAGAGATGATGAAGGTAAAAAGTTGAAAAATTTGATTGAGCAAATTATGTGAAGATATTGCAAATATTTTATGTGTCAGAAGAAAATGAATTTAATTCTGAAAAATGTCAATTTTATTAATTAATTTTAAATTTTAACTTAGATAAAATTTTTTTGATTTTAAATCAGTAAATGATTCTCCAATAATTTGATTTAAATAAATTTTAATAAAAGGACCCTTATAGGTATTTTTTTAAAGGACGATAGTAAATTAACCACAAATTTAATAAAAATACAAATAAAATAAATTTTCGCATTTTAAGTTTTTTTCCATTAGTATAATTAATTTAAAACTAATTAATTTTTTTTTCTTCTTATCTAATAAAATTGCCAAACTTTTGATAAGAATGCAATAATAAAAATTTAGAAGAAACCCATAAATGAATTAGCTTAATAAGTATGGTATTTAAAAATACTATATTTTAAAATAAAATGATTTAATTTATTAATATTTAAATAATCAAATCTCCCAAAACACAAACCCAACTTTCTTCGGTAAGACCTCTGTTTCGATTCTCAAGTAATTTATCAGACAGGCAAAATCAATCAATTAAAGATTATTAAAATTCTATCACATAGATCATGGAAATTGTTCAAATACTCTGATTAATATATATAACATATTATATGATGATAATTATCCATAACAAATAAGATATCCATAATGAAATAAAACCACTAAGTAAAAAATTGTCAAAAGCCGAAACATCTTGTCCTAGAAATGAACAACTATTAATATGTAAAATTTGTAATATGATATGACTTAAAATAAAAAAAAACATTTTCTGTATCAATAAAAGTAAGCAAAATTTTTAAATATATTTTAAATATGTTTTTAAAAAAATTTTTTTGTTGTATTTTTATTAAATTAGTCAAATAAAATTACACTTTTGGAAAAAAACATTAAAATATTATTTTTTTATTAATTTGTGGCATAATTTGCTAATTTTATTGTAATTTTTATTATTTTTGTGGTTTCAAAATATTATCGCTCTTTTTTAAATATGAATGATAACATTCAATAAAAAGATGCCAGAAAGAATTCTAATAGAAAAAAAATAAAATTCAACTTTATTTCTAAGAATAGCAGGCAATAAAATACGATAGCAAATGGCAGACTTAAGCTTTGGAAATATTCAAATCGTGGCATAAAAAACATATTTCAAATTTAGACAGGTTTTAAAAATTCTATAACATTTACTATTCGGAATGTATTTATGTAAACTTGATTGAATGTAAGTATTATATAGATTTTCTATAATAATTATTTCAGAAATTTCTCTATTAGATTTTGACATTAAGAGCTATAATAATAATAAATTTAATTTATAAATAGCTAAATATTTTTTTGGTCCATATCATTTATTTTAATTTTTGTTTCTTTCTGTTATTTTAATTATAAAATTGATCAAAATTTATAATATTCTTTTGATGCTCAACATGGTTTTAAATTTAACTGAATCTTCACCTTCTTAAAAATAAGGTTTTTTAACTTAATGTTTTAATATTTTTATCAAAAATGAATTAAAACAAAAAAAAACTTTTGGAAAAAATTCCTTCAATAACACCTAAATTCTTCATTAAAAAGTTTTAACTGGAAAAAGTGATCTCTCAAATTTAAATAAAGTATTGATTTAAAATTATATTTTTTATAAACTAAAATCAAAGCTTTATCTTTTAAACTTAAGAAAAATAGCTTATAAACTTTTGTTTTTTAAAAAGTTTGAAAAATTTGAAAAAAACTTTTATCTTTTAAATTTAATTAAACCTCTTTATAAAGACAATATATAATTAAAAAATATTTTTATTCTTATTTGAGAGTTCATTTTTTTTGTAATCGTTTAAAATGACATTACAAGTTCAATTTGATTTTAACAGAATTATTATAATTTTTAAAATTAAAAAAATAGACCCTTTTTTAAAAAATTACAAAAAAAATTGCGTTTTTTTAAATATTAAATTTCAGCTTATATTTAATTATTAAATTACTAATTCAACTGATAAAACGTCAAAATTAATAAAATGTAAACAGATATTTCAAATGGGATAATAAATTTTAAAATCATTAAGAAATTCAAAGTACAAATATTTTCTTAATTCCTAACCCGTTTTTTAAGATACTCTTTTAATAGGAGTTTTTGTTTTAAAAATAGAATCAAAGAAACATTTCAGTTTTTTATAAAAATAGAAGAATGATTCATTGATAGCAAACATTTTTAACCTATTTCAAAATAGATAATTCTTTTTTTTAATATTTTTGACCAAAAAGATTTGTTTGACACTTATAATAAACGAAAAAGTCTCAAAAATAAAACACGTTTATTGAAATTACCATTTAAAATAGATAAAACTTTAATAGCCAAAATAATAGAAATTATCATATCTATTTTTTATTTTTGAGATATCTTTTTTTTATTAATTTTTTCTAATCTTAATTTTTATTTAAATTTCAACAAAAAATAATTATTTAACTTTTTTTTGAAATTGATAAGATATGGAAAAAGAAATTTTTAAAAACTTTAAAAACTTATTACCTAATCAAGAGGAAAAAAGAGACTTTTGCATTTTTTTTATTATCTATATTTACCTTTTTTATCTTTTTTTAAATATAAATTTTATAAAGCTTTAAAATAAATTTTTTTCAAAAAATTTTTATAATATTTTAGAAGATAAGCGTAATAATGATGCACCATGATCAAACAAAAATTATTCCAAATGATTTTATTTATCACTCGGATGAACGATTTGTAGTTATAAATTAAAATAATTTTAAATATTAATTAAGCATTTAAATTTTCTTTGAAAAGATGGATGATGGCATTATGAATGAGTTAATTATTCCCGGTGCTGAACATTTATCTGAATTCAGCCAATTAGAAACAGGAATCAACAAAACATCAATTGTAAAATATTATCTTTTTAGTCTAAATTTTTCTCTAAAAAATTATTTTAAAATAGATACCAAATTCTAATTATTTATTGACAGAAGACTATTTTAATTTTCCTTCTTATAATAATTCAAACGGAACTAACGTAAACAATCAGTACAGTTTTCATACACTACAATCAGTTGGATCTCAACAACAATCACATCTACAACAAGTTCAAACACAAAACTATAACCAATACGTACAATCAAATTCAAATTCTTCTTATATTACCTTAAGTTCAAACCCAACTAATTCGAATTCAAGTTTTCAAACACAACCACCAAATGCATACATACCGAAAATGATTACCAGAACACCATCATTTAATTCATCAGTAGGAAGCTCTGCTTCATCTCCAACTTCTTCTATTTCATCAACATCAAATTTACCTCATCAAGTTTCAAATACAAATTTAATTGATTTTGATCAAAATATACCAATTTCAGCAACAAATGGATCTAATGATCCAGCTGAAATAGCCAGAATCAAGCACTTGAGAGGGCAAAAACTTACTAACGAAGAAATTCAATTGTTAGTTAAAGATAGACAAAGAAAAGATAATCACAATATGAGTAATAATAAAATATAAGTTTTTATGCTATTATTTTCAATTTAATTAAAATTTGAAGTTGAAAGAAGAAGAAGATTCAATATTAATGATCGTATAAAGGAACTCGGACAATTATTGCCTAAAAATGGAGAATTGTAATTTTTTTTTTATATTCATCATTTGATTTAGATTTATTCTTTTAACAAATCGATATAAAATATTATCTAAAATTGTTTTATCTTTTAAGCGATACAAAACAAAATAAGGGTTCGATATTAAAAGCATCTGTTGATTATATAACTCAAATTAAAACTGAAGTTGAAGAATTAAGAAAAACAACAGAAACAAATAAATATTTACTGACATTGAACAAAAAACTCTGTAATCGAATTAAAGAATTAGAAATTTTATGCCGCAATCATGGTATAAGTGTACAGAACCAAAACAATACTTTATTAAGTCAAAATTTTAATTATCTAATCCAATTAAATAGCAATCAAAATGATCAAGTACAAGCTTCTCTATCATCTATACAATCCCAAACAATTATGAATGAAAACTTTAATAATAAAAATAATACACAATTGGAACAAATTTATCCGCAATCATTAGAGTCGATTCAACAACAAGATCAAATTAATACTAGCCAAAATAATATTAATAATAATAATAATAATAATAATAATAATAATAATAATAATAAGCCGATAAAAAAGACAAAAAACATAAATAAAAAAAGAAGCTTTCAAAATGATGATAAAAAACTTAAAGAAAATGAATCAACTGATCAATTAACAGAAGTAAAAATGCCAAAACAAGAGCCAATCAGTCCAAAAAACAAACCAAATCAAATTGAACACTTTCAACACCCAAGTTTGAATGATGATATAACATCACCAAATTCGTCCCCATTAATTAAATTGATGTCTTCAAATAGTAAAGATCCAATTTTAACTTCATCATCTGTTTCATCATGCCCATCATCGCCGTCATCATCACATTCTACTACAAGTAATATTATTACAACATCAACTTCGTCTACATCTTTTTTTGCTCAGAATAAATCTCCAACTCCTTTACAACATAATCAAACAATACAAAGTTTAGTCAATACTGCAGATTGTTAAAATTAATTAGATAATTTTTATGTATTTTTTTAGGATAGCAAAAATAATTTTATGATTTTTTTCAAATGCTAGTCATGAAGAAATAGTTTTTTAAATTTAATTTATTAATAAATAATGTAAAATATTTTAAAACTTGATCTCTTTTATTTTCATTTAAACTCATACGTTGCACAAAAGTTTAGATAATACGAATTTTTTTTAATAAATATTGTTTTAGCAAATTTAGGGTATAAATGGATCAAGATATTGATTTCATTTTTATTTAAATTATCTTCTAAACTTAAACGAATACAAAAAGTAAATTTAATGGACTTGTTAATTTAATTTTTGGAATCTAAAAAATTAAATATTCAGTAGACTCATAAACAATTCTATGTAAGAATAATTACAAACCTTATACTTTTATTCAAAAACCTCGCCTTTAAATTTTAAATAAAATTATAAAAACATCGCAGTCCAGATTTTTAAATCAATCTAATCTTTTATTTTAGTAGGAAAACAAAAATTAAAAGAAAATTATTTAATCTAATCCTTCAACTAATAACGACACTTTACCATAAAGCGCCATAATTTCAATCATATTTGTATAAGTCTCATTTAACTGCTTCTGAGTTTATGGTATGTCTAAAATGATTTTTGTTCAGTTTTAATGTTTTTGTAACCATTTTATCTGTTTTTACTAACACCTTCCTAATTATATTTTTGATTTTTCTAAAAGCGTCATAACCTTATTCAAAATATGACAACTTTACTTGGGGGATTCCATCCCACCTTAATTTGTCTCAATTTCAAAACAAAATTTTTTCAAGCAATTTTGGCTTACGTGAATTTTGACAAAATTTTTAAAAAATATGTGAAAACAAGATATTTGTTCGATAGGTTATTGCATTAATTTACTACTTAAAAAATTCCAACTAAATATTTTTAAAAATAAAAAAATTAACTACGATAAACTAAATATTGACAAAAAAAACGAATTGTTTAAACTTTTGTGCAACACTGTAAAATATATATGTTATTTTTTAAAATTCACTGGCTCAATGCCGCATTTTTGTAATAATTGATTTATTGGCATATGGTTTCTTGCGTTTTTATCAGCATGAAAAAATTCTAATTTTGGACCTGGGCTTACAATTAAAGATCCTCCTTGTTGATTAAAATCTCCTTGATAGTCAAACAAAGGAGATGTTGAAACAGCTCTAAAAAATGATGATAGGATACCACTTAACAATGCAGATTTTACGTGAATACTTTCTAAAAAAAATGTTAAGAATTATAAATAAAATTTTTTTCAAGTCAATGAATTTTTTTCATGTTATTAATTATAAAATTTTACCATTTGAGGCGCCATAATCATTTACTTTCGAGAATCCTAATTTATTATAAATATCATAATCAACATCACAAAAAATAAGATATGGATATCTGGTAATTTTTCTAAAATTCTATTAAAATTTTAATAATTTAAATTTTTAAGATAAAGTATAATACAGTATTTAATACTTTAATATGTTTCCAATGTGCACAACCAATAACTACTAGACGAATCTGTTTTTCTTTCAATTTTTCTCTAGGGACAAGTGCTAAATCTATTTTAAAGTTGATTTGCTTTTTTTATTTTTATAAAAAAAAAATAAATAAAAATATACCCTCTATATATTCTTTAGAAGTAAAACATAAAAAACTCTTTAAAAATGCAAATAGATATATTTACAATTATAAATTTATTTGTTTAGCAAAATTTTTACCCTTGTAAAAATAAAAATAGTTTTGAACTCAGACCATAATTCAGAAATTTTATGTCTATTTCCTATTTCATCATAAACAAAATAATCTGCTATTGAGTTTAAATCGAAATTTATCAATTTTTCATTCTCATTTTCATTTTCTAAATCAATTACAAATTCTGTTTGGCTTCGGATATCTTTTTGTTCCAAATAATTTTGATTTTCGTTTAAACTTGGCATCTTAACATAGGTTTTCTTTTAAAAAGTAGTTTTAATTTTTGGCTTTAAATTTAAAAACGATTTCACTCGTTTTATTTCTTTCGCTTAATTAAAATTAAAATGAAAGTTTTAAAAAAATTTTATTTAAATAAAAAAAATTCTTTTTTAGGTAATGTAAAATGTTTATAATTATAGGTAGGTGATAATTAATAAAGATCGTTCTTAATATCATTGACTGTTTTAAAACTAGTTTTTTCTGAATTGAAATTATTTAATTTATTACTGGCTGATATTGACGCAAATCTAGTAGCGCCAAAGCTGTTTGATTTTTGATTTATTATACCTAAAGGGCTTGAATTGTTGGTTAGAATAGTTGAAAAATCTTGTTCGAAATTTGAAATTTTAACATTATTTTTTGAAAAATTTTGATTAATAAATTGCTTTTTTTTGTGCTCTAAAAAAAATTGAGTTTAAATTTTAAAAATGAAGTAAAATTTTTTGAACTAAAATATCTGATTTACCAGGCATTATATAATGTGGCATCGAATTCAAATTATTAATTCTTGGCAATTCATTGTTTGCTGAACTCAAATTAGAACCAGCAATCGAATATTCTTAAAATAAAAAATTTAATTTAAAATTTTTAGAAATTTTAAACAGTTAATATGATTTAAAAGAATAACCTGGTTTGAATAGATTTATTTCTTGATTGTTCTTATTTATATCTGAAGAATCAATTCTAAATTTTTGGTTTATTTCTTTAGACATTTTCCAATTTTGTAAAAATTGTCTACTTAATTCTTTTATTTCTTTACCATCTAAAATTTCAATATTTGGCGCTAATACAATAATTCTCTCTCTATATTTGTTTTTACAGCAAATTGGATTGCCATTTAATTCTAACTTCCAAAGTTTTGGCCAACACTTTAATAAAAAAGCCAATTCTTTCATATTATTTAAGTTGTTATTTGAAGCAATTAATTGTTCTAGATTCATTAATGACCCAATTTCTGTTAAAGTATCCAAATTATTATTTGATATATTTAAAACCGTTAATTGGTTCTTTAAATTTAATTTAAATTAAAGGGCATATTTTGTTTGTTTTTTTAATATTGTTTACCACTAAAGCTATTAATGTTCTTGGATCAAATAAAAGTTTTTCACCAGATGGTAAATCTTGATTTTCAATATGTAATTCATTTAATTCTACCAAGTTTTCTAAGCCTTCCAAAAGTTTTATACAATTACCTCCAATATGACTTTTATTATTTATTTATTCATATTATTCAACAATGATAAAATTATTTTATTAAAAATTACAGTTTTTGAAGCTTTGTTAAATTTCCTAAATTTTCCAATCTTTTAATCTTATTATTCTGAATATAAAGATGTGATAAATTTGGAGCAAATTCTAAATTTTCCAGTTTTTCGATGTTATTATCATATAAATAAATAACTGTTATATTCTTGCATAATGGAATAATTCCCTTTTATAATAATGAATTTAGAATAAAATAGATTATTGAGGTTTTGTTTTTAAAAAATGGAATAGATTTAACTCACAATTTGCTCTATAGATTTTTCTTGTAAATAGATATGAGTTAATCGACTTAAATAATGGTTTATAGATTCGTCAGGTCTTCTCTTATTATGTCCAGAGCCAAATTTGCTTATTAAATCGATTGTGAATTTAACCATTTTAGTTTAAAAAATTTAATTATTTTTGATGTTTATAATAAACATTTCTTAATTAAACAAGCTAGAAAAATTTGAGCTTAGGATAAGCTGAAATTAAAATATTTTAAAATAATTTTAATAAAATAACTTGAATTATCAATAAGTATATAAATTTTATGAGAATTTTGTAACTATAGTTACTTTATTATTATTAATAATTTGTATTTTGAAATAAATAATTGTTGAATTAGACTTTTTTCAAGTCTGATTTAGAAGCAAACTAATAATATTTTTATTCAAAGGAATCACCTTTTAGACTAAAATTATTTTAAACACGCATTATTAAAAAAAATTAATTAAGTTTTATTAGAATTTTATTCCAAAAATAGTTATTATTTATAAAATCAAATTAAATTACAAATCATACATTTTGGGACTTCTGTCACTTGACGTTGTCTAGAATCATTATCATTTTGATTATTTAAAGTATTCCTTTGATTCCTATTTGATTCATTAGCAAAATTTTGAATCAAACTGCTTTCATTTCTATCATAATAAGATGAATTATTTCCTTTTAGATTTTCGATAATATTTTTTTTTGGCTTTTGATTATAGTCATTATCTTTAATTCTATCTATATTCATTAAAAAATATGAAGAGGGATTTACATAACGAGAAACTAATGCAACAATTTCATTATTTCGTTGTTCTCTATCAGCATTAATACCACAGCCACCATGTCCACCAACACCAAAATAATCTACGTAAACAAGTTGACTAAAAATAAGGCCCATTCCACCTGGAGGCGGCCATGGGGTTTCGGTTAACATTATTGGAACGATTGGCTTACGTAATAAGTCTGCCAATGCCATTTCACGATTACAGTAATGTGATACAACAAATTTAGGTGATATACAAGCAATAACAACTTTTGAGTTACGTATCGCTTCATCAATTTTTTGATATAAAAGGTTGCCACCTCCCATTTGACCAATATCCATAAAACAATTAAACCCTGCTTTTTCTAAATTTTCCTTGATCTTAATTACTATTTCTTGTGAATCCCATTGATAGCTAATAAATACAGAAGAATTAATAGTATCTTTTTCACGTTCATTATTAATTATATTTATTACATCATCTCGTTTTAATTGCTCTAAATAGCTAATTAAAAATTCTAAAGTCAAATTAGTGTTATCACTTGACATTATCCAATCGCAAATAAATTGTAATGCTGGATTAGAACTTTCATAAAAATGATTTATTTTACTTTTGGTATATCCCAACAAGCGAGCCAGCGCTAACCAATCATTTTCGAATTGCTTATCTTCTTTTATTTCTTTATTTATTTGTAATAGCTTAGCTACATTTTTAACCCAACTAGGTAAATTATTTTCATCATAAAACATATTTTTATCTGAGTATGATTTAACTGCGTTTAAAACAGGACCTTTATGTACTTAAAAAAGTTTAAAACAAAAAAATAAATTACTAAGTTAAATAAATTAAAATTTTTTTTATTGCTTACATGATATATTTTGAGTTGGGAACCAGGATTTATAAATGTAGGTTTTGATCCTTCTAAATTCACAAGATACAATATTATTAGTCAAACATTCATCTAAATTTAAAAAGTGAATACATTTAGGATTATTACATTGTTTAACTTGGTGCAAATCACATAATTTATCACAAAAGCACTGTACACAAGCATTAAATTTTAATCTCTTAATCCACAGATTTCTTAAATCAATCAAAACAGTCTCCAAAAAATTTCGAACTCTAGCACATGCATTTGGTTCTGGATTTAAATTAATTTGATTAATCCGAACAATTTGAATTTTAATAATAGCGCACTTAATCGGATACATTTCAATAAAAAAATCATGGTTATTATCTAGATGAAATTTTGCTTTTCTATAAAACATTTTTATGTAATCTTTTGATTCGTTTTCATTTTTCATCAAAGTCCATCGAGCTGCCCTAATTATTATTCTGTTATAAAAGCTTTCAGGAAAAAAACCGTTGAATTCATAAAAAAACTCTACTGTTGATTTATTATTAGTATTATATCGATTAATGTTTGAAATCAAGTTTGTATAATTATCAGATAAATCTTCAATATCATCTGCTTCTTTGTTATCAGAACCAACTAAATTTTTAGTTGAATTATTTAATATGCTTGGTACTAAATATTGTTTGACTATATTATTATGAGTAGCTAAGTTAAAATCGCATATTAAATCAAATTTTTTCATTAAGCCTAATAATCCAGGCTTTTGGTTAATTACATTTTTCCATAATAAGTCTAATAGTCGATCATCAAGTATACCATTATTAACGAAATTATACCACAAATCTAACCAATAAGTTTTTAATTTTGAGTTTGAATTGAAAACAGAGTCTGGAATTTGAGCATATAAAACTTTATTAAATATTTCAATCAATTTTATTGGACGTAATATAATTGTATTTCTTAAAAAAATGTCATTTGCATTACCATAATAAATAATTATACCTAAATCATTTAAGAAATTTAAACATGTAGTTAATTCTTCTTGAGTATCAATACCTTTTTCATGTGCCAACTCGTATATTTGCGATAAAGATGCATAAAAAAGACCTTTTTGCTTTAATTTGTCTAAACTTTTTTCAAATCTCATCCATTTAGTCGGGTATTGTTCACCCATATATGGCTCATTTAAGCTAACTAGTTCAATCAAAGCTTTTAATTGATTTAAATCTAAACGGTTTTCATTTTCTAAAGCAATGAAAGGCTCAATTAAATGATTAAAATAGATTTTATTTTTCATATATTGTTTTATAAAGTCAAATTTAAATTCAGCTTCGTTCAAATTAGTTTTATTCAAACCAATTATTATTATTGGTGGATATAATGATGAATATTTAAAATTTTTTGTAATTGTTGATGAGAATAATTCATTTTTGTATTCTTCTAATTCATATTTCAATTTTTTGTTTGTTTCAAATGATTCCGATAATTTTGCTGTATGGCAATGTATACTTTTTAATAAAAAATCTAAATGTTCTAAATTTGTGAGCTCGTTATTGTTCTTTTAAAAAATGATTAATTTTTCGTAAAAAATAAAAAAAAAACAAACTAATAAAAAACCTCAGATAAATTGTTCAAATCTTTACTTAAATCAACACATACCAAGTAAACAGCTCTAACAGAGAAAAGAATTTGATATGTTTGATCAACTTTATTAATTTTTAAAGAAAAAATTTAATTGCTTTATAATTTTAAATATATTATTATATTTCCAATAATTGGACTATAAAATGTGTTAAATTAATAAATTTCTAAAGCTTTGAAAAAATATTAAGAAATCTTTTTTTATAAAACTATTATTTAGTTTATTGGCGTTAATGTCTAAACTAAAAAATATGTGTATGATTTGCTATAAAAATAATTACTTACCAAAATCTGATATTGTTAAAGAAATTTTCTCAAGATTTTCTTTAAATGAGTCAGAACCATTTGAATTATTCAAAATGTTAAAATTTTCAATCGAATTAACAAGCAACTGCTTTTTATTGCTATTCAAAATTTTTTTATAAAAATTCACTATTAAATTTGAAAACGGATATTTATTATATACACTTGTTTCAAATTCATTTAAAGCTTTCGGAACATTGAAATTCTCAGAATTTTCATTAAATTTTGAGCTTATTAAATACTCATTGTATACATTCAAAGCTATTTGTTTATAAACGTTTTCTAAATTTGATTCATCTTTATCTAAGTCGCAATCAGATACTTCCTTATCATAATCTTCAACGTCTTTATTATTAAAAAAGCTTTCATTACTTGACGATTCAGTTTGGCTATAGAAATAATTTTCATTTATATCACTATCTTCATTTAAATATGATGTGGATTGAGACCTTTTTTTAGATTTTGAATTTAAATTTTCATTTAATCTTAAATTTTGATTTGAACTAAATTTTTTTAATTTTCTATCGTTTCTCAAATTGTCATCTTTTTTTAAGATTTTGATGGATTTTAATTTCCAATTTTTAGTATGTTGATCTATACTTATTTTAAATGGTTCAGTTTTAGAATAAGCTATTTCATTTATAAATTTGTTTGTTAAATTTAATAAGTTTGTTTTTAATATTTTTTTATCATCTCCGAGTATAACAAGTCTTGTTTTATAGATTTGTTTAGATCCAGATTGACATGCGGAATGAAAATTGTTTACAGCATCCAGCCCTCGTTGTTTTATTTCATATGGCGTATCATCAGATGGTAAAAATTCAACCATTGTAGTTGAACCATATATATCAAGTATCAGCCATAAATTTTGATTTAATCCCAATTGTATATTACTAAATAGAATTTTTTTAACTATACAATTTATTTCTAATAATAAACAATTATTTTTATCAAAAACCAAACTGATACGATTACCATTTTTTAAATAAGAAGATTTTAAATAAGTTATCCAATATCCTTCGGTATTTAATAGAGTCGGATACGAAAATTCTGGAATATCGAATAAAGTAATAGGGTTTTTTGTTGTAAGACCTACTCTTAGATTACCTGTCCATTGTGATGTATTATCTTTTTCTATTGAAAAAGTTATACGCTGTAATTGTGCTATTGGGTTATTTGAAAATGTAAGTCCAGAACAAAATCCATTTGTCCTTCTTGCTTTTGAATTATCTGATGATAGTTTTATGTTTTTTCCATGTACCGAATGAAAATACATATTTAATAATTGAATAATTAAAAAATTCTACTAAAAATTATTAGTTTTTTAAAATTAAAATTAATAATAATAATAATAATTTATACCTTTATAAAATTTATTTAAGCAATAATGCATACCTTTATCCAATTAAAATAAGTTAAATAATAATTTAAAATAAATTTTTTGCATAAAATTTTAATAAAGGTGAAATTTAAATCAATCAAACAGGATATATTTTATATTTTAAAAAATATAATGTTGTTTTTTTTCAAATTTAAAAAAAAATCAATTGTTAATACTCTAACTAAAAAAAAAATAAAATTGGGCAAAAAAATGTTTTTGGATTTTTTATCACGTTTGTAATAAAGTAAATATTTCTTTGTTTTTATTATTTTTATTATTAAAATAAGTTTTAAAAATATAATGACCAAAAACTTTTACAATACTGTATTCATTTTTTTTTAAATTTAGATTAATAATTAAAATCATTTTAATTATTAGATTAAAAAGTTAAATTAATGAATCAATTTCTCTTTTATTTTTAATTCAGGAAATTAAATTTTATTTAAATAATAATAACCGAAATTATTTTTGCTATTCCTATTATTGCTATTTTATGTTAAATTTAGAAAAAAAATATTGTTCATGCAGATAAATATTTTATGTAATTACTTTCAAAATTAATTCAAATATTTTAGAAGTTTTTTTTTTTAAGTTCTTAAGATGGAAAACCCAGAAGTACTAAGACGAAGAATAACACACAGCTTTATATCAAATATTTGTTTAAATGCTGGCTTTTTGAAAATAGAAACATTTGCTTTAGAAACTTTAGCTGAGATGTTTATTGCTTGTAAGAATTTAATTTTTTTTATTAATAATTTAAAAAAGAATTTATTTTTAAAGATATTTGCCAATTATCTATTCAAACAAAACTATTTTCTGAATCACAAAATCGTACTGAACCTAATTTTCATGATTTAGCATCAGCTTTTATTGAGCTAGGAATAGATATTAAATCTTTATACAAATATTGTAAAAATTTAAATCCAGATAAATTTAAAAAGATAACTATTCGTAATTGTTTTATTTTTCTTTCTTAAACTAAAAGACTTTAAAATTAAATTTTAATTAAGCTTCTATTGCCAATATTCAAAAGCCTCCGGTTACTTTACATGCAATTAAACCTCGTCCTCATTTTAATTATATATATGATCATTTTCCACCTTTCCCAGATCCACATACTTATATTTTGACAGAAGTATTTCTAATTAGACTTATTCTAATTTTAAAAATTAAAATCATATTAAAAATAATTAAATCTATTTCAAGTGTGGAACAAAATTAGAGAGAGAATATCAAAAAACAAGAGAATTGTTAGCTGAACAAAAATTAAATATAGAAAAAGGCTTAGTAAAATTTCGCCTTAAAAATCAATTATTAAAATATGATGGTCGCGATTTGTCAATTTTTAGCGAAGATACACAAGACACTGTATTTATGCGTAAATAATCTTTATTTAAACATTTAAATTTTTTTAAAATAATTAAAATGATTTCATTTGAAAGTAATTAAAAATGAACATGAAGTATCAGATTCTTCTTTTTTATTAACTTCTTTGTTATCAAATTAAAAGAAAATGTTATAAACACAAATTTTTTTATTAAATTATAAAAAATTTTGTAGAATATTTAATAAAATTATCAATTATCAATAAATATATTTTCATTTTCCAATAAAATAGTGGTTTTTATTGACGTCTTTGGGTACTAATAAAATCGATCCATCATTTTGAACTAGAGCATCAAAGTAAGTTTTTATTTGAAACGATCTTTTGTTAGGTTGTTTTTTATCAAAAAAATTGTATTTTAATGACGAAGTTTCTTCAGAACTTGTTAAATCTTTATAATATTTTTTACCACTAGTAAATAATTCTTTTAATTTAGAATTATTCTCTTTTTTTTGTAAAATTTTTTTTTTTAATAAATCATATATATTTTTGTTAAAAATTGATTCTTGGTAAGTTTCGATATCTTCGTCATTGTAATTGCTATCCTCTTGTTCATGTTCTAATTCAGTTGTATTTAAATTTTTAATTAATATTAATGCATAAATAACGCTAATGATGAGAATTCTAAATTTCATTTTAATTGTTATATTTTTTATATTCTAAATTAAAAAAATTTGATTTTATATGTAATTTTTTAAAATTAAAATTTACCATAAATTTAATCCTATAACTTTTAATAAAATATCAAATATTTTTTTATAAAAAAAGTAAATAATTATTTTTCTTTATTTTCTAAATCTTATTTTTGTCAAAATAAAATAAAAAGGGTAAAACATCAAGATATTTATAGAATAATTTATATGATATATATTTGTTCTTACATAAATTTTTATTACTAATCTAAATTTATTTGATTAATTTTTTATTTATTTTTTTTTTAATCAAAAAATTTCTGAATCCCACTTTCTTCTATTAAAAAAAAATTTAAATTAGTTTCCTATTTCAAATATTTGTAATTTACAATCAATTTTGAAAATTAAAAAATATCATATTCATACTCAGAAAAATTCTCTGATAAGAAATTAAAATTTTCAAAAACATTACGATTGAAACAAAGAAAAATAAACGACTTTAAGCTTATTATTTTTTTGAAAATAAAAATTTAAAAATGCTCTTTTAATAAAAAAAATATTGATTTTATTTATATTTTTTAAATACCAATATAAAATATAATTTTCCAATAAGCAATAAAAAAAGACACGTTCTTAAGTTAAATTTTTTAAGAAGTCTTGTGCTTAAAAAACAATCACCATAGAAACATGTATATTTGTAAACTTAATAAAAAAAAATTGAAAAAAAAAAACAATTATTTGATTAAGATTTTTTGTAGAAATGTCCAAAGTAAAATATCTATAAATTTTTAATTAGCTTTAATTAATATTATTATTTTTTTGTTAAGCCGACTAGTCGATCATCTCAAAAACCGATTAATGTTACAAACCAAAGTAGATTAAGCAACACAAGCACTAATCAGCGAGGTGCATCAGGCACTAAAGTGTTTAACCGAACAGGTTCAAATAAAAGTACAAAGGAAAATCAAAATCATCCAATAGATGAACATACTATTGATTGTCCTCCTGGTCTTTTTAGACTGTTTATTTCGAGTAGTACACAGCAAGCTTTTAATATAAAATCAGATGAAGATGTTACCCAAGAAGATAATATTAAAGCGATATCAAAGCAACAAGTGTTAGATGATATTTATCATAAGCAAGCTTTATCTGATTTTTCCCCGATGAGGAAAAAAATTGAAGAATATCCAGAAGATGAAATTTTGATTGCATACGATTACGAGTTTCAATACGATAAAAATTTTTATATATGTCTTGATACAAATTTAAAAGAATTGATAAATAATGTAATTAAAAAAAATATTATACAAAAAAATCTATAATATAAATTTAACTTTAACTAAAAAAGCCTCCAATTATTTTGCCTCCAGAACCACCAAAAGAACCTCCAAAATATGTACCACCGGTATCAAAACCTTGGATTTCGCACGGATCAGAGAAAGAAATAGATGAAAAAAATTTTAAAAATAAAAGAAAACTACTTGAATTTAATATTAAAATAAGAAAAGATAATTTAAGAAGAGATCCTAAATTTGTTGATTTAGAATCAGAGGATAAAAAAGATATGAATATATTCATTCTTCCGTATGAGGATAATAATTTTAATAATAAAATGTTAGAAACAGAAATTGCTATTCAAGTAAAAATAATGATATTGAATAAAAAAAAAATAAATAAAATTAATTTTTATTAGGCAGCTCCATTTTTAATAGATAGCTCAGCTCAAACAATATGGCGTTATCCCAAAAACGCAACAGTTCAATATGAGCCTCGATTCTTAGATCCAGCCGAAATAAATAAAATATTAATTAAAGATGATCTAAATTGTTTTTTAAAAACTTCTTTACCATTATTAGAAACAGCATTACAACAAAATGTAATATTTAATGCATTTGAAAATGACTGGCTACTCTTGGGAGAAGAAATGTCGTCTATTGGAGGACCTGGTGATCTGCATTTAAAGGTTTTATAAAATTATTATTATATTTTAAATTAAGTTAAATCGAAAAACCGATTTATATCTAATCAAAGAATCAAATTTTTATATATTGATTAAATAATACTGTATATTAAAAGAATGAAAAATTATATAAAAATAAACGATAAGTGATTATTAATAATATTTCTCAATCTTCATTTTAATCATATCCAAACTTTTGAATTATTTCAGTTTTAAATTGTTAAAATAAATTAAAAAGGAATATCAATCGTTTAGCGACATTCATAATAGTAAAAATAAAATAGTCACGTGTGTTCAATGGCATCCAACACTTAAAGGTATAGTAGCCATGTCGCTAGCTGAAAGTTATAGCTTGTATGAACGAATGGATAATTTTGCAAAATCGGTTGTTTCACCATCCTTAATTCTAATCTGGAGCTTTGTTGATCCTATACAACCAAAATTGTTTTTAGAAGCTCCTGATGACATATTCTCGTTTGCTTTTTCGCCAACAGAGCCAAACATAATTGCTGGTGGATGCATGAATGGACAAGTTGTTTTATGGGATATATCTCCATGGGAAGAAAGAATTAAAAATCCTCGAGGAGATCATAGAGACAAAGATTTGTTTATTGTATAATCAAAATTCATTTTTCTAGTTTTTAATTTTAAAAAAATATATTTATGAATTAAATTTAAAGCCTGGCTTTGAAGACGAAAATTATTTTCAAACACCAAGAATACGTTATTGTGCTTTATCTTCTCTAGAACATGGACATAACGCACCTATAACTGATTTACATTGGATACCAGATCATTTTGAAGTAATTCAAAATATTAAAATTAAATTTGTTTAATAAAATAATAATAAAATATTTAAAGATTGATAGACAAGGTTTTCCCACTGAAAGCAAAGGAAATAAAAATTGTCAACTAATGACAGGAGCCATAGATCAGTATATAATATATTTTTAATTTAGAAAATTTTGAAAGTTAAAATTAAAAAAATTCAAGTCAAATCCTATTTTGGGATACAAGATCTAAATCATTAAACAATAAAACTAAAAATATAGAATTACCAATGAATGTACCAAATACATTTGTACATTTAATGGGCTCATGGCGCCCTCTATTAAAAGTAACATTGCCTTGCTCGGATCCGGGCGGTGATTTTTCACCAACGAAATTTTCGATTGCAGAAAAACAAGGTGACAAATCAGCTATAGATTTAGAAGAAAAATTAGAAATCGAAAAAAAAGACGATCCTAGCAAAGGGCAATTTGTTGCTGGCTTAGGTAAACCAACAAGTGGTAAAGGAAGTAGACTTTTACAACATTTAAATACAAGAATATCAATTGGTACAGAAGATGGGCAATTTGTATATGTCGACTGGTTACCGCAAAAAGATGCCGATACAAGTAAATTAACAAGTATAAGATTTTTTGTTTTATCAACACTTACATTTAAAATAACTATCTAGCATATAAATTTTATAGCCTCAAAAGCTGAATGGTATCAGTCTATATTAGATGGTCCAATAGTAGCCATGAAAAGATCCCCATTTTTTAAGGATATACTTTTAATAGCTGGTGGAACTGGTTTTAATATTTGGAGAGAAAAAATATTTGTAGGCTTAATTTTAAATGAAAAATTTTGAATAAATTAAGAAAAATAAATTGTATTAAGACTGGAGCTTTATTGCAAACAAAATCTTTTTCTAAGCGAATATGCGATGCTGAATGGTCACCAACAAGACCTGGTGTTTTTTTTATTGCCAAATCGGATGGTACCATTGATATTTGGGATTTATTAGATCGTACACATTCGCCTATCTTAACACAATCGATTAGTATTCATAAGTTAACATATTTAAATTGCAAAATAATTACTCGTATGCTATTTTTTTTATATTAATATTTTTTTTAATAATAATAGGATATTATTTTAACAAAATATTAATATCTTATTAAACTTTAAATCAATTAAATAAAAAATATAATATACTGTTATTTATAATAAAGCAAATCAGCAATTGATTGCGATTGGTGATAGTATTGGAACTTTACATATAATGGAAGTACCTTGGTCCTTAAGGAGAAATATTAGCGGTGAATATCAATCCGTAAAGTCTTATTTAGCTAGAGAGACTGATAGAAGAGAATATGTAAAAAAAAGATGGGATTTTAGAGAAGAAGAGAAAAGAGAGTTAGAAAGAATCGCAAAAGAAAAAGCTGGAGTAATTTTAATGAATTAAAATTATTTTTGAATAACTATATTATTATTATTAATAGCTTGGACCACCGCATATACCAACTGAAGAAGAAATAACTTCAAAATTGAAGGCCGAGTATGAAGATTATTTAAAATTCGAGGCTGGCGTTTTAAGAGAGCTAGGTTTAAGAACTGACAATGACGAAAATCCTTCTTTAATACCTGTCAACTAAATTTTTCGATGAAATAAAATATGTTATTATTAAAATATAAAATAATTTATTTTTAAATATAATTTTTAATGATGCTAAAGAAAAAAATATTAATCCTTTATTTTTTTTTAATAGTAGTAATAGTAATGTTGCAGCTTATAATTAAAAGTCCTAGCTTCATTCTTGCAATTCTTGATAATAATTTATTTTCATTCTTTTGTATAATTATTTTTAGGGAAATATTATTTATTTGTTTTTTCAATGGGTTATTTTGCTTATATATTATAAGAAAATTTGATTAAAAATAAACAATTTAGTTGAAATTTTGAAAATATTAATTAAAAAATTTTAAATAATTCAACTACATCCTAACCTCTACCATGATCTTCATCGTTCACTGCTTGTAACTGTTCAGTCGCTATAATTCTGGAAGACATTCTGCTAAATTTCTACAAGAATATCTTGAAATAGTATCTTCAAACAGCCAATAATATGAAAGCACTCTCGATTGGTAGTTCGTCTTTAGCCGGTTTGACTATATTAATATTATGAAGTTTATAGAATGAGGAATTTATGATAGTTTTTTAGAAAAAAATTGAAATTTATTAATCTTTATTATATATGATATCTAAAATTTTTATTATTAAATATTTATAATAAAATTCAAAATTTTTAATATCTTTTTTGAGAATAATAAGCTCCATAATTTTTCATCGGTATAGGAGCAGGAGCAGCAGGTTGTGGAGCATTAACAGGAATTGGAGGAGGAGGTACAGCAACATTTGAAGGCAAACCAGGTAAAAAACCAGGTAAAACATTTGGTACTGGCACTGCAAAAGGCACAAATATAGGTGGTCTTCTTTTTCTATAAGGTTTTCGAATCTTAACATATTTTTCATGTGAATGTGAATCATGATCATATGGTCCGTATGTTTCAGGTAGTTTCATTTTAGAGCAAGGTGAATACTCTTTACAATCTGATCCAACTTGAACACTTACATCAATTAAATCTTTTAAATCATTAGGATTGATTGAAATTTCATTCCAGATATAATTAAAATTTAATCCTTTTAAAAGAAAATTTTTTAAAGAAAAAACAGATAACTATTTTTAAAATATACCGATTAAAATTAGAAATAACGTCAATTTTCTATTATCATTTGTCATTTTTAATTTTATTTAAAAAAAAAAATTTATTCTTTAAAGCTTAAATTAAAAATGAATTGGTATATAAATTTTTTTTTTTAATTTTTATTCATTACATTTGAAATTAATAGATCATTTTTTTCGGGTAATAAATTTTCATAGTTTTATTTTTTAAAGATATTTAAATTATTATAAAATTGAATTAAAAAATTTAAATACTAATGATCGAAAAAATTTTACTTTTATAATTTTTATAATATTAATAATTAACACAAAACATCAAAGATAATCATTTTTTTTTACTTAAATAATTTTGAGTTATGTCAAAAAAAAATATTAAAAAAAATTTTATAACATTTTTCAATGAGAAGTTTTCTATAAAAAAAAAACTTGAATTAAAATGTATTTGCTATTCTTAAAAATAAGATTGAATTCAATTTTTTTATCTTATTGAAAAAAAAAAAAAATAAAAATTGATTAAATTTTTCCAAAAAAAATCTGTTTAACTTTCAATTCTTATATTTCTCTTAAAAACTTGAAATACAGTTGTTTCCGGCTATAGTAAATTCAAATTTACATGAGTATTTGTTTACCATGGACGTGAGTTTATTATAGAAGAATCTTATATTTAAAAAAAATCCATATATTTAAAAGAAATATAGTTTAAAACTGTCAATAAAAGAAACAAATCGGAATTGTAGGTTGGTTTCAAGATGTACCATAACTCTTTATTTACAATTTTTTATTTGTTTTCTAAAAAATTTAAATTATCGATACTAAAACACTTAAGTTTTTCTTTACAGAATGTAACTATTTAATTTGTAAATATTGCTATTTTTATAACCATAAGAATTTGCTCATTTTCAAGACATTTTTAAGTTAAAATTATTAAAGTTAAGAAAAATATAAGAAGTTATTTTAAAAAAACTATCTAAGACAAAAAATAGTTTTAAAAAAATTCCAGATAAATCTATTTTTGCAAAAAAAAAAAATTTAGAAATATTTTATTATTTATTGCACGTACATAAATCTAAATTTATAAGAATTAAAAAATGAATGAAAAATAAAAAATTTATTAAAATAATAAAAATGGAAGTTCGAAAAAAAATAGTCAATTATTTTATATATATTAATTTACTAATGACATCTCTATGTGTAAAATTCAGTTATTAAATTAATAAAAAATACAATTAATAAAATGAATTCAAATGAAATCAAAAATTCAACAATTTTTACACCAAAAACAGTACAAATAAGTACTTCGATTACAAAAACAAGTGTATGCAATTCATTAAATGAAACATTAGATAATCTAATAAAAAATAGTCAAACTCAAAATAAATCACCATTAAAATCTAAAGCTTCAAATGATACGCAATTAATAATCAAATCTGCATCATTATCAACTATTAATTCAACAAATAACATCAATGTCATTAATTTAAAAAATAAAAAATCCAAATTCGATTTATCAAATTTTATTCTCAAGCCTAAAAAATTTAAAGAAATATCTAGTAAAAAAAAACAAAAAGGTAAAAACTAATTAATTATATATTTATTATTAATGCATTTTTTAACTTTTGAGCTCCACACGAATCTAATTTAATCAATTTATTTAAAAATTGATTTAAATTTATAAATTTTCCAAAAAAAATGATTTAAAATTAATTAATTTAAAAAATATTAAATAATTGAAATGATTTAATTAAATTTAGTTATTTAAAAGAAAAGTATGTGAAACAATATTTAAAATCAAAAAAAAAGAAAAGAACATTTTCAACAGCTAGTAAAAGCTCAACAATATCAACAAGCTCATGTTCTAGCTTATCAACTGCCTCATCATCATCTTCAAATCTCAGCCGAATTAGTGATTCATCATTGGAAGATTATGAAAATTTAGAATCAAAACATAAAAGAAAAAAGCTTAAAGATAAATTAAATAAATTGATCAAAATTAAACATAAAAACAAAAATCACCAAAATCATCAAAATATTGATTTCATAGATAAAAAATCTAAATTAGAAAAATTTCGCAACAAATCCAAATTGATAGAAAGTCCATGCAAAAAATATAAATCAAAGAAAAAACTTTCTAAATCAACACCAAAAAAAATAAAAATTAAAGAAAACAATCATCATTGTGAAATGGTTAGAAAAGAAGAAAATACAATTTTCAAATCAGATAAAATTAGAAACATAATAAATCCCGATAACATAATTTTAACCAAGGAAGAAATAAATTTATTTGAAACATTAATTAAACGAGAACTTGATCCGAATGGAGGCGCTTCGATCCTTATTGCAGATCAAGAAGAAATTGACTTGAAATTAGAAAATCATGAGTTAATAGATAAATTTGCAGTTTATTTTTTAACTTGTGTTTATAAAGAATATGTGGATGAAAATGAAAATGACATTCCATCTTCTTTTAAAGAAAACTTTTTATTCAATTCAAATCAAATATATTTGAACAAATCTTCAAATTATGTTTTAGGTATAGTTAGAAATTCAGCCAAAAAAATGCCTGATATAATTGATTATTTTGCCACCAATTACCCTGAACTAATAGTTAAATCTTCGCTGTTATTAAATAACAAAGAAATAAATACTCTTAAAATGATTGATTATCAGAAACAAGTTAATTCAACCTATATAAATGGCACATATCGATATGGACCTTTATTACAAATGAGTATTGTTGGCATACGTAATGAAGAAATAGGAGATTATTTTCCAGATTTTATAAATGAATATTTGGAAAAAAATTCATTTTTAAAACATGTTACTCCTTGGGGTGATTTTTCAATCAATGAAAATATGAATCCAATGAATTCAGATGATGGTCCGATTATTTGGGCCAGGCCAGGTGAACAATTAATTCCAACATGTGGATCAAATAATCAGCAGCTTTTAAACTCAAATTTTAATATGAACAATGTTGATAAAAATGAAAAGAAAAAAAAGTAACTTAAATTTTTTAATTAATATTTTTAATATCTTATAAAACATAAAAAATATTTAACTTTTTAAACCTTTATTTTAATATATGAGTTTTAAATAATTTTAAATATTAATTAAATCTTTTGAGCTTTAATAACTTTATTGTTCAGTTTGAACTTTATTTGTTAAATTTTTAAAGATAAGTTGATAAACTTTCAAAATTTATTTGAAAGCAGATAAAACTTTTTATTATTTAATAATTTGTGAGAATAAGAAAAGATGAAAGTTAAAAATTATTTAAAATTTATGAATTATTTGAAACTTTTATGCTAAATTTAAATAAATTAAATATTTAAGTTTTAAATACAAAAATTTTAAATATATTAGTTTATTTTATTATATTAAAAAAAATCAATAAAAATGAATTTTAAATTATTTGATAATAATAAATATAATAAATTGAACTAGGCTTTTGGGTCGTTTTAGTCTTTAGAATCTATGACACAATTATAATTTTTCCAAAGTACTAAAAATAAAATTTTATTCTTTGGAAAAAAATGTTATTTTTCAAAAGATTAAATTTTAAACAATTTTATTTGTTTTAAGAAAAAATTTAGATGTATTGAGATTAGGAACTTATTATGGAAGAGCATCAAGCCCAAGGGAAATCCTATTTGAAGATAGAACCAAGCCTCATTCAGATAATGTTGGCAATGGTTTAGAAACAACCGCCGCTGTTGGTGTCTTAAAAGCAATACATGCTGGCAATCCAAATTCGAATAAATTAAATCGTATCGTTAAAGATGTTGTATGTTTTCATTCCCAAGATTATAATAAAATTGTTGAAATGTTAAAACTAGATGTTTATGAACCACCAGTAGCGCAATGTACTTTTTGGTGTGATGATGCCAAATTAAATCAATTAAGACGAGAAGGCATTCGTTATGCCCGGGTTCAATTAAAAGATAATGATATATATTTTATACCTCGTAATGTTGTTCATCAATTTAAGACAATATCTGCTGTTGCTTCAGTTGCTTGGCATGTTCGTTTAAAACAGTATTATAATAAGCAAATAAAACTTTTTACAAATAAAAATAACAATAACGAACCAGCTGAATTAAAAACCGAGTGAATTTTATCTTAATAATGTATTTTAATAAAATAAAATAGTAAAAATTACTCTTATCTTATCTTATTATTAATAAATTGTGAATAATATTTAAAAAAAAAAAACTTGTTGCTCGTTTATATTTAGAAATATGTATATTATATTTGCGTTAATTTTTTCCATCAATAAATTATTTTAAAATTATTTTAATTTTTAATTTTTAAAATGAAATGGAAGTGAAACTTCATTTCAATTTTTGTATTAATTTTATTGATGAAAAACATTTTTAAACATATTACTAAATTTAGAAATGTCTGATCAAATTCAGTTCGCACCATTTCGGGAATTTAACGATTTTATTGCTAAAGCAGAGAATTATGCTATACCAGATCTAAAAGATTTACAACGTTTAAACAATCGAATAACAAACAATCTTCTATATTATCAAACTAATTATTTCATTTTATTTTTAATTATTACAGTATTAATAAGCATGATTCATCCTGTTCAATATGTAATTGGTCTAGTCTTTTTTGTTGCTTTGTTCACCGGTTATGTGTTTTTCACAAATAAAAATATTGAATTACAACGATTGAAAAGAGATAAACCTTACTTGAATCTAATAATTATTTTGCTTGCTAGTGGTTTTATTTTTAAATTATTTGGATCATTATTAACATTTTTGTTTAGCGTATGTTTACCTCTTAGTTGTAAGTAAATTTTTATTTTAAAAAGAAAATTATAAAGTTTTAACTCTTTTTTATAAGTAATATTTCTACATGCATCATTGCGTTTAAGAAATCTTAAAAATAAAGTTGCCAACAAAATAGAAACTATAGGAATATCTAGAACCCCGATGGGATTTTTACTTGAGAAATTAGGTGCGACAAATGAAATTGCATCTTAAACTAATACCAATATTTGAAAAAAATTAATTTTATTTGCATCTTTTTGGTGTTAGATTTAGGATTTGTTTTATTTTATTTTATTTTTAAATATTTTTTATTAAATTAAGATTTGATGTTGGATGATAAATTGAATAATAAAAATAACTAATGATTTTTTGTGATTTATTTGAAAAATTTATCTAAATTAAAATTTAATTTACAAAAATAATAAAAATTTTTTAAAAAGAATTTTTAAAATAAAAAAGTTAAATTTCTATTTTATATTTTATTGATCAAACAAATAACTTGAATTTGAATATGCTGAATTAGTTTTAGTTGAATGTTCTATAAATGGCACTTTAACTTGCATTTTTTCAATAGCATCTTTCGATATTCCTATGCAATTTAATATAACTAATTTTTTTAAATATTTACATCCTCTTCTTAAATATTTTAAACTCTTATCTCCTACTAAATGACAATTCGAAATGTCCAAACATTGTAAATAAGCACAAACACCTGATAAGTATTGAATTGACATGTCTGTTAGCTATTAAAAAAATTTTATCTAAATTATCTTTTAAATATTTATTTCAGTCGGTTATATGTCATCAAATTTTAGATAATTGAGGGAAGAATGTCTTAACACAATATTTTAAATATAATTTAATTATATAATTACCATTGTACATCCGCTTAAGTTTAGATTCATCATAAATTTGCAACAAAAAGCTAAAGATTTAATTGAATTATCAGTCAATTGATAACAATCAGACAAATCAAGACTTTCCAAATTAGGGCATTGAGTACAAAATTTTTGTAAGCCTAAGTCAGTTATATCTTTACAACCGGAAAAAGAAGAATGTCTTAAATTAACATTTGCTATTCCTTTAAGACTCTTTGAAAGATTTGCTTAAAATAATTATTGGCATTTATTAAATAAATTAAAAAAATTAAATACTCTATCACCACAATGACATCCTGATAAATCTATAGAAACTAAATTTTCGATTGTTCCCACCAAATCGATACCATCTTCTTCAATTTGCTCACAAAAACAAAGAGAAAGATAGGCAATATTTTTGCATCTATTAGAAAAACAATATCATAATTATTCTTAGATGCAATTAGAAAAAAGTATTTGAATGATACTTCCGAGCAATTGCAATCATGGATTGATTTCCTATTCTTAAACAATTAGTTAGATTTAGTTCTCTTAGCTTAGAGGCACAAGGTCCATCAGTTAAATGTTTAATGCCTGAATCGCTGATGCGAATACAATCAGCTAAATTTAAAACAGTCAAATTTTTACATGTTGATAAATGTTTGAGAGATGGATCACTTAATTTTTCACAATCAGTTAATGATACATGCTTTAAATCAGGGCAATTTTTAGCTATTGATTTAACTGATGTATCTGTTATATTCTTATTTGATGCTATTTTGATTACTCTTAATAGTTTTGCATGACTTAAATAATGAAATGAATCATCGGTTAATTCAGGCGAGTCTAAAATAATAACTTCTGTTAATTTATTCAACATGGTAAACATTTTTAAATGACGATCACACAAATTAGAAAAATAATTTATTTTAAGAGTTTCAATGTTTGGACAATATTGAGGAAGATAATTAGTTCCATTTGGTGTTATCTTATGAATGAAAATGTTTAAAAATAAACAATTTTCTTAATTTTTGAGAATAAAAATTACCAATTTACATCCAGATAAATCAACATAAATCAATTTTCTCAATCCATCCCCAGCTGAAATATATGAAAATCCTTTATCAGTTAATTTAGTGCAAAATGCTAAGCTCAAATATTGTAAATTTTTGCAATTTCTTCAATTTGTTTTTAATTACGTATTATAATTTTTTAGATTAGTTCTTTAAAATATTTCAAATTATTTTTCTCTATACTATACTTTGATAAACATCTTATAGTTGAATCACTTAATGCATCATTAAAAGATAAATTTAAATATAAGAGTACAACGCAACCAGATGTAACAACATTGACCATATCATCCTTTATATTATATTATTAAATTTAAAATTTTAATCTAAAACATCAACCAACTGTTAAATTCTTGCAATCAGATAAATTCAAATCTTGTATGTTATGACAACCACTTATTTGGACGAAGCTTGTTTGTGTTAATTTATAAGAGCCTCGGGCGTTCAAATGTATTAAAAATGGTCTAGATTTATGAATCATATCAGCAAACAATTTGTCGGTTAATCTTTAAATATAATATTTTATTTATTTATTTATTAATAATTTATTTAAGTATAACTTTGCTCTAATTGGATATAAATCTAATCTACTCCATAAAATGTTTGAATTTGTAATCATTTTCCAAGACCTACAAACTTGTGCACATCTATATAAATCAATGATTGATAAATAAGAGAATATTTTGATAGCAGCTGATCTAGGCAATAATGAAATATCATCCCGAGCTTCACCATTACTATTTAAAGTATCAAAGTCATCAATAGCTTCTCCCCTTTCTAAACGCTATTAATTTAAACAGAATTAAAATTTTATGAATGTGAATTTATTTAAATAAAAAATTAGCTAAATTTGAATAAAAAAACAATCAAAATATGTGATTAAGTGAATAAAAAATAAAAAATAACATTCTTTATGTAAAAGTTAGTTTAAGAAAACCTCAATACTTAATTTTAAGCTCGTTAATAATATAGTTGAAAATTAATAAAATGTTATAAGGATAGAAGTTATATTTTAATAATTAAGTATCAATAAATCTAAGACCTTGGTGATACTTAAATTTTTAAAATAATGATAAAAATATATTAGTAAAATTAATTTTTCTAAAAGTACCTGTAATCGATTCTAAAATAAAAATTTTTATAAATTTTTTTTGTTATTATAAAAAATTTAATAAAAATTTATAATCAAAAATAACAGAAAAATTAAAAAAAAAAAAGAAACATTCCTAAATATGTATTTACAAAACTGCTTTTATTACATGCAATTAGCTCATATTTTTAAGCATTTTATTCTATTTTATTTGTGTTAATTTTTTTTTCAATCTAATTTCAGTGTCTTAAGCAATTATTTATTTAAATATAAATAGATAAAAATACCTGTCTCTTTCATTCAGTTAGTAAAAAAATAATTAAGATTACATAAATATTTAAATAAAAAAATTAATATCGATATATTGGAAATCAAGTTTTAGAATTTTAAAATTTATTAAGCAACTAAAAATTTAAAATTAAATACTTCAAAATACTCTCTAGTTTGTCGCGTTTGTTTGCAAGCTAAATGCCATTGCTGAATAATTAAACGTCCATGACAAATTGTCAATACTCTAGATATTTTATCAAATGCAACTTAAATTAAATTGTTAAATTATTAAATAGAATACATAATTAAAAACTCAAGAACTAAGATAGTCGATTATTCATTAAGACTAATTTAAAAATATCTTTGAATAACTTTATGATATTTAAGCAACAAAATCACTAGTTCAGTTAAAACTTTAGTGGTGACGTATCGAAAAAAGAATAATATTTAATTCCAAAAGTTTTTTATTCTTACTTGCTTGTCTATCTTTTCTATATTTAACCCATTTCTATTAATTTTAAAAATAGAATTAAAATTATAAATTAAAATAGCTAATAAAATACCAGCCATTCTTTAAAAACATATCCATTCAGCTTTCTTGTATGGTAATTAATAGCTGTTTTCATATTTTTTTCATATATTTTTCTTTTAAAAAGCACTAATAAATAGTATTTGCGTAATGAGCTAATTATTTGTTTCAATTAAAAAAATCTCTTGGTAATTTTTTAATTAAGAATAACATATTTACTAATAAACTTTTTTGTGTAAATTTTTATTATAATGATTGTATGCTTTTTCAATCATCTCAGGAGTAGGCTAAATTAAATTTTTAATAATAATTATAATTGAAAAAATTATAATTTTTATCCATAAAATTCACTTCTAGCATTTCATCGAAAATATTAAATATGTAGCTTAGCGTAGTTTCATCAACAGGTTTATGTGCTGGTTTTAATTCTTCTGGTATGAACATATCCCACTTGAGTTCTTTAATTCCACCAGCTTGTAAAAGTTCTAATTTTTCAATTAGCCATCCGACACAATCATCTGGTCTTAAAACTGTTAGCCCACTTAATAAACTCTTTTTTAAACAATTTTATAATACTTAGACTTTAAAAATATCTAAAATTTTTTATTACTTCATAAACTTCGCTTAATTTAAAATATCTAATATATTGTCTTGTTTTAGGATCAATAGTTTGCAAAAGTTTTAAAATTGATGCCATTTTATTAATAAAAAAAAAATAATATTTTATTTAATATTTTTTATATTCTAAGAAATAACTCATTTTAGAAATCCAATTATGTTTATATAAGAAAACTTAAGAATAAAAAAATATTAAAATTCTAACCATGAAACTAAATTGTTGTCAATAGTAACCAGAGTATTAAATATAAAATATTAAAAAACACATAAACAAGAATAGTTAATAAAATTTTTTTTTTATTTTTTTTTTTAAACGATTATAGCAAATCCTTTTATCCATTCTAACCTAAACATCAAACAAACTTTTATTAATTAAATACCTTAATTAGTTTTTATTCAAAAAGCATTTAACTTTCGTTATTTAAATTTTAACATTTGAATCTAATTTGACTTGTCAAGCAAAATTTCAAGTTCTGATAAATTTCAAATAAATTTGGTGAAAGTTTTTTCAAACTAATTCAAATTTCCAAACTAAGACATTTTCTAAATAATTTGCTCAAAAATCATTTTTAAAAATATTGTAAATATTAAAGCTTTAAATATAATTTGATTGAGTTGAGTTTACATATTTTAAAACCAAAATTACTCAAATATCTTGATGAAATTTAATTCATTTGAAAGATCATTTAAATATTTGTAAAATTTCAAATTATCAATTAAAAATCATCTTTAATTTCTCAAAAATTAGAATCAAATCAAATCAAATCAAGTTGTCTAACAGATTAACTCAAGTTTTTACAATTGGTTTTTACAGAGATATAAATTATTTAATTAATTAAAGAAAATTAATCAATCATTTGAGTAAAAATATTCAAAAAACGAATTGCAACAACATCGAAATTGTTTGAATTATTCAAATTCAAATTTTTATACAAATAATTTAGTTTTTTTTGTCTTATTTGATCATATTTAAAATTTTAAAGCCAGTTTTAGAACATTTAAAAAAAAAAACCAAAATAAAATTAAACTCTCCTTATTTAAAATCAACTTTTAAAAATACGGTTTTTCTTCATTTGCTTTTTTCGAATTGATTTTGTTTAACATGTCTATATTTTATTAAAATTTGATTCTAAAATTTTTACAAGGATTTTATTTATTATTTCATTAATGTAAAGATTTGAAATAAATATAAAGCATGGATTTTAAAACTTATAATTTTAATATAAAGCTTTTTTTTTTGTTGAAAAAATCATGCTTTAGTTTTAAAGTCTTATATAATTTTTCTAATATTTAATTTAAAAGTTTTGGCTTTATTTTTTTTAGATTGGGATATTTTTTTAACTTTTTTTTCTTCTTAAAATCTCTCTCATTCCTTTTTTTATTTAAAAAATGAGTACTAAACGTTTTAATTGCCAAAATTTGAATAAACTTAATAAAGCTGAGAATTGGTCAAATTCTAATAAACAAAATAAATTTGTTGATAATAAGAATAAATTAAATGAAAATTATAATGAACAATCTGAACAACAACAACAACAACGTGGTTTCATACAAAGTTCTGATTTAATTGAACCAATTGCAACTGTACCAATTAATAATGAACAAAACTTAACTGATTCACAAAACACAAAACCAGTAGTCGTTCCTTCCTCTTCAGCAGAACAATCTATTAACGATTCATTAAATCAAACTGATGATGATTCTGTTGTTTTCATGCCATCTCCAACAAATAATGAAGATTCAAATTTAGCGGAACCGCCTGTGTTTCAGAATCAACAACAAACATTAAATGATCAGTTTAATTGTTCGCCTATATATGCCCAAGAAATCAACTGTAATACAAGTGGTATTTATGATTATACAAACAGTACAGTGCCAATTCAGCAAATTCAACAAGGCTCTCCATATGCATATGTTTATCAATCACCATATTCAGATTATGTAACACCAATGATCACAAATACACCGCAACAACAAACTAATTTATACACATGTGGTTATCAAGCATATGTTTATGATCCAAATTTGGGTGCTTATACTTTGAACACTTATTCACCAATGCAAACTGCAGCTAATTCAACAGTACCATCTCAAACAAACAGCACGAATCAGCAACAATCATCTATGTTATCGTCTCCACAACAATCTGGTGCTTCAATGCTGGCGTCATATCATACACCAAGACAAACTCAACATCAATTATATATATCAACATCAAATATTACTTCACCAAACTGCTTATCTCCAAATGATATGAATTCTACTAACCATCCAACACCAAACGAGCCTATTATCACAAATTCGAATTCTCCACAACAACTAGGCTATCAATATTTAGTATATCCAACACCGAATCCAACTTATTTAACTCCCCAAACATATCAATCACCATTACCGGTACCACAAGCTCAAACTTATATGATGTATCAACCTTATCATACACAGCAACAAACTCCAACTAGCATTCAAAGTGTGCCATTTAGTAATAATATTAGCAATAATAACGGAACTCATAGAAAAACAAATAGATATGCGAATAATAGATATAATAAGAGAAATCATACCAATAATAGAGTTAATCATAATAACACCAATAATAACAATAACAATAACAATAACAATAATAATAATAATAATAATAATAATAATAACAGCAATAATAATCTGGTTAATGCTGAGACCACTCCACAATTTCCTATTTACAACAATAGCATAAATAACGCACAAACTGATCAATCAAATAATGATAATACATTTACTTGTAAAGTTCCAACTGAATTAAATAATGAAGAGCAGCAATATAGCAATTTAGATTATAACAATAATAATCAAAATGTAAACATGTATTCACCTTCAATTTGCTCATCAGTAAGCACAAATCCTTATGAATATTGTGATCCAAATCAAATGATTAATTTACAAAGTTATTATGAATATGTAAATTCTGGAATAACAAGTTATGGTGATGATTTAGATGATGATTTGAATGATCAAGACAATGAAAATTTAGACCAAGAGAATGAACAATTAGCTTGTTATGTTTGTCGTGGTAGAAGAATGTGCTTTTGTTATTTTCTAAAGGTTAGATATTACAAGTTTCCATCATTTTTAGATCTTGTTGATCATCAATATAAAAAATGGAGATCAAATATGATAAAAGCAAAAAAATCATCTAATTAAAAGTTACAAGCATTTTCTTTTTAGTATTTTTAGGATAAATTTTTTTTTTTAAGTAAATTTAATATTAATATTAATTTTTTCTATTTTCTTCAATTTTTTTGTTAAATTTAAATTCTAATTTAAATTAATTATAAAAGAGAGATTCATATTTAGCCAATTTAATCAAATTTCTTTTAAAAAAAAAAATTGTACAAAAACTGAATGTTTAAAAATTAATTTTTTTCAATTTTGTTAAATTTAACTTCGAATTAAATTTGAGAATTTTTAATTTTTTCTTTAAATCGAATTAAAAAACAATTACATTATATTTCTTTTTTTCATTTTAGTATATTTCTTTTTTTTTTTTTTTTTTTAAATTTTAGTCTTGTTTTGGTAAAATTTAAATTTAAATTTATTTGAAAAAGATTATTATATTTTCAATTTTATGACACAGTATTTTTTTCTTCTAAAATTGAGAAATAATAACTTTTTCAAAAAGTGAATAATTAAAATTTTGTTTTTTTTTTCTTTGATTTAATTTCTAATTATTACTATTTTTGGATATTACTTTTATTGAATTTAAATTTAAATTTTAAAACATTTATTCAATTAATAAATAAAATTTATTTAAAACTAAAATTATATATTTTTTAAAACAATTTTTTTATTTAGTCCAAAGTTAAAAATTAAAATTTTGGCTAAAACAATTTATTTACAGAAATTAAGTCTTATAATTTTCTAACTGATTCAGTCCATGTTAATCCTTCTGATGATAAACGATTTAAAATCGGTTTATAAATATCCTTTGATAGTGGTAAAACCATTCCAGTTGTTTGTATCTCTTCTAAAAAATGATAATACTATATCGTGCCTGAATTAAGAAACAATTTTATTTTAAAAAATTCTATTTACTCTCTAAAACCATTTTAGCAGAAATCGCAGTTGGTAAGCCTACAGTTTTAGCCATTGCTGTTTGGCCATTTATTTCACCATAATGTATAAAATTTACCGTTTTAACTTCTTCTTGACCTGATGGTAATTTATAACCGATTTCATGATGCATTATAATAATATCTCTTTCCCCTGGAACTTTTATTTTTTACATAATAATAAATAAATTTGGATGTATAATTTTAAAAGTTGAAAAAAAAAATTTTACCATAAGCTAAACGTTTGGCCATAAAATTTGCCAACGAATCCAAAGGATTTCCTAATTTGACAACTAATTCATCTGATAATAAGCCTAACTCTTCAATTGAATTTAATTGTGATTGATCTTGACCCAATTTATCAAAAATAGCACTTTTAACATTTTCATAATAGGCATCACGATTTATATTCAATAAATCGCACATAAATTGTCGCCAAGTTATATCAGGACCAGCTGAATGCAAACTTGGATGATCTTTAAGACTAATAATTCCAATTTTAACCAAACCTAATGCATTATGACAAAAACCCTTGTATCTTAAAGTACCTCTTAAAATAGAATTAACTGAATTTATGCTGTATTGATCTATATAAGCAATTGAATCTCTATTTGGAAAAGCTTCTAAATTAAAACCAGGTAAAAATGAAACGGGAGTAGAACCTTGTTCCAATAAAGCTCTTTAAAAATAAAATATTAATATTAATGATGTAAAAGATATTAAAACAATATAATAATACCCATTTCCTGGTATTTCAATAACTTTTCCTGATTTGAGAAACTTAGCATTTGATATTGTGTTTAGTAAAACAGCTCTTGGGCTCCAGTTAAATTTATATCTTAGAGAATTGTTAGCACATTCAGGAGCAGGTAAACCACCACAATAAGAATTAAATGATTGAATAAGACCTCCAGATTCTCTGATTTCATCGAAAACTTGCATTGCTAACATATGATCAATACCTGGATCAACTCCGACTTCATTTATAATTGTGACACCAGATTTTAATGCGCTTTCGTTTAAATTTTGCATTTGCTTGGTTAAATAACTTGCTGTTACCATATTTACTTTATATTTAATACATAATTCAGCTATATATGGATGAAAAGTATATGGTAATAAACTGATTACGATTTGGTGGTTTTTGATTAATTTTTCTAATTCTTCTTGGCTACGAGTTATATCTAACACCATTGGTATTGTGTTAGAATATTTTGACGCTAATTTGTCTGCTTCTTTTTTTAATGCTGATACAACTGTAATTTCGCAATTAGAATCTCGCGATAAATATTCTACTACTGGTTCTGAAACATATCCAGCGCCTAAAATTAAAACTCGTTTATTTGATGATGCTATTTGACGCTGGAATTTTCTTTTTTCTCTTAAGTCTGATATATATTCATAATTAGGAGTTAATTTACCGTTTGCAGTAATAATTGCATTTTTAACTATTGGATCAATTGTTTGTTTACTAAATTCTTTTTGGGCGTTTATCTTAGCCATTTCAATCACATGTGGCAATAATAAATTTCCAAAATACTCAGTCGCCTCACGAGGTAATTGAGTTGGCATATTATCGATACTGCATACCAAAACTCCATTACCACCAAAGCTTTCTTTGTTTGTATGATTTTCGGCATCATATAAACAAAATGGATGATCTATTGTTGTGCATTCTTTCATAAATTCAATCGAGCCACCTGGATCGGCTGATATATCACAAATAGCAACTAAACGATGTGGTAAACTTGGACAGCCAGGTGAAGATGGTAGCCATGGTTGATGTGCAGGTTGCAGTAAAACTTTAGCATCAGGGATACGAATCAATTTTGGTGAATTCGGGGCCCAATAAATACCATTGATTATAACGCTTGAATATGGAGCTATTTGCCTTGCAAATGTTGATGTATATCTTTCAGGATGTTCTTCATATTCAACTGAATCAAATTTACCCGTTTCTTTGTTTATTAAATGATCCTTTCTAGATACTTTACAAGCATAAACTTTATTAGTGGCTCCATGTTCAGCTACTTTTTTTAATTGACTAGGATGAACATACTCATAAGGTAATTCTCTAAATACTTCTTGTGCACCTTGTGATACGTTACCTGATCCAGTAAACACAAATGTCAATGGTCCAATTGATTTCGGAAGTAAACCAAGAGCAATTTCATAGCCAGCATCTCTAACTGCCTGACGTGCCATTTCGGAACATCTATAATTATGAGCCGGTCCGATATGCATAAATGGAGTATGATGACCCAAAGCTAAAAACCTTAAACCAAGACCATGCATAATATCAATCATACCAACAACTCCTGCGTATTTACCAAAAGCTACTACACGTTGACCGTGTAGATCAACCATTTTTTCATAATCTATCATTATTATATTTTTCTCCAATAAAGCATCTAATAATGGCATATTTGCTTCTTGAGCTTTTATCGTATGACTAAAAAAAGCGTATGACTTATTTGGCAATAATAAATCGATTGGTACTTGTTTAACACCAAGAATTAAAGATGCTTCACTTAAATCTTCTTGAATAATTGCACCTGCTTGTATATATTCTGGCATTTGAAATGCACGTCGATTTGATGGTTGAACCAATACTTTAAAACCATCCTTCAATACTAATTTTCTCACTTGATTCGGAGATAATGGTGCTCGACGTTCCCATATACTTTGATCTTCTCGTCTAATTGCAATTACTTTTGAACTTTGTGGTTTAAAATTTGCTCGATTTGTATGAAAATAATTATTCGATTGACAATTACGATATTTTTTTAACAATTTTGAATAATTTCTTAGCATTTTTTTCTTAAAATTTAAAATAAAACCAAATCAAAAAAAATAAATGGTTATATTTACTTAGTTATATTATTTATTATTTTGTTGATTTATATTGAAAAATAAAATTTATAAAAATTTTATAAAAATTAGAAAAAAAATAGGTGTGTCCTAAAATAAATACAATTTATATAATTATGTTTTTTTTTAACTAGAATTAAAAACAAATTCTCAAGCTTGATAAATTAGATTTTGTTTTCTATAATTTTTTATAAGTTTTTCAAAAATCTTGTTTTATACTAAACTGATCTATAAATAGTCTTTATTAAAATTTTTAAATTCTCTTAAATTGAAATAGTCATTTTATTTTTAAGTAATAATAATTAGCTTATTTAAATTAATAAAAAAAAAATTAATAAAACAAAAATTTTATTTAAAAAAAATATTTTATAACTTATCTAGAATTAAACAAAAAAAAATTTCAGGTGTAGAAATTTTCTTTTTAAAAATATTATCAGTAAATCTTATTTAAAATAATTTTAGATAAAAAAAGTTATCAAACAATCTATATATTAAAATATATTATCTCATAACAAAATATCTTAAATTTATGTCAAAATTTCAAATCAAAAATTTTCAAATGAACTATTACCTTTTTAAACACTAGCAATAGTACTGATCACTGATATACTTTGATTAGAAAATAAAACGATTTTTAATAAAATATCTTTTAATAGAGAAAATATGTTTAAATTGTAAATTAGGTAAGCTTTGGTTATTCAATATCGGATGTTATGTTATTGCAAATACAAAAAAATTTAATAATAAATTATTAAATTGATTTAGAAAATTTACTCGAAAATATTAATTTTTTTTTTAAATTAAATTAATAACTGTAACAAACATTTTTTCATAATAAATTTATGAAAATACTTGTAAAATATAATAACAATTAATATATATGAAAGGAAAAAGAATAAAAATAACAATTCAAACAAATAGTAATAGTAATATAAGTATGTCTAGATGAATATGCCCAGAAGTGAGAAGAAAATTAAAAAAAATTTCTTTTAACATTTTATTTCGTCTTTTTTGTAGTTCTATAATTACCAGTGGTATCATAAACACTGTCTATTTTTGCTTTAAACGAGTTTAATGTTCTAGCTTCTACTGCTTTAATTGGTAATACATTCAAGTCGTTTGCAATTCTATTGGTAAAGAAATTTAATATAATTGTTGCTTTCGTATTTTCTTGAATTATTTTGAAATCATGGCCTTGAAAAGAAGATTATATTAATCAAAATTAGATACGGCTCAGAACCGAAGAATAAATAATAAAATTATATTACTTCTGAAACATTTTCTATCAGAAAAAAAATTTTTTAAGAAATTATGAAGGACAGATTTCATTCAATATAATTTTATAGTATAAGGTTCTTAAAATATTTCGAGCCTTTTAGGATGAATAAAATTTGTACATCTAAATAAGACATAATTAGCCATTATTCAAGTTTAAAAAAATTTTAATATAATAAATTAAAAAATTTTTTATTAAATAAAATAAGATGTTTCTTAAAATTTTATTTAATTTTATTAATTTTTATTAATTATCTAAAACTTAATTCAATAATTTCTATTCTAAATCTTTTACACGTTTGCAAATTTCATCAGTAAATTCAGAACATTTTGATTTTCCTCCTAAATCGCCAGTAACAACCTTGAAATTAGTTTTAAATACATAAAAGTAATCTTTTTTCAATCTATTAAAAAAATATTACTTTTCCATCTCTAATTGTATCAAAGCAAGCTGTTTCTATACGTCGAGCATAATCAAACATATTTAAATGTCGAAGCATCATAACACCGCTAAGTAATAGAGCTGTTGGATTTGCCTTGTCTTGACCAGCAATATCAGGAGCTGTACCATGTACCTTGATAATAATTAACATAAAGAAATGTTTGTTTTTTTGTTTATAAATTGAAAAATAAAATAAATACAGCTTCAAAAATAGCAGAACCTCCTTCACCTATATTTCCACTTGGTGTTAAACCTAAACCACCAATTAAGCCAGCACATAAATCACTTAAAATATCACCATATAAATTAGGCATAACTAATACATCGAATTGACTTGGATTTTGTACCATCTTTTTTTATTATGATTGATTTTTATTTGGTTATCAATTATTTTCATTTTTAAAAATAATTACTTTTAAACAAACTGTATCTAAATACATTTCTTCAAATTTTATGTTAGGATATTGTTCTGCGACTTCTCGAGCACATTTTAAAAACAAGCCATCTGATAATCTCCTAAATAATAACAAAATAATAACAAAATGAATAATCTTTTTTTAACTACAACAATAATTTACATAATATTTGCTTTATGAACTACAGTAACTTTGTCTCTTTTATTAAGAGTAGCATATTTAAAAGCAAAGTCTGCTACTCTTCTAGATGCTGGCTCAGTAATAAGCTTAATACTTTGAACAACACCATTTACAATCTAATTATTTTCATTTTTAAGTGTATTTTTTAACAATATTTTAATTTATAATTACAGTGTGCTCAATTCCTGAATATTCTCCTTCAGTATTTTCTCTAATTGTTATTATATCGACATCATCATATGCTGTTTTATAGCCTTCAATCGATTTACATGGTCGAACATTTGCAAATAGATTAAATTGTCTTTTTTTAAATTATAAAAGAAAAATTTTATCTAAAATAAATCTTAATCTGTATAATATATAATACTTTCTTAAAGCTAAATTCAACGATTGATGGCCTTTTCCAACAGGCGTTGCTAGTGGTCCTTTTAGACCAATTTTAGTTGCATTTACAGAATCAATAGCTTTTTGAGGTATGCGAAATTTTCCATCAACTCCTTTGACTGGTGTAACATCAACTGCTTCCCATTCGATTGGAGCATTAGCAGCTTCAAATATTTTTTGTACACTAGCCGAAATTTCTTTACCTATACCGTCACCAGGTATTAAGGTTACTTTTCTTCTCTTATTAATTAAAATTTTTAAAAACTGATTTTGAACTATAAAAATTAAAAAAAAATAATTAAATTAAATTACTTCATATTTGGCAGCATCAGAATAAAGTCTTTTAGCAAAAAGTGATAAATTTGTTTTTAAAATTAATTTCTTTATTACGAAATTAAAATTAAAATTTTAATTTAAAAACCCAAATAAAGCAGAATAAAGTAAAAATTTACCGAATTCATTTTAAATAATTTTTAAGATTTAATAATTCTTGATATAAACTAAAACAAATCAAACTTTAATCAAACAAATCTTTAATAATCTATATATTCTAAAATAAAAAATTTAAACAAAATTTTTTATTGTTCATGTACAAAACCACGAATCTAGCGTGTAGCATTTTTGCTAATGAAAAATTAAAATTTATAATTATATTTTCAACTAATTTCAAATACATAATATTGCAATATTTAAGACAAACCATGCCTTCAACAACAACAACAACAACAACAAAATTCTTCAACAAATTTTTTTTTAATTTTAATATATTATAATTTTTTTTTAGTATGCTCAATATAAAATAGCATATTTTAGCGTTATTTTTTCTTTTTTTAGAAAAGAAAACAGAGTTTTGTTCAAATTTTACATTTAGATATTGTTATAATTTTAGTTTTTTTATTTCAAAAAAAAAAAAAAAAACAAAAAAACAAAAAAACAAAAATGTCTTGTTTAAGCAAAAAAATTTTACAATCGAAAAACTTATTCACATTGGAAAAAAATTTGGTATTTTATTTTTAGGTTAGAGAAAATTTTTGTTACTTTGTTTTAAAAAATTTTAAAAACTTAAGACACAAATCAGATTTAAAAATTTATCAACAAATGAAGTAACTTTTTTTAAATTACAAAAAAACAACAATTCAAAATTTTATTTCAATTTATTTTTTTTTTCAACAGAATGTTTTTACTACAAAATATGGAGGAAGACACAGAGTTGTTTTAATACCTGGAGATGGTGTTGGTCCAGAAATGATGTTCCACATTAAAGAAGCATTAAGACATGTGAGAGCTCCAATAGAATTCGAAGAAGTTCCATTAAATAGCAAAACTGCTTCTGAATCGATGATTGATCAAGCTGTTTTAGCTGTAAAAAGGAACGGTGTTTGCATTAAAGGAAATATTGAAACAGATCATAATAATCCAGCATCATCATCAGTTAATGTTGCTTTAAGGTTTTAAAATGCCAATTAATTCAAATTTAACTTTATTAACTAATTGTTTTTTTTATCTTTTAGACAACGTTTAGATTTATATGCGAATGTAGTTCGTTGTAAAACTATCCCGAATGTAAAAACAAGACATACAGATATTGATATTTTAATTATAAGAGAAAATACCGAAGGTGAATATTCAAATTTGGAGCATGAAAGTGTACCTGGTGTTGTTGAAAGTTTAAAAATAATTACAAAAGAAAAATCATTACGAATTGCAGAATTCGCTTTTTATCGCGCTAGAAAAGAAGGCAGAAAAAAAGTGACTGCTGTTCATAAGGCAAATATAATGTAAATTTAAATAATCTTTAATATTCAAAATATTAAAAAAATTTTTTAAAAAAAAATAGGAAATTGGGAGATGGTTTATTTTTGGCTTGTTGTCGTGAAGTCGCCAAAAATTATCCTGAAATACAATTCGAAACAATGATTGTTGATAACACTTGTATGCAAGTAACTAACAACTTCATTCATTTTTTGCTTATTTTTTTTTAATAAAATGAATTTTCTTAAAGCTGGTATCAAGACCTCAACAATTTGATGTAATGGTAATGCCAAATTTATATGGTAATATTGTAGCAAATGTATGTACTGGACTTGTGGGTGGTGCAGGTCTTGTAAGTGGAAGCAATTATGGTAAAAATATAGCTTTATTTGAATCTGGCACTAGAAACAGTGGAAAAGGAATAGCAGGACAAAATAGTGCTAATCCATCTGGAATGTTATTCGCAGCAGCCAATATGCTAAAATATATTGGGTAAATAATATAATTATTATAAAATTAAAAATGTTTAATTTTATAATTTAATTTTTATAGACTTGATCAACATTCTTCAGTTATTAAAAATGCTGTTTTAACAACCATTGGAAAACATAATGTTAAAACTATTGACATTGGTTTTAAATTTTACAAAAAAAAAATTATTTAAAATAGTTTTTTAATATAAGCCTTTTCTATAGGTGGTTCTGCATCTACTTCAGAATTTATGAAATATGTTCTTGATGAAGTTCAATTGAATACTCCTGAAATAGGTTTGTTTGTTACTTTTCTAATTATAAAATTTTTACCACTTTTAACATCTGAGAGTTTTATTAATCTTTAAAATTATTCAAAATTTTTTCTTATTTCACTTAATAAAACAATAATTTTTTTTCTAATTTTTAACCTTAAAGGACATAAAACAGGTAATAAAATATTAGAAAAATTTAAAGCTAACCATTTAAAAGAACTTATTATTTAAATACTAATTCTATATAAATTTCTAAAATAACCCATAATAATAATAATAATAATATTAAATTTATTTTAACTAGACAAAATAAATCAAGTCTATTTATAAATCAATTTTTTTAATAAAATTCATATTAATCAGTGAGTAAATAAAAAATTGTATGCAGTTTTAAAAAAAATTTGTTTTGGTTAAAGCAAAAATTTAATTGATTTATTTATTTATTTATGCATGAAGTTGATTTTTTTAAAACTAATAAATTTTAAAATTCATTTTAATATAATTTTATTAAATTTATTTTAATTTTTTTTTATTATTTAAAGGATTTAAAGGTAAATCATTTAATTTTTAATACAATTTAAAAGAAAAAATATTATTTAAAATTTAAATTTGTCATTTTTTCAGAACAAGCTTCGGCATGAAAGAGTTTTTTTGGTATCATCTAGATTATTAGCCCTTATTAACAAACAGATTTTGAAGTCACCAAAAACTTTGAAAAAAATTTTAAAAAAAAATATTAAAACAAAAAAAAAATAAAAAAAATTGTTTTTGATAAATTTTTAAATTAAAAAGCAAATTATTTTTAATTTTTGTTTAAACACAAATTCTTGTTCTCAATTCTACCAATTTCAAATAATTTTTTAGACTCATTCAATTAAAAAGAATTTAGAAAGTGATAAGAGTTGAACTTAAATAAATACTTAAAGCTTCTGGTTATAAGACATTAAACATGTAATAAAATTGAAAAAAAAAATATATTCTTTAATGTTTTATTTTTGAATGTTAAAATTTTTAAAAGTGAACATTTATAGAAAATCAAATATAATCTCAATAAAATTAGTAATCTGTGCTGACACAATGTTAGTAATCTGTGATTAGAAAACTAACAAATACCTTTAAACTAACCAAATTAATTTTATTCCATTCTTTATTTTAAAATATATATAAAATTATTTTTAGAAAATTCTTACAAGACAGACATCATTTAAAATTTAGAATTGATAGATATTTTATTTTGAATTTTACACATTTGAAATTTATATATATAAGTTAGTTATTTAAATAACAAATTCTAAATTTTGTTGTTGCTATAGAAATTTTCTAACAATTACTGTAATAATTAAATTTTATAAAAAAAAAAAATGTTCTCGTCTAATTTTTATCTCAAATTATTTTATTTTCTCATTTTTTCTTTGATAAAGTTTATTATGTAAAATTAATGTTTAAAGAAACCTTAAAAGCCCTACAGACAAAACATTATGAATTTTAAAATTCCTTAGCAATAATAAAAAAGAATTAATATTTAAATTTTATATCAAAATTTAATTGATTTTAAATATATTTTTTTTCTAAAAATTCTAATAAATTTGGAAATCAAATATTTCTAATTTTATTTTTATTTTATTAGATTATTTTTTAAAAAAAAAACTATGCATGTCTAATATTTTTTTTTTTTTATAATCTTATTTACTTTAAATTAATTTAAATCCTTAATTTTAATTTAAGTCAAATTAATCACATTTTGAGAACGCTAAAATATTTAATTTCCAAAAAAAAAAATTAAAATATTTTTATTTTAAAGTAGAATTTTTTTTGTTAAACTTTTAAACAACAATCGCTTATATAGGTTTATTTACGTACTTAAATTAAAGTAAGAAATTAGTAAATAGAAGATAATAATGGCATAAAAAAATTAGAGTTTAGAAAAAAACTTTTTAACTTTTTACTTAAAATTAATTAAGAAAATGTAAATAATTAAAATTGAGTTATGTTGAAAATTAGTAAGAATAATGAAAATACTTTATAATTTGTTTTTTAAAATTGAACTTGAAATATCATTTTAATTTAGATTTTTTTTTAATAGTGTAGCATTATTTTATTATGGTAATTGTCTAAATAAAGTACAGTACTTAAATAAAGTAAATAATTAATTGTTTTTTTTTCTATTTTAAATAAAAAAGCCTAATAGCAAAAAAAGAAGCAAAAGTAGTAGTTCAAAAAGATCTAGCTCTTCAAAAAAACGATCAAGAAGTTCATCTCCTAATAAAGCAAAAATAAAATCAAATAAAGGTACAACACTAATAAATCAAATTGCTCTAAATAATGCTTATTACTTAACACACAATGTTCCTCAAAGTCTTGAAAAATTTGGATATAAATGGGATGGTGCAAAAAAGAAAAAAAAGAAATAAAGTTAAATCAGATTTAGAATTACATTGATTTGATTTGATTTGATTTACTATTTTTCTTTATGGAAATTGTTAAAACTTGTTATTATTAAACTTAAATAAAATAGAATAAAATCAAATTTAAACTTAAATTCAAAAATAAGATTTTATTATTATTAACATCATCATTCTTAAATACTGTACATAAATACAATTTATTTTCCAAATAATCAATTGAAAGAAATTAGCATAAAAAAGTAAAAAGTTTATTGAAATACAAGACAAATATATTAACAATATATACATATATATATATACATATGTAACATAAGCCTTTATACTGTATATTATTAATAAGGAAATTTTTCTATATATAAATATATATATATATATATTTAACATTTTAAGAATAGCGCGAGTATTCATTTATTTATTCTCATATTCATATATATATTTATATATATTTATATGATCATCATCATAAGACAACAGTATATTAAATTATGTTGATTAAATTGAATAAACTAATTTAGAGAAAAGTAGCTAAAAGAAATGTTAATTACATTTGATCGATCGAAATAAATAACATAACAGTCATCACTAATACACGATCAAGGCAACTTCATATATAGAAATAAAATTTAATAATTAATAGATCATTTCTCTCGATTAATGATATCTATTTTATTTTAAGGTTTTAATAAATTTAATAGTGCTGATTTTAGTCATTTTTTGTATTATTATTGAAAATTTAAACTAACTTAATTAAACTTTAATTTAAATACTTTTTATTTCAAGTAGTTATAATAAAGTGCTGCGAAATAATTTTCTTAATCTTAACAATCTAGGTTTAGTCAAAATTACGAAAGTAGTAATTTGAGAACAAGAACAAGGTATAAGTATAAGTATTTATTTTAATGTTAATTTTATCAATGACATTTTGTTAAAATGCTCAAATTTAAAGCAGAATACAAGATTGATTTTAATAAAAACTAGAATTATTTTATTATTATTAATAAGTAAATGATTTTAATTTTAGGATTAATTTTTAATTAACAATTTCCTTAGTAATTATTTATTAGAAAATTATTAATATGCATTTAGAAAATTTAGAAAATTTAGAAAATTTAGAAAATTTAGAAAATTTAGAAAATTTAGAAAATTTAGAAAATTTAGAAAATTTAGAAAATAGCGCAGCCAGCATTTAATTTTATTTAAATAATAATAACAATAACACTTATATCTTGTTATTTGCTATAAATTATAATATTATTAACACTTATTTTAGCTCAAACAAATTATTAATATTGAAATTATAATTATTAAATTAATTTTTTTCAATAATAAATTCATAATTTTCATATAGCTAACTTTTTTTGTTCCATCTATTGACTAGATTCAAATTTATTAAAATGATTAATAAAATACAATCATTGTCAAATAAGCAAAAAAATAGCAAAAAGAATTCAGTTTTAGAACCTCTAAAAATATTAGTTATATTGTTGACCTTGTTTTATAGATGGTCAATATCATTAAATACTTATTCTGGCTATGGAAAACCAAAAATGTATGGTGATTTTGAAGGTAAAAATTATACATTTTTTTTATTCTTAATTATAAACATGATTATAATTAAAATAATTGCGAAAAGCTCAAAGACATTGGATGGAAATAACTTATAATTTAAAATTAAATGAATGGTACATTAATTCAACTGAAAACGACTTGAACTATTGGGGATTAGATTATCCACCTTTAACTGCTTATCATAGTTATTTAATGGGATATGTGTAAATATATATATATATCTCATATAAAAAGTAATCAAAGAAAATTGATTTTCTAATCTTATATTCTAATTTTTCCAAGTTCTAATTTGATTAATCCAAAATATGTAAAATTATTTGAATCAAGAGGTATTGAAACCGAAGAACATAAATTATTTATGAGATCAACTGGTAATAAAAATGAATTTAATTGAATAAAAAAAAAAAACATTTTTATTTTAATATTTTTGTTTTTGTTTGAACATCAAGTGATTATATTTGATTTGATTATTTTTTATACATCAATACTTTATTGCACCAAAAAGTTATTTTTGAGTGAATCAAAAAATTCAGAAAATAATCGAAACGATTCGTATTTTATTCTTACAAATATTCATTACGATTATCTAATAAGTTTATTTTTAATTTTGTTAAATCCTACAATTGTTCTAATTGATCACGGACATTTTCAATACAACTCAATTAGTTTAGGCTTAATGCAATATTCGATATTTTTCTCTCTAACATATAATAACAATAATAACAATAATAATAATAAGCCTTATGATTTTAATAGCAAAAATATAATCTCATTAGTTTTATGCTCATTATTTTATTGTATGTCTTTAAATTATAAACAAATGGAATTGTATCACGCATTGCCAATATTTTTTTATCTGCTTTCTATTTGCTTCAAATCGAATATATTCAAATACGGGTATACATGATTATTATATTTTTTATTTTATTTATTTATTCTCTTAAAGAAAGCTAAAAGAAATTAAAAATTGTTTTTAATTTAATTCTAAAAGTTTGTTAAAACTAATAATTATCGGATCAACTGTTTTAATAACATTTTTCTTAATATGGATGCCTTTTATATTTAATGGTTTTGATATAGTTTTACAAGTATTCAATAGATTATTTCCATTTTCAAGAGGACTTTTTGAAGTATTTTTTAAAACAATTTATAACAAGACAAGTAGTAGTTCATTTCATATTGATATGATAATTTAAAATTCAATTTAAGGATAAAGTTTCAAACTTTTGGTGCTCCATTTCAGTTCTATTTAAATTAAAAGAAAATTTTTCAATTCAAACTTTAACTAAACTAAGCTTTTTATTGACTCTATCGACTAATTTACCATGTTGCATTAATTTATTTATGAGGCCATCTAGACAACGATTTATACTAGCATTAATTAATTCATCCATTTCGTTCTTTTTGTTTTCATTTCAAGTTCATGAAAAAAGTATTATATTAGCTACAGTGTAAATATAATGTTTTTTTTTTTTTTTTTTTTTTTTTTTTGTTTTTTTTTTTTTTTTTTTTTTTTAATCTAAAATATTGTTGATATTTAAGCCCAGCATGTTTTTTAATTAATTCATATCCATTGATTGTCAGTTGGTTTATTTTAATATCTAATTTAAGGTTTTGTTGATATTTATTCTTATTTAAAATAATAATAATAATAATAATATTAAACTTTGCCTTAATTTATTAAAATTAAAAGTATGCTTCCATTATTTTATAAAGATGGCTTAACTTTGCCATATATTATCACTAGTTTGTTTTATTTTACAATTGTTTTGTTTTATTATAAATTGAACGAAAAAAATAGAATGATTCATTTTTGGCCTTCGCTAAAATCGTTCTCACGTATTTTGCTTAAAATCACCAAAAACGATAAATCAGACAAATTTCTCAATAATTTGTTTAAATTATTGGTAAAAAATATTTAATAAAATATTTAGATTTTTTAATATTTTTCATTAGTTTACAAAAATATTATTTTTTAGTATTTAATATCTTTGTTTGGAATGATTTTATTAACTGCAGGATTTTTATTAATTGAAGCACCAAAAAGATATCCTGATTTTTGGACAGTGGCAATATGTATTTATTCATGTTTACATTTAATCGGGTTTTCAATTCTATTTAATTTCATACAATTCACTCTCAAAAATGATGATTTAGAAATGAATAAATTATCTTGTATAATAAATACTAGAAATCATTTAGATAATTTGTTGTTTAATTTTGAAAGCAGTTTGAGCAATTACAAAATCAATAGAAAATCTGATAATAATAAAAATGAATAAAAATATTTTAAATTTTATTTTAGTTTTTAATTTAACAATTTTTCAAATTTGGTTATAAAACACCAAACAAACAAGAAAACAAATAATTATTTTTATTTATAATCTTATCAGTTTTATAAAAAATTATAAAATTTTTTCCAAGATAAAATGAATGTTTAAATAAACACAAAAATAAGTGTCAGTTTCAATTAATTAAATATTATATTTATATTTTGATATTTATTCAGTATTAACGAAAAACTTCTATGTCTATAGATCTAGATATATAGATCTAGAATACGAAAAAAGCTGCCCTTACAAATATGAACATTTTAAAAAAAATTTTGAATTTTTTTTTTTTTTATTTTCAATAAATAAATACTGTATACTATGAATTAATCTTTTTGATTGTTTTTTTTTTTTTTATTTAGAATTTAGAATTTAGATTTATCATATTTTAGATTCATAAATATTAAATCTAAATTTTTTTATTTTCAATCAATCAAATAAAAAGAAAAGAAAAGAAAAGAAAAAAAGAGAAAAAAAAATGCTTAACGTCGAAGAAATTCAAAAACAAGCATCATGGTCAAATTTTAAAATAATAAATAATCAAATAAATCATCAAACTGAATACCAAGAACAAAATAATCACCAAAATCGTCATCAACAACAAAATCATACATCTCAGCCGCAAACTCCAGTTAATGATTCTCCATTATCAATATATGATAGATTAAGACAATTTTTATATATTAATTTTTTGTTAAATAAATATTCATTTATTTTATCAATATTAAGTTATTTTTCTGATCTTGTATTGTTTATATCATTAAATTTGTATTTATTTTCGAATAAAAATTTTTTGTATTATATATTACCGAATAGCAACTCGTCGTCAAATATTCTAAATTCAATAAAAAAATTTAATACTTCGTTTTACCACAACAACAACAATAACAACAACAACAATAACAACAACAACAATTCAATTTCGAATGAAACTATAAATACTATAGATAATGAGCAATTTGTTTTAGCTCCAATTTTGATTCTGAAATCCGATTCTGAATCGACCAAGACGATAAAACAATCTTATTTATATTTACAAATTTTTATACTTTTTGTATTTTTTATATGTTTTATTTTAAGTTATTTAATAAAACTACAATTTAAATATCATCGTTTAGCAATTAATTTGTATGATTACGATATAGAAACTGTAAATCAACAAGATAAAGATAGAGATGGCATTGATTCATTGGCATCAACCACAACAGCATCTCATTTTTCATCGTCAATCAATAGGAAAATATCTTCTCTGTTAAAACGAGCCTTAAATCGTTTATTCACAAAATTAGCCAGTATTCTACTTAATTTTACATTCGGCTACCAATTTTGCCAAAATTGTTTTATTGAACAGCCAAATGAAGCGAGCCAATTAAATTCTATATTGATACATTTTTTTATTTTAGTATGTGTTTTGTTAAGATGTTTAATAATATTTTTAAACAAGAAAAATTCAATGAATCAATTAAGTTATTTTAAAAAACTTCAAGAGAAGCAAAAAAGTCTAAATTTTGTCACTGGCAATAACAACAATAATTTTAACTATTACTTTTCGTATTATATAAAATACAATCAAAATCAGTACAATCAATTGAAACAACATCAAAATAATAAAAACACGTTTAGAATATTTCAATTGAATGATACATCTTTGTTTATAGGTTTTGTATTTTCTTTGTTTCATTTATTCAACTTTTTAAAATCAATTGAGTTGATATTTTTATTTTTGCCATTATTGTTAACTTTGATATTGTATAGAGTCAAATCAACTTTAAACGCAAGTTTTAATCTAATAGTTTTTTTCGTCTCAATTCTAATAGTAAGTAGCTTAAGCTCTTTTAATAGTATTGTTGATATAAGTTCATATTTATCAGCTAAAGCTAACAACTCATCAATTAATGATTATTATTATTTTAACTTAAATATAACTTCGAATAGCTTAAATAATATTTTTATAATTAAAAACAATAGCTCATCGATAATAACCATTTATTCTTCAAATATAATTACATTTTTATCATTTCTATTTACACTCTATTTTAAATCTATATTGAGTATATACTATTGTTCATTGACATCAATAGAAAGATGGAATATATCGTTTTTATCCAATTTATCGATCTGGAACAAACTAAGCATTTATTTAACATTTTTGGTTTATATTATTTTTTATATTACATGCATTGTTACTTTATGTTTTAAATACAAATCATGGTCATTTTTGATCATACCATTTTATCTTTTGATTGGTTTTGTTTGGTTCTCGTTTCAACTATTAAATGTAATAAATTTAACACATTTAATGAATAAAATAAAAGATTGTTTTTTGTTATTAAATGAATCGAATAGTATTAATAATGTAAATTCAATCGAAAACTCAAGTAATATAAGCAAAAAATCAAAATCTAGTCATTTAACATATAACAACAATAACAACCGTAACAGTACTTTGAGTCAAAATAGTGCTCATAATAATAATAATAATAATAACAATAATAATAATTCTTCAGCTGGTTTTAGATTTACCAAACTATTGTCTATATTTCTAAGCTATCATAAACTCAATATGCATGATGAATCAAATAATAGTTTTGTAAATTCTATCAATATACCAATTCATCGTATATTAGGTTACAAAGGTGTTAGACATTTAGGTTCTATTTCATATAGAATTAGTTTGTATTGTTTTGTTCAAACGTGTTTTTTAACACCGTTTGTTTATAACACTAGTTCTCCATTAACAATTGGCTTATATTTAATAACTTTAAGCTTAAATCTAATATGGATAAGTTTATTGTATCAATTTCCGAAATCGGCCACTGGAACATGCATAGCATACGCATTGGTAGCACCTCCTTTAATATTGAATATTTACAATGCTGCTACTTTAGCAACAAATACAACCATTTCGTCTGCTTTATCAACAAACAATGTCATAAATAGTTCTAAAAAATATAAAACAAATTCATCTTCTTCGAGTAGTGCTCATACATCATCTACAACAACTAACACAAATACAACAACAACAACATCGGGAAATTCGCTTTTATTTTTACCATTCAATTATCAACAAGCTTTAACACAAAGATGCACTTATATATTGAATAAAATGCATAGTTTTTTACAATTTCATTTGATTGAAAATTATGGATGCGATTTTGCTTCAACTGGTTTAAATAAAGAATCATTAGAACTTAAATTAAAATCATTTTTTCAAAAAAGATCTTCTGAAGGTTGTTTTTATAATACTTATATTTTATATTATTGCGGGCCGACATCTGCTTTAACCGATAATTTGTCGTTTATTGATGGCAATGAGCTGAGTATTGAACAAATTGTTGATTGCTGGAAAGAAATTCATTATTATGATGCTGATTTGAATAATAAAAAAATTCTTAATAATAATGAGCCTATGAATCATTTTAAAAATAAAAACACTCGTTTGATATTAATTTTGGATGCTGAAAATACAAACAAATCATTACAATATATAAAAACAAAACTAAATGAAAATAATATATATGTTGCTTTACAAACTGTTAAATACAATTACAATAGTTATAATAGTTATACAAAAAACAATAATAAAACAAGTGCAAACAAAGGTATTGAGAATAGATTGATTTTGAGTGATAAAAAATCATCAGGCAAACATAAATTAATGGGCCCTGGTTCACCTCAAACTATAAATGGAAATTTTTTTGATTCTTATTTAAACTTGGGCAAATTTACACTTGATTGGATAAAATCAAATTGTAATTCATTTAACAATAATTTAGAAACAAATGAAATGGACAGTTTAAATCATATGGAAGAATTTTTATTCAATAATAACAACGATTTTGACGAAGAAAAAGAAGATAATTTAGAAAGAGATGATGACGACGACGATGAAGACGATGACGAAGACGAGGATTCAATTGATTACGAACTAAACAATAAAGAGTCAGTTATTAGTCAAAAAAAAAAGAATCAAGATTCTTCATTCTTCTATGAAGCTAAATGCGCGTTTTCTCGTCATTGGACCGATTATACATTTGGATCAAATGATGAAATTCTAATAAATGATTTCAATCAATTTTGGAATCTATATTATCCGTCATTTATATGCAAACCGATATTAAAATTAATTAACTGTAGATTATTTTACTTGAAATTTGAATTTATTAAAAAAATTATCTATTTTTTGAGGAGATTAAAAAACCGGATTATACCTGTTCATGAGTTCGATACTGGACATGGTTTTAAACTATTTTCTTCCTAAGTTTTTGCTTATATATTATAAAATATATTCAAAAACAAAAAATTCTAATAAATATAAATAAAAAATTTTATCTTTTTTTTTTTTTAAAGTTTTTGTTTATTATTATTGATTCATATTTTTATAATTTGTTAGGTAATAAAAAAAATTTGTTTATTAAAAAGTTTTAAAAAAATTTTGCTTTTTGTTCAATAATGTTTGAAAAAAATTATTTAAATAAAAAAATTATTTTGAAAAAAATTATTATTTTTAATATTAAACAAATAAAAAAAATACATATTTAAATTAAATTTTTATTACTTAATAAATACATTTCAAAAAATATTCATATATTCAAGTTTTAATCAAAATTTAAGACCATTTTTACAAATCAATAATCCATCAATTTTATTTAATTGTTGATTTAGACATACTTTAATAAAACGGATTTTATTTAATTTTATTTTATTTTTTGAGAAAAAGTAAATTTAGAATTAAAAAATATGATTCTAAATAAATTTCTATAATTAATTGGTTCAGTTAGTTAGTTTGATACAAAAAAATTGTAAATTAAATTAAATTAAATTAATTTTCATTTGAATTTTTTATTTGAACATTTTATGAAATGTTAAGCGCATGTAATTTAGTAACAAATAAAACTGAAAATAATTTATTTGAACTAGTAGTTGATCAATCAAATTTAAAGATAAATAAAAAAACTGATCGTGATGATGTTAATCATTGTCAAGATAAATTTCAAGACATAGGACAATTAATATGCGATAATTCAGATCAAAACCTTTTGATATCTCTGACAAATGATTCTAACAATTTGATTATTAGTAATAACAATAACAATAACAATAATAATAATAATAATAAGAATCAAAACAAAAGATCAAGAAGACTATCTTCAACAAATTCTATTGGTTCTTCATCCTCATGTTCTTTTAATGATCAACATTCACAAAATTTTTTAATTGGCAATGATTTTATAAATCAACAGCTTCTAAACCAGCAGCCAAATTCAATTAAATCAGATTTTACTGAATCTTCTAGTTTAAATGATGAAAACGATGATTTAACCTCTTCATTTACAGATTTCACTGATTTTGATCATAACATCACTATTAGCACTTCAACAATAAACAATAACACAAATAATAATGACAATAATAATCAAAATTATCCATTAACACAAGATCAGTGTCAAAAAAATCTTGATTTTGGATCTATGAAAATAAACCCAACTTCTTTAACGCCATATTCGGATGCCACACAATGTAAAAAAGCATTAAACTCTCATATTAAAAGACCAATGAATGCTTTTATGGTTTGGTCGCAAATAGAACGAAGAAGAATAAGCGAAATGGCACCGGATGTACATAATGCTGAAATAAGCAAACATTTGGGTGCCAAATGGAAATTAATGAATAAAGAACAAAGACAACCATTTGTAGAAGAAGCTGAACGATTAAGATTGTTGCATTTAAAAGAATATCCTGATTACAAATACCGACCGAAAAAAAAACAAAAAAAAAATCAGCAAAATGAAGTCTGTAATTTAAACTTAGATATTCCAAACATTCAAACAACTCAAAACACAAGCCTTTTAAACGATTTTGATTTAAATGATATGATATTGGATACAGAAACATTAAAAGTTTTAGAGTCTGAATTTGGTAATAGTTTTAGCAGAAATGAAGATTCGTCAAAACAAATTCATACATCCAATAATCAGCAAACCAGTGAACAAAAGATGTTTGTTACAAATCCATTAACACCTCCTGAATATACTCAAATCAGCCAAACAGCGCAAAAACCTAATAATCCAAATCAAATTCAAAATTGTATAAATTCGTTAAGTAATGCATCAAATATTAGTGCATCAAATGTTGATATAAATGTTAATAGTAATAATAATAACAACAATACTAATATTTTACCTTTACAATCATCTAATACAAAAAAAGCAGGAAAGTTTGAAGTACTAGATGAATCATTAAAAAATTTAATATTGAATCAGCAGAATTTATTTAAATCATTGAATACAAACTTAAATATAAAAATAATAAAAGATATAAATAATAAGAACCAATCGCACATTAAAATTGTAAATAATAAAGAAAACTTGAACAAAAACAATAATAATAATAATAATAATAACAATAATAAAATACCAATAACTACTATTTTAGTAAATAAACCAAATTCGATCAATCAACAAAATATTAATAATAAATCTAATATAAATAATAATATTAATAGTTATGGTAATAAAAATAGCAATCATCATCATCATCAACAAAACATTAACAATTCGTCAACAATTTTAACCCCAGCCGATTCACCAGTCGAATTCTATTTTAATTATGATCAATTTGATAATCAAAATGAGACTAAAGTTAAAAAATTGGTTAAAACTTCTCGTTTTCTCCCGGTTAATATCACCTCTTTAAAATTAATACCAATACAAGGTGAAAAAAAGTTACTTAAAACAAGAATAAATCAAAAGGAAAATGAACATACAAACAATAAAAGATTGTATTTAATGCCAATAGTTATTACTGCCGATTATGAAAAGAAAACAAATCAAAAAAAATTGCAGTTTTCAATTATTTCAAATTCGTCTAATCAACAAAAGCAAAATAATCATAGTATTTTAAGTCAAATAAATGATTCAATACTATCAAAAATATTGAAACAAATAAATGAAGCAAAGCTTTCAAAATTAACCGATATTAATATGAAAGACAAGTTGAAAAACTTTTTTAATGACGATGACTTTGATTTAACTGATGAATGGAAGATAGATAAAAATTTTTTAAAACAAAAGCAAGAAGAATCGAAACAAAAAGATTTTGTAGACCAAATACTTAATATAAATCAATATAATGTTGAACATTGTTCTCAAAATATAGATCTAACTTTAACAAATAATTTTAGAAATACTTTTGATTTAATTGAAAATTTAGAAGTTAACACTAGTGGAGTGTTACCAGAATATTTTGATTCGACAAACAACGACATGTTTGCATCTAATTTTGATGATTATATCTTCCATTGAGTTCTTAAAGTTTAATATGATAATTTTTTGGAATTTTGTTTTTTGTTATTATTATTTTTTATTTTAAAATAATCTTAAAATTTGTATTAAAAAAAAGTTTATTTATTTAATTTTTATAAAATTACTAAATATATAATTAAATTTTTCTCGATAATTTTTTTTAATATTTCAACAATTAATAAAAAATTTATATTTTTGTAATAATAAGTTAATAAACAAAACAAAACTCATTTTTCAAATTAATAATAAATTTAAATAAGGCTATTAAAATAAAAAAAAATTCAACAAATCTTCATACAGTTAATTATACAGTTAATTGAATTAATTTTTTCAAAGAATAAAAAAGAGCTAATTTAGTTTGATAACCACAAGCTTTTAAAAAAATAACCCAAATTTTAAAGGCTTCACATTAATTTTTAAAAAAAAAAAGATCTAAAACTAAGAATAAAAACTAAAATTTAAAAAAGTTACTTTTTATTATTGAAATATATGACAACAAATTCGAAAAAAAAAAAACAAAATTATTTAACCAAATAGACAAATATTAAAAAAATATTTAAATTTTAATAGTTCAGTTGCTTTGATATTTATTTGGACAATACCAGTATCGACGTTTAATCATATTTACACCACATTTATCACAAAAAAGACCCAAATTAAATAACTTAAGTTTTGATTAAATAGATTGCATGATAGATTCAATATATCAATCTAAGTATTCTTTTGTTTTGTTTTAGAACAATAACTAATAATTAAATCTATATTTCAATTTAAAAGCTGGGTTAGATTCCTAGAAACACTAATGATTCTCAAAAAAAACAGAGAAACTTAACTAATAAAACTAATTATTTCTTAATAATTTATTAAATATTACTTCTCTTACAAGCTGTTTAGTTTAATTAAATGCTTAAAGATAACTCAGTTAATCAATCTGATGTTAATTACTTGACTTTAAAAACTTCTTTTTATTGTCTAAGTACTATTGTTTAAGTCTATCAGCTAAACAGCTCCTAAATAACATGGAAAAGTATTGCAAAAAGTTTAAAAAAAGCAAAAGAACGGAGCCTGTAACAGATACATTATATATTAGAAAATTAATTGATAAATAGTCATTAATAAATATATTTGGTTAATGATTGCTATTAAATTTTTAAAATTTATTAAAAAAATTAATTTAAAATTTTATTTTACCTTATTAACAATAAATTATTAAATTAAATTAAATAAACCATGTTTTTAATATATTGTAAATATTTAACAGATATATATATTAAAAAAACTATGGTTTTTGTATTTTAAACTTTTAATTAATAATTAAAAATTTTTTAATTTGAGAAAATTTAAAATTTTCAAGGAAAATTCAAATGATATACATATTTGTCCATTTTAAAATTCTAAAATCTTTGTAAATATTCTCTTGATTCACTATAAGCTGAACTTCTATTACCAAACATAGCACCCAAATCGATTCGATGTATGCAAAACATTACTAATGAAATAAGATAACCACCAGTTGAACCAACTGCCAGCCATAATGACCATCCAATATCGTTCGTTGTAATTACATTATTCGAGTCGAGATTTTTTGCTAACATAACAACCCAAATAACAATTGTCAAACAATCTAAATAAAAAAATTATTGAATAATTGAATTTAATCAAATTATTAATTTTAAAATATTTAGATTACCAACTAGTAAAGTACCACCAATCAAAATTTCAGCTGTTCTTAATCGAATTGTATTGTTTTTGTTCATTTTATCTTTTAAACAACTATGCAAGCCTGAAACCCATAATAAAATTATTGATAAAGAAGCTGCCGCTATTGAAAGAGATGCACATGCAATTGCATAATCTTAGTTTAAAAAAAAATAAATAAATAAATAATAATTTTGGCAATAAATTTTTAATTTTTATTAAATTTGTGAAATACCAAGTCGCTTAAACTTGATAAAAAGATTTTCAGAGTATGTTAGAATATAACCACATTGTCTTATTTCGGGCTCATCTATAGATTTTCTTTCACAAACTTCAAATATTCCCCGATATAAAGGATTCGATTTTATAATCCAATATGGAGTTAATATAGCTACAATAAACGCTATTGTACTAGCTACAAACACTGAATATCCAACAAAAAATATTTTACTCATCGTATTGTCTATCGTAAAATGAACAAAATAAAAAGAAAAAAATTGTTTTAATAATTTCAAAAAAGCTACGCTAAAATTAAAGTTAAAATTTAATAGCTTACAATTAGTAGTTAGTTTTGTTTAAATGGAGGACTATATAAAATATATATTATTTGATTCTAACAAAAATTTATCTTTAAAAAAAATTTTAAAACAATATTTGTAATCAATATAATTATAGAAAGAAAAAAAAAATTTAAATATTTATTAAAAAACAAAAAAAAAAACGAATAATATAACTACTACGAATAGAAGCATATTTACTAAATAACAAAAAAAAAATTTGTAATGAATAATTCGAATATTATGTTTTATAGATTGAGATTGTTTGAATTCAGTTTAAAATAAAAAAATTTTTTAAGGCTATACTCTTTCACTGATTTAAATTTTTTTTTTATTTTATTTTGTTTATTTATAAGTTATTTTAAAATGAAAATAGGTTAATAAAATTAAACAAATTAAAAACTCTGCCAGTTTAGATATTTTTTATAAATCTAGTATTTTTTTTCTTTTTTTTCATATAAATTATAACTTAAAAAACATAAAAAAATAAAATTTTAAAATAATTTATAATACTTTTTCAAGTTTTTTTATTTTTTTTATTAAAATATATTTATTGAATACAATAAAAAAATAAAAAGAAATATATAAATTTAAATTAATTTTTTAAACAAAAAAATTTATTTATTTGATAGTTTTAAAGCTACCCAAAATATCGTCATAATTTAAAAAAAATTAATTTTAAAATGGATCAAAAAATTTAAAAAACGTACTTAAAATTAAAATAACTTGAATATTTGAAAAGGTAACTTGACATGATTTTTTTCTAAAAAAAAAAAAATGAAAATCTAATCTAAAAAATAAAAACGAATTTTTAATACAAAATAAAAATAAAATATCGATTTTCAAAGAAACCCTCCATTTTTTAGAATAAATTAAAATGTTAAAAAATAAAATTATAGTTTTAAAATCATTTTAATTATATTTATTAAAATTATTACTGTATTTCAAAATAAATACGGTAAATATGTAAATATTTCAAGGTTGATTCCTTTAAATATTAAAATAGAAAAATAGAATATATAATCTTCTTCATAAAAACAATCTACCTATTTTAAAATTGTAGAATTTTAACGATTGATAGTAAAATTATCCCGAAAAAAATTTATCCCAAATAAAATTATCATGAGAAATTTATCCCGAATTTTTTTTATCCCAAAAAAAAAATATGAAATTGCAACTGCATTTTTCTTATTAAAAATACTTTACTTGTACTGTATCTTGTGCAAAGTGTTTAAGTAGATGAAATATTTTGATGTGTTGATTAAATTAAATTTAAATTTTTATAATTTATTTCTTTATAATTTTTTAAAAGAAATAAATTTATAAATGTTTACTACTACTAAAATTATAAACCGTTTGAGAAACATATTTGAAAATAAATTAAAATAATTTTTTAATAATTAATATTTTACTTTATAGTAAAAATCCTTAATAAACTATTTATATAAATTTTAATTTAAAACAAAAAAAAATACAATTTTTGTTTTGTCATCTCAAAATTTTAAATTTTTACGATATTTCTTTTAATTTAATGGAAATATTCAAATTTTCTTGAATATTTTTGTTTTAGAGAAAGAAAGTAAGAAAAACACTAAAAAACACAATAAACTAGATTTTATTTATTTATGTTTTCATATTATAAAAATCCTAGAATCTTAAATTTGAATTAAACTCAAAACCGTTTGATTTTAAAATCGAAATAGGTATTAAAATTTATAATAAGTGTAAAATAATTTTGTTGTTTTTGTTGTTTTTAGTGTTGTTGTTGTTGTTGTTGTTGTTGTAGAATTCATAATTTTGTTGATTTAACTGACCTGTCTTAAATAACAATAACCTAGTTTAGCATTTTATGAATCTTAATTTTTCATACCTTTATCATAAATCGCTTGTCTAGAAAATTAACAAAAAAGAAATTTGAATATTTGAATATTTGAGACCTAAATTTTAAAAGTATTACTCAAGCATCATAAAGAAAGAATAAAAAAAATTAAATAAATTTGTTTGGCTTTATTAAAAAAGAATTGAGCTTTAATAAACCTAAAAAAGTTTAAACAATGTAATTTATTTTCATATAATTTTTTTTTTATATTAAGAATCTTAGTTTATAAAACTTAACTTAGATCACATTTTGAGAGTCAAGCGGATAATAGATTTTATTATTTTTATTTTTAAGAGACTATAAAAAGCCATAAAATAGTTTTAAATTGACCTGACTATAAAACTTACTCTCTTAAATTATTTAAAATTTCTAATTTCTAATTTCTAAAGATTGTTGAATCTTTTTTTAATTTTTATTTACAACTTTGACTTATATTTAACTTTATTTTATCACTAGTTGCTATAAAATTTTAACAGTTTTATTAAAATTGATAAAAAAAAGTAGTTAAATGCAAGCAGTCAATTATTTTAAGTTTGAAAATTTATTTTTTTAATTTTATTAAAGCCAAATAATGTGAAATAATATTTTGGTCAAATTATATAAAGTATAAATTTTAATAATTAAAAAAAGCTTAAGTTTGCATTAAAATAAAAGAAAATTATTATATTTGGAAAAATATTGCATTATTTACAAAATTTCTATTGTACAAGCACAAATTAAAATTGTTATTTTATATTGTTGTAAATTGTTCATTAATATGTAATAGTGTATAAACGATAAACCATATATTTAAACAAACCTTATTTAACAATTTTTTCCTCCTCTCTTTTTCCAAGATTCAGAATTTTTGATTAATTGGTTTAGAATAGAATTACCTAATATGTATCTTTCAAATCATAAATTTTTATCATATATGCTCGAATCGAACTAAATTTTGCATACAAAAGACCATTACTAAATTTTCTTGCTTTTTTTGTTTAAATTAATAAGTTTATGGGTAAAATCGTATAATCATTAAGCTAATTTTGGCGAATTCAATAAAATGCATTGAAAATTCTAAAATTTTTCAAAAAAATCAATTCCTTTTTATTTAGCATTTCTATTATGTAATTCAAAAAGGCAATAAAAAGATTATACCATTTTAATAATTTTAAGATAGTAAAATTCTAAAAAAAAACGTCAAGTTTGACTCTATTTGAATCTTTTTTACTTGATGAGATAAATTCAAGATTCATGCGTGTTAAAATCTTACAATTTTATGCATTTTAATAAATTCAATTAAAAGGGATTATGAATTATGATTGCCTGTTAAAAAATATTAGAGATTTTTTAGCAGACACCAAAGTGGCAAAGAAGACAAACTATACCAATTATTTAGTCTTCGAAAAATGTAATATTGCCCAATAAATCTTGATTAAGAAATTGAAATGAGTATCAAAAATCAATTTATCAATCTAATGATGAAAAGTTTCAATTTTTAAACTCAAAATAAATAATAAATAATAAAATTGTTTAGTTGAATTCATAAATTGGTTTGAAAAAAAATTATAAATAAAAATAAAGATTTATGGTTTTGCATAATTCATATAGGTTATTCACATACCGGGTAGTTTAATTTTACTTGTGATATTTATTGAGATTTAATTCTAGTTTAATTTTATTTTTTTCCTTTTAAAACCTTTAAACCAAAAATTTGAAAAATCCAGCTATCCAGTTTAATGTCATTATTTTTTAAAATTAAAAATTCAAACTCTTAGATAAACATTACCTCTTTTTCTAAAAGTCATTTTGGTATACAGGTATAAAATTATTCAAATATAATAATATTAATAAATTTTAAAGTTAAGCTTTTAATCATTTTAAGATAATTATAAATGTATTTGTTGATTCTCTTAAAATTTGATAGCTTATTTCCAAGTTAATTTCTCAACTATGAGCAAAGGCTTGAAAAACTAAATTTAATGACCTTGGAAGAAAGAAGAATAAGAGATGATTTGATACAGCAATACAAAATTGTTAAAGGTGTTAATGACATAATCAATTGGTATAAGAAACCAGTATGCATAATGAAACAAAGCTCTGTGATCTTAAGACCTAAAAAAAGGGGACATAGATACCATTTGGTAAGAGAAAATACCAAAGACTCAATAAGATCTAAATTCTTCAATAATAGAATTGCAAACGATTGGAATGCTTTACCAAATGATGCTGTAGAAGCGAACACACTTAACTCATTTAAAGCCAGAATAGAACTTACAGAACAACCAAAAAGACTAAATAGATTGTAAAAGAAAATGTAAATTTTCTTCCCAATATTTGGGCTAACTCAATCTTATTTTTATTACTATTACTATTTCTTATTATTATGTTTTTTTACAAAAATAAATTCAAGCATGCTTTTTTTCAATAAACTTATTAAGGAGGAAGCACTTGATAAATTTTCACTTTTTTTAAACTTTTTTGTTTTAGTTGTTGTTTTTAAAAAGAGACGTCTAGGCAATTAATTTTAAGTAAGTAAGGAAATGAAAAATTATTAATATTAAAGTTATTTTTCGCTCTTTATAATCAGGTTTAAAAAATGGGAATAATCAAAATTTCTGATTGATTTTCCCAATGAGTAAAATTTTAAATTCAAATAATTCAAAAACAAAAAAATTTTATTAAATTTTAAAGCTGAGATAAATCGATAGAAACTATGTTTGTATTTTTTGTCAAAATAATAAATAAATAAATAATTTTATGCTTCAATAAAAGAAATTAAATCACCTTCTCTTGATTCTATAAACAAAAAATAAAGATTGAATACACGATATGAAATTTTAAAATAATTAAATTAAAGGTTTAATTTAATTTTGTAGATATAAACAATGTCTTTGGGTCAATATTCTTTTACAAACATTAACACTATAAAAAAAAAAATTTGAACATAACCAAATATAAATATTTTGAAGCTTATTTTAGATTTTGATCTTGAAAATATTTATCATTTGATTAAATCTATTTAAAAAAATATTAAAAAAAAAATAAAAAAAAGAGATAAATATAGTATTTTTAATTTCTCTTTTGATGTTTTATATTCAATAAGTCAAAGTGTAATAGATCATATCAACTAGAAAAAATTTTTAAATAAAATATTAAAACAATATTGAATTTTTTTTATTTTTTTAATTTGAATTTTCAATTTTTTTAAACCTAATAAAATTACCTTTTTATTTGATACTATATTAAAAAAAAATTTTTTTTACTAAAATTGAATCTGTACAAGTAGTATTAATATTTAATTTATCATCAACTTTTAACAAGATATTTATTTGAACAAATTTTTAGTTTTGCTAAATTTTAAAATTTAAATCTTTAAAATAAACATTCCATTAATGTTTAACATAGCGCATGGCCATTCAGAGCGGTACAATTTTATGTTTTAGTTATTAACACAAAAATTAAACCGAAAAAAAAACATAATTTACTCTTTATATATTACCTTTATTAATTAAAGTTTTAAGAGTCAAGTTTGATTGATTTTTTTTTTTTGCTTTTTTTTTGAGTAAATATATAATTTAAAATTTTTACTTAAACACAATTTTAATAAGCGTGTGAAAAGCTAATCTTTTTTAATAAAAATTTTTGCTAAAGCTTAGTCTTGATTAAAATAAGGTTTACTTATAAAATCAAAACAAATTAGTTTACCTTTTATCATGTTTTTATTTGAAGAGAAATTTGAGCGTTTCAAATAAATATATTTTTCTTAATATTTTGTTATCACCTTATTTGAATGAATGAGTTTAATAATAATAATAATAATAATAAAAGTATTCCTTTAAAAAACAAATAATAATACCAATAAAAATAATAATAAAATAAATTTTGAAAACATTATATTTAGTATATTTGGTTAAATAATTTACATGTTGATACAATATTTGAAAATCTAAACTTAATATCTAGTAAATATTTAATTTGCGCTTGAATATTTATATATAATTTTTGATTTTAATAAAATACTTTTTTAATAATTAGAAAAAATTTTTCAAATTTTAAATGAATAAATTTTGATAATTTTACTTTAAAACAATAACTTGTTAAAATCTCATCTCATTTTCGTTCTTATTAAATTTAAAGAACAAATCAACTTAAAAAATAAATATCTAACTTATATTATATATAGAATTATAAAATACTTAATTTTTGAAATGAAAAAAAATAAAATTAAATTAAATATAAAAAATTTCATAATACTAATTTAAATTTGTTTCTAATATTTGAGAAAATGATTGCTTTTAAATGCATAGAATGCTTTATATGTATTATATGTGCTATATATTGTTAACTGTAATTTAAAAATAAATAGACATTGATTCTTTTTTAAAAAATTTATTTTACAATCTAAAGATTTTATAAAATTTCTAATAGATAAAATATGATTTCACAAATTTTTACATAATTTATAACAACATGAAAAAATCAACTACAAAAAAAAATTATATAAATAACAAATTCATATCATTAATTGATATAAAAATGATTATGAAATAAAATAAAATAAAATAAAATAAAATCGATATTTTATAATAATTTTAAAAAATATTATTATATTTCAAATTTTGATATAATTTAAAATAAAAGTAAATTTCCTTAAATACTATAAATATATATATTTATATATATATATTATTAGAAAAAGAAATAAAAATTTTATTTTAGTTGGTAGATCCGAAATTTAATATAATAATTTTGCACTCTAAGCATTATCATTTGAATCTCTATCATACAATTTATTTTCTTCTAATAAATTTGCTGAATTAACACTGTTTTCATAATTTAAATCACTTTCTAATTCATTTTTGTTATTTTCAATCAAGTTATTTGAAACATTTGATTCATTTTGAGATGATGAAGAAGAAGAATAATTAGATATTAAAACAAATGAATTATTAGAACTACTTGAGGTTGTTGAGTTATTTCTTTTTCTTTTTTTATTTTGCACTTTTTTGTTATCGTTATTATCATTTATATCATTTTGTTTGTCCAAGTTTTCATTTTCACTAAATCGTTTGTTATTTTTAATATCAAATTTGTCGTTGTTATTGGAAGTTGACAGAATACTATCAATACTGTAAGGTGAAAATTTTGTTTTGTTGCTTGTTGTGGTCGGTTTTTTTTCAGAATTTGGTTTGCTAAGAGCCGAATTCAATTGATTTTGAAATTTGAGTGTAGCTACACTCAACAAAAGTCTTTTTTTGAATTCGTTTAAATTTTCATGAAAGTTTTTGCTATCGCTTAAAAAATTTGAATTTTTAGAATTTTCCACAAAATATTTACAACTATTACTATTCAAATTCAAATCATTCTCATTGTTTAATTCATTTATTTTGTTTGCATCATAGATACGATTTGTTGAGCAATTAAATTTATTTTTATCATTTAGGTCATCTTTTTGGAGATTAGCTTCGTATTCATCTTCTTGATGATTATAATCAACGTCATCACCATTATCATCATTATCATCATCATCATCATCATCATCATAATAATTATCATTTTCATAATTATTATTATTATTATTGTTATTATTGTTATTAATATTGATATTATTTTCATTACTATCATTTTCCTCAGTAAATTGATTATCTTCTAAAATCTCGTTTGAATCTCCTTTTAAATTTTTTTTAATTTCATTATTATCATAAAAATTAATCTTATATTTGACATTATTATGACAAGTTTTAATAGACTTTTCTTTGTTTGACTCAATCAAATTGCGTATTTCGAATATGTTACTTGTATTTAGATTTGCAGCAGAATTACTATTTTCGCATGATGAAATTGAAGGTGAGAATGACGAAGAAGCTACTGAAAATGCTGAATTTTCAACATTATTATGATGTTCACTCGATGAACTTGTAAAACCGTCATTAATAATATTATTGGACGAATTTAGCTTCGTATTATTTTTACTATTATTACTATTATTATTGTTATTGTTGTTGCTAAACGATAAATTGCAATCTTTAGGACTACGATTAGTTTGCTTTTTACGTTTTTTGTCTTCAGCTTCAACTTTTTTTCGCTCGATTTCTTCAAGTGGTATTGGTTCTCCACTACAAGTTGTTGGATGAGCATTATGCGGAGGACGACCTGGTCCTTTTTTAGTATTTTCCATTTTTCTCCATTTAGCACGGCGATTTTGAAACCATACTTGAACTCTTGATTCAATTAAATCCAATTTCATAGCTAGCGCTTCTCTCATAAATACATCAGGATAATGACTTTCTTGGAATGCTTTTTCCAATTGATCTAATTGCCAACTTGTAAAATTTGTTCTACTTCTTCTACGCTTTTCGTCATCATCTTCATCGTCACTCTCAACTGAAAGCATATTGTCAGCATAGGTTTTTGTGTTTTTAAAAATATTATTATTAAAATCTTTTTCTGAATTTTTCTCATCATCGACTTCGAAATCGACAATTGTATTTTTTTTATTGATTGTATCATTGTTGTTATTTATTTGATTGTCTTTTGTGTTATTCAACAAAATTGTGTTTTTGTTTGCTTTAAAAACTTTAGTCTCGCTTGAATTAGAAGATGATACAGACGATGATGATGCAGAAGAAGGAGAAAAATTGTTATTTTCAAGTGTAAATCTTTTTGATTTTGCTGCTGCCGAGACAGTCAAAGCAGCTACGGCAGACAAATGAGCTGCAACTGCTGCTGAAGATGTATTTGAAAAAGGATTGTTCAATGAGTTATGAGAAACTTGAGTTTGATTGTAAAAATTAGGTGTACCATGACGATTTAAAAAATTTGTAGTAGCTGCCAAATTGGAGCCAGATGAAGATGAGAAAGCTGCTAGTGCTGCAGCTGGCAAATTAAGCATACTATTCATTAAAACTTGATTATAATTTGACATATTGGAGGTTGTTGCAGATGTACCAATATTATTTACTAAATTATATTTATCAACAAAATTACTAAATTCCATTTTATTTTGTTTTGTTTTGTTTTCTTTTGTACTTTTCTTTTCTTGTATTTGTAAAATTATAAAAATATCATAAAAAATAATAATTCTTGGATATTTTTATATTTAAGTTTTCTTAAATTAAAAAAAAAAAATAAAATAAAATAAAATATATTTTTTATTTTTATTTTGAAATATTTTGCTCACAAATAAAGTAATTATTATAATTAAAAAATTATCAAAGTTATAAATTTATAATATTTTTTTTTCAAATTAATTTTTTATTCTTAATTTAAAATTTTCATTGGTTGTTTTACAAAACCCAATAAAAAAAATTAATTTTTAAATCAAACAAATTGCGATTGGTTTATTGAATTAGGCTTTGATTGGTTATAAAAAAAAAAGAAAAAGAGAAAAACTAATATGAGAAGAAAGACTATTAAGATTAATTAAAGTAGAGAGAGAAGAGTTGAATATTTTTTTTTTTTTTCGAAGAAACTAAGCAACTAATTTTATTATTTTATTAACTAATATATATTAAAAAAAAAAGGCTAATCTCTTTTATTTGTGTTCAATAAATAAATAAATAAATAAAAAATTTTATTTTGACTAACTGATTAAATATTATTTGATTGGACTACTATTAAATTACCTTAGGAAAAAATTAAATTTTAATTATATTCTCTCATATATAAATTTTTTTTTCTCACAAAATTTTAACGGTGAATAATTAATCTATGATAAAATATAAAAAATAAAAATTTAAGATAAGCCAAAATAATAAAATGATTAATTATCAAAATATAATATAATAATATATTAATTTGAAAATTTACAAAAAAATAAAATAAAAAAAAAATTTGACTTGATTTTTTTTTTGCTAAATTAGAAATTAGAATTCGATGAAAGCAACGCTTAATCCTATCAATTAAAAATAATAAAATAAATATTATTAGAAAAAAAAAAATAATTCAAATTTTTTGTTGAATATTGTGTTTCACTTTTAATTTTTATTATTATTAGTAATCTTTTAAAAATATTTTGAATTTATTTTCAAAAAGATATTATATTTAGTTAGTAAGTTAGTTAGAAAAAAATAAAATATTTTAAAAATATTTTTAGATTAGCACTTGAAAAAATCTAAACTTAAATTTACTTAAATTTTTTTAAAGCCAATTATTTTTTATTTTATTTTATTTTATCTTAATTTAATCATTTCTAAAAATTTGAAGCGTAGTATGAAGATATAATTAAAGCCTTACTTGATTTCTAAAAATTCGTGGTTAATATTTTAATTTTTTTTTAATAAAATAAATAAATAAATAAGTGCCGGGAGTTAGTTTTTGTCAAATATACCTTAAATTTTATTAGAGATGATTGCTTTAAACCAATCAACAATAAAAATAAAAACTCTCATATTAATAAAAAAAATTAGAAAGAATTTTTTAGTATATTATTTTTATTACCTTGCTTACAAGAAGTTTTTTTTTTTTTCTTTTTTTAAATAAATTTTTTAATTGGTTTTAATTGGTTTTTATTTATCTACAATGATTTTTCTTTTAAATATATAAAATAAATATTTTTATAAAATAATTAAGAAAATTTATTTTCGTCGTGTATATAAATATTATTTTTCATTTAAGAAAAAAATATAAAAATCTCTATTGAAAATTAAAAAATTAAAAAAAAAAAAATAATAAAATAAAATATATAAAATTTTGATTGTTTTGTTGTTGATATTAAGCAGAATGTTTTGCCTTAAAAAATAAATAGATAGAAAAATTAAAAACTATTTTATTTTAAATTAATAATTAAATGAAAAATTAAAATAAAAAAAAAATTAAAAAAGGTGCTATATTAATATACAATATAATATACAAGTAGTATCTTATATGTCAATTGAAATATGAAAACAATTAATTTTTAATTATACATAATAGTTTATCATTATAAATAAAAATAATTTCAATAAAAAACATTTTCTCTTTTTTGTTTTGAAATTAAGTAAAATAAAAAAATAAATTATAATTAATATCAAAATAATAATATAATTAATTTCCACATATATGTAACTTCAAATCTTTATTTTAATTTTTTTTTTCTATTTAGAAAAAAAAAATTATAAAACCAATAAAAAATAAAATAATAAATAAAATAAAATAGATTTTAACCAATTAAATTTTCATTATTAAATTTTGTTTTTTTTTTTTTATAGTTTTCATTTTACATTTATATTTTTATATACTATGTTAAATGAAAATAAAAGAGAGAGAGAGAGAGAGAGAGAGAGAGAGAGAGAGAGAGAGAGAGAGAGAGAGAGAGAGAGATGGTAATTTAAGAAATAAAATAAAAATTATATTTTTTTTTTAATTTAGAAAAAATTATAAAAAATAAAATTTAATAGAATTTGTTGTTGTTTTTTTATAAAATAAAATTATTTGCTCAATAAAAAAATAAAAAAAAAAGTTAATTATTTTAAAAGTTTTTTATTTATTTTATATACAAAAAAAAAAATCAAATTAAATATTTATTAAGATAAATTCAAAACAATTTTTTTCTATTTTTTAAAACCATTTTTGAAAATTAAAAAAAAAAAAATTATATAAATTAATTTATTTATTTTTTTCATAAAAATTCAACAAAAAAAAAAGAAAAAAAGAAGAGATTAGTCTTCTTTTGTTTAAACTTATCAGAAAACAAAAATTTATAGAAATAATTTTGATTTGGATAATTTTTTTTTATTTTTTAATATTCTCTTATCTCTCTAAAGAATCAAAATTCAAATTTTAATATAAAAAAAAAATTTAATATTTCAATTATATCAACTGTTAAAATAAACAACAACAACAACTACAACAAGAAGAACAAGAACAAAAAAGAATGACAATTAATTAATTTTTGCTTATTGAAATAAATATTTATATAAAATTTGAAAAATAAAAACATATTAATTCAAAAAAATTTATTTCTAATTAATTTTTTGCTAATTTAAATTCTAATAAGTGAAATGACAGTTTTTAAACTTCTTTTTTTTTATGCATTATTAATAGCGTATATATTTAATAATTTAAATTTATCAACTTTATATAGAAAAAAATTAAAAAATGAAGAAAGCAAAATTTGAATTAGTTAAATATTATCATTTTATTTCATTTAATTATAAAAAAAAAAATTTTCTGTCAAAATATAAAAAAATACAAGTAAATAGTTTATTATTTTAATTGTGCTATAAAAATACATATATTCATCATATATATAAAATTTTATTTTTTTATTTATTCCTTTTTGTTTAAAATTTTTAATTTGCTTGCTTAAATTTTAGCGATTATGTTTGCTCAAATATTAATTTGATACTCTTTAAAATAAAATTGAATTTAGATTTTTTTTATAAATATAAAAATAATAATAAAAATCAAAATAATTAAAAAATAACTAATTTTATTTAAATGCTTTTGTCTTTTTAAAGGAAATTGAAATATTCGCTTTTGTCTCTCTTTTTTTTTTTTTTATTTAATTTAGGTCTAATTTTTTTTTAATAGGAGAAACAGCAAAAGGTTTAATATTAATTTTTTTTTTCTTCTAAGAATCAAAAATCACGTTCAATTTTTAAATTAATATTTAAAAAACAGAAGCCGTATTAAAATTAACAAGCTCAATATATATATAAATATATATACTGTAAATATATTTAACCGACCTTAATCCTGACAAGAATAAAATTTTTAATTAGTTTTAAATTAACTTAATTAAAAAAAAAATGTTTTCTAAAAAACTTATTAATTGCATTTAAATAAAACGAAAAAGCTAAAAAAAAACATAAATATCAAACAATTGTTCCTGTTTAACTTAATATTAAATTAATTAATAATTAATTATAAATGATTTTGTTCAAATTTATGTTGTTTTTTCTCTTTTAGTTTTATAAAAAAAATAAAATTTAATATTAAAAAAAAAAAATTGTTCCTCCAAGAAACTTAATAAAAAATTTTTTTTTTTATAAATCAAAGCATATAAATAAAATTAAATTTTAACAAAAAATATATATTTAATTTATCCACTTAGTACTATATCATCATTAAAATGAAAATAGTTTAATATTTAATTAAAGTTTGAGATTTGTGCTCTAAGCTTTGCTTTTCAATTTTCTTTTTTGGAAAAAGAAATATTTTTTATAGTTTTTGTTTTGAAATGAGAATTACAACTTTACAAGGTAAAAAAAATCAAAATTTAAATTGAAAAAGTTTGAATAGCGCCTGTGTCAAATTAAGTAATAAAGTTTTCAACTTATCATATTTATTTAATTGTATTTATTTTTATATGTATAAAAATGTAATGATTATAAATATTTCTTTTGTTGAAGCATTAATTAAACAAAAAAAAGCAATCATTGAACAAAAATATTTTATTAAATTTAATAATATTAAAATATAATATAATATATTGATTAGCTTTTAATCAAATTAAAATTTTTTAAAATTAATGTTAATTATCGAGCTAATTTATTTATAACTACTTATGCAATTTCAAGGCTTATTAGTTAGTTAACAGATTTTTTGTAACTGTCTAAAACTTTTTTTGCTTTTAATGTAAAAGTTTCTTTAGGATTTACTTTATTTAAGAAAAAAAAAATAATTATATATAAGAAGATCATCTTTTTAATTTTTGTCTTTATATTAAAGTTCACCTTCTTGTGAAATTAGATGTTTTTGAACAATCTTTTTTCTCAATTCAGCTTCAAAATCGTTCTCTTTTTGATTTACATTATTTTTATTGCTTTTTAGTTGAAATTTTAAAAGACCTGGAGTATTATTTAATGTTGTTGGTAATGGTGGGGGTGGTGGTATTTTTTGTGGAGCAGAAGATTGTACTAATTTTGTTTGTTGTAAATTTATATTTTGCGATTTCTTTTTAGAGTCTAAAGCATTCGAAGAAATCGGTTGTTGTATTTGATTATTTTGTGGCAAGTTAACTTTAATATTTTCCTTTTTTTTGTTAGTTTTTTGATTTAAAGAAGGATCATAAAATTGATTATACTCGTTAAAGATACGAATTTCATATTTTGGATCTACTTTTTCCATTGATACCTTATTTCTTAAATTTATCGTATCTGAATTAATACTACTAACTTCATCATAAAAATCTAGTGTAACACTTATAGTTTCGAATTCTTGATCAAATTTTGTGTTTTCAATTCTATTTTTTGTTTCTTTCTTATTTGAAACAATATTAGAATTTTGTAAATTATTTTGATGGTAACTATCAACACTCAAATTTGAGCTCAAATCATTATAATTCAAATCAGTTGATTTTGATAGCCATTTATTTATTTTTATTTTTGAAGAATTGTCGAATGAAGAAAAATCTGGAAATCCATATTCATTTTCTTGTTGGTCTATGTTGGTAATTTCTTCATCAAAATCAAAACTTTTTCTATTTTTGTTTTTAAAATTATTGTTTGTCAAAGTATTTAATAACTTGTGATATTCTGGATCATTTAATTCGACTCAAAAATTTTAATTAAGTTTATTAATTAAATATTGAAAGAAAATTTAAAAGTTTAAAAAAAATTCATTACATATTTGAATCGGTTGAGACATTAAATTTACTTCAGGATTATTAGATGATTTCGCTTCAATAACAAATTTTCCCGCTAAAGTTTGTTAATTTATTTAATTTACAGCTTTTGTGTTTTATATTTATTAAAATTTTTCATATTTATTACTGTTCAAAAAAGAGATATTTCTGAAAATAGCTATTGATGTTGGAAAGCCTTCAATTTGTATAGGTTCCATTTCTACACACAATTCACCGCTTAATATTCCTCCTCCTTGGAAAAAAAATACTATTATTAGAAAATATTATAAAATTTACTAATAAATTTTAACCATGTGAAATTAGTTGTAAAGAATCAATCATAAATGAATTACTAGCTATACTAAATGTTGGTAAAGGTTTTCCAACTAAACCATAAGTAATTGGCTCATTAAACCATTCTAACTTTTTGATGTCTTTTACTATGAAAAAAATAAATTTTTTTCAAAAGAATCTTTATATTATAAAATGAATTTACTTTTGGATTGAAAATCGAGAATAAAATCCCATAATTTCTTCTTATCTGCAATTGATTCAATAGGCTAAAATCAAACATTGAAAATAGTCTATTTATTTGAAAACAAAACTCTAATATAAACTTACAAGAACTTCAAATTGATCGTATGTACAATTTATTAAATCTTCAATTTGATTTAAATCCTTGGTAATTTTCATTTTAAATTGTTGTTAATGAATATTTATTAATAAGTAAAAATAAGTCTTACATTTTCAAAAATTAAATGTTCATATTCAGTTAAACTTAATTGCTTTAAGATATTACTGATTCTGCAATCGTATCCAAAAAATTCAATTCCATGAAACGAGGTTCTTGATGCACCATAATTATTAACTATAACAAGTCTCCAAAATCTAGATTTGCAATTAAAACCCCCGAAATCAATTGGCACACCAGCATTATTTCTTATACTACTACCAACCATTTCACATTTTAATGTTTGAACAGAGATCCAAGGTCCACTTTATTATTTAATTTTGAAAATATTCGATTTTATTTTAAATTATTAAAAAAAAAATCTATTACTCCAAGCTATTAGAAGCTTGTAAAAAGCATTCATTTGGCATTTCTTTACTTTTCCAAGCGTATATTCTTATTTTGGAAATAACATGCTCATATTTTAAATCAAACACGGCCCAATTTAATTTTTGTCCATCAAAACTACACATGGAATGCGGATCTCCATCAAGTAAATTTGTAACTACTTCCAAATTTTTATTATTTTTTTGGAAGCTCGAGTAAAATTTAGGATCATTTTTTGTCCAATTTATATTTGGTTTAAGTAAAGGAAATTCAGGATAAGCATTTTTTAAAGTTGGAAAAAAAATATATTTAGGTGTCATATGAGGAGTCTTATAAAAATAATTCATCGCTTCTATAAACTCCTCAATTCTTTGATTATTTTTGCTCAATGCTATTTGCATAGGAGTCTAAAAATCCATTATTTAAAATTAATGCTAAAAATTAAAAATTTATAATTTAGACTTACTTCGTTTTTGGAGTTTTTTAATTCAGGAGAAGCTCCAAAAGCGGCTAAAAATTTTACAATTTTCAAGCGCTCTAATGTTGTTCTATCATTTTTTATTTGACTATATCTAATTGCTTCATGTAATGCGGAACTACCAATAAAATTATCAATTTTATTAGGATTAACGCCAAAATTAAGAAGGAATAGCACAATATCAAAATAACCTTTAATTGATGCATTTAGCAATGATCTGGTTGAGCTTTGTGCTATTTTTGGATTATAATTAAGTATTACTCGGAGAGCATCTTTAAGATTTAAAATATTTATTTGCTAGGCAAAATTTAGCTTTTGTTTATTAAATTTTTACTTAATTTATTTTTCCTTACTGCATGATCAATACAATCAAGTCCATTATTATCTTTTTGCTCTATTTTAGCACCTGTCTTTAATATACAATTAAATTAACGATATACAGTAGATATATAATATTTGAAAAATTTTGTTAAATTTAAAATTACTTGTAATAACAATAAGAGAATAATTGAGCTATCTTCATTAAAATAATTTACAGCTGTAATCAAGCAATTCCATCCATATAAGTTCAACTCGTTTTGATTTGCTTGATTTTGAAGCAAAGTATCCAAAACATGAAAGCGTTGTTTCATACATGCCAAATGTAAAGCCGTATTGCTAAATATTAAAAATAATTAGTCGATGATAATAAAATAGAGATTAAAACTAACCCTTTAATATCTTTAAGTGATGTGTTAGCACCTTTTTTAATCAAATATAACACAATTTCTCTTGATCCTCTTAAACTTGATATCATTAATGGTGTCATTAAAAATTTTGGTTCTCTACAATCAATGTTGATAGTATCTAAAGTTTAAAATTTTTAATTTTGAAAACATTATTATAATATTAAAAACAAAATACTTTTCATATCATTCTCAAATAATTCCTGTAGCCAATAAATAGAAATTTTTTTAAATTTGGTAATTTTAAAACCAATAATAATAAACATTATACTTTAATTATTTTAAAATCGCACTTTTTACAAGCGTTAATCAATTTAATTTCTTTTGAATTCATACTTGTATTTAAATTTCAAATTTAAAATATTCTTTAGATTTTATTAAAATTAGAATAGTTAGACGAGGATTATGATCTTCTTTAATAAAAAAAACAAGGCTAATAATTATCTTTAATGAAATTATATTAAAATTGAATATTGTCTTCAAAATTGAAGAAAAAATCTCTTGTGCTAAAATATCTTTTAACTTCAATAAAGTTTTTATGATATAAAAAATTAAAATTTTTTTTTATTAAATAGTAATCGTAATCGATTATAATGATTAAATTGTAACAATTATAAAAAAAAATTTAAATTGAAAAAATTTAAAATAGTTTAAAATGTTTTAAATGCTTTTTAGGCTTCAGATATTTTTCTAAAAATTATTTAAAAGCACTTTTGAAAAATAATTCAACAAAAAGTAAAAATTTAATCATAATAAGAATAATAATTTTTTAAAAAATTTTAAATAAATTTTTACCTGGCTCAAAATAATATAGCTTTAAAAAATTTCTAAAATTCAAATATATTATTTTAAAATTTAAAAAAAAAATAAAATAAAATAAAATAAATACAAGATTTAAAAATTATTTTCGAAGCACATAAGAATTTTTTTGTGTAAATATCGAATAAAATTTTTTTTTTAAGGTTTTTGAATATAAAGAATTTAAAAAGAAAATATAATTTTAAAATAGTATCTGAATAAGAATTTATTATGATTATTTTCAAGTTTATTTTTAAAGCTTTTGGCTTTAACAATAATAATAAAGTCCATTAAGTAGAATCTGCTAAATTTAAATAATTCAAAGAAAACTTTTAAAAAAATAATAAAAATTTTATTGATGAAAAAAAAAAACAAATATTTTTAATAATGAATTATTTTATAACTTTTAACTATCAAGTTTTACATTTAATTTTTCAAAATCAATTTTAGATATTAATAAAATTAAAAATGAGTAAAAAATTATATTTTGAGCAAAAATAAATAATTAAATAAATAAAATTAATTAGTTAAAACAAAAATTTATGCAAAAGAATCGGGTTCATTGTTTGTTGATGAATTTAAAAGTTTAATTGTTTTGTTAATCTTAACTTCTTTGGTTTGTAATAACTTGGCGTATTCTTTAAATGCTAAAGTTATGGATAAAGCCATTTTGCGAGTTATTTCATTTTTTGAACACAAAAACGAATAACATTCACTTATAACTTTGTTTTCTTTTTCTCTTACAACAATACATGAAAAAACTTTACTGTAAACATTATCTTGAACAGCATAGGAGATATTGCTTATTGGCAATAGACCGCTTTTCAATATTTTCACGTTTTTATGAGCTTTATCTGAAGATTTAACTGGTAGTTTTTGAATTATATATATTCCTTTATCTGATATGAGCGTTTCAACATTAGGCAAATCATCTAAAGAAACCAAACGTTTGGTCATATTAATTAATCGATCAACGGGCTCTCTAATATTTTTCAAACCCCATAAACCTTTACACTTTGTTTTACCTAAGTATTTACATTCAAAATTTTGAGGCAATTGTTTTATACTTATTGATCTAAGATTATTTTTATTATTCGGTTTATAAGAAGAAGAAGACGAAGAAGATATTGTACTCATTTGCGTTCCTGTATTGCACACTATTTTTATTGATTTCGGATCAGAATCGAATGAAGAACTAGCGTCTATAATGTTACTAGAATTTTGCGATATTTTATTACTATTATTGTTGGTTTGATTGTATTTTTCTGCGTTGATTTTGTTTATTTTTTTTTCCAATTCACTTTGTTTTCTTTTTTGATCATCTCCAGCAAAGCGAGTGCTTTGTTTTGAAATACTCGTTTGAAACGAATTATCTTCTTCTATTTGATTTTTATTTTTTTCATCTACTAAATCACTTCCCAATTCAGAAGAATTAACATTAAACTTTCGCATTAAAGCATCCAATAAGGCGTTTTTTGAACCATTTTTCAATTCACTACTGCTACTTCCACTCGCTTCACTTTCTTCATAACTATCAAAAGCAGTTTTGTTTGATTCACTTCTTTTATATTTGGAATTAGTTGTTTCACCGAGACCACTACTAATTGGATCACTTGAATTTGTTTTTATTGATTCACTTCCCAGACTACTACGACTACTTGCTCTAGATCCTAATTTATTTGACTTATTCGAACTAGTTTCGGGTATTTCATTTATTGTATAACAGCTATTTTCTTTTAAAAACTCGTGATATTTATGATTATTTAATTGAGCTACTTCTCTATCGTTTTTGTCTAAATCCAATTCATCATCATCATCCATTATGAAAGTACGATCATCAATAAACTTTAAAAATTAATTTTCAAAAAAAAAGAATTTTAAATATTTTAAATGAATAGAAAGAAATTGTCGAAGCGATTTGAAACCATTATTTAACCGTTTCAACATATTAGATAATAATAATAATAATTTCATTTACTATAGTTTTATTATATGTATGCGATTCGTCTGGTGGTTCATCAGGATCAAATATATTAAATGTAGAATCGTTTGCTTTGCTAGCTTTATTATCATTTTTAGAATCACTTTGATTTGAATTTTCATTTAAAATAGAACTATCAATAATCAAACTCATAACTTTTAAACTATTCTTTGCCTTTGAGTGAATTTTATTCTCCGAAATAGATGGTTCATTATTAGCCTTTGAATTAATTTTATTCTCCGAAATAGATGGTTCATTATGTGCCTCATGATGTGTATTAGATTTAAAAGCAGATATTTTTACATCATTTTTTTTAGTATCATTATTAGTTGCATTTGAATTGTTTGCATTTTTGTTTGGATTATATAAATTATTTTTGAACTTTTGGAATAAATTTGGCATATTTTAATGCTTTTGATGAATTAAATTGTTTTTTTTTTTTATCTTAAATAAAACCAAATTTTAAATTGAAAAATTATTTTATTAAAATAATAAAAAAGAAACTAAAAAAAAAACTTTCTGATTGTTTTAAGAATTTTTAATTTTACGTAATTTATTTTTTAAAAAAAAAAGAAAAAAAATTTCTTTGGATTCAAATC